>CM077671.1:305596508-307022008 GCA_039707655.1 Elymus sibiricus
TTGTTCTTCACGGACGAGTTGATGCAGCATCAGTTCCCGGAGGGGTTTAAACCCGTAAACATAGAACAATACGATGGGACAACTGACCCAACCGTATGGATCAAGGATTTTCCCCTCCACATCCACATGGCACGAGGAGATGACCTCCACGCCATCAAGTACCTACCCCTGAAGCTCAAGGGGCCAGCTCGGCACTGGTTAAATAGCCTCCCCGAAAACTCTATTGGGTGCTGGGAGGACCTAGAGGATGCATTCTGATCTAACTTCCAGGGCACTTATGTTCGGCCGCCGGACTCCTCCGACCTAAGTAACGTCATCCAGAAGCCAGGAGAGTCCGCGCGGCTATTCTGGAATCGTTTCTTGACAAAGAAAAACCAGATCGTGGACTGCCCGGACGCCGAAGCAATAGCCTCTTTCAGGCACAATATTCGGGATGAATGGCTGGCTCGTCAGCTCGGCCAGGACAAACCAAGGACAATGTCCGCCCTCACATCACTCATGACCCGCTTTTGCGCGGGCGAGGATAACTGGCTAGCAAGACGTAGCCACAACCCCGAAGACCCCGGAACCTCCGAAGTTTGGGATGGAAACGGGAAACCGAAGCGCAACAAGAACAAGCGCTGGCACAATAATAGTGATGCCGATGACACGGCTGTTAACGCCGGCTTCCGCAACTCCTGGCCTGGGCAGCGGAAGAAGCCTCCTAAAGGCAAACACGACGGACCCACCCCGTTGGACAAGATCCTGGAGAGGCCTTGCCAGATCCACGGCACTCAAGAGAAGCCCGCCAACCACACCAACCATAACTGTTGGGTCTTCAAACAGGCCGGCAAGCTCGCTTCCGAGGACCAAGGCAAGAGCCCGCGCAGCGAGGACGAGGATGAACCCCGTGGTCCGATCGGTGGTGGTCAAAAGAAATTCCCTCCAGAGGTGAAGACAGTAAACATGATATACGCCACTCATATACCCAAGAAGGAGAGGAAGCGTGCCCTTCGGGACGTCTACGCCGTAGAGCTTGTAGCCCTGAAGTATAACCCATGGTCGGCATACCCGATCACCTTCGATCGCCGTGACCACCCGACCAGTATCCGTCATGGAGGTTCGGCCGCCCTCGTCCTCGACCCCATCATAGACGGGTATCACCTCACTAAAGTCCTAATGGACGGAGGAAGTAGCCTCAATCTGATTTATTCAGATACGGTGAAAAAGATGGGCATAGATCCGTCAAGGATCAAGCCCAGCAACACTACCTTTAAAGGAGTGATCCCAGGCGTCGAAGCCTGGTGCACAGGCTCTGTAAACCTGGAAGTAGTGTTCGGCTCGCCCGATAACTTTCGAAGCGAGGACTTGATCTTCAACATCGTACCTTTCCGCAGTGGCTATCACGCCCTGCTCGGCCGTACAACGTTCGCTCGCTTCAACGCCGTCCCGCACTACGCATACCTCAAGCTCAAGATGCCCGACCCCAAGGGGGTCATTACTGTCAACGGCAACATAGAGCGCTCCCTCCGAACTGAGGAACATGCATTGGCCCTGGCGGCCGAATTCCATTACACTGATGATCGGCAAACGCCGACATCTGCCGTAAAGGCACCCAAGGCTAGGAAGCGAGCTCGGTTTCAACCCGAAGTCCCAGAACCTTCTTCTCCCCATAAATAGGGACTCGCCCCCCATCGCACGGCCCTAGAACCAGTGAAGTACGTGCTGAGGAGGCACAACTTCGCGCTTAAAATTCCATGGGCGGCGGTGGGGAAACACTATCAAAGGTAAGTGTTCGGCTAGACCGAACTATCACCATCAACATGTCTTCGGACACACTGCAGGTACCATAAAGTACCTGCTAAGGCGTAAAGCTCATTCATCGGCGACTTCTCAAGACTTTTCTCCAAAGTCCGCTCGCCGAATAGTACACCAATCGCGGTATACAACTCTTTGGGAGACGCAGGAGCGGATAATCGATAGGGCACGTCGAGGACGTCAGGTCACCTATCAAAGACCCTTGGTGGAACCCCTCCTGTAAGGTTTATATTTCATTTTTTTATACCTATAAACAGTTGTATCGGCACATTGCATAATATAAGAGTTGTTGAGCAAAATACAGATCCTTTATGTATGATCGTTTCGCTGTCTTTTCTGGACACACCCTCTATTTTCTCCCTCTTCTTGCGCACCTGTTTCGGTATATTTCACGATGCAACCGGCTAATAGACCGGGGGCTCGAACTTACAAAATCGCCCTAAGCACAACTGATTTTGCGTCCGGCATCTTGGAATTCCGCTTTATATGCATTGGTTCCAAACTATGTCTTGGGTCAATAGTTGGGTTGCCCGGCTCCTGTGCTTGCCCCTTTATGTTCCGCTCGTTCGGCTAAAAGGGCAAAGGGAGAACCGCTGCGATTGTGCTTCCGGTAGCCTGGTCAAGCACCTCAGCGGAGAAAGCTGTAAACTGACTGTCATGGTATGCGAGAACTGGTCTGCGAATCCGAGCTTAACTCAATCTCGTCAGAGGTTATTCCGTGTCATATGATGGGTTTGGTATTAGTACAGACCATGTGATATAGGTTGTGGCCACGGCTCATCCGAACATCACAAACACCTGGGGGCTAGTCATCAGCCCCCCGCACTCCTTTCTCGCGCCCCTACGGCTAAGTGAAAGCAATAAAGCACTATGGTCCGATTGCCTCGTCCGCCCCACACTACCGCCTTCGGGTACCGATAGCTCGGCTAAGGGTCACAGTGCGTTGCCAGGGACACCCCACGTAGTATCTACATGGGGGCTGAAGCCGACGACTCGCAGCTTTCAGTTTTAACGGCCACACAGGAGTTATAAAGGATGCAAAACACTAAAGACATGATAAACCATGCACCTTAAATATAAACGCGTTAAAAACGTCTTCGGACATATTACAACGCTTTACTCATACACGTTTTCTCTCGAACATTGCGCCTCTATTGACCGAGCACCCTCCATTACGCCGGAGAAGTACAGCTCGAGGCGCCTACGCTCTTTTCCAGGAGGTGGAGGGGCGGTGGCTATCTTCATCGGATCCAGCCCCGGCCAGTGCACCTTGGCCTTCGCAAAGGCCATCCGAGCCCCCTCGATGCAGGAGGACCGCCTTAGTGCGTCGATCCGCGATGAAGCGTCGCTCAGCTTCTGCACCAGGCCGAAGTAGCTGCCCGGCAGTGGCTCGTTGGGCCATAGCCGGATGCAGAGATCCTTCATGGCTGGCTCCGCCATCCGGTGTAGCTCCATCAGCTGCTTCAGCTGCTTAACAAGGAGAGGAGAGCGGTCGGGGGCTTCGAACTGCGCCCAAAACAGCCGAGCTTCATCTTCCCCTCTCCGCGAAGCATAGAACTGATTCGCGTCCGCTGTGCTCTTCTGGAGGTCCGAGCAGGCGCCTGAGGAACGCCATACTTGGGTAAGCAACTCGAACTTGCTATCCCCATAGACACACTGCAATAAATACGGTTTACCATCCATTATAGCCTTGGCCTGGCTGACTTGTTCTTCAAAAGACCGCCTATCCACCCGCTCCTTTTGGAGATTGGTTTTCATGGTGGATAGTTCGGCGGCCTGCTCCTTGCCTCTCCGCTCAAGGTACTCGCACTTTTGGCTGGTGTCCTTGAGCTCCTGTTGGATTTCCTCCACCCGAGCCTCATGCTTGTCGCTTGTGGCCCTCAAGGTGGATAGCGCGGTAGCCGCTTCCTTGGCCGCCGCCTTCTCAACCGCAGCCTCCTCCTTCGCTTTCTCAAGCTCGGCCTTGGGCTTCTCAATTTCTTTCGCCGAGGCTGCGTAAGCATTACAAACATATCAAACATACTGCTTTGACAGTACGGTAATGAGGAATTTGGATATTCTAGTCCGGCTTACCTTGCGCCTCGTCGAATCTCTTATTCAGAGCTTCGAGCTCATCTTCGGAGCTCTTGAGCTTCCGATTCAGCTCGTCCAGCTCGGCAGCATTAACAGCCGCCGCCGATGACGAAGCCTGTACAAAACAAAACCATATCAAGTTACATGGGTTCATAACTTCCGGGTTGTCATAAAAATGATCCTATGACCGGTCCTCTTAAAGGGCTATTAGACCATTCCAAACAAATAATGTCATATACATAGTTCGGATGATGATCTAGGATTGACCCCTAGGTAAGTTTTTTCCAAACTTACCTAGGGCTCGGGGGCTGCCGTGTATATAATGATAACCCAAATGAATTAATATTCCAAAGAACAAAGCATTACGTGGCTCACCTGAAAGCCCGTCAGGAGAAGTTTGAAGGCCTCCTTCAGTCCGTTGTCCACGGACTGAATGCTCTGCAATAACGCACCCATAAGGGTGCGGTGCTCCCCGGAGATGGAGGCGCTTGTCAGAGCCTCCCCTATAGCCGGCCACCCAGTGGTCGGCGGCGCCAGTGGGGATCGGTTGACCCGACCTCCCACCGGAGATTGAACTGGTGCCTCCGGAGGCATAGTGCGCTCCGGAGACAGCCTTGGAGGTGACTGGACATCTCCTCGTCCGGTCTCCTCAATATCCGGGAGGGGCTTCTCCCCCCGGTCTTCGGCGGCCGAGGTGTTAGCCTCGACCATGACGTCGTCGCCCCCACCTCCAGTGTTCGGCTCCAAAGGAGCCTGTTGGGATGACACCTCCGTGGCATCCTTCGTGGCGCCCGAAGGAGAGGGGCGCGACGCGGACCCGCTCTCCGCTAGCTCGGCGGGCGGGGTCTCCCCGTCCGAAACCTGATCGGTGGGGAGACCACGCGGTGGGCTACAAGTCAATAAGGCGCTCACATGTTAATCGTATTCAAAACTTAGCACTAATAGCTCGGGAGGTCTTCGGATCTGTACCTTCGAGGTGGGGGCTTGACCCTGAGGTTCCTCCATGGAACCCTCTCGAAGTCCTCGGACTCGGTGTCCGAGTCTGAACTGTCGTCGGACAGGACTACCTGTGTCCGACGCGCTTTCTTCTGGGTGGGAGGAGGTACATCCTCTAAGGCGTCCGATGAAGCCACCCTCTTTCCTGTGAGAGGGGGGAATCGCCTCCCCCCTCGACCTCGTGCTCCTCCTCTTAATTTGAGGAGACATGGGTTTCCTCGGACACAGCCCCTGGCTGGTCCCTGATGCGCAGGCCTGCTCGGCCTGGCTTCTTCTTTTCCTTCTTTTCTGGCGCCTTGTAAGGCGCCACGACGAGCATCTCCGACAGCAGCTGGGACCTAGGGTCTTCGGGCTGCGGAGCCGGGCACTTGATGCCCGTGGCCTTGCTCAACCATTCCTGTGAAAGTGATCGGAAAGCACTTAGAGTTTCTTCGGGAAAACGAAGCCGATCAAATAAAAACTATGTCATACCTCGGAAGGGAGCTTGTCGGCGCAAAGACCCTGGTCCTCCTTCGTGGCTGGCCACTTCTCCTGCGCCTTGAACAACGCCTTCCATAGCTTCTCCCGAGTGGTACGGAAGAGCTGACGGATCGTGGGATCGTCGTCAGGCCGATAAGTCCACATAGGAGAGCCCCGGCGCTGGCAGGGTAGAATGCGCCGCCGGAGCATAATTTGGACCACGTTGGTCAGCTCGATGTTGTCCTTGATGATGGAGGCGACGCGCCTCTGCAGGTCGTCCACCTCTGTGTCCGACCCCCAATCGAGGCCCTTTCTGGTACACGTGGTCAATCTGGCCGGGGGGCCGGATCTGAATTCGGCAGGAATGGTTCCGAATTCAGCAGGAACAGTTCCGCCCTCCTCCCTTGGCTCGGTGATGTAAAACCACTCTTTTTGCCAAGTTTTGATGGTGTCGATGAAGGTGCCGGACGGCCATACTGCGCGGGGAAGCTTGCTGATGACCGCACCGCCGCAGTCTGCGTGTCCGCCTGCGACACACTTCGGCTTGATGTTGAATACCTTGAGCCATAGTCCGAAGTGTGGCTTGACCCGTAAGAAGGCCTCGCAGACGATGATGAAGGCCGATATATGCATGAAAGAGTTCGGCGGGAGGTCGTGGAAGTCGAGTCCGTAGAAAAACGTGAGGCCCCTAACAAAGGGGTGGAGCGGGAAGCACAATCCTCGGATGAAATGAGGAATGAAGACCACCCTCTCGCCTGGTTTGGGGGTGGGGATCACCTGGCCCTCCTCTGCAGCGCGGTGGAAGATATTGGCGGGGAGGTAGCCGGCGTCCTTGAGGTCCCGAATGTCCTGGTCTATGACCGTGGAAGCCTCCCACTTGCCGCTGGCCATGGCTGAGCTCGGAGGAGAAAGGGTGGAAAACCTAGATCTGGGCTCTGGAGGCTCAGGAGACTGGGGAAGCGGGGATGCGAATGGGAAGTGCGGTTAAGCCTTGGGGTTTTCTTCCCTTTTTATTGGGCTTGTTGCCGGTTAGCCTCCCTTCACTGCGCCGTGAATCTCTCCGCTTCCCAAGACATGCGTGCCGTTATACGCGCAAGATTAAGCATATCCCGTGTGAAACGGAGCACGATCTGTGCATTGATGGATCGTGCAGATGAAAACGGCCTCGAACCGCGAATCGAGTCTTTACAACTGGTTTAGCGGTCGTGGTGGGCCGTGACCCTTCGTCAGAAAGGTTGTCAGGGAGCACTATTTACCCCTTGACGTTTGGCCTTCGTGGCCGAGCTATTCATGGTGCTCGGATGATCAATGATCGGGAAAACTACACGTCGTCGGAGGCCGAACTAAACTCGGCCGATCGATATTTGGAGAAAGGAAATCGCCTCGCAAGCCGAAGACTCTGATTATATGAAGCAGCTGGAGCTAAGACCCTTGGCGTTGGAGGCTAGTTCGGGGGCTACTGAGGGAGTCCTGGATTAAGGGGTCCTCGGGAGGCCGACCTATTTCTTATGGGCCAAACTTTATGGGCCGTTCGCCGGACACTGGATGGATCGAAGACCCTGTCTCCAGGATGGAAGCCTCGAGGATCATGGCTTATCCTCCAAGTTTAAGGTATTGAATAGGCATGTTTATCCCTTCGACGTGTAACCGACCATGTGTAAACCCTAGGTACCCTCGGCGTCTATATAAGCCGGAGGGTTTTAGGTTGTAGACCAACAGAACTCATCTAGGGTTTTAGCTATACGATCTCGAGGTAGATCAACTCTGTAACCCTTATACCATCAATATAATCAAGCAGGACGTAGGGTATTACCTCCATAGGAGGGCCCGAACCTGGGTAAACATCGTCTCCCTCTTCTCCTGTTACCATCGATTCTAGTCTCACAGCTCGGGACCCCCTACCCGAGATCCGCCGGTTTTGACACCGACAATAGGTCTATCTGCACACAAGGGTTTTACATGCTGAAGTGTTTGGAACATTTTATATATCACAAACTTTTAAAGATATAGTAACTGGGTGGGATAAGTACAGGCTTTGCACACGGTTCACCAAGGCCAACTGTGTGCATCCTTTTATACTATCATAGACGGCATTGTAGAACGAGATGTTTGTTATAGACCTCTCATCACACACGGTTTACAATTATGAAATTTTTATGATGTCGTGCACATCGTAAACGTTGCGCCACAGAAGAGTGCATGTGATAGGCATGTCAACCCACACGAGTATGACCGATGAAACGTGTGGTACAATTTTTATATCACAATCATTTAACTCATTAGTTTCGTGTGGGATAGATTCTGCATTGCATACAGTGTTCTTCCACCAAACGTATGCATGCTTACACCCTATGCAGATGAGTTTTCTGGGTCGTGTGTGATGGACCGTCCCCTATCGCCCACACAAGCAAGATGACTGTTTAAAACTCTGTCGCGGAAAGGGGTAAAACCATTTTCATAGGACGTCGTTGCACCAGTGGGTGTGCCAGATAGCACCGAGGAAGAATACATGTGTCTAGGAAATAAATGAATTTTGTGGGGGAGAATTCGATGTCTCGTAACTAGAAGCAATATGGGGGCGTGTGCAGAGATTGAAGGAATGGTAGCAATTTATTAAGTTTGAAGCAATGGAATTGAGAAGATGCTTCCAAAAGTCTTAGTTAACTGTACCAAACTTGGATATAGTGGTAAATGTAGTGCTCCATAGGATCTATATAACTATTGCTGATTTGGTATAACATGGAGTAGGTACGAGAAATACAGAGGTATATCATCTGAATTTGTTAGGTAAATAATTTGGTAAAGCTTGGAACATGCTAATGATCATAAAGCAGCTGATTCAGGATCGGTTAAATTGTCGAACAAATTTAAACAAAGGAGAGGGGGTATATAGTTGTATGTTAAATTTTGAGAAAAGAATTCAAACTTGGAAAAGGATCACTAAAGCGGAATGAAATAAAAATAAAGAATAATGTTAATTTTCAAACGTTCCGTGTGAAGGAAGTTGAAATGAACAAACAAACTATAATCCAATGAGAATAAAATGGCGCAAAATTTACAAAATAAATTTTAATTTCCAATGGGTGCGCATTGTAAGAATCTTCACAGGACATTGTACAACATAGTTAACAATAAATTAAATAATAGAAGTTACTTAATAAAGTACTTACAGTTAGTACTTAAAATCCATGACACACACATATATACATCACATTACTTGTCATACAACAGTTAAAAGTAACATCTGACGCGACATTCCAAAAAGCAATATATATCTTCTAAAAACGCAGTCATGAAGGGATTCCGTGGATGAAGAGCAAAAGACCTAAACTGCCTTGATAGAGCATCAACTTAACATTGTCTCCAAATTTGTAATCAGGACAACTTCAATGATATAGTATACAAATAGATAGAAAGTGGGTAAGTTCATACCAACATTTTCTTCACATAGTTGGTTTCGTTCAATGTATGAACAAGAACACATATCCCAAGTTGAAATGCAGCCCTAAATGTCAGAGTAATGTACGGAAAAGTACTAACAAACTGTATCACATACTCTAACTGTTGCCAATGAAATTTGGAATGACGAGTAAACTGCATCTTGTTAACTAAGGAAGATGTAGCATTATAATAATCTACATGTGACAAATTATTAAAAAGAATAATTACAATAGTAAATAAATCATTGTTTATACTTGTAAGAGTAAATAATAAATAGTTAAATAAACAGGTGGAATTGTAAATGATATGTGAACATGTAGCAAGTTCAAATTAAACTGACTTTGATGAATCCAAGGATGGATATGCTCAGGTAAGGTAGCATAGATGATAACACTGTTTTCTCGTACGTGGAGTAGCATGTGGTCACTAACTTGAAGTGCATTACAAATGGTAAAATATTTCCAACTTTCCCGAGTAATATAGGAGCAACCTTGCTCCGTTGTTAACCCAACCTTTGCACTTAATTCCATGGTTTGATGTAATGTGACCTCAATAGTGTTGTCTTCATGTATTAGTAAGCCCAATTTTATTTGGAAACCTTCTCTGGAAATGCAAGGAATGTACTGTGATAAAGAATAGGGAAACAAAAAATGTGCACTCATATTATTTTACTTAAGTGGAAGAAATAGCAATGAACACATTATAACCAGTAACATGAATCCAACATAATATGCTATCGTAAAATCAAGAGATTCTGAATTTATCATGGAAACAATATCATGTTGTGAAAAGCAAGGTAGAAACATTTTTTTAAATGAGTTTATTTACTGAAAGTTTGTACCTCTAAATAAATTGTTTCATTTTACAAAGTTAATAAGGTTGAATGCGGTAGGGCAAGCTAAGTTTCTTGTTGGAAACTTATCACTGTCGTATAAGTTACTACTGGTGCAACTTAGCTTTTAAATTGACAATATTTCTGTAAAATGAGAATAATAATTTGTGAAATGTAGGGGAAATTGCATGTGTTAGATGAGTGTAATATTGAAAATGTTTGTAAAGTATTGAATATTTAGAATGTTTGGTAAAATGAGGGTGTCTAAGAAGCAATCGCCGAATATTGATGTTCACATGACTTGCGGTGTTTAAGGAAAAATATTGAACTGTTTTTTGAAAACTTGTTAACATATTGACGAGAGAAGGGGGTTGTGGGAATAGACCGTGCAAGAAACAAAGCCGTGTTGTAGGGTAACTTAGAATCCATTGGCCCTCGGAGCTTGCTCGTAAAAAGCTTTTGAGTGCTTGCACATTCGGCACAATGAATAAGAAACCTAACATCGGATCAAGAAAATTGATCCAACAGAATTCAGGTGGACTGATTACGAATATGAATACAACATACAACACGAAAGAACGAAATTAATCAGGAAACATGGGAAATCAACTCGATTTTTTTTGCCGTATGCCCATTGCCGATGGCAGAACGTCACGAACCGCGCTAGTACCCGTCGTTGGGCACAAACTCTGCAGAGGCGAAGATACTGCGACCGGTGGCATCATCGGCCAATTCATTTCAGATGAGAGTAGATTTTCAGGATGATAGCTCAAACCAAAAGAAAGAGCTCAGGCGAGAGGAGAACGTCCGAAGAAGTTCATATGTGAGGGATGCACGGCAGCAAGCTTAGATGGGAGCAGAGAAATAAATGGGCTTTATATGGTAACTAGAAGTACGATGTGGCATGTGCACAAAGAAATGAATAAGGCAAAACGTTGGTGTTCAGTAAGTTTTGGGGAATCAAATTTGTTGTTTTTATTGCACGCCAACAAGTTTCTAACGAGAAAACGTAGTATTGTAAACCTGAATAGTACACTCTAAACTATAAGAATGGTAGTGTATTTATTTATGTATTTAAGACCTGGCGCACTAAAAAAAAGGTGGCTGGTTAGAGTAGGATTAGCCAGTAGGCAACACAGTACGGCGACCAGGCGATCGATTTCTCATACGTGTCAGGCTAAGTAAAGTGCCTGGGTTATGGCGAGGCTAAACATGATGCAGGGTTACAAGCCAGGCTAGTTTTGACTTGTGTAGACACCAACCAAATACCCTTCATGCAAATTCTAGGAAGGTTACAAGTAAGGCGTGTCGAAATGAGAACGCCAACCAAACAACCCCTTAACCCATTGAGTTAATGGGCCAACTCTGGCCCAGCTACTCGCGCCGGCGCCATTTTGCTCTTGGTGGGCATGGGTCGTGCTTCTTTTGGTTGATGGGCATGTACCTTGTCATCTCTTGTCGCTGGGTTCTGTAACTTTTCAGCCTTGACGCCCTTGGATTGCTGAGAGAGTAGAGGCAATGAAAGTTTTTGATTTAGTTGAGTTTTTTGTAAGAGTTCTTTTTACCTGATTAAGTTAATGATGGACATG
Source organism: Elymus sibiricus (assembly GCA_039707655.1). NCBI lineage: Eukaryota > Viridiplantae > Streptophyta > Magnoliopsida > Poales > Poaceae > Elymus > Elymus sibiricus. Next base: position 305,607,696 of record CM077671.1, read on the forward strand.
GTTTTGGTAAGTCTTGATTGAGTTAATGCTTGACATGGTTTTCAATAGGACAAGAAAAGTAAAATACAATTTGGTTGAAATTATTTAAACCAAGGGCATGGAGATGAAAAAATCAATGTAGGGAGGACGGAAGGAAAAAAAAATCCTTGAGACGAAATAGAGATACATGGTTAAAATAAATAAATCAAAAACCGGTTATGAGCAAGCCAACCGGCCGATTCGCGGAGGTTATCCGAGCCCTGGCCGGGAGAGGAGACAGTCCCATGATGCATGGCGCATGAAGCCAAAGAATGAATTAGCAGTAACGCAACCCATTCGGTCCATCGGCGGGGGTTTCCTTCGGTTTTAAGCTACCCACGCTAGGCCGACCTCGTGCCTTTATGCATGTGTGCAACAGTAGTTGTGGAAGAATAATTGCGTTAGCTCCGTGCCTTCTCCCCGGCTGGGCGTGGGTCCTCACATTCCTTTTGGCATTACCAAACGCAACGCACACACAGTGCCTCCACGTCTGTCGGGTCGATCCATCCATCACAGGAGGGCTCCCCGGCACGGCACGGCCCCCTTCAATTAAAACTCCGTTCGTCTCAATTCCCAGTCGCTTGCTCCAGTGGCCAGAGCCTGCTCCATCGATCTAACGTGCATGCAGCTAGCTGGAGCATACCCGCAAAAAAAAAAAAAAAAAAAAAAAAAAAAGCTAGCTGGAGCAGACGTATGTGTTGCACCTTGTGCTGGGCCGCTTGATATGATCCCCGGAAGGGACCGGCACACGTATCCATTGAATAATAATGGTTTCTCCTTTCTTTCTGAAAATCTGAGTAAATAGGTATCTTCGGATAATTTAACGATCCATTATTTTACTGCTGAGAGTATCCATCAGTTATTCCCGAACGGAGGTAATACATCACAAAAGAGGGGTAGCTAGGTTTTCAGATCGACCGGCGCCACTTTCAGTTTGTTCCCGTACCTTTTTGTTCTTTTGGGTCGTAGTACGAGCCAGGCCGATCGGACATGTCCTGGATGGGTGGTGAGCCACTTGCCGTACTGTCTCTTCGTTAGATCGCTCTCAAAGCACAAGCGGGGTGTCTCGGGTCGCAGCTGGATGAGACCATGACCCCATCCATCCTCCTCCGCACTGTATTTGACCTCTTCCGAACTCCAAGGCTTCCGTCGCCCCTGTCCGTATACAGTCGCAAAGCATGCATGCCAGCACGGGCATCCCACACCAAAATATAATCAGAGGCCCCAACAATTCAACATATGTCTGCATTTCCACAGCCCTTCTGTTTACATTTTGCTCATGGTTGCGCGCTTCAGTTTTGTTCTCTTGTTAGTACTTAGTAGGTCGAAGCCGGCCCGGCCAGCAGAGAGCTCCAATGGGGTCCGGTCAGCTCCGTTCACATTCAGGTTGGGGATTCAACTCCAGGTCTACACCGATGAACAGTGATGTATAAGAGAGTTGTTCCTTGAATTTTTCTAGCTGCTTGGATGGTAGATCGGTATGTATGCATGGTCAATCCAAGAGGTGTCGCACGAGGCGGCAGTCAAACCTGATGCGCCAAATTCAGCCAAAACTTTACAGCGGTAGCAACTGAGACCAGCTTCTATGTTTTCCTTGGCAAGGACCAACTTTTGCGTGCATGGTTGGTCTACTTGACTACCTCTCTTTGCCTTTTAATTTTGGCTCGTTCATTTCTGTTCGTCATGATGCAGCCTTAAAGTGTACTAGTAGACCAGCAGTGGTAGTACCAATCATTACAGTACGCTGCAGTGATTCCGCTGTAAACATGTCTTAACTGGTTTATATTCATGCGTAAGATGAACACGATTTTTTGTTAACAAGGAAGAGATTTCTTGCGTCACAGACACACGCAATGCCAGACAAGGTACGGATTAGGATCACGTACGTAGGATTACTCCAACAGGCCACACTCGAGTCCCGGGCACTCCAAATTCTGTTAAGCAACTGATTTGCACCATGTTGGAAAATTCCCTCACGGTCAAAACTAGCTGCCGGCCTGGCATTATTTGCAAAGTGGGGCGAAAATCTATTTGCTTTAGAGCATCTCCAGCCGTTTGCCCTCCCCAGCGCGCCTGGCGAGGCCGCAAAACGTCCAAGCCCGCGCTATTTTCGTCCTAGGGGGATTAACTTCCCAGTCGCGCCCCGAGGTTCGGCCACAAAGTGCATGCAATTTAAACTTCTCATTTTCCCGCTACCCAAAAAACGACGCGAGTTCGGCGATCATGCCATAGTTCGACGTCGGTCATGTCACAAGTCGGCGTCCATCATGCCATAGGTCCGGCGATCGCCACCACAGGCCCGACAATCAAAACATGCCAATAGTCCGGCGTACAAAAAAGGCGGGAGACGTGAACATAGAACTCAAACGGCCAGCTCCTCGTCGTCTCCCGGAGTGACGGGAGAGGTCGGCGTAGCGGTCGTCGTAGCGGTCGGCGTCGGCGACGCCGAAGCGGGCGCGTTCGGCGACGTCGGAGACAAAGGCGCGCTCGGCGGCGGCGTGGGCGGTGCGGAGGGCGTCGGCATGAGGTTGAGGATGAGGTTGCGCTCCGCCAGGTACCACGCCTTGACCTGCGGGTCCATTTCCGCCGGGACGCCTCCCATGAGGAACGCCAGGTCGGTGTTGCGTTTCTTCGCGGCGACGTTGGTCCTGAGGAGGTCGAGCTTGGCGTCCTGCTTCGTCATCAGCGCCGGCCACCTCGCCTCCGCCTTCTCCTCCCTCGGGGCAGAGTGGGTCTTTGCGTCGGCGATGCATTGCTCGATCGACGCCTGCAGCCGTTCGGCAGCTGGCGCATCGTTCCTGCCCTTCTTCGCCTTCTTGTTGCCATCAGGCCGCCCCTCTGACGCCCCCGGAACAGGCGCGTCCGGGCTGTACACGCCGTCCTTGTTGGCGAGTGCAAGCCGGACCTCGGCCCATTTCTCGCACGACTCGATCCGGGTGAACACATGTAGGAACTTGAAGTCGGAATCGGTGCCGCTGTCCCGGCGATACAAGTCGATCATCCGAACCATCTGCAGGAAAGCACAAGTGTCGGCGAACACAGCGAAGGACGGCCAAGGTGGGTGTTCGAACGTACCTGCTGTTCGACGTTCGCGCCGCTTTCCGGGCGAGCATGGACCTATTCCTGGATGCCATGCCACTTGTTGCACGCCGTTTGAATGCTCGCCCAATGGTTGGCCATGGCCTTCGCGCCGCGCTCCATGTATGTGCCGGTGAACTCGGGATCAACCAACTTGCGCTCGTCGAAAGCCGCCTTGATCCTCATCCAGTACGTGTCGGTGTTCTGGTTCGCGCCGGTGATAGGGTCCTGGCTGACCTGCTTCCACGCTTCGGCGAGGCACACATCCTCCTTCGCCGTCCACTTGATGCGGGGCTCGCCCGGCTTCCCGTTGGCAGACCTTGGCTTCTTCTTTTTTCCTTTGCCCTTCGCCGGCGGCGCGGGTTCCACCGGCTCTTCCTCCTCCATCTCCTTCTCCTCCTCGGGCTCGTCGCCCTCGACGTCGTCCATGTCGCCGATGTCCTCCGCCTCTTGCATACCAAACCCGGGGCACGACGCGGCCACGGCGGAGCCGGTGTTGATGATCTCCTCCATCTCGGCCTCAGTGTTGTTGTACTGTGGGACCGCGCCCGGCACAAAAGGCAGGGGGCCGCGCCGCAGAGCCATCGCGGACGAGCCGGAGTACGTCGGTGAGGGCACGTAGCCGTACTGGGCGTTTGGGTGGCCGGCGGAGAAGGCGGGCGTTTGGGTGGCCGGCGGAGAAGGCGGAAGGCGTGCGCGGGAAGGTGATGTTGGGGTTGAATCCGCCGAGGGCGTCAACGTCGACGTACTCCGGCGAGGGCGCGTAACCGCCCCACGCCGGCGAAGGGAAGTTGGGGTTGGCCGGCGACGCGACGCTTTGTTGGCTGCCCCACGCACCTTGTGGGAACGGGCCCGCCTGCTGCCGTCCCGGGAAGATCGGCCGCTGAGACGACACCTCCTGCTCAACCGCCGCCGCCGCCACCGCCGCATCCTTGGCTTTCTTCATGAGGAGCCTGTTGCGGCGATCGGTGGTCACCGCCTCCCTTCGCTCGATGTCGGCCTTCGACTCGGCGTTTGTCAAACCCGGCGGCCTTGCCATCGGCGCACGGGCCTTGCGCGGCTTGGCGACTGCGGGGGCGGTGGCTTGGCGAGGGGCGGCATACTTCTTCTGCGGCATGGCGGCGAAGGGAGGGAGGAAATGGAGGGAAATGGAGCGAATGGAGAGAAGGACCGGGGGGGAACGGCGGGAGAGAGAGGGAAAAGGAGGGGAAATGGCGGGAAGTAGCAGCCGGTCTCGCCGACAGCTCGGCCCCACCCGGATTTTCGCTTCAGCCGGCGCCCTGGGTTCGGCCTGGGTTCGCCGGCCCAAAAAAAAGGGTCCAACCGGCGAAAATCGGCGTCTTGCGGCCGCGGCTGGGAGTTTTTTCGCCCGCCGGCGCTAAAAAAGAGGCCTGGGGGGGTCCTTTGGGGCCACGGCTGGAGATGCTCTTAATCTCCACTTTGTCCGCAAATAGGGAGGCGGGGGATCTCTTTTGTGAACCTAGATGCCGAGAAGGTCAAGGAGGAGGGAAAGGGCAAGGCCGAGGAGGAGGTTGCAGAGGCCACGGACAAGGAGCCATGGTGCCCCATCGCCCCCTCTTCGCGCGGAAGCCCGGATCCCGCAAATGAATAGAAAGTTAGATTTATATGGGATCTCACCTGAATCGCTCCATCTATCCTTTTGAGAAGAAATTTGTTGGTTTTCAAACTCCGATTCAAATAGGAGGAGTGCGCCATGCTAATGTGCTTTGGATGATCCACATCTTCGGGCAAGGACGTCATGGTTACTTTCGACGATGACGGCGACGACTCCAACAATCAGCGGAAGCTCTGTAAATGATATAAATTTGGGGAAGCTGATAGCATGGACGATAATCTCACACGGTTGTCCGAATGGCACGTTATACTGCATGTTTGAGTTGCAGAAGAATGATCGAAAATATTTTATGTGGAATAAGGACGTGAAATAGTTGTGTTGTTTATGTGGTGTTTAGCTGTATTCGTTTTTTTGCCAAATTGGTGTTTAGCTATAATGATGGATGGTTATGATGATGTTTATGTATAACTATGTGATTTCTATGTTTAGTTATGGATATTTATGTGATGAAGTCATCATATTATTTTAGTACCATGTTTTTATAGAAGAATACAAGTGAATTACCCACCGCAAATTAAATAAAAGAAAAAAATAGTTATATCATTACATAAAGTTACAGCATGCACAAACCATGTAGTATCATTTTTTACTGAAGAATTTAGGTGACTTGGCTAATGCAAATTAAATTATTGAATAAAATAATAATGATACACAAACTTTAGTTGAGCAAGTTTATGTCTTGTTTTGTGTTGCCGAGCCCACGGACAAGGGATGATAAGCTCACACAGTCATCCAAATGATATAAATTTGGGAAAGCCGATAGCAGGGATGATAAGCACACACGGTCGTCCGCTATGGCACGTTTGAGTTGTAGAAGAAGGATAGAAAATAGTTTATGTGGAATAAGTACCGGAAATAGTTTATGTCGTGTTTACCTGTAATTCTGGATGGTTATGATGACGTTTATGTGTAACTTTGTGATTTCTATGTTTACTTATGGATATTTATGTGATGAAGTCACCAGATTATTGTAGTACCATGTTTTAATAGAAGAATACAAGTGAATTACCCACCGCAAATTAAATAAAAGAACAAAATAATAGTTATATCATTACGTACAACATGCACAAAGCATGTAGTATCATTTTTTTTACCAAAGAATTTAGGTGACTTGGCTAATGCAAATTAAATTATTGAATAAAATAATAATTGTACACAAACTTTAGTTGAACAAGTTTATGTTTTGTTTTGTGTTGCCGAGCCCACGGACAAGGGATGATAATCTCACACAGTCATCCAAATGATATAAATTTGGGAAAGCCGATAGTAGGGATGATAAGCTTACACGTTCGTCCGAATGGCACGTTTGAGTTGTAGAGGAAGGATTGAAAATAGTTTATGTGGAATAAGTACCGGAAATAGTTTATGTGGTGTTCACCTGTAATTATGGATGGTTATGATGGCGTTTATGTGTAACTATGTGCTTTCTATGTTCAGTTATGGATATTTATGTGATGAAGTCATCACATTATTTTAGTATCATGTTTTTATAAAGGAAACAAGTGAATTACCGACCGCAAATTAAATAGAAGAACAAAATAATAGTAGTAGAATTACATAAAGTGACAACATGCACAAAGCCTGTAGTATCATGTTTTTTAACCAACGACATTTGGTGACTTGGCTAATGCAAATTAAATTATTGAATAAAAGAATGATGGTAAACAAAGTTTAGTTGAACAAGTTTATGTTTGTAGCACCCAAAAAATTTAACCACATTTTTATTAAGTAAAATTTGGTCAGAAATAAAATTTTGAATTATAATAGGTTCTTTCATAATTTTAGAGCCTTTTCTGCTTCTGTCTTTCAAAATTCTTCCCTCCATATAGAAAACTTATTTGGAAATAATATTGTGGCTTTGGTAGTTTTCCTAAACCATTTCATATTTACTTTAATAACTGTAAGAATTATTTTCATAATAAAATTTGCCCCAAAATAATTATTTTAACAGCATTTTCAATACTTTAAATGCTTCTGTTGCACTACAACTACTTTAAATAATTCCTTAAAAATTCCACAAAAATTTGGAGATGTGAGGAGATGTATATGATTCACTTTTATGCAAAAACCCATTGGTGTTCTTTGTAAAATTTGAGCTAAACAACCTCTTTTGTATTCTGGTCCAGATTGGCAGTTTGAACTGCAACCCTATTTTCTTTTGCTCTAATGGACATGAAATTTTTCCTACTAATAGTCCCTCCAACCAAAACCTTAAGTCCAGAACATCAGATTCATTTGCATCTGTTAAGTCCACCAAACACTCCTCTGTAGGTTCTGTCCAGACCAACTTCTTGCCAAACCAACTTCACCACTATCTTTACCATCCAAAGAGACCCCAACCTGGTAATTTTGGTGGCCAGAGAAGTCCCCTAGGTGGCCTTGGCATTTTGTCAAACACCTAGAGTGCATGGCCAGATTTGGCATGATCCAAAGACTGCATTAGGAAGTTGCCTCCCTGACCTAACCAGCATGTCTAATAGCATCCCCTATGCATTTAGCCTAGCCCTGTTAATTTTTATTCGCATCAAAGCTCTCTAGACCACCCTGGCATATCGTCGAGCGGTTGCCGTGCGTGCACCGGGCGCGGCCAGAGCGCGCGTTTTGCATGTGCAGCGCCCGAGCCGCCGCGTCCCTGGATAGCGCCTCCCCGAGCTCGCCCTGGACCACTTGCTGCTCCCCGCCTTCCGCCAACCCTCTCCCTCGTCCTCTAGCGCCGACCACCGCCGTCCTCATCGGCCTCAACCACCGCAGTAAAGCCCGCCGCCGCAATCCACTCGGGGACGGCCCCGACCAGGCCACCTGGTGCCTCCCGAGCTTATCCCCGAGCCGCCACCTCCTCACTGATCTCCACCGCCCTCCACCGGCCTCGCCTACCTCGCCACCGTCCGCGGTTCGCCATAAATGGCCGCCGCCGACTTGTGCCTCTCTGGAAGCCGCGGACCGACCTCCTTCTCCTATAAAATCCCACCCCGAGGCTGCCTACCCATCACACATCTTCCCTACCTTCCTCTGTGAGCTTCCCCAAGCATCCAATCGACCGGACGGGGTCATCTTCTTCGTCTCTGGCCAGGGCACCCGCCGCCGGCTCCCCGCCAAATTTGTCGCCTCCAGAGCCCCATTCTCTCCAATTCTCCTCCAGTATCCCCCTCGAGCCCATGATTCCGTTCCGCGCTTCAATTTCCTCGGAGAAGCAATGAGGATGGAAGTCCTCTTCTGGCCGTAGCCATCGTCCGCCGGGGAAGCTCGTCGCCGGCGATGTAGTGATCTTCCGAGGTTGCAGAGTAGCTCCCCGGGATCGCCTCGGTGATGTGAGCATGCTCGTATGCTCGGCACCCCGAACGGCGCCGCCGTTCGCCGGCGAGGGCCGCCGGAACCTCGCGTTCCGTTCGGTCAGAGGAGAAGGCGCCGGTGTTGACCCAGTCAAATCTGACTGGTGGGCCGCGGGACCCACCATCAGTGACTGGAGGTCGGGACCCGCGTTCGTAAGTGAAAGCGTATTCTCGGAATACGCCATCGTCGTCATCCACCTCCTGCGCAGCTAAGCAACTGGACCGGCCCAGTAGCGCAGATGACTAAACAGCGCTCAGGGCGCTCCTCTGTCCTTTCCTTTTTCTTTTACCAGTGAGATTCAAATAATTCCTCAGCAGTCATTTTACACCGAAATTTGATTATTCAAATTTCTATCTATTCCTAAAATCATGCTATATTAATTTAGCTAGGGTGAACATTTTTCCTAAGTTTTATCTCTACTGGATCTACTAAACAGTCCATTAAGTCATTTATTTCAGTTTATAAACTCTCTAAGCAATTAATATGAACTCCAAATAAATTGATTCTTTTTCTGTTAATCCTCATATTTCATCTAGTTTATTTTAACATTTATTTAAGAATTTTCCAGACAACTTTTTAGTACTGTTTTTGCATTATGTGGTAATTTAAATATTTTTTGAAAATAGGAAATGGAAGGGAGATAAATATTTCAAACTTTTGGAGTACACTCAATACTTCTGCATGCTCAAGGCAAGCATTTTTGAACACTTGATATGGTGGATGTTTGATAATAGCTAGCTAGAATATTTGAAGCATGGTTTTTGATAATTTTAATCGAAATTGCATATGGGTAGTAATATTACATGAATGCATGGTCATGAATATATTTTCTATTGCATGTATTCCACTCAAGTTCTGACATGCACAAGTTGTGATAATCCAGGAGTGTGCTCCTGCCTTGGACGTGCCGGTGGGCACGGGACATATTTGACACGGTGGTGTCACGGGATATATGTGGAACATGCCGGTGATAATAAGTAACACCTCCTGAGTCGACCGTAGATCGAGTCTTGTCACCGGTAACCCCCATACTTGATTCGTGCTGCCACTTGTCCCTGCCTCAGGTAGGGTATGGTTCAGTAAGTTGTTAACCCCTTTCCATGCACACACCGTACAGAGGGCCACGATGAGGTTTCCGCGGCCGCGGACTAAATCCTGTCATCGGGTCAGGGGGCATGGGTGTTTCCGGCAGGTAGCCGAGAGGGGGTCCCCCCTTGTAATCCGCGCGTATGAATAGTGATCCCATGCAGGACGATGGTCTCCCCGTCTTAGAGTTTTTCTGGAAAGATGTTTTGGGTGATTCCTGGCATCCGGACGGTCAATCTGGTGTGTGCTGGTTAGGTGTGTTTTCAACCCAAAGACCGTAATGGGAATTAGCCAACGTCTCGGTGCTGGCTAAAGAAATCCTTTACTTGTGGGTAAAGAGCACACCCTCTGCAGAGTTATATCTATTCGAATAGCCGTGTCCGCGGTTAAGGACTACAGTCTGGGTTGGTCAAGTGTCGGTCTTAGAGTCGGTCTCCGGAGGAAATAATTAAAATTGTGCATGGTTTATTTTGCAGAATAATTACTACTACTACTAATGTTATCATGAATAATATTGATGCTATGATTATTATTGTGGACTAACCCGTTTCTCTTAATTTTATTTTCCGAGTGTCTCAGGGGCTGGCTAGACTACCCCGGGCATTCAGTTTTATTTTCAAGACCTTACGAGGCGTCTCTCGAGTTCTCGGGCGGTCCTGTCTCGCCCGACTCTCTTGTAGATACCCGTTTGGCATTTCTTTTCAAGACCTCACGTGGCGTCGCTTGAGTTCTCGGATGGTTCTGTCTCGTCCGATTACTCTTTTAGACACCCGTTTGGCATTTCTCTTCAAGTCCTACCGTGGTGTCACTTGACACCCAACCGGCATTTCTTTTATATTTTCTTTGGATTCTCGGATGGTTCTGTCTCGTCCGATTTTCCACCAACCTTCTTTGTTTGTCGCTAACACGTTACTTCTGCACATGCTAATATGTCATCATGCCATGATTCAATTCCTGTCAGCATGCATATAATATAATCCAGTATGAGCATCAGCCAATAGTTTAGTTCATCATGATCATATATTATCTGCTGCATTATCATTTGTTCATAATGTTTGTGAGTACATTCAAACGTACTCACTGGCTTGTCCCTGGTTATTTCATTGGCCAGGTCAGAAGAGTATTATGACGACGTCCATGCGGAGCCTAGGATAGTAGCCACGCGGGATAGGAGTTATCCATGTCAGCCGTTCCTGTGGGAAAGGAGTCCCATCGGCGTTGGAGAATTCACGAAATCGCTTCTGTCATCCACCACCAGAAATCATTATTGTATCATTAGACCTTTATGGTCTTGTACCAAATTCTTGTAATTGCTTGGTAATCTGTAACAAGGACGTGTCCACCAGTAACAGAGATCCTGGGGCTGGTGATGACACGAGGGGTTAATTCTGGGATATTGTGCCCCGGAAATCCGGCCCCGACAATGTTTTGCTTTGTGTTTCAAAAAATAATGTTTTCTATGCAAGAAAAGGACAATTTAGCACAAAACCCTACTCTTCGGAGTTAAGTTTTAAAGATTGGTTAGATGCAATCCTCTCAATACACAATTTTGTGGAATTAAGTCATGGAGATGGATTTTGGAAGCTATTTTTTGGATGGATTAGAGTTGCTTTAGAGCCAGTTCTGGAACGAAATTCTTATAGTATAAGGAGGTTTATTATTAAACACCGAGTATACTGAGAAAAATCTTATGGACAAACAGAAACTAATGTTCTGTCTTGTGACTCTTTCCTTGTTATGTGTGCAGCGGCTAGGGCATTTGCCCCTTCAGCTTTGCTAGTAAGCCCGTCGATTCGCCTATCGGTAGTATCGAGATGGATCCCGATGCCTCAGCTTCAGCTAGTACTTTAGATTGAGGTATTTTTCCTCACAGGGGCAATGCTCGAGTGGATGGTTGCGCTTCATCTTCGAGCTGGTCTTCTTGGCTCCGATCCTCCCCAAGTTCATGCGTCGGGACGGGGTTGATGGAGCTTCGACGGGTTCATTTTGTCTCCTTGAGGTGTGCATGACGACAAGCTTTGGTATCAGGCAATTCCTATCGATTCAAGGGTTCGATGACAACAACTAAGATTGTGGGGTCTTGGTCCTTGGACATGTGCACGAAGACTTTCGGACTATCATCGACAAGGTCAATCTTGCTCCGGTAGGGGAGCAGTGACATCGGCGCATTGCAGCTTATTCCAACGACGGTAGTGGTCTTTCGGTGGTCTAAGGTCCTTGCTGCAGTTTTTATTATATTTGGTGTGCTTTGTATTTATGATAAACTTTTATAATAGATCAGGTCAAATATTGGAGAAACGAACAATGTTATTGTCGTCACACAACAACGATGTTTGCCAATCAGTGGGTACGACATGGCAACAGTATTTTGAAAGAAAGAAGTTAAATGAGTAATAGTACTTGGCGAAGATAAGTAAGTTATTCTTGTACAGGATTGTACGTTCCAGCCAATCAAGAATCAAAATGTAATGAGATACACATGTTGCATCCTGGTCATGCAACTGTGTACCTAGCCTGGTGTTCAACAACCTCATAATTACTGGTCCTCTTAATAGCTATTGTCTCTAGTGTTGTTCTGACAGAAGTTAATGTGGTTTTTATCTTTGGATCAGATGGTTGGTTCATACAAGCAGTGAACAACCGTTTAATCTCTAAATTTATGCAAGCAGTACTCCCTACCGGCAGTAATTTGCTAAATTCGATCGTGTACAAAGAGCCTTTTTTTTTTTTACGTACAGAGAGTACCCATGGCCTATAGACATTTGAACAGCAAGCCTAGCGCTAGCTTCACATCCACAAGTACACCTATACCAAAAAAGGCTACGTAGTCATCCATCAGCCTTCTACGAGATCCGTTAATCATTTAACATTATTATGCAGTTTTTGCTGAAATTTGGACTCTTCATGATTAAGATATACATATAATTTGAATGTTTCACTGACAGGTGGGTTCGACGAGTCCACCTGTCAGGTCAGAATGTTTTGGTGACATGTGGTTTTTCGAGCAGTGCTTCATGGCTCTCGTGTAGATAATAACAAGTCACGAAGCCGTCGGATGCAAACGGACATGCCACGTGGCTAGTCTTTGCCATGTGGGGCTCTCGGCGACAGTTGAGTTTGCCGACACTGCCTCATTCACTAAGATGTGTTGCCTGCAACGTTACCTCGTTGCCGTTAACCTGTGGTTGCCGAGTGTCATTCTCGGCAAATGTTAGTTCGTCGAGTGCCCGTGGTTTGGCTCACGACGAAGAGTCGGACACCCGGCGAATAAGGAAATTCTGGTAGCGTGTGCAGATAATAACAAGATAATTTAACAGTTTTGTTTTTGCAAGAGAAGACAATTAAACAGCTATTCTATTTTATTTCCAAATCATTTGAATCACAACAAATCTACATAAATTCCTATTGTATATTTTTTAATACTTCTACTAAGTCAACGGCAATTAATATGGAGAGGAGAGAGTACTAGTAAGGAAACAAGGGTTACGCCATTTATTTCAAGGGGAAAAAATAGATACAATTCTAACCACAGTAGCTCCGGCAGGGAAGAGCCATCTCGGAGAAAACAGAAAAAACTCGCAGCAAACAAGTTACAAAGAAGTCCAAATACTTAGGTCGGTACGAACAAAACAGACTTGGTCCGCCTCGAGCACCAAGAAGATCTTCCATTTGGAGCTTGGCGGCAACGTACTTAACTGGCACGGCTTAAAATATCTTAACTAGTTATAATCTAAACAATCTAGCTAATCAATTGCATAAGCTTCCAAATCAATCATTCCTATCTACCACCAGACTCGGATCCTTCTCGGGAGAATGACAAAAGATAGCACATTCAGGGTGCTAAACAGGACACTGAGATTTGAGCAGTGTAATTTAATCATACTACTAGAGCACAAACATGTTTTATTTGTTTAATCACACACCATGGGTCAAGGTACAAACAGTAACCGCCTGGTAAAATATTTATGGCCGGTACGGTTGCCTGCACACGAGGTAGGACATCAAGGCTCAAGGTCAGGAGATACTATGTCTCACCACATTGAAAATATTTATGGCTGGATTAACTTGTTAGAACGGCGTGGCCGCTCAATAACTCCGGCACATATTCATTTGCTTTTCAAAAAAAAAAAGTCAAATTAAGTCAAATCTAGAAAATATGTCAATTTTCTTCAACGATGCGGCCAAATGCACCACATTGATATAACCTCATATAGTATAGACACTGGCGAAAAATGGCAGGAATTGCTTATCCATTGAGTTTCCCTATTTTCCTGACAAATGAATCCGTGTCGTTAGTTTAGGGAAACAATAATACTCCACAAAATCTCAAATAAGTGGTAAAATGTTGCAAGATCTCTTAATGGCGCAAAACACTATCACACGGTCGCGACTAGGGATACAAAATAAACTTACCTTTTCTTTTATATTGTTCTTAGATCACAATACAAGCTCACGTCATTGATCATACATGCAGAGTTGTTCCAATTGTATAAGGAGCTACATTTTCAAGAATGATTATTATCGCCGCATATCAAATAAATAGATCAACATATTGATTCCCCTGGATGGAATTTTTTTTAGAGAACAATGAACACAGATGTTATAAGTGTACTACATTAAGAGAGGTATATGATCTGAATAAATAGCTTATAGCCTCAAATTGTGTTCACATAAGGTGCCACTAATTTTTATATGAAATGTTACAAGTGTACAGCGTACTACAATGTTGAAATTGTCTCAATTGTTTACTAGAGCTTTGGAATTGGTATTTCACAGAATATCATTTCCTGAAATAGTGCCACCATATTCCAAATATAGGCATATATACTATAGAACTAATCCTCCTAGAATTGGAGAGCCCACGTTCAATTGAGGTCTCCAATTGACATTGGTTCACCCGATTTTGACCGGGTCAACAATTTCTCAAAGCTCTCTTATTCAAATTTTATATTATATCTATAAATACACTATGCCATTATTTTTAAGGCCTCACAATCAATTGAAGTCTTCAATTTATACATGGGTCACCCGATTTTGACCGGGTCAACAATTTCTCAAGGAGCTATCTTATTTAATTATTTTAATTCGTCTCTCTTAGTAAATACTTTTAATTCACCATTTTTATTATATTCTTTTATTCCATATGCTCTAATTTTGAAGCTCTTTCATTCACTCGAGGTATTCAATTTTGGATTTGGTTCACGATTTCGCCGGTCCAACGATTTTCCAAATCAATCGACATTAATCGATCTATAAAAACATATCAATCACGCACACCCTCTCACCACCTCAAAAAAGAAGTGCCAACATGTGATATTGTGACACAAATATAGAACATGCAGTCACCGACGAAATTTTCACACAAAAGTATTGATTGATTAACAAATAACATTGAAGCACACTTCTGAAGGCCCACCAAACACACTGCATTATAAAACGAAAAGAAAACACACTTCATCGTCCTCCCCTCTTGCCAAACCAAATACTCACTTAGTTTTAACATACAAGGTGTATTAAATTTTTGAAAAGTATAATATCTTTAACTTTAACCAAGTTCAGAGCCAAAAATATTGGCATCCACAATACTAACTAACTAAAAATAAAAATTTATTTCATGATGAATCTAATGATACCGATTTGATATTATGTATATTGATATATTTCTCTACAAATTTGGCCAAACTTAAAAGATTTGACTTTTAAAAAATTACACCTTATACTTTGATTATATTTTGAAACAGATGGAGTTATTTATTTTATAAAAAACCCAGCAACACCGACGGCGCAGCAAAGCGCGTCCAACCCTTCTAGTATATTGTAATTGTAGAACTTATTGATCCACTTTGGAGTTTTGGCTAGTTCTTCTATGCGACTTAAATAGCTACTCAGAAACTCTGCAGTTTGATTACCAGTTCCGCTTGCTACTATAATCTAAGCATTATAGTATTTTTACCTGATGGAGCACTGTGGAACAGAATCACTTGATGCAACAATTCCCCATGCATGTGACGGTTATGGTTGGAGAAGATTATATTGTTTTAACAAGACCCCTTGCATGCCCAAAGTATGGAGACCCAAATAACGGAAGCAAGAAAAAAAATGAATACATCCACTTACAGGTTCATCCCATAGTTTTTTAAAGCTCACTGCAAAGTATTTATTTTCTCTCCCTCCCTAGCATTTGTTCTTTTGTGCTTGGCTCGCTAGACAACGATTGCAAGCTATACGCCAAACGTATATCCATCCATCGGTGCAAGCTCCTTAAAAAAGCCCTTAATTTATTGAGACGCCAGGCAGCCAGCCATGCATCTTCTCCCTCCCTCCCTCCCTCCCTCCCTCGCTCGCTCGCTCCCCTCTCCTCTCCTCCTCCTCCTCCTGTCCTCAGCTGCAAGGACAATTAAGGCACAAACCCAGAAGTACTTACCAACTCCAGCTCTCCCCCCTCCCCCTCCCCCTCTCTCCCCATATAATCCCAAAGAAAGCTGCTGAAACCTAAAGCCGGTGGAAAGCTGCCTGCCTCCTCCCTCTGCTCTCATCTCTCTCCTCCTTTGGTGTTGTCTCTGTAGCAGCTCACAAAAGCCAACTCCAAGACCCTTTCTTCCCTCCTCCCCCTCTCCCTCCCTCCTTTCCACCTTTAATTCCTTCCAAACGCTCGCTCGCTGTTGTGCTAAGATCATTAGCCCCCTTCTTCTCATTACCACTCCGGCCCCCATCTGGCTGATCTCTTCTCCCTCGGCGTCCCGCTACCCCTATATAGGCAGCCCAACGCATTCCGTTTCCATCGTGTAGATAGACTCTCTTGATCAGGCGAGGGAGGGAAGGGAGGAGTTTTTTCTCTCTCTCTCTTCTTCCAAGCGAGTTGCAGGCAGCGAAGCCATGTTGGGCTCTTGCGCGCCGATGGCTGGGCCGCCTACTGACGAGGAGACGGCGGAGGCGCCGTTCGGGTCGTCGTTGCAGATCGCCACCGGCTCCCCCGCGACGAAGAGGAAGCGCCGGCCAGCCGGGACACCAGGTACGTACACCATTGCATCCAATTGCATGATATATAGCCCGGCTCCGGCTAGCTAGTAGGTGTCTGCCAAGATTTGGTGCGGCAATGGTGGAGTGGAAATACTAGTAAGCGCTAACATTGATGTTGCATGTGTGGATGGATGGATGTGCCGGCAGACCCGGACGCGGAGGTGGTGTCGCTGTCGCCGCGGACGCTGCTGGAGTCGGACCGGTACGTGTGCGAGATCTGCAACCAGGGATTCCAGCGCGACCAGAACCTGCAGATGCACCGGCGGCGGCACAAGGTGCCGTGGAAGCTGCTGAAGCGGGAGGCCGGCGAGGCGGCGCGGAAGCGGGTGTTCGTGTGCCCGGAGCCGAGCTGCCTGCACCACGACCCCTCCCACGCCCTGGGCGACCTGGTCGGCATCAAGAAGCACTTCCGGCGCAAGCACAGCGGCCACCGCCAGTGGGCCTGCAACCGCTGCTCCAAGGCCTACGCCGTCCACTCCGACTACAAGGCCCACCTCAAGACCTGCGGCACCCGCGGCCACTCCTGCGACTGCGGCCGCGTCTTCTCCCGGTAAGCAATCAAGCTCTCTTCTTCCCCACCAGTCTACCACCACCCCTCGAACTTAATATCGAACTAGTTCATCCATCCAGCGCCATTTTCTTTCTTTACAACGAACGAACAAGCTAGAGTAGTTCCCGGCCGGTTCGATCCGATTGAATGCGGGACAGAAAGTTGGATGTATTTTCCCCCCTTTCTTTCTCGAAAGGATTTCTTTGTTCTCTGCAGCACGGCACACGGCTGGGGCTCACTCGCACAGCTCTTCTCCTTCCTTTTCCTTTCTTTATCGGAGGGTGCGGATCAGGGCACAATTTCCGAGGGAGGGGGGAGCGCAGAGCAGCCCCTCCCCTTTCCCTGTGTCTGCGTGCGCACACTTCCGTTGGTTTCTTGCTTGCGCATTTGTTTCCGCGTCCGTCGTCGGACGCGAGCGAGCGCTGCAAGGCAACAGCGGCAGCGCCTCCCTCCCATTTAATCTGCGCACGCTAGCCTAGCCTACCTAGCCCGCCCGGGGCCAAAATCTCATACTCCTACTGCTGCTACCTGACAATCGCTGCCTACGATCCATGCCGGCCTGGATCGCAATAGAATAATAATAATACTACTCACAAGTCATGGCACTGGCGCGCATTTGCGTTCTCTTCCATGTAGATCCAAGCCTTTGGACCCGCGGCCGGGCAGCAACATAAATTCCTCTCAGCACATGCAATAAGTCTCTTTTCTCGTTCCCTTGGTAGTACTAGTATCTATCTTCAGTCTTGTTAGTTCATGCCGAGTGATCGATCGTCGATGTGATTATTGGTGGCCGATCCGGCCCTCTCTCTTTTAACTAATGGGTGGGCGCGTCGAAATGTGGTGCAGGGTGGAAAGCTTCATAGAGCACCAGGACACGTGCACCGCCGGTTGCCCGCAGGCGGGGGCCGGCGTGGCAGCGCCGGTGTGTGGAGTAGCGGCCGCTCCGTCGTCGCAGCAGCAGGCGCCGCCGCCGGCGGTATCGCTCTCTCGGTCCCGGACAGCGTCCAGCAACAGCCCGTCCAGCGACGTCGTCATCAGTGCCGTGACCTGGCCCGGCGCCGCGGCAATGCGCAGCCCGAACGCCGCCGCGTTCCACCGGTTCGAACAGCAGGTGCCGTCGCCGCGGACGCCCCCGCCCGATGGCCGTGGCGCTGGTGGGCACAACCTTGAGCTGCAGCTCATGCCGCCGTCCAGTGGCAGCACGGGCGGTGCCGCTGCGCCTCTGGGCGTGGCGCCTTCGTGGTACGCAGCGGCAGCACCACAGTCACCGCCGGCGACCATCTCGCAGCGAAACGACGCCGCCATGCAGCTGCAGCTTTCGATAGGCTTCTGCAGCGGCGACAACCGTGGAAGGGGCGACGTGGCCGAGCCCAGCTGTGGCGCTGCAGCCAGGGCCATGCAGGAGGCACGGGACGAGCTGCGGCAGGCGATGGCGGAGAAGGCGGCGGCGGACGAGGCACGCGCGCAGGCGAAGCGGCAGGGGGAGTTGGCCGAGCAGGAGCTGGCGAGCGCCAAGCGCATGCGGCACCAGGCGCAGGTGGAGCTGAGCCGCGCCCACGCGCTCCGCGAGCATGCCGTGCGGCAGGTCAACGCGACGCTGCTCCAGATCACCTGCTTCTGCTGCCGCCAGAAGTTCCGGGCAACGAGACCGTCCGCCGCCATGTCCTCGGAGGTGGCCTGCAGCTACGTGACCGAGGGCGGCGACGTCGAGGTCGACAACGTCGACGAGCCCCTCATCCTCGACGGCATGCGGCGGCGCCAACAACACGCCACGATGGACACTGTGTAGCTAAGCTAAGCCATCTTGTTCTACCTTTGAGTTGCTTTTTGTTTTCACCGGCGAGACACGGCCGGCGGGGTTGGCCCACGGTGAGGCGTGGTGTAGTTAGATGCTGCTGGAGTGTTTTGGGTCTTCTGATCGAGCTGCAGAAAAAAGCTAAGCATGGCTAGCTAGCTACTCGTAATTGCGACGTGCATGGAATCTTTCGCTTGTTTGCTTCCCGTTGGATTTTGCTGAATTGCCATTAGTGCAGCTGGGGAGAGTTCATGATGCCACTCGTAAAGGTCAGGTATAGTCACCAAGATGAAGATGCTACCTTTATTGTGACAAGCTGTTGCATGCAACTGGGAATATTTAACAAACTCAGATACAGAAATGCTTGTAGTACACTGTTTTTCTCGGACAAACTTGTTCAGTCAAGTAAAACTGATCGTTGTTTTTTTCCTTTTTTTTTTGTGAATTCGTTGTTTTTTTGTTTAACTTGGACCATTTTGCCGAAAAGCAAACGTCGACACGCTTACACATCCGAACACACTCCTGTAATCGCCCACATATCGACACACTCCTATGATGTTTCATTATACTAAAACTTGTACATGTGGGTGTAAATGTGAGCACTAAATCAAAATGGGCCGCAGTTCTGCTCACAGTTGCTTTGGATGAATGCTTCAGTTCAGAATTCATGCTACTCATACCCTAGTAACAAGCATTAGGCATATAGCAAAGCTACGTTAATAATATGTTAAGAACAATAGTCGCACCATTAATCAAACCCCTAACATGATAGCACTATTACAAGATTGGCGTCACCCAATCCCTATCCATCTCATGTGCCTGCAACAGATTACTCACACATGTATTGGGAAGTATGATGACCGTAAAGGAGAAGGGTTTGGTTATTGCGATGACGAGGGCGTCCTAGTTGAGACCTTTTATGCGGCCTTGTTGTGCTGCTGCCCGAGCTTAGACCTCTTTTTTCCTGTTGCTTTGTGTCTTCCTGTGTGGCTGTGGGATTTCTCGTCTCGTTTCGGTGAGACTTTTGTATCATATTTGATGCTTTATATATAAAGCGGGACAAGAGATTTGATATGACGGAACATCTTCTCTGTCAAGTAGTATTGAAATATACTTCGTCCCATAATATAAGGGTGTTTTTTACATTTGTGTAGTGTTAAAAACATTCTTATATTATGGGACGGATGTATTAGTAAATAACCTACTTGTGCTCTCAACCACTAGTAGAAAACAGGGCACTAGTCCCGGTTCCAGAGGGCCTTTAGTCCCGGTTCTGGAACCGGGACAAAACGATCGGGACTAATGCCCAAAACCTTTAGTCCCGGTTTGCTTACGAACCGGGACCAAAGGGGCTCCACGTGGTCGCTGCGGGGCGCCCAGGCAGGAGGACCTTTAGTCCCGGTTGGTAACACCAACCGGGACCAAAAGGCAGCCACGCGTCAGCAGCTCGCAGGCGTTGGTGGTTTTGTTTTTTTTTGGAAGGGGGGGGGGGGGCTTAGGGGTTTTGGAGGGTTAATTTAGGGGTTTCATATTGTGTTAGCTAGCTAATAGAGAGAAGTGACCTCTCTTTCTCCGTGCTTGGTCGACGCTAGCTACTATACATATAGAGAGAACTCGACGCTAGCTAGTAAGCAAATGAAGGAAACCATTAATTACACAAGATCGTCATGAACATATATAGAGAGAAGTGGCATCTCTTTCTCCGTGCTTGGTCGAACAACAAGTTTTCGTATATCTA
Source organism: Elymus sibiricus (assembly GCA_039707655.1). Classification (NCBI taxonomy): domain Eukaryota; kingdom Viridiplantae; phylum Streptophyta; class Magnoliopsida; order Poales; family Poaceae; genus Elymus; species Elymus sibiricus. The sequence continues at coordinate 305,627,947 of CM077671.1, forward strand.
TCCGACGCTACTACATATGTACAATATAACATCCCTTACAACCATTGCAATTTCACATGGTATTCTCCGTGTTCAGGTATGACGTGGTCAAGAAAGAATCCCGCCAATTCCTCTTGAATTGCTCGTATGCGATCATGTGGTAGGAGTTCATCCCGCATCTGCCAGATCTAATTTAAAGAAGGGGGTCAATACATATATATGAATGAAACTCAACACAATTGATGGTAATATATAAAATAAAATTGTGAATATTGTTTACGTACTTCAAATTGTTTCTCAGAGAAGCCCCGCTCAGAGGTATAGTGGCGAATGAACTCGCATACGTAGTATCCACATAAATGAGTCCCGGGTGCCTGGTACAAGCACTTTACGAGAATATAGTTCAATCAAACTGATAAGCAAGCATGATAATGGTATTGATGAAACTAGAATCAATGAGAGATGCGCGGAACTAGCAAGTACTACTTACTTTGGGGTGTGTAAATCGCAGCTCCTTCTTCAGACCCGGAACCATAGTGATGAACTTTTTCCAAACCCTGGCAGGCAAAGAAAATGATTACTTGATATCAAGAAATGAACGAAAGTTGCCGATATGGTCCCGGTATTGATTGAACTTACTTCTGGAGCATTGCAGTCATGTCCGCATAATACTTGGGATCTTTACGGAGCGAGTCTAAGACAGTTACTAATGCCCCGTCAAGGTTAATGGATAGCAGAATATAGTGGAAGCTGCGCACGCATAACTCACCAATTACATTACTTAACCTCGAGTAAGCGAAACCGAATATGCACAAGACAGTAACACTCACTTGAAGTTGTAAGGAAAGAGTATTTCCCTTTTGTTTTGATGTCTAAGGAACGCTTCTAGCAAGTTGTCCTCGGTATCTTTGGCCTCGTTTTGTACCGACCATTCATTTACGGTATTTGGGCTAATGAACCCAATGTCATAGATTTGTTCTTTTTTGCATTCGACCATCTTCAATCTGCATAATATAGTGAGGATAATTATATATACATGCAATGAACGAGCTGAGCTAGAGACTTAATTATAGAAGTAATACTTACAGACAGTAGCAAGTCATGAGTTGTTTGTCGAGGGCCTCTTGATTGTATAACTGAAATAACTCCACAAATTCAACAGGCAGCAGGTTGACTCCAGGGAAGTCGTGCTCTTTTTTAATTCCGATCATCAAACTGTCGGTCCCAGACTTCCTGCAGGTTTCCATGTACCACTCATGCAATTTTTGCATCATCGTTATTAGATGAGGATGATCAGGTTTGACGAGAGGCTTCCCGTGCTCGTATCTAAAGACGTCTACTACCTCAGCCGTTTCAAACTGTACATCATCGGGCAGTTAATCATCAAGAGTGGTACCAGGCAGTAGCACCGGATGATTAGCGATATCGCTAGACACCTTGAGCGGGGGGCACGATTGCTTCTCCTATTCGCCGAGCTGGGGAATTGTTTTCCCACTTCTTCGTTTTTTGTCTCTTGCGGCACTGGAAGTACTTCCCGACCGCTGCGCTTCAGCATGTGTCTTAGTAATTATGCGGTCATAGTTGGATAGCCGAGTCCGTGGTGGTCACTTCAGGGCATGCAGAGTACGCTTTGCTTTCATCGGATCTACCGTTTCCTTCGGAGGTGGATCTTTCCGTGCAAAATGGGCCTTCACTTCGGCTGCACTGATTTCAGCGTTTTCCTCTTCGGTCCTGTCATATGGTAACTTCGGAAGAGGCTTGAGGCTTGGACCAAATTTGTATTTCTTCCCGCCTATTGTACTGCTAGCCGCCGGAGCGGCGGCGGCGACTCTCTTCCGCCGTTGCTGACGCGCCGGATGAGGCGGAGTGCCCTGACGCGCCGGAGGAGGAGGAAGAGGAGGCGGAGTGCCCTGACGCGCCGGAGGAGGCGAAGGAGGAGGCGGAGTGCCCTGACGCGCCGGAGGAGGAGAATGAGGAGGCGGAGTGCCCTGATGCGCCGGAGGAAGAGGAGGAGGCGGAGTGCCCTGACGCGCCGGAGGAGGCTGAGTCTGCTGAGGCGTCCAGTTTGGAAGCTTGATGTACTCTTTTCTCCATAGACATGTACTCCTCAAAGCATTTTCCAGAAGAATAATATCCTCTTCACCTGTAGGGTTGTCAAGCTCCAGCCCCTCAAATCCATCCATTATTTCATCCACCGTGACAACATCATAGCCATGTGGAATCGGACGGCAATGGAAAGTTCCCTCAGCTCGAGGAGGTACAACAGAGCCGATCGCCGCCTTGAAGGTCAGGTTCTGGCATTTCGTCATTAGCTCGCAATGTTCAGTCGCCGTGATACTATCCACGGGGTAGGGAGGAGCCGTGAAATCAGGCTGAACGAGCTCCGTGGAAGCCACGCTGCTTCTCCGCTGAGATGGTGGGGTAGCGTCGAAGGAAGGATCTTCGTGCCACTCAGATGGTTGGCCGGTAGCTCGCTGGCTCTCAAGTTCCTCTAGTTTTGCTAATCTTGCACTGAGCTTCTGCATTTCACTTGCTTCATGTTTCCTTTTTCTCTCTCGGCTTCTATAACCACCACTGTCGGGAAACCCATGCTTCCACGGAACGGAGCCTGGTGTGCCTCGTGTTCGTCCAGGGTGTTCAGGATTCCCGAGGGCCTCTGTCAGCTCGTCCTTCTCTCTGTCGGGAATGAACGTCCCTTCCTGCGCTGCCTTGATTGCTGCCTGAAGCTTCCGGAAGGGTATTGCAAGTTGCTCGTCAGTCCAAACACACTCCCCTGTTTCTGGGTCCAAAGTTCCCCCAACCCCGAAGAACCAAGTCCTTGAACGATCTGGCCAGTGCAATGTCGCTGGTTGGACATTCTTAGCAAGCAGGTCTTGCTCAGCTTTGTCCCACAACTGCCGGGCTTTGTAGTAGCCACCTGACCCCGTGTGATGGTGATACTTCTTCTTTGCAGCATTTTTCTTGTTTGTCAGTGACCATTTCTTACCCTTCTCCGATTTCTTGTAGGCCACAAATTCGGGCCATTGATCTCTTATCTTCTCATATCGACCGATGAATTCCGGAGTCTCCTCTTTCTCGACAAATTTTGTGTTCAACTCTTTCTTCCAGTTCCTGAATAGTTCTGCCATCTTCTTAAGAGCAAACGCCTTGACCTTTCGCTCTATAACTGGGTTAGTCGGATCCTCCTCTCGCGGTAAGCTGAAATTTGTCATCAGCTCGGTCCAAAGATCATCTTTCAGTCTATCATGGACATAAGAAACTTCAGGGTCCTTATTATTCTTATTCCATTGTTGGGTGTTGATCGAGGCATAGTCCCTAACAACAACTCCACACTGATGTACAAATGCGTCCTTCGTCCGATTGGGAGCAATCGGTTGGCCATCTTTCGCGACTTCTGTGATCGTGAACCTTTCATCCGGGCGCAACCTTTTCTTCGGGCCTCGTCTCCTTACCTCGTCGGACTTTGAAACAGTTGAGGCTCCCTCCTCCGTTCGGTCACCGGAACCGTGATCATGATCTCCTTCCTCCGCCATTCGGTCACCAGAGCCGTCATGATCTCCTTCCTCCTCCATTGTTGGATCACCGGAGCCGTCATCCTCTCCTTCCTGATAATCGGTGTCGTTGAGATACGACAAGGGATCACCTCCGGCGAGGATTATATCCCCCAACAACTGTTCTTTTTCTAAGTCTCTGTGATCCATAGTTTGTGCAAATATTATACATCATGGCAATATACAAACATGAGATATGCAAATCAATACAAGGCAATGCAACAATACGATCATATAATATCACTAATACATCATCGAATAGTATCGCTAATACATCATCGAATATTATCATTAATACATCTCGAATATTATTATATAATATCACTAATACAGATATAGTTGACGTCTCGCGGCGCAGGCAGTGGACACCCAAAGAGAAGGAACTATGACAGGATCATAGCTCGGGTGAGATCCCTGAAGAACCTGCCAGGTATTGGAGAACCTGGCGTCCAACGCAGCCATGTAGCGTCGGACGTGCTCGTCCTCCTCCCTGAGACGGCGACGTACCACCTCCGCGGGGGCCAGCTCCCTCTGCACCGATAGTGGTCCACGCGACCGCCACCAAAGAACCTCCGGGTCGACGACGGGACCCTCATTCCTCACCAAGCTGGGCGCCCCAGAAGGCAGCACCTCCCAGTGCCAGCCCGGCGGAGCCCAGTCCCGGACATGGCGCCTCTCAAGCAGGTGGTCGCCGGCGCCGAGTCGACGACGAGGATGCGGGCCGGGCATCGTCGACGTCGAGAACAAATTCTACAACTATTTAAATTTCTACTATTTAATAAACTTTAATGAAGATGATTGCATTTGACAACTATGACAATAATAACATATTTAACAACAATGACACATTTTCTACTTAAGCGATCGTCGGGGACTCCTCCCCGGCGATCCTCGGGGACTCCTCGGGTTCGCTGACTAAAACAACTAAAACTTTTTTACAACTAAAACAACTAAAACAACAAATTAATAAAACAAACTAAAACAACTAATAAAACAAACTAAAACAACTAATAAAAATAGTAAAACAAACAAAAAAACTAAAACGCGGGCGAGGGCCGGGGCAGGCCAGCGGCGCCGGCGCACGCGGCCGCGGTGGCCACGGAGGAGGGGGCAGGAGCAGGGGGCAGGAGCTCACCGGCGACGACGGGCTCGGGGAGGAGGCGCGGGCGGTGACGACGGGGCTCGGGGAGGTGGCGCGGGCGGCGTCAGGCGTCGGGGGCGGCGACGACGTCGACGAGGACGAGGAGGCGCGCGGGGATGGGCTCGGGGCGGTGGCGAGGAGGCACGCGGGGACGGGCTCGGGGCGGCGGCGAGGTCAGGCTCGGGGGCGGCGGCGACGACGGGCTCGGGGACGGCGGCGACGATGAGGATGGGCTCGGGGGCGGCGGCGACGAGGACGGGCTCGGGGACGGCGGTGATGACGAGGACGGGCTCGGGGGCGGCGGCGAGCTCCGGCAGCCTGACGGCGTCGGGGCAGGGCGTCGGCGTCGGGGCGAATGGGAGAGATTGGGGCAAATTTCGACAAGTCCCGCCTGATACGCGAACACCTTTGGTCCCGGTTGGTGGCTCCAACCGGGAGTAATGCCACCCTTTCATCCCGGTTGGTGCCACCAACCGGGACTAAATGTCAATTTCAGCAGCCCAAAGGGTGGAAAGCAGAGACCTTTGGTCCCGGTTGGTTGATCCAACCGGGACTAAAGGTGGGCATTAGTCCCGGTTGGTGCCACCAACCGGGACGAAAGGGATGCATTGGTCCCGGTTGGAGCCACCAACCGGGACTAAAGGGTTGGTCCTGGTTGTGGTGGGAGTTTAGTCCCACCTCGCCAAGCGAGGGGCGCTCGCACCGGTTTATAAGCCCGCCCCTCTCTGCCTTGTTGAGTTCCTCTCAAAGTGAAAATAGATGCCCTTATACGGGAAATTTGACCTAAAATCAAAGTGAATTTCACTCTGATTTCAGGTTGAATTTTCCCTATAAGCGCATCTATGTTCATTTTTGCTATTTTTTATGTTATTTTTTTGCATATTAAAAGTTCTTAACAAAAAATACTTTATGAATATTCTTTTTGCTATTAAAGTTTTTAACAAAAATAACTTTGATAATTTTAGTTGCATAAATTTTATATAATATTAAGTTAAATAACTTTGATCGGACGAAAACACGTCTATTACAAAGGGATTTCAAATTTTTAAACATATTTTAACTCAAGACTTTTTCTGCATTCAATATGCACCATTCAAAGCCACATCATCACTTTTCAACCCTTTTCTGACTTCATTTGCTATTTTTCATGCATTTCATGATTTATTTTGAGCTAAAATGACCCTGAATTGAAAAGCACTGCAAATGAACTCAGAAATGGTTGAAAGTTGGCATGGTATCATAATTTCACCCACATAGCATGTGCTAAAAAGTTGAGAGGGTTACAGGAAAAACTGGATGCACTTCGTGTACAAAATGAACAATCTCTTTCGAAGTATCAGGGTTTCAGACGAAAACTCGTCTATTACAAAAGGATTTCAATTTTTTCAACATATTTGAACTCAAGACTTTTTCTGTAGTCAATATGCACCATTCAAAGCCACATCATCACTTTTCAACCCTTTTCTGACTTCATTTGCTATTTTTCATGCATTTCATGATTTATTTTGAGCTAAAATGACCCTGAAATGAAAAGCACTGCAAATGAACTCTGAAATGGTTGAAAGTTGGCATGGTATCATCATTTCACCCACATAGCATGTGCTAAAAAGTTGAGAGGGTTACGACAAAAACTGGATGCATTCCGTGTACAAAATGAACAATCTCTTTCGAAGTATCAAGGTTTCAAACGAAAACTCGTCTATTACAAAAGGATTTCTATTCTTGATATGTAACTGCAGTGATATTCTAGATCAAAGCCATCATCAGAATAGTTGTGGAGAGAAAGTCTTCACTTTTTCTTCGCGTGTGTGCCTTGCTTATTGCGCCGTAACCATGGATAATCTTCATCGTTTAACAGGGTGCTTGGGTCAGCCTTCACTTTGAAGGGAGGAATTTCATGAAACTTTTCATAATCTTCAGACATGTCTGTCGTGCCCTCCACTCCCACGATGTCTCTTTTCCCTGAAAGAACTATGTGGCGCTTTGGCTCATCGTATGATGTATTCGCTTCCTTACCTTTTCTTTTTCTCGGTTTGGTAGACATGTCCTTCACATAGAAAACCTGCGCCACATCATTGGCTAGGACGAATGGTTCGTCTGTGTACCCAAGATTGTTGAGATCCACTGTTGTCATTCCGTACTGCGGGTCTACATGTACCCCGCCTCCTGACAGATTGACCCATTTGCACCGAAACAAAGGGACCTTAAATTCATGTCCATAGTCAAGTTCCCATATCTCCTCTATGTAACCATAATATGTGTCCTTTGCCCCATTGGTGATTGCTGCATCAAAGCGGACACCACTATTTTGGTTGGTGATTTTATTATCTTGGGCGATCGTGTAAAATGTATTCCCATTTATCTCGTACCCTTTGTAAGAAAATACAGTCGAAGATGGTCCCCTGGCCAACGAGTACAGCTCATCTGCAACAGTGGTGTTACCCATGAGATGTGTTTGCAACCAACTGCCGAAAGTCCTGATGTGTTCACATCTAATCCAGTCGTCACACTGCTCCGGGTGTTTGGAGCGCAGAATATTCTTGTGTTCATTGACATACGGGGTCACCAAGGTAGAATTCTGTAGAACAGTGTAGTGTGCTTGAGACCAAGAATGCCCGCCCCTACATATTATTGAATTCGCTCCTAGCGTGCCTTTTCCAGTCAGTCTCCCCTCATACCGCGATTGAGGGAGACCAATTGGCTTAAGGTCAGGAATAAAGTCAACACAAAACCCAATACTTTCCTCTGTTTGATGGCCCATGGAGATGCTTCCTTCTGGCCTAGCACGGTTACGAACATATTTCTTTAAGACTCCCATGAACCTCTCAAAGGGGAACATGTTGTGTAGAAATACAGGGCCCAGAATGCCAATCTCGTCGACTAGATGAACTAGGACGTGCGTCATGATATTGAAGAAGGATAGTGGGAACACCAGCTCGAAACTGACAAGACATTGCACCAAATCACTCTTTAACCTTGGTAGGATTTCTGGATCGATTACCTTATGAGAGATTGCATTGAGGAATGCACATAGCTTCACAATGGCTAATCGAACGTTTTCCGGTAGAAGCCCCCTCAATGCAACCGGAAGCAGTTGCGTCATAATCACGTGGCAGTCATGAGACTTTAGGTTCTGGAACTTTTTCTCTGCCATATTTATTATTCCCTTTATATTCGACGAGAAGCCAGATGGGACCTTCATACTGAGCAGGCATTCAAAGAAGATTTCCTTCTCTTCTTTGGTAAGAGTGTAGCTGGCAGGACCTTCATACTGCTTGGGATGCATGCCGTCTTTTTCGTGCACACGTTGCTGGTCCTCCCGTGCCTCCGGTGTATCTTTTGTCTTCCCATACACTCGCAAGAAGCCTAGCAGGTTCACGCAAAGATTCTTCGTCACATGCATCACGTCGATTGCAGAGTGGACCTCTAGGTCTTTCCAATAGGGTAGGTCCCAAAATATAGATTTCTTCCACATGGGTGCGCGTCCCTCTGCGTCATTCAGAACAGATAGTCCGCCAGCACCCTTTCCAAAGATTACTTGTAAATCATTGACCATATCAAGTATGTGATCACCAGTATGGAGGGCGGGCTTCTTTCGGTGATCTGCCTCACCTTTGAAATGCTTTCCTTTCTTTCGACATTGATGGTTGGTCGGATGAAATCGACGATGCCCCAGGTACACATTCTTCCTGCAATTGTCCAAATATATACTATCGGTGTCATCTAAATAGTGCGTGCATGCGTGGTATCCCTTGTTTGTCTGTCCTGAAAGGTTACTGAGAGCCGGCCAATCATTGATGGTTACAAACAGCAACGCATATAGGTCAAATTCCTCCTGTTCGTTCTCATCCCACACACGTACACCTTTTCCATTCCACAGTTGTAAAAGTTCATCAACTAATGGCCTTAGTTACACATCAATGTCATTGCCGGGTTGCTTAGGGCCTTGGATGAGCACTGGCATCATAATGAACTTCCGCTTCATGCACAACCAAGGAGGAAGGTTATACATACATAGAGTCACATGCCATGTGCTATGCTTGCTGCTCTGATCCCCAAAAGGATTAACGCTATCTGCACTTAAACCAAACCATACATTCCTTGGGTCACCTATAAAGTCCCCCCACTTTCTCTCGATCTTTCTCCACTACGACCCATCACCGGGTGCTCTCAACTTCCCGTCTTTCTTACGGTCTTCCTTGTGCCATCACATCAACTTGGCATGTTCTTTGTTTCTGAACAAACGTTTCAACCGTGGTATTATAGGAGCATACCACATCACCTTGGCAGGAACCCTCTTCCCGGTGCGCTGGCCCTCACATCACCAGGGTCATCTCGTCTGATCTTATACCGCAATGCACAACATACCGGGCATGCATTCAAATCCTCGTACGCACCGCGGTAGAGGATGCAGTCATTAGGGCATGCATGTATCTTCTTCACCTCCAATCCTAGAGGGCAGACAACCTTCTTTGCTTTGTATGTACTGTCGGGCAATTCGTTGTCCTTTGGAAGCTTATTCTTCATTATTTTCAGCACTTTTTCAAATGCCTTGTCAGATACACCATTCTGTGCCTTCCATTGCAGCAATTCCAGTGTGGTACCGAGCTTTGTGTTGTCATCTTCGCAATTTGGGTACAACCCTTTTTTGTGATCCTATAATATGCGATCGAACTTCAACTTCTCCCTTTCACTTTGGCATTGTCTCTTTGCATCAACAATGACCCGGCGAAGATCATCATCAAGCACATCGTCTGGTTCTTCCTCTTGATCTTCAGCTTCCCCCATTGCAGCATCACCGAATTCAGGGGGCGGATAGTTGTCATCATCCTCTTCTTCTTCGTTGTCTTCCATCATAACCCCTCTTTCTCCGTGCTTGGTCCAAACATTATAGTGTGGCATGAAACCCTTCTCAAGCAGGTGGACGTGAAGGGTTTTCGAGTTAGAGTAATCCTTCGTATTCCCACAGATAGTACATGGACAATACATAAAACCATTCTGCTTGGTTGCCTCAGCCACTTCAAGAAAATTATGCAGGCCCTTAATGTACTCGGAGGTGCGTCGGTCACCGTACATCCATTGCCGGTTCATCTGCGTGCATTATATAATTAAGTGTATCAAAAACCATTACAAAACATCATGAATAGAGAAGTGACCAAATTAATAGAAGTTCATCATCACATTAAAACCAAAGTACAATAGTGACCAAAATAAATACATAAAGTTCATACATAGTTCTCATTGAACAACATATAGCTCTCTAGAGCATCTAATTAAAACATACATTGAAACTATGCAAAACATTTAAATGCAACAACAAATGCGATCATAACCGCAACTAAGGTACCAATTGATCCAACGGCATAATGATACCAAGGCTCGGTATGAATGGCATATTTTCTAATATTTCTAATCTTCAAGCGCATTGCATCCATCTTGATCTTGTGATCTTCGACGACATCGGCAACATGCAACTCCAATTCCATCTTCTCCTCCTCAATTCTTTTTAATTTTTTCTTTAAGTAATTGTTTTCTTTTTCAACTAAATTTAACCTCTCGACAAGAGGGTCGGTTCGAATTTCCGGTTCACATACCTCCTAGATAAAAACATCTATGTCACGTTGGTCGGCATAATTGTCATAAACACTAAATGAAACAAATAGTTATAAAAGATAATATACCACATCCGAATCATAGACAGGACGAGGGCCGACGGGGGCGGATACCAAAACCATGGCACTATATAATAACAAACAATAATAAAAGTAAGAAAATTATACAAGTATCTATCTAAATCATACAAGTAAGAATTTTTTCTTTTAGAAAGAAGATAAGAACAAGAGGCTCACCACGGTGGTGCCGGCGACGACATCGGCGCGGGCGATCGACGGCGGTGAGACTCTAAGAAGTTAATTTCAGCTCTAATTGTGTGTCTAAATTAAAAGAACTCCCACATACACTCCTCCACTAAAACCCACAAACCACACTCTACTTCTAGAGGATTTGAAATGAGCTAAACTAGCAGTGAGAGATAAAACGATGAAGTCGTTAACCTTTTAGAACACTTGTGTAGTTGGTGCACCGCCAAACCTAAACAAATATTAGGGAAAATGTAGCTTGGAGGTCGAGCTTGGAGAGGAGAAAACTTAAGTGTGGCTGCGGCATTTCATCGAACACCTCATGTGCATAGGAGGTGAGAACAGAGAGCAACACACCTCCCAAATGCCGCCCAGCCAAAAAACAGAGGAGTGAGCGGGCAGGGGCAAGCATATATACAGGCGTTGTATAAGTCCCGGTTGGTGGCTAGCACCGGGACTAAAGGTGCCTCTTTAGTCCCGGTTCCAGGCACCAACCGGGACTAAAGGGGCTCGGCCAGGAGCGAGGCCCTTTAGTCCCTGTTCGTGTCTGGAACCGGGACTAAAGGGGCCAGATGAATCGGGACTGGTTCCCGCCGAGGCCCGGCCGGCGCCCTGGGCTCACGAGCCGGGACTGATGCACCCATTAGTCCCGGTTCGTAACACGACCGGGACTAATGCGATATTCTGGCCCGTTTCAAAGCCCCGTTTTCTACTAGTGAACGGTTATAGTGAGATTATCAATGTCACATTTTTTGCTAGTTGTAACACGTAATAAATAGGATCTGTCTAGGGCACATCTAGATGTGCCCTACACATTGCACATATAAGTGACTCAAATCAAACATAAAAATGGAAAAAAATACCCACACGTATTTTCGCAAAAAATCAAGGGATTTCTATTTATTTGCCTCTCCTTCCTTAGTTCTACTCAGTTTTGCCTCGTCCATCTAACTTTGCTTACTTTTGCCCTCCTCCACTCGTCTGCCCCTCACAAGAGGCTAAACGGTGTCTTGCCGTCGGGTCAAAGTTGTTGACCGTTACTTCACCTGGTACTGATGCGTTGGACCGACCTGGAATGCTGACATGTGGAACCGATTAGTGGATGGCTGGGTCATTTATCCAAAAAAGGAGGGACGAAATATCTTTCTTTCTCTCATTTCACACCCAACGCGGCGCGAGCAGTCCACATCCACCTCCCCCTTCCCCTTCCCCACCCCCAATCATGCGGCCGCCGTTGGCGATGACGACGTCGTTGGAGGTGTTCTGCGCCGGTGGCGCCGTCTTACTAGAGAAGTGCAAGGAGATCCGCTCTTGGTTTCTAAGCATGGAAGCTCTGGCGGAGCATGCGTTGCAACTATTGGTAGATGCTAGACCAGATGAGGTCCGACGGATAATCCCAGATCAAGTCAATGGGGTGAGGTATATCAGGGTTTTCGTCTGGGCGATGTGTGAGGCAACGGAGTCAGCAGATCCTCGTTAGCAAGCTCGCTAGTATTCATATGGGTCTCGATGCGGCCCGTCGGATCCAGATGTCAAACAAGAGCTCGCAGTTATTCCGAGGGTGAGATACATGCACCTCCTCCTGGTATGTCTCTACACATAATTATGCCTGATAACGTGGAGGAGTTTATCGGGACGATGAGGCCTGCGCCCGGAGACGAGCAAATGGGGAGGAGGATGAGGATTGGTTGTCAAAGCCTGCTCTGACCACCGTCGAGCAAATGGTGCAGGAGGATGAGTATGAAGTGCAAGGTAGGTATGCGTACGTCGTAAAGCCTATGAGCGAAGTCGGTAACGTTTTAGGGGTTATCATGCACAAAGCAAAGTCGGAGGATGAGTGGTCGCCAGTAGTTGTGTGATTGGAGTTGTCATGTACTCAAATATAGTTTGTTTATCGCTATGTTCAACGTTAATGTTCCAATGTTGTTGGTCCAAGATATGTATCCTACCTTATATGATGGATACTGCCTTATCTACTGAAGTTTGTTTTGTTTATCGTTGATTCTCCAAATGTTGTGGATCCGAGATGTGTATGCAACCTTATGTACTAAAATTTCTCGCCCTTCCTTCACAAGAAATTGGTACGCACATAAGAGGCCTGCATGCGAAAGATTTCAATTCTAAGTCATTTTTTCATTTTCTATAATCTCTTTCAAAGTGTTGTTAAAATTGCATGAATGACTAACCATATAAAATAGTTACGAAATTGAGTTTTCTTTATGGATAATGCCTACATTCCTAATGTGGAAGGCAAAAATGATTTTGCAAAATTTATAGGAGCAAACTAGAGCACATTTGCAATTCAAATTTGAATTACATAATGTAAATCGCCAAAAAATCAATAAATCAATGAAATATGGCAATATCACTCATGAAATTCATGGAAAATTGGCAATTGGATTCCCATGTGGTACACTTTAGGTGAAAATTATAAGGGCACAATTTACAATATTATTTATGGCAAATGATTCAAAAAATGTCATGTATGGCACTAGAAAAAGGGAAAAAATACTTTTTATTAACCAAATCTTCTATATTTTTGTGAAATTATTGATCACAATGGTAACACCCTTGTTAGTCCTAAAAAATGTCATGTTATAATGTACTATAGCATAAAGATGCCCATGGGCAGGGTCATTTTGATTGAAAGTCATTGATCTTCATATGAGATAGGTGTCTTTGTGAAGTTTTTTTTTTCAAGTTTGTGGTATTATCAGTTTATCATTTTTCCCACAAGACATTGCACATAAGAGGCCTCCATGCCAAATGATTTCAACTTTTGAGTCTTTTTCCATTTTCTATTATTTCTTTCAAAGTGTTGTCAAAATTGCATGGATGACTAATCATATAAAATGGTTGGGAAATTTAGTTTTCTTTGTGGATATTGCCTACATTCCTAATATGGAAGGTGAAAATAATTTTTTTAGAATTTATAGGACCAAACTGGAGCACACTTGCAGTTCAGATTTGAATTAGTTCATGTAAATCGCTAAAATTTAAGAAATCAATGAAATATGGCAGTATCACTTTGAAATTCATGAAAAATTGGCAGTTGGAATCCCATGTGGTATACTTTAGGTGAAAATTGTAAGGGCACAATTTACAATATTATTTATGGACTTGCTTCACAAAAAATGTCATGTATGGCACTAGAAAAATGGAAAATTACTTTTTATTGACAAAATCTGTAATCTTTTTGTGAAATTCTTGATCAGAACGGTAACACCCTTGTTAGTTCCAAAAATGGTCATGTTATCACATACGATGGCATGACCATGGGCATGGTTATCTTGGCTAGAAGTCATTGATCTTCATATGAGATAGGTGAGTTGGTGAAGGTTTTATTTTAAAGTTTGTGGTATTGTCACTTTATCATTTTTCCCACAAGCCATTGCACATAAGAGGCCTCCATGCGAAAGGATTACAATTTTTTGATCCTTTTCATTTATTTTCTATAACTTCTTTCAAAGAATTATCAAAATTGCATGGATGACTAATCATATAAAATGGTCGGGAAATTGAGTTTTCTTTGTGGATAGTGCCTACATTCCTTATGTGGAAGGTGAAAATGATTTTTTTAGAATTTATAGGACCAAACTAGAGCACACTTGCAGTTCAAATTTTAATTATTTGATGTAAATCGCCAGAAATTCAATAAATCAATGAAATATAGTAGTATCAATCTGAAATTCATGAAAAATTGGCAGTTGGAATCCCATGGGATATACTTTAGGTGAAATTTGTAAGGGCACAATTTACAATATTATTTATGGCGCTTGCTTTACAAAATATGTCATGTATGGCACTACAAAAACGGAAAATTACCTTTTGTTCATTTTCTAATTTGTTTGAAAGTGTTATCAAAATTGCATGGATGACTGATCATATAGAACAGTTGGGAAATTGTGTTTTCTTTGTGGATACTGCCTACATTCATAATGTAGAAGGTGAAAATGATTTTTGAGAATTTATAGGACCAAATTAGAGCACACTTACAGTTCAAATTTGAATTACTTGATGTACATTGCCAGAAATTCAAAAATTATTGAAATACGTCACTATCACTGAAATTCTTGAAAAATTGGCCGCTGGAATCCCATGTGGTATACTCTAGGTGAAAATTGTAAGGGCACAATTTAGAATATTATTTATGGCACTTGCTTCACAAAAAATGTCATGAATGACACTAGAAAAATAGAAAATTAACTTTTTGTGTGGTATTGTCACTTTATCATTTCCCATACAAGCTATTGCACATAAGAGGCCTCCATGAAAAAAGGATTTCAATTTTGAGCCTTTTTTCATTTTCTATAATTTTTCTCCGATTGATGTCAAAATTACATTGAGAATCATGCAAAATTGCACCCATTTTATGATTTCCACACATATTCAAACGAGATTCATACATCATGAGTCATTCCAAGTGCATGTAAACAACTTGAAATACAATGCAGGTTTAACACACGATTCATACATAATTTATGCGAAGAAAACGACAAGTTCGGTGCGGCCCTACTCCCAAATCTGAAACTAATCTTCATCGTCAACTTGCGAGCGGTCACGACAATGATATCCTCGAAGCTAAGGCCATCCCAGGTTGAACATCGCCCGACAATGTTACTGCGCGACAATGACTTGGGGCCGTCGAAGTGCTGGATCCGAGCGGCACGGTTCTTGTCGAGGCTTTGTACCATAATGGGTTGTCTAGCTCAAAGTCCGGATGTACCCTCTCCTCTGGCGTCAGACCTGTCCGAAACCTACGGATGGCGCGCAAAGGCGACCGTGCCGATGGCGGGGACATGCGCCACCAAAAGACTCTCTGACCGAGAACCCATCCCACCAGCAGACGCGTGTCTGGCGGCGCCGGTATGTCGAAGATGGCGAGAAGCTCGCCTTCACGAAGTGTGATGCTATGCGGCCACACCATGGATGTGGAAGGGGAGGAGGGCTAGGGTTTGTGCTGCAGTGGCGATGGCGGCGGATAAGGTTGTGGTAGCGAGATCAACGAAATGGGATGGGGGCGGTGCATATATGGGAAGGGAGGGGGTGGGTTGCGGCGTTAAGCAACCCTTAATTGGCGCCGGCGACGCGACTCCCCTTGTGTGAAAATGCGAGTAGTCCCTTATGTGAAAACAATAGGCAACGCTGATTCAGTTTTGCATACCGATGGGTCCCACACGCTAGCCACGGACTATGTAGGAATCAACCGTCGACGCGAAATCAATAACACATGCGACAAAAATGTGGGTCCGATGCAACTCTGTGCAGGAAAGAGCCGGCGATGCGAATGCATGTGGACTTACATGTCGGTTCCACGCACCAGTATCGGGCGTAGTGACGATCAAAGGCTTTGACCGGACAGCAAGGCACGATTTGCCCTTTTGTGAGGCACGGGCGAGTGGAGGAGGGCAAGTGAGCACTATTAAATGGGCGGGGCTAAACTGAGTAGAGCTAAGGAAGGAGGGGCATGAAAATAGAAATCACTAAAATCAATGACATATGACTTAGATGTTTAATACTAAGGGCACATCTAGATGTGCTTTAGCAAAACCATAATAAATATATAATGTGGTAGGGCGTATGTTTGAAATTTTGAAAATAAGTAAAATCTGAAATTAAATGTGCAAGTATATGTGGTTTTGGAGGCCTTCTCAAGGAGTTCATAGCTTTACTAGTACCATCTCTCATGAAAGCGATGTGACATAATGTAAGCATGTGCATTTGAAATTGATCAATCAAACGCAATCCGGTAAAAGCACTACAAAATTTGCTCTATTTTGTGACGCTTCACTTGTGTCACCTATAACCGTTTTTCCTCACTAAAAATACCCTGCGAGGTTTCCCGGTCGTCACCCCCACCGTCACCGAAACGTCATCATAAAAAGTAAAATCTTTACGGTACCACTTCCTCTGTCACGCAAGATCGTATCTTAGGTGAAGAACCAAAAATTGTCACTGATGGCCCTTTTCGGTGACGGCCCAGAATGTCACCTGTGATAGGCCAATCTATCGCATAAGATCTTTTTTCTGACGATAATCCCTCACTGGTGATCGGTCTGCATGTTTGACCAGTCAAAGATTCTGACAAGTGGGGTCAGCAGATGTTGATGTGGCTACTTCCATGTGGGCCCGCCTTCGGTTTTATCACCAACGGCATCGTCAGTAATAAGTTAGGTGTCAGCTTTGGCGGCTCAACACTCCTGACATATGGGCCCAGAAGAGCCTGACGTGGCTGCTTAAATGTGGGTACGGATGGTGCTGACATGGCTACTTACATATGGGTCCGGATGGTGCTTACGTGGCTTCTTGCAAGTGGGGACATGACTGTGATGATGGTTTCAATTTCCATCACCAGTACCGTCACAGGTTTTATAGCGTCAAATTGTGCACGTTTGATTTTGTAGGCTAATTTGAATTTTAATTAGAGAAAATATGAAACTTAACATTGCCATCACAACTTTTATTATAAAAACAATGGGAGATGACATTTCTCACAGCAGTGATCCACATATTAAAATGAGCGTCCAAATGATATATTATCAAGCATTAGAAATAAGAAACTGGAGAAGGCATCATGACGAACAGTAGTGCACCATCAGTGATTGTGTTGGAAATATTCCCTAGAGCCAATAATATTTTATTATTATATTTCCATATTCATAATTAAGAGTATATATTCTATGCTATAACTACTATGATTCTGGAATATGTGATTCGGTGGAAAACTCATATGCACATGTGGAATAATAAGTGGTAAAGCAAAGGTTCCCAGTATTTCCTCTGAGACTTTCTCAAGTGTTGTTAGCGATCATGTTTTTCGGATCTTAGGATATCGTTTGGTGTAACGATAGTCCTAAAACAACATTGAGAGTACGACGTTAGAAGAACGATCATATTGAATCGACCCAAACTTGTTTGTCATACTTTGAGATAATATCGTATGAAATCAATTGTTATAACATGGAGTGTGAACATGTGTTTTATGTTCCTTAGACCATGAGAGTATCGTAGTCACTTCTTACCATACGATGAGCTTTGGGGTTGCTCAAACGTCATCTGTAACTAGGTGATCATAACAACAACTTAAAGGTTCATCCGAAAGTTTGACAAGGGATTAGATAGCTCGAGAGTGGTATTTTCTCCTTCGACGATGGGGAGATATTCTTAGGGCCCTCTTGGTGTGACAACATCCATCATCGTTTGGCCAGACACGGGTGACTATGTCACGGGGATGCCAGAAGACATCAACGAGAAAGAAGAACAAAATCGGTAACGAGACTAATGGTATAACGAGCATGTGGATGACTTGAGAGGATACCGATGATTCTCAGGTCTAGTAAAGTATCGCGAAGGAAAGGGAATGTGAAAGGACGTGGACGTCGCCTAGAGGGGGGGGGGGTGAATAGGCGCTTTAAAATAATTACGGTTTAGGCTTGAACAAATACGGAATAAAACTAGCATTTAATATGTCAAGCACAAAACCTAAAACAACTAGACTCACCTATGTGCACCAACAACTTATGCTAAGCAAGATAAACCACTAAGTGATAGCAAGATATATAGCATGAAACAATATGGCTATCACAAAGTAAAGTGCATAAGTAAAGGGCTCGGGTAAGAGATAACTGAGGTACGAGGAGACGATGATGTATCCCGAAGTTCACACCCTTGCGGATGCTAATCTCCGTTTGGAGCGGTGTGGAGGCACAGTGCTCCCCAAGAAGCCACTAGGGCCACCGTAATCTCCTCATGCCCTCGCACAATGCAAGATGCCGTGATTCCACTAAGGGACCCTTGAGGGCGGTAACCGAACCCGTACACTTTGGCAACCCTTGGAGCCGGTCACCGGTACCCGCAGAAATTGCTCGGGGCAATCTCCACAACCTAATTGGAGACCCCGACGCTTGCCAGAGCTTTACACCACAATGATTGAGCTCTGAGACACCACCAACCATCTAGGCGCCAAGGCACCCAAGAGGAACAAACTCTAGGGTGCTCAAACACCCAAGAGTAATAAGCTTCTCAACTTCTCACTTCCACATATCACTGTGGAGAACTCAAACCGATGCAACTAATGCAATGGCAAGAACACACGAAGTGGTCAAGTCCCTCACTCCCAAATCCCACCACAACAACAAAAGCTATGGAGGAATATGAGAGGAAGAACAAGGAGCTCACAAAGAACTCCAAGATCTAGATCTAAGGGGTTCCCCTCACATAGAGGAGAAAGTGATTGGTGGAGATGTGGATCTAGATCTTATCTCTCTTTTCCCTCAAAAAGGAGGAAGAATAATTGGAGGGATTTAGAGATAGCAAGCTCTAAGAAGGTCAATAATGGGGGGCAAACACGAGCTCAAAGGTTGGGGAACCATTGGGGCAGAAGACCCCCTTAAATAGGTCCCCACAAATCTGCCTGTTATGTGCAGAATAACACACGGGCAGTACAACCTCTATGCGCACTGGTACAACCGGTCAAAGCATACAAAACCTACCTGTAGGAAAAGCAATATGAGGTTGATACGTCTCCAACGTATCTATAATTTTTTTATTGTTCCATGCTGTTATATTATCCTTCTTGGATGTTTTACAATCATTTTATAGCAACTTTATATCAATTTTTGGGACTAACCTATTGACATAGTGCCAAGTGCCAGTTGCTGTTTTTTTTGCTTGCTTTTTTACTTCGCAGAATATCAGTACCAAACGGAGTCCAATCACGATGAAACTTTTTGGAGATTTTTTTGGACCAGAAGACATCCACGGAGCGAAAGAAGTACCAGGGAGGAGGCCCACGGGGCCCAGAAGACACCAAGGCGCGCCAGAGGCCCTCAGCACGCCCTGGTGGGTTGTGGTCGCCTCGGGGAGAGTATTCAACCCAAATTTATAGATTCGACACAAGGGGAGCCAAAGAATTATTGCGAGTATATTAGCAGCTGAGTTGTCAATTCAACCACACCTGGAGATTAAATATCTGTAGCAGAGTGATCAGTAGCACAGTAGTATGATAGTTTTGATAGCAGTAGTAGCAGTAACACTAACGGTAGCAGTGATAGCAATAGTTTTGTAGCAGTTGGAACAGTAGCAGTAGCAATAGTAACTTAGCAAGTACAGTATGTGGAAAACTTGTAGGCACTGGATCGGTGAGCTCGTTGGATGATATTCATCATATAATAGTCATAACCTAGTGCAACATAGAACTAGCTCCAGTTCATAAATGTAATGTAGGCATGTATTCCGTAAATACTCATACATGCTTATGAAAAAGAACTTGCATGACATCTTTTGTCATACCCTCCCATGGCAGCGGGGTCCATAAGGAAACTAAGGGATATTAAGGCCTCCTTTTAATAAAGAACCAGAACAAAGCATTAACACACGGTGAATAAATGAACTCCTCAAACTACGGTCATCACCGGAAAGTATCCCGACTATTGTCACTCCGGCGTTTACGGATCATGACACGTAATAGGTGTGTATGACTAGCAAGATCGGATCAAGAACATAGATATAATGGTGATAACATAAACGGTTCAGATCTGAAATCATGGCACTCGGGCCCTAGCGACAAGCATTAAGCATGGCAAAGTCATAGCAAGATCAATCTCGGTACATAGTGGATACTAGGAATCAAGCCCTAACAAAACTAACTCGATTACCTGATGAATCTCATCCAACTCCTCACCAACCAGCAAGCCTACGAAGTAATTACTCACTCCCGGTGGGGAGCATCATGGAATTGGCGATGGAGAAGGATTGATGATGACGAAGACCGAAGATTCCCCTCTCCGGAGACCCAAACGGGCTCCAGATCTAGCCTCCCGATGAAGAACGGGAGGTGGCAGCGGCTCTGTATCATCGAACGCGATGAAACTTTCTCTCTGATTTTTTTCCTCCCAAAATAGGATTTTATAGCGTTGGAATTAGGGTCAGTGGGGCCCCGAGGTGGGCACAACCCACCAGGGCACGCGTGGAGGGGGTGGCGCGCCCTGGTGTATCGTGCCCAACCAGGGCACCCCCTCCAGTGGTTCTTGGCTCTAGTATTTTTTTATTTATTGTAAAATAAATCTCCAAAAAGTTTCGTCCAGTTCCGAGAACTTTTATTTCTGCACAAAAACAACACCATGGTAGTTCTGCTGAAAACAGCGTCAGTCCGGGTTAGTTTCATTCAAATAATGCAAATTAGAGTCCAAAACAAGAGCAAAAGCGTGAGGAAAAGTAGATACGATGGAGACGTATCAACTCCCCAAAGCTTAACCTGTTGCTTGTCCTCAAGCAATTCTGTTGACAAACTGAAAGTGATAAAGAAAAACTTTTACGAACTCTTTTGTTCTTGTTTACATATATATGCTTAAGTAGCACCCATGTTTTCAACAAAGATTATGACTAACCATGTCCGCAGTAACTCTTAGAAATTATATTAACTCATATCAATGACATAAGCAACTAGCGAGCAATAATAAAATATCTCAAGCGCCAACACTTTGTCAAAACAACTGTGATATAATATGACAGTAGTGGTATCTCGCTAGCCCTTTCTGAGACCGCAAAACATAAATGCAGAGCACCTCCAAAGTTCAAGCAGCGACTAAACATTGTAATTCATGGTAGAAAAGATCCAGTCATGCTGCACCGAACATTAACTATACACAATGCATGAGGATGACAATAGTGATCTCCGGTCTGGCGCTTATTTGAGAAGGTGATGACTCAACATAAAAGTAAATAGATAGTCCCTTCGCAGAGGGAAGCAGGGATTTGTGACGTGGCTTGAGACCGCATCGGTATTTCCCCAAAGAAGAAGGGATGATACAGCACAGCGACGGTAAGTATTTCCCTCAGTTATGAAACCAAGGTTACACAACTAGGAGAAACCTTAAAGGCAGGACACTATCAGTAGCGCTGGAAAGTAACAGGCGCTGCTGGTAATTACCAGTAGCGCTGGATTTTGGCAGTGCTACAAGTAAACACTTAGCAATAGCGCTGGAAGCAAAAAGAGTGCTACTGCTAAGGGGGGCCCGGCGAGCCCACCGACACTGTTAGTAGTAGCAGCGCTGTCTAGAATACAGCGCTACTACTAAGATTTTAGTAGTAGCGCTTTTTTTCGTGGAACCGCTACTGATAATGGGCCCCACTTAATAGTAGCGCTCTTTCGTCAAAGCGCTACTACTAAGTAACATAGCAGTAGCGCTTGTTGAAAAACAGCGCTACTGCTATGCGTGGCTGGTGTCACCTTTTCACCCCCCTCCCCCTCCTCCCCTCCCTTTGCCCTCTCTCCCCCTCCTTTCCCCTCTCCCCTCACCATTTTTGCCCTTCTTATCTCTTCCTCCTACCTCTCTTCTCTCCCCATTAATGCCCCCCTCCACCATAACTCTCCTCCATAAATGGCCTTCTCATCTCTAGCTAGCTCCATAAATGCCCCTACCTCATTTATTTGGCTCTCCCTCCATTCCATTAGATATAGATCTAGCTAGCTCATCTCTCTCCCTCTCCATTAGTTACCTAGAGTCATCTCTCCTCCCCAACAACTAGATCTAGCTAGCTATTTAGCCATCCACACTTTCGATCCCTATAGGTAGCGAAAGGCCTCATCCGGTCGATCGGTCTCTCTCGGGAGATAGGTGAGTAAAAAGTTGTTCATTTCAAGAATGGGAATATGTGTGTGAATGGGAATATGTGTGTTTGGGATATGGAGAGATTTGTGCGAGTGACATGCCCCCGAGTTACTTATGTTTTGCGGAAATGTCGATTTATTTCCGTTTCGGTGAATTTCGAGCAAACTCGATATGTCCCATTTTTAGGCAAGGTCATGCCAAATTTTTATATGACTTTGATGCATGCATGCATTTTATTTATAACCCTTTTGCTTGTTATACCGTCCATGCAGTCGGTCATGAAGGTGAGTGGATGGAAGGTGGAGCGATACATGCAATCCGCGGTGATGGACATGCATGCAAATAATCGGACTAGGTTTAGATGTCTGTGTACAAGATGCAAAGAAGGAGTCCTTTTGGACCCTTTTGATCGTGGCAGGTTGAAGGCGCACCTGCTGATGAATGGTTTCATGGATGGCTATACTCGGTGGATAAGTGAAGATGATGATGATGAGGACGTCCACATGGCAGGGAATAACGACATGGGGCTAGACGAAGAGATGGCCGATCGACATGAAGACTATGGCGTCGGACATGGCGGAGGGGAAGAGTTAAATGACGGCGGCGGAGAAGATTCCAGACATGGCGAAGAAGAGTCCGGACATGGCGGAGAAGCAGATGCGGCGGTCACGCCGCAGTCTTCGACGCTACTAAGTGCAGTCGTGCAGGACCCTCATGTTCGAGACCTCCTTCGCAAGAGTACGACTAGTGAGAGAGCTGCTTCTAGAGAGGAGGCCAAGCTGGCACAACTTGAAGTAGACTCGAAGACTCCATTGTATGACGGTTGCGATCCCGAGGTGACCAGCTTGAGTTTCACGCTCGAACTTCTAAAGACGAAGGCCAAAAACAAATGGACAGACAAAAGCCTCGATAAGCATTTGAAGTATCTACATAATAAAGTTCTTCCCGCGGGGAACCTGTGTCCTACTAGTGTCGATGAGGCAAAGAAAATCGTTTGCCCTTTTGATTTGCCGCACATTAGGTACCACGCATGCATCAACGATTGCATCATTTATTGGGGGGGAGCACGCGGAAAAAACCAGCTATCCAGTGTGCAATGCTTCTCGATACAAGAAGGCAGGAAAGAAAGCTCCTCAGAAAGTTGTATGGTACTTTCCGATCACTCCCCGTCTGTAGCGGTATTTCGTAGATCCTAAGGAAGCAAAGCTCATGCGCTGGCACGCGGAGAGGAAGAAGCCCGACGATGGAGATGATCCGAAGCTGAGACACCTCGTAGATGGTAGCCAATGGAGAGCATTCAACACCGTATATGGATTTGCTGCAGAAGATCCAAGGAACATCGTGCTTGGTGCGAGTACCGATGGCATGAATCCGTTTGGAAACCAAAACACCAACCACAGCACATGGCCCGTCTTTGTATGGATGTACAACCTCCCCCCATGGAAGTGCATGAAGACAAAGTACATACACATGAGCATGCTGATTCAAGGGACGAAACAACCGGGAAATAATATTAACCTGTATATGGGGCTTCTGAAAGAGGAGCTAGACACGTTATGGAAAACACCGGCATGGACATGGGACGCCAGCAAAGGAGAGTATTTCTATATGAGAGCCGCGCTGATGACGACGGTGCACGACTATCTCGGTTACGGGTACACCTCAGGCCAAGTGTGCCACGGATACTGCGGATGCATGAGGTGCATGGATGATACAACGTCTCAGCAGCTTACGTCAACGAAAGATGGCCGGTCCGGGAAAATCGTGTACATGGGGCATCGTAGATGGCTCGAGAAGGATGACCCGTGGAGAAAGCGTGGAGATCTATTCAATGGGTTGGCTGAGCATCGAGGACCTCCACGTAAGAGGAGTGGCGCCGAAATCAACGAGCTGTTGAAAAACTGGGAACAGTGCCCCACGCCGGGAACGATGAAAAAGGCGCCTGAGCCGCTAACGAAGGTATGGAAAACGAGGTCTGTTTTCTGGGACCTGGAGTACTGGCCCAATCATGACACGCCTCATTGCCTTGATCAAATGCATATCAGGAAGAATGTCCTCGAGAGCTTGCTTGGCACACTGATGAACATGCCGGAGAAGACCAAGGACGGGCCGAAGGCAAGGAAAGACTTGGAAGATTTGAAGATCAGGAAAGATCTCCACCGTAAAAAGTCGACGGAGGAGACGGAGACGGAGACGGAGGAAGGGGAAAGGGGCAGAAAAGTCAACAAGAAGGAGGAGAATTATTGCCCCCCTTCTTGCTTCACCTTAAGTGCGAAGGAGATCGATCAATTCATCAAGTGCCTTATGGGAATCAAAGTCAGTTCCGGTTACTGTGGGAAGATAAGCAGATTTCTAGACCCCAAGAAGAAAAGGTTCAGCGGGATGAAGTCTCATGACTGTCACGTGATGATGACGCAGATACTCCCGGTTGCCATTAGAGGGATAATGGACAAGCACGTCCGTGACACGCTTCCTGGTCTCTGCAATTCTTTGACGTTATCTCTCGAAAGTCCATAAGTGTGAAGCAGCTCCGAAGGCTACAGGAAGAAATCATTGTCATACTATGTGAGCTTGAGATGTACTTCCCGCCCGCGTTCTTTGACGTCATGGTGCATCTGTGTGTCCACATCGTGGACGACATCATCGACCTTGGGCCGACATTCCTTCACAGCATGATGTCATTCAAGAGGATGAATGGGGTTATCAAAGGATTCGTTCGTAACATGTCCCGTTCCGATGGGAGCATCGTCCAGGGGTATTTGACGCATGAGTGCATCTCCTTTTGCGAGAATTATATAGGCATCGGAGACCCTGTTATTGGTTTGCCCGTCAAGAAGCACGATGGGAGGCTCGGAGGAGAAGGTCACAACAACGGCCGGAGGGAATTGCACGTGGACTACTCGGATCGACGGAACGACTTTGACAGGGCTAACTTAGTAGTGCTACAACACCTAGATGTGGTAGATGATTATGTGGCACGGCATAAAGAAACCATCGCAAATAAGTACCGTGATAAGGGGATGCTCAAGACGGACGACGAAGTTACTGTAGAGCACAACGCCACTTTCTTGCGCTGGTTCAAAGAGCAAGTTCTTGAAAATCCCCCGGAAGAGGGCAGTTCGGACGGATTGCTCATACACGCGTTAGCACATGGCCCCGCGCCCAAACTCGCGACCTATCAGTCATACGATATCAACGGGTACACGTTCTACACGGAGGCCAAAGACATGGACAGTGATTACCAGAACTCCGGGGTGACGATTGAATGAGTGACCGACGCCAACGGCACAACTGAAAGATTCTACGGAAGGGTCGAAGAGATCTGGGAGCTTGACTATACTGGATTGCACGATGCGACGATGTTCCGTGTCAGATGGGCTAAGGATGTCGTAAGAGAAAACAAGTATTTCACTACCATGTCTATACCCGACGCGAAGAGCGCAACCGTGAACGTTAACGTCATCGCCAAAACTGAGCCATGGGTACACGCTAAGCACGTGACACAATGCTTCTTCATAACCGACCCGACCAATCCCAGCCGTGTTGTCGTGAGGAGAGGCAAAAGGAGCATCGTCGGAATGGATGGAGTCGCCAACGAGGAAGAGTATGACCAATACGACAACCCGATGAGGGAAGATGACGATGACGATGAAGCATACGTGAAAAGAAGAATCAATACTACATTACGTAAGAAAGATCATACTCCATGGTTCCGGAAAAGTCACAAGGAGGGGCTCAATTATTCGGCAACGAACAAGAAAGGGAAGAAGCTCAATGTGAAACGTCGTCGACGCAGCTGAGAAACCATCATTTATGTATATGTATCTATTTTGTGTACGCTCTTAAGTAACCGTTATCGGTCAACTAATATATATGTTACCACAACATGCATGGTTCCGGTGATATTCGCGCAGTATGGGAGGGAGACGCCGTCGTAAACAGAAAGGAAGAAAGCAATACAAAAGAAATAAAAAGGGAGAAAGCAATACAAAATAAACAAAAGGGAGAAAGCAATACAAAAGAAAAAGAAAAGTAAACTGAAAAGAAAAGGAAAATAATAAAAAGTAATACATATGAGTAGCGCTAGATTATGAACCAGCGCTATAGCTAATATAGTTATAGCGCTGGATCCTAACACAGCGCTACTACTATGTGTATTTTAGAATTAAAAAAACTGAAAATTAAAACAGTTAGCAGTAGCGCTGGATTACCACACATCGCTATAGCCAATTTAGCTATAGTGCTGGTCCTAACCCAGCGCTACTACTATTTTGAGTTAACCGCCGCGCGTGCTCAAATTTTGCCAACTCCCATTCCCCCCCCACTCTCCCACCTCTCCCCCTCCTCTCTGTCGCGCGCCGCCGTCGCCCCTGCCCGCCGCCGTCACCCCTGCCCGCCGCTCCGACCTCCTCCTCATCCGCGCAGACGCCCGAGCCCTCCCTCGACCTCACCATCGCCGCGCGGGCCCGCCCTCGACCTCGCCGCCCTTGCTGCCCTCAACGCCCCCGGAGCCACCGGAGCCGCGCGCCCTCGACGTCACCAGAGCTGCGCACCCTCGCCGCCCCTGCCTCCCTCGAAGCCACCAGAGCCGCGCGCCCCTCGCCGCCCCTGCCACCCTCGACGCCGCCGTCGGGGTGCAGATCGACGCGCCAGGGACGGGGAGGCCAGCGCCGCCCTCGTCGACTTCATCAGCTCGGTAATTTAGCGCTTCCCTCCCTGCTGATGCACACCACTACTACACTACTGCTTGATCTAGACGAACTGCCCGCCTAGATGATGATCGGTAGTTCCATGATATAGCTGTGAGATTGAAGAAGCTTCAAGTTTGGTATGATTTGCTTTGATTGCCTATGCACTTCACTGATGCAAACTGATGATAGGGCGTTCACTAGCAGGAAGATAGCATCGAAGTTTAGTGAGTTTAATACATGTGTCTGTATGATTCTGTCAAGGGCAATCCAAGGATTTGAACTGTGATTGTTTTGAGACCACAAATAACTCCGGTTCTTTCTTTTACCAGAGAATCTGCAGAATTCAGTGGTTGTTTGCATGTAACTGCCAATATCACCCAGGGGTTTGTTGTTGCCGAGTTGATAGTTACAATCCATAATCCTACTTGCACCATGGTTTAGAATAAGCTTGCCGTGGACAGAAGAAAAAATTCATTTTAGAGCAAAATCTTAGTTTAGAGAAAAAATTCAATATAGAAATAACTCAAAGTATAAATAAAAAACTTTAAATAAAAAACAGTAGCAAATTTTGTAGTTTTAACTAAAAAACTAGCTAGGCTTTGTAGGTATAAAAAACAGTAGCAAAAATTTATAAAAAAACAGTAGCAATTTTTTTTAAAAACAGTAGCAAAATGTTTGAAGTTGGTTGCTTTGTATATGTGCTCCTGTTGGTTGACTGTTGGTTGCAAATTGATGTTATATATGTGCTCCTGTTGGTTGCAAAATGTTTGTTGCAAATTGATGTTGGTTGCAAATTGATGTTGGTTGCAAAATGTTTGTTGCAAAATGTTGCAAATTGATGTTGGTTGCAAAATGTTTGCAATGTTGGTTGAATGTCGAAGAATATCCGAGTGGCCTATGTTTTGACGGAATGTTGATTCATTTCCGTTCTAGCAAATTTCAGGCGCTCCATATGTCCACTTTTTAGCAAAGGTCATGCCAAAAATTTCCGTGATTTTCGGCATGACTTGTGCTAGAAACTAGGACATATGGAGTGCCCAGGATTTGCCGGAAGGGGAATGAATCAACATTCCGACCAAATATAGGCCCCTTTTTCTCTTCATTATATTTTTTATTTACAATTGTTGAATAGGAAACATGTCTTGCCACGCCTCAGCCGGGGGTTCTGCTCGCCTCGAAGAAGACCCCATCGAGGCGGCAAATCACTATTTTGATTACCTGGACGAACACCAGATGGGGGTGCATGGTGGCGGCAGTGGCACCAACCCCGACGCCGACGCCGACACCGGCACCAGCACCGGCACCGGCACCGACACCACCCCCGAGACCGGCAACGATGCTGTCGTAGCCGGTAAAGCACCGAAGCAGAAGAGGTCACGAAGACCAAACGAGCTCGGCATCGGACAAATTGCGGTCACGGAGATGCACCCCAAGAAATTAGATCCAACAGCGCCGGATGAAGCGCGCTCGTGCTGGGGCAATCAACTAGGATGCATCCTCAGGGAAACCGCCAACATCAACGATGAGAAGTTGAAGAAGATACCACATATGGAGCACATGCTCCTAAAGAAGTTGCACAATAGGTTCCTGTTCCCCGGCTGCACAGAAAGCAAAGAACCGTGGGACGACGACGCCATGACAAAGATAAACAACAAGGCGATGGTGACGTTCACCAACGACTTGTCCGCCTGGAAAGTTCGGGTGAAAAAAGCGATTGATAAGAATGAACCGTGGTCCAAGATTCATGCTGACAATCCGACACTTACGGAAGAGGACTTTGAAAAATTCAAGGAGACTTGCGCTAAAGATGAAACCAAGAAAAAGTCAGAGAAAATGAAGGCGCTCCAGGCCAGGAACATGCCTCCCCACCGCCTCGGAAACCGTGGTTACGAGGGGAAGAGGCACGTATGGGCCAAGGAGGACGCCGAACGTGAAAGTCACGGAATCCCAGACCCCTTGGCGGAGTTCACCGACCCGCTGGAGCGTGATTGGATCAGGGCCCGGTACAAGTGGGACCGTGTCAAGAAGACCTTTTACACGGACCCGAACACGAGGGAGTTCATGAGACTTCTGGTAATTGTTATATTACCACATTATCATATTAGCTTCCAATCAATTCGACTACAAGTTTTGTCACATTATTAGTAAACCATCCACGTTCCTTTTGTAGAAAGAGCAGCACCAAAAGGCAGCCGAAAGCGACGAGTCGTCACAGTCGTCGACGAGGCCCAAGTGGGACACCCATTCAACCGGGCCCTGAACATACTGAAAAAGTTCCCGGAGGACACACCGCCGTCCTATGGACGTGTGCACGGCGTCGGAGATGGCGCCTCGTGGAAGATGTGCTACCACGAGGAGCTAGAGGAAAGAAGGAAGAGAAACTTGCTTACTCAACAGACCATCGACCAGAAGGTCGCGCTTGCGATCAATAAGTCCAAAGCTGAGACCAAAGCAGAGTTGGAACAGATAGTCGATGCAAGGGTCAGTGCAGCGGTAGCTGGCGTCACGGCTGACTTCACATCTTCCATTTCCAGCTTGCTTCTGGCATTTTTTGAATGGACGAAGAAAAATCCAGATAAAGGGCCAGCGGACTTTCCCCTTCCCAGCTACGTCGGGAGCAATTCGGTGAACATCGCACCACCAGCACCTGCTCACGCCACCGCACATGCTCCCACTCCTGTTCATAACAGCCCGTCCTCCGTCTCTGGCCTACTCGGCATGCCTTCGTCTATGGCTGAGCTCGACGCCCTCACGGTAATTACGCGTCATACCCTTTTCACCAGCATGTCTATATAGTCTTCCGTTTCAATTGCCTTTCGGATGTTTGACATCGCTGACATGTCTTCGTAGGCCAACGATACCCCGTGCACCCTACTGTACGACATCAAGGGTCAGAAGGTGGCCGTGGGAAAGGCAACGATCGTGAAGCCAAAGGACCGCATGTTCCACAACCGAGAGATGCCCGATGGCGTCTTCAAGGTTAACGTGGCCAGTGTCTTAGCGGGCTTCGAGGATTTGCCTCCTCCGGTACCAGTCGATGACGAGGAGACCCCTCAATGGATTGGCGCATGCAAGAGCTGGTTCTTGCCTTGGCCGAAGACTCTTCTTCATGTCGAGGCGCCCAGTATCACACCAACGACAGGTTCTCAAGAAGGTATGAACACCACCCCACCTAGCAAATTACCTACACCTGTCGTGGCGGGTGATAGCGGACGACGCGAGGGAGAGCCTCCATTAGTGCCAGATGACGTCGCCCCCGTTGTCGAAGAAGCAAATGTTGATGATGACATGGAGGAGGAGGATGATGACCCAGACAAGTATTTCAATACCGCCTATGATGATGGAGGATTGATGGCTCTGGACGACGAAGACTCAGGCTATGAGCGTGGAGATGATGACTTGATGCTGCTTGATTTGCCGGAGCCGGAACGTCCTAAGGCGGAATGCAAAAAGTCTCTCTTCAAGCGATCCTCGCAGGAGACGCCTCCAGATGCCGCCTCTACCCAGCAACAACCCGAGGGCCGTCCACTGATTAGCCCGACGACACTGGGGGTGACAGTTAGGGAAGGTATGGTGGGCTCACTACCGCCACCCGCCAAGAAGCAAAGGAGGAGACCGGACAGGAAAGGCCCTAAAGGCGCCAGAGCTGCTTCAAGCAGCCAGCCGCCTCTGAAGCCCCGGGAGGTAGACAAAATACCTGTCGTAGGTGCGGAGCGTTTCCATGTCGCCAGCCACCCGATCCTACCTCAGAAAGCGCTAGAGGACATACTGAACAATGATCTAAGGAGACTTCATGATGATGTGCTGGCCAGAGAGAAAAGCCTTCTCATCTCGGAAAAACCAGGATACCCGCTTTACGCGGCTCAGGTGCCGGGTGGGAAGTTGTACGTCAAGGGATGGCCCGCGGATAAGTTCATCCTGCGATTTGACTACATCTACGACATGTTCCACATGACCAAGCTGGATTTCCAGTTCATCCGCATGTATGCGCTGTATCTCAACTACATCATCAGGATCGAGAACATAAAATATATCTGCGTCGCAGACCCATACCATATGCACGAGAGCTTCTTGGATGTCTGCAAAGAGCACCGTGACTATGCGAGCAAGTACATTGGCGGCTTCATGATCGCTAATAAGAACAAGGAAGCGAATCTCCTGGGTTATCATCCCACGTAAGTCATCCGCGCATATCCTTTCGTAAGTGTTAATCATTCCTTTGCAAGCATGGAGGCAAATTTGAGGTGTACTTAATTTGCGCAGCGGGGGGGGGGGGGGGGGGCGCCGTCCTCATCGTTTTGTACCCAGAATACTCCCATGCTATATACTTGGACTCATCGAAGAACATCAAGAAAAAGGATTACAAGCACATAAAGAGTGTTCTCGATAGTGCCCTGTTAACCTTCAGCCTGTCTGGTGGATATATGAAGGTGAAAAAGCACAGGAAGAACGGGCTGGTTTTCAGCCATAAGACCGACTTCTGCTGCATCCAGCAACCGCACAACAGTAAGGCTGATGGATTCTACCTCATGCATCACCTGCTCGAGTTCAGAAGGGATAATCAACGCCATCGCATGTCAGCTACTACCAACGATGCCGAGATTGTCAAGTGGGCCACAAGCATAGGAAAGACACCGGATCATCGAATCCGAGTTGAGTTTTATCATGTATAGTGTGAACTTGCCCAAGTGATCATGAAGCAGGTCCTCGAACCAACAGGGATGTTCTACCATGGGCCAATCACGCGAGATGATGTCCGAGCACTGCTAATCGCTCAGCGTCTGGACCTGAAGCCTTTCAAGAAGCTCGGGTGCTTCCTCCCTGACTATGAAGATTGGACCGAGGACTGATTGTCGTTGACAATATATGTGTCACTAGCGTCCAGACGAAACTATGTGATGTAATTAAACCGTGGTCCTGAACTAGCGTAGATCGCTCTAGTTAATTAGTTTGGGTATGAGGAACTTCGTCATTTATGTTTACTATAGGTTGCTTGTATTTTGCTAATTATGCCTCTTTGTTTTCTTAAGTACATTATGTTGCATATTATCGTTCAGTTCATCAACTGACGATGCAGGTACATAGATCAGAGATGGCGAAGGACTGCTACGCCGTGTTCGTTGGGAGGGTTCCAGGAGTCTATGACCACTGGCCAGATGCTCAGGCCCAGGTGGACAAGTACCCCGGTGCTAGCCACAGAGGGTTCGACAGCAGAGCCGAAGCGGAAAGTAGTTACTTGAGGTGGACGCTCCGGCAAGAGCGGGGGCGGAACCGTCGGTTCCTCAAGTACTACATAGTCGCGGTCTTGCTCATGCTGATCGCTCTTCTCTTCTACATCATGGTTGAGATAGAGATGATGAAACTTGTGTGTGTGCCATGACCATGCAGTTGCACTTATTCGAGACATGTCATGACTTGTGTATCGCTATTTTCGAGATGTGATGATATTTGTGTTGAATGATGATGATGATGGTATGACGAGACTACTGTATGTGTATGATATGATGAGAATAGTGTATGTTTATTGTGATCTGATGAAACTACTGTATAGAGCCTGTATAAATACATCACAAATACGTAGAGGGGGTATGAATCTATGAAAGCAGGAATACTAACAGCAGCGCTGGAAGGCATCTAGCAGCAGCGCTGGATTAGCAGCAACGCTTGCCTTTCTGCAGCGCTACAGATAGTTAGCAGTAGCACTGGTCAGTGCAGCGCTACTGCTAACCAGACTTAGCAGTAGCGGTGCACCAACCAGCGCTATTGCTACAACTTAGCTGTAGCGCGTTAGCAGTAGCGCTGGACCCAGCGCTACTACTATAGGTTTTTCAAGCGCTACTAGTAGGGTTTCTCCTAGTAGTGTTATCGAACCAGTAGGAGGATCACCACCACCCTATAAGCAGCACCTGCACACAAACAACAAATACTTGCAACCCGACGCGAAAGAGAGGTTGTCAATCTCTCTACGGTAAAAAGATAGATTAGGTAGTGGTAGATAGGAGAGATAGATCTCTCAAGAACACAAAATAAAAAGAGTAAATATGCAGCAATATATTTTTTGGTTTTTGGTTTTGTAGATCTGAAAACAAAGATTGCAAAAACGTAGATCGGAAAGCAATATGATGTAAAAGTAGACCCGGGGGCCGTAGGGTTCACTAGTGGCTTCTCTCATGTGTATAGCACATGGTGGGTGAACAAATTACTATTGGGCAATTGATAGAAAATCGAATAGTCATGACGATATCCAAGGCGATGATCATTATATAGGCATCACGTCCAAGATAGATAGACCGACTCCTGCCTGCATCTACCTGTATTACTCCACACATCGACCGCTATCCAGCATGCATCTAGTGTATTAAGTTCATGGAAAAACGGAGTAATGCAATAAGAACGATGACATGATGTACACAAGATCTATTCATGTAGGAATAGACCCCATCTTGTTATCCTTAATAGCAACGATACATGCGTGTCTTGCTACCCCTTCTGTCACTAGGAAAGAACACCGCAAGATCGAACCCATCACAAAGCACCTCTTCCCATGGCAAGAAAAATCGATCTAGTCGGCCTAACTAAACCAAAGATTCGAAGAAGAAATACGAGGCTATAAGTAATCATGCATATAAGAGATCAAAGAAGACTCAAATAATATTCATGGATAGAAACTGATCATGAACTCAAAATTCATCGGATCCCAGCAACCACACGGCAAAGGTTTACATCAAATAGATCTCCAAGAGACCATTGTATTGAGAATCATAAGAGAGAGAGAAGAAGGCATCTAGCTACTGCCTACGGACCCGTAGGTCTATGGTGGACTACTCACGCATCATCGGAGAGGCACCTATGAGGAAGATGAACCCCTCCGTGATGGTGTTTAGATTGGATCTCGAGATTCTGGAACTTGCGGCGGCTGGAATTGTGTTTCGTTGAATCCCCTAGGGTTTTTGGAATATTTGGGAATTTATAGGCATCAGAGGTGGTGCGGAGGGGCCTCGTGGAGGGCACAACCCATCAGGGCGCGCCGGGGCCCCCTGGCGTGCCCTGGTGGGTTGTGCTCTCCACAACCCACCTTCCTGGCTCTTGTTTGGCCCACTGGGTGTCTTCTGGTCCAGAAAAAATCTCCAAAAAGTTTCGTCGCGATTGGACTCCGTTTGGTATTGATTTTCTGCGAAGTAAAAAACAAGCAAAAAACAACAACTGGCACTTTGGCACTATGTCAATAGGTTGGTCCCAAAAAATGATATAAAGTTGTTATAAAATGATTGTAAAACATCCAAGAATGATAATATAACAAGATGGAACAAGCAAAAATTATAGATACGTTGGAGACGTATCAGCATCCCCAAGCTTAATTCCTACTCGTCCTCGAGTAGGTAAATGATAAAAACAGAATTTTTGATGTGGAATGCTGCCTAACATGTTCATCACATACTTTTCTTTTGTGTAGCATGG
Organism: Elymus sibiricus; assembly: GCA_039707655.1. Classification (NCBI taxonomy): domain Eukaryota; kingdom Viridiplantae; phylum Streptophyta; class Magnoliopsida; order Poales; family Poaceae; genus Elymus; species Elymus sibiricus. The sequence continues at coordinate 305,662,237 of CM077671.1, forward strand.
ACATTTGGACTTATAATGATTCAAAGCAATAGTCTAGTTTTAACATAATGACTTAAATACTCAAGCATGTCAACAATCAACCATGTCTTTCAAAATATCAACACTAAAGAAAGTTATCCCTAGCTCATCATGCTCAATCATTGATCCATTCATGAAACACACTCAAATATTAGCTATGCCCAATGCTCAAGTACGATCATAGTGCCCCCTAGTTGGTGCTTATAAGAGAAGATGGAGACTCAAAGCAAAAATAAAAATTGCATAAAGTAAATAGATAGGCCCTTCGCAGAGGGAAGTAGGGATTTGTAGAGGTGCGAGAGCTCAAGGTTTTAATTGAGAGAGAAAAAATATTTTGGGTGGCATGCTTTTCCTGTCAACGAAAACGACAAAGTAGTTCACAATACTTTCCATGCTAGATATATCATAGGCGGTTAATAAACAGAAAATAAAGTTTATTCCTTTTTCCACAAAACTTTCACTTTCCATGGCGGGCCGTATCCACGGTTGCCTTCCATACCAACACTTTCCAAGGAATTTATTATTTGACAACATAAAGTAAATATTTTTTATTTTTCATTTCGGGAATGGGCATCCCTATTACCGCCGCACTCTCGTGCAATGACAAGTGAATAAACACTCATCTTGAGAATAACACATCTAGCATGGAAAAATATTGGACACTCCCCACCATTTCATGAGCGGTATGGGCAGACAAAAGAGAAAATTTATTTTGAAAATTTAGAGATGGCACATACAAATTTGCTTGGAATTACATGGAAATACCGCATATAGGTAGGTATAGTGGACTCATAAAGCAAAACTTGGTTTAAGGATTTTGGATGCACAAGTAGTATTTCTACTTAGCACAAATGGAGGCTAGCAAATAGATTGAGAAGCAACCAAACCAAGAAACGAAAATTCACATAAGTGAGCATTGAACATAACTAACACCGAATAATGCACCACAAGTAGGATGTAACTTCATTGCATAACTATTGACTTTCGTGCATGCATAGGGAATCACAAACCTTAACACCAATATTCCTACTAAGCATAATTACTTACTAACATGACTCACATATTACTATCATCATGTTTCAAAACTATTACAAGGAATCAAGTTTAATTTTACCAATGATCTTCATGAAAGTTTTTATTATATCCTCCTTGGATATCTATCACTTTGGGACTAGTTTCATATATTGCCATTGCTTTTTGGCAAGCTCAAACAAATTTAAGTGAAGCACATGAGCATAAAGATTTCATCTCTCAAAAAGGTATAAGTGAAGCATGAGAGGATTTCTTCAAAATTTACTAACTCTCAAATTAATCTAAGTGAAGCATGAGAGTATTTCTAAAAAAAATTCCAAGCACACCGTGCTCAAAAAGATGTAAGTGAAGCACTAGAGCAATTCTATAGCTCAAAAACTTTAAGTGAAGCACATAGAGTAATTCTAACAAATCATAGCATGATTTTGGCTTTCTCAAATAGGTTTTTCCAGCAAGGATACAAAGTAAAAACTAACAAACAAAGCAAGCAAAGATACAAGACGCTCCAAGAAAAACTCATGATATGTGACGAATAAAAATATAGCTCCAAGTAAAATACCAGTGGTCGTTAGAAGAAAGAGGAGATGCCACTCGGGGGCATCCCCAAGCTTAGTTGCTTGTTACTCTTTGGATATATCTTGGGGGTGTGGTAGCATCCCCAAGCTTAGGATTTTATAACTCCTTATTCCTTCATCCATGATGATCTCACCCAAAACTTGAAAACTTCAATCACACAAAACTCAACAAAATCTTCGTGAGATCCGTTAGTATAATAAAGCAAATCACTATTTTAGGTGATATTGCAAACCCATTCATATTTTATTATTGCATTATACCTAATGTATTTTAACTTTACCATGTCTTATACCCCCCAATACAAACCATAGATTCATCAAAACAAGCACACAATGCAACGAAAACAGAATCTTTCTTAAACAGAACAGTCTGTAGTAATCTGTACTCTAACCATACTTCTGTAACTCTATAAATTCTGAAAAATTAGGACAACGTAAGGAATTTGTATAGCAACACTGTATTAAAATTTCAGCTCAAGATCACGTTCGAGAAAAAAAAATGAAAATTCATATACTGGACGCAAAGTTTCTGTTTCAGATTCAGCATCGCTTCTACTCATCCTATGAATCATCCTAAAGGCTTTTCTTGGCACAAACACTAAATAAACCATAAAAACACAATCATAATAGAGGAATAATTGTGTCAACACTCAAAAACAGAAAGGAAAAAGCAAAAATTTATTTATTCATTGGGTTGCCTCCCAACAAGCGCTATCGTTTTACGCCCCTAGCTAGGCATAACACATAGATTCAAGTATTGTCATCCTTGGTTTTGGATCCATAGGATGCCCTCATGATTGATTCATATGGTGTCTTAATTCTTGTTCTAGGGAAGTGTTGCATACCCTTTCTCAAGGGAAGTTGAAAACGAATATTGCTTTCTTTCATATCAATCACGGCACCTATAGTGCGTAAAAACGGTCTACCAAGTATAATGGGACAAGACGGATTGCAATCAATATCAAGCACAATAAAATCAATGGGCACATAATTCCTATTTGCAAGAATAAGGACATCATTAATTCTTCCCAATGGTTTTTTAATAGTAGAATCCGCCAAGTGCAAATTAAGAGAACATTCTTCAATATTAGTAAGACCAAGCACATCACATAGAGATTTCGGAATCGTGGAAACACTAGCACCCAAATCACACAAAGCAAAGCATTCATAATTTTTGATCTTGACCTTAATGGTAGGTTCCCACTCATCATGTAATTTTCTAAGAATAGAAATCTTCAACTCCAACTTTTCTTCAAAAGATTTTATCATGGCATCAACGATATGTTTAGTAAAAGCTTTATTTTTCTCATAAGTATGGGATGAATTCAACATGGATTGCACCAAAGAAACGCATTCAATCAAAGAGCAACTATCATAATTAAAGTCTTTGCAATCCAAGATAGTGGGCACATCACTAGTTAAAGTTTTGACCTCTTCAAACCAACTTTTAGCAAAATTTTCATCAAGATTTTCACCCTCCAAATTATTGGGACGCCTTCTAGCTAAAGTTGACTCTACTTCAGTCCCTTCATTATCTATTTTAATATTACTAAACAAGGAATCAATAGAAGAAACACCAATCACTTTAAGATCTTCTTCTTTTTTATCTTCGAGAGAGATTGGTTTGGCAGCCATTTGATTTATTAAAGTAGCTTGTGCATCAGAAATTTTACCAAGCAAATTTTCAGCATGAGCATACTTAGATTGGAGATTACAAACTTCTCTACTAATATCATCTAGTTGCTTTGTAATGGCATCTAGTACGGTAGAGTGTTCTCTAAGCTCATCGGTAAAATATTTTTTATGCTCAAATTGTGTAGTCATATATTCCTTGGTACTTTTCTCAATTTCAAGCAAAATACTGGGGTAGGGAACATCATAGAACTTTCGTTGAGGCAGCATGACTACGCAAGTAAGAGATCCGGCAAGAAAAAGGGCAAATGAAAAAGAGGGCGAATAAAACGACAAATTGGTGAAGTGGGGGAGAGGAAAATGAGAGGCAAATGGCAAATAATCTAATTGCAAGGAGACGAGATTTGTGATTAGGAAGCTAGTAGATGATGGTGGAGTCCCCTCGGCGCCTACGATAGGCACGTAGATGAGACCGCTTCCTCCCCGGCAACGGCGCCAGAAATTCCTTTTGACGTGGCTTGAGACTGCGTCGGTATTTTCCCAAAGAGGATGGGATGATGCAGCACAGCGACGGTAAGTATTTCCCTCAGTTATGAAACCAAGGTTATCGAACCAGTAGGAGGATCACCACCACCCAATAAGCAGCACCTGCACACAAACAACAAATACTTGCAACCCGACGCGAAATAGAGGTTGTCAATCTCTCTATGGTAAAAAGATAGATTAGGTAGTGATAGATAGGAGAGATAGATCTCTCAAGAACACAAAATAAAAAGAGTAAATATGCAGCAATATATTTTTGGGGTTTTGGTTTTGTAGATCTGAAAACAAAGATTGCAAAAACGTAGATCGGAAAACAATATGATGGAAAAGTAGACCCGGGGGCCGTAGGGTTCACTAGTGGCTTCTCTCATGAGTATAGAGCACGGTGGGTGAACAAATTACTGTTGGGCAATTGATAGAAAATCGAATAGTCATGACGATATCCAAGGCGATGATCATTATATAGGCATCACGTCCAAGATAGATAGACCGACTCCTGCCTGCATCTACCTCTATTACTCCACACATCGACCGCTATCCAGCATGCATCTAGTGTATTAAGTTCATGGAAAAACGGAGTAATGCAATAAGAACGATGACATGATGTAGACAAGATCTATTCATGTAGGAATAGACCCCATCTTGTTATCCTTAATAGCAACGATACATGCGTGTCTTGCTGCCCCCTTCTGTCACTGGGAAAGAACACCGCGAGATCGAACCCATCACAAAGCACCTCTTCCCATGGCAAGAAAAATCGATCTAGTCGGCCTAACTAAACCAAAGATTCGAAGAAGAAATAGGAGGCTATAAGTAATCGTGCATATAAGAGATCAAGGAAGACTAAAATAATATTCATGAATAGAAACTGATCATGAACTCAAAATTCATCGGATCCCAGCAAACACACCGCAAAAGTTTACATCAAATAGATCTCCAAGAGACCATTTTATTGAGAATCATAAGAGAGAGAGAAGAAGCCATCTAGCTACTGCCTACGGACCCGTAGGTCTATTGTGGACTACTCACGCATCATCGGAGAGGCACCTATGAGGAAGATGAACCCCTCCGTGACGGTGTTTAGATTGGATCTTGAGGTTCTGGAACTTGCGGCGGCTGGAATTGTGTTTCGTCGACTCCCCTAGGTCTTTTGGAATATTTGGGAATTTATAGGCATCAGAGGCGGTGCGGAGGGGCCCCGTGGAGGGCACAACCCATCAGGGCGCGCCGGGGCCCCCTAGTGCGCCCTGGTGGGTTGTGCTCTCCACAGCCCACCTTCCTGGCTCTTGTTTGGCCCACTGGGTGTCTTCTGGTCCAGAAAAAATATTGAATACTAAACATTCATTACGAATAATAAACATTGAATACTAGCATGAGTAGGATATGGACACCATGAACATAAATATCATGAAGGCTATGTTGGTTTTGATTCAACTACATGCATGAACATGTGCCAAGTCAAGCCACTTGAAATATTCAGAGGAGGATACCGTATCATCATACCACATCACAATCATTTTAATGCATGTTGACATCCAGGATAAATCATTATCCTCCCCTGGCTACTTAAGCATGGCATGAGCAACTATAATCTCTAATTGTCATTGCAAACATGTTTGATCATAATATGCTAAATCAAGGATACTAGGTTAAACATATTTACAAAAACAAAAAGAAGTTGAGTTCATACCCGCTTTTCTCTGCCACAGTCAATTCATCAAATTTCATCATTATTGCATTTCACTTGCACGACCGAATGATATGAAAATACTAATAGTGCAAGAGTATCATGGACTAAGCTGGAATCTGCAACATTTTATTCAAGAGGAGAAGACAGAGTAACATGGGTTCTTTTTTAGATCAACAATAGTGCATATGAGAGCCACTCAACATTTTCATCGTGGTCTTCTCCTTGGTACGACTCAAATAAAAGGAAAAGAATTTCAGAGAAACACACTGAAATATTTTTGGAGTTTTTTGGTTTTTCTTGAGGAAAACAAATTAACGAGGGAAAAACAAAAACGAGAAAAACTATTTACACGGGAGAGCTCCTAGCAAGTAAAAGAAGAAACGAGAAATCTTTTTGGGTTTTCTTTTGATACTACAATTAATCTAAGCTGGAAAGAAAAACAGAAAAGAAGCAGGAAATATTTTTGGATTTTCTCAAAGTTTTTCAAACACGCAAGAAGAAAGCAAGAAAATAAATCTAGCATGGATAATACAATGAAAAAGTATGAACACCGACAACTGGAATGAAAAGTGTAAACATGAATGTAATGTCGGTGGAAATACATACTCCCCCAAGCTTAGGCTTTTGGCCTAGCTTGGTAATCACCATCTGTAGCCTTGGTGATACATGCACCTTCCATGAATTCATCACACGGCCACAAACATGATTTGGTAGCGGCATCTCGCATCGAGCTTTCACTTGGCTCAACATAAGATTTTCGGACCGAGCTTCCACTTGATGAGGCCTCCGAGGACCTCCTCCTCGAAGAACTCCTAAAGAATTGCATTTTTTTTTTCTGCGAACAAACTTCTGAAAAAAAATTGGGACACAAAATTTTGTTAACAAAACTTCGTAAGATTGATAGCAACTACTCCTAAGGATGTATAGAGGCCATATTAAGCATTCAAACTACTTAGAACTCTAAGAATTCAACATGCAAGCTCATCTACAGCAGCACCAAGAGTAGCTAATTATTTGAAAAATAAACAACTAAATCAAAAACTAATTGGAGCAATGGAGGAGTTGCATACCAAGTAGCAATCCCCCAAAACAGTTTCGGAAACGGAGCTTCGAGCAAAGAGATCGAAATCCGCGGGTTTCAGAGCAAGAACGCGGGAATGAGAGCTATGGTGATTTTTTTCTGGAGGTAGGAGATGACATGGGCTAAAGGGATAAGTGAGGGTTCCCACATGGGGGCCACAACCCACCAGGGCACGCCTGGGGTTGCTGGCGCGCCCTGGTGTCTTGTGGGCACCAAGTGCACCCCCCTCTGGTGTTATTTGCACCAAAAATTCAGAAATATTCAGAAAAAATTCGTATCAAATTTTCAGGACATTCTGAGAATTTTATTTTTGGGTCATTTTTTATTGCACGGAAAAAACAGAAAACAGGATAAACATGACATTTTATTTTATTTGACTAAGTAAAACAGAAAATAAAAGGTAGGAGCAGAAGATTGTGCCTACTAGATTCATCATGTTCATACCTCTCAAAAATGATCCATTAATAAGGTTGATCAAGTCTTATTAACAACCACTTCCGATTAGCATGAAACCTAAGAATTTTCGTAAAACAATAGGTTACCTCAATGGGGATATGCACATCCCCAACAATAAGTATATCATATTTCTTTTTGGCAGTAGGTAGAGCTAATTGAAAACTTCCAATAGTGAGTGTTGGAGATTCTTGAATAACATTTATACCATTCACTTGGAATTGTTTCTTCAGAAAGTGCATCGTATGCTCATTACCATTGATATGAAAAGTGACTTTGCTTTTATTGCAGTCAATAACAGCTCCTGCAGTATTCAAAAAGGGTCTACCAAGGATAATCGACATGTTGTCGTCCTCGGGTATCTCAGAAATAACAAAGTCTGTTAAGATAGTAACATTTGCAACAACAAAGGGCACATCCTCACAAATACTGATAGGTATGTCAGTTGATTTGTCAGCCATTTGCAATGATATTTCAGTAGGTGTGAGTTTATTCAAATCAAGTCTTTTATATAAAGAGAAAGGCATAACACTAACACCAGCTCCCAAATCACACAAAGCAGTTTTGACATAAATTCTTTTAATCAAGCAAGGTATAGTTGGTATCCCAGGATACCCAAGTTTTTTAGGTACTCCATCCTTAAAAGAATAATTAGCAAGCATGGTGGAAATTTCAGCTTCAGGTATCTTTCTTTTATTAGTGATGATGTCTTTCATGTATTTTGCATATTGGCCATCTTTAAGATATCAGTTAATCGGGTGCGCAAAAAGACTGGCCTAATCATTTCAGCAAAGCATTCAAATTCTTCATCATCCTTTTTCTTAGATGGTTTAGGTGGAAAGGGCATGGGTTTCTGAACCCATGGCTCTCTTTCTTTACCATGTTTTCTAGCCACAAAGTCTCTTTTGTCATATTGTTTATTTTTAGGTTGTGGGTTATCAAGATCAACAGCAGGCTCTAATTCAACATCATTATCTAGTTCTTTATCATTGTTCGGTTGGGTATCCTCATGAACATCATTATTATTATTTTCATTATCACTAGGTGAATTTTCATTACCAGACTGAGTTTCAGCATCAGAAATAGAGACATCATTATTATTATGAGGTTTTTGTATCTCAGGTTCACTAGAGGTATGCAAAGTCCTATCATTTTTCTTTTTCTTTTTCTTTTTAGATGGACTAAGTGCATGAGTATTAATTCTCTGAGAGTCTTGTTCAATTATTTTAGGATGACCTTCAGGATAAAGAGGTTCTTGGGTCATTCTACCTCCTCTAGTTACTACTCTAGCAGCAAAATCATTCATATTATTATTCATTTCATCAAGGAATTCTTTTTGAGATTTAGCAACTTGTGCTAACTGGTTTTGAACCATAGAGGCATGTTTTCCTACACCTCTAACATCATTACTGATTCTAAATAACAAGTCACTCAAGTGAGCAATCATATCAGAATTATATTTCAATTGTTTCAGAACATTTGCATTGAAGTGATCTTGTTTCATAATGTAGTTATCAAACTCATATAAGCATTGCACTACTAGGAGAAAGGCTAGTAGTAGCGCTGGAAATAGGGCTACTTGTACAGCGCTACAGCTAACTCTTAGCAGTAGCGCCGTTTGCCCAGCGGTACAGCTAAATATTAGCAGTAGCGCCTCTTAACCAGCGCTACTGCTAACTGATAATGACATCACTAACGTAACTAGCAGTATCGCTGGTGGGTCCCATGTAGCAGAAGTGTCATTAGTAAGCAGAAGTGGATGGATATATATATATATATATATATATATATATTAATTGATGACAACTTGAGTTCAAACAGATAACTAGACTTCAAAAACCTTACAAGTCCAGACCGAACTGTTAGATCGAGACCAATAATCTTACTACAATACTATTAATCTTACTACAATACTATTAATCTTACTACAATACTATTAATGAGCAGAATCTGGTGGTGGTGGGGGCATTCTCGGCGGAAGTATCCCGACCACACTTCCCCATCGGGCTCTCTGAGCCGGGCAGGAAGATGTCACTTGTTGTAGCGCCCATTCCATAACCAAGTGGGGACTACTCTGAGGCGGCATCCGAGCATGCTCTGTAGCGTTGGCCTCCGCGAAGATGACGTCTGCCGCAACTTTTAGTTGTGTTTAGTCATAAGACTTGCACGCATTGACTTCGTGCTCCCAGAAACCAGACTGAGTCTCCCGGAACTTATTCTCTGCCTCTTTCAGCTCCCGCATACAATCTCTCCATCCAAACACTGCATCGTCAATCCTTTTTCCCCGTGCCAGCAACTGCCTCCGCCACTCCAACTCCTGTTCACGAGAACGTTTAGGAGACATGGGAATCCCTGTAAATTTGGCATGACATTTGCTTAACAATGGACATATTAAGTAGACATCACATAGAACAAATCTCATAAAGAAATCAGATCCATAGGAGAAATGGTTTAGATGCAATCCACGAAAGTGTGCATGTTTAAATATATTTTTACGGTTACGACACGAAGCACCTTTGTAACACAATTTAAATGCATCCATCCATCCATCTAAATGCATGCATCCATTCATCTAAATGCATCCAGTCATCTAAATGCATCCATTCATCTAAATGCATTCATCCATCCATCTAACCATCTAAATGCATCCATTCACAAGCATCTAAATGCATCCATTCATATCATCCATCCATCTAACCATTTAAATTTCATCCATCCATTCATCTAACCATCTAAATTTCATCCATCCATGGGAGAGAGGAGGGAGAGGGAGAGATACCGCTGCGTGGATGGTCGGCACGGGGATCCGCCGCGTGGGGAGGGCCGAGACGGGGAGCTGCCGCATGGGATGACCAGGACGGGGAGTCGCCGCATGGGGACGGCCGGGACGGGGAGGGCCGCTGCGTAGGAGCCGCCGCGTGGGGAGGGTCGGCGCGGCGGAGCGGCGGCGTGGGGATGTGGGAGCGGCGGCGCGAGGGATAGATCTGAGAGTGAGGAGTGAGGGGCGCGCGGGGGAAGAAGATAAGTCGAGGGGACCGATACTTAGTAGTAGCGCGGGGACGGGAAGAGCGCTACTGCTATGCCTTTAGCAGTAGCGTTGCTCTCTGACAGCCGCTATTACTACCGGTCGCCCCCGTCGGTCGGGATGGGACCGATTAGCAGTAGTACCGGTTCAAAGTCCAGCGCTACTGCTAAAGGAATACCTGTAGCGCCTTTCTATGACCGCGCTACTAATAATTAGCAGTAGCGCGCCCCGTTTAACAGACACTACTGCTAAAATCCTATCTATAAGCATTCTCCTAGTAGTGTTGACTAGGATGTTTATTGTAAGGAATATCACTTTCATCAAACTTTAATAAAGAATTTACCTCTACCACCTGTTGAGGTGGTGGTGCTTCAAGGCCATGTATTTCTTCAATAGGTGGTAAATTCTTAACATCCTCAGCTTTAATAACTTTTTTCCTTCATACATTTCTTTGCCTCTTGCATATCTTGAGGACTGAGAAATAAGATACCCCTCTTCTTCGGAGTGGGTTTAAATGGTGGTTCAGGGAGAATCCAATCATCATAATTCTTCAATATATTATTCAGTAGTTCCTCAGCTTGTTCAACAGTTTGTTCCCTGAAAACACAACCAGCACAACTATGAAAGTCCCTAGAAGCATCAGTTAGTCCATTATAGACAATATCAAGTATTTCTTTTTTCTTAAGAGGGTGATCAGGCAAAGCATTAAGCAATTGGCGAAGCCTCCCCCAAGCTTGTGGGAGACTCTCTTCTTCAATTTGCACAAAGTTAAATATTTCCTGTAAGGCAGCTTGTTTCTTATGAGCAGGAAAATATTTTTCAGAGAAGTAGTAAATCATATCATGGGGACAACGCACACAACCAGGAGCAAGAGTATTGTACCATATCTTAGCATCACCCATTAATGAGAACGGAAATAATTTGAGGATATAGTAATAGCGAATCTTCTCATCATGAGCAAAGAGGGTGGCTATATCATTCAGCTTAGTAAGATGTGCCATTACAGTTTCAGTTTCATAGCCATGGAAAGGATCAGATTCAACCAAAGTAATTAACTCTGGTTCGACAGAGAATTCATAATCCTTATTGGTAACAAAGATAGGTGAAGTAGCAAACTTAGGATCACATTTCATTCTAGCATTCAAAGTCTATTCTTTATACTTGCGTACTAATTTCTTAAGATCATCTCTATCCTTACAAGAAAGGATTTCTCTAGTTATCTCCTCATCCATAACATAACCTTCAGGTATCTTAGGCATTTCAAATCTAGGAGAGCTAGGTCTAATAGGTGTTTCATAGTCATCAATTTCAAAGGCTTCATCAGTTTCAGCAATCTCATCAGTTTCAATAATTTCATTCTCTTTAGCTCTAGCAATTTGTTCATCAAGAAATTCACCTAGTGGCACATTATCATCAAGCATGGTACTAGCATCATCATCATAAGCATCATTCATAGCAGAAGTAGCATCATCAATAACTTGCGACATATCAGGATTAATAGCATGTGGTGGTGTTGCAAACTTACTCATAACCGAAGATGAATCAAGTACAGAGCTAGATGGCAATTCCTTACCTCCCCTCGTCTTAGAGGGAAAAATCTTGGTTTTTGGATCCTTCAGATTCTTCATAGTGATCAAATGATATAAATCCCGAGTGACTCAACAAATATAGCTATGCTCCCTGACAACGGCGCCAGAAAATGGTCTTGATAACCCACAAGTATAGGGGATCGCAAGAGTTTTCGAGGGTAGAGTATTCAACCCAAATTTATAGATTTGACACAAGGGGAGCCAAAGAATATTTGCGAGTATTAGCAGCGGAGTTGTCAATTCAACTACAGCTGGAGATTAAATATCTGCAACAGAGTGATCAGTAGCACAGTAGTATGATAGTTTTGATAGCAGTAGTAGCAGTAACAGTAACGGTAGCAGTGATAGCATTAGTTTTGTAGCAGTTGGAACAGTAGCAGTAGCAATAGTAACTTAGCAAGAATAGTATGTGGAAAACTCATAGGCACTGGATCGGTGAACTCGTTGGATGATATTCATCATATAACAATCATAACCTAGGGCGATACAGAACTAGCTCCAGTTCATAAATGTAATGTAGGCATGTATTCCGTAGATAGTCATACGTGCTTATGGAAAAGAACTTGCATGGCATATTTTGTCCTACCCTCCCGTGGCAGCGGGGTCCATAAGGAAACTAAGGGATATTAAGGCCTCCTTTTAATAGAGAACCGGAACAAAGCATTAACACACGGTGAATACATGAACTCAAACTACGGTCATCACCGGAAAGTATCCCGACTATTACAACTCCGGGGTTTACGGATCATAACACATAATAGGTGCGTATGGCTAGCAAGATTGGATCAAGAACATATATATAATGGTGATAACATAAATGGTTCAGATCTGAAATCATGGCACTCGGGCCCTAGTGACAAGCATTAAGCATGGCAAAGTCATAGCAACATCAATCTCAGAACATAGTGGATACTAGGGATCAAGCCCTAACAAAACTAACTCAATTACATGATGAATCTCATCCAACTTCTCACCGAGCAGCAAGCCTACGAAGGAATTACTCACTCCCGGTGGGGAGCACCATGGAATTGCCGATGGAGAAGGGTTGTTGATGATGAAGACCGAAGATTCCCCTCTCCGGAGCCCCAAACGGGCTCCAGATCTGGCCTCCCGATGAAGAACAGGAGGTAGCGGCGGCTCCGTATCGTAAAATGTGATGAAACTTTCTCTCTGATTTTTCTCTCCAAAAATTGGATTTTATAGCGCTGGAATTAGGGTCAGTGGGGCCCCGAGGTGGGCACAACCCACCAGGGCGCGCCTGGAGGGGGTGGCGCGCCCTGGTGTATCGTGCCCAACCAGCGCACCCCCTCCGGTGGTTCTTCGCTCCAGTATTTTTTATTTATTGTAAAATAAATCTCCAAAAAGTTTCGTCCAGTTCCAAGAACTTTTATTTCTGCACAAAAACAACACCATGGTAATTCTGCTGAAAACAGTGTGAGTCTGGGTTAGTTTCGTTCAAATAATGCAAATTAGGGTCCAAAACAAGAGCAAAAGCATGAGGGAAAGTAGATACGACGGAGACGTATCACGGCACAACCGCTCCAACCACCGGTTTGACCGGTCGACCGGTACAACCTCTCTATGTAAAACAGGTAAGACTAAAACAGCCATAACTTTCGCATACGAGCTCCGAATTGAGCAAACTCAAGCTTGTTGGATAAAGGACAACAAGAGCTATCCAACAACAACTAGTTATATTAAGAACAAGCAATAGATTGAGAAGCGGCCAGCTAGAGAGCGAAAACGGTCATGAACATGCATTACGAATAATAAACATTGAATACTAGCATGAGTAGGATATGGACACCATGAACATAAATATCATGAAGGCTATGTAGGTTTTGATTCAACTACATGGGTGAACATGTGCCAAGTCAAGCCACTTGAAACATTCAGAGCAGGATACCGTATCATCATACCACATCGCAACCATTTTAATGCATGTTGACATCCAGGATAAATCATTATCCACTCCTGGCTACTTAAGCATGGCATGAGCAACTATAATCTCTAATTCTCATTGCAAACATGTTTGATCATAATATGCTGAATCAAGGATACTAGGTTAAACATATTTACAAAAACAAAAAGAAGTTGAGTTCATACCCGCTTTTCTCTCCACAATCAATTCATCAAATTTCGTCATTATTGCCTTTCACTTGCACGACCGAATGATATGAAAATAATAATAGTGCAAGAGTGTCGTGGACTAAGCTGGAGTCTGCAACATTTTATTCAAGAGGAGAAGACAGAGTAACATGGGTTCTTTTTTAGATCAACAATAGTGCGTATGAGAGCCACTCAACATTTTCATCGTGGTCTTCTCCTTGGTACGACTCAAATAAAAGGAAAAGAATTTCAGAGAAACACACTGAAATATTTTTGGAGTTTTTGGTTTTTCTTGAGGAAAACAAATTAACGAGGGAAAAACAAAAACGAGAAAAACTATTTACACGGGAGAGCTCCCAGCAAGTAAAAGAAGAAACGAGAAATCTTTTTGGGTTTTCTTTTGATACTACACTTAATCTAAGCTGGAAAGAAAAACAGAAAAGAAGCAGGAAATATTTTTGGATTTTCTCAAAGTTTTTCAAACACGCAAGAAGAAAGCGAGAAAATAAATCTAGCATGGATAATACAATGAAAAAGTATGAACACCGACAACTGGAATGAAAAGTGTAAACATGAATGTAATGTCGGTGGAAATACATACTCCCCCAAGCTTAGGCTTTTGGCCTAGCTTGGTAATCACCATCTGTAGCCTTGGTGATACATGCACCTTCCATGAATTCGTCACACGGCCACAAACATGATTTGTTAGCGGCATCTCACATCGAGCTTTCACTTGGCTCAACATAAGATTTTCGGACCGAGCTTCCACTTGATGAGGCCTCCGAGGACCTCCTCCTCGAAGAACTCCTAAAGAATTGCATTTTTTTCTGCGAACAAACTTCTGAAAAAAAATTGGGACACAAAATTTTGTTAACAAAACTTCGTAAGATTGATAGCAACTACTCATAAGGATGTATAGAGGCCATATTAAGCATTTAAACTACTTAGAACTCTAAGAATTCAACATGCAAGCTCATCTATAGCAGCACCAAGAGTAGCTAATTATTTGAAAAATAAACCACTAAATCAAAAACTAATTGGAGCAATGGAGGAGTTGCATACCAAGTAGCAATCCCCCAAAACAGTTTCGGAAATGGAGCTTCGAGCAAAGAGATCGAAATCCGTGGGTTTGAGAGAAAGAACACGGGAATGAGAGCTATGGTGATTTTTTTCTGGAGGTAGGAGATGACATGGGCTAAAGGGATAAGTGAGGGGGCCCACGTGGGGGCCACAACCCACCAGGGCGTGCCTGGGGTTGCTGGCGCGCCCTGGTGTCTTGTGGGCACCAGGTGCACCCCCCCTCTGGTGTTATTTGCACCAAAAATTTAGAAATATTCAGAAAAAATCCGTATCAAATTTTCAGGACATTCTGAGAATTTTTATTTTTGGGTCATTTTTTATTGCACGGAGAAAACAGAAAACAGGATAAACATGACATTTTATTTTATTTGACTAAGTAAAACAGAAAATAAAAGGTAGGAGCAGAAGATTGTGCCTACTAGATTCATCATCTTCATACCTCTCAAAAATGATCCATTAATAAGGTTGATCAAGTCTTATTAAGAACAAGCAATGGAGAATAAATGCCACTAGGATAAGGAAGATGACCTTCCCAAGAATTATCCGGCAAAATCTCCAACACCAAAAACACAAATATGATGCATACGAAATCCGTTTTTTATGAGGTTGAGCTTATCATGAAGATGACCATAAGCTCCAAAACTCACAAAGAGAAAAGCCAAACAAGAACCAAGAAAGATGATGATGCCAAGAATGCAATGGTTTGAGCTCTCAACTAACATTACGATCAAGCTACTCACTTGAGAGCCCCGCTTGATAGTACGCCTATCGATCCTATAACCCGGTCTCCCAACTACCACCATGAGACCGGTAAAATAGAAAACCCTATCAAGGTCAAACCTTTACCTTGCGCATAGTCCACTTGAGCTAGATGATGATGATCTTGTCCTCCTCAGGATGGACCACCTTTCTTGATTGTGTCGGCTCGATGAAGACTAGTAGATTGCTCCCCCATACTCCACTATGGGTGAGCCACTCTTCGGCACATCTTCACAAGTCCATTTTCACCACAAAGGATGGCAAGCTTCAAGCATGATCTCTTTGTGATCCTCCACTTGAACTTGCAGACCGCAATCTTGATGACGATCACCACTTGATGTCATCCTCCATGGGTTGTATGAGATATTCCTCTTGACGCAAGCCCATGGAAACATACGTAACCCCACATAGAACTCTCATGTAGACCATGGGTTAGTACACAAAGCCTAATGGACAATGCTTACCATACCATGGGGTCACTTGATCCCTCTCGGTACATCTTGTACGCTTTGTATGTTGATCAACTTGATTCAATCTTTGACTTAGTCTTGATCAACCTTGTAACTTATCTTCTCTCTTCATAAAGATGATGTCTTGAAGGTAAACATGAATGCTCACACAATCTTCTTCTTCAAGACATGCTTGCAATAAGCTCAACTCTCACATGACAAATCTTTGGATAAAACCTTGAATACCACCTTGGTCACCATATAAACTCCTTGAAACCAACAGATGGACTTCCAGAAGTGCCTACGGACAAATCCTTCGAATATAACTCAAGGAAGCCCTCAGCAAATTTTCATGATGGCACAAAGTACCATAAAGAAAAGGCTTGCCACCCACCAACACATACTTGATGAGGATCAAAATATTTATGATAAACGCATAAAGAGAGTGTTCTAAAGAAAATAGGATAGCTCCCCCAAGAGATGTGCATTATATAGAATTTGCATTTGAATACAAAATGCACACGATGGGATCATCACTTTCCCTATATCTATAGAAAAACTAGACATGCTCAAAAAGACCCACAAGACGCAAGGAAGACAAACGATAATCAAAATCCAATGTAAAGATGATTAGCAATTTGTACCACTTAAAAGGAATACCAATTGTCAAAGGACACGAAGTATTTGGAAATAATTCCCATTGGCAGATTGCAAATAGACCCAACATCATCTTTACTCCTAAATCACAAACAAATGACACTTGTAGAGCTAACATGCCACCTAGGAACAAGATAATTTACAATATCAATTCTAAGTGGCAATACCTCAAATGTACACATTTTATAGGCTTGTAATATGCACATAGCATATTACTCCCCCATAATGTGATAACCCACAATAATTAACAAGTGGCAAATGAAATCCAACAAGAGATAATTAATGAACCATTTAGAATTTGAATTTCTCATGAGAAGAAATACCACATAGAAGCTAGATAATCTTGTAATATCAATACTAAGTGGTATTTCTCATGTACATATATTTTTAAGATCGCGAAGTGCACAAAGCACATCACTCCCCCAAAATGGGATAATACATTAATCTCTCAAAAGAGCTAACTAAGATACAAACAAGATGCAAAAGGGCTCAACACAAGTCTCACACATACATGATGTGCAACCCACCATACATACTTGATTACTCAATATAAACACATAGGAAGCACAACATATAAACATACATGCAAGGTACAAAAGCACAACATGCAAAGGGGCAAATAACTAACAATGTATTCAATTTAAGTACAAGTTACCGCAAGGAGGAACATTGGTTATAAGATAGAAACTTGATGACCCAAATGACTTGTCTTGAGACAATATGAATGATGAAGACCCCTTAATTCTTCGTAATGTAGCCATGTCTCCAATGCCCTCCAAAAACACCTATTTATCAAGTTATATCTTGTTGGTCCCCAACCAAGTTGGGTCCTAAGAGGTTAGTCACAATAGGCTTGGCTACCCAAATGGTTCTTTTCTTGACACCACTTTGAGTACCACCACATTTGGCAAATACATTGCCAAGCTTATGAGGGAGTCCGGGATTAAGGGGTTCTCGGACTGCCGGCCTATTTCTTATAGGCCGGACTCATGGGCCGCTTGCTGAGGATTGGACTGATCGAAAGCCCCGTCGCTAGGGAGGAGACCTCAAGAGCCGTGGCGTGTCTTTCAAGTTTAAGATAGTAGAATAGGCACATTTTTTCCTTCGGTGGGCAACCGACCATGTGTAACCCTAGGGACCCCTAGCGTCTATATAATCCAGAGGGTTTTAGATTGTAAGACAGAGAAACACATCTAGGGTTTTAGCTATTCGATCTCGTGGTAGATCAACTCTGTAACCTTCATACACATCAATATAATCGAGCAGGACGTAGGGTTTTACCTCCATAGGAGGTCCCGAACCTGGGTAAACATCATCTCCTTCGTCCCCTGTTACCATCGATCCTAGACTCACAGCTCGGGACCCCCTACCCGAGATCCGCCGGTTTTGACACCGACATTGGTGCTTTCATTGAGAGTTCTGCTGTGATCGCGAAAGGAATCGATGGCTCGCCTTATCATGAGCAATGAAATCTGCAGCAAGGATGTCTCCGTCCCTGGTCAGATCTCCGCAGGCGGCAACATCTTGTCGCGTGCCGATCCGACTAGCCATCTCAGCCAGATCGGAAGTTTCCTCCCCGATCAAGAAATCAGATTCGGGAACCTAGAGTTCATCGCTGATTCACGGGGAGAACTTGTTTTGACGAATCCCTCAGCTCTCATGGATGAGCCCGCAGATCCCGACGCCTTGGCACCGGGAGCATCGGGCCCCACCTCTGAGGTGGCCTCTACCCTCGGGCTGTCTAGAACGCCCAACCCAGTCGATGTGCCCGGATCCGCCGCGGCCGAGCATAACCTGGATTCGCCGTCAAGCGACCCAGGAACCCCGGCGCCGCGGATCGACCCCATGTGCTTCGGCGACACGTACCCCATCGACGTCTCGCCCCTAAACGAGCTACTTGATCGGATTCAAACCATGGGCATGTCCGACGACCAGACCCCGGTTTATGACCGGATTGGGCTTAAGCCCGATGATAGGGAGATTCGCACCCCCTCGATCACTCACTTAGTCGCCACCGTCGAGTGTCCGGCTGGAGGCTCGTCCTCCCGACAACCGGAATTAAAGACGATTTATATCCCGGTCTCTGATCATCAAGATCTCTCCTGTAACCCGGACTCCGGAGTTCGCTCCGGAAATAGTTCGAGATCGATCCCCGATCTAGCGCGCAACTCGAACCCCGCGCGGAAGGGTCCTATAGTCAATACAGACTCCAACTCCCCCGCGCCGAACCCCGTGATTCCGGACTCGCATCGTGGCGCGGAACCAAAATTTTCCCACCCACCACCCAAGTCGAGCATTCTAGCATCGCAAGAGAGTCCAAGTCTTCGGACTTACGGGATGTTAAACAATTGCCAGGGGAGTCAGTTCATCATTTTTGGGCTAGACTCCTCCTTGTTAGAGCCAGAGTACCATGCTCTAGTGACCAGGAGATAATGGCAACCTTCAGCCGCAATTGTCGTAATGAAGGGATCCTCAACGCTCTAGCCCGTCGACACATTCACGACTTCACCGAGCTATCGGACCTGATATAAAAATACTGTGCCATGGAGAGCACCTGGCAAGCCGAACGATTACTTTCGGAACCAGTCTTTGCCGAATACCCTAGAGGAGATCGGAAAAAGCGGATACCTCCGAAGCGGCTGGCCGAACATGAACCCGCCGAGAAAAGAAATAGACCCCCTACGGGAGACAGAACTGTTCGCGACGGACTATTGGACAAGCCATGCCCTATACATTCTGTCTTGCTGAACACAAGCTCGACTCACAGCCTCAGGGCTTGCTGGGTTGTTCGGCAGGTCGCAAAAAGCGTAGAGGCCATCCTCGTGGCACTACCTCCGAACAAACGTTCAACAACGCCACTAGATCACAACAATGAAGTCCTGACGATCTACGAAACGTTTCCCTCCAGGAACAGGAGGAAAAGAGCTCTTAGCGAACTCGAACAGGTCTACCATGTGGCGGCAACAAGTTCATGGGCAGACATACCCATCACCTTCAGAGAAACTGACCAATCAACCACCCGCCCCGGCCGAACACCGGCCGCTCTTGTCCTAAACCCCATCGTCGATGGTTTTAGGTTACAAAAGGTGCTAATGGAC
This sequence comes from Elymus sibiricus, assembly GCA_039707655.1. Lineage (NCBI taxonomy): Eukaryota > Viridiplantae > Streptophyta > Magnoliopsida > Poales > Poaceae > Elymus > Elymus sibiricus. Next base: position 305,682,027 of record CM077671.1, read on the forward strand.
GGCGGCAGTGGTTTAAACCTCATCTACGAGGACACCCTGGAAAAAATGCAGTTCGACCGATCTCGCATCGAACATAGCAATACAACCTTCCAGGGGATCATCCCTGGGAAAGAGGCGCGTTGTTCCGGACGCATCACCCTGGACGTGGTATTCGGCACGCCCGAAAACTACCGATCCGAAGAACTTCTCTTCCATATCGTGCCCTTCCCCAGTGGCTACCACGCCCTGTTGGGGCGTGACGCCTTCACAAAATTCCAGGCTATACCACATTACGGGTATATGAAGCTCAAGATGCCAGGCCCAAACGGGGTAATCACAATCACCAGTGACCCAAATATATCCCTTCGAGCTGAGAACAAAACAGCAGCGCTCGCCCTCGAGGCACTAGCCGAGACCTTTGCTGCAGAGGAATTGACCGCACTCCGGTCAACAGTGGACAAGGACGATGTGATCCTTAGTAAAAGGCCCAAACCCACGTCCTTTAAACCTGCAGAAGAAATTGTTAAATTTCAGGTACATTGTCACGCCCAACATGCGATCCTATCCTTATTTTGGCACGAGGGCCTCGACAGGGATAGAAGCGCATCTCGTCGTTTCGCAAGAATGGATATCATTACAAGTACAGGTAAAGAAGAGATGAGTATATGGAATTGGCTTACACTCGCCACAAGCTACATCAATATCACATCAATACAACAACATATCCAAACATCATACAGAAGAGCAGGGTCCGACTACGGACGAAAACAAACAATAAAATGACATCCATCCTTGCTATCCCAGGCTGCCGCCTGGAACCCATCCTATGATTGAAGAAGAAGAAGAACTCCAAATCAAACAAGCATCGCGCTCACGTCAAATCATCGCATTACCTGTACCTGCAACTGTTGTTGTAGTAATCTGTGAGCCACAGGGACTCATCAATCTCATTTCCAAGGGTATCAAGACTATTAAAGCTTAATGGGTGAGATATGATTAAGTGGTGAGGCTGCAGCAAGCACTAAGCATTTATTTGAGTGGCTAACTTACGAGTACAAGAATAAGGGGGGTGATTGTCGCATAAACGGACGTGAACTAGTAATGATCTCTAAGAGATCCTGAACACCTACTTATGAACAAACATAACCCCACCGTGTTCTCTCTCGGATAAAGGGCTCACGAGAAGAGACAGTCACGGTTACGCACACAGTTGGTGTATTTTATTTGAATTTACTTCAAGTTTGCTATGACCGGGTGTTAAACAAAGTTTCCAAGTTGCCACGTAACCGTGGGCACGGCTTTCCGAAAGTTTCAACCCTGCAGGGGTGCTCCAACTCATCCATCACAAACTAACCACATGCCGCCGGAATAACCTCGACCACGAATCCCGTGATTTCCTAGGAAATTCCACTGGAAAACCGCAACCTCGAGATAGCCCGAAGTATTCTCGGAATTCCTCGCACAAGACGTTCGAGAAAGGTAAAACAAATCCAGCAAGGCCGCCCGACGTGTCGACGATCCCGATAGGAGCCGCGTATCTTGTTCTCAGGACATGATGGATTGTCCAAACTTCCGGTAGGCCAATCACAGAGTTGCCCCTGGCGGCCACCGGCGGTTGACAGGTTGGACCAACACTCATGAGGAGCACTGGCCCGGGTTGTTGATTAATTATCCACGGGGTCCGGAAAGTCCCTATGCAATTTTATTAGTTATTAGGCAAATGTAGTACCAATGTTGGGCCTTGCCAGACAAGTTTTATCCTAAAATGAAAATCAAGGGGGTCCTCATAACAACCCCGAGCATGTTAGGAGCGCTCAATTATGGAACATAACACCGTTACACAAGTAACTAGGGTGGCAAGAGTGGAACAAAACACCGAGCAAAAGGCCAAGCCTTCCACTCTTTACCAAGTATATATGTGCATTAAATTAAATAGCAATAATATTGTGATATAACAAAAATATCCATGTTGCACATGTAAGAAGTTGCACCTGCAACTAGCAACGCTATAAGAAGGGTTGAGCAAGCGGTAACATAGCCAAACAATGTTTGCTGGGATGTGGAGGGGTTAGAGGCTTTTCATGGCATTTGGGAGGCTTGACAAACAGGTGGTAGGTAGCGAGACAGCGATAGAAACGAGACAACTAGCATGGCAATGATAGTAATGGTATCCAGGGAAATGGTCATCTTGCCTGAGATCCCGCTTGGAAGAAGATCGAGTCCATGAAGAAGAGGAACCAACGTAGTCGAACGAATCCTCACACTCCGAACGCTTTCGGAACTCTATCGAGAAGAAGCAATCCGAAACAACAATCAACATACGAGAACACCACAACATATGCATGACATGATGCTCTTCAAATATGATGCATGTTATGCATGACATGGCAAGCACAACAATCAACTTCTACACATTAAGTGAAGCTCAATATGCAACGAGTTGCATATTGACGAAACTCCACATTCGAATATTTAGTTCACTCTCGTTTAGGTACACGACAATATTAAATGTTGTTAAACATGGCAAGAGGTGAAGCATAAGTAAACTAGACATCTAGGCATATTAAATGAGGCCGGAAACAACATATAGCATTTCCGAAACGACCCCATATGTTAATTTCGAAATTGGTCCAGATCTGAACTAATCATGTTTTATATTTATTAAACAGGAAAAAAAGTATACCATGCAATTCAACATGTCGTTCTAGTCGATTTACATATATGGAACATCTCAAACGGAGCTACGGTCTAAAAGATATGACCTTCACAAGATGAACATGACATGAATGCAAAATGCATGAAAATGACAACCACAGACATTTCAAATCATGAATGCAGCAAGATATTATGATACTACATGAGATTCTAAGCAAGTTACATATGCAACATGTTCAAAACGGAGCTACGGTTCAACCACAACAACCAACACAAGTTTTATTTGAAATCTGCCCAAAACAGCAAGATTGCATTTTTCACACATGAAAACAACAAGTTACAATATTCTAAAATGCACAAACTAAGCATGGGGCAGTAGCATATAACAAACACTTCATTTCATCTTCACATATCATACTCAAAAGAGTCATGGATCACATGGTAGGAAGCTCACAACATGGCAACAAAAATATAGCAGATTAGGACTTGGTGAAAATAACAGTTTTTAGCATAGCAGATTTTCACGAAGGCATATTGGCAGCAGTAAAACTATATGCTACAGGTCATACATTTGCTTGAAACTTAACAGCGTGGTAGAGGGCATGATGCACTACAATTCATACCATGGTGGTAGGGTCTAATTATGCATAGAAACGTGGCTAGCATCATCACAACATGGCATTATGAAGAAGACAGATTCTCAGACTTAGTGAAAATTAGAGTAGACATGTGCAGCAGTTTTTAACAGATTGACATATTGAACAGCAGAATTAATTATGATGCTAAACCTATTCATGCAAACTATTAGCACAACATGATAGGCAACACCATGCTTAACAAAAGACTCCTTGGTGGCAACCACAAAAGACTCCTAGATCAATAGCAATTCACATGGCAACATGGCAACAAAATAACAGTTTTCAGACTTGGAAATATTTTGGACCCTCAAAACAGCAGTATTTTATAGCATGTTGGCAACAAGAAAATAACACCTAAACATGGATTATCATGGCAAACAAAAAGACCAGGGGCTAGTGCTCATGTCAAAGGGCATAACTCATGTTCAAAATTATTTCATTATATGCATGGATTAATTCACACAAAATAGACAAAAGAGCATCATAGCAAAATAACATGCACACAAAAATGCTCAAATGACAAAACTAATTGCACAGATAAATTCCATGGATTTTTCTACCCCAAAATCATATATAATATGTGGGTTCCTATATAAAAACAAATGACATAATAATTATGCGAGATTAGGACATAAACCCGTTGTAGCAAGTCATTTATGCAAATTAAATGCAAACATCACATCAAACATTTTTGTCATGCATGAAAATTGGTTATAATTAAACTACACATTTTAAATATTTGGTTTGATGAATTCGGATGCACGGTTAATTATTTATGCACATATTACAATCCTGGCAAAATTTGTAATTCACAGGATAAAATGCTAAAATCGTAGGAGCTGAAAGAAAAAAAAACATGGACCGGATCTAAACAGTGCACTGGGCGGGGGTTAGGTGAAGCTCACCATGGGCCGAGGCCCAGAAGGCAGGCGAGGCGGGCCTACAAGCGAGTTGGGCCGAAGTAGAGGCGCGAAGGCGGACCACCTGTGCGAGGCTGGCGGGGTGCGTCTCCCTCGCGTGCGCTCATGGCCGTCCCGCAGGAGACAACCGACGACAGCACAGGTCAACGGCGGGACTCCGGCGAGGCATGGGATGGCGAGAGCTGCCGGATTCGCTCGAGGACCTATAGATCCGGACGTGGGGAGTCTGTTTCCGGCGACGAGGAGGCTTGGGGCGGCACGAGCGAGGAGATCGGGCGACGGCCGGGGATGGAGCTTTGATGGCGGCGGCAGCCATGGCTTCGGCCATCTGTAGCATGGCGAGGAGGGGACGTCGCGGGGCTCGGGGCTCATCAGATCTGGAGGCGGGGCGTCGTGAAACATAGCGGCGACGAGGCACGGCGGCTTGCCGGCGGCGGAGCGGCACGAGCATTGTGGCGAGGCCATCTCCATGCGTGGGGAAGGGAGCTCGGGGCTCTCCTGCGAGCGAGGCTCGGGCGGCTGGGCGGCTCCGGTTCGGGCCCCGATAGGCTCCGCAGGCGGGCGCGCGGGCTTGCTCGGGGCCCGGGCGGGCCTGCCGCGGGGCTGGAGGGAGGTGTGGCTGTGCGGGCAACGGGGAGAACATGTGGCGGCCTCTGGTTGGCCCGGGATGCGGCTGCGGCGGTGGTGTGGCTGGTTGGCGGCGCCAAGTGGCAGCGACGGAGGGGCTGGCGCAGAATTTGAGGTGGGTGGCGGCGCTAGAGGTAGGTGGAGGCTAGGTTGCCCATTTTTGGACGTGGGGGAGTGTTTAAATAGGAAAGGGGCTAGGTTAGGGGTGCTCTAGACCGTTTTTCGACCCTCCGATCACGATCGGACGGTCTGGTCGGAGGGTAGGCTTTAGGTGGGCTAGGTGGGCTGTGGTGGGCTGTGCAGAGGGGCTTGGGCTGAGATGAGAGGGAAACTTTGCGGCCCGTGACATGATTTTAGAAACCCGAAAAACGTCCGATAATATAACCGATGACTGCCCTACTACGGTTGACCGTTCGGGTATCAAACGACCTCTGATTGCGACGAAATTAGGCAGGCGGTCTAGCTACACTATATTAAGACCGCTCGCCAAGTTTCGACCCAATCCGAGAATATTTTTCGCGTGCTTTTAAAAGCATTTTTTTAACAATGCCGTGGGCGCGTGCGTGTGTGGGTGGTCTCGAAATGTCAACGACAAAACGGAGAGAACCGGCAACTATGAACGGATGCAAGTTTTCAAAAACGAGTGACGATGCTATGCTGATGATGCGAATGGTGCAATGATGAATGCGACAGACAAACGAAACACACGATGACAATGGAATAAAAGGGGAATCTTCTGGAGCGTCGGTCTCGGGCTGTTACATACACCCAACGGACCCCAATAAAACAGCGTCCATCGGAGCTCAGCTGGACCCAATGGCGGACGAGGCACTGCGAGCATTCTTACGAGAAAACTGGGACATCTTCGCCTGGCATCCTTCTGATATGCCAAGAATCCCACGGCGGCTAGCAGAACATTGTCTGAACATAATTGCAGGCTTCAAGCCCGTCAAACAGACTCTACGCCGCTTTTCCGAGCCCAAACGACAAGCTATGGGTGAAGAACTAGCCAAATTGCTAGAGGCCGGATTCATACGGGAAATCAAGCATCCCGAATGGTTGGCAAACCTGGTGATGGTACCAAACAAAGATAAATCCTGGCGGCTGTGCGTCGACTTTAAAGACCTTAATAAAGCCTGCCCTAAGGACCCTTTCGCCTTACCACGCATAGACCATATTATTGGCGCCATAGCCGGACACGACTCTTTGTGCTTCCTAGACGCTTATTCCGGATACCATCAGATCAAAATGAAGGAATCTGATCAAGCTGCACCCGCATTCATCACCCCCGATGGCCCATTCTGCTTTAACACAATGCTTTTCAGGCTAAAAAACGCAGGGGCTACATACCAGCGCATGATTCAGTTATGTCTCGAGAAACAGGTCGGTAAAACAGTCGAGGCATACGTGTACGACGTGGTCATTAAAACCAAACACGTCAGCCAGTTGATTGACGACCTAAGACAAACCTTTGCTAGCCTACGTGAGTATGATATACGACTCAATCCGGAGAAATGTGTCTTCGAAGTTCCTGCTAGTAAACTACTCGGATTCATTGTTTCCCATAGAGTAATAGAAGCCAATCCGGCTAAGATCCGCGCCCTATCGGAACTTGTGATTCCTACAGATCTAAAGCATGTCCAGAAGTTGGCGGGTTGCGTGGCGGCATTAAGTCACTTTATTTCCCGCCTCGGTGAAAAGGCTTTACCGCTCTACAGGTTGCTGAAATGGACCAACAATTTGTTGGAAATATGCCCTAGGGGCAATAATAAATTGGTTATTATTATATTTCCTTGTTCATGATAATCGTTTGTTATCCATGCTATAATTGTATTGATTGGAAACTCAAATACATGTGTGGGTACATAGACAACACTGTGTCCCTAGTAAGCCTCTAGTTGACTAGCTCGTTGATCAAAAGATGGTGAAGGTTTCCTAGCCATGGACATAAGATGTCATTTGATAACAGGATCACATCATTAGGAGAATGATGTGATGGACAAGACCCAAACTACGAACGTAGCATATGATCGTGTCAGTTTATTGCTATTGTTTTCTGCATGTCAAGTATTTGTTCCTATGACCATGAGATCATGCAACTCCCTGACATCGGAGGAGTACCTTGTGTGTATCAAACGTCGCAACGTAACTGGGTGACTATAAAGGTGCTCTACAGGTATCTCCGAGGGTGTCTGTTGGGTTGGCATGGATCAAGACTGGGATTTGTTACTCCGTGTGACGGAGAGGTATCTCAGGGCCCACTCGGTAATACAACATCACAATGAGCCTTGCAAGCAATGTGACTAAAGTGTTAGCCACGAGATCTTGTATTACGGAACGAGTAAAGAGACTTGCCGGTAACGAGATTGAACTAGGTATAGAGATACCGACGATCGAATCTCGGGCAAGTAACATACCTAAGAACAAAGGGAACAATATACGGGATTAACTGAATCCTTGACATAGAGGTTCGATCGATAAAGATCTTCGTAGAATATGTAGGAACCAATATGGGCATCCAGGTCCCGCTATTGGTTATTGGCCGTAGAGGTGTCTCGGTCATGTCTGCATAGTTCTCGAACCCGCAGGGTCTACACACTTAACGTTTGGTGACGATTAGTATAGTTGAGTTATTGTGTTGGTGACCGAAGGTTGTTCGGAGTCCCGGATAAGATCCCGGACATGACGAGGATCTCCGGAAGAGTCCGGAGGTAAAGATTGATATATGTGATAATAGTGTTTTGATCTCCGGAAGGGTTCCGGAATTCACCGGAAGGGGTTCCGGGTGTTTACCGAAGTGTTCGGGTGCAGCAACACTTTATATGGGCCAAAGGGGTAAAGCCCACGAGGTATTGGAAAGTGCAAAAGGAAGTTTTGCTGCTGCCTTAAGCGGTACTACCGCTGGTAAGGCAGTACTACCGTGTAAGCGGTACTACCGCTTGTGTGAAGTGGTACTACCGCTCGTGAGCGGTACTACCGCTTGTGCGTGGTACTGCAGGGATCCGAGTTGGACTCTTTCCCTGCGGGCCAAACCGACCTTGTGCGGGCAAAACCGACCTGGAGGAGGCTTTTACTCCAAGTTTAGACCCCAAGGCTCAACATATAAATAGAGGGGCAGGGCTAGCACACGGGACACATCAATATTTCCCAAGCCGTGTGTCGGCAACCCTAACCCTCTAGTTCTCCCGTCATAATCTCCGTAGTGCTTGGCGAAGCCCTGCAGAGATTGTTCCTCACCATCATCACCACGCCGTCGTGTTGCCGGAACTCATCTACTACTTCACCATCGCTCGCTGGATCGAGGAGGTGAAGGCGTCATCAAGCCGTACGTGTGTTGAACGCGGAGGTGCCGTCCGTTCGGCACTAGTTCGTGATCGGATCGAGGGACGACTTGCGATTTGGATCGCGGAGACGTTCGACTACATCAACCGCGTTTCTTAACGCTTCCGCTTAGCGATCTACAAGGGTATGTAGATTCACTCTCCCTCTCGTAGATGCTCATCACCATGGATAGATCTTGTGTGTGCGTAGGAAATTTTTTGTTTCCCATGCAATGTTCCCCAACAGTGGTATCAGAGCTAGGTCTATGCGTAGATGAGATCTCGAGTAGAACACAAACGAGTTGTGGGCGTGGGTGTATACATATTGCTTGCCGTTACTAGTTGATACTTGATTCGGCGGTATTGTGAGATGAAGCGGCCCGGACCAACATTCCTCGTACGCTTACGAGAGACCGGCTCCTTCAACTGACATGTAACTTCGTTGCATAAAGATGGCTAGCGGGTGTCTGTCTCTCTCACTTTAGTTGAATCGATTTCAATGAAGAGGGTTCTTTTAGAAGATCAAAAAGCAATCACTACACCAAGTTGTGGTTTTGCGTAGGTAAGAACGGTTCTTGCAAACCCGTAGTAGCGACGTAAAATTTGCAACAACAATTAGAGGACGTCTAACTTGTTTTTGCAGGGTATGTTGTGATGTGATATGGCCAATTACATGATGAGATATATGTGATGTATGAGATGATCATGTGTTGTATAGAATATCACGACTTGCATGTCGATGAGTACGGCAACTGGCAGGAGCCATAGAGTTGTCTTTAATTATTTTCGCCGTTTTGCTTTACTTTATCGCTATGAGTTAGCAATAGTCGTGGAAGCAACAGTCGGCGCGACAACCTCATGGCGACACGTTGATGGAGATCAAGATGATGGAGATCATGGTGTCATGCCGGTGACGATGGAGATCATGCCGGTGCTTTGGAGATGGAGATCAAAAGCACAAGTTCATGGCCATATCATGTCACTTATGATTTGCATGTGATGTTAATCCTTTTATGCATCTTATTTTGCTTAGGACGACGGTAGCATTATAAGGTGATCCCTCACTTAAATTTCAAGATAAAATTGTGTTCTCCCCGAGTGTGCACCATTGCGAAAGTTCGTCGTTTCGAGACACGCCGTGATGATCGGGTGTGATAGACTCTACGTTCACATACAACGGGTGTAAGCCATGTTGCACGTGCGGAACACTCGGGTTAAACTTGACGAGCCTAGCATGTACAGACATGGCCTCGGAACACAAGAGACCGAAAGGTCGAACATGAGTCATATAGTAGATATGATCAACATATAGATGTTCACCATTGAAACCACCTCAACTCACGTGATGATCAGACTTGAGTTGGTGGATTTGGATCATGTTACACTCGAATGACCGGAGGGATGTCTATTTGAGTGGGAGTTTTTAAGTAATATGATTAACTAAACTCATTATCTAGAACAATAGTCTAAGTTGTCTTTGCTATATTTATGTTGTAGATCATGGCTCGCGCAGTAGCACCCCTGAATTTTAATGCGTTCCTAGAGAAAGCTAAGTTGAAAGATGATGGAAGTAACTTTGTGGACTGGGCCCATAATCTAAGGATTATCCTTACGGCTTCCCAGAAGGCTTATGTCCTTGATGCACCGCTTGGTGATCCACCCGCTCCAGTTGAGTCTCTAGACGTTGTGAACGCCTGTCAGGCTCGTTCTGAAGATTACTCAATAGTTCAATGTGCAATATTGTATGGCTTAGAACCGGGACTTCAAAGACGTTTTGAACTTCATGGAGCATATGAGATGTTCCAGGAGTTGAAGTTTATCTTTCAGAAGAATGCCCGGATCAAGAGATATGAGATCTCCGGTAAGTTCTATGCTTGCAAGATGGAGGAGAACGGGTCTATCAGTGATCACGTGCTCAGAATGTCTGGGTACTCCACCCGTCTGGCTGAATTGGGGATGCCCCTTCCGCCAAAGGCTATCACTGACAGAGTTCTTCAATCATTGCCACCTAGCTACAAGAGCTTCGTGTTGAACTATAACATGCACGGGATGAACAAGTCAGTCGCCGAGCTGTTTGCGATGCTGAAAGCCGCTGAGTCTGAAATTCAGAAGGAGCATCATGTGTTGATGGTCAATAAAACCACTAGTTTCAAGAAAAATGGCAAGGGTAAGAAGGGTAACTCCAAGAAGAGTGGCAAAGCAGTTGCTCCTCTCGTGAAGAAACCCAAGGCTGGACCCAAACCAGAAACTGTGTGTTTTCATTGCAAGGGAACTGGACACTGGAAGCGGAACTGCCCCAAGTATTTGGCTGACAAGAAGGCGGCCAACAACAAACAAGGTATATATGATATACATGTTATTGATGTGTACCTTACCAACTCTCGTTGTAGTGCCTGGGTATTTGATACCGGTGCGGTTGCTCATATTTGCAACTCAAAACAGGAACTGCGGAATAGACGGAGGCTGGCAAAGGACGAAGTGACGATGCACGTGGGAAATGGTTCCAAGGTTGATGTGATCGCCGTCGGCACGCTCGCTCTTCGATTACCATCGGGATTAGTGATGAACCTGAATAAATGTTATTTGGTGCCTGCGTTAAGCATGAACATTATATCTGGATCTTGTTTATTGCGAGACGGTTACTCATTTAAATCAGAGAATAATGGTTGTTCTATTTATATGAGTAATATCTTTTATGGTCATGCACCCAATGTGAGGGGTTTATTCTTATTGAATCTCGATAGTAATGATACACATGTTCATAACATTGATGCCAAAAGATGTAGAATTGATAATGATAATACCACTTTCTTGTGGCACTGCCGTTTAGGTCATATTGGCGTAAAACGCATGAGGAAACTCCATGCTGATGGACTTTTGGAGTCACTTGATTTTGAATCACTTGACACATGTGAGCCATGCCTCAGGGGCAAGATGACTAAACCGCCATTCTCTGGTACAATGGAACGGGCAACTAACTTTTTGGAAATCATACATACTGATGTGTGCGGTCCGATGAGTATTGAGGCGCGCGGTGGTTATCGTTACTTTCTCACCTTCACTGATGACTTAAGTAGATATGGGTATATTTACTTAATGAAACACAAGTCTGAAACATTTGAAAAGTTCAAACAATTTCAGAGTGAAGTTGAGAAGCATCGAAACAAGAAGATTAAATTCCTACGATCTGATCGAGGAGGAGAATATCTGAGTTATGAGTTTGGCAGTCACTTAAGACAATGTGGAATTGTTTCACAACTGACACCGCCTGGAACACCACAGCGTAATGGTGTGTCCGAACGTCGTAATCGAACCTTATTGGATATGGTGCGATCTATGATGTCTCTTGCTGATTTGCCACTATCGTTTTGGGGTTATGCATTAGAGACAGCTGCATTCACTTTAAATAGGGCACCATCGAAATCCGTTGAGACGACGCCATATGAACTTTGGTTTGGCAAGAAGCCAAAGCTATCGTTTCTTAAAGTTTGGGGATGTGATGCTTATGTCAAAAAGCTTCAGCCTGAAAAGCTGGAACCCAAAGCGGAGAAATGCGTCTTCATAGGATACCCAAAAGAGACAGTTGGGTATACCTTCTACCTCAGATCCGAAGGCAAAGTGTTTGTCGCTAAAAACGGAACATTTCTTGAGAAAGAGTTTCTCTCGAAAGAATTGAGTGGGAGGAAGATAGAACTTGATGAGGTTGTTGAACCTTTACTTCAACCTGAAAGTAGCGCAGCGCAGAAAGATGTTTCTGTAGAGCCTACAACAGCTGAAGAGGAAGTTAATGATGATGATCATGAAGCTTTGGATCAAGTTGCTATCGAACCTCGTAAGTCGACAAGGACGCGTACTGCTCCTGAGTGGTACGGCAACCCTGTCTTAGAGGTCATGTTGTTAGACAATGATGACCCTACGAGCTATGGAGAAGCGATGATGGGCCCGGATTCCGAGAAGTGGTTAGAGGCCATGAAATCCGAGATGGGATCCATGTATGAAAACAAAGTGTGGACTTTGGAAGTATTACCTGAAGGGCGTAAGGCCATTCAGAACAAATGGATCTTTAAGAGGAAGACGGACGCAGACGGTAATGTCACTGTCTATAAAGCTCGACTTGTGGCAAAGGGTTTTTCACAAGTTCAAGGAGTTGACTACGATGAGACCTTCTCACCCGTAGCGATGCTTAAGTCCGTCAGAATCATGTTAGCAATAGCTGCCTTCTTCGATTATGAAATTTGGCAGATGGATGTCAAAACAGCGTTCCTTAACGGTTTCCTTAAGGAAGAGTTGTATATGATGCAACCAGAAGGTTTTGTCGATCCAGAGAATGCTGACAAAGTTTGCAAACTCCAGCGATCCATTTATGGACTGGTGCAAGCATCTCGGAGTTGGAATCTTCGCTTTGATGAGGTGATCAAAGCGTTCGAGTTTATACGAGTTTACGGAGAAGCTTGTATTTACAAGAAAGTGAGTGGGAGCTCTATAGCGTTTCTAATATTATATGTGGATGACATATTACTGATTGGAAACAATATAGAAATGTTGGAAAGCGTGAAGGAATATTTGAACAAGAGTTTTTCAATGAAGGACCTAGGAGAAGCTGCTTTCATATTAGGCATCAAGATCTACAGAGATAGATCGAGACGCTTAATAGGACTTTTACAAAGCACATACCTTGACAAAGTTTTGAAGAAGTTCAAAATGGATCAGTCCAAGAAGGGGTTCTTGCCTGTTTTGCAAGGTGTGAAGTTGAGTAAGACTCAATGCCCAGTGACTGCAGAAGATAGAGAAAAGATGAGTGCCATCCCCTATGCTTCAGCCATAGGCTCTATCATGTATGCAATGCTGTGCACAAGACCCGATGTCAGCCTTGCCATAAGTATGGCCGGAAGGTTTCAAAGTGATCCAGGAGTGGAACACTAGACGGCGGTCAAGAATATCCTTAAGTACCTGAAAAGGACTAAGGACATGTTTCTCGTTTATGGAGGTGATCAAGAGCTCGTCGTAAAGGGTTACGTCGATGCAAGCTTTGACACTGATCCGGATGACTCTAAGTCGCAAACCAGATACGTATTTATTCTTAATGGGGGTGCGGTTAGCTGGTGCAGTTCCAAGCAAAGCGTGGTAGCTGATTCTACATGCGAAGCGGAGTACATCGCTGCCTCGGAGGCGGCGAAGGAAGGTGTCTGGATGAAGGAGTTCATGACAGATCTTGGAGTAGTGCCTAGTGCGCTTAACCCAATGACTCTGTTTTGTGATAATACTGGTGCCATTGCCCTAGCCAAGGAACCAAGATTTCACAAGAGGACCAGACACATAAAGCGACGTTTCAATTCCATCCGCGATTACATCAAGGAGGACGACATAAATATTTGCAAAGTGCACACGGATCTGAATGTTGCAGATCCGAAGACTGAACCTCATCCAAGGGCTAAACATGAACAACACCAGAACTGCATGGGTGTTCGATTCATTACAATGTAAATCACATAGTGATGTGAACTAGATTATTGACTCTAGTGCAAGTGGGAGACTGTTGGAAATATGCCCTAGAGGCAATAATAAATTGGTTATTATTATATTTCCTTGTTCATGATAATCGTTTATTATCCATGATATAATTGTATTGATTGGAAACTCAAATACATGTGTGGGTACATAGACAACACTGTGTCCCTAGTAAGCCTCTAGTTGACTAGCTCGTTGATCAAAAGATGGTGAAGGTTTCCTAGCCATGGACATAAGATGTCATTTGATAACAGGATCACATCATTAGGAGAATGATGTGATGGACAAGACCCAAACTACGAATGTAGCATATGATCGTGTCAGTTTATTGCTATTGTTTTCTGCATGTCAAGTATCTGTTCCTATGACCATGAGATCATGCAACTCCCTGACATCGAAGGAGTACCTTGTGTGTATCAAACGTCGCAACGTAACTGGGTGACTATAAAGGTGCTCTACAGGTATCTCTGAGGGTGTCTGTTGGGTTGGCATGGATCAAGAGTGGGATTTGTTACTCCGTGTGACGGAGAGGTATCTCAGGGCCCACTCGGTAATACAACATCACAATGAGCCTTGCAAGCAATGTGACTAAAGTGTTAGCCACGAGATCTTGTATTACGGAATGAGTAAAGAGACTTGCCGGTAACGAGATTGAACTAGGTATAGAGATACCGACGATCGAATCTTGGGCAAGTAACATACCGAAGAACAAAGGGAGCAGTATACGGGATTAACTGAATCCTTGACATAGAGGTTCGATCGATAAAGATCTTCGTAGAATATGTAGGAACCAATATGGGCATCCAGGTCCCGCTATTGGTTATTGGCCGTAGAGGTGTCTCGGTCATGTCTGCATAGTTCTCGAACCCGCGGGGTCTACACACTTAACGTTTGGTGACGATTAGTATAGTTGAATTATTGTGTTGGTGACCGAAGGTTGTTCGGAGTCCCGGATAAGATCCCGGACATGACGAGGATCTCCGGAAGAGTCCGGAGGTAAAGATTGATATATGTGATAATAGTGTTTTGATCTCCGGAAGGGTTCCGGAATTCACCGGAAGGGGTTCCGGGTGTTTACCGAAGTGTTCGGGTGCAGCAACACTTTATATGGGCCAAAGGGGTAAAGCCCACGAGGTATTGGAAAGTGCAAAAGGAAGTTTTGCTGCTGCCTTAAGCGGTACTACCGCTGGTAAGGCAGTACTACCGCGTAAGCGGTACTACCGCTTGTGTGAAGCGGTACTACCGCTCGTGAGCGGTACTACCGCTTGTGCGTGGTACTGCAGGGATCCGAGTTGGACTCTTTCCTTGCGGGCCAATCCGACCTTGTGCGGGCAAAACCGACCTGGAGGAGGCTTTTACTCCAAGTTTAGACCCCAAGGCTCAACATATAAATAGAGGGGCAGGGCTAGCACACGGGACACATCAAGATTTCCCAAGCCGTGTGTCGGCAACCCTAACCCTCTAGTTCTCCCGTCATAATCTCCGTAGTGCTTGGCGAAGCCCTGTAGAGATTGTTCCTCACCATCATCACCACGCCGTCGTGCTGCCGGAACTCATCTACTACTTCACCATCGCTCGCTGGATCGAGGAGGTGAAGGCGTCATCAAGCCGTACGTGTGTTGAACGCGGAGGTGCCGTCCGTTCGGCACTAGTTCGTGATCGGATCGAGGGACGACTTGTGATTTGGATCGCGGAGACGTTCGACTACATCAACCGCGTTTCTTAATGCTTCCGCTTAGCGATCTACAAGGGTATGTAGATTCACTCTCCCTCTCGTAGATGCTCATCACCATGGATAGATCTTGTGTGTGCGTAGGAAATTTTTTGTTTCCCATGCAACGTTCCCCAACACAATTTTGAGTGGACCGATGAAGACGCGGCTGCGTTAGAGGAAATCAAAACACTGCTGGCAAGTAATCCCATACTCACTGCACCAGACGCCAGTGAACCAATGTTATTGTACATATCGGCCACTAATCAAGTGGTTAGCGCAGTGCTCCTCGTCCAATGAGAAGAGGAGGGTCACAAATTCTGGATACAGAAGCCGGTCTACTATTTGTCAGATGTGCTAACGCAATGCAAGTCCAGATACCCGCATTACCAGAAGATAGCCTATACAGTGTTTATGGCATCTTGGAAGCTCCGACACTACTTTCAAGAGTGTTCGGTCATGGTGGCATCCGAAGTACCCCTGAACGATATAATCAATAACAGGGACGCCACCGGCCGCATAGCCAAATGGGCCATTGAAATCCTTCCTTTCGAAATCGCCTATAAGCCACGACGAGCTATTAAATCTCAGGTGTTGGCAGATTTCCTCGCTGAATGGACAGAGGCCGAGCTCCCCAGGGAATATAGTACATACTCCCATTGGACGATGTACTTCGACGGATCCAAAACATTGGCCGGACTGGGGGCTGGAGTTATTCTCACATCTCCCATAGGTGACAACGTCTGATACGGGTTACAAATCATGTATGCCGATTCCAACAACGCAGTCGAATACGAAGCACTTTTGCACGGTCTTCGGATGGCAGCATCAATGGGCATACAACGGCTGGAGGTACGGGGAGACACCAACCTGGCCATCTAATCAACAGCAAATTCGATGCCAAAAACCCGAAGATGGCGGCATATAGAAACGCCGTCCTTAAAATATCTGCACGGTTCGAGGGGCTGGAATTCCATCATGTCGCTAGAGACAACAACCAAGCTGCTGACATACTGGCCCGCATGGGGGCCATATGCGACCCTGTCCCGAAAAACACCTTCCTTGAACGGCTCTTCAAGCCGTCGATGGTTTGGCAGGACGACGATAAGGGTGCCGGATCCATCAGCACGGAAGAGGTTGTTCCCCCTATAAATGAACCAGACGACCAAATCATCGGCGGCTCCGTAATGGACAAAACGCCTTCGGCTCACGAGGTCATGGCAGTAATCGCACCATGGACCGAGCCCTTCCTCGCTTACCTTCTTCCCCAAGAACTCCCCGACGATCAGACAGAGGCAAGACGCATAATTCGGCGATCCAAGGCTTATAAAGTCCACGAGGGTGAGTTATACAAGAAAATCACCACTGGAATACTCCAGCGGTGCATATCTGAGGAAGAAGGAAGGCAACTTTTGGGCGAAGCCCACGCAGGAATGGGCGGCCACCACGCCGCAGCAAGGGCCTTAGTAAGCAAGGCATTTCGAGCTGTTTCTTCTGGCCCACCGCTCGAGCGGACGCCCAGTCACTTGTCCAACACTGCGTGGGAAGTCAACTATTTGCAAACCAAAGCCACATGCCCCCCAACAACTCTTTGGACTATTCTGATTACCTGGCCTTTTGCGGCATGGGGGCTGGATATGGTCGGACCACTTAAAGGGGGGACCAAGAAGAATAAATATCTACTGGTCATGGTTGACAAGTTCACCAAATGGATCGAAGCAAAACCTGTCAAATCAGCCAAGTCCGGACCAGTAGTCGATTTTATATCGGGCGTGGTACACCGTTACGGTGTCCCGCACAGTATAATAATGGACAATGGATCCAATTTCACCCCGAATCGATCAATGGGATACACACCGTTCTTTATGGTCTATGGGACAGAAGTAGTCCTTCCGTGTGATATTATTCACGACGCACCAAGGGTGCGCATGTATGAAGAAAAGGAGGCCGAGTTAGATCAGCAAGACGACTTGGACGCCTTAGAAGGAGAGCGCGACATAGCTCGGGCTCGCTCTACTTTTTATCAACATAAAGCCCGGCGTTACCAGAGCAGGGAGGTCAGGGCAAAGGCGTACAATGTGGGCAAACTCGTGTTATGACTCCCGGAGAAGCAGAAGCATAAACTCAATCGCAAGTGGGAGGGCCCCTTCATAATTGACGAAGTACTCACAGGAGGGGCTTATCGTCTTCGCAACCCGCCGGATAACCGCCTCGAACCAAACCCATGGAACGCAGCTCGCCTTCGGCATTTTTACGGCTAGACTGGTGTCGTCATTCTTTTTTACCTTCCTTTTCCCGTTTTTCTTTCCTTTCATATTTCTTCCCCTCCCACCTTGATTTTGCAGGTTCGGATTTCTTTTCCCAAGTCTATGTTCGGCTAGACCGAGCTCGTATTAAAGTTTTTCGGCATACATCCTCAAATGTTAAACCCGAACAAAACACCTGGGGGCTTCTTCCCGAAGCCGATAATTATATATTTTAAGCATCTATTCACATTTATTGTGTATGCATGTTTCCCTTGTCGATTTTTAAGCCATTATGTGCATCAATTAGAACTAAGATTTTTGCCAAGCTGGGTTGCCTCGCTCCTGTGTTTACCCTCTACGTTCCTGATCGTTCGACTAGAGGGTAAAGGGAGCACCTCTGCGATTGTTACGACCGGGTCACCCGGATACGTACCTCAGACGGGTGAAGCCAAAAGCTAGCTATCTTTAGCAGACAATTGGTCGGCTACGACGGAAGCAACAAATAAAAATTATGGTTGTTATCACCATTACTTGGGCTTCTTTTGTCGAAAAAGCCATTAGTCGCATACTAGCAGTATACGGCCTTACTATCTACGATTTGCATAGCAGCCTGAACGAAGGTACCGATAGAGATACTATTTTCTTTGGAAGATGTTTCTTACGCTAAGAAGTAATATAACATATCTCCCTGTGTATTTTCTGTCTGTTCGCACCAAATGGCCAGATTGCCTGGTTCCACGAAAGAATTCCCTCTTATTGAAGGATATTTGATAAGGAACACTCCCAAGCTCTTAGCAAGGGAGGTCGAAGCCGATGGCCGGTTAAGACAAAGTTTACAGCATAGATGGAGCAATTTTTGATTTACAGTACATAGTTACATAAAATCACTCATCTGGCTACTGTTCAAGATTGTCTATTAAGGCATCCAGGGTGCAATCTTCTTGCGAGAGACGAGCGGCGGGCATCACTTGGTCGTACACCAAATGAAGCGGCACTTCTTGCCCATCCGGCCCTGCCGGCCCAACCCGAGCCATATGCTCGGGGTTAAAACCGGTATAACGGGTCTTGATCATCGCCCACGCCTCTCGTGCCCCCTCTCGGCAGGCCGATGTCTTCCATAGCTCGAACCGACACCGGGCTCCCTTGAATTGATCAGCCAGTTCGGCCATCCCCTCCAGAGGCTTCTCGGCAGGCCATAGCGCTTTCATCATACTCCTCATAGCCTTCCGAGCCCACTCATGTACGGCGGATAGTTCCTTCAGAAGGTTCCCCCGGTAGGATCCGATCTCTTCTTCAGGCCGCCCGCTCAGGAGACCTATACATGAGACGAGGCATGTCCATTACACTTCATGTATTAAAGGTACCCTTCGACGTTATAATCGCACTTACTGAACAAGGCCCTCTGTAATTTCTGGTTCTCTTCTTGGGTTTTAGCCAATTGAGTTTTTAAACTCTCAATTTCTTCGGCCTTCTGCCGGTTTTCCGCCTGGAGACGTTTCTTCTCCTCAAAATTTCGTTGCGACGAAAGACATCCGGCCTCATACTGGGACTCGGCGTACCTCTGGGATTCTTGGGCTGCATCTAAATCTTTTTGCAACTGCCCTATAGACTCAGCTGCTACGAAGTACCCCTGCGTCAGCATGAGACTATATACTAAGATCGGCAAAATGGACATACTCACCATGCGCCTCCCAGGTAAAACTCTTCACTTGTTCAAGTTCGGCCTTCACGGCTTGCACCTGTGTTCGGCTCACCTCCAGGTCATTGGCCAATTGCTCATTCTGCTGCCTTGAAGCCTACATCATCAATAAAACAATATATGGATCCTTAACTCGGCCATCCCGACCAATTCAAGGCTCGGGGGCTACTGGGTTAATACGTGTGTCCGGATTATTAAAACCGATCACTCACCTCCAGGCTGGAAGATATCAGTTTCACGGCTTCCCCAAGCCCAGCTCGAGCAGCTCCGATGTACGCATCTACCAAACATAGAGCATTAACCTCTTGTCCGGAAAACACCTGGTGGCGCGGGGCTTCTTGTCGTCGTCGGTGGTTCATCGCACTCTCTACCTCGGAGTTAGTGACTGATACTGCGTCCTCGGAATCTTCAGGGGCCTGATTGGCCACATGGGCCTCCGCAGCAGGTTCAACATGAGAAGAAGGTCTTGATTCATGAGTGCTGCCAGGCACCCAGGCAACATTCCCGGCAGAAGACGGTTGTACTCGTTTCCTGAGTATTTCGACATGAGATCTTCTGTAAAATCCTATCGATCATGTTAACAATAGATTAAGCGGCCGAACGAGGTACCTTTTGGTTGCACAAGTGGTCGGGGTCATCCCCGCGGTTGGCTCACATGAAGGACTCCTGTTGCTGTTCGGTCCGGGCATTGTTGCCGTAGTCGACGTTCGTCGCGTGGACCGACGACGCTTGGGAGCAGAAACCGGCACATTCGGCTCGACGATGGTCGCTTGCCTTTTACGGGAAGAATTTTTCTTTTTTCCTGTAGTAGAAGAAGGGAGTGACCCGGGGTGATCGGCTATGATAGCCACCTTTGAACCATGAAGGCTCTCTTGGTAAAAGACCCCGTCTTCGTGCTCGATCGACAGTTTTGGATCGTCTTGGAATCCTGGATCGTCATCACGAGAGTAATTCTCTGGTTGAGGCGCCGGACAGTTGATTGTCTCGACAAAGCACCTCCAGCTCTGTTCGCACAGATTGAAAGCTTCGGTCAAAAGGGGGCAAGTGAAAAACCCGAACTCAGGTCACAAAGTCGAAAGGCTTACCTATTCGATGGGGTTATAACCCGAGTAGCCCTCCTTAACCGGTAGCCGAACAAAGTCTTTTTTTTCCCCTTTGAACAGGTCTGCCAGTATGGCCGCCATTGCCGCTTGATTGGCAGGGCCTAGCCGTCGGGAACGAGTGGCGTCACTTGTACTGTTGTAACGCCACAAAGGGTGTATCCTTTGCTAAAGGAGTTGAATGCATTGGGCGATGGCGGCGGCCATCACATCAATAATGGTTAGCTTGTTATGAGCTAGCAGCCTTACTTGGGTAGCCAGGCATTGCACTTCGGCATCTTCCTCTTGGGATGAACTCTTCGGTCGCCAGTTATACCTTTTCTTCAAAGGGGCGTCGGAGTATTCGGGCAGACCCCTGCAAGCTGGATCGAACAAGGGGACGTCCTCAATATAGAACCACTCCGAGGACCATTCTTCGGACTCCTTCTTTGGAGTCCCCACTGGATACCCCGTCCCGACTATACGACACACTTGGGCTCCTCCAACTTCCCGAATTGTCTCACCCCGAGTGCGGGGGATGAGACAGAAGTACTTCCTCCATAATCCAAAGTGGGCCTCGCAGCCCGGAAACATCTCGCAAAGAGCAACAAAGCCCGAGATGTGCAGAATAGATCCGGGGGTAAGATGATGGAGCTGGATCCCGTAGAATTCCAGTAATACCCTCAAGAAGGGATGAATGGGGAACCCTAGGCCCCGCAAGAGGAAAGGCACAAAGCATACCCGCTCTCCCTTGTGAGGGTTAGGGAAGTTCTCTGCGAAGGCCTCGTTACCATAAGAAGTTAATCCGGTGCGGGTAGCCGCCAGATCCGAGGAGGGAAGATAACCTTGGGTCTCGAGGTCGCGCAACCGAAGGAGGGATACAGAGCAACTTGCCCAATCCCCTGGAAGGGTGCCGTAAGGACGCGAGGAAGTGCCAGGGACGCTCGCCATGTTTTTTGGTGATCTCTCGTTTGAAGCTTTTTCTGATGAAGAAGAGGAAGGGGTGGCTCGGACCACGATTCAGCCTGTTTAAATGGGTGGTGCTTTCCTTGTGGGAAGGGCAGTCTTGTAGAAAGCAGTTGGGCCGCCCGTCTCCCCTCGGCACACAGGGATCGAGGGGCATTGAAGTTATTACAATGGGTCCCGCAAGTTCTCAACGATTGAGAGTTCATCGATGACGGGATGGTTGTCGAACAAGAAGGGATAGAGGGACTCGCCTCGCAAGCCGAAGACTTTGACGCGCAAGATTGTCCGGATAATATGCCTCGGCATTGGAGGCTAGTCCGGGGGCTACTGAGGGAGTCCGGGATTAAGGGGTTCTCGGACTGCCAGCCTATTTCTTATAGGCCGGACTCATGGGCCGCTCACTGAGGATTGGACTGATCGAAGGCCCCGTCGCTAGGGAGGAGACCTCAGGAGCCATGGCGTGTCTTTCAAGTTTAAGATAGTAGAATAGGCACGTTTTTTCCTTCGGTGGGCAACCGACCATGTGTAACCCTAGGGACCCCTGGCATCTATATAAGCCAGAGGGTTTTAGATTGTAAGACAGAGAAACTCATCTAGGGTTTTAGCTATTTGATCTCGTGGTAGATCAACTCTGTAACCTTCATACACATCAATATAATCGAGCAGGATGTAGGGTTTTACCTCCATAGGAGGGCCCAAACCTGGGTAAACATCGTCTCCTTCGTCGCCTGTTACCATCGATCCTAGACTCATAGCTCGGGACCCCCTACCCGAGATCCGCCGGTTTTGACACCGACCACTTTTCCTTCCCAAGAGAATAGATATCATCAATAATTATTGGGTTGGATAAGTTACCTTTCGTGCAAGAAGAAGCGAATTGACACTTCTCATGACATAAGTAGCAACATCTACCCTTTACTTTCTTCTCAATTGATTTCTCAACTTGAGGAGCGGTGACTTGGATCTTCTTGGGAAGAGGCCTTTCTTCAACCTGTGATTGAGCATGATATTGAACTTGTGGCCGCTCCCTTGTTGCTTGTTATCGTCGTTTTCTCACGACAGATGCCATAGGGTGGTTTATCGAGTGTGGTTGGGGCCGAAGGACGCCGACGGGCTCCGGGAGCGGGATTAGGCACAAGCGGAGATAGGCACACGACGTACCCAGGTTCAGGGCCCTCCGTGGGAGGTAATACCCCTAGTCCTGCTGGTCTAGTTGGATGGGGAGAGATGTTACAATGGTGCTCCTTGAGCTGTTCGTCTGGAGGTGGAAGAAGGAGCAGCCGGCTCCCCTTCCCCTGCTATATGTGGGTGTGAGAGAGGGATGAACGCATCCGTGCGCGTCTTCCCCCTCCCTGATGCATGGGGGCCTCGGGGGTTTTATAGGCCAACCCCCCGGCGTACAGTATTCTTAAGATATTACAAGGGGGGACCCGGCTGGCAGCCTCTCCAGCCGGCCAGGGGGCCCGCCGGCTTGAAAGCACATTTGCTCCCTTGGTGGTTTTGGTAATTTATAACAACATATAAGTCGTTGAACCAATGTTTTCCATCAAGTATATTTCAGGAAATGCTCAATGATAGGATTGGCAAAAGGATTGTGGAGCTTGTAGAATACCCCAAGATGCAAGGAAATAGGTTGGCAAAGCTTCAAGGAAGAGGACTCTACATTTTACATTTGTGAGAAATCACTTTGAGTCCATAGGAAAGCCAATACTATTAAAAGGGGGTAAGGTTTTGTTGGTGAACAAAATGCTCATACGTGCACAAGTGATAGTCACCAAAAACACCCACAAACTCTCCCACCAAAGTCTGTCCAAAGCCATATACTCAACATCGGTGCAACCAACATTTCCATCCCGGTGCCACCGATTCTCAACGATAGACAGACTCAGCCAAACCCTAGCCACTTCGGTGCAACCGATTCCATACCAGTGCCACCGAGTTTAGGTTGCCAACTTTCTGTTACGCAAATTCACAATATCGGTACCACCGAGATTGTTGGATCGGCGTCACCGAGATTGGGAATCTAACCGTTAGTCACCTTATCGATGCAACCGAGTTTCCTATATCGGTCTCACCGAGATTCAAAAGTTGCCACCTTTTGGTCACTTCGGTACCACCGAGATTAACACATCGGTGTCACCGAGTTGGTCATTTTGTGTGTAACGGTTGGATTTTTGGGGATGCCTATATATACCCCTCCAATACCACCTACTCGAGAGAGAAGCACTCAGAACTATTCCATACTTGCCCCATCCAGTTTTCTGAGAGAGAACCACCTATCCTTGTGTTGAGGTCAAGATCTTCCACTCCAACCATATGGATCT
The DNA here is from genome assembly GCA_039707655.1 of Elymus sibiricus. Classification (NCBI taxonomy): domain Eukaryota; kingdom Viridiplantae; phylum Streptophyta; class Magnoliopsida; order Poales; family Poaceae; genus Elymus; species Elymus sibiricus. Next base: position 305,705,699 of record CM077671.1, read on the forward strand.
TGATTTCTAGCCTCCCCAAGTTGCTTTCCACCAATCCCATCTCTTCCACCAAGCCAAATCTGTGTGAGAGTGATTGTGTGTTGAGGAGTCTATCATCTTGAAGCACAAGAGCAAGGAGTTCATCGTCATTACCGAGCCTATTACCTTTTGGAGGGTGGTGCCTCCTAGATTGGTTAGGTGTCGCTTGGGAGCCTCATACTTCGTGTTGTGGAGTTGAACCAAGAAGTTTGTAAGGGAAAGGAGATCACCTACTTCGTGAAGATCTACCCATAGTGAGGCTAGTTCTTCGTGGACGGAAGCCGTTATGGAATAGTCAAGGTTGCTACTTCGTGGACCCTTATGGGTGGAGCCCTCCGTGGACTCTCGCGACCGTTACCCTCCGTGGGTTGAAGACTCCATAAACGTGGACGTACGATAGCACCACCTATCGGAACCACGGGAAAAATCATCGTGTCTACAATTGCGTTTGATCTTCCTACCCTATCCTTTCTACTCATGCTTGTTATTACTTTCCGCTGCTATACTCTTAGACTTGCATGTGTAGGGTGTACTTGACTGGCCATGAAATGCTAAAAACTGCCAACTCTAAAATTTGGTATAGGCTAAACTTTTATTTGGTCAAGTAGTCTAATAACCCCCCCCTCTAGACATACTTTCGGTCCTACAAGTGGTATCAGAGCTTTGGTCTCCATTGCATTGGTCTCACAACCTAGGAGAGTACGGCGTCTAGTGAGGGTAATTATCACCGTAGAGGTCCGTACTTTGATGGCACTAATTTTGCTAGTTGGAAGCACAAAATGAAAATGCATATTCTTGGTCATAAGCCCGCCGTTTGGGCTGTTGTTCGTGTTGGCTTGCAAGGTGAATTATTTGGTGATGGAAAGGAACCGTATCGTGAAGCGACCGCGGAAGAATTGAAGATGTTACAATACAATGCTCAAGCATGTGACATTCTCTTCAACTGCCTATGCCCGAAGAATTCAACAAAATCAGCCGTCTTGAGAATGCAAAAGAGATTTGGGATACTTTGGTTGATATGCACGAAGGAACCGAGTCCGTGAGAGAATCCAAGTTAGATGTTCTTCAAAGTCAGCTTGACAAGTTCAAGATGAAGGATGGTGAAGGAGTCGCTGAGATGTACTCTAGGCTAGCTCTCATCACCAATGAGATTGCCGGCTTAGGAAGCGAAGAGATGACCGACAAATTCATCGTCAAGAAGATACTTAGAGCTTTGGATGAGAGATATGACACCGTGTGCACATTGATCCAAATGATGCCCAACTACAAAGATCTCAAGCCTACGGAAGTCATTGGAAGGATTGTTGCTCATGAGATGACACTCAAAGACAAAGAAGAGCTTCACTACAAGTCTAGCGGTGCTTACAAAGCCACAAGTGATGCTCCCGCAACTTCAAGTGACAACATTGTCACCAATGAAGAGATAAACCTCATGGTCAAGAAATTCAACAAGTTCTACAAGAATAGAGGCAAAGAAAGAAGCTCTGACTCAAGATATGATGAGAAGCGTTCGTCAAGTCGTGACCGCAATTTCTACAATTCTGGGAACCCCGGACACTATTCCAATGAGTGCACGGCTCCCTACAAACGAAGAGAAGAGTCACCTCGAAGACGAAGGTCAAGGAATGAATCACCTCAAAGAGAGAGAAGGAGTAGAGATGATCGTTATGAACGAAGACCCTCAAGGAGAAGTAGATATTCGGAGAAGAAGGACAAGTACACCAAGAGCTACACAAGAAGAAAACATCAAGCTCATGTTGGTGAATGGGTTTCCGGCTCCGACTCCGACAAAAAATCCGAGAGAAGCTATCACTCTGACTCCGACTATAGTCAAGATGATGGTGTTGCCGGGATTGCTCTAGTGACTACCAACTCCCATGATTTATTTCATTCACCAAACGAAGGGAGTGGAAGTTGCTTCATGGCTAAAGGCCCCAAGGTATCACACCCCGAGTATCTTGATTTCAATAGTGATGAAGATGACTTGCTTTGTGATGATGACTTGCTATTTGATAAAACTAGTGATGTTAGTCAAAATGGACTTGATAATTCTCATGACAGTCAAGATAAGTCAATTGATGATGATAAGATGAAAATAGAAGAACTAACTAAAGAACTAAACACTCTTAAGTTAGCTCATGAATCTACTCTTGAAGATCATAGAGAGCTTGTGAGAACTCATGAGAAGCTACGCTTCGAGAAGCTCAATTTGGAGCAAGAGCATGAGTTTCTTAAAGCTATCAATGACGATCTCCGAAAGAAGACTTCATCTTATCTAGCCAAACGACTGCTCTTATCTACATTCATGCCTCAAGTTAAAACTAAGCAATCAAGTAACAAAGGCAAGAAAGGTTCTTCATCTAGTAGCAACAATAAAAATGCTAAACCTAATGATGTTGCTTCTAGTAGTCCTATTGATTCCACTAATGATGATTCTCTTAGCCAAGTTACACTTGAGCAAGAAAATGCTTTATTGAAAGGAATAATAGAGAAAGGTATCTACAAGAGTCTTGCCAGGTGTAAGCAATTTGAGGAAATTGTACGCAAGCACGGAGGATACCGAAAGAACCGTGGTGTTGGCTACTTCAACGCAAATGGAGTTGAATGGGAAGAAGGTCAATACCCCGAGCCAAAGTTTGTTCCTCAAAAGGAGAAATATGAAAATACTCTTCCCAAGGGGACAAACACTCAAGATGATCTGCCACCACAAGACCACAAGCTCAAGGGCAAGAACAAGCTTAAAGAGGACACTGACTCATATGAAGATGAATCCCTAGCTATGGTGGAGTGGGTTCCCAAGGCTACTTCAAGCTCAACTTCTACAAAGGCTACAACAACACCAAGGATCCCCATCAACTTGATGTGGGTCCCCAAGAAGAAGAACTAGAGAGTTCTTGAGGGGTGGCTCCGCCAATGAAATTCACTCACATTCATTATTGGCAAGAATTATTTGCAATCAACATCAACTCTATGCAATAGTTCAAGGAGTCACACATTCCCTCAAAGGTAAGCAAGCGACAAGGTAATCAACAAATCAATGGACATCATTACACATGCTTTGCACTCCATGTCCATAGATATCCTTGTATTTGTCTCTTGTGTGTTGGGAATAACCCATGTAGGTGAGAAGAGTAAGGAAACAACAAGGATGCTCCCAACTCTTGGTGATCTTCATCAACCTTGAGCATCCACCACTACCTCACCAACATGAAGTCTTCTTCGACAAAACCCAAGGTTAGTCTATCCCTCTTATGGGGGGATGTCACATCAAGGGGGAGCTTTACTCTAAGACTTGAGTTAAAGGATCTCTTAGTATGTGACAATATTAAATGCTTTATGTAAAAGTGGTAACCCCACTTGTGCTTAAACGATGAGTATGACCTATGATCAAGTATTCTTACTTGGATCCTAAGTCAATATACTCATATATAGATGACTTCGTCATCACCAAAGTGCTTGTTAGATGCTTGTATGTTTGTGCATGTTTGCCATGATTTCATTTGACATCTCTTTGTGTGAGCATGTTGGTCTGCATTTATTTTCTCATTCGAGGACATCCAATTGTTGCTATTTGGCTCTTGATTTTCTCTTTCGCCAATTGGATGGACAAGAATGCCTAGAACCACTCTTTAGCTATCTATGGTTTCTCACCTCATATTCCATTCATGCTGCATCACAAAATTTGAACAAGTACTTTTCGATCCCTCTGTGTGTGGAGCACTCGGAGTTCCGTATCGACAAGGACTGACCATTAAAACCTCCCAAGTGCATCTCGGTGGAACCAACCCACAATTCTCGGCCACACCGAATGCCTAGGGTTGATCTAGTTTTGAATCTCGGTACTACCGATTCCATATTCTCGGTTACAACGAGTTTCCCTGTCAGCTGACAGTTGAGGAACTCGGTGACACCGAAAATTTAGAACCGGTATCACCGACAGTGAAGGGTATATAAGCTGTGGTCCCGACGGTTTGAAATTTCAATCTTCAATCGTCGCGCCCCAAACCCTAAGCTGCCGCAAAAGGACCCCCTGGTCATCGCCTTGCCTCCCCATGTGTCTTCGCCGCTGCGAATCCTCGCCGTCGACGGGCATCTTCGCCGCCGTCGCCGCCGTAGCGGATCCGTCACCGAGCTAGGGTACGGATTCGATCTTTCTTGCGCTCCCCGTCTAATTCTTGCGCAATAAAGTTGATTTTCTCTATAAGCCATAGTTTGCACATCTTTCTATCCACGAGAAAACTCCGTAGATTAGAGAACCATCGATTTTCTAGGGTTTGCCTTCCGCCCGATGGAACTCGGTAGAACCGAAGTGAACTAATCGGTATCACCGATTTGTCTGTCTGTGTTGCTGAGAACTGTCTCGGTGAAACCGAGTACTTCCTTTCGGTCTCACCGAAAAGAGTGCCAAGTTTCTGTTAATGAGATAGCCAGTCTCGGTAGCACCGAAAACTTTGCTTCGGCTGTACCGATTTTCATTTGACAGAATGTAAAACTTTGAAAATCTTTTGTTCAAACTTTCAAAAACCAGCCACATTTTGTGATGACTTATCCTTTTCTGCTCCTCTATACTCTATTCACAGGGTCAGTATGTCAAGTGCTGAGGACAGTGAGAACAACTTCAGAGAGCAGAGTGTTGAATTGGATTCTGGCACTAGTCCTGAGTCTAGTTCATCTTCAGATCCAGGCACTCCCAGTTCCCATGGGTTGCCCAAGGCTGCTACAAGGACCAGGAAGAAGCTGAATTCTGATGAGGAGGATTCAGCCTTTGTGCCAGAGGAGGTTCTTGCTAAGAAGCAAGAGAAGGCTGCCAAGAAAGCTGCAAATGAAGCCACCTCTTCAACGAGAGCTGTCAGGAAGAAGTATGCCAGCTCAGAAGCTATGAGAGCACCTGAGGGTGCTAGGGCAAAAATGGCTCTTCACCTTGAGTCACCCCCAAAGAAGTCTTTGCCTAAGAAGGCAGGGGAGTAGAAGAGAGCTAGGAAAAGGATTGTCTATGTCACTGGTAGGGAGACCTCCATGTTTGAGGACCCTGAGGAAGCTGCTGGTGCTGCTGCTGAGGAGGAGGAAGAGCAAGTTGTCAAGGCCCCTCCCAAGAAGAAGCAAAAGAAACTTATGTCTGATGCTATGCCAAAGAGTGGCACTTCCAAGAGCACCAAGTCTGCCCCCAAGAAGGCTGCTGCTAAAAAGCCTAAGAGGTTCTCAAGGCAAATTCCAGCTTCTGAAAAGAACAAGGGAAACACCTCCAGAGTTGAGGATGAAGATGCTATGTCTGCCCTGATGAAGCTTAGACCACACCTTCCAGTACATAATGCCAGCTACCCACTTGCTGAGGATATGAAGAAGAGGAAGGATTCTGGTTCGAGGGCTTGGAGAGCTGCTGATCCATATGCCCAAAGGAGGAAGACAGCTGTGGACTACAGATTCTACACCAAAGAGCAACAGGATTTCTATGAGACTGTGCTTTTTGACAAGAGTCCAGCTGTGAGTGATATGAGATATGTGGACTGGAAATTCATCAAGGAGAATGAAGACCATTTTCCATGTGTCCAAGACAACTTCCACTGCATTGGTTTGGATGAGTTTGTTGGCACAGAGTTCACTGCTTGGAATGATGAGATGATCATGCAATTCTACTCCACTGCACGTTTCTATGGAGATGGTAGAATTGTATGGATGACTGAAGGTGCAAGATACGAGTCCACTATTGAGGAATGGGCTGAAATCTTAAGAGTCCCTGAGGCACAGTATGGTGATTTGGATGTCTACTCAGAGTCCAAGGAGAGCCACAATGCTATGGCCAACATGTACAATGTGATCCCTGCTGCTCATGTGAAGTCTCACAAGCTAGGATCCGTCTACTTTCTTCAGGCTGGCCTCCGCACCATGAACACTATTCTGAGGCATACCTTGTTGCCCAAGTCAGGAGATGACAAGATGATCCGAGGCTACTTCATCAACATGCTGATTCATCTTGACAGACACACCAGGATTAGAGTCATGGACTTAATTGGTGAGGCAGTTAAGAGGGTTGCTGCTGATCAGAAGCGCTCTTGCTGCTATGCACCCTATATCCAGATGCTCATCAAATCTAAGCTAGAGAAGCACATATTTGCTCTCGAGGACAACGTCGTGGAGATGAACCCAGATCATCCCACTTCAGCTGCAGCTCAGGCAGAGGCAGAGGCAGCCAGAGCCACTAGTGCTCAAGTCCCTAGATCCAGGAACGAGCAAATGGATCTTTTGATCTCATCAGTTCAGGGCATGCAGAAGGACATTAAGGACATCTTGAAGAACCAGAACAGTCTTGTCAGGATCTTTGAGAACAGGATCAAGACCCTTAATGATAAGGTGGATGGGCTGACTAAGACAGTCAATGAGCTCAAGAAGGAAGTTGACTCAGTGCCTCTTCCTCATTCTTCTTCTTCTTCTGATGATGATGAGGATGGATCACCTCTCAGGACAGACACACAGTTTACTACTCAGGCCAGATCAGCCACTGTGCCAGCTCCAGACTTGAGGCCCTCTTCATCAGCTCCAGCCACTGTCACCTCAGCTCCTGCTCCATCAGCTTCAGTTCCTCCAGTTTCCACACCAACTCCATCCACGACATCTGCAGAGATCTTCGCCGACGCTGTTCTCTCGACTCCTTCATCCACATCCGGAGGAGATCAGCCCAAGAACGCTTAGACATATGCCTTTGAACTTTTTGGTAACTTGTTGACAAAGGGGGATAAGTGTATATAGATCTTTAGGCTTCGAGTGAGAGAGCGTTTGGTTTTTATTGCTTTTTCAAAAACACACATGGTTCATTTACTTTTGGCTACACTTTGTGTTTTGATCATACACTTTATGTGTGTTGTGCTACTATTTCCTATCATCTTAATGCTTATGAGATGATCACTATCTTTGTTTGGTTGTGTTGTGCTATGATGTTCACTCTAATTATTCTTGCACACCACCAAGATGTATGTGACATGGAAGAAGTGCCTCATGTTCCTAATCGATTGTGCATTTGCATTCAAACGCAAATTCAAAATAATGCACAAATTTAGGGGGAGCTCTTGCTTATCACATACTTCTCAAAGCGACGATTATATTCATTAATTATATCATATGTCGAAGCTTTGATCTATATGTTGTCATCAATTACCAAAAAGGGGGAGATTGAAAGCACATTTGCTCCCTTGGTGGTTTTGGTAATTTATAACAACATATAAGTCATTGAACTAATGTTTTCCATCAAGTATATTTCCGGAAATGCTCAATGATAGGATTGGCAAAAGGATTGTGGAGATTGTAGAATACTCCAAGATGCAAGGAAATAGGTTGGCAAAGCTTCAAGGAAGAGGACTCTACATTTTACATTTGTGAGAAATCACTTTGAGTCCATAGGAAAGCCAATACTATTAAAAGGGGGTAAGGTTTTGTTGTTGAACAAAATGCTCATACGTGCACAAGTGATATTCACCAAAAACACCCACAAACTCTTCCACCAAAGTCTGTCCAAAGCCATATACTCAACATCGGTGCAACCAACATTTCCATCCCGGTGCCACCGATTCTCAACCATAGACAGACTCAGCCAAACCCTAGCCACTTCGGTGCAACCGATTCCATACCGGTGCCACCGAGTTTAGGTTGCCAACTTTCTGTTACGCAAATTCACAATATCGGTACCACCGAGATTGTTGGATTGGCGTCACCGAGATTGGGAATCTGACCGTTGGTCACCTTATCGGTGCAACCGAGTTTCCTATATCGGTCTCACCGAGATACAAAGGTTGCCACCTTTTGGTCACTTCGGTACCACCGAGATTAACACATCGGTGTCACCGAGTTGGTCATTTTGTGTGTGACGGTTGGATTTTTGGGGATGCCTATATATACCCCTCCACCACCACCTACTCGAGAGAGAAGCACTCAGAACTATTCCATACTTGCCCCATCCAGTTTTCTGAGAGAGAACCACCTATCCTTGTTTTGAGGTCAAGATCTTCCACTCCAACCATATGGATCTTGATTTCTAGCCTCCCCAAGTTGCTTTCCACCAATCCCATCTCTTCCACCAAGCCAAATCTGTGAGAGAGTGATTGTGTGTTGAGGAGTCTATCATCTTGAAGCACAAGAGCAAGGAGTTCATCGTCATTACCGAGCCTATTACCTTTTGGAGGGTGGTGCCTCCTAGATTGGTTAGGTGTCGCTTGGGAGCCTCCTACTTCGTGTTGTGGAGTTGAACCAAGAAGTTTGTAAGGGAAAGGAGATCGCCTACTTCATGAAGATCTACCCATAGTGAGGCTAGTCCTTCGTGGACGGAAGCCGTTATGGAATAGTCAAGGTTGCTACTTCGTGGACCCTTATGGGTGGAGCCCTCCGTGGACTCTCGCGACCGTTACCCTTCGTGGGTTGAAGACTCCATAAACGTGGACGTACGATAGCACCACCTATCGGAACCACGGGAAAAATCATCGTGTCTACAATTGCGTTTGATCTTCCTACCCTATCCTTTCTACTCATGCTTGTTATTACTTTCCGCTGCTATACTCTTAGACTTGCATGTGTAGGGTGTACTTGACTTGCCATGAAATGCTAAAAACTGCCAACTCTAAAATTTGGTATAGGCAAAACTTTTATTTGGTCAAGTAGTCTAATCACCCCCCCTCTAGACATACTTTCGGTCCTACACGGCTGGGTCGTCTTGTCGCCCATAGGGCCCGCCGGCTGCGCGGTCCCATCGCCAGCTGGGGCCAACCAGCCGGCTCTTCTATTGGCCCGCGCTCACTTGCCGCGGCACGGGCTGCCCCATCCGGCGTCGTCTTGCGCCCGCGGCCGAAGTCAGCGGTACGGCCAGTAGCGATGTAGCCACGCCGGGGCAGGTAACGGAGTGGACGGCGGCGCAGAGGTACTGTGGCTCCGCCGGGTCCAAATCAGCCCTCGGTCAGCGGTACGGTCTGCCGGACTACAGTCATGCGCGTCCGTGCGTGAGCGGCCGCTGTAGCTACATCGGAGTCCGTCGTGGGGGTCGCGTCCCGTCAGCGTACCCGGCCGCAGTAGGAAGGGACGGATACCTGCCCGTCCAGAGGTCAGCGGGCGAGCTAGTCGCATAGCGGCCAGGCGCGCCTAACCGGGGGCCAGACGGCCAGCTCATGTTCAGCCGGCCGTGGGCCAGCCGGTCAGGGGATCAGCCGGCCCCTCCCTGCCGGCCGCGGGCCAGCCAGTAGTAGCCAGCCGGCCAGGGAGGTAGCCGGCCGCTGACCAGCGGGCCGTGGGCCAACCAGCTGTATAGTTTTTTCGGAAAGGAGCTGGAACTCCCTCTCCTTAGCATACCCAGGGGTAATAACCCCGTCAGTAGTCCCCGAAGCCGGCGGGGGCCCGCGTCCGCCCGACGAGGGGCAACCGGCGGTTTCATCCGGCCACGCCCGTCTGTCGCGCGGGACCGGCCGGGCGGCCGCGCCGGCCACCGCCTCCGACGCCTCGGGACCTGTTGCGCCGCTTCGGGCCCCGTGCCGGACCGCGGCGCGCCACGCGGGGCGTGATGATGTCGTGGGTCCCGCGCCTGTGGCTCGACGGGACGCCTTCCCGGGCCTAGTCTGATAGGTCGCGGGCCTAGCCCGATAGGCCTCGGGCCGTAGGCCGGGATCCTCTGCGCTTGGACCTCAGCGGCCGCGGCGCACGATGCCCATGTCCTGCGGATTCCCCGGGGGAGTGGGCGCAGTTAATCCCACGTCCCCCAGGCGCCGCCCCGTGTTTATAAGGGGAGAGGGAGGGGCGGAGGCAGCTCGCGCACCCTTCTCCCCTTCGTCTTCCTTCTCGCGCATGGCTCATCGTTTTGGCTCGCATCGCTGCGCCACCCATCTTATTCCTCGCGCTCGCTCGCCGCGGCTCGCACCGCTACTCCGCCCGTCTTCTTCCTCGCGCTCGTTCGCCGCAGAGATGGCCGACGGACCCTCCAGCAGCTGGGGCGGATCCATCATCACCGAGGAGGATATCGCGCACCTCCGCCGCGCCCGGATGTTGCCTTCGGAGGACCGTGTTGCCTCCCATCCGCCAGGCAGCGAGGTGGCACCCGAACCCCAGGAGGGGGAGTTCGTGGTGTTCGCGTGGCACTTCGCGCACGGCTTCGGTCTGCCGGTGAGCCAATTCTTTCGCTTCTTCATGGATACGTTCGACCTCCAGCCGCACCACCTTGGGCCTAATTTCATTCTCCAGCTCTCGAGCTTCGTGACGCTCTGCGAGGGCTACCTCGGGCTGCTCCCCTTCGTGGAGTTATGGAGGAAACTCTTCTACCTCAAGGCCCTGAGGAACGAGGACGAGCCGTACGCCTGCGGGGGCGCGGTGATATGCGTCCGGGGCCCATTGTTCCCCCGCATCACCCTCATCGAATCTGTCAAGAGGTGGAACCGGACGTTCTTCTACGTGAAGAACGTCGACCCGGCGCGGGACTACATCCAGCTGCCGGCCTTCGTCAACGCCCCGTCCTCCGGGATCAACTGGACGGGCGACGGGCAGTTCGTGGACGTCCTCGCGGAGCTGGACCGGCTCAAGACCATGAGAGCCGGAGAGGGGCTGGTCGCGCCCGATTTGGTGGCCGCCTTCATCGACCGCCGGGTGCTGCCTCTGCAGCAGAGGCCGCACCGGATTTGCGACATGTCGGGCCGGCGGGACCCCTGCCGGCTGTCCAACTTCGACCTGTCGTCGTCCCAGGTGGCGAGGTGGGTGAACGCCATCACTAACTTCAAGCTGGCACCGGGGACTTGGAGGTTTGGCAAGCTGCCGTACAGCCGGCACGACCCGGCGCCCCTGGTACGCCCTGCTGCGGTAATTCTCTTCCCCCTTTGATTCTCTAGCCGGCCCTTCCTAGCTCACACACCGTGTTGACCACAGCACTCCGTGCGTCAGAACACGCCGGACGGCCCGCACCCCCAGGTATTCGAGCTGGGGGGCGGCGTCGAAGAGGCGGCCGACTCCTCGGGAGAGGTCGAGGCAGACGACGTGATGGGCGACCCGGGAGCCGGCGGCTCCAGAGTGGCTGGTGAGTTCCCCTCCGGACCCTCCATCAAAGATTGGACTGACGACGATGATGATGTTTGGATCCTGGACGCGCCACCCCCCGCATCTCGGCGGGAGAAATGCGGGCGGAGCGAGGAGCGGCCGACCCGCGGACAGACGGCCGAGGCCACTCGCCGGGAGAAATGGCCGGCCGTGGGGAAACCGTCTACACAGCCGCCGGCTCGCAAGAGAGTGCGAGCGCCTGCCGCGAAGCCGCCGGCCCGGGCCAGGCGGGTCCTTCCCGTCGTCACTGGGTGAGCATCCTTCTCTGAATTCTTACTGGTTTTTCGGGTTTGCGAGCCGACAAGCGCCTGAGGCCCCGTCTTATGTCTGCTCCAGGGAGGCCATCGAGCTCGATGACACGGAGTCGGCTGCCGGCCCGGTGGATGCCGCCACCCTGCAGGCGCAGGAGCACACGACTACGGCGCGGGAGGAGAAGAGGCGGCTCGCGGAGATGCGAGCCGCGAAAACGGGGGCGAAGGGCACGCCCTCGCGTTTAGGGGCCTCGAGCGGCGGGAGGCGGAGGCGGTCCACCGACCCGGAGCGCGCGACCGACTCTGCGGCGGAATCGACGCGGAGGTCGAGGCCTCCATCGAGCGAGCCGCTGGAGCCGGCCGTGGAAACGGCCGTGGCCCCGCCCGTGGCGGAAGTGTCCCGGCCGGTGGGAACGGTCCCCGAGCCGGCTCCGGAGACGGCCCAGTGGGGGGAGGCGGTGGTGACTTCTTCCGTCATTGAGCCGGCAGTAGCGGGCGTGCCCATCGCCCCGGCTGTGCCGGAGGCGGCACCGGAGGCACCGGCCGGAGGGAGGAGCGAGCCGGCCCAGCCGGCCCTCGAGCCGGCCCGACAGGAGGTGGAGCCGGCGGCGCCGGTCGTGGAGGGGCCCGAGGCCAGCTCCCGAGCCTTGGTGGTCACCGCCAATCCTCCACCGGCTGCTGCGGTGGTGGACGCCGGGTCGAGCGGCGGGTCGAGCCGGTCGAGGCAGACCATGCTGGACGTGATCCGAGACTGGGAGACGCCGGCACTCGTCCCAGCTGATCCGGCTCCTCCAGCCGGCGTCCCGGCCCTTGCACCTGGGGAGCCAGGCCGCATCATGGCGCACTGTCGTGAGAGGTTCGCGGAGGCCGCCGAAAGCAACTTTCGGTGCGTGGTGGCGGCGGTGGATGTGAGAGTCCTCTGCCTTGTGTTGAATTTCCAGTGGGGGCGCGCGAGCGCACCCACTGAATGTAGCCCCCGAGATTCGGGCCGGCTGCGCGGCTGCATGGCAGCCGGGCCGGATCTAACCCTTTTTGCTTGTCTGACTTGTGGTTTCTTGGCGCGGGGCATGCTGAGAACGCCAGGCGACAGGCGCTCTTCGATGAGGCGGTCCTTATCTACAACCGCGGCAAGCTCGGCTACTACCGGGTCCAGGAGGAGCTGAGGAAGGCGCAAGGTATGTTGGTTCCAGTGGGGCCGCGCGAGCGCACCCACTGGGTGTAGCCCCCGAGAGTCGGGCCGACTGCTAGGCAGCCGGTCCGGGTCTTCCGCATTGGAGTGGCTTATGCTTGGTTTCTTATGTAGAGGAGCTGGTCCCGATCCTGCAGAAGAGGGATGAACTGGCCTCCGAGCGGGACCGGCTGGGGCAGGAGCTCCAGGCAGCCGCGTCGGAGCGGGGCCGACTGGGGCAGGAGTTCCAGGCGGCCACGTCAGAGCGGGAGCGTCTGACAGCAGAGCTGCAGTGGGAGGTGGCGGCCCGGGAGGATGCCGCCAAGCGGGCGGCCGATGCCACCCAGCGGGCACCACTCTTCAGGCTGAGGTAAATCGCCTCAAGGGGAGCTCGAGACGCGCGGGGTCGCCCTTGCTCATGCGGAGGAGGCGCTGGAGAGGGAGAAGATCGCAGGCCTTCAGTTCGCCCTCGAGATGGACGAAGCCTTCCAGAGTAAGCTTTATTTGAGTCTTTTCTTCCTTCGCCGACTGCCTTCGACTTGCTTTTGTCTTATTCATTGATTCCTTTCTCTCCCCCCAGACCGGTTCCCGGAGACCCAGTGCCGCGCCGAGCGGGCTGTGGCGGATCACCGGGAGTGCCTGCGGCAGCGCGGGCAGGAGGTTGAGGAGGACGCCGGTTGGGACGTGGCGGAGCTTGCGCTGGCCATTGAGAACCGGCTGATCCACGTCCAGCGCTGCATGGACCGGCTCCAGACGGCCGGCAAAGAGGTGATCGCGGCCCTCTGGCCGGGTCGTGGGGCGCCGGTGGGCCGCGTGGCGCTGTGGCTGGAGAATGCGGTAGCCCGGCTCGGTGTTTGGAAGGCGTCGGCGGCTCGGGCCGGGGCGCACATGGCCCTCCAGTTCGTCACGTCATGGTACACCGGCGTCAACCTGGACCGGCTGGCCACGATGCGCGAGGTCCCTGAGGCGGAACGGATCGCCCGCGAAGATGCCCTCGTCCGTCGGGCCAACGAGCTGGCCTCGGACGTCGACCCGGACGAGCTCCTGCCGGCGCTTGGCGAAGACGGCGAGCCGGTTGCCGAGGACTCATTCGGCAATCCTCAGGGCCCTGAAGACGACGAGGTTGCCGATGAGAGCACTGACTCCAGCAGCGGCAGTGACACCGAGGCCATGGAGGAAGAGCCGGTCGGCAATGCGCCGGAGGTCTAGGCGCCCCTGTTTTTCTCTTTGTTGTATCCGTTCCTTAGCTGCAAGACTTGTTTTTAAGATGCATTTCCACCCACTGGGGGTGTATTGTAGAGAATCCTTGGCCTATGGACTTTTGCTTATGGATCTGTTTGAAGTTTAAAGTATTTGCGTGCTGGCTCCTCCCCTGCCCTTTTACCTTTCGACTCATATTTCACGCTCGGGTTCCTTCCGGCTTCCGCCCCGCCTGTCAGCCAGCCGGGAGCCGGTCTGGGATAGGGACGGGGCATCGTCCTTAGGGAAAACGCGCGGGCTTTAGAGTCGTCCAGCTAGGGTTAGGTCGAACCGGCAGAGGCTGGTTTCCAGTGGCAACATGGTCCGGTTGGACCTATCCGGCTGCTACTCCTTAGGTGATGTTCGCGTGGTAAGTTCCTTTCTACCCCATGGCTCCGCCAGCTGGACAGCCGGGGGTCGGTCTGTGGCTGGGCAGAGAGGGCAGGAAAGGGTTGCTTGCCCACGCTACTTGCCAGTTCCGGAGGAGAGCCGGCGAGCCCCCGGGCCGGGGAGCCGGACCTGGGCGCCTTGCCTAAGAGAAATGACACGCCTTCGAAGGAATTGAAAAGGGGCGTGCCCCAAGTGCCGGCTTGGGGCCCCCATTGCATTCATTAAGTTCCGACGGAAGGGAAGATACATACATACATGGGTTTTTTCTTAACAGTAGAACGGTCGGAGGAGCGCCGCGTTCCATGGGCGCTCCGTTTCCTCGTCGGAGGCATCTCTTTTGCTCTTCTGTGACTTCTGTGCATCTATCAGGTAGTAGGCGTTGTTTTAAAATGCCTTGCTGACGATGAATGGGCCCTCCCATGGGGAGGACAGCTTGTGCTGGCCGGCATCTCGCTGGATCCGTCTGAGCATCAGGTCCCCGTCGCGGAAAGAGAGGGGCCGGATCCGCTTGCTGTGGTAGTGCCGGAGCTTCTGCTGGTAGATGGCCGTCCGGCTCAGGGCCAGCTCGCCGTCTTCTCTTGCTTCCTTTGCATCTTTTTCCGTGTACATGGTAACCCGAGGCGAATCGAACTCGATGTCAGTGGGGATGATCGCCTCCGACCCGTATACCTGAAAGAAAGGGGTGTAGCCGGTCGACCGGTTGGGCGTGGTCCTGAGGCTCCAGAGGACGGCCGGCAGCTCCTCGACCCAGCAGCCGGCCGACCGTACATGGGGCGCCACCAGCCGAGGCTTGAGGCCGGCCAGGAGCAAGCCGTTTGCCCTCTCGGCCTGGCCGTTGGACTATGGGTGGGCCACCGACACGAGGTCGAGCCGGATGCCCTCCTGGGAGCAGGAACGCGCCATCGCGCCTTTGGCGAAATTTGTGCCGTTGTCGGTGATGATGCTGTGGGGAACGCCGTAGCGGACCGTGACATCCTTGATGAACCGGACGGCAGTGGGGCCGTCCAGTTTCTTGATGGGTCTGGCTTCGATCCACTTGGTGAACTTGTCGACAGCCACTAGTAGATGCGTCATGCCGCCTCGGGCGGTCTTGAAGGGTCCCACCATGTCCAACCCCCAGACGGCGAAGGGCCACGAAAGTGGGATGGTCTGGAGGGCTGTGGCCGGCAGGTGGCTCTGCGTGCTGAAGCGTTGATACCCCTCGCACTTGTCGACCAGTTGCTTGGCCTCTTCCAAGGCCGTCGGCCAGTAGAAACCGTGGCGAAAGGCCGTGGCCACTAGGGTTCTAGAGGCGGCGTGATGCCCGCACTTGCCCTGGTGGATGTCGAGGAGGATTTCTTGCCCCTTCTCCGGCTCGACGCAGCGCTGGAACACGCCAGTGGTGCTGCGATGGACGAGCTCGTGGTTGATGATGCTGTAGGCCGGGGCGCGGCGTTGGATCTGCCGGGCCTTTTCTTCGTCGGGGGGTAGCTCTCTGCGTAAGAGAAAAGCCATAATGGGCTGGGCCCACAAGGGGGCCGAGACGGGAGCCGGCTTGGGCTCGAGTGGGCGCCGGGGGCAGCCGGAACCAGCGCGTCAGTCCCCGGGACCGGCCCGCCAGTCCCCGGGACCGGCTCGCCAACCCCCAGGACCAGCTCGCCTACCCCCGGGACCGGCTCGCCCGCCCCCAGGACCGGCTCGCCTACCCCCGGGACCGGCTCGCCCGTCCCCGGGATTGGGACAGTGGGGGGTGCAGCGATCGCCGTCAGGACGGCCGTAGAGTCGGAGCGAGCTGCCGCGGGGGCGCCGGACGCCGGAGCTGGTGGCGAGGGGGTTGTCGCCGGAGCTGATGGCGCTGGCAGGGCAGCCGGCGCCGCCGGTGCCAGTAGAGCTGCCGGAGCGGCCGGTATGAAAATGACTCTGATTCGGGGGACGACTTGATAGAAGGCTTGAGCAGCCGCTCGAGGGAGACGCCGGCTGGGATAGCCTGCCGGGTGGAGCCAATTTTTGCCAACGTATCAGCCGCCTCGTGGTCCACTCGGGGGACGTGGTGGAACTCACAGCCCTCGAAGGAGCCGGTTAGCTGCTGGACGAGGAAGCGATAGCTGGCCATGTTGGCGTCCCTGGCGTCCCATTCGCCAGAGACCTGCTGTGCCACGAGGTCGGAGTCGCCAAAGCAGATGATGCGCTGGATCCCGATTTCCTTGGCAAGCCGGAGGCCGTGGACGAGCGCCTCGTACTCGGCCACGTTGTTGGAGGCGGCGAAGAGGATCTGGAGCGCATATCTGAGCTGGTCCCCCTTAGGAGACGACAGGACGATGCCGGCTCCCAGGCCGGTTCGCATCTTCGAGCCGTCGAAGTGCATGCGCCAATGCGTGGAGTCCGGGGGAGGCGGCACGAACTGGGTCTCGGCCCATACGACGAGGAAGTCCGCCATGGTCTGCGATTTGATGGCGGTGCGCGGCTCGTACCGGATCTCGTGGTCGGCGAGGGTGATGGCCCATTTGGCGATCCGCCGGTCGCGTCCCGGCCGCTCATGATCTCGCCGAGCGGGGCCGTGCTCACCACGGTGATGGTGTGCTCCTGGAAGTACTGCTTGACCTTCTTGGCGGCGAAGTATATGCCGTAGCACATCTTCTGGTAGTGGGGGTAGTTCTGCTTGGAGGCGGACAGGACCTCGCTGAGGTAGTAGACGGGGCGCTGGACCGGCAGCACTTTGCCTTCTTCCGGCCGCTCCACCACCAGCACGACGCTGACCACGCGGGTGGTGGCCACAATGTACGCGAGCATCGGCTCCTTCTCAGCTGGCGCCGCCAGGATGGGGGCGCTGGAGAGTGCGCGCTTGAGGTCGTGGAACGCCGCGTCCGCCTGGTCGGTCCACTCGAACTTGGGTGACTTCCTCATGAGCTGGTAAAGAGGCAGCGCCTTCTCGCCCTGCCGGCTGATGAACCGGTTGAGAGAGGCAAGACAGCCGGCGAACTTCTGGATGTCGACGAGCTTGGCCGGCTTGTGCATGCGCTCGATGGCCCTGATCTTCTCTGGGTTAGCTTCGATGCCGCGGGCGGACACGAAGAAACCCAGGAGCTGGCCGGCTGGCACGCCGAACACGCACTTCTCCGGGTTTAGCTTGATCTTGTATTCGCGCAAGTTGGTGAAGGTCTCCCGGAGATCGTCGAGGAGGCTGAAATGCTTCTTGGTTTTGACGACGATGTCGTCCACGTAAACGTGGACGTTCCTGCCGATCTGCTGCAGGAGGCACTTCTGCATGCAACGCTGGAAATTGGCGCCCGCATTCTTCAGGCCAAAGGACATGGTGATGTAGCAGTTGGCCCCGAAAGGGGTGATGAAGGAGGTCTTCAGCCAGTCGGCCGGGTCCAGTTTGATCTGGTGATAGCCTGAGTAGGCATCCAGAAAAGACAGCAGGTCGCAGCCGGCCGTGGAGTCGATAACTTGATCGATCCGTGGCAGGGTGAACGGGTCCTTGGGACATGCTTTGTTCAGGCTCGTGTAGTCGATACACATGCGCCATGTTTTGTTTTTCTTTAGCACCAGGACTGGGTTGGCCAGCCAGTCCGGGTGAAACACTTCCATGATGAAGCCGGCTGCGAGCAGCCGGGCGATCTCCTCTCCTATGGTACGCCGCTTCTCCTCGGAGAAACGGCGCAGGGGTTGCTTGACCGGCTTTGCATCCAGCCGTACGTGAAGTTTGTGCTTGATGAACTTCCTCGGAACACCCGGCATGTCTTTTGGAGACCATGCAAAGATGTCCCAATTCTCACGGAGGAAGTCTACGAGCTCTCCTTCCTATTTGCTGCTGAGGTTGGCGCCGATGGTGACGCACTGCTTGGGGTTGGCCGGGTCGAGCGGCACTTGCTTGGTGTCTTTGGACGGCTGGAACGACGCCTCGCCGGCAGTCTGGGACGGGGGAGCCGGCACGGCTGGCTTGTCGTAGGCATGAGCCACGAGCCGGTCGAGCTGCCGCTTCTCCTCCGCTATCTCCAGGGCCTCGGCCAGCCGGCTGCTGCCGTGAGCGCACTCGATCGACATCTTGTAGTTGCCGGTGATGGTGATGATGCCCTTGGGGCCCGGCATCTTGAGCTTGAGGTAGGCGTAGTGGGGGATCGCCATGAACTTGACGAGAGCCGGCCGGCCCAGCAACACGTGGTAGGGGCTGTCGAGGTCCACCACCTCGAACCAGATTGGCTCCCGGCGGAAGTGGCTCTGGTCGCCGAAGAGGACGTCGAGCTCGATCTTGCCGATGGGGGTGCAGGACTTTCCCGGCACGATGCCGTCGAAAACCGTCCGGCTTGCTCGCAGGTCTTTCTCCTTGAGCCCCAGCTTGATCATCGTGTCGTGATAGAGGATGTTGATGCTGCTGCCTCCGTCGACCAACACCCGCGAGAAACAGCAGGTGCGCCTCTCGGAGACGATGGTGGGGTCGAGGACGAGGGCGTGACTGCCTGGGTTTGGCATCATGGCCGGGTGGTCCGCCCGGCTCCAGGTGACCGGCTTCTCAGACCAGTGCATGAACTGGGGGACCGAGGGGGCGACGGCGTTCACCTCGTGCCGGCGCTGGCGCACGCTGTGTTTGTCGGTTGCTTCGCTGGTGAAGACGACGTAGGACCCGTCCTGGTGGGGGAACTGGTCGTGGAGGCGGCCGTCGTTGGCGGACGGGGCCGGAGCAGGCGGCGGTCCCGGGGCCGAAGGCGGAGGAGCTGGATGGCCCTCGCCTCGGGCCAGCCTCTAAGAGAAGCTGCACTGCCGGAGCGTATGGGTGGCCGGCTTGGCCCCGGCGTCGTGCTTGCAGGGCAGGTCGAGCATCTGCTCGAAGGTAAGTTTGGGCTGCCAGGCGGCCTTGCTGGTGCGCTAACGCTGGCTGGGCGCCTGGGCAGCCGGCTATTCCTCTTCGATGGTCGCGACCTGCCAGCTCCTGTAGCGGGGATCCGGCTGGTCGGGCTTGCGTTTGTTGTTCTGCTGCTGCCGGTTGTCGGCGGCCGCCCGCGGCGCGGCGGGCGGCGTAGCCGGCTTGGCCGGCGTGGTGACCTTCATCCGCATTGCGGAGTCGGCCGTGGCGTACTTGTCCGCCTTGGCCATCAGGTCCGCCAAGGTAGCCGGCTCGGAGCACAAGAGCTTGTGTTTGATGTGGGTGCCGTCGCGGCAACCCTCGATGAAATACTGGATGGCCTGCACTTTGTGCACGCCCTCGCAGGAGTTGCCAAGTTCGGTCCAGCGCGTGAGGTAGTCGCGAAGGGGCTCCTCCGGCCCCTGGACGCACATGGCCAGCTCGCGGGGCCGACCGGGCCGCTTGTAGGTGCCGGTGAAGTTTCGGACGAACGCTTCCTCAAAGTCCGTCCAGGTGTTGCTGCTGCCGGCCGACAGGCTGTTAAGCCAGGTCCGGGCCGAGCCGGTCAGCATTAGGGGGGCGTAGCGCACAGCTACGCGCTTGTTCTCCCTGGCGATGCCGACCGCGGTGGCATAGTCGACCAGCTAGTCCTACGGCTTGGCGGAGTCGTTGTACTTCGGGGTGTCGCGAGGGAGGGTGCAGCACGCCGGGCCGATCGAGCCCTCCTCCACGAGGAGGGCCGATTGTGCCAGCCGCTCGATGCGGGTCCGAGCGTCGTTCTCGCTCCGCGGGACGCGCGGGCCGAACCGAGCGGCGAGCTCGGGGCAGACAGTTGGGGCAGGCGAGCGGGCACGCTCCCGCCGCGGAGGCAGGGTATGGCCCCGGCTGCGCCGGCTGCCGCCTGCCGGAGTGTCGTTGTGCCGGCTAGTGACGGCCGGCTGCTCGTCTCGCAGCCGGGTGCGTACGTTGTGAGACCCAGCGCCCCGCCGGCCGGAGCCGCGAGGGGAGGAGGCCTGATGCACCGGCCGGCGCTGGCCAGCAGTAGGCGGAGCATCCCCTTCAGGGACGGGGATTTCGGAGCCGGCGTTGACGCCGTCGAGCCGGGCCTGCTGGGCGTTGGCGGTGGCAATGAGGTCTTGGATGTGCCGTTCCTGCAGCTCTCGCTCATCGTCCTCCAGGCCGACGAGGTCGGCGTAGGCTACGGGGGCCGCTCGCAGGTTGGCGGCCGGTGTGTCATAAGTGGGGAGCCTGCCACCGAGGATTTCCGCGACCACGCGGCTGCGGTCACGGACGTCACCGCGCCAGCTGGGCACGTTGCCAGCGGGGGTGAGGCCGTAGGCGGAGTTATACTCGCGTTGCGCGGACTCCATCCAGCGCTTGGTGGTGGCAAGCATGGTGGCCTCGTCGAACAGCAGCCGGCGAGCCGCTTCCAGCTGGGCAGTAGCCGTGGCTGGATTTGCCGTCGGCGCGACGGGGGTGCTGAGGCCCCGAAGCACGGCGCCGAGGGGGTCGGAGGTGCCAGCGCGAGCGGCCGCGGCGGCCGCGTCCGCCTCCTCCCTGGCGCGACCGGAGGTCGTGGAGGAGCCGGTGGCCATTACCCCCGTGAGGACACGGCAGCCGCCGACTGGCGAGTGCGCTCACGAACAAGGGCGGGTCGAGGCAGTCGAGCACCTGGCTAGAGTACTCGTCGGCAGCTGGCTCGTCGGAGAGGCTCAGCTTACCGACGCGCTCGGTGAGGAAGGTGATGTCGATCCGAGGGTCGCTACCGAGCGACTCAACGGAGAGGCCCGCAGCGTCGCCCGCAGGGCCAGCGGGGGCGGCGTTCCACCCCGCAGGAGCAAGCCCCACGAGCGTGCAGTTCCGCCCGGGGCGTGACTCCGGCCGGCGCCGCGGACGGCCCCACGGTGGGCGCCAACTGTCGTCGTTTTCTCACGACAGATGCCATAGGGTGGCTTATCGAGTGTGGTTGGGGCCGAAGGACGCCGACGGGCTCCGGGAGCGGGATTAGGCACGAGCGGATATAGGCACACGACGTAATTAGGTTCAGGGCCCTCCGTGGGAGGTAATACCCCTAGTCCTGCTGGTCTAGTTGGATGGGGAGAGATGTTACAATGGTGCTCCTTGAGCTGTTCGTCTGGAGGTGGAAGAAGGAGCAGCCGGCTCCCCTTCCCCTGCTATGTGTGGGTGTGAGAGAGGGATGAACGCCTCCGTGCGCGTCTTCCCCCTCCCTGATGCATGGGGGCCTCGGGGGTTTTATAGGCCAACCCCCCGGCGTACAGTATTCTTAAGATATTACAAGGGGGGACCCGGCTGGCAGCCTCTCCTGCCGGCCAGGGGGCCCGCCAGTTGGGTCGTCTTGTCGCCCGTAGGGCCCGCCGGCTGCGCAGTCCCATCGCCAGCTGGGGCCTGCCAGCCGGCTCTTCTATTGGCCCATGCTCACCTGCCGCGGCACGGGCTGCCCCATCCGACGTCGTCTTGCGCTCGCCGGCTGAAGTCAGCGGTACGACCGGTAGCGCTGTAGCCACGCCGGGGCAGGTAACGGAGTGGACGGCGGCGCAGAGGTACTGTGGCTCCGTCGGGTCCAAATCAGCCCTCGGTCAGCGGTACGGTGTGCCGGACTGCAGCCATGCGCGTCCGTGCGTCAGCGGCCGCTGTAGCTACATCGGAGTCCGTCGTGGGGGTCGCGTCCCGTCAGCGTAGTCGGCCGCAGTAGGAAGGGACGGATACCTGCCCGTCCAGAGGTCAGCAGGCGAGCTAGTCGCGTAGCGGCCAGGCGCGCCTAGCCGGGGGCCAGACGGCCGGCTCCTGTTCAGCCGGCCGCGGGCCAGCCGGCCAGGGGATCAGCCGGCCCCTCCCTGCCGGCCGCGGGCCAGCCGGTAGTAGCTAGCCGGCCAGGGAGGCAGCCGACCGCTGACCAGCCGGCCGTGGGCCAGCCAGCTGTATAGTTTTTTCGGAAAGGAGCGGGAACTCCCTCTCCTTGGCATACCCAGGGGTAATAACCCCGTCACTTGTTACTTTGAGGTTTCTTCTTCAATGGGAAATATCTTACATGGTGCCCTTATATTTTGCACTTGAAGCAAATAATCTTGGTCAAATTCTTGACCTGTTCTTGGCCCTTCTTCTTGTAGCTTTTGGACTTATTCTTATTGTTGGAGTTGAATCCAAGTCCACCCTTGTCATTTGGGGATTTTTGCACACTCAAGATATTGTTGAGTGTGGACTTCCCTTCATGACACTTTTTCAAGCCTTTCTTCAAAGAAGTGACTTGGGCCTTGAGCTCTTGGATTTTCTCTACATGATTAGTATGAACACAAGTACTAGAGGAAGTATAAGCATCATTGTTAGAGCAACAAGGCAAGGAAAGTAATTCATCACAAGATGTTCCAATGTTATGCCATGAATTACAAGGACTAGCACATGGCAATATAGCATTTTCACTAGATGTTACCTTGGTGGTAATAGCCTCATGGGCTAACTTTAGCACATTATGGGGTACTAGAAGATCATCATGAGAGCTTGTGAGCATTACATGACTTTCTTCCAATTTCCCATAATTGCTAGATATCAACTCAAGTTGAGCCCTTAGCTCAACATTCTCCTTTAATATGGATGCTTCACAAGAAATAGAGTTAGTAGCACAAGCATCATCATTAACAACAAGAGGAGAAGGCAACTTGGCAAGCTCTTTTAGATAAGAAGCTTTAAGTTGGGCACGAGACTCGGTGAGTTCGATGAGAGAACTCTTAATGATCCTTGAGCCATTTTCGAGGTGCTCAAAGTCCTCAAGGAGTTTAGCATCTGCAACTTCAAGCTTATCATTTTTAGTTCTAAAATCATTACACTACAAGAAATATGTCAACTTGTGACATTCTCGCAGTAACGCTAGAAGAAATGGTCGTAAATCTACGACCATTTGAGACCAATTGGTCGTAAGCTATTCGTGGGTCTCCAAACGCTAAACCATAACGACCATTTTGGTCAAAAAGGTCACAATTTCCTTACACGAAATGGTCGTAAAGCAGACAACACTCTTCTGTTGCCTTATTTCTAGTTGTTCACGACCAATATAGATGGTCACAGCCTTGTAAATTGTGGTGCATTGCTTTGACTAGGCGCCACCTCATCAGTTTTGCCTATGTGTCATGTCCATGTGTCAGTTTTTGCCCTAGGTTGTGAAGGAGCCTATATTTCTGTCATTCCCAAAAAATTCTCATAAATTCTTTGGATCATATCTTCCTCAAATATGTCAAAACCCTTCCTTGCCTAGTTCAAAAATAATTCCGGAATATTCATTTTCCTATTCTGTTCAGAACAACACTTTGTGAAGGAAGTGATATTTATATTTTTTGGATTGCCCTCAAAAAATTTGGGCACTCTTTGCTATCCAAATAATTGCCTCATGACAAAATTCAGATCCATTTGCCTACCAAATCTTCCTCGGCAAATTTCCAAAGTTTCTGTTCAGCTAGAAGCTTTGTGAAGTAAGTACTATCTAGGCATCTCCTAATGAGCTGAATTTTTCCCACATATTCTATATGCCCATATAATAGCTCTCCGCAAAATTTGATCCCCATCTAATAATCCATGTGAGTTCACCATCCAATCTTTGTTTCTGATTATATTTCCAATTTGTGAAGCAACTATATTTTATATTGATTTATAATTGCTGAAAATTTAATAGTACATGACCCTGCTCATAGAACATCCCTACACCAAATTTTATCTGATTTTAATGTAGCCAATTTTCCTCAATATTTTTCCTAATTTTCTGTTCAGTGGAGAGCATTGTGAAGGAAGTACCATTTATATTTATCTAAATGGTATGAAATTTGTACAGTTCCTTCATATGCCCAGATTACCATCCTCCTTCAAATTTCAGCTCAATCAAATCATCTATGTGGGCCCAGCATCAATTTCTATTTTCTGTCCAGAGAAGAGCATTGTGAATGAAGTACCACTTTGGCTTGTACAAATGGTATAAAAAATTTACACTGCCTTCCTATGCCCAAATTACTATCCTCCACCAAAGTTCAGCTCAATCCATTTATTCATTTGAGCCCAGGTTCAACATTCATATTTCTCTCCAGTGTGGTATTTTGTAAAGCAAGTGCCACTTAGGCTCCTCCATTTGAGCTGAAAATTTGCCAAGACAGTCTCCTTAGTAGATGATCATCCTCAGCCAAAACCCAGGGCCATTGGCCATGTTCATTTCCCCCACCGCTAATCAAACACTTGACTGCTAATTCATGTTTGAGCTTAGTTTAGTCTCCTCGTGAGATTCTTCTATTGTATTCTTCTTCCTATCACCTACCGAGGGAGTTCCCAACCCATAAGACATGCCTAGGCCGCCCAGAACATGTGGCAACGCTAAGTTCACGCGGTGACCACGCGGCTGGCATGCCAGTTTGCGCGCTCTGGAGTTGGGGCCATCGTCCACCGACCAAACCTCGATGTCTCACCACCAAACCATGTATCTCTGATTAAATAGATACTTATGTACCTAAAAATTATATTTGGAAAAAATCATGAGCAAACTATAAGGCAGCTGCAGTTCAAATTTGACCCGCTTCCTACTGAATGGGGGGAAATTTGCCTTTTTCACGAGAGGTGGCTCAAAGCTTCTGACACCCAACCATTTAGTCAATTGTACATTAAGTATGACCTAATATTTTGGAAAAATGATTCGGTCCAATTTTGCATCAAAAATATGGTAGGTCCTTCACAAAAAATACTCATTTTGGGTACTCGAAAAATGGAAAATGAATTTTCCGTCCAAAGAAAATGAAAACTTCCTTAGGCAACATTGTTTGCCATTCCAATATGCACCCTTGTGCACAATATGAGATCATTTGAGCAAACTATGCCATGAATGTGGCCATAAGATTGATCATTTGGTTTGAAATACATGAATCTTCACACATGATAGCTCATTTTTGAGAACACTTTTTTAAAATAATTTTCGTATTACAAGTTTATTATTTTTTCTGGTAACTTGGTCACATATAATGACACAATGTGACAGTTTCTCAATTTTTTGATTTTTTTGAATTTTTCTTGCCCATTTCAAAATGCGGTCAAAACGGCGGGCATGCCCGTTCATAGCTAGTGGTTGAATCTTGGAAAAATTTTGGTGTTTCTATGATTAAATAGATACTTTTGTACCTAGAAATGATTTTTGCAAAAAATAAAAAGCAATCTATGAGGCAGATGCAGTTCAAATTTGACCCGCTTCCTCCTGAATGGGGGGAAATTTGTCTTTTTCACGAGAGGTGGCTCAAAGCTTCTGACACCCCAACCATTTAGTCAATTGTATATTAAGTATGACCTAATATTTTAGAAAAATGATTCGGTCCAATTTTGCAACAAATATATGGTAGGTCCTTCACAAAAAAACTCATTTTGGGTACTCGAAAAATGGAAAATGAATTTTCCGTCCAAATAAAATCAGAACTTCCTTAGGCAACATTGTTTGTCATTCCAATGTGCACCCTTGTGCGCAATATGAGATCATTTGAGCAAACTATGCCATGAATGTGGCCATAAGATTGATCATTTGTCTGAAAGACATGATTCTTCACAGATGATAGCTCATTTTTTAGAACACTTTTTTAAAATAATTGCCGTATTACAAGTTTATTATTTTTCCTGGTAACTTGGTCACATATAATGACACAATGTGAAGGTTTTTCTTTTTTTTTCTTTTTTTTGAATTTTTCTTGTCCATTTCAAAATGCGGTCAAAACGGCGGGCATGCCCGTTCCTAGCTAGTGGTTGAATATTGGAAAACCTTTGGTGTTTCTATGATTAAATAGATACTTTTGTACCTAGAAATGATTTTTGCAAAAAATAAAAAGCAATCTATGAGGCAGCTACAGTTCAAATTTGACCTGCTTCCTCGTGAATCGTGGGAAATTTGTCTTTTTCACGAGAGGTGGATCAAAACTTTTGACACCCAACCATTTAGTCAATTGTACATTAAATATGACCAAATATTTTAGAAAAATAATTCGGTCCAATTTTGCAACAAATATATGGTAGGTCCTTCACAAAAAAACTCATTTTGGGTACTCGAAAAATGGAAAATGAATTTTCCGTCCAAAGAAAATGAAAACTTCCTTAGGCAACATTGTTTGCCATTCCAATATGCACCCTTGTGCACAATATGAGATCATTTGAGCAAACTATGCCATGAATGTGGCCATAAGATTGATCATTTGGTTTGAAATACATGAATCTTCACACATGATAGCTCATTTTTGAGAACACTTTTTTAAAATAATTTTCGTATTACAAGTTTATTATTTTTTCTGGTAACTTGGTCACATATAATGACACAATGTGACAGTTTCTCAATTTTTTGATTTTTTTGAATTTTTCTTGCCCATTTCAAAATGCGGTCAAAACGGCGGGCATGCCCGTTCATAGCTAGTGGTTGAATCTTGGAAAATTTTTGGTGTTTCTATGATTAAATAGATACTTTTGTACCTAGAAATGATTTTTGCAAAAAATAAAAAGCAATCTATGAGGCAGATGCAGTTCAAATTTGACCCGCTTCCTCCTGAATGGGGGGAAATTTGTCTTTTTCACGAGAGGTGGCTCAAAGCTTCTGACACCCCAACCATTTAGTCAATTGTATATTAAGTATGACCTAATATTTTAGAAAAATGATTCGGTCCAATTTTGCAACAAATATATGGTAGGTCCTTCACAAAAAAACTCATTTTGGGTACTCGAAAAATGGAAAATGAATTTTCCGTCCAAATAAAATCAGAACTTCCTTAGGCAACATTGTTTGTCATTCCAATGTGCACCCTTGTGCGCAATATGAGATCATTTGAGCAAACTATGCCATGAATGTGGCCATAAGATTGATCATTTGTCTGAAAGACATGATTCTTCACAGATGATAGCTCATTTTTTAGAACACTTTTTTAAAATAATTGCCGTATTACAAGTTTATTATTTTTCCTGGTAACTTGGTCACATATAATGACACAATGTGAAGGTTTTTCTTTTTTTTCTTTTTTTTGAATTTTTCTTGTCCATTTCAAAATGCGGTCAAAACGGCGGGCATGCCCGTTCCTAGCTAGTGGTTGAATATTGGAAAACCTTTGGTGTTTCTATGATTAAATAGATACTTTTGTACCTAGAAATGATTTTTGCAAAAAATAAAAAGCAATCTATGAGGCAGCTACAGTTCAAATTTGACCTGCTTCCTCGTGAATCGTGGGAAATTTGTCTTTTTCACGAGAGGTGGATCAAAACTTTTGACACCCAACCATTTAGTCAATTGTACATTAAATATGACCAAATATTTTAGAAAAATAATTCGGTCCAATTTTGCAACAAATATATGGTAGGTCCTTCACAAAAAAACTCATTTTGGGTACTCGAAAAATGGAAAATGAATTTTCCGTCCAAAGAAAATGAAAACTTCCTTAGGCAACATTGTTTGCCATTCCAATATGCACCCTTGTGCACAATATGAGATCATTTGAGCAAACTATGCCATGAATGTGGCCATAAGATTGATCATTTGGTTTGAAATACATGAATCTTCACACATGATAGCTCATTTTTGAGAACACTTTTTTAAAATAATTTTCGTATTACAAGTTTATTATTTTTTCTGGTAACTTGGTCACATATAATGACACAATGTGACAGTTTCTCAATTTTTTGATTTTTTTGAATTTTTCTTGCCCATTTCAAAATGCGGTCAAAACGGCGGGCATGCCCGTTCATAGCTAGTGGTTGAATCTTGGAAAATTTTTGGTGTTTCTATGATTAAATAGATACTTTTGTACCTAGAAATGATTTTTGCAAAAAATAAAAAGCAATCTATGAGGCAGATGCAGTTCAAATTTGACCCGCTTCCTCCTGAATGGGGGGAAATTTGTCTTTTTCACGAGAGGTGGCTCAAAGCTTCTGACACCCCAACCATTTAGTCAATTGTATATTAAGTATGACCTAATATTTTAGAAAAATGATTCGGTCCAATTTTGCAACAAATATATGGTAGGTCCTTCACAAAAAAACTCATTTTGGGTACTCGAAAAATGGAAAATGAATTTTCCGTCCAAATAAAATCAGAACTTCCTTAGGCAACATTGTTTGTCATTCCAATGTGCACCCTTGTGCGCAATATGAGATCATTTGAGCAAACTATGCCATGAATGTGGCCATAAGATTGATCATTTGTCTGAAAGACATGATTCTTCACAGATGATAGCTCATTTTTTAGAACACTTTTTTAAAATAATTGCCGTATTACAAGTTTATTATTTTTCCTGGTAACTTGGTCACATATAATGACACAATGTGAAGGTTTTTCTTTTTTTTTCTTTTTTTTGAATTTTTCTTGTCCATTTCAAAATGCGGTCAAAACGGCGGGCATGCCCGTTCCTAGCTAGTGGTTGAATATTGGAAAACCTTTGGTGTTTCTATGATTAAATAGATACTTTTGTACCTAGAAATGATTTTTGCAAAAAATAAAAAGCAATCTATGAGGCAGCTACAGTTCAAATTTGACCTGCTTCCTCGTGAATCGTGGGAAATTTGTCTTTTTCACGAGAGGTGGATCAAAACTTTTGACACCCAACCATTTAGTCAATTGTACATTAAATATGACCAAATATTTTAGAAAAATAATTCGGTCCAATTTTGCAACAAATATATGGTAGGTCCTTCACAAAAAAACTCATTTTGGGTACTCGAAAAATGGAAAATGAATTTTCCGTCCAAAGAAAATGAAAACTTCCTTAGGCAACATTGTTTGCCATTCCAATATGCACCCTTGTGCACAATATGAGATCATTTGAGCAAACTATGCCATGAATGTGGCCATAAGATTGATCATTTGGTTTGAAATACATGAATCTTCACACATGATAGCTCATTTTTGAGAACACTTTTTTAAAATAATTTTCGTATTACAAGTTTATTATTTTTTCTGGTAACTTGGTCACATATAATGACACAATGTGACAGTTTCTCAATTTTTTGATTTTTTTGAATTTTTCTTGCCCATTTCAAAATGCGGTCAAAACGGCGGGCATGCCCGTTCATAGCTAGTGGTTGAATCTTGGAAAATTTTTGGTGTTTCTATGATTAAATAGATACTTTTGTACCTAGAAATGATTTTTGCAAAAAATAAAAAGCAATCTATGAGGCAGATGCAGTTCAAATTTGACCCGCTTCCTCCTGAATGGGGGGAAATTTGTCTTTTTCACGAGAGGTGGCTCAAAGCTTCTGACACCCCAACCATTTAGTCAATTGTATATTAAGTATGACCTAATATTTTAGAAAAATGATTCGGTCCAATTTTGCAACAAATATATGGTAGGTCCTTCACAAAAAAACTCATTTTGGGTACTCGAAAAATGGAAAATGAATTTTCCGTCCAAATAAAATCAGAACTTCCTTAGGCAACATTGTTTGTCATTCCAATGTGCACCCTTGTGCGCAATATGAGATCATTTGAGCAAACTATGCCATGAATGTGGCCATAAGATTGATCATTTGTCTGAAAGACATGATTCTTCACAGATGATAGCTCATTTTTTAGAACACTTTTTTAAAATAATTGCCGTATTACAAGTTTATTATTTTTCCTGGTAACTTGGTCACATATAATGACACAATGTGAAGGTTTTTCTTTTTTTTTCTTTTTTTTGAATTTTTCTTGTCCATTTCAAAATGCGGTCAAAACGGCGGGCATGCCCGTTCCTAGCTAGTGGTTGAATATTGGAAAACCTTTGGTGTTTCTATGATTAAATAGATACTTTTGTACCTAGAAATGATTTTTGCAAAAAATAAAAAGCAATCTATGAGGCAGCTACAGTTCAAATTTGACCTGCTTCCTCGTGAATCGTGGGAAATTTGTCTTTTTCACGAGAGGTGGATCAAAACTTTTGACACCCAACCATTTAGTCAATTGTACATTAAATATGACCAAATATTTTAGAAAAATAATTCGGTCCAATTTTGCAACAAATATATGGTAGGTTCTTCACAAAAAAACACATTTTGGGCACTCGAAAAATGGAAAATGAATTTTCCGTCCAAATAAAATCAGAACTTCCTTAGGCAACATTGTTTGTCATTCCAATATGCACCCTTGTGCGCAATATGAGACCATTTTAGCAAACTATGCAATGAATGTGGCCATAAGATTGATCATTTGTTTGAAAGACATGAATCTTCACACATGATAGCTCATTTTTTAGAACACTTTTTTAAAATAATTGTCGTATTACAAGTTTCTTATTTTTCTTGGTAACTTGGTCACATATAATGATACAATGTGAAGGTTTTTTAATTTTTTGTTTTTTTTTTGAATTTTTCTTGCCCATTTCAAAATGCGGTCAAAACGGCGGGCATGTCCGTTCCTAGCTAGTGGTTGAATCTTGGAAAACTTTTGGTGTTTCTATGATTAAATAGATACTTTTGTACCTAGAAATGATTTTTGCAAAAAATAAAAAGCAATCTATGAGGCAGCTACAGTTCAAATTTGACCCGCTTCCTACTGAATCGGGGGAAATTTGTCTTTTTCATGAGAGGTGGATCAAAACTTTGGACACCCAACCATTTAGTCAATTGTACATTAAATATGACCTAATATTTTAGAAAAATAAGTCGGTCCAATTTTGCAACAAATATATGGTAGGTTCTTCACAAAAAAACTCATTTTGGGCACTCGAAAAATGGAAAATGAATTTTCCATCCAAATAAAATCAAAACTTCCTTACGCAACATTGTTTGCCATTACAATATGCACCCCTATGTACAATAAAATATCATATTTTTGTTTTTTTTCATGTGAAAAAATAGAAGAAAAACAAAAGGAATAACACAATTACATGTGCTCTATTCTCATTGGTGGAATTAGGTGTCACACGGATTGATGACATGGCGCCCATCCATCCATCCATCCATCTCTCCATCCTGACATCCATCCAGCCATCTATCTACAGAAAAAAGGGAAAAAAAGAAAATGAAAAGGGAAACCCTACTCACAGCTACCCAAACCCTAGCTCCAACCATCGCACTCCTCCTCCCTCGTACCCGTCTCCTCGCCGCCACCACCTCCACCCCGTCCGCGGCCTCCTTCCGCGACGCGTCCCACAACGGAGCCCACAGCGTCGCCTGCTGGCTGCCCTCGCGGATGTCTGCATCCGTGGCGAGGACGGCGGCCTCGTCGTCCCCGGAGGCTCTTTTCCCCCGATTCATTCCTCTCCTTCCTGCCATGGGCGCCGCCACCACCGGCGACCTCGCCCCGACCCACCACTTGCTCGGTGCCACCCCCTCCACCAACGCCGCCGCCCCCAACCCCTCCCCCTCCCGTCTCCCCTTCCCTTCCCCTCACCTCTTCTCGTAACCCAGGCCACAGATCGGGATCTGTCAGGATATGTATGTGGCGCTCCCGATCCTCGTCGTCGTCAAGGGCTTTGAGCGACCGGGAGCGGAGGCAGCCTCCATGTGGTTCTGCACCAAGGTCGGCGACGGGGGGACGCTCGGTCGTCCTCCTCCTCCTCCTTTGCGTGTGTACCTTTTGAAACAAGCAAGGCTGTGGAGGAAGGAGGCGGGGAGGGCGTCTCAGCTGCGGCGGAAGGAGGCGGTGGGGGAGCGGAGTCTGGTCATGTGCCCGGCCGCAGGCTCTTCGTGGCGGTGCACGTGGGCGCGGGGTTCCACGCTCTGGCCAACGAGCGGGCCTACTGCCGGGCCATCAGAGGCGCATGCCTCGCCGCCGCCACCGTCCTCCGCGAGGTCAGCTCCTTGAACCCTAGAACTCCCCCTCCTCCTCCCGTGTTGCAGCGCGTTGGTTCCGCCGTGCTGTCTCACCGAGCATATGTAGCGTGGGGGATTTGATTTTACCCCTAGATTAGAACAACAATAGAGTCTACTGGGTATGAACCCTCAGATTTGTAGTGGCTTAATTGATTTTATGTTGATTCTGGAAGGGGCCTTGTCTGGTATGCTGTTGTGAATGATACTGTAATTCCTAATGCTGCTAGTGTATCTGCAGGGCAATGGCACAAGTCTTGATGCCGTCGCAGCTGCCATTCAAGTGCTGGAGGTATGCACATATCATTCCCTGTGGACAGATGCAGTGTCTACGTCCATATAGTTTGTTTCGTTAACATCTGTGGCACGTTACAGGTTGTATGAGTAAACAATCGTCTGGTGTGCGTTTAGCTGATTTAGTCCCAATTTATTAATGTCGAAATGGGAACGTAGAAGCATTAGTTGTACAATCAAGGTTTTACGGACATCCTAGATTTAAGCAAAGTCTCTGGTGTTTTAGTTCAGGTACTGCATGACAGTTGACGGGGGGATAACCCCGGGGTAGCCTCAACCGGGCCTTTACTCCCACTTTTTGAAACGTCTGCAGGACGAGCCGCCTCCCGCTGCAGTCCGGCTCCGCACAGCCGGTTGCGCCAACCGGCCGGCTAGGGGCGGCGACGCCTGGCCCCCTAGCCGGCGGTGCTGCAGGTACCGCGGTCAGAGCACGCGTGGCTACAGAGGCCCCCGTCGCGTCGGGGGTCAGCGCCCGCATGGCCATAGTGGAGGCGATTGTGCCTCTGACTCTGGCCGACCGCGACCAGGCATACGACACAGTGCCAGCACGCCCTCAACCACTCCATTACCTGCCCCGGCGTGGCTACAGCGCGGCCGGACGTACCGCTGACCGCGGCCGGCCACTGCTAGACGACACCCTGAAGGACGACCCGTGTCGCGGTGTGATGGGCACCAGGACCCGCCAGGCAGGCCACCTCCGGCTCCCGGCGGGACCCCGCAGCCGGCGGGCCCTACCAGCGACAAGACCTCTCAGCAGGTGGCCCCAAGGCCGGCTGGGGAGACCGCCAGCTGGGACCCTCCGGCGCCTCCTACCCATACTGTAATCCGGGGGGTTGGCCTATAAAACCCCCCGGAGCTCCGCCATGCACGGGGGCGATCACTTTCCCCAGCACTCACACACACACACACCCACGTAGAGAGGTAGAGAAGGCAAGCTAGCCCCTTCTTCCTCCTCTACCCATACAGCTCAAGGAGCACCATTGTAGCTCCCTTTGGCTCATCAACCAGACTAGCAGGACTAGGGGTATTACCTCCCACGGAGGGCCCCGAACCTGGGTACATCGCGTGTCCCGCACTGTTTGTCCCCGATCCCGCTCCCGGAGTCCACTGGCGTCCATCGGCCCCAGCACTCTTGATAAGCCTCCCCATGGCATCTGTCGTGAGAAAACGACGACAGTTGGCGCCCACCTTGGGGCCGGACGCGGCGCCGGCCGGAGTCATACTCCGGGCGGGAACCCTCGCCAACTCTGCCGGGCGTCCCACGTCTGGGCTAATCAGCATGCCCGTGGGGTCCATCTTCGCGGAAGCTCCCGTCGTCTCCTCCCCCGAGCGGAACTGCGTCTACACCCCGCTCGACATCAGCGGCCTCGGCACGCTCTTTGCCGTGCTGCGTCTCGACGACGCGCCGGCGCAGGACGAGTATCCTAGCGTGGTGCTCGACTCTTGCGACCCGCCCCCGTGCGCGGGCGGAACCACGGCAGACGACGCGCATGATTTCCGCGTCATCGTGGAGGTGTTGACCACCGGCTCCTCCACGTCCTCCGGTCGTGCCAGGGCGGACGCGCTGGCGTCCGCTGCTGCCGCCGGTGCTGGCGTCTCCGACACCATCAGCGCCGCCCTTCGGGGCCTGAGCACTCCCATCGCGCCGACAACCAACCCGGCTACAACCGTGGGCGAGCTGGAGGCGGCGCGTCAGCAACTGCTCGCGGAGGCTACTTCCCTCGCTACCGCCACGCTTCAGATGGAGTCCGCGCAGCGCGAGTACAACTCCGCCTACCGCCTCACCCCAGCTGGCAACGAGCCCAGCCGGCGGAACGACGTCCGCGGCCGCGGCCGCGTGGTCGCGGAAATCTCGGTGGCAGGCTGCCCACCTACGATACGCTGGCGGCCAACATGAGGGCCGCCCAAGTGGCTTACGCCGACCTGGCCATCTTGGAGGGCGAGGAGCGCGCCCAGCAGGACCAGCACATCCAGGACCTCATCAACACCGCCAACGCACAGCAGGCCCGGATCGACCACATCAACCTCGGCTCCGAGGTCCCGCCTCCCCCCGCAGTTCCGCCCGGCGTGGCCGGTCCAACAGGCCTCTTCCCCCCGCGGTCCAACAGGCCTCTTCCCCCCGCGGCTGGTCCAACAGGCCTCTTCCCCCCCGCGGTTCCGCCCGGTGTGGCGGAGGCTCTCGCGGCACACGCTCTCAGCACGCGAACGAGCCGCCTGCTGTTACCAACCGGCGCACCAACGGGCCGGAAGAGGACGGCCGACGCCCGCGCGCCCACACCCTGCCGCCGCGGCGGGAACGCGCGCATTCGCCGGCACCTACAAGCTCGCGGCTCGCCTTGGCCCACGCGACCCTCGGAGCGAGAACGACGCCCGAACCCGCATCGACCGGCTAGCGCAGTCGGCCCTCCTCGAGGAGGAGGGATCGATCGGCCCGGCATGTTTCGGCCCCCTGATCCGCAACGAGCCGTTCCCGACCGGTTTCACTCTCCCTCGCGACACCCCGAAGTACAATGGCACCGCCAAGACGGAGGACTGGCTGATCGACTACACCACCGTAGTCGGCATCGCCAGGGGAAACAAGCGCGTAGCCGTACGCTACGCCCCCCTCATGTTGATCGGCTCGGCCCGGACCTGGCTTAACAGCCTGTCGGCTGGTAGCATAAACACCTGGACAGACTTCGAGGAGGCGTTCGTCCGCAACTTCACCGGCACCTACAAGCGGCCCGGCCGGCCCCGCGAGCTGGCCATGTGTGTCCAGGGGCCGGAAGAGCCCCTCCGCGACTACCTCACCCGATGGACCGAGCTCCGCAACTCCTGCGAGGGGGTGCACGAGGTGCAGGCCATCCAGTACTTCATCGAGGGCTGCCGCGACGGCACTCACCTCAAGCACAAGCTCCTGTGCTCTGAGCCGACGACCCTGGCGGATCTAATGGCCAAGGCGGACAAGTACGCCACGGCGATGCGGGTCAAAGCCACCACGCCCGCCAAAACAACCCTGCCGTCTACCGCACCACGGCCGGCTACCGACAGCCGGCAGACGCAGAACAACAAGCGCAAAACCGACCAGCCGGACCCCCGCTACGGGAGCCGGCAGGTCGCCACCATCGAAGAGGAGCAACCAGCTGCCCAGGCTCCCAGCCAGTGCCAGCGCACCGGCAAGGCCGCCTGGCAGCCCAAGCTTACTTCCGAGCACATGCTCGACACACCCTGCAAGATGCACTCCGGTGCCAAGCCGGCTACGCACACGCTCCGGCAGTGCAGCTTCTCGCAGCGGCTGGATCGCGGCGAGGGCCTTCCGGTCCCTCCGCCACCACCGCCCCAAGCTCCGGCACCGGCCCTCGCACCGGCTCCAGCCCCCTACGACGGCCGCCTTCACGGCCAGTTCCCTGACCAAGATGGGGCCTATGTCGTCTTCACTAGCGAAGAGACGGACAAGCACGCACAACGCCGGCTCCGGCGTGAGGTGAATGCCACCATGCCCTCGGTTCCCCAGTATATGCACTGGTCCGAGAAGCCGGTCACCTGGAGCCGAGCCAATCATCCGGCTGCGATGCCGAACCCGGGCAGCTATGCCGTCGTCCTCGATCCCATCATCGTCTCTGAGAGGCGCACCTGCCGCTTCTTGCGGGTGTTGATCGACGGTGGTAGCAGCATCAACATTCTCTACCACGACACGATGCTCAAACTGGGGCTCAAGGAGACGGACCTACAGCCGAGCCGGACGGTCTTCCACGGCATCATGCCGGGGCGGTCCTGCTCCCCCATCGGCAAGATCCGACTCGACGTCCTATTCGGCGACAAGCAACACTTCCGCCGCGAGCCGGTGTGATCCCAGGGTGCAAACCAGCACCGAGCCGTTGCCTTGGAGCCGCTTCAGAGCCCGGATCACCTCGGCCAGGCGCACCCTGGCGGCAATTCCCACTTCGTCCACGGTCCAGGCAGCAAGCGGCCCGATGTGGATCCCCTGCGCCCGCTGATCCTTGCGATGGGTCTCCATGGCCAATTCCGCTGCTGCTTGCGTACCTGGAAAGAGCCCTGAGGCGGAAGGGGGTGTGGGGTGAGCAACGAAGAAAACGCCGGTCTGGATTTTACTCACGAAGACGAGAAACAGAAATACTCACCG
The DNA here is from genome assembly GCA_039707655.1 of Elymus sibiricus. NCBI lineage: Eukaryota > Viridiplantae > Streptophyta > Magnoliopsida > Poales > Poaceae > Elymus > Elymus sibiricus. The sequence goes on from CM077671.1 coordinate 305,741,839, forward strand.
GCGAGAAGCTGGTCCCCCTCGCGCGCCTCCTCCTCCAACGCGGCGTGCCTGGCCGACCACTCCTGGATCCGGCACTCATGCTCAGCCCGCGCCACCTGCGCGACCTCGGCCGCCTTCGCCAGCGAGGCGTCCTTGGCCTCCAGCTCCTGGCGATGGGCCGTCTCCCACTCCTCCAGCTCTCGACGGTGGGCCGCCTCTCGCTCGTCCAGTTCCCGGCGGTAGGCCGCCTCACGCCCGTCCTTCTCCGCCTGTGCCCGATCCGCCTCCTGGCGGAGCCGGTCGCATTCCGCGGTCAGGAGGTCCCGCCGTTTGCCAAGCTGCACCACCTGGCGACGGAGGCTGACCATCTCGGCATGGGTAGCTGCCCGGGAGGAGGATGCCCCCGTCAGAAAGCAAACAAAGAAAGGGAAGAAAGGGATTCAGCCCGCCTCCGGAGTAGCCGGCCTGAATCCCGGGGGCTACACCCAGTGGGTGCGCTCGGGCGCCCCACTGGAAATTCGCAAGAACCATACCTCGCAGGTCCGCGGACAGGACAGCCAGCCGGCTCTCAGCCCCACGATACAACATTAGCAGCATGTTGTACGCGGCCACCCGACGGTCATGCGCAGCCTGCAAGGAACACAGAAAGTAAAGACGCCGTTAGACTCAATCCGCCTGCGTCCCAACCGGCCCGAGTCTCGGGGGCTACACCCAGTGGGTGCGCTGGCGTGCCCCTACTGGAAAAAATCAAAGCAAAACACAAGGCTTCGAGCCCTTACCGCGATGGATTGCTCAAGGTGCACCAGCCGGTCGCTGGCGGCCTGTGCGTCTTGCGCCGTCTGGGCGCGGCAGGCGGCGAATTCCGGGACGACAGCAGCCACCGCTGCCCCAAGGGCGCTCGGCGCGTCGTTAATGGCCGCGCCATCAGCCGCGGCCCAGGTCTCCTGCGGCTGACCCCCGTCGACAGGCTCGGGCGCACCCTTTGCCGCGGTCACCAGGGGACCCGCCCCTCCCGGCACCATGGATCCGGGTGCCCCAGCTGACGAACCCGGGGCGCTCGCCCCCCCGGGCACCGCCGTTTCGGTCTCCGGCACCCCGCCACCGGCGGCGTCTCCTCGGCTTGCCTCCGGAGCCGGGACATCCGGAGCCGGGACCTCCGGGCCCAGGACAACGACCTCTGGGGGCTCCTCCGCTCCCGGTGGCACATCATCCGCCCCCGATGGGGCCACGTTACGGCCCGACTCCGCCCCTTCGGCGGCGTCTGCCGCGCTCAAGGCCACGCGCGCTTCCTCCTCTGCCTGCGCGTCCGCCTCCGCCCGCCGTGCGGGGTCGTGCTTGTCCTTAGATCTCCTCTCCCGGCCAAGGGGAAAAGGCTCCCACGGCTGGCCGGCCGCCTCCGCACTGGCCCATCCCGATGTATGCTTCCGCGCCGCCTCCTCCCACAGGCGGCGTTCCTCTACGCGCAGCTCCCGCTCGGCCGCCTCAAGGTCCCGCCACGACTCGCGCTCCCTATCCTCGGCGGCGGCCGGCGGCGCTGTCCCCGCCATCTCGACGGTCGTGGCCCTCCCGAGGGTGCACGGCTCCCTGGATGAACAAGATGAGGAAAGGAGGCCAACCGAAAAAACAAGCGAGTACTTAGCAAAGCAACTTACCCGATGGTAACGGGAACCGCCCACCTGGCGGGACCCGTCCGGGCGACACGCAGCTTCTTCCCGCCGCCACCCGGCTGCCTGGTGGCCACTCGTTTGGGAGCCGGCCTGGAGCTGGCCGACTGCTTCCCCCTGTCTCCGGCGGCCGCGTCGCCCTGGCTAAGCTCACGGTCGGCGCGGTGAACGTGCCTCCTCGGCGCCGTGGTGTCATCTCCCGAAACTCCGGGGTCCTCCGGGGCCGCTGCATTGCACACCTCTTCCGTTTCAGCGTCGTCGTCGGTCCAGTCCCGCAAAAGTGATTGGGGAGGGAAATCACCCGCCGACTCTGTTGCCTCCGTCTTCGTCCCGCCGACGCCGGACGCACCGGCTCAATCCGATTCGGCCGGCTCCACATCGTCGACATCCTCGACCTCCTCGGGGTCCGACTCCGCCACGTCGGCGGCCGGCACGCCGTAGTTCTGCAGCTGCGGGAAGACCTTCACGCAAGGAAGGCCCTCCGTCGTCAGGCCGGGGAGGGGGGCCGGCTTCAACCAAAGAAGGGGTGGGGGACGGCTCGCCACGTACCCACGGAGCCGGACGGTCCCGGCTGTATGGGGCCTTCCCCCATCGCCATTCACCCTCGTTCATCTTGTCGGCCGAGATGGCGTTCACCCTCCTCGCCACCTGCACCACCTTCAGCTCCTTCGTAGAGAGCCGGCAAGGGTCGTGCCGCCCTCCTATTTGGCAAATGAGGTGCGGCCGGCACTGCAGCGGCTGCACCCGGTGCGCCACCATCGTCGCCAGGAGGTCCGCGGTCGTCAGCCCTTCCGTCCTGGTCATCACCACCAGGCGCTCGCAGAGCCGATCCGCCGTCTTGGGCGATCCGGGCGGAGGCGTCCTCCAGTTTAGCATCGCCACCGACAGCTGGTCGACGAAATAGGGAAGGTTGATGTTGTCCTCCTCCGGCTTCACGTTCTTCACGTAGAAGAACCATTTCTGCCAGTTTTTTCACCGAATCCTGCAAGGGGAGCTGCGGGAACCCGGCTCCGGCGCGGAAGTGGATCAGAGCGGCTCCACAGGGGGTCATGACCTTTTGACTGGTTGCCGGGCTGTTTACCGTCTGGCGCTTGAGGTAGAAGAGCCGGCACCAGAGGTCGGGCCGCGGCTCCACCCCGAGGAAGCCCTCGTAGAGGGTGACGAACGCCGCCAGCTGCAGGACGGCGTTGGCGGCCAGGTGATGCGGCTGCAGTCCAAAACGCGAGAGGAACCGCCGGAAGAACGTGCTCGCTGGTAGGCCGAGCCCGCGGAGGAAGTGTTCGGCGAAAACCACCACCTCGCCCTCCCGTGGGGCCGGTGTGTTCTCTGCCTCGGCGATGCGCGCCTCCAGGTGCTCCGCCGGCGGCAGCTTGCGGCGGTGACGGAGGTGCTCGATGAAAGCCTCGTCAACGTCGCTGACGTCCCAGGCCCCTTTGCTCGCCATTGCCCTCGAGGGTTTCGTGGCCGCGGCAGCGGGGCGCGAGGGCGCTGGCGCGGTATGGCTCTCAGCGGCGGCGGGCGGCGGTGCGGCGAGTGCACGGCCTTTGCTCTCTCTCTCTCGAAATGGAGAGGGGAGGGGCGACTAAGACGAAGCACTGAGGCGGAGGAAACGAATGCGCCATTCTGCTCCTCTCCCCGCCCCCCACATTTAAACCCCCGCGCGGAGGTGGTGGGGAGCGGATCTGTCGCGCACGATCCCCACTACTTCCGCCACGCGCGGGAAGGGCATTAATGCGTTTCGGGAATGCCAACCGACGGCCCGGGCCGCAGAAGATCCGCGCGCGCGGGCCGAGGTCGCGGCCGAAGTGGGCCCCGCCCCTCGGCCCGGTCTTGTCCTCCGCATGGCTTGTCAAGTCGCGGCCCGCTGCGCTTCCCACGTGGCGCGTCTCTTCCACTCGTCGGGGCTTTTGAGGCGTCTCGCGAAGCTTCGGCCGGCTACGGAACCGGCCGCCGCGTTCTTGCGTCTTCCGGCTCCTGGATCGCGCGTAATACAAGACCACAAGACTCAAGCCATAGTTCACCGGTGGGCCTCCCCTGCTTCGGGGACTACGGACGGGGGGATAACCCCGGGGTTGCCTCAGCCGGGCTTTACTCCCCCTTTTTGAAACGACTGCAGGACGAGCCGCCTCCCCCTGCAGTCCAGCTCCGCGCTGCCGGTTGCGCCAACCGGCCGGCTAGGGGCGGAGACGCCTGGCCCCCTAGCCGGCGGTGCTACAGGTACCGCGGTTAGAGCACGCGTGGCTACAGAGGCCCCCGTCGCGTCGGGGGTCAGCGCCCGCATGGCCACAGTGGAGGCGATTGTGCCTCTGACTCCGGCCGACCGCGACCGGGCATATGGCACAGTGCCGGCACGCCCTCAACAACTCCATTACCTGCCCCGGCGTGGCTACAGCGCGGCCGGCCGTACCGCTGACCGCGGCCGGCCACCGCTAGACGATGCCCCGAAGGACGACCCGTGCCGCGGTGTGACGGGCACCAGGGCAGCCAGGCGGGCCCCCTCCGGCTCCCGACGGGACACCGCAGCCGGCGGGCCCTACCAGCGACAAGATCTCTCAGCTGGGGACCCCAAGGCCGGTTGGGGAGACCGCCAGCTGGGACCCTCCGACGCCTCCTACCCATACTGTAATCCGGGGGGTTGGCCTATAAAACCCCCCGGAGCTCCCCCATGCACGGGGGCGATCACTTTCTCCAGCACTCACACACACACCCACGTAGAGAGGTAGAGAAGGCAAGCTAGCCCCTGCTTCCTCCTCTACCCATACAGCTCAAGGAGCACCATTGTAGCTCCCTTTGGCTCATCAACCAGACTAGCAGGACTAGGGGTATTACCTTCCACGGAGGGCCCCGAACCTGGGTACATCGCGTGTCCCGCATCGTTTGTCCCCGATCCCGCTCCCATAGTCCACCGGCGTCCATCGGACCCAACCACTCTTGATAAGCCTCCCCATGGCATCTGTCGTTAGAAAATGACGACAACAGTCTTATTGGCACTTGCTTGTTTCAAAAGGTGAATGTAAATTTGGTCAGTCGGTCGTCTGGTCGTTTTCCAGTAGTTCAGACTGCATTTGCTCAGTTTGGGAGCACTGCACCCTAACTCTAGTGAATTTGTGCATCTCATATGATGATTGGATTGCTATGTGATAGCTTAGTTTTAGACTTCCAGTGGCATGTTCGTATGACTGAACATAGTTTCAGACTTCCAGTAGTAACACATGACCGAATTTGGTTTCAGACTTCTAGTGGTATGTTCATATGACTGAATCTACTTTCAGATTTTTCCAGTGGCATGTTCAAATTACTGACCTTAGTTTCTGATGAACCATTTTCTATGTTGATAGTGTCACTTCCAGCGGTAGTAATTATATGCATATTTCTAGTGTTGTTTATATATTCATCACTGAAAAAAAAGAGCGCGCTATAGCGTCGCTAATAGTACGCTATAGCATATTGAGAATCGTCTCGCTAAATTAATCTATGTACAATGTCTCGCTAATAGGCTAATAGCATATTTTTAGGGGCGCCGCAATTTTGTATAGCGAGCTATTTTTTTCATTGATCTTCATAGTTTCCTTGCATTTACCGAGTTCGGTAGCACTTGAGCCTAACATTGTTTGTATAGTACATATCACTTGTTGAGTTTCAGAGCGCTTGATATGAACACTGATGCACATTTCTGTATCTGAACAGGGAGAGGCAAAGAGTGCAGAGCTCATCGGTAATACCATTGCCAACAACCCTGCTTTCGTGGCGCTCAGGCAGATTGAAGATGCCACGGCGATCGCGCACACCATCGCAGCCTCCAACCACTTGGTGACTTTCCCCTGTCTCGATCCCTCCTCACCTAGTGCAGATGCGTGATTTACTGCTTACTTGTGTGGGAAATCCATGTTTGTGACCGACCAAGGGGTCTGATTATAGTTGGCCATGTTGTTGATATGCCGCAAGTGTTGCATGTAACAGGATGTGGTTCATTTGAAACGATTAGCTAGCAATTTTTTCATGTATAAAATGGTTTTGCATTGTCATTTCAAACATATTCTATGACTGTAGCCTGCAAGGGGATTCGACACATCTGAAGTGTTTACCAATTTGGATAGGTGGCTGTGGTCTGGTACAAGTATGGTGTTTGCCATTATCATTTCTAAATGTCCAGTTACCGTGACAACAGCAGTTATGAAATACATAGCATCGGTGGCTTCAATTTTTATTGACTCATTGTATTTTATTACAACCCATGTCAGCTGATATATGAAATCCTACAGCTTGTAGCCTATATATGGATGGTGTAGTGTCTACTGTTCTGTTAATCTGCATTTTACAAATTTGTTTGTAATCTATTAGCAGTGCTCGCCATTATGTATTGCCTGCGAGTAAGCATTTCAACTCATTTGCTGTGAGTCTGTTAACAACAGTCACAAGTAATGTTTTTTGCTTCCATCACTATATGTTGCCATGTTGAGTTAAGACAACTAGTTGATGCTAAACAAGTTATATCATTCTTACTATGTGAATATGTTAGTGGTCATGCACTTCTTTTAAAAAGTAGCATTAACATTGCAACTCCTTCCATATTGTCCTATACTCCTTTTTTGAAAGGAATGTTCATAATATATTGGCTCCAATTTTTCTAATTCTTCTCAGCTGATTCATGTAACAGGGCGACCGTGGAAGGCATGTTGTCGTTCTGTTAGTCCTGACTATGGCCGTTCAGTGAGTCCGGCATTTCATTGCTATTGAAGGAGCTCCATGCTGAAGAAGAAAACACTTGTAGTATTTGTTAATACACTTGTAGAGCTTGTAAAGTACTGTATGCGTTACAGCTTCTATTCCGTGTCATTTGTAGAGCTTGCACTGAATCTGGCTATTATTATTTGAAGTATTATGTGTCTTTTTTGCTTACCAATTTAAATACTGATTATTTTCTAGCTGTCAAATTAAAATGTGAAGAATTTGAGCCTAATAGTGGGGACCTACTTATCAGAACCTGACAGGTGGGACCCGTTTGACTAGTGGACCCATTTTATAAAAAAAGAAAACTAAAACTGCTGGTACAAAAAGGCCACGGCCCAGAAAATAAAAAGGCCGAATTGTAGGGCTTGGCCCATGAAGCCCACCAAAAATTGACAAAATATATATGAAAAGGCTGAATTGGAGGGCTCGGCCCATCTAACGCACCGAACTGGACCGGGCTGATTCTGACCTACGACGAATTGAATTAGTCGTAATTCCGCCACATCAGCTTGCCACGTTGGATCCGACGTGGTGTGGACAGACAACCAGTGACCAAAACAATTGGTCGTAGAGTCTACGACATTTCATTTTGGTAGTAACCTTCTACGACCATATCACAAAGAAGGTCGTTAAGTTTCATTAGAGACGGCCAGCTTTTGACCAACTGCTTTTCGTCACAAAAAGGTCATAAATGAAAAACAATGACCACTCAGTGACCAATATTGATGGTCGCAAGTTGACATATTTCTTATAGTGTTAGCCACCTCGAGAACTCTATCACGGGATTCCTTTAGTCTAGATAATTCTAGAGCAAAGGTCTCCTCAAGAGATTCCTTGGTGGTTTGTTCATTTTCAAGAGCTTGTGATAGCTCCGCGATCTCATTAGCGTAATCATGCTCATGAACTTCCATTTTATCAATGGTGGTCTCATGCTCCTCGAGATGAGCTTCCAACTCTTCAATATATTTCTTGCCCTCAATGGCAATAGACATGATTTCCATGAAGTTGGAACGAGCAATTTTATTCTTATGAAGAGATTTAAAAATAATTTCTCCCTTAATTTTTAACGAAGTAATATTATCACTCTCTTCATCATTATCCTCATCCTCATTATCATCAACATCATCATCATGAGATATATTGGGATTCAAAGTAGGAGATACGTTTGAAGCCTTAGCCATACCTTGAAGCACCATTCAAGACCACATATTGTTCCATGGAGTGTTGGGTTTCCTTTACATTGTTAGCACAATAACTCGAGGAAATCGATGCATTTTTATCATGACAACAAGACATAACAAGCATATCATCATGAGATTTAGTCAAGCAGTTTCTACAAGATATGCAAGGACTATTAACACAAGCTTGTGAAACATTTATAGTGCTCGAAGTGTTAAAGTCCAAAGATGAAGCATTGCAATAATGTAGTGATGAAGCGTCATCAACAATAAGCCCACTATCATCATTACAATGATCACCACTACTCACCATATCATTACCTTGAGGCAATCCACATGTAGGTGAAGTAGATGAAGTTGAGAAGACAACACGACCGGAGGTGGAGGGAGAACAGTCATCCCTACAAATCTTGGACAACCATATTTATCTTGAAGCTTAGTCCACAACTCATGAGCATCCCGAAATGGATTGAGTTGAAATATAACTACATTGCTCAAAGCATCAAAAAGCACATTAGAAGCTTGAGCATTGAGATAAGAGTTTTTCTCATCCTCTAAAGATATGTGTTGAGAATCCTTTGCAGGAGAAAAACCCATATCTACAATTCACTCTAAATTTGGGTCCATGACCCTAAAGAGATTAAGCATGCGAATTACCCAAACATCAAAATTTGTGCCATCGAAACTAAGAGTGTCAGAGAATCCTAATCCCCTAGTCGACATCCTTACTCTCTAGGTGGTCAAGCCTAATAATGAGAGACCTAGCTCTTATACCAATTGAAAGGATGTGGATGTCGCGTAGAGGGGGGGGGTGCATAGGCGCTTTAAAATAATTATGGTTTCGGCTTGAACAAATGCGGAATAAAACTAGTGTTTAATATGTCAAGCACAAAACCTAAAACAACTAGACCGGGGCTCGGGTAAACCACTAAGTGATAGCAATATATATAGCATGAAACAATATGGCTATCACAAAGTAAAGTGTATAAGTAAAGGGCTCGGGTAAGAGATAACTGTCGGGGATATAACTCCACGATATAACCCGTCCTATTGGGACGGGTCAACATATCAACTGTCTTGTGACCAAATTCAAGGTGGGTCGTGTCCTAAGTACAAGATAAGTAAGGTGGCGGCTGACCAAGACGCCTGGCGGCCCAAAACCAGAAGATGGCGGTTCAAAGCCCATGAAGCTAATGACGCCGGTTAAAGTTTCCTTAAGATACAAGACAAGTTAGAGATGTCGTAGGTCACGGGACACGATATGACCCGGACTCTATTGTAAACCCTAGGGCTTGACCTGTATATAAAGGCAGGCCCCTAGGGCCGAAATACTTAAGTTACAACCTGTCGATAGCTATGTTAGCGATTCCACACCCTTGTAATCGAGATCTATCCATCTAATACACACAAAGCAGGACGTAGGCTATTACCTCCATAGGAGGGGCCGAACCTGGGTAAACCTGACTCTCTCTCTCGTTTAACCCCTTCGAGTCGCCACCAAGCGGCGATGGCCTCACACCTAAGTCCTGTTATGAGGACATCTGCCGGGTTGACAAAACCACGATAGTTGGTGCCCACCATGGGGCCCTCGCCCGGTGGAGTTGAGTTTTCGAAGGGGATCCAATCAGGATTCGGGAAGTTTGCGGTGAGCCAGATGGTCAAGAACCACCGTAAAAAGACCTACGAGCCGGCTTGGAGCGTCAAGAACGACCCGATCGGACGTGGGCTACGAGATCCCGCGGGTGAGATTGGGTTAGAAACATCCGAGCCGGACATCTACATCGACATCGACGAGCCGGCTCGGAGCGCCCGATCCAATCAACGCCGGGGCGGTCTTCGCCGGGTGTTCGTTGGCTTTACGCAAGGGGTCCGCCTTTCGGATGAGCCGCCCTCCAGCGGTGACGTCCTCATCAATTCGGACGATACATCATCTACAGGAGATATAGAGTCAATCTGCCCTCTTTATGATGGCGGACTAGGGGGCTCATTGGAGACCGAAGCCCCTGAGGAATACAATGAGTCTCCTCGACAAGTCGCCGTTTACATGGCGGGAGCTACGGCAGTTCCCGATCCGTCCGCAGCTGGAGGTTCTGGCGGGTCAACTAAAACGCCGGCTCAAGCCATGACTAATCTCATGGTAGAGATGGCAAAACTCGTGGATACCCCAGTCACTGCGGAAAACTAGGAAGAGCGCAATGTGGAGCTAACCAAATTGCGTAGTCAAATAATTGAGGTACAGAAGGAGATTGATGCCGAAAACGCACGGATGGCGGATTTGCAAGCTCACATACATCAAGAGACGGGGCGCCTTAAGGCTGAGGCCTGGCGATTAGGGGTTCAGAGAGAGGCATCGGAGGCGGTTTACGAGAGAAGACGCCACTGTGGACTTCCTCCGAACCTTGAGCCACAATAGCTTTTTAACACCCCACAACAGACACCAGGAACTGTTCAGCAACCCGGGAATCGGCAACAAGAACCAACTCAACCCCCGCCGGCTCAATCACCGCCTTGGCAATTTCAGACACCACAGGGCCACTTTTCCAATCCTGTTGACAACATGTTGGCTGCAACCCGGAATTTGGAAGCATTGCCTATTAATGGAAACTCTCCTCTTGAGGTTGAAGCTAGGAACGCTATCGAGATGCTAAAGACTACTGTGGTACAACAGGCACATTAATCGTATAGCCGGGATCGGATGCATTCCACTCCCTACGCTAGCAAGGGACGCCATGTGGAGTCCCCGACTGTCTCTAGCAGTGGGCGAAGACAGCAGCATCAGGTTTCTAAAAAACTTGTCTCATACCATCAGATGCCCAGGCAGTTCTTGATGTTGCGAGAGGTGTACGACAGGGAGAAGCAGAAGCAGCAGCACGGGCGATCCAGCAGCTTCTCCCTCAACAGGCGAGTTTGGTGGCTGGGTCCAACAGTAGGACGATTAGTATACCCTGCCTATCCCCAGCGCTCCGTGCAGAGCGCATGCCTAAAGATTTCAAGGGGCCTCGTAAGGTGCCAAATTACACGGCAGATCTTGAGTCGGCGTCTTGGATTGAGAGTTATGAGTTGGCAATGGACATGCTGGACGTCAGCGACGCTGTGTGTGCTAAATACTTAACCATGATGTTGGAAGGACCGGCTCGGACATGGTTGAAAAACTTGCCGCCTAACTCCATCAACACATGGACTGAGCTGAAAGAGCGATTCATCAAGAATTTCCAAGGAACCTGCAAGAAGCGTATGACGATAGTAGATCTACAGCATTGCGTTTAACGAGTAGATGAGTCGGCTCAGCATTGGACTCGCCGGGTCGCGGAAATGATCCACTCGTCGGACAGCATCACGGCGGTTCAGGCAGTCCTAATATTGGAAAAGAACTGTCACTTTCAGCCTTTGGTCCGGAAGCTCGGACGGCTCAAGCGAAAGGTGCAAGACATGGGCGACTTGATGGACGTGCTCACCAGATATGCCGAGTCAGATAGCACGAAGGATCCCTGCTCAGACAAGGACAAGACCTCCAAAGGCAAAAAAAACTGAAGGAGGGAAAGGTCAGCACGGTCGAGGAGGCAACCTGGGGGCTCAAAATAATAAGCCGGAGCAGCCGGATGGCGCGTCAGACTTTGTGGCTAACACTAATACAGGTTTCAAGAACCAGCGCCGGAACAGTCGACCCGGAGGAGCTTACAATGGGAATAAACCTCGCAATTATGAGGAGGCGCTTAAAGCGCCTTGCCCTAAGCACATCACCCAAGATAAGCCGGCTAGCCACTCTTGGGAGAATTGTTATATCATGCAAGAGTTCTGTAGCCAGGCTTTCCAGAATAACTCAGGAGGCAGTGGTGGAGGACACCCAGGTCAACATGGACCTGGCGGGTCACAAGATGGCCCAGGGGCTAGTTTTCAACATCAGGGAAATCATGGCAATGGACAACATCCTAGCCAGGGCAATCAGCATAATAACCAAGGAGGATTTCAAAGCAATCCCAAGCAGTTGAATAACAGTCAGTACCACTAGCACCTAAATCCCTGAATAAAATTCATACTCTGGAGGATATTAAAGAAGAAATCTTATGTCTCCGAGAGGGAAATAAGTCGGCCCTGGAACACCAGTGGCCTTATTAAACTTAGCTCCGCCGGCTCCTTTATTGTAATTTCTTCCCCCCTTGCAGACTTCTGTATATACTTCTTTATGTTTCAAGTATGAATAAAGCCGGAGTATTTTGTCGTTTCAACTTACAAGATGAGTTTGAGTCTTTATTTTCTGAAACAAAAGGGCACTTGGGGGCTTCCGACTCATCGAGTTTAGCTTTCTCACCCTTGTGACCCGGCATAACAATGCCACCTTATTGAGGGCATTTTGGGGCTTCCAGCCCATCGGGCTTAGCTTTCTCACCCTCTTGACCCGGCAAAAATAAACGCCATATATGGTTAAACCTGCCTATGTGCTTGATTCGACTCCGATCAGATGACCTCGTGAACTCTTGACGAGTCAATCCTTTTTTGGACCCTGAACTTGTTAAGGTTAAAACACCGGCTTGAGTCATGTGAGAGCCGGCATACGGAAAGCTAGGATAAACCATGGGTTATCATACCCGCTTCATTGAAGCAAGACCCGATCCTCGAAAGCCGGTCTTTTCCTGTCGAGCCTCGAAAGCCGGCAAATTATCTCAGTACTATGATCATATGTCCTTCGCACTAAGGCTAGGTGCCCCCAAAGGGGGCTACCTTATATTTCAAACATTTAAGAAACAGTCCCCAAAACAAGTGCTATGTGCTGAAACTCATCACATAAAAATGTTTGGGCACGACCCTATTTTTTACCAGTTTATGTATGAAATAACAAGGTTATCGGCTGCATGATGGCACCAAATTACGTTATTGCTTAAAGAGGCTAACAAAGGACCTCAAGCTTGGACATCAATTTCGGCCAACACTCATTGAGCCGGCTTATCAATATTGTTTTATTTGGCTTGTTAGTTATAGCAAGTTTCAGGTTCAAAATTATTACCGGCCCATGTTTCAAGGACCGGGTTAAACAATTGAGCATGTGTGAGCAGCCAATTGACAAGCTGTCCTACAAATTCAAACATTGTTGAAAGAGGAATAGATTGTTAAAATCAAGATCAAAGGCCGGGTCATTTTGCCCAGCTATATCTTATCAAAAGGCCCGTCAATAGAAAGATTGCATGGACGGGATGATGAAACAGCAAATAAAGTTTCTAGCATCCAAGGTGCAAAACATGCACGATGGCACGATGATAGTTTTCGACTATCCCTATTACATGCTTAAGGAAGCCACAAATTGTTTTTCTGCCCATACCTAGGGGCTTAAGTTGACATGGTAACGGTTGAGGAAGTTTAAATCGCCGACCGCATGATCCGGGTCAGTGGCGGCTAATCTTGCGCGTAAGACGCCTCCGGGTTATCCACCGACTGGTCTTCTGGCTCCTGAATCTGAAGATTGTCCGCATCCCAGCTGTAGTGAGATAAAGCCTGGAACACAGCCTCGTCAACAAGAATTGAAGATGGGGCAACTTTAGAGGCAAAAACATGCTTGCGCCATTGAGGAGTCAGACTCTTTGTTATCAAGTCAGGCGGTGGAATCCGAGTATGATTGGCACCATAAGCTGCTTGATAGCTCCTCAGTTTCATCTCAGAAACCAGCTGAGTCGACAGAATTTGGGCATCCTTAACACATGCCGCGCAATCCTCCTAGGAGAATTCTGACCCATCATTTTTAAAATCGGGGAAGCCCTTTGCGAGCTCGGCTAGATCAAGCTCTTCTCTGTAAGCTAAAGCCCGGCTCAATGCATATATCGCGCCAGATCGGGCGGCTGATCTTTTTAGCTCTGGAATATGCTGAGGGATGATGGAGAGATTTTCCAATACATTCTTGATATATTTTAAGGGTTTCTTATCCCCCAGTGTCGCCTTAATTGCGAGATGACTCCCAGTGTAGAGCTGCTCCGTCAGAGAATAAACAGCCTTGAGCATGAGTAGACTGTTATCATAAAAACTGCTAGTCCGGGGGCCTGCAAAATTGAACCAGTCTATGAGTCCCTGGGCGCATTATCTCTATATTTCAAGAAGACAGGAGCCTATATACGCTTACCAAAAATAGCTTGGGCCATTTGGGTAACGTGCCATTTAAACCCGGACAACTCCTCAGTAATGGGTTTGAGCCGGCCCTCAGCATCTTCTGCATGCTTAAGCAAGGCCGTCTTTTCATCTTCAAAGGATTTCTTCTCTTTTAAGAAGCCTTCTTTGGTGTTTTCTAGCTCAATCAAAGAAAGGCGAAGTTTTTCTTCAACTTTTGCCTGGGAAGTCTGCCTTTTTTCCAGGTCTTTTTTCAAACTGGCCGCGCTGGATTCGACTATCTTCAAAGCTTCCTGCATCATAAATGAAGTTTACGTCAAGTCCCAAGCAAATTGCAAAGCAATATATTTGGCACTTGGGGGATAATGTATCTCAGCTCTTTTTTAACATTGAAGATGTGAAAAAAACCCGACTCATCTTAGGGAGATGAGCCGGCCCTTGGGGGCTATAGGTCGAAAGTTCTTCAAAGTTATTACAAAAAGAACCGACTCATCCCAGGGAGATGAGCCGGCCCTTGGGGGCTACAGGTCGAATGTTCTTCAAAGTTATTACAAAAAGACCCGACTCAACTCAGGGAGATGAGCAGGCCCTTGGGGGCGACAGGTCGAAAGTTCTTCAAAGTTATTACAAAAAGACCCGACTAATCTCAGGGAGATGAGCTGGCCCTTGGAGGCTACAGGTCAAGTCAGACAAACATTTGCAAGACCCAGCTTATCTTACAAAGATAAAGACGGGCCTTGGGGGCTACAAAAGGATATATGATGAGAGCATGTAAAGGAGAACATACCTCATATTTATTTTTCATCATGCTAACAAGGCCGATTTCCATCTCACGGCTTGTAGCCAGGCGGTCTAAGCAGGCAGCATGATGATCTTCGACACTAAAGCTCTCATAATTTGGAAATTCCAATTTGGTCTTCCCTTTTTCTTGCAATACCGCTTCATCCTTAGCAACAACCTTTGTTAATACACTAGAAGTCTCAGGAGCAGTATAACCCGTCCCAGTAATAATAACTTCAGGATTATCTGTTTTTGTCACTGAAGGATTGGGCGGGTCAAGGTTAACTGCTGATGTAGCTTCAACAGTTATGGCATCAGTATTGATTGGTTCAGATGGAGGGGGTAAATTGTTTTGGATATCCTGAGGGTCTTCAGGATGATCAACATGGATTTCATGAGACGTCGGATCAGGAAGCTCCGGCTCAGGGGCCTCCGGGTTAACAGAAGACCCGTCAGTCTTCCTTTTCTTGGCTTTGGCCCTTCCAAGTTAAAAAAGTATAATATGAAAAATGGAAAGAAACAATAGTTTACTCAAACAGATGAATTGATGAGGAATTTACTCATGATTGATGACAAAGGGCGCCAGCTTGGACGCAGTCGAGTCGTCCGACGAAGGTGCCGTTTCCTAATTAACCAAGGCATAGGAGTCAAAACATTGACACATCAAGTCGGAGTTTCTTTGGAAGTTTGGGACATTAAGTACCTTCGCTGGTCACTTCCTGGGGACTGATTTATGAGGTAAGCCCTCAACAAGATCTCCACTCCCACTTCATGTTTGACGCCTAGACTGGTGCTGGATTTTCATCAAAATAAAGCAAGGATCCAGATGAGCATCCAGGTGAGAAAAGCCTACCTCCCGAACAACCCGCCTTGTTTTCAGCGGAGGCGGAGGATCTGAGTCGGAAGAGATGGAAATTACCTCAACATCACATGCACGGCTCATTTCGACATCACCTTAAAGAGGAAAAGGTGTCAGGTAAATTCAATGAAATATAAACAAAAGATTAATTTTACCTCTGAACGGGTATCAGTGGCAGCTGTTTCGTCCATATGAGACGGACCCTCTGGAGCCACCTTATTTTTCTTCTTGCTCGGGGCGGCTTTGGACTTGTTAGCCACGGTCTTGGTACGTTTCCGATTCCAGAAAGAAGAGGTAGCCTGCAAAATCAAACACTTAGATCAGGAAAGCAAAGGCTCAGAGCTCGTTCAAATGTCTTATTAATATCTTAGAGATTTTGTACTGGAGGAGCCGGGTTAAGGATGTAGAAAGGTTTTAACCCGTCCTTGCTGCAAGTCTCCTGGTTTTCACATAGCAACTTCTTCAGCATCCGGTTTTTTTCATCGGCTTCCAAGGAAAAATTGTTGTACCATTGAGTGTCGTTCAAGTCGCCAGAATAGGTACACATTAAGCCACTTCACATACTTAATGGAAGAATCCTCCAAGATACTCAACAACGGGTCAGGTCGACCCCCGTCAACCCGTTGGCTAGCAGAGCCCCCAACTTTGGATAAACAAGGGCGTGTTGGGAGCGCTCCTCTCGAGGAGCCCAACCCGGAAGCTCAAGATCCATGGGAAGGCGGTTAGGCCTATAACCCGGCAAGGGATTTTCATCAACAGGAGCGGTGTTTCGACAATAAAACCAAGTCTTGGTCCACCCTTTAGGGTGGCTTGGTAAGGTGGCAGCGGGAAAAAGGACGTCCTTCCACCTTTGGATCGAAACCCCGCCAAGTTCTAGCCGGGACCGTCTATGCACTCTGTTTGCTAGTTCAAATAGAAAAACACCCTGAAGAGGGAGACAGTGGGTTCCGTCTGAAGATACACCTCACAAAATACTTGGAACTGACAAAGGTTCGTTATGGAGTTGGGGGCTAAATCTTGAGGATGGATATCGAAAAAGTGTAAGACGTCCCGAAAGAATTTCGACCCGGGAGGTGAAAATCCCCTCTGTAGGTGATCCAAAAATATCACCACTTATCCCTCCTGGGGGTTTGGGATCTCCTCTCCAAGGATGACTCGCCAGCCAACCACATTTGGGGCGGCAGAAACTCGTATTCCTCATAATCCTTTAAGTGAACATCAGAAACTTGAGTTGCCACCCAGTTGCAGGCTTTTGACTTCGACGTAAAGAGTCGCCTGGATAAAGTAAAAGAGGGCGGCTTAAGTAAAAGGTTCAAGTAAAATGATCTAAGTATTTGCAGTAAAGGGCAAGTCTGGTAAAGAACCAGAGTCTATACAATGGTTTAAATGCATGGCGAGTTATAAATATTAAGCCGACAGAAGAAAGGTCGACTTTGCTAAGACAATAGGTTCTTGGGAATTTTGCTAAGTATGAGACAAACAAGTTTCTCCCAAAGCCGCAACAATTTTGGATCTAAAAAATAGTTCGAAAAAGGGGAGAGTATTCGCTCCCCCTAGCAGGACGGCATGGAAGCAATGACAGTACGGTACATCTAATGCTAGAAAGGATTAAGACATGTCATACACGAAACGGAGTTGGTGTCTCTACCGCTCTACTTTGGTCATTATGTTCGCGGATCTACTCACAGAGCTAGCAATGGCAATGAACCATAGAAAAGTTGCCGAAGAACTCGAAGAACCTCGAGGTGCTATTATGGATCTAGGCCAGAAGAAAGATGACTTACTCGAGCGGTCGACCTGTGGTGGGGGAAGTGCGTGAAGGATTGACTGACGAAGGAATGCAGCGACGACCTTGAGGGAGATCGCCGAGATGTGGAAGCTGCGGCAGTGAATCCAAGGCCTTTTGGTAAGTATTTAAAGGGAAGGAGCCCGAAGGGGCAACTGACAGGAGCCATAATCGAGGGAACACAGTAAATTTCGAGAAGCAAAAACGTCTCGATTTTCGAGATAAGCAGATATGACCAGATTCGCCATGATGTCATTATTGCTCTTCTAGATTGACGACGGATGAAGTCACAATAAATGAACACTGGAAAAATGACAAGTGAAGAAGTGGAACAAGCCGGCGTTTTGAAATTCATAAAAGACAAACAGTCCAGGATGAGCCGCCAAAGGAAGGAAAGGATCTATTGACATGAATGGATTCAAATCAATCTGGGGCCTAATGTCAGGGATATATATCCACGATATAACCCGCCCTACTGAGCCGGGTCAACATATCAACAGTCTTATGACCAAGTTCAAGGTGGGCCGTGTCTTAAGTACAAGATAAGTAAGGTGGCGGCTGACCAAGACGCCGGGCGGGCCAACACCAGAAGATGGTGGTTCAAAGCCCGTGAAGCTAAAGACGCCGGTTAAAGTTTCCTTAAGATACAAGAGAAGATAGAGATGCCGTAGGTCACGAGACACGATATGACCCGGACTCTATTGTAAACCCTAGTGCTTGACCTGTATATAAAGACAGACCCCTAGGGCCGAAAGACTTAAGTTACAACCTCTCGATAGCTAGGTTAGCGATTCCGCACCCTTGTAATCGAGATCTATCCATCTAATACACACAAAGCCGGACGTAGGAGATTACCTCCATAGGAGGGGCCGAACCTAGGTAAACCCGACTCTCTCTCTCGTTTAACCCCTTCGAGTCACCACCAAGTGGCGATGGCCTCACACCTAAGTCCTGTTATGAGGACATCTGCCGGGTTGACAAAACCACGACAATAATCGAGGTATGAGGAGACGATGATGTATCCCGAATTTCACACTCTTGCAGATGCTAATCTCCGTTTGGAGCGGTCTGGAGGCACAATGCTCCCCAAGAAGCCACTAGGGGTCACCGTAATCTCCTCACGCCCTCGCACAATGCTTTGAGATAATATCGTATGAAATCAATTGTTATAACATGGAGTGTGAACTTGTGTTTTATGTTCCTTAGACCATGAGAGTATCGTAGTAACTTCTTACCATACGATGAGCTTTGGGGTTGGTTAAACGTCATCTGTAACTAGGTGATCATAACAACAACTTAGAGATTCATCCGAAAGTTTGACAAGGGACTAGATAGCTCGAGAGTGGTATTTGCTCCTCCGATGATGGGGAGATATTCTTAGGGCCTTCTTGGTGTGACAGCATCCATCATCGTTTGGCCAGACACGGGTGACTATTTCACGGGGATGCCAGAAGACATCAACGAGAAAGAATAACAAAACCGGTAACGAGACTAATGGTATAACGAGCATGTCGATGACTTGAGAGGATACCGATGATTCTCAGGTCTAGTAAAGTATCGCGAAGGAAAGGGAATGTGAAAGGACGTGGACGTCGCCTAGAGGGGGGTGAATAGGCACTTTAAAATAATTACGGTTTAGGCTTGAACAAATACGGAATAAAATTAGCGTTTAATATGTCAAGCACAAAACCTAAAACAACTAGACTCACCTATGTGCACCAACAACTTATGCTAAGCAAGATAAACCACTAAGTGATAGCAAGATATATAGCATGAAACAATATGGCTATCACAAAGTAAAGTGCATAAGTAAAGGGCTCGGGTAAGAGATAACTGAGGTACGAGGAGACGATGATGTATCCCGAAGTTCACACCCTTGCGGATGCTAATCTCCGTTTGGAGCGGTGTGGAGGCACAGTGCTCCCCAAGAAGCCACTAGGGCCACCGTAATCTCCTCATGCCCTCGCACAATGCAAGATGCCGTGATTCCACTAAGGGACCCTTGAGGGCGGTAACCAAACCCGTACACTTTGGCAACCCTTGGAGCCGGTCACCGGTACCCGTACAAATTGCTCGGGGCAATCTCCACAACCTAATTGGAGACCCCGACGCTTGCCCGGAGCTTTACACCACAATGATTAAGCTCCGAGACACCACCAACCATCTAGGGCGCCAAGGCACCCAAGAGGAACAAGCTCTAGGGTGCTCAAACACCCAAGAGTAATAAGCTTCTCAACTTCTCACTTCCACTTATCACTGTGGAGAACGCAAACCGATGCAACTAATGCAATGGCAAGAACACACGAAGTGTTCAAGTCCCTCAATCCCAAATCCCACCACAACAACAAAAGCTATGGAGGAATATGAGAGGAAGAACAAGGAGCTCACAAAGAACTCCAAGATCTAGATCCAAGGGGTTCCCCTCACATAGAGGAGAAAGTGATTGGTGGAGATGTGGATCTAGATCTCATCTCTCTTTTCCCTCAAAAAGGAGGAAGAATAATTGGAGGGATTTAGAGATAGCAAGCTCTAAGAAGGTCAATAATGGGGGGGCAAACACGAGCTCAAAGGTTGGGGAACCATTGGGGCAGAAGACCCCCTTAAATAGGTCGCCACAAATCTGCCTGTTATGTGCAGAATAACATACGGGCAGTACAACCTCTATGCGCACTGGTACAACCGGTCAAAGCATATAAAACCTACCTGTAGGAAAAGCAATACGAGGTTGATACGTCTCCAACGTATCTATAATTTTTTATTGTTCCATGCTGTTATATTATCATTCTTGGATATTTTACAATCCTTTTATAGCAACTTTATATCAATTTTGGGACTAACCTATTGACATAGTGCCAAGTGCCAGTTGTTGTTTTTTGCTTGCTTTTTACTTCACAGAATATCAGTACCAAACGGAGTCCAATCGCGATGAAACTTTTTGGAGATTTTTTTGGACCAGAAGACATCCACGGAGCGAAAGAAGTACCAGGGAGGAGGCCCACGGGGCCCAGAAGACACCAGGGCGCGCCAGAGGCCCTCAGCGCGCCCTGGTGGGTTGTGGTCGCCTCGGGAGTCCCCTCTATAAATACCCAAATATTCCAGAAACCCTAAAGGAGTCGACGAAAAATACTACCAGCCGCCGCAAGTTCCAGAACCGCGAGATCCAATCTATCACCATCACGGAGAGGTTCATCATCCTCATTGGTGCATCTCTGATGATGCGTGAGTAGTCCACCATAGACCTACGGGTCCGTAGGCAGTAGCTAGATGGCTTTCTCTCTCTCTTTTGATTCTCAATACAATGGTCTCTTGGAGATCTATTTGATGTAGTGACTTTTTGCGGTGTGTTTGTTGGGATCCGATGAATTTTGAGTTCATGATCAGTTTCTATCCATGATTATTATTTGAGTCTTCTTTGATCTCTTATATGCCTAATTACTTATAGCCTCGTATTTCTTCTTCGAATCTTTGCGGTGTCCTCTCCAAGTGACAGAAGGGGCAGCGTGGCACGCATGTATCGTTGCTATTAGGGATAACAAGATGGGGTCTATTCGTACATGAATAGATCTTGTATACATCATGTCACCGTTCTTATTGCATTACTCCGTTTTTCCATGAACTTAATGTTGGGGAATGTTGCATGGGAAACAAAAACTTTCCTACTGTCATCGTTTTCTCACGGGGGGTGCCGCAAGGACGGCAGATGCCATGGAATGGCTTGATACGTGAGAGCCAGGATGCAGTGGAGATCCGGGACGGGATAGGGCAACAGCACGCGGTGGTTTACCCAGGTTCGGGGCTCTCCAGAGAGATAATACCCCTACTCCTGCATGTCTGTATATGAGGTGTATAGGTAGTACAGGGTTGCTCCAGTAGCTGTGTCTGAGGAGGAAGAGGGAGCCGTGAGCTCCTTACCTTGGCCTCATATGTATGCATGCGTGAGCATGAGTGAGAGGGAGAGGATGAGAGGAGGCCTCCCGTGAGTGTGTGGCTGCCTTTGGAGGCTCCCCCTGCTGCCTCTTATATAGGGAGGCCCAGGGGACAAGGGGTGGCCCACTTGCCAACTATCTACTATTGGAGATGACAAGTGATGCAGGCTACAGTGCGCCACTATTGGGGCGCAGTGAAGTGACGCATGACGGGTGCACTGCGGGGCACTATTCGCCAATAGTGCCCGACTGTAGCGGGGTGGCAGGCGCTGCAGTTCGTCAGCTACAGTGCCGTCAGCTCGTGTCCGACGGGACGCCTGGAGCTGACTTCGTCGGGCCGCAGCCGGCAGCCGGCCAGGAGGAGCCTGCCAGGAGGAGCCGGACAGGAGGAGCCAGACAGGAGGAGCCCGGCAGGAGGAGCCAGCCAGGATGAGCCAGCCAGGAGGAGCCGGCCAGGAGGAGCCAGCCAGGAGGAGCCAGCCAGGAGGAGCCAGCCGGGAGGAGCCAGCAGGGAGGAGCCAGCCGGGAGGAGCCAGCCAGGAGCAGCCAGCCGGGAGGAGCCAGCCGGGAGGAGCCAGCCGCCCGGGCCGCAGTTTTGTCTTCTGTCTTCACTTCTTCGTTTGTCTCGTTGATTCGTGGGGCTTGGCATATCGGGGGTGGCTCCCCCGATGTTTTAAAATATTGAGTCGTCTCCTTGAGCCTACCCGGGGGTAATCCCCCCGACAGCTACGCACACGCAAGATCTATCCATGGTGATGAGCATCTACGAAAGGGAGAGTGGATCTACGTACCCTTGTAGATCGCTAAGCGGGAAGCATTAAGAAACGCGGTTGATGTAGTCGAACGTCTTCGCGATCCAAATCGCAAGCCGTCCCGCGATCCAATCACGATCCGTCCCGCGATCCAATCGCGGTCCTTCCGATCTAGCACCGAACGGACGACACCTCCGCGTTCAGCACACGTACAGCTCGATGATGATCTCCGCCTCCTTGATCCTGCAAGGGAGAGCAGAGAGGTAGATGACTTCTCCGGCAACACGACGGCGTGGTGGCGGTGGTGGTGGTGCTATCCCGGCAGAGCTACGCCTAGCGCTACCGAAACCGCGAACGGAGGAGAAAACGATCTAGGGAGAGAGAGGGGCGCCAAGGGCTTCGTGTGTGCTCTTGGTGTGCCCCCTCCCCTCTATATATAGGTGGAGGGGTGTGGAGATCAGCCCCTCCAAGCCCTAGGGCGCAGCCAAGGGGGAGGAGTTGGACTCCTAGTCCAATTCCCTCCCTGTCCATAAACAGGTGGACTTTCCACCTCTCCCAAGCCACATGGGCCTGTCCCAATAAGGCCAGGGCGCCTCCCCTCAGCCCATACAAACCCTTGGGATGTGGTGGAACCCTTGGTGGACTTCCAGACTCCTCCGGAAGTTTCCGGAACCTTCTAGAAGCTTCCCGGTACAATACCGGAAAAACCCGAAACTTTTCCGGTCGCCAAAATATGACTTCCCATATATAAATCTTTACCTCCGGACCATTTCGGAGCTCCTCGTGACGTCCGGGATCAAATCCGGGACTCCGAACAACCTTCGGTCACCACCATGCATAACTCAATACTACCGAAACGTCACCGAACGTTAAGTGTGCAGACCCTGCGGGTTCGAGAACTATGTAGACATGACCGAGACACCTCTATGGTCAATAACCAATAGCGAGACCTGGATGCCCATATTGGTTCCTACATATTCTATGAAGATCTTTATCGGTTGAACCTCTATGTCAAGGATTCAGTTAATCCCATACGATGTTCCCTTTGTTCATCGGTATGTTACTTGCCCGAGATTCGATCGTCGGTATCTCCATACCTAGTTCAATCTCATTACCGGCAAGTCTCTTTACTCGTTCCGTAATACAAGATCCCGTGGCTAACACTTTAGTCACTTTGCTTGCAAGGATCATTATGATATTGTATTACCGAGTGGGCCCTGAGATACCTCTCCGTCACATGGAGTAACAAATCCCAGTCTTGATCCATGCCAACTCAACAGACACCGTCGGAGATACCTGTAGAGCATCTTTATAGTCGCCCAGTTACGTTGTGACATTTGATATACACAAGGTATTCCTCCGGTGTCAGTGAGTTGCATGATCTCATGGTCATAGGAATAGATACTTGACATGGAGAAAACAATAGCAATAAACTGGCACGATCATATGCTACGTTCACAGTTTGGGTCTTGTCCATCACATCATTCTCCTAATGATGTGATCCCGTTATCAAATGACATCTCATGTCTATGGCTAGGAAACCTTAACCATCTTTGATCAACGAGCTAGTCTAGTAGAGGCTTACTAGGGACACTTTGTTGTCTATGTATCCACACATGTATTTTAGTTTCCAATCAATACAATTATAGCATGGATAATAAACGATTATCATGAACAAGGAAATATAATAATAACCATTTTATTATTGCCTCTAGGGCATATTTCCAACAGTCTCCCACTTGCACTAGAGTCAATAATCTAGCTCACATCGCTATGTGATTTACATTGTTATGAATCTATCACCCAATGAGTTCTGGGGTTTGATCATCTTTTGCACGTGGAAGAGGTTTTTAGTCAACGGTCTGCAACATTCAGATCTGTGTGTTCTTTGCAAATCTATATGTCATATTGCAGATGCTACCACGCTCCACTTGGAGCTATTCCAAATGGTTGCTCCACTATACGTATCCGGATTGCTACTTAGAGTCATCCGGATTGGTGTCAAAGCTTGCATCGACGTAACCCTTTACGATGAACTCTTTATCACCTAAATAATCGAGAAACATTTCCTTAGTACTCTAGTTACTAAGGAGAATCTTGACCGCTGTCCAGTGATCCACTCCTGGACCACTCTTGTACCCCTTGACAGACTCATGGCAAGGCACACACCAGGTGCGGTACACAGCATGGCATACTATACAGAGCCTATGGATAAGGCATAGGGGACGACCTTCGTCCTTTCTCTTTCTTCTGCCGTGGTCGAGCTTTGAATCTCACTCTACTCCACACCTTACAAATCAGGCAAGAACTCTTTCTTTGACTGATCCATTTTGAACTCTTTCAAAATCTTGTCAAGGCATGTACTCATTGAAAGTTTTATCAGACGTCTTGATCTATCTCTATAGATCCTCATGCCCAATTTTTAAGTAGCTTCATTCCAAGTTTTCCTTTGAAAAACTCCTTTTCAAACAACCCTTTATGATTTCCAGAAATTCTACATTATTTCCGATCAACAATATGTCATCCACATATACTTATCAGAAATTCTATAGTGCTCCCACTCACTTTATTGTAAATACAAGTTTCCCATAAACTTTGTATAGACCCAAAAACTTTGATCACCTCATCAAAGCGTATATTCCAACTCCGAGATGCTTGCTCCTGTCCATAGAAGGATCGCTGAAGCTTGCATTCATTTTAGCATCCTTAGGACTGACAAAACCTTCCGGTTGTATCACATACAACCTTTCCTCACGGATACCGTTAAGGAAACGATGTTTTGACATCCATCTGCCAGATTTCATAATCGAAAAATGCAGCAACTGCTAACATAATTCCAACAGACTTTAGTATCGCTACGGGTGAGAAAGTCTCATCGTAGTCAACTCCTTGAACTTGTCGGAAACTACTTTGCAACAAGTCGAGCTTTTATAAATGGTGACATTTACCATCAGCGTCTGTCTTCTTCTTAAAGGTCCATTTGTACTCAACGGCCTGTCGTTCGACGGGCATGTCTACCAAAGTCCATACTTGGTTTTCATACATGGATCCTATCTCGGATTTCATGGCCCCTAGCCATTTGTTGGAATCCGGGCCCACCATCGCTTCTCCTAATGATGTGATCTCGTTATCAAATGACATCTCATGTCTATGCCTAGGAAACCTTAACCATCTTTGATCAACGAGCTAGTCTAGTAGAGGCTTACTAGGGACACTTTGTTGTCTATGTATCCACACATGTATTTGAGTTTCCAATCAAGACAATTATAGCATGGATAATAAATGATTATCATGAACAAGGAAATATAATAGTAACCATTTTATTATTGCCTCTAGGGCATATTTCCAACACTTAATACACTAGATGCATGCTGGATAGTAGTCGATGTGTGGAGTAATAGTAGTAGATGCAGAATCGTTTCGGTCTACTAATCTTGGACGTGATGCCTATATAATGATCATCGCCTTGGATATCATCATGATTATTTGAGCTTCTATCAATTGCCCAACAGTAATTTGTTTACCCATCGTGTGCTATACTCATGAGAGAAGCCACTAGTGAAACCTACGGCCCCCTGGTCTACTTTTCCAACATATTGCTTTCCGATCTATCTTTTGTCGTTTTTGTTGTCAGATCTATTATTCCAAAAACCCAAAAATACCTTGCTGCACTTTTTATTTTCCTCTTTTATTTTGTGTTCTTGTGCGATCTATCTATCCAATCTACTACAATCTAATCTATCTTTTTACCGGGAAGAGATTGACAACCTCTCTTACGCGTCGGGTTGCAAGTATTTGTTCTTTATGTGTAGTTACCGTTTACATAGTGTTGTGTGGTTCTCCTACTGGTTCGATAACCTTGGTTTCATAACTGAGGGAAATACTTACTGTAGCTGTGCTACATCATCCCTTCCTCTTTGGGGAAATACCGACGCAGTGTCAAGCCACGTCAAAGGAATTTCTGGCGCCGTTGCCGGGGAGACATCATCAACATCTATCAGGTTCCTAATCACAAATCTCATCTCCTTCCAATTTACATTATTTTCCATTTGCCTCTCGTTTTCGTCTTCCCCACTAAACAAAAATTTGCCATTTTATTCGCCTTCTTTCTTGTTTGCCTTTTTCTCGCCGGATCTCTTTTTGTTTGCTTGTGTTGCCATGTCCCTTCTATTTGCTTGCATCTTCGCTTGCTAAAAATCTATTGATATGGATCCTCATCCAATTGCTAATCTTTTCAAAAGGCCAAATTATGATGAACCAATTGCTAGTGAGTTGAGTGCACTTGATTATCTCTATGAAGTTTTGTTTGAAAATCATGAATCTGATAAATTTTGATGAAGTGTTGAAAGAAGAATTTTCTAAGGTGATTCATGATAGCTCCTTGATTGAAAAGCATGATTGCAATGATGTTACTATAAATTCTATTAATGTAAATTATGTTAATGTTATGCAAAACTACTAGCTTTGGGATTATAATTTTGTCATGTACACTTCTTATTGCAATGATCATGATTGGGGTGATAATGCTTCTTATGATCTTGAAAATTTATTTAAGCTTCATGTTGAATATGTTATTGATAATAATGTTTGCAATAGTATCAAAAGTGGGTTGGGAAGAGCATCAACTTTAGGTAAAAAGTGGGTTGGGAAGAGTGTTCAATCTTATGAATTTTTTGATAAAAGTGGGTTTGGCGAGGTCATAACTTTAGTTGATGATAATCCCACTATTTTGGAAGATGATAAAAACTTTATGCATGTTGATCATAAAGAGAGTATTGTTTATGATAGATATATTGTTGAATTTGATTATGATCCTACATGCAATTATTATGAGAGAGGAAATTATGGTTGTAGAAATTTTCATGATACTAAATTACCTCTCTTCATGTTGAGATTGCTATTGTCTCTTTCTTCTTCCTTCCATATGCTAGTTTTTTGCTTGCCTTGATAATTTGTTTGCTTATAAAATGCCCACGCATAGGAAGTATGTTAGAATTAATTGTGTTTTCCATATGCTTCATGATGCTCTCTTGGTGTTGCTATTATTATCTTTCATAAGGGCATCATTGAAATCTCAAGCCTATCTTAATGGCTATAAAGAAAGAGCTTGTTGGGAGGCAACCCAATGAATAAAATTTATTTTTGCCTTTTTATTTATGTTCTTGAGTGTTGACACAATTATGCTACTGTTATGATTGTGTTTTTTATGTTTTAATTAGTTTTTGTGCCGAGTAAAGCCTTTAGGATGATTCACAAGATGAGTAGAAACAATGCTGAATCTGAAACAGAAAATTTGACTCCAGTGTAGGAATTTTCATTTTTTACTGGAGCGTTATAATGAGATGAAATTTTAACACAATATTTCTATACAAATTATTTACGTTTTCCAAAAAAATTAGAATTTTTAGAGTTAGAGAAGTATTGTTAGAGTACAGATTACTACAGACTATTCTTGTTTTGACAGATCCTCTTTTCCATGCATTGTGTGCTTGTTTTGACGAATCTATGGTTTGTATTGAAGGGTACAAGCCATGGTAAAGTTAGAATACAGTAGATATAATGAAATAATAAAATATTAATGGGTTTGCAACAGTACTTAGAGTGGTGATTTGCTTTATTACTAACGGATCTCATGAAGGTTTTGTTGAGTTTTGTGTGATTGAAGTTTTCAAGTTTTGGGTGGGATCACGATGGATGAACTAATAAGGAGTGAAAAGAGCCTAAGTAAGTATGGACTATGGTGAGACTTATGCCCCCGTTGCTAGACTTGAGGCCTTTCGCATACTTCTTGCTTATGCCAATCACCATGATATTACTCTCTACCAAATGGATATCAAAAGTGCTTTTATAAGTGGTGAAATTGAGGAAGAAGTTTATGTTAAACAACCTCCCGGATTTGTGAACCCTAAGAAACCTAATCATGTCTATAAATTTCGTAAAGCTCTCAATGGTCCTAAACAAGCCCCTCGAGCTTGGTTCAAATGCTTAACGAAGTTTCTCATTGAAAAGGGTTTTCAGATTGGTAAATTGACGCAACCTTGTTCACTAAAAGAGTTAATTGTGAATTATTTGCGTGCCAAATTTATGTGGATGATATTATCTTTGGATCTACTAACCCACATTTTAGTGAGAAATTTGGAAGGTTGATGTCCGAGAAATATGAGATGTGTATGATGTGTGAGCTGAAATGTTTCCTTGGTTTGCAAATCAAGCAAACGAGAGAAGGTACATTTATCTCTCAAACCAAGTATACCAAGGACTTGTTCAATAAGTTCAACATGCATGAGTGCAAAGGTACGAAAACTCCCATGCCTACTAGTGGACATGTTGACCTCACTAAGGAGGACAAACTGATTGATAAAAAAGTTTAGGTTTTTTTACATCCGTGTCCCTGGTTCCTTAGCTATACTCATTCATCCCCATGCTCTTATAACTTTTGCTCACTTTTCCCCACCCTCTTGTCCGAAACCCTCAGAAATGGTCACAGCAGAGGATGCCATCGGGTCAATGGTTTGACCATTAAATCTTACGAGTGGGGCCGTGTCGGAACGGCTCCTCCTTCGACCATTCTGACGTGTGGGGCCGCATTGAGACACGTCACATGGGCTTGTCTGAACCTCGAGCTCGAGCCCTACAGCACCGCGCCGCTCCGCCCCCTCCGCCGCCGACGTGCCCACCAACCTCTAACCCCATTCCGTCTCCGCTGTCGTCGTGCCCTCCGCCAGATATACCCCCACATCCCCATCTGGATTTAGCAGCGATGTCGTGGGAGCAGGCTCTCAAGCCCGTCGATCGTGGAGAGGATTGGGTGGAATCGGCGGCAGATAATTCATGGATTACACCTGGGTAAGCGTCGTTTTCCCCCCTAACTAATTTGTTGATTCGTAAATTCGGCCCTATGTGACCACTAGTCACTTGAATCGTTCAAAATTTGCTGAATTTTTCCCGGCCTAACAGCACCCCTTATTTGAATCGAATAGGATTGATCATGTGCTTGCTTTCTGGCTGTCGGTTAGGATGGAAGTTAGTGTGCTGCGTGGTAGAAAACCGCATATGCTTATTGGATTTTTCTATCCAAAGCTGGTAGACATCAATATGTCGTTCAAATATTTGCTCGTGGCGCTCTGAAATTCTCCATATGGATGGAGCCCTGCCGATGTTGTTGAACTAAAAATTTTCAGCAGTACCGAGCCAAAATTTATGCCACTAACTTGCGATGAGCTTCTGGGATTGCTCTTTACTTTGAATGCTGAAAGCCGCTTCGGTAAAATCCATATCGAGGTGCTTCAGCCACACAATGAACGTGAGAAGGGGAAGGGTGTTCAGGAATCTTCTGACTTTGCTAACGGAGAGTGCCCTGGCACTCCTTGTAGGTTGACACCAAGCAGAGCTAGTGGTTCTAAAAGTCACAATATATCTGCTGTTGCTTCTTGTGCCGCTTCTCTGGTCACTGCCGTAGCCGATGTAGTACAGGATGGAAAGCCAGACGAAGAGGTGCCTCGACATGATGATGAGGATGAGAATATGTTCCCTGACCTTGTAGATATTGCCAGTAAACAAGCAATGGAAGATGAATTTCAGGAGCAACCTATCAGCCGTGCTAGATTTGATGACACTGACGATGAAGAGAGGGAGGAGAACATCGACAGCTTTGTTTTAGATGAATATGATGGTGAGGACATGCCAACGATTGAGTGGAACAAGGAAGATCCTCAGCTTGCTGTCGGCACCATATTCCAGTCGATGGTTGTAGGGATCGAAAGTAGGTCTAGAGGGGGGTGATTAGACTACTTTCCCAAATAAAAAGCTAGCACAAGTCAAGTTCACCCTACACATGCATGTCTACGAGTATTGCAGCGGAAAGTAAAGACACGCATATGTAAATAGAGGGGGAGAGGAGATCAAACGCAATTTGAAGACACGAAGATTTTTCCTGTGGTTCCGATAGGTGGTGCTATCGTTTGTCTACGTTTATGGAGTCTTCAACCCACAAAGGTTAACGGTCGCGAGAGTCCACTGAGGAATCCACCCATAAGGGCCACGAAGTAGCAACCTTGACTATTCCATAACGGCTTCCGGCCATGAAGGACTAGACTCATTATGGGTAGATCTTCACGAAGTAGGCGATCTCCTTGCTCTTACAAACTTCTTGGTTCAACTCCACAACACGAAGTAGGAGGCTCCCAAGCGACACCTAACCAATCTAGGAGGCACCACCCTCCAAAAGGTAATAGGCTCGATAGTAACGATGAACTCCTTGCTCTTGTGTTTCAAATGATAGTCTCCTCAACACACAATCACTCTCTCACAGATTTGGCTTGGGTGGAAGATGTTGATTGGATGCAAAGCAACTTGGGGAGGCCAGAAATCAAGATCCATATGGTTGGAGTGGATGATCTTGACCTCAACACAAGGGTAGCTGGTACTCTCTCAGAAAACTAGATGGGGCAAGTGTGGAATAGTTCTGAGTGCTACTCTTGCGAATGGGATGTGGTGGAGTGGTATATATAGGCATTTCCAAAAATTCAACCGTTACAACATTATTGAGCAACTCGGTGAAACAGATATGAAACTCGGTCGTACCGATTTGTTCAAACCGTGGCAACTTTAGGAATCTCGGTGAGACCGATATATCATTCTCGGTGGTACCGAAGTGAGTGGCCGAGGGCAGTTTCCAAACTCAGTGGCACCGATTTACAAAACTCGGAGATTCCGATTTTATAAATCAAGGCAACAGAATGTACGTCACCGAAACTCGGTTGCATCGATGTGAATCTTGGTTGTACCGAGAATGGGAAGTTCCTAGGGTTTCTGTCTTGGCTTGGAACTCGGTGTGGCCGATATGAAAGTTGGTGACGCCGATTTTGAGTGGATGGCTTAATGACAAAATATTTGTGGGAGAGCTTGTGAGTGTATTTGGTGGCTAACACTTGATCACATGAGCATTTCATTCACCATTAATACCTCCCCCCCCTTTTGATAGTATTGGCTTTCCTATGGACTCAAAGTGATTTCTCACAAAGTGAAACGTAGAGTCTTCATCCTTGTCGCTTTTCCAATATTATTCCTTGTACCTTGGGGTCTCCTCACAATACTTTTCCAAGCTATCATTGAACTTTTTCCTGAGATATACTTAGTGGAAAACATTAGTCCAATGAAGTATATGTTGTTACTAATTACCAAAACCACCTAGGGAGAAGTTGTGCTTTCAATCTCCCCCTTTTTGGTAATTGATGACAACATATAGATCAAAGCTTCGATGAGAGATATAAGATATGAATAGTATCATTGCTTTGAGAGGTATTTTATAAGCAAGAGCTCCCCTAAATTTGTGCATTATTTTAAATTTGCGTTCAAATGCAAATGCACAATCGATTAGGATGATGGGTCACTCTTCCATGTCACATACAACTTGGTGGTGCGCTAGAATTAATATGAGTGAATAACAAGCACAACACACCGAGCAATAGTAAATGATCATCACATAGAAATCTCAAAGATAGGTGATAGAAGCATGACATAAGAGTATATGATCAAATACCAACAAAAGTTTGCAACACAAATGATAAACTAAATGTTTTTGGAAATAGGAGAGAGGGATCAAAATGCAACACTCTCTCTCTCAAAGCCCCATGATCTACAACTTCTCCCCCTTTGGCAACAAGTTACCAAAAAGTTCAAAGCTATAGAGCTGAATGTCGCTCTGGGCTGGATCTCCTCCATGAGATGACGACGCTGTGCCTATAGCTGTCGATGGAGTCGAGAGAAGAGCATCTGCAAAAGCTTCAGCTGAAGTCCTCTAAGGTGGTGGAGTTGCTACTGGATCTGATGGAGCTGTAGCAGGTGCTGAAGAAGACGGCCTCAACTCTGGAGCACTCACTGTAGGAGTCCTGGCTTGGGTCCTAAACTGAGTGCATGGCATGAGAGGTGAAGTGTCATCCTCATCTGAACCTGTAGAGGGATAGATAGGAGCATCATCTACTTCCTTCTTGAGCTCATTGACTGTCCTAGTCAGCCCATCTACCTTGTCGTTTAGCGTTTTGACTCTGTTCTCCACTATCCTCACAAGAATATGCTGATTTTCAAGAATGTCCTTGATATCCTTCTGCATACTCTTAACAGTGCTAAAAAGCATATCCATCTGCTCAGTCCTGGAATTTGGCACTGGAGCACTAGAGGCTCTAGCTGACTCAGTTGCTTCTCTTCCTACAGTTGTAGTGGGATGATTTGGATTCATCACCACCACATTATCCTCAAATTCTGGCTGGAGTGGCATATGAGGTCGATCAAGGGCATACACATTCGTCTCAAGCTTGGAGTTGATCAGCATCTGAATGTATGGTGCATAACCACAAGATCTCTTCTGATCTGCATCTGTCCTCTTCACAGTCTCAACAATAAGATCCATGACTCTGAATCTGGTGTGAAGGTTAATGTGGTGCAGCATGTTGATGGAGTAGCCTCGAATCATCTTCTCATCTCCTGACTTGGGCATCAATGTGTATCTCATGATGGTGTTGGTGGTTTGCAAACCTGCCTGCAGAAAGTACACTAAGCCAAGCTTATGTGAATGCACATAGTCCTCAGGGACCTCCTTGTACATATTATCCATGGAGTTGTGATTTGCTTTAGACTCAGAGTACACATCCAATTCACCATCTTCTACCTGTGGGGCTCCTAAGATGGTATCCCACTCTTCAACAGTGGATTCATACTTCGCACCTTCTGTCATCCAGACAATCCTGCCCTCACCATAAAAATGAGCAGTGGAATAGAATTGCATGATCATCTCATCATTCCAGGGAGTGAACTCTCTACCAACAAAGTTCTCAATGTCAATGCATCTGAAGTTCTCTTGCACATGGGGAAATAAATCTTCATTCTTCTTTATGAAGTCCCAGTCAACATATCTCATGTCACTGACAGCTGGGCTATTGTCCAACAGGACAGTCTCATAGAAGTCTTGCTGTTCCTTGGTATGAAATCTGACATCTACAGCAGTCCTTCTCCTGGAGGCATAGGGGTCCTTTTACCTCCACAATCTTAGACCCGAGTCTTTCCTCATCTTCATGTCCTCAGGAATTGGATGATCATCATTATGCAATGGCATGTGTGGCCTCGGTTTCCTCAAAACTGGGAAATCTTCTTCTTCTGGCATGGTTGATTGCTTGTTCTTGGAAGCACTAGGAATGTCTTTGGTAGACTTCTTGGATTTGGAAGCAGCAGCAGCCTTCTTGGGGGTAGTCTTGGTGCCTTTGGATGATGTATCCTTGGGCATAGCATCAGCCAACAGTTTCTTCCTCTTAGATGGAGGGGCTTTGGCAGCTGGTTCCTCTTCCTCTTCTTCAGCAGCAGCTTCTGGATCCTCATAGATAGAGGTGGGTCTTCCAACAACATGGAGAATCCTCTTCCTGGACCTCTTCTTCTCACCTGCCTTCTTAGGCATAGAATTCTTCCTTGGAGGTGACCCAATGTGTAGAGTCATGCTTTGCTTGATATAGTCTGGTGCCGTCATATCCTTAGCACTAGCATACACCTTCTTAGTTGGCCTCTTGGAAGATGTGGCTTCAGCAGTTGTGCTCTTGGCAACTTTATCCTTCTTGGGTGGCTCTTGTGGCACAAAGTCTTCAT
This sequence comes from Elymus sibiricus, assembly GCA_039707655.1. Taxonomy (NCBI): domain Eukaryota; kingdom Viridiplantae; phylum Streptophyta; class Magnoliopsida; order Poales; family Poaceae; genus Elymus; species Elymus sibiricus. The sequence continues at coordinate 305,775,215 of CM077671.1, forward strand.
CCTCCTCATCTGAGTTTAACTTCCTCCTTGTCCTGGTAGCAGCCTTGGGAAAATCAGGTGAGCTGGGCACATCATCATAGCTGCCCTCAGCACTAGTGCTTGAGCTCATATCCACATTCTCCTCTCTGAAATTGTTCTGACTGTCATCTGAGCTTGACATGCTGACCTTGTGAATAGAGCATAGGAGAGCAGAAGAGTTGAGCATCACAGAAACACATAATTTTTCAAAATTTTAACTTAGAAACTTTGGGTATGAACTACTGCAGAATGTATTTTGGTAGCACCGGGTTGATATTTTTGGAGTCACCGAGACTGACCACCTGCATAAGAGAAACTTGGGCAGCCTTTTCGGTGTGACCGAAAAGAACTGCTCGGTCTCACCGAGGTGGTTCTCGGAAACCCTAAAAACTAAATCGGTGGAACCGATTTTCTCAAATCGGTAGTACCGAGATGCATGTTGCAGGAGATCAGATCAAAAATTCCTTCGTTTTCTAATCTATGGAGGTTTCTTGAGGAGTAGATCAATTTCACATGGTGAATTATAGACAAAAACAACCTAATGCGCTTGAATCAGACATGGAACGCATGAGGAGATCGGAACCATACCCTAACTTGGCGATGGTCTGACTATGGCGATGACAGCGGTGGAGATTTCCAGCGACGGCGAGGATCCCAGCGGCGGAGGTGCTCGGGGAATCAAGGGTGACGACCAGAGGGGTCAGGAGCGGCAACTTAGGGTTGGGGACACGGGCGTTTGAAGATGAAATTTCAAACGTCGGGTCCGCCTGGATTAAGTACCCTTTACTGTCGGTGAAACCGATTCTTATTTATCGATGTCACCGAGTTTCACAACCATCAGGTGGCTCGGAAAATCGATGTAACCAAGAAAGAGGAATCGGTGTTACCGAGATACGAAAACCAGATCAACTCAGTGCTTCGGTGGAACCGAGATTTGTGAATTGGTTTCACCGAGATGCACATGAGAGCTCCTCACACAGAGGGATCAAGAAGTGCTTGTTCAAGTTTTTGTGATGTAGCATGAATAGAATATGAGGCAAGAAAGCATAGATAGCTAGAGAGGGGTCCTAGGCACTCTTGTCCATCCAATTGGCAAAAGAAAAATCAAAGTCCAAATAGCAACAATTGGATGTCCTTGAATGAGAAAAATGTGCATACCAGCATGCTCACACAATATGATGTCCAATGAAATCATGGCAAACATGCAAAACCACTCTAGTATCTACCAAGCACTTGGGCGATGACGTAGTCATCTATATATGAGTATATTGACTTAGGAGCCAAGCAAGAGTACTTGATCATAGGTCATACTCATCGTTTAAGCACAAGTGGGGTTACCACTTTTACATAAAACATTTAATGTTGTCACATTCTTAAGAGATTCTTTAACTCAAGTCTTAGAGTAAAGCTCCCCCTTGATGTGACATCCCCGCATAAGAGGGATAAACTAACCTTGGGTTTTGTCGTAGAAGACTTCATGTGGGTGATGTAGTGGTGGATGCTCAAAGTTGATGAAGATCATCTTCAGTTGGGAGCAATCCTTGTAGTTTCTTACTCACCTCACCTACATGGGTTAGTCCAAAGCACAAGAGACATATAAAAGTATATCGATGGACATGGAGTGCAAAGCATATGTGATGATGTCCATGAATTCTTTGATTACCTTGTCCCTTGCTTACCTTTGAGGGAATGTGTGACTCCTTGAACTATTGCATAAGGTTGGAGTTGTTTGCAAATAGTCCTTGCCAATAATGAGTGTAAGTGAACTTCATTGGCGGAGTCACCCCTCAAGAACTTCTCTAGTTCTTCTTCTTGTGGACCCACATCAAGGTGATGGGGATCCTTGGGGTTGAAGTAGCACTAGTTGAAGTAGAGCTTGGAGTAGCCTTGGGAACCCACTTCACCATGGCTAGGGATTCATCTTAAAATGTGTCAATGTAATCATGAAGTGTTCCCTTGCCCTTGTGGTCTTGTGGAGGAAGGTCATCTTGAGAGCTCGTTCCCTTGGGAGGAGTAGGATCATACTTCTCCCTTTGGGGAACAAACTTCGGCTTGGGGTATTGACCTTCTTCCCATTCGACTAAATTGGCGATGAAGTAGCCAATGCCATGGTTCTTCCGGTATCCTCCATGCTTGCGCACAATCTCCTCGAATTGCTTACATCTGGCAAGACTTTTGTAGACACCTTTCTCTATTATTCCTTTCAATAAATTGTTTTCTTGCTCAAGTGTAACTTGGCTAAGAGAATCATTAGTGGAATCAATAGAGTTACTAGGAACAACATCATTTGATTTTGCATTAGCTTTGTTGTTACTAGATGAAGAACCTTTCTTGACTTTGTTACTAGCTTGCTTAGATTTTACTTGTGGAATAAATGTAGACAAGAGTAATCGTTGGGCAAGATAAGAAGAACTCTTCTTTCGAAGATCGTCATTGATAGCTTTAAGAAATTCATGCTCTTGCTCTAAGTTGAGCTTCTCGAAGCGTAGCTTCTCATGAGTTCTTACAAGCTCTCTATGATCTTCTAGAGTAGATTCATGAGCTAACTTAAGAGTGTTTAATTCTTTAGTTAGACGCTCAATCTCCTTCTTATCATTATCATTCAATTTATCTTGGTTAGCATGGATATCATCAAGTTCATTTTGACTAACATCACTAGTTTTATCAAAGAGCAAGTCATCATCTCCTAGTAAATCATCCTCATCACTATCAAAGTCAAGATATTCGGGGTGTGATACCTTGGGGCCTTCATCCATGAAGCAACTTCCATTCCCTTTATTTGGTGAATCAAATATGTCATAGGAGTTGGAGGAAACGAGTGCAAGTCCGGCAACACCTTCATCTTGACTATAGTCAGAGTCGGAGTGATAGCTTCTCTCGGAGTGGTTGTCGGATTTGGAGCCGGAAACCCATTCACCAACATGAGCTTGATGTCTTCTTCTTGAGTAGCTCTTGGTGTACTTGTCCTTCTTCTCCGAGTCTTTGCTTCTCCGAGAGGGTCTTCGTTCATAACAATCTTCTCTACTCCTTCTCTCTCTACGAGGTGATTCATCTCTTGAGCTTCGTCTTCTAGGTTGTTCTTCTCTTCTCTTGTGGGGGGCCATGCACTCATTTGAGTAGTGTCCGGGCCTTCCACAATTGTAGCAGTTTCGGTCACGACTAGAACAACGCTTCTCATCATATCTTGAATTGGAGTTCCTCTCTTTGCCTCTACTTTTGTAGAAATTGTTGAATTTCTTGACCATGAGGCTTATCTCTTCATTGGTTACAAGGTTGTCGCTTGAAGTAGCGGGAGTGTCACTTGTGGCTTTGTAAGCACCGCTAGACTTGTTGTGAAGCTCTTCCTTGTCTTTGAGTGACATCTCATGAGAAACAATCCTACCAATGACTTCTGTAGGCTTGAGATATTTGTAATTTGGCATAATTTGGATCAACGTGCACACGGTGTCATACTTTCCATCCAAGGCTGTAAGAATCTTATTGATGATGAATTTGTCGGTCATTTCTTCGCTTCCTAAGCCGACAATCTCATTTGTGATGAGAGCAAGCCTAGAGTACATCTCCGCAACTCCTTCACCATCCTTCATCTTGAACTTGTCAAGTTGACTCTGAAGCACATCCAACTTAGATTCCCTGACGGACTCGATACCTTCGTGCATTTCAACCAAAGTATCCCAAATCTCTTTTGCATTCTCAAGACGGCTGATTTTGTTAAACTCTTTGGGGCATAGGCAGTTGAAAAGAATGTCACATGCTTGAGCATTGTATTGCAACATCTTCAATTCTTCCGTGGTCGCTTCACGATCCGGTTCCTTTCCATCACCAAAGAATTCACCTTGCAAGCCAACACGAACAACAGCCCATACGGCAGGGTTATGACCAAGAATATGCATTTTCATTTTATGTTTCCAACTAGCAAAGTTTGTACCATCAAAATATGGACATCTACAGTGATAGTTTCCCTCACTAGATGCCATACTCTCCTAGGTTGTGAGACCAATGCAATGGAGACCAAAGCTCTGATACCACTTGTAGGGATCGAAAGTAGGTCTAGAGGTGGGGGCTGATTAGACTAGTTGACCAAATAAAAACCTAACCTTTTCCCAAATTAATTTGTGGGCAGATTTTAGCAATTAGCACAAGTCAAGTTCACCCTACACATGCATGTCTACGAGTATTGCAGTGGAAAGTAAAGACAATCATATGTAAATAGAGGGGGAGAGGAGATCAAACGCAATTTGAAGACACGAAGATTTTTCCCGTGGTTCCGATAGGTGGTGCTATCGTACGTCCACGTTTATGGAGTCTTCAACCCACGGAGGGTAACGGTCGCGAGAGTCCATGGAGGGCTCCACCCATAAGGGTCCACGAAGTAGCAACCTTGACTATTCCATAACGGCTTCCGTCCATGAAGGACTAGCCTCACTATGGGTAGATCTTCACGAAGTAGGCGATCTCCTTGCCCTTACAAACTTCTTGGTTCAACCCCACAACACGAAGTAGGAGGCTCCCAAGCGACACCTAACCAATCTAGGAGGCACCACCCTCCAAAAGGTAATAGGCTCGATAGTAACGATGAACTCCTTGCTCTTGTGTTTCAAATGATAGTCTCCTCAACACACAATCACTCTCTCACAGATTTGGCTTGGGTTGAAGAGGTTGATTGGATGGAAAGCAACATGGGGAGGCTAGAAATCAAGATCCATATGGTTGGAGTGGATGATCTTGACCTCAACACAAGGGTAGGTGGTTCTCTCTCAGAAAACTGGATGGGGCAAGTGTGGAATAGTTCTGAGTGCTTCTCTTTCAAGTGGGATGCGGTGGAGGGGTATATATAGGCATCTCCAAAAACCCAACCGTTACAACATTATTGAGCAACTCGATGAAACCGATATGAAACTCGTTCGTACCGATTTGTTCAAAATGTGGCAGCTTTAGGAATCTCGATGAGACCGATATATCATTCTCGGTGGTACCGAAGTGAGTGGCCGAGGGCAATTTCCAAAATCGGTGGCACCGATTTAGAAAATTCGGAGATTTTGATTTTATAAATCGAGGCAATAGAATGTTGGTCACCGAAACTCGGTTGCACCGATGTGAATCTTGGTTGTACCGAGAATGGGAAGTGGCTAGGGTTTCTGTCTTGGCTTGGAACTCGGTGTGGCCGATATGAAAGTTGGTGACAACGATTTTGAGTGGATGGCTTAATGATAGAATATTTGTGGGAGAGCTTGTGAGTGTATTTGGTGGCTAACACTTGATTACATGAGCATTTCATTCACCATTAATACCTCACCCCCTTTTGATAGTATTGGCTTTCCTATGGACTCAAAGTGATTTCTAACAAAGTGAAATGTAGACTCTTCATCCTTGTCGCTTTGCCAATATTATTCCTTGTATCTTGGGGTCTCCTCACAATCCTCTGCCAAGCTATCATTGAACTTTTTCCTGAGATATACTTAGTGGAAAACATTAGTCCAATGAAGTATATGTTGTTACTAATTACCAAAACAACCTAGGGAGAAGTTGTGCTTTCAATCTCCCCCTTTTTGGTAATTGATGACAACATATAGATCAAAGCTTCGATGAGAGATATAAGATATGAATAGTATCATTGCTTTGAGAGGTATTTTATAAGCAAGAGCTCCCCTAAATTTGTGCATTATTTTAAATTTGCGTTTGAATGCAAATGAACAATCGATTATGATGACGGGTCACTCTTCCATGTCACATACAACTTGGTGGTGCGCTAGAATTAATATGAGTGAATAACAAGCACAACACACCAAGCAATAGTAAATGATCATCACATAGAAATCTCAAAGATAGGTGATAGAAGCATCACATAAGAGTATATGATCAAATACCAACAAAAGTTTGCAACACAAACGATAAACCAAATGTTTTTGGAAATAGCAAAGAGGGATCAAAATGCAACACACACACTCTCTCTCAAAGCCCTATGATCTACAACTTCTCCCCCTTTGGCAACAAGTTACCAAAAAGTTCAAAGCTATAGAGATAAATGTCGCTCTGGGCTGGATCTCCTCCATGAGATGATGACACTGTGCCTCTAGCTGTCGATGGAGTCGGGAGAAGAGCATCTGCAAAAGCTTCAGCTGAAGTCCTCTAAGGTGGTGGAGTTGCTACTGGAGCTGATGGAGCTGAAGGAGCTGTAGCAGGTGCTGAAGAAGACGGTCTCAACTCCGGAGCAGTCACTGTAGGAGTCCTGGCTTGGGTCCTAAACTGAGTGCATGGCCTGAGAGGTGAAGTTTCATCCTCATCTGAACCTGTAGAGGGATAGATAGGAGCATCATCTACTTCCTTCTTGAGCTCATTGACTGTCCTAGTCAGCCCATCTACCTTGTCGTTTAGCGTTTTGACTCTGTTCTCCACTATCCTCACAAGAATATGCTGATTTTCAAGAATGTCCTTGATATCCTTCTGCATACTCTTAACAGTGCTAAAAAGCATATCCATCTGCTCAGTCCTGGAATTTGGCACTGGAGCACTAGAGGCTCTAGCTGACTCAGTTGCTTCTCTTCCTACAGTTGTAGTGGGATGATTTGGATTCATCACCACCACATTATCCTCAAATTCTGGCTGGAGTGGCATATGAGGTCGATCAAGGGCATACACATTCGTCTCAAGCTTGGAGTTGATCAGCATCTGAATGTATGGTGCATAACCACAAGATCTCTTCTGATCTGCATCTGTCCTCTTCACAGTCTCAACAATAAGATCCATGACTCTGAATCTGGTGTGAAGGTTAATGTGGTGCAGCATGTTGATGGAGTAGCCTCGAATCATCTTCTCATCTCCTGACTTGGGCATCAATGTGTATCTCATGATGGTGTTGGTGGTTTGCAAACCTGCCTGCAGAAAGTACACTAAGCCAAGCTTATGTGAATGCACATAGTCCTCAGGGACCTCCTTGTACATATTATCCATGGAGTTGTGATTTGCTTTAGACTCAGAGTACACATCCAATTCACCATCTTCTACCTGTGGGGCTCCTAAGATGGTATCCCACTCTTCAACAGTGGATTCATACTTCGCACCTTCTGTCATCCAGACAATCCTGCCCTCACCATAAAAATGAGCAGTGGAATAGAATTGCATGATCATCTCATCATTCCAGGGAGTGAACTCTCTACCAACAAAGTTCTCAATGTCAATGCATCTGAAGTTCTCTTGCACATGGGGAAATAAATCTTCATTCTTCTTTATGAAGTCCCAGTCAACATATCTCATGTCACTGACAGCTGGGCTATTGTCCAACAGGACAGTCTCATAGAAGTCTTGCTGTTCCTTGGTATGAAATCTGACATCTACAGCAGTCCTTCTCCTGGAGGCATAGGGGTCCTTTTACCTCCACAATCTTAGACCCGAGTCTTTCCTCATCTTCATGTCCTCAGGAATTGGATGATCATCATTATGCAATGGCATGTGTGGCCTCGGTTTCCTCAAAACTGGGAAATCTTCTTCTTCTGGCATGGTTGATTGCTTGTTCTTGGAAGCACTAGGAATGTCTTTGGTAGACTTCTTGGATTTGGAAGCAGCAGCAGCCTTCTTGGGGGTAGTCTTGGTGCCTTTGGATGATGTATCCTTGGGCATAGCATCAGCCAACAGTTTCTTCCTCTTAGATGGAGGGGCTTTGGCAGCTGGTTCCTCTTCCTCTTCTTCAGCAGCAGCTTCTGGATCCTCATAGATAGAGGTGGGTCTTCCAACAACATGGAGAATCCTCTTCCTGGACCTCTTCTTCTCACCTGCCTTCTTAGGCATAGAATTCTTCCTTGGAGGTGACCCAATGTGTAGAGTCATGCTTTGCTTGATATAGTCTGGTGCCGTCATATCCTTAGCACTAGCATACACCTTCTTAGTTGGCCTCTTGGAAGATGTGGCTTCAGCAGTTGTGCTCTTGGCAACTTTATCCTTCTTGGGTGGCTCTTGTGGCACAAAGTCTTCATCCTCCTCATCTGAGTTTAACTTCCTCCTTGTCCTGGTAGCAGCCTTGGGAAAATCAGGTGAGCTGGGCACATCATCATAGCTGCCCTCAGCACTAGTGCTTGAGCTCATATCCACATTCTCCTCTCTGAAATTGTTCTGACTGTCATCTGAGCTTGACATGCTGACCTTGTGAATAGAGCATAGGAGAGCAGAAGAGTTGAGCATCACAGAAACACATAATTTTTCAAAATTTTAACTTAGAAACTTTGGGCATGAACTACTGCAGAATGTATTTTGGTAGCACCGGGTTGATATTTTTGGAGTCACCGAGACTGACCACCTGCATAAGAGAAACTTGGGCAGCCTTTTCGGTGTGACCGAAAAGAACTGCTCGGTCTCACCGAGGTGGTTCTCGGAAACCCTAAAAACTAAATCGGTGGAACCGATTTTCTCAAATCGGTAGTACCGAGATGCATGTTGCAGGAGATCAGATCAAAAATTCCTTCGTTTTCTAATCTATGGAGGTTTCTTGAGGAGTAGATCAATTTCACATGGTGAATTATAGACAAAAACAACCTAATGCGCTTGAATCAGACATGGAACGCATGAGGAGATCGGAACCATACCCTAACTTGGCGATGGTCTGACTATGGCGATGACAGCGGTGGAGATTTCCATCGACGGCGAGGATCCCAGCGGCGGAGGTGCTCGGGGAATCAAGGGTGACGACCAGAGGGGTCAGGAGCGGCAACTTAGGGTTGGGGACACGGGCGTTTGAAGATGAAATTTCAAACGTCGGGTCCACCTAGATTAAGTACCCTTTACTGTCGGTGAAACCGATTCTTATTTATCGATGTCACCGAGTTTCACAACCATCAGGTGGCTAGGAAAATCAGTGTAACCGAGAAAGAGGAATCGGTGTTACCGAGAAAGAGGAACCGAGATTTGTGAATTAGTTTCACCGAGATGCACATGAGAGGTTTTGGAATGCATAGGAGTAAGCCAGCAAGGTTCACTGTTCATTGCCCATATGATAGGTGTAGATGGAGGTTGCATGCATCACGTATGTTGAGGAGCAAGTTCATTCAGGTTTGTGTATTTCAGTTTATACGGATTCTAGGTCCAGATCAATGTGTAATGTTTTCAGATCATATTTTTTCAGATAAAAGGGAACCCACACCAGTACACTTGTCCACCTGGAGGGGAAGGCTAAAACAAAGCTAGCAAAGACTAGGTGGCTGGCAGATGCAATTTTGGATTGGTGTTGAGAGAAAAACCAACACTTGGTCCAACGGCACTACATGGGAAGCTATTTGATAAGTACAAGATTGATATACCTTACATGAGGATTTTTCATGCTGAGGAAATGGCTCTTGACAGGATTAATGGTCCTTGGAATGAGAGCTTTCAGTTGCTCTACACATTTAGAGCTGAAGTGGAAGCTGCTAGTCCAGGGAGTGTTGTAGAGATTGAGAAGCATACCGTTCCATACAAAATAAAAGGTAAGTCATTTGAGAAGGAGTGCTTCAGGAGGGCTTTTGTTTGTTTCAAGGCTTGTTGGCAGGGGTTTCTGGATGGTTGCAGGCCCTATTTGGTTGTTGATGCAACTGCTTTGAATGAAAGGTGGAGAGGACAACTGGTGGCAGCTTGTGCAGTTGATGGACACAACTGGCTATTCCCAGTTGCATTTGGTGTGCTGGAGGCAGAGCCCGAGGAAAGTTGGGTCTGGTTTCTGTAGCAGTTGTGCAACCTTATAGGTACACCCCCAGGTTTAGCTATACAAATAGATGCTTGCAAGGGTTTGGAGAGTGCAGTGGAAATTGTATTCCCTGGAGTGGAGCATTAGGTAATGTATGCGACACCTAGCGCATAATTTCAGTAACAAATTAATGGTAAAGTTTATGATGAGAACTTATGCCACCAACATACACATCAGTGAGAGGAAGCATGAGCATCATTTGAGAGTGTTGTATGCTCACAATCCTCTCGTGAAGGAGTACCTAGATGCACATCATGGAAAGTTGAGGTCAAGATGCAAATTCAATGAAATATGCAAAGTAGACTATGTGAGCAGTAACCCGGCAGAGTGTTTCAATGCAAAGATCAAGTCAATGAAAGGGCTTCTGATATGGCAAATATTTGATAAGATTCGGCACATGATCATGATAAAGATGGCTCTTCGCAAAAAATTGCAGAAACAGAATATGTTGGCCATCTTATACTCCCATCTCTTATTAAGGCATTGCATGCCAAGGCAAGAGGACTGAACAGAATGAAATACATTCGAGCGGAGACACACGAGCCTGAGGTAACATATATTGACAATAAAAATAGGGAATGGAGATATCCAGTTAACCTAGCAACTAGGGAATGCAGTTGTAGGCAATGGCAGCTCCGTGGGAAGCCATGCATACATGCCCTACATCTGATGACTGTTATCGGTGGTGAAGATGGTGAAGTTGATCAATACATCTCTGAATATTTTTCTGTTGTCAAACTGAGGGATGCTTATGCTTCCAATATGTCTGCACTCTTGGGAGTTGATCAATACATAGTAGATCCAGGGTTCAACCTACATTCTCCTGTACTGACTAGACCACCAGGAAGACCAAGGGAGAACAGGTACAGAAGAGGTGAAGAGGGTTGTGTAAAAAGGCGGCGTAAGTGCAAAAAATGTGGAACCCTAGGGCACATTGCTAGGTTATGTACCAATCCAATGGATGCTTCATTTGGAGAAGAGGAACAATGGGCAGCAACAAATCTAGAGGAGAATGCAACATTAGAGCAGAATGCAGCTAATGCAGAGGAGAATCCAGCATTAGAGAAGATTGCAGCTAATGCAGACGAGAATCTAGCATTAGAGCAGATTGCAGCTAATGCAGAGGGGAATGAAGCAACTGAATTAGCACTGTCGACAGCTTGGTATGTGTGCAACAACCTTTCCTTTTTGTGCATTTCTTTTGTTTTTTATCGATGGCTTATACTCTTTTTTCTGTTTGACCTAGATCTAGGGAAATTAAAGGAAAAGAAGAGAAAACGCCAAGATGGAAAGAAACTTCGAGTCAGTCATCATCCGATGCAGAATTTGAATCCATGGCTTATGAAGGTTTTGAAGCTATTGAACCCTGTCAACTGGCCAGGGGAAGTTCTCCGTCAGCACCTCGACAGCCACCAACCGAAGTGAAGATCAAAAGGAAGAAGAAAAAGGTGGATATCCCAGCTAGGGAAACCGGGAGCAAGTCTGTTAAGCCGTCTAGGAACACAAGGAGAAAGGCAAAGATGTGAACTTTGAATGTTGAATGCAAGTTGTAAACTTTGAACTTTAAGGATTTATAATAATTCAAAATTGGAGGCGAAATTTGAATTTGAACTAACCTTTGAATTTTAAGGATTTGTAATAATTCGAAATTGGAGGCAACATTTGAAGTCCATTGCTCCGTGCTGTGATGTTTGCAAAATTTGAATTATTGTTTGGGACTAAAGCCTATGTTGTTGTTGGCAATATTTGAATTATTACACGTGGCTAAATTTGAAAAATGAAAAAATAAGTTCAGATCCTTCTTATTGGCACTAAAACGAAGCTTTGGTGGTTTTTTTGATTTTTTTTAATTTTCCGTCAACCTAAACCCACTATCACTCTCTTCTCGAACTCTATACAACCTCGTACATCATAACACATTTTTGTGAAGGAGTTTTCATGAAAATGTCCACAAACCAAGATTTATTTTGTCATAACCATGTCACATACAACGACATTGTGCGCAGGTCTTCCATTTTTTTGATTTCTTTAATTAGTTATGCTCATTTGAGCTTCGAAATGGTAGCTCACCTCAAAAAAAGATTTTCATAAAAATGTCCCTAAACCAAGTTTATATTTTTTATGGTAACTATGTCTTATAAAACGACGAACCACAAAGGTTTCCTATTTTTTTTGATTTTTTTTAATTAGTTAAGGTCATTTGAAAGTTGGTCAAGCCTAAGATAACCCCGCGGACCGGCTCAAAACCCCGCAGCATCTCTCCAAACCCTAGCGTCGAACTGCAGCCGTCCGATCATACCCTAGCGCCAAGCGAAGGCCCTCAAATATGGTCTTCTAGAAGGAATTCCGAGGGCAGGCTGCGCGCCGTTGTTTCACATGGACGGCTTCGCATTGTTGGATCGTTGGGCGATCCACGAGACAGCGAGAGGTTGGTTCTGCTCGCCCACCATTGCGACATTGCCTCCCCTTTCCTCTACTTCTTCTTCTGCGGCGACGAGAGAAGCCCTCGTCTGCTTCGTCTTCCCCGGCGACGAGATATGTCGAGCTCCACCTCAGCCTCTCGCCCCGCGAGGACCCAGTATGGTGCACCGCCCATGCAACCATGTCTTGACTGCCCACGCACCGCACTACTGAAACGGTTGACTTTGAAGGAGGACAAGAACGGCAACTTTGGGCGTGAGTTCGTGAAATGCGAGAGCAAGCCAGAGGGGCAGCTTAGATCTCATGATTTTTCTCTCATTTCTTTTTCTCTTTGCTTTTAATTCTTTTTCGTTGGATCTGGGATTTAGGGCTCATGATTTCGTTTCAAATCGTGAAGAAGTGCACACATTTTGAATGGCTAGATCACTGCGTTCTAAGGCTTCAAGGGGAGGGCTTGATTCAATTCAATGGGGCCGCAACCCGGGAGCTCAATATGTCGTCAGCCATGCGGAATTTGGTCTTTGAAAGTGCTGCTCCGACAGTTGGGGATGCGGATCTGAAGGGAGAATTAAAGAAGATGAACAAGAACTTGAGGCAGATGATTCAATTGAACAAGCAGGTGAATCTGATAGCTTTAGGATTTTATTTTTTGTATAGTTGCCCTAGGATTTGCTTACTTGCTGGTCATCACTCGTTAGAGATGTTATTAGTGTGGTGTAAGCTTAATTTGTGGATTATATGCTCCCTGGGTTGCTTAAACTATGTCCCTGTCTCCAGCTCTGGTTGGGCCGTCGCATGGCATTGACTGTCGAAGGCCCAAAGATAAAAGAGGCCTACAAAATAGTGCACGCGCTGGTTCTACTTTTTTGGCTTATTGATTTGATTCGGACGTGCACGCGCTTTCTCATCGTCCTCCTCGGGGACGCGTGGCGGCCTTCCAACTACCCCCATAGCCCGAAGTAAATGTGCATGCGCGGTGGGCCCCGGTAGTCAGCCAGCCATGTTCAGGTCGTCGTCCTTCTTTAAGTGGAAACCCGTGGATAGTACCCCCTCCGTCCAGGAGCATAGGGCGTCTAAGAAGCATCAATACATAGGCGTGTATGGATTGGACTAAAAACATTGATTAGCATGTGTTTTTACGCGCACTTAATGAACTATTTGGGACAATGCACTTAGGCAGCCAACCACCAAGCGTTGTTGTTTGCATACACATGCGTTAATTAAGCATTGTCGTTTGCATGCACAGGTTGTATGGAACAACTGGCCGCAAGTGCCTTGTTATGTGTAATTTGCCCACGAAATTAATTGTTGCACATCACACTAGCTATTATTAGCGCCTAATATATTAGCATTTTTTGGATTTGATTAGGTGCCTAATGCACCCTGGACAGAGGGAGTAGCTTCCACCCTTCCAAAGCCAAGCCTGCAGCTGTCCCCTCCACCACTATGGGAATCAGGCAATTTGCCGTCAGGCAATAACAGACGGCAAAGGCTGATATACAGACGTAAAGAGTGTGCCGTTAGCCAGTTGACGGCAAAGTCAGACGGCAAAGTCAAAGTCGGCAAAGGGTACTTTGCCGTAAGCATTTTATTGGGCAGACGGCAAAGACTTTGCCGTCAGCCAAACTTTGGCTTTGCCGTCATCCGTTCTATTAACAAACAGCAAAGGGAGCATCTTTGCCGTCAGCCGTTCTATCATCTTTGCCGTAAGCATTCTACTAACAGACGGCAAAGAGAGCATCTTTGACGTCAGGCACACTATACTACAGACGGCAAAGACTTTGTTTAGTTTAAAAAAAATACGGGCACATGAACATCAAAACAGGCGGAGCAAAATTCTGTTACAATACTCTCCATAGATCAATTTACAAAATTCTGTTACAAAATTACACTAGAACATAACATTTTCCATAGATCGAATTACAAGACTCTGCCACAATATTCTGTATATATCAATTTACAAAGAAGATGTACAGAAAAAACAAGATCGAGAGTGGTAGTTCGGTTGCGGCACTCCTCTTCCACAACGGCATGGAGCAGCTCCGTCAGCAGCCGCGTGAGCCTTGGATCCGCTCGGCGGCGCTGGTCCCTACGGTGGCCGGCAAGGGCGACGGGCTGGGGTAGGGGCCGGCGGAGGCGAATGTGGTGCAGAGGCCGGCGACGCCGTGGGCGAAGTGGCGCAGAGGCCGGCAGCGTCGTGGGCAAAGGGGCACAAAGGCCAGCGGCGCTGGGGGCGACGGGCGAGGAGGCCGGTGGTGCCGGGGGCGACGGGCGAGGAGGCTGGCTGCGCCGGGGCGAGGAGGACTCGGGGTCGTGGGGACGTTGCCGGGGTCGCCGGGGTGCGGGGGCGAAGCCGGGGTCGCCGGGGCTTGGGATGCCGGGGTCGCCGGGGTGGTGAGGCGAAGCCGGGGTCGCCGGGGCGTGGGGTGCCGTGGTCGCCGAGGTGCGGGGGCGAGGCCGGGGTCGCCCGGGCGCGGGGGCAGGGCCGGGATCGCCGGGACGCGGGGCCGTGGCCGCCGGCGCGGGAGATGAAGCGGGAAGAGGGGCAGCTGGCGGGGTTCTCTGGATCTGATGTGTGTGAGAGAGACGTACGAGGGAGAGAGAAGTGATTTGCATCTCGATCTAGATAAAGATAGAATGTGGGAGAGAGAGAGAGAGAACATGAGGGAGAAACTCACGTGGAGGGGTAGGTGTGGGACGGTGGGAGAGAGATCACGGAGGGACAGCCTACGGTGCCGATTGTGCCACCTCATCGATCCACGAGACTGATCCGCGAGGTGTGTTTTTTCTTTGCCGTCTCTGTTTTTTATTGCAGACGACAAAGTATGCTCTTTGCCGTCTGTAATTAAAAGGGCAGACGGCAAAGATTTTGCCGTCTGTATTATTTATGACAGACGACAAAGTATGCTTTTGCCGTCTGTAATAGACAAATGCAAGCCGTAAAGACATACTTTGCCGTCTGTAATAAAAAAATAGACGGCAAAGTAAGCTTTGCCGTCACTCATTCTTTGCCGTCAGTAACTGACGGCAAAAGTGCTCTTTGCCGTCTACCTCGACGAAAAGCTGACGGCAAAGTTGCCCACTGACGGCAAATTAGCAGTTTCCCGTAGTGCACCCCTTGCTTGATCTACAAACCCTAGACCGTCGGCAATCAAACAAACTCAAATCCTATAGGAATGCAGTGGACATGCCATTCTAAACCTACGTTTTTCCTATTCCAACGTTTTTGCAATCCTGTGAATCAAAGAGGCCCTAGACCACCGGCGACAATTCAAAAAACTTAGCTTCTTTTTCTTCTTCTTTTCAACATCAACATGTCTCGTTTTTATAGCTTTAGTTTCCTTTTGGGTACCCTCTCCTTTTTGACACTTCAACCAGCCCATTAGCCGCGCGTGCCAAAAGGCCCAAAACTTTGGAACCCATAAAATATAGGGCCAAAATACAAATATCACCGAATGGGCCACAAATACTAAAGAAAAGTAGCAAGTATAACATAGATATATAAATAGGGTGGCAAGCATAACATAGTTCTCACATAAAACACTATATAACATGACATGATAAATAGATAGTTCATGTTACAACCAACGACATAACATTGCTTCTCCGTGCCTCCTCTTCACTGCTCCGCGCCTCCTCTTCACTGATCCGCCTCCCTGCCGTTCTCGCTGAGAATGTAGGGGAGGTTGTGGATGACGTTGCGGTTGGAGAAGATTATATCGACATCCGTGAAGATGTTGTAGGTTGTGAATGCGATGAGCTCGCACCCACACCAAAACACCTTGCCGAGTAGGTGGAACGCATCAAACCTGTTGCTAAAGTTGGCAATGAACCTTGACGGTGGAGAGCTGGAGTTTGGATGCAGTTCCTCCAGTCGAAACATCACCGGCGAGCCCGTTGGGAGGTGCGCAAAGCCCGCATGGAGGAACCACTCGGCCAAATTCCAGCCAGTCCTCCAGCGTTGAGGTCGTCCACACGCAGAGCGTTTTCTCCACGACGACGCTAGCGGGGTACCGCCTCTCCGGCCTAAATGGAGGCATCTGGAAGGCGATGCCAGCTTGGAGAGTGCTCTGGATTTGGGTGAAGAAGAGAAGGGGAGCGGCGCAAATGGATGTGTGAAGAATAGGTGGAGGGGTGGGTGGTTTAAATAAGGGCATCGGCCGCATGTTGCTACGTTCAAATGCCGTGCATCGATCGATATGCCCTAGACTTTAATTGCCACGCTGAATTGATGTTGCGGAGGTCAAAGGCTGAAACGGTTGGAACTATGATTCGGCGAAGCGGACAGAAAACCGGTCGACTTAAATAAAACAAAAAACCTAACTGAATCGCTTTTTTCTTGAACGAGGAATAACATAGGCGCGGTGTCGTGGCTTACAACAAGGGAGGCGCTATTAGAGAAGAAGGGCGCCGGCGAAGTAGCGGCTCCAGCGACCTCCAGCGTTGGGCGAGGGAACGGGCTGACGCAGCTTGGAGAGGGTGTCACGGTGGTGGCGGCGACGGTGGTCGGGGACGATTGTCGGACTCCTGGGACTGGGGGTACCCAGGCCCGTCTGCTTGTGGTCCAAGACACGACACGCGGCGCAGGCCCAGTATGGCCCACCACAGGCTTCGCGAGCGAGGCCCTCGCGAGGGCCCAGCCTCGCGAGGCATCCGGGGAAAGGCATCTACGGGAGCCTCGAGAGGACACCCGCGCAAGGTCGTCTCCCGAGGCTACCCCCGGGGGCTTCGCGGGGCGGACTATTCAAGGGTGGCCCGACGGGGCCCTGCTGACTTGCACCTTCACATGGGTGACGTGCGCCATGCCAGGAGTCATGCCAGCGGGCACGGATGAGGAGGTTTTCCTCATCTGTGCAAAGGAAGCGCGGTCGGCTCGCCCACCCCTAAAGTAGCCACCCTAAGGTTTCCTGTTTGGTGAAAAAGGACCGAGGCGGAGGGCTCACCAAGACACAATTCACCGGATCCCAACAAACACACCGCACAATAGGATTACATTGGATAGATCAAAGCGAAGATGCGATGACCATTGTATTGAAGATCAAGAGATAGAGAGGTTGCCATCTAGGTACTAGCTATGGACCCGTAAGTCTGTGGTGAACTACTCACACATCATCATGAGGGCGGCAAGGTTGATGTAGAGGCCCTCCGTGATCGATCCCCCTCCGACAGGGTGCCGGAACGGAGCTCCAGATGGCCTCGCGACGAACCAGAGACTTGTGCCGGTGGAAAAAGGGTTTCGGGACTGCCCCTGTTATTTTTAGGGTGAAAGTGAATTTATAGGCACAAGCCATCAGGGCGCATGCCATCAGTCGAGGGAGGCACAAGCCATCAGGGCGTCCCCCTGGGGCGCGCCCTGTTGGCTTGTGCGGCCCTCGTGTGGCCCCCATCCTCCTTCTGAAGCTTCCAGGTCTTCTTTTAGTCCAAAAAAAATCATCAAAAAGTTTCGTGGCAATTGGACTTCTTTTGGTACGGTAAACCTGAAAAGTAAAAAACACGTAGAAAACAACAACTGGCACTGGGCGCTGGGTCAATAGGTTAGTGCTCAAAAATATTATAAATTGGTAATAAACACCCAAAAAGTATCCTAGAATGATAATATATAAGCATGGAACAATCAAAAATTATAGATACGTTGGAGACATATCAGAGCCCCGGGGGGAACCCTCCTGTATTCACGCGGACCCTAAGAAATCTACACAAGCAGGAGTAGGGTTTTACAGAGGTGGACCGAACTTGCGTAAACCACCATACTCTTTCTCCTTCCCCCAAGCTCAAGTACGCCAGAGCATGGCCGTAGGTTAGCAAGAGAGATCAGAGTTTGAGAGCCAGCGCACCCTAGAGTTCGAACCTTTCTTGGGTCCCCGGAGCCCCGATTCTGACATTTGGTGCGCCAGGTGGGGGTGCAGCGCTGTTCTCCAGCTCCGTCCCAGCTCCATCCTTGCCAACCCCATGGCTGAAGCTCGCCATGCGCGTGCCGGGCGCTGGGCGGCGGACGGCCGTCACCACCCTCTCGGCGCCGTAGCTACCGCCATTGTCAACCCTGCTGCCCGTGAGCAGCGACACTCCTCGCGCCCTCCCGTGCTGCAAGGTGGCCGTGCCGCCGCGGTTCCTTCCACTCGTGCCCACTTCAGGGATCTGAACGCACAGGAAGCGCTGCTCATGGCGGGCGAACTGCTTCGCCACAACCTGAAGGATGGTGGCCAAGACGCCTGGGTGGGCCACATCGCCGAGCTCGTTACTGTTTCCAGGAGAGCCATGGCACCCTACCGCCCGCTTCAACCCTCGTTGCCTCGCACTGGGAGCGTGGCGCACGAAGCGCCGCCTCCGCCGTGCGGCAACCCAGTTGAGCCACGGCGCGGCGCGCCCCCACGTGGCCAGCCTCGCGTCCTCCTCCTCCTCCTCCAGGTCCCCGTGGCGGAGCTTGAGCCGGGACTTGGCCCCAACCGTGGTGTGCCTGAGGAGGCCAGCCACCTATTCTGCGCCTTCCACAATGTGCGCACCGAAAACACCGAAGACTATTGAGTGCTCAATTACCCTCGCGGCGAGCGCGCCAGCCGGCATCCGGGTCGTAGCGGACCTGGTGCTGGCCAAGGAGGCGACCGAAGCAAGGGCTCACGGAACCAGGATGAGCGTGGCAAACCCCGTGGGGACGATGGGCGCGACAGGCCTCGTGAGGACACCTGGCAGTCAACATGTGCTATGATACCATCTCATGTAGCGACCCGACTCAAAACGAGTCAAGCCTCTGTGTGACTGTGCCATCCCTGGATCAGTATGCTGGCACACACAGTACATCAATGTATATAACAAAGTGCAATCACATGTAAATAACATAAAATTGATATATACCTCATGAGTCTCTGCGGAAACGGGAGTGGAATCCCATCAACACCAACAACAGGTTGAGTGTGGACCGTAACCCTGAACCGTACTCTTACTCGTCGTAGAAATATTCCTGCAACATGATACGTTGCAGCCGTGCAGGTCAGTACGTTGCATGTACCGGCAAGATCACAATAAGAGAAAACAGATGATAACACTGTTCTATATGCAATAAGGATTTGTGGCTCTGGGTCGGAATCTTTGCATAAAAGCTGGTTTTATTTACTTTTTCCTACAACAAAGGAATATGAGGAATCTTCACTACGGAGTTATCTTATATGACATGGTTCCGCTAACCGATGTCTCATAGCCCACAAGTAACAATAAGTTGCCCACATTTTAATTATCAATCTGGTGTTGAGAGTTCAGGGATAGATCCAAGTCCAGTGGCTCAAATTGTCCGTAACCGGGGACACGGCTAATCAATTAGGTTTTAACTCTACAGAGTGTTGTGCACTTTACCCACAAGAATTGTTCCCTCCTTGTAAGTCCTCGCACCGCCAGTTGTTTGAGAACAGGACGAACGAAACATGGTCTTTCAAAGAGCTTCCCTAACTACTGCCAGTGCCCATCCATCCTACCATAGTTCTACCTCTCGTAGCACTGGTCCAATTAGAGTCACTACGATGATCAACCAAGCCAGAGCCCATAATAACTTGTGGCTGCACAGGTAAGCTTCCGGGCATGAAGTATTCATCCGTCTCTTTGAGTCTGGGTGGAGCTTTCCGCA
Organism: Elymus sibiricus; assembly: GCA_039707655.1. NCBI lineage: Eukaryota > Viridiplantae > Streptophyta > Magnoliopsida > Poales > Poaceae > Elymus > Elymus sibiricus. The sequence continues at coordinate 305,794,975 of CM077671.1, forward strand.
TGAGTACTGGCCTACTCCAGCTCACAACGCATCCACTGGGTTCTCCAGGGTGCCACACAACCATAATCCACCCAGTAGTGTGTATTGAAAATCTTGTCTCGAGTTTTGAAATCTTGAGGTCGTGAAGATGCAGGTCTTGAAGTTACCATCATGAAGTTGTCGTCATTGACGTAGAGTCCTTATTCTCACATAACTCATGAACACTCATACCAAGCCCGTCTACTATAGCGTAGCATTTAAATAAATACATCCCAGGGCTTGATAACAGGTGGTGGGTTGCTACCTCATGCATTGTACTCAACTACAAGATTCAATATCACTACTGGAGGAGTTGGTGAAATGGTGATACTAAATGCAATAAAAGCATATGCATGAATATATGGTCAAAGTGAACTTGCTTGTACTGTTGATGAAGTTTATCGCTCTCAAAACTCCTGATAATTCTACTCGTCACACTCCGAGCAATCTATCGTAAATGAAAAAAAATCCAATAAACATCCATGCCAAAAAGAAGAACCAAAAGAACATAAGAACAAAATATGTCATAGTGCAAAAATAACAACATGATAAGGTTTAATAAGAAGGAGATAGGTTCTTACGGGGTTGTAAGGTCAAAGGTGAAGGAATCAACTCAAAAGAGTTAATGGACGATGAACTATGGCTATATAAGCTTGGATTTGACATGCTATGGAATACGATCAAAAGTGCAGAGAGAACATCATGAATGTTGTATCACAGATAGCATATGACATAAGAATTTATTTGCAAAAAGAATCAATTGAAATGGATCACTACAACACAAGTTATAGCAAATTGAAGTATGAATTGAATTGGAATTCGGAAACTCAAAAGTATTTGAATTGGAGCATGGTGGGTATGATCATAAAGTAAATGGCACAAGTGTTTAGGTGTAAAAGGAATCAATTGAAAAGGTGCTACGGTTTGATAGATATGATCAAATGAAGTTTGAATTCAAATTTGAATTGCTCAAATTTGAAAGGTTCAAAGGTTGAAAATAATGACGTCACTAGATATAGGAAATCAATATGAACGCGTAAGAAAATGAATTACTAGATTCAGAAGAACGGATCACAAGATAGAAGTAATTCAATATGACACTGAATCTGCTTAGAACGTTGTGTGGCAACATTTTTGTGGGCTAGTAGACTAATCTGACTATGATCAGAATTATATGTGGAAAGTATAATACTAATTGTATAAATAGAAAGATACTTCGATACAAATCGAACGCAATTGGATTAATCAGAAACGGAGCTACGGATAAAAAAGTATGATCAAAAAAAGTTTGAATATGAATCTGAACAAATTTCAAAATTTGAAAGTTTCAAAAAAATGTTGATCGGATAGGTTCACTGGATAGGTGGGATCAAGACAAAACTCTAGGCGTTGGTTTCATCTAATTTGGATGAATGAGTAAAAAGTTCTATTTGAAAAATCAGGGCCAAGCTGTTTTACCGAAGAAAAGAGCTATGGCAAAAAGAATTCTAGGACTAATGTGTAAATATGGAGTGTCGTGGTTTTCTCACGGTAGATGCCATGGGGTGGCTTATCGAGAGTGGTTGGGGCCGAAGGACGCCGACGGGCACCGGGAGCGGGATTAGGCACAAGAGGTGAGGGACACACGATGTACCCAGGTTCAGGGCCCTCCGTGGGAGGTAATACCCCTAGTCCTGCTAGTCTAGTTGGATGGTAGGTGATGTTACAATGGTGCTCCTTGAGCTGTTTGAATGGGGGAGGAAGAAGGAGCAGTCGGCTACTCTTCCCTTGCTACGTGGAGTGTGAGTGTGAGATGGGGCGAATGCCTCCCTGCGTGCCCTGCCCGATGCATGGGGGCCTTGGGGGGTTTGATAGGCCAACCCCCCGGCTTACAATATTCCTAAGGTACTAAGAGGGGGGACCAGGCTGGCAGCCTCTCCAGCCAGCCAGGGGGCCCGCCGGCTGGGTCGTCTTGTTGCCCGTAGGGCCCGCCGGCTGCGCGGTCCCATCGCCAATTGGGGCCCGCCAGCCGGCTCTTCTATTGGCCCGTGCTCACCTACCGTGGCACGGGCCGCACCGCCCGGCGTCGTCTTGCGCCAGCCGGGCGAAGTCAGCGGTATGGCCGGCAGTGCTGTAGCCACGCCGGGTCAAGTAACGAAGTTGACGGTGGCGCAGCGATACTGTGGTTCTGCCGGGTCTCGATCAGTCTTCGGTCAGCGGTACGACCGCCCGGACTGTAGCCATGCGCGCCCGTGCATCAGCGGCCGCTGTAGCCACATCGGAGTTCATCGTGGGGGTCGCGTCCTGTCAGCGTACTTGGCTGCAGTGGGAGGGGACGGATACCTGCCCGTCCAGAGGTCAGCGGGCGGGCTGGTCGTGTAGCGGCCGGGTGCGCCTGGCTGAGGGCCAGGCGGCCGGCTCCTGTTCATCCGGCCGCGGGCCAGCCGGCCAGGGGGTCAGCCGGCCGCTCGCCTGCCGGCCATGGACCAGCCGGCCGTGGGCAGCCGGCGAGGGAGCCAGCCGGCCCTGGGGCCAGCCGGCCATTCGCCAGCCGGTCGTTCGCCAGCCGGTCGCGGACCAGCTGGCCATATAGTTTTTCTGAAAGGGGCTTGAACTCCCTCGTCTTGGCATACCCAGGGGTAATAACCCCATCAGTAGTCCCCGAAGCCGGCGGGGGCCTGCGTCCGCCCGACGAGGGGAAACCGACGGTTTCATCCGGCTATGCTCGCCTGTCGTGTGGGACCGGTCGGTCAGCTGCGCCGGCACCCGCCCCCGACGCCTCGGGTCCTGTCGTGCCGCACCGGGCCCCGTGCCGGACCGTGGCGCGCCACGCGGGGCGTGATGATGCCGCGGGTCCCGCACCTAAGGCCCGACGGGACGTCTTCCTGGGCCTAGCTTGATAGGCCGCGGGCCTAGCCTGGTAGGTCTCAGGCCGCAGGCCGGGATCCTCTGCGCCCGGACCCCAGCGGCCGCGACGGGCGGTGCCTACGCCCCGCGGATTCCCCGGGGGAGTGGGCAAATTTAATACCCACGTCCCCCGGGCGTCGCCCCGTATTTATAAGGGGAGGGGGAGGGGCGGAGGCAGTTCGTGCACCCCTCTCCCCTTCGTCTTCCTTCTCTTGCGTAGTTCATCGCTTTGGCTTGCGCCGCTGCTCCACTGGCCTTCTTCCTCACGCTCGATCGCCGCGGAGATGGTCGACGGACGCTCCGGTAGCTGGGGCAGATCCATCATCACCGAGGAGGACATCGCGCACCTCCGCCGCGCCCGTATGCTGCCGTCGAAGGACCGTGTCACCGCACGTCCGCCGGGTGGCGAGGTGGCGCCCGAGCCCCAGGAGAGGGAGTTCGTGGTGTTCGCGTGGCACTTCTCGCGCGACTTCGGTCTGCCGGTGAGCCAATTCTGCCGCTTCTTCATGGATACATTTGATCTCCAGCCGCACCACCTCGGGCCCAACTCCATCCTCCAACTCTCGAGCTTTGTGATGCTCTACGGGGGCTACCTCGGACTTCTCCCCTTCGTAGAGTTGTGGAGGAAGCTCTTCTACCTCAAGGCCCTGAGGAACGATGACGAGTCGTATGCCTATGGGGGCACGGTGATATGCGTCCGGGGCCCGCTGTTCCCCCGTCTTACCCTCATCGACTCCGTCAACAGATGGAACCGGACGTTCTTCTATGTGAAGAACGTCGACCCGGCGCGGGACTACATCCGGCTGCCGGCCTTCGTCAATGCCCCGTCCTCGGGGATATGCTGGATGGGCGACGGGCCGCCTGGAGACCTGGTCGGGGAGCTGGGCCGGCTCAAGACCATGAGGGCCGGAGAGGGGATGGTCGCGGCCGACCTGGTGGCCGCCTTCATCGACCGCTGGGTGCTGCCCCTGCAGCAGAAGCCGCACCGGATCTGCGACATGTCGGGCCGGCGGGACCCCTGCCGGCTGTCCACCTGTCGGTGTCAAATCTGGCATATCTCGTAGTAGGGGTCCTAAGCTAGGCGTCTTGGAGCGATGGTAACACGGACACAGGATTTTACCCAGGTTCGGTCTCTCTCGAAGAGATAATACCCTACATCCTGCTTTTGATTGTATTCATATGGGGTGTTGTACAGAGTACATGTATCTACCACGAGATTGTTCTAATGAATATATGATGTTGTCTATCGACTAGCCTGGCCTCGGTTTATATATGCACCGAGTCCTAGGGTTTAAGAGAGTCCTTTTCTTGTGCGCCAAGTCTTGTGGAATCCTCCTTGTATACGGCATGGGCTGTCCGAACTGGCCCAATAGTGCACCACCATGGGGGTCCTCAGCCCGATCCACCTGGTCGGGAGATGACGTGGTGAGTACCCCCTAGTCCAGGACACCGTCACCACCTTCGACCTGTCGATGTCCCAGGTGGCGTGGCGGGTGAACGCCATCACCAATTTCAAGCTGAAGCCGGGGACTTGGAGATTCAGCAAGCTGCCGTACAGCCGGCACGACCCAGCGCCCCTGGTACGCCCTGACGTGGTAACTTTCTTCCTTCTTCGTTTTTCCAGCCGGCCATCCCTTGCTCACTCGCCGTGCTGACCGCAGCATTTCGTTTGACAGAACACACCGGAGGGCCCGCACCCCAGGGTATTCTAGGCGGAACGCGCCAAATCCGACCCGGAGGATTTCGAGCTGGGGGGAGGCGTCGAAGAAGGGGCCGACTCCTCGGGGGAGGTCGAGGCGGATGGGGCGATGGGCGACCCAGGAGCCGGCGGGTCCAGAGTGGCTGGTGAGTTCCCCTCCGGTCCCTCCATCAAAGATTGGACTGACGATGATGATGATGATGATGATGATGTCCGGATCTTGGATGCGCCTCCCCCCATAGCTCGGCGGGAGACACGCGGGCGGAGCGAGGAGCGACCGGCTCGTGGCCAGACGGCCGAGGCCTCCCGCCAGGGGAAGAGGCCGGCCTCGGGGCAGCCGTCGGCGCCGCCGCCGTCTCGCAAGAGAGTGCGAGCGGCTGCCGCGACGCCGCCGCCCCGGGCCAGGCAGGTCCTCCCCGTCGTCGCTGGGTAAGCACTCCTTCTAGATTCTTATCGGTTTTTTGGGTTTACGAGCTAGCAAGCGCCTGAGAGCCCAACTCTTGTCTACCCCAGGGATGCCATCGAGCTCCATGACACGGACTCAACCGCCGACCCGGTGGACGCCGCCAGCCTGCAGGCTCAGGAGCACGCGGCCACGGCGCGGAAGGAGAAGAGGCGGCTCGCGGAGGTGCGAGCCGCGAAGGTAGGGGCGAAGGGCGCGCCCTCGCGTTCGGGGGCCTCGAGCGACGGGAGGCGAAGGCGGCCCACCGACCCGGCGCGTGCGACGGACTCCGCGGCGGAATCAACCCGGAGGTCGAGGCATCCGTCAAGTGAGCCGCGAGAACCGGCCGTGGAGACGGCCGTGGCCCCGCCTATGGCGGAAATGACCCGGCCGGCGGGAGCGGTCCTCGAGCCGGCTCCGGAGACGGCCCAGCGGGGGGAGGCGGTGGTGACCCCGTCCATCGTCGAGCCGGCCGCAGCGGGTGTGCTCATCGCTCCGGCCGTGCCGGAGGCGGCACCGGAGACACCGACCGGCGGGAGGAGTGAGCCGGCCCAGCCGGCTGTCGAGCTGGTTCGGCAGGTGGTGGAGCCGGCGGTGCCGGTCATGGAGGGAACCGAGGCCGGCTCCCAAGCCTTGGTGGTCACCACCAACCTTCCACCGGCTGCCGCCGTGGTGGATGCCAGGTCGAGCGGTGGGTCGAGCCGGTCTAGGAGGACCATGCTGGACGTGATCCGGGACTGGGAGGCGCCGGCTCTCATCCCGGCCGTCCCGGCCCCGCCAGCCAGCGTCCCGGCCCTTGCGCCTGGGGAGCCAGGCCGCATCATGGCGCACTGCCGTGAGGGGCTGGCTAGGTTCGCAGAGGCCTAAGAAAGCAATTTTCGGCGCGTGGAGGAGGCGGTGCAGGTGAGATTCTTCTGCCTTGCGTTGAATTTTCAGTGGGGGCGCACGAGCGCACCCACTGGGTGTAGCCCCCGAGATTTGGGCCGGCTGCGCGGCTGCGTGGCAGCCGGGCCGGATCTAACCCTCTTTCGTTTGTCTAACTTCTTGTCTCTTGGCGCGGAGCAGGCTGAGAACGCCAGGCGGCAGGCGCTCTTTGATGAGGCGGTCGCTATCCAGAACCGCGGCAAGCTCGGCTTCTACCGGGTCCAGGAGGAGCTGAAGAAGGCGCAAGGTACGCCTATTCCAGTGGGGGCGCGTGAGCGCACCCACTGGGTGTAGCCCCCGAGAGTCGGGCCGGCTGCGCGGCTGCTTGGCAGCCGGGCCGGGTCTTCCGTGCTTGGGTAGCTCATGTTGAGTTTCTTGCAGAGGAGTTGATCCCGATTCGGCAGAAGAGGGATGAACTGGCCTCCGAACGGGACCGGCTGGGCAGGAGCTCCAGGCGGCCACGTCGGAGCGAGACCGGCTGGGCGGCCAGGTTGCTGACGGTCAGGCGGCGCGGGAGCGCCTGACCGCGGAGCTGCAGCGGGAAGTGGCGGCCCGGGAGGACGCCGCCAAGCAGGCGGCCGACGCCACCCAGCGGGCCACCGCTCTCCAAGGCGAAGTGGATCGCCTCAAGGGGGAGCTTGAGACGCGCGGGGTCGCCCTTGCTCGAGTGGAGGAGGCGCTGGAGCGGGAGCGGAGCGTAGGCCTTCAGTTCGCCCTTGAGATGGACGAGGCTTTCCAACATGAGTTTTGTTTTTGAGTCTTCTTCCTTTGCCGACCGTTTTCGACTTGCTTTTGTCTTGTTTGTTGATTCCTCTCTCTCTCCCTAGACGGGTTCCCGGAGACCCAGCGCCACTCCGAGCGGGCTGTCGCGGAGCACCGGGAGTGTCTGCGGCAGCGCGGGCAGGAGGTCGAGGAGCATGCCGGCTGGGACGTGCCGGAGCATGCGCTGGCCGTCGAGAACCGGCTGATCCACGTTCAGCGCTGCATGGACCGGCTCCTTACGGCCGGCAAGGAGGTGATTTCAGCCCTCTGGCCGGGTCGTGGGGCCCCGGAGGGCCGCGTGGCGCTGTGGCTGGAGAATGCGGTGGCCCGGCTCGAGGTTTGGAAGGCGTCGGCGGCCCGCTCCGGGGCGCAGATGGCCCTTCGGTTTGTCACCTCGTGGTACCCCGGCGTCAACCTGGACCGGCTGGTCACGATGCGCGAGGTCCCCGAGGCGGAGCGAGCCGCCCGCGAAGGCGCCCTGGTCCGCCGAGCCAACGAGCTGGCATCTTACGTCGAGCCAGACGAGCTCCTGCCGGCGCTAGGTGAAGACGGCGAGCCGGTCGCTGAGGACTCCTTCGGCAATCCTCAAGGCCCTGAGGACGACGATGTCGCCGACCTCCAGCACCGGCAGTGACACCGAGGCCATGGAGGAAGAGCCGGCCGGCGACGCACCGGAGGCCAAGGCGCCCCTCCTTTTCTTTTTACTGTATCTGTTCCTTTTGCTGCAAGACTTGTTTAGGATGCATTTCCACCCACTAGGGTGTATTGTAAAGAATCCTTGGTCTGTGGCCTTTTGCTTATGAATTTGCTTGAGGTCTAACATGTTTGCGTGCCGGCTCCTCCCCTGCCTTTTACCTTTCGGCTCATATTTTACGCAAGGGTTCCTTCCGGCTTCCGCCCCACCTGTCAGCCAGCCGGGAGCCGGACTGGGACAGGGATGGGGCATCGTCCTTGGGGAAAACGAGCGGGTCTTAGAGTCGTCCGGCTAGGGTTGGGGCGAGCCGGCAGAGGCTGGTTTCTAGAGGTAACATGGTCCGGTTGGACCTATCCGGCTGCTACTCTTCAGGTGGTGTTCACATGGTAGGTTTCTTCCTACCCCATGGTTCCGCCAGCCGGACAGCCGGGGGCCGGTCTGTGGCTGGGTAGGGAGGGTAGGAAGGGTTGCTTGCCCACGTTACTTGCCTGCTTTGGAGAAGAGCCGGCGAGCCCCCGGGCCAGGGAGCCGGACCCGGGTGCCTTGCTTAAAAAAATGACAAGCCTTCGATGGAATTGAAAAAGGGGCGTGCCCCAAGTGTCGGCTTGTGGCCCCCATTGCATTCATTGAGTTCCAATAGAAGGGAAGATACATACATACACAGTTTTTTTTCTTAGCAGTAGAACGGTCGAAGGAGTGACGCGTTCCATGGGCGCTCCGTCTCCTCGCCGGAGGCGTCTCTTTTGCGCTTCTGCGACTTCCGGGCATCTATCAGGTAGTAGGCATTGTTGTGCAGCGCCTTGCTGATAATGAATGGGCCTTCCCATGGGGAAGACAACTTGTGCTGGCCGGCTGTCCGCTGGATCCGCCTGAGCACTAGGTCCCCCTCGCGGAAGGAGAGGGGCCGGATCCGCTTGCTGTGGTAGTGCCGGAGCTTCTGCTGGTGGATGGCCGTCCGGCTTAGGGCCAGCTCGCGGGCTTCTTCGAGTAGGTCGACGCCGTCTTCTCTTGCTTCCTTCGCATCCTTCTCCGTGTACACGGTGACCCGAGGCGAATCGAACTCGATGTCAGTGGGGATGGTCACCTCGGACCCATACACGAGAAAGAAAGGGGTGTAGCCGGTCGACCGGTTGGGCATGGTCCTGAGGCTCCAGAGGACGGCCGGCAGCTCATCGATCCAGCAGCCGGCTGACCGTACGAGGGGCGCCACGAGCCGAGGCTTGAGGCCGGCCAGGATCAGGCCGTTTGTCCTCTCCGCCTGGCCGTTTGACTGTGGGTGGGCCACCGACGCGAGGTCGAGCCGGATGCCCTCCTGAGAGCAGAAACGCGCCATTGCTCCTTTGGTGAAATTCATGCCGTTGTCGGTGATGATGCTGTGGGGGACGCTGTAGCGGACCGTGACATCCTTGATGAACTAGACGGCTGTGGGGCCGTCCAGTTTCTTGTTGGGTTTGGCTTCGATCCACTTGGTGAACTTGTCGACACCCACCAGTAGATGCGTCATGCCGCCCCGGGTGGTCTTGAAGGGCCCTACCATGTCCAGCCCCCAGACGGCAAAGGGCCACGAGAGCGGGATGGTCTGGAGGGCCGTTGCCGGCAGGTGGCTTTGTGTGCTGAAGCGCTGGCATCCCTCGCACTTGTCGACCAGCCGCTTGGCCTCTTCCAAGGCTGTTGGCCAGTAGAAGCCGTGGCGGAACGCCTTGGCCACTAGGGTTCTGGAGGCGGCGTGATGCCCGCACTCACCCTGGTGGATGTTGAGGAGGATTTCTTGCCCCTTTTCTGGCTCGACGCAGCGTAGGAACACGCCGGTGGTGCTGCAATGAACTAGCTCGCGGTTGATGATGCTGTAAGCCGGGGCCCGGCATTGGATTTGTCTCGCCGCGGCCTCGTCAGGGGGGAGCTCGCCGCGCAAGAGGAAAGCCAGAATGGGTTGGGCCCATGAGGGGGCCGAGACGGGAGCTGGCTCGAGCTCGAGTGGAGTGCTGGGGGAAGCCGGAGCCGGCCGGTCAGTCCCCGGGACCGGCTCGCCAGTCCCTGGGACCGGTTTGCCAGTCCCCGAGGCTGGGACAGCGGGGGGTGCGACGATCTCCGTCAGGACGGCCGTAGAGTCAGAGCCAGCCGCCGCGGGGGTGCCGGATGCTGGAGCCGACGGAGTCGGCATCGCCGCCGGAGCTGGTGGTGCCGGCAGAGCGGCCGGGGCCGGCGGCGCCGACGGAGCTGCCGAAGCAGCCGGCACGAAGATAGACTCCGATTCGGGGGAAGGCTTGATCAAAGGCTTGAGCAGCCGTTCGAGGGAGACATCGGCTGGGATGGCCTGCCAAGTGGAGCCGATTTTTGCCAACGTATCGGCCGTCTCGTTGTCCGACCGGGGGACATGGTGGAACTCACAGCCCTCGAAGGAGCCGGTGAGCTGCTGGACAAGGAAGCGATAGCTAGCCATGTTGGCGTCCCTGGCGTCCCATTCGCCAGAGACCTGCTGCACCACGAGGTCGGAGTCGCCAAAGCAGATGATGCGCCGGATCCCGATCTCCTTGGCGAGCCGGAGGCTGTGGACGAGCGCCTCGTACTCGGCCACGTTGTTGGAGGCGGCGAAGAGGATCTGGAGTGCATACTTGAGCTGGTCCCCCTTCGGGGACGACAAGACGATGCCGGCTCCCAGGCCGGCTCGCATCTTCGAGCCGTCGAAGTGCATGCGCCAATGAGTGGAGTCCGGGGGAGGCGGCACGAACTGGGTCTCGGCCTAGTCGACGAGGAAGTCCGCCATTGTCTGTCATTTGATGGCGGTGCGCGGCTCATACCGAATCTCGTGGTCGGCGAGACAAATGGCCCATTTGGCGATCCGACCGGTCGCGTCCCGATCGCTCATGATCTCGCCGAGCGGGGCCGTACTCACCACGGTGATGGTGTGCTCCTGGAAGTACTGCTTGACTTTCTTGGCGGCGAAGTATATGCCGTAGCACATCTTCTGGTTGTGGGGGTACTTCTCCTTGGAGGCGGAGATGACCTCGCTGAGGTAGTAGAAGGGGCGCTGGACCGGCAGTGCTTTGCCCTCCTCTATCCGCTCCACCACCAACACGACGCTGATCATGCGGGTGGTGGCCGCGATGTAGGCGAGCATCGGCTCCTTCTCGGCCGGCGCTGCCAGGATGGGAGCGCTAGAGAGCGCACGCTTGAGGTCGCGGAACGCCTCGTCCGCCTGGTCGGTCCACTCGAACTTGGGTGTCTTCCTCATGAGCAGGTAGAGGGGCAGCGCCTTCTCGCCCAGCCGGCAGATGAACCGGCTGAGCGAGGCAAGGCAGCCGGCAAACTTCTGGATGTCTACGAGCTTGGCCGGCTTGTGCATGCGCTCGATGGCTCTGATCTTCTCCGGGTTAGCTTCGATGCTGCGGGCGGACTTGAAGAAACCCAGGAGCTGGCCGACTGGCACGCCGAACACGCACTTCTCCGGGTTCAGCTTGATCTTGTATTCGCACAAGTTAGCGAAGGTCTCCCGAAGATCATCGAGGAGGCTGAAATGCTTCTTGGTCTTGACGACGATGTCGTCCACGTAGACGTGGACGTTCCTGCCAATCTGCGGCAGGAGGCACTTCTGCATGCAGCGCTGGAAAGTGGCGCCTTCATTCTTCAGGCCGTATGACATGGTGATGTAGCAGTAGGCCCCAAAGGGGGTGATGAAGGAGGTCTTCAGCCGGTCGGCCGGGTCCAGTTTGATCTGGTGATAGCCTGAGTAGGCGTCCAGGATAGACAGCAGGTCGCAGCCAGCCGTGGAGTCGATAACTTGATTGATCCGCGGCAGGGCGAATGTTCCTTGGGACATGCCTTGTTCAGGCTCGTGTAGTCGATACACATGCGCCACGTCTTGTTTTTCTTTAGCACCAGGACCGGGTTGGCCAGCCAGTCCGGGTGGAACACTTCCATGATGAAGCCGGCTGCGAGCAGCCGGGCGATCTCCTCTCCTATGGCACGCCGCTTCTCCTCGGAGAAACGGCTCAGGGGTTGCTTGATCGGCTTCGCATCCGGCCGTACATGAAGTTTGTGCTCGGCGAACTTCCTCGGAACACCCGGCATGTCTTTTGGAGTCCATGCAAATATGTCCCGATTCTCACGGAGGAAGTCGACGAGCTCGCCTTCCTATTTGCTGCTGAGGTGGGCGCCGATGGTGATGCACTGCTTGGGGTTGGCCGGGTCGAGCGGCACCTGCCTGGTGTCTTTGGACGGCTGGAACGACGCCTCGCCGGCCGTCTGGGACGGGGGAGCCGGCAAGACCGGCTCGTTGGAGGCGTGAGCCACGAGCCGGTCGAGCTGCCGCTTCTCCTCCACTATCTGCAGGGCCTCGGCCAGCTGGCTGCCGTCGCTAGCGCACTCGATCGACATCTTGTAGTTGCCGGCGATGGTGATGATGCCCTTGGGACCCGGCATCTTGAGCTTGAGGTAGGCATAGTGGGGGATCGCCATGAACTTGACGAGGGCCGGCCGGCCCAGCAGCGCGTGGTAGGGGCTGTCGAGGTCCACCACCTCGAACCAGACCGACTCACGGCGGAAGTGGCTCTGGTTGCCGAAGAGGACGTCGAGCTCGATCTTGCCGATGGGGGCGCAGGACTTTCCCGGCACGATGCCGTGGAAAACCGTCCGGCTTGCTCGCAAGTCTTTCTCCTTGAGCCCCAGCTTGAGCATTGTGTCACGATAGAGGATGTTGATGCTGCTGCCTCCATCGATCAACACCCGCGAGAAGCAGGTGTGCCTCTCGGAGAAGATGGTGGGATCGAGGACGAGGGCGTGGATGCCTGGGTTTGGCATCACGGCCGGGTGGTCCGCCCGGCTCCTGGTGACCGGCTTCTCGGACCAATGCATGAACTGGGGGAACGAGGGGGCGGTGGCATTCACCTCGTGCCGGCGCTGGCGCACGCTGTGTTTGTCGGTTGCTTCACTGGTGAAGACGATGTAGGACCCGTCCTGGCGAGGGAACTGGTCGTGGAGGCGGCCGTCGTTGGCTGCCGGGGCCTGGGCCGGAGCCGGCTCGCGGCGAGCCGGAGGCGGAGGAGCCGGAAGGCCCTCGCCTCGGGCTAGCCACTGGGAGAAGCTGCACTGCCGGAGCGTATGGGTGGCCGGCTTGGCCCCGGAGTGGTGCTTGCAGGGTAGGTCGAGCATTTGCTCGAAGGTAAGCTTGTTCTGCCAGGCGGCCTTGCCGGTACGCTGACGCTGGCTGGGGGCCTGGGCAGCCGGTTGTTGTTCTTCGATGGTGGCGACCTGCCGACTCCCGTAGCAGGGATCCGGCTGGTCAGTCTTGCGCTTGTTGTTCTGCTGCTGCCGGTTGTCGGCGGCTGCCCGCGGCGCGGCAGGCGGCGGAGCCGGCTTGGCTGGTGTGGTGACCTTCATGCACATTGCGGAGTCGGCCGTGGCGTATTTGTCCGCCTTGGCCATCAGGTCCGCCAGGGTAGCCGACTCGGAGCACAGGAGCTTGTGCTTGAGATGGGTGCCATTGCGGCAACCCTCGATGAAATACTGGATGGCCTGCACCTCATGCACTCCCTCACAGGAGTTGCGGAGCTCGGTCCAGCGCGTGAGGTAGTCGCGGAGGGGCTCCTCCGGCCCCTGGACACACATGGCCAGCTCGCGGGGCCAGCCGGGCCGCTTGTAGGTGCCGGTGAAGTTGCGGACAAACGCTTCCTCGAAGTCCGTCCAGGTGTTGATGCTGCCGGCCGATAGGCTGTTAAGCCAGGTTCGGGCCGAGCCGGTCAACATTAGGGGGGCGTAGCGCACGGCTACGCGCTTGTTCCCCCTGGCAATGCCGACCGCGGTGGTGTAGTCGACTAGCCAGTCCTCCGGCTTGGCGGAGCCGTTGTACTTCGGGGTGTCGCGGGGGAGAGTGAAGCCAGCCGGGAACGGCTCGTTGCGAATCCGGGGGCCGAAGCACGCCGGGCCGATCGAGCCCTCCTCCTCGAGGAGGGCCGACTGCGCCAGCCGCTCGATGCGGGTCCGAGCGTCGTTATCGCTCCGCGGGACACGCGGGCCGAGCCGAGCGGCGAGCTCGGGACGAACAGTCGGGGCAGGCGAGCGGGCGTGTTCCCACGCGCGGGGGCGGGGTATGGTCCCGGCTGCGCCAGCTGCCGCCAGCCGGAGTATCGTTGCACCGGCTGCTGATGGCCGGCTGCTCGTCTCGTAGCCGGGTGCGTCCGTTGTGGGACCCAGCGCCCCGCCGTCCAGAGCCGCGAGGGGAAGAGGCCTGGTGGACCGGCCGGCGCTGGGCAGCACTAGGCGGAGCGTTCCCCTCGGAGACGGGGATTTCAGAGCCAGCGTTGATGCCGTCGAGCCGGGCCTGCTGGGTGTTGGCGGTGGCGATGAGGTCTTGGATGTGTCGCTCCTGCAGCTCTCGCTCTTCGCCCTCCAGGCCGGCGAGGTTGGCGTAGGCCACGTGGGCGGCCCTCAGGTTGGCGGCCGGCGTGTCATGGGTGGGAAGCCTGCCACCGAGGATTTCCGCGACCACGCGGCTGCGGTTGCGGACATCACCGCACCGGCTGGGCTCGTTGCCGGCGGGGGTGAGGCCGTAGGCGGAGTTATACTCACGCTGCGCGGACTCCATCCGGCGCTTGGTGGTGGCGAGCACGGTTGCCTCGTCAAACAGCAGCCGGCGGGCAGCCTCCAGCTCGGTCGTAGCCGTGGCTGGGTTCGTTGTAGGCGCGACGGGGGTGCTGAGGCCCCGAAGCACGGAGCCGAGGGGGTCGGAGGTGCCGGTGCGGGCAGCTGCGGCGGCCGCGTCCGCCTCCGCCCTGGTGCGGTCGGAGGTCGTGGAGGACCCAGTGGCCATTACCCCCGCGCGGACGCGGCAGTCACCGGCCTCGCCCGAGGCGAGTGCGCCCACGGACAAGGGCTGGTCGAGGCAGTCGAGCACCTGGCTAGGGTACTTGTCGGCAGCTCGCTCCTCGGCGAGGCTCAGCCTACCGACGCGCTCGGTGAGGATGGCGATGTTGAACAGGGGGTCGTTGCCGATCCACTCAACAGAGAGGCCAGCACCGTCGCCCGCAGGGCCAGCGGGGGCGGGGTTCCGCCCTGCAGGAGCAAGCCCCACGAGCGTGCAGTTCCGCCCGGACGCGGGGCGGCCGGGGCAGGTGGTGAAGGGTCCCGCCCGGATCGTGACTCCGGTCGGCGCCGCGGACGGCCCCACGGTGGGCGCCAACTGTCGTGGTTTTCTCACGGCAGATGACATGGGGTGGCTTATCGAGAGTGGTTGGGGCCGAAGGACGCCGACGGGCTCCGGGAGTGGGATTAGGCACAAGCGGTGAGGGACACACGATGTACCCAGGTTCTGGGCCCTCCGTGGGAGGTAATACCCCTAGTCCTGCTGGTCTAGTTGGATGGTAGGTGATGTTACAATGGTGCTCCTTGAGCTGTTTGTCTGGGGGAGGAAGAAGGAGCAGCTGGCTCCTCTTCCCTTGCTACGTGGAGTGTGAGTGTGAGATGGGGCGAATGCCTCCCTGCGTGCCCTGCCCTATGCTTGGGGGCCTCGGGGGGATTTATAGGCCAACCCCCCGGCTTACAATATTCCTAAGGTACTAAGAGGAGGGACCCGGCTGGCAGCCTCTCCAGCCAGCCAGGGGGCCCGCCGGCTGGGTCGTCTTGTCGCCCGTAGGGCCCGCTGGCTGCGCAGTCCCATCGCCAACTGGGGCCCACTAGCCGGCTCTTCTATTGGCCCGTGCTCACCTGCCGCGGCATGGGCCGCCCCGCCCGGCATTGTCTTGCACCAGCCGGGCGAAGTCAGCGGTACGGCCGGCAGCGCTGTAGCCACGCCGGGGTAGGTAACGAAGTTGACGGTGGCGCAGCGGTACTATGGCTCCGCCGGGTCTCGATCAGTCTTCGGTCAGCGGTACGACCACCCGGACTGTAGCCATGCGCGCCCGTGCGTCAGCGGCCGCTGTAGCCACATCGGAGTTCGTCGTGGGGGTCGCGTCCTGTCAGCGTAATTGGCTACAGTGGGAGGGGACGGATACCTGCCCGTCCAGAGGTCAGCGGGCGGGCTGGTCGTGTAGCGTCCGGGTGCGCCTGGCCGAGGGCCAGGCGGCCGGCTCCTGTTCAGCCGGCCGCGGTCCAGCCGGCCAGGGGGTCAGCCGGCCGCTCGCCTGCCGGCCATGGACCAGCCGGCCGTGGGCCAGCCGGCCAGGGAGCCAGCCGGTCATTCGCCGGCCGGTCGTGGACCATCCGGCCGTTCGCCAGACGGTCGCGGACCAGCCGGCCGTATAGTTTTTCTGAAAGGGGCTTGAACTCTCTCGTCTTGGCATACCCAGGGGTAATAACCCCGTTATGGAGACTAATTGATAATCTAATTACTCTACTGTATACTAGTCTAGGAATAATAAACTAGAGTATAAAAGAAAATACGAAGAGAATACCTTTAAAATGCAGAGAAGAGACGATCTTCAAAGAGGAGTCGACTTCCAAAAATCCCGCCGGAGAGAAGAAAATTTTATTATTTAATGAACCTAGTGAAACCAAAAGATTGATTTAACCCGAATTGGGTGATTTTTGGATGCTCCTATGGATCTATATTTATAGGTGGGTGAAAGGTCCAAAGGTCTAAGGCTAGGCGACGTGGGACTAAACAAATAGACTATAAGTGGATGAAATGAGAAAAAGAGAAGAGAGAGGCCGGTGCATGGGCCAAAAGCTTCGGCCGGCCGCACTTAGTGAATAGTGCGCACTGTTCAGTTTTTTTTTAATTTGGAAAACAGTGAAGAACAAAAACAATACAAAAATTATATTTTATATAGGCATATTATATATCAAAATTTTCAGGGCGAGATAAAATACTTTTTAAAACATCATTTCTTTGCAATAACTCCAAAATGGAAAGGAATTTGAATTTCAAATAAATTACAAATAGTTTCTATTTTAAAATTTGAATCAAAACATTGTCTCTGATTTTGGAGTGTCATATTCCTCCCCTCATTTTATTTGTTTATCAGAGTGTTTTGAAAGGATTCAAACACAAAATTGAATAGGGATTCAAAATGGAAAATTTTGGGAAAGTCCTTTTATTCCCTCTCATTAAATTTATAAAAAGTTTCAAATTCCACTCAATTTCACACAATCAATTACACAACATCCAAGCAAACAATAATAATTATTTATTGAACATAATATTCCAAAATTTAGAATTTTGGGATGTTACACCAGCCTGGGGAAGGGGCCGGGAACGACCAAGGGCCTCGCGCAGCGGCATGTATCCTTGGCGGCGCCTATGCACCTTTGTCGGGATCCTTGTTCAAGCAGCCCCCTCGTGAGGCGGGTGCCGCCTTCCCGAGGTCAGGGACCACGCAGCCCCCAAGTGGTCGCAACGCACCATCTCCTTCGACTCCAGGGACAGCCTCGAGTCCACGGTTGCTGCATGCGCGCTCCCCATACTGTGCACTCCCATCATCAGCAACGTCTCGGTCCCCAAGACCCTCGTCGATGGAGGCACCGGCCTGAACGTGCTCTTTGTCGAGACCTTCGAGAAGCTCCGAGTGCTCCGCAACCAGCTAATGCCGACCAGGCCGTTCTTCAGAGTGATCGGTGGCCCCACCGTTCCCCTGGGGCAGGTCAGCCTCCCTGTTACCTTCGGCACGCGCGATAACTACTACTTCAAACTCGTCGACTTCGACGTTGCACATATCAGCCTCCCGTACAACGCAATCCTGGGGTACCCGGCACTGGCCAAGTTCATGGCAATAGTCCATTACGGCTACAACGTCCTCAAGATGACTGGCTGCAGCGGTGTCGTCACAATTGCCTGCAACGAGAAGGATGTGGCCTGTTCCCTCGAACGCGCCTACCAAGCCACAGCGATTGGACACTCAGACGGTGAACGAGGTGCCGGGCGTCGAGAAGCTTCGCCCCCACGAAAAAAGCGGTCACCGCCCATTCAAGGCCCCGTCAAGCAAGAGTCGCAATGCCATTGCCTGGACCAGCTGCTCCAAGATGCGGTGGCGGCCGGGCGCTAGAGCCTAGTCGCCCCCATGTGCGGAGCGACCTCGGACGGCGTGAGCTTCCGATCCTTCACTCGTGAGCTGCGGCAAGTGCTTTGGCCCGACAAGTTCGAGCCGGGGCTGCCCCCGCGCTACGATGGAGTCCCCGACCCTACAGAGTTCCTCCAGCTCTACGCGCTGAGCATCAAGGCGACGAACGGCGATGACAAGTTCATGGCAAACTGTTTCCCCATGACCCTCAAAGGTGGCGCGCGCTCATGGCTCATGAGCTTGCCCGAGGAGTCAATCTCTTCGTGGAGCGAGCTCTGCAAGCTGTTCATCGCCAGTATCAAGGACGCGCGAGGCTGCCCCCACCCCGATGCCTTCCACTTCGACCACGGCCTGCGGCGTGAGTGGCACCTTCCCGGGGAGACGCTGCATGAGTACATCCTGCGCCTGAGGCGGGGGCGCGACTAGACCCCGCGTGGCCCCCCGGCGCTCCCGAAGAACCCCCGCGACATGCTCCGTCCAGCAGCTCCATGCCCCTACAGAAGCATGAGTGCCAGGTGGCTTTTTGGTTCGTTTTCAAATTAAGTGTGTCCCCCTCTCATTTGCTGCATTCCCCCCAAGCTGGTACTTCCTCGATTATGTAATGAACCCTATTAACCTTTGTTGAGTTTATGTTGCTTGCTCAAAAACCGAGTCTCGATACCTCGCCATCGTTTGGGATCGCTACGCCCCCACAACCACCCCCTCGGCGATCCCATGACCGGGGGCTAGACATGGCGTCTGTGCTCGGGTCCATCCCTGCAGCGCCGATAAATCTAAGTGATCGAGCTCTGACTCACGGGCTGCCCCCCGTGCACGTCACCTCACCAGGGTCCTTGGTGTCTCGCCCTCCCAGGGAATCGTCGCGGGTGAATAGGTGGGGTGCGGCCCGGCTCGTGTAGCCACAGGCTAGGCGCTTCGTCGCCAGAAGCGCCACACTTCGATGGCCGCATGGCGCGCACCGCGCCCACGTTGTGGGGTGCAAGAGCGCGTAGCGGCGTCAAAAACTAGGCGCAAACCGCCTGAAGACAGAGGAAGGAATCCCTGAGCCCAGTGCCTGGAATATCCGACCCCTCCTTTATCGCCGCTCGTGATCCTCTCACATAAGAATGAGGTTGGGGATGTACACGCCCCGAAGCCTCTCGGAGCGCCACCCCTTGGCCTCGGGAGGACTCGCGCCCACGCCAAAGTGGAAGCCCTAAGCTTCGCACTGGCGGAACTGTCGAACCGCGACTATGTCCACGCCCAAGTGGAAGCCACATGCTCCGTGCTGGCGGAACTGTCGAACCCGCGACTATGCCCACGCCCAAGTGGATGCCCCATGCTCCGCACTGGCGAGACGGTCAGGATGTGATAATGACCACACCTCAGTGGAAGCCTCATGCTCCGCGCGGGTGGAGAAGCCAGTTAGGAGCGCTCTCGCGGCCCATGTCGTCCCCGAGGCGAATCATGCCTGGCGCGGCGGTCGACGAACCTCCTTCTACGGCGTGCGCTCACCAACTCGCCTTGGGCCTCGCGTGAGCGGGGGCTAGGGATGGTGCTCATGCTTGGTTGGCCCCAAGAGCCCAGCCTTGGCTCAGGGGCCTACCCCCCGCGCACATCACCCCACCAAAGCCCTTGGTGATTGATCTACTCACGCGATGCCCAAGCCCGACAAAAGGAGGCGTCTTGACAATACAAAGGTTTAAGCAGTAAAAACCCTCGAGGACCGCCGGGGGCCACCGTCCCAAGGCCCCCTCGCGCATCGAGGGCGGAAGCCTCAAGCTCCGCGCTCAAGGGCCCCCACTTGCTCCAGGAGCCCCCGCTCCCCAGCGCCCGGGGCTCGCTCAAGGGCTTGACACCAACGACACAAGGCTCGTGAGAAGGGAAGGGAAAACCCGGGGGCTCTGTAAGGGAACCCCTAGAATGGACGCCTGGTTCAAATTGCAAGGGAGAGCTATCCGCAAAGAGTGATGACCCCCGGAGGCTAGACGAGGAGGAAGAGTTCAGAAAAAATGACGCGGAAAACTCTCCCCTCGTGCGGGCCGCTGGCGCGTCAAGTGGGACTCCCCGAGCAATACGCCCCGGGGGCCATTACCGGGCTCTGGCCCTCTCACCTGATGTCTGCCCCAGGCGTCGCAACCCGACGTACCAGCTATGGCTGAGTCAGACTCGGGGGGCGGGTTACGGCGGCGCATGAGTATTAAGGTAAGCATGGAGAAGCGAATGAACAAGAAGAGAATCACCAAGGGCGGATGTGTCCTTAACGAGAATAGCATGGAATTCAAGGCGCGAGGGCCACTGTTTTTCTTACATACCCCCACGGGGTAAGCATGGTTCACACAGAAGACAACACAAAATAAGAGGGGCCGGGCCCAAGCAGCACCGCCCCTGAGACTCCGGCCCCAGCACCGCTCGGGCTTAGTCAAAATCTTCCTCCTTGACGTGGACTCCCGGGGAGCCGCCGGAGCCGTCGTCGGAGTCATCGTCGCACCCCGTCCCTTCGAGGGAGGAGCTGTTGCTTCCATTGTCACTGGAGGATCCACCGTCGCTGCTGCCGCTCTCCATGCAACAATCCAGACCATCGCCGGCCTTCCCGAAGAAATTTATAAAGAGTGTGGCGGCCCCGTCGAACTTGAAATGAAGCACATGCCCCTCCTTCAAGCCATGCGCCAGGGAGAACGACTTCCACCACCGCTTCAAGAACATAAAGCCGAGGCAGTTGAATTTCGTTGCCAGCCAAGAAGACCCGTTGCAGCAGCCGTCTGGCTGCAGCCACAAGCCCAGGGGCGCGTGCTCCACCATCTCCCCCGTGAAGGAGTCTGGGAGCCGGTGCCAGGTGCGGGGCGGGCCGTCCACCCCAACGATGAACTCGCGGACCGCGTCAGCGGAGTGGCTCCACGGACGGGGCAGACAGGCGGAAGGGCCGTACCTCCTGCCGCGACCGCGGCCACCTCGCTCCCGTGCCCGCGGCCTAGGGCCGAGTCCCCTTCGCGGCGGCTGGAACCGGCTTGGATCGCCAATCTGGGCGCCCGCGCCCCCTAGACAGCGCCCCTGGTGTGGTGGCGAACATACGGGGGCGGCCTCACCCCCTTGCTTGTGTCGGCGCCTCAGTCTCGTCCACCGCGGCCTTCCCTTTGTCGGCAGCGGAAAACCTCCTCACGGGCGCCATCGCTGCGGCAACGACAAGCGGAGGCAAAGAGAGGGAGTGGAGAGATGAAGCGGGGACCTCCCCCCGCCTTTATTTGGCGTACGGCGGGAGGCCGGCCTCCGCCTCCTCGTCTCCGGTGCGTGAGTACAGTGCGAGGGAGAGCCATGATGGCTCCGTGCCGCGCATAGGCTTTACGTCAGGCCGGGCGGTTGCCGAGGCGTCGTGGGGAAGTGAAGGCACCCCACGTCCTATCATGCGCCACGTGTCGTGCCTGGCCTGCAGGCGATCAGGGCCCGTGCCAATTCGCCCCCATTTGGCGGAGTCGTGCATGCCACGGGCCCGGGGGCTACTGTCGGGCTCCTAGGACTGGGGGTACCCACGGCCGTCTGCCTGTGGCCCAAGACACGACGTGTCGTGCAGGCCTAGTATGGCCCACCACAGGCTTCATGAGCGAGGCCCTCGTGAGGGCCCCCGCCTTATGAGGCATCCGGCGGAAGGCATCTCTGGGAGCCTCGAGAGGACGCCCGCGCAAGGTCGTCTCCCGAAGCTACCGCCCAGGGGCTTCGCGGGGCAGACTATTTAAGGGTGGCTCGGCGGGGCCCTGCTGCCCTGCACCTTCACATGGGTGAGACGCGCCACGCCAAGCGACCCCAGGAGCTGTGCCAGCGGGCATGGATGAGGAGGTTTTCCTCATCTGTGCAAAGGAAGCGGGGCCGGCTCGCCCGCCCCTAAAGAAGCCACCCAAAGGTTTCCTGTTTGGTGCAAGAGGACCGAGGCGGAGGGCTCATCAAGACGGAGGTCATCGCCGAGCTCACCAGCGCGTCACGGAGGGAAACTTTTGCAGACGAAGACTACTTTTGTCAGGATAAGCTACAGTCTTGTCTCCTTTCAAACTGGCGCTTGTGGCAACCCTTCTCGCCTGATATTTTCAGGGGAAGAGGACCAAAGCCAGGATAAAAGGAGAAAGGCAGCTACCATAGGAGCCCCGGGGGGAACCGTCTTGTATTCACGCGGACCCTAAGAAATCTAGACAAGCAGGAGTAGGGTTTTACACCGTGAGGTGGCCCAAACCTAGCTAAACCACCGTGTTCTTTGTCCTTCCCCCAAGCTAAATTACGACGGAGCATGGCCGTAGGTTAGCAAGAGAGACCAGGGTTTGAGAGCTGGCGTACCCCAGAGTTTGAACCTTTCTTGGGTCCCCGGAGCCCCAATTCCGACAACGATGGATGGCGGCAAGGCAAGGCGTCAAAGCTCCTGTGAATCGGGAGCTCCGGTGACGGCGGACGTGGTCGAGGCGACAACTCCGGTGGCTCCTGGGCATCAAAAATATGTCAATGAGGTGCGCAAAGGCGAGGGGAACTAATGAACAGATGGAGGGATATCGAGGTGTCTCACTGACGATCCATTCGTCCAGCAAAAAAGCTTCGGTGGCCGAGATCGGAACGGAGACGGTGTGGGCTATGATGGGTTTCGGGCAAGGGTGTTCGAGGGAATCGGTTGAGGAGTTCGTGCGGTACTTATAGGGCACTATCGTGGGCGATGCGAAGAATCGGGAACGCAATCCCGACAAATCCGGGATTCGGTGGCGTGTCGGGCGCGAGCTGGGTTGCTTCGGTCATGGCGAGGAAGAAGATTGGTGGGGCCCCATGTGTCAACGGCAATAGCGAGTGAAGGAGGGAGCTGGTGGCCGAAGCATAGCGTTTCTGCACTCGCGTAGGTCATGGGCCGAAATGGCCACTTGGACTGGCCGCTGGGTGGGTGTTAGCGAGAAGCTTCGCCCGTTTTTTTAAAGAACACCCAGTAGAAAATATATATAATAAATGAATTTATTTGAAAACAAACAAGTATACCAAAATTCTTTAAATAAAATATAGAAAAATTTGAACTATTTTTAAAGAGAAAATAAATTTCTTGTTTTAAAAAAATATTTGGAAATTCCAAAAAGACTTGGAGTTCGATTTTTTTTTTCAAATCTGTTGCAAATACATTTGAAATTTTCCTCTGACTTTTGAAGGGTCATATTCCTTCACTCTTTACTTCTTTTATCACAAGATTTTCGAAAAGATCCAAATTCAAAATTGAAGAGGGATTCAAATGGAAAATTTTGGGAAAGTACTTTTATTCACTCTCATTAAACTTTTAAAAACTTTGAAATTCCACTCACTTTCGAACAACACTCACACAAACAATCATTACTACTTAATTAGTATAACATTCCAAAATTTAAAATTTTGGGATGTTACACGAATGAAATCGGTGATTTTAACCCCTCTTATGTTTTATGCCGTGCTAGTGATGGGCATGTTTATGCCAAATTTGTTGGTTCTCCTTATGAGTACATTGAATTGTCTATTTGGGTTCCTAAGACCCTTGTTACTAACATGAAAGGACCCATTCAAAAACGGGTACCTAAATCCAAGCATTAATCTCTTGTAGGAATCTGCTTCCGATGGAGGTTCATGGTTGCTCGATAGTGGAGCAACAAATCATATGACCGGAAGCAAGGACTTGGTGTGGATGTTCAAGCAATTTCATCTATGCCCACTCATGTACAATATGGTGATGCTTCAATGTCAAAGGTAGTGGGTATTGCCAAGGTGGTAATCTCTCTGGATCCTTCCATTGAGAAAGTCATGCTTGTCGAGTCCCTTGCATGCAATTTACTTTTCGTTCGTCAACTTACAATATACTTTTCGTTCCTCAACCATGGCACTTTTGTGGAGCAAGCCGCTTAAAGTAGCCTTTGTTGGACATGTTGAGAACGGTCTCTATGTGGTCAACTTCTCGGAGACGCCCACTAAGACTGCAACTTGTCTAATGGCTAAAGTTGACGTGGGGTGGCTTTGGCAACATTGCCTAGCCCACGTCAATATGAGATCTTTGGAAAGTCTCCTCAATGGGGACCATGTTCGTGGACTAACAAATGTTATATTTGCCAAATATCGTGCTTGCAGTGCTTATATCAAAGGAAAGTTACATGAGAAGCCTCACCGTCCCACTGCCATTATATCTTGCAAGAGGCCCTTGGAGCTGCTTCACATGGATCTCTTTGTACCTCTGTCATTTGATAGCCTTGGTGGGAGAAAGTATTGCTTGGTGATTGTGAATGATTATTCATGATACACATGGGTATATTTCTTCAAGAGGAAGAGTGAGACCCAACAAACGGTGATCGACTTTGCAAATGAAGTTGAACGTCAACATGATGCAAAGATATTAATCATTAGAAGTGACAACGGCACCGAGTTCAAGAACTACACCTTGGGTGAGTTCCTTAGTGATGAGGGGATCAAGCATCAATACTCTGCACCTTATACCCCTCAACAAAATGGTGTTGCGGAGAGGAAGAACCGGACGTTGATGGACGCGGCAAGGACCATGATGGCGGAATTCAAGTCTCCGTACAACTTTTGGGCCGCGGCCATCAATATCGCTTGTCATGCATCCAATCGGCTCTACCTCCGCAAGGGCTTGAACAAGACTCCATATGAAATACTTATCGGCAACGAGCCCAACCTCAAGTACTTCCGGGTGTTTGGGTGTAAGTGTTTCATTCTCAAAAAGGGTGCACTTATGTCTAAATTTGAAACTAGAGCTCAAGAGGGCATATTTGTTGGTTATGCTACAAACTCTCATGCTTATCATTGAGGAGATGTGTAATGTAGATTTTGATGAAAATAATGGCTCTCAAGTGGAGCAAAGTGGTCTTTGTGATGTAGGTGATGAAGTTCCTCCACAAGCCATATAAGAAGAATGGGTGTGGGACACTTCCTACCCGTCGTGGAACCCCTTGTGGTGGAAGCAGAAGGAAAATGTTCTACGCAAGTGGAACCATCACAAACACTTGACCCACACGCTTCCAAAGAACAAAGTGAAGTCCCTCAATCAAGTGATCAAGATCACGGTCCAGATCAACGACATGATGATGGTGATGCACCTAATGATGACCAAGATCAAGATCACGACGATGAGCAAGCTCAAGATGACGCTCAAGATGATTAAGATGTTACCCCTCAAGGTTCTATTGAAGAGCAATTGGAGCGTCATGTCGCCAAGATAGCTTCCAAGCTAGAACGCAAATAACACATCTTGGAGAATGTCATTGGAAGATTAATAAAAGGCGTCTATGAGGCGCTCGAGGACTCGGAGATTAATAAAAGGCGTCTATGCATGAAGAACTCAAGAACTTCGAGCGCAAGCAAGTGTGGAAATTGGTGCCAAGGCCAACGGAGAATCATAATGTCATTGGAACCAAGTGGATCTTCAAGAACAAGAAAGATGCACATGGAATTGTCATACACAACAAGGCGAGATTGGTAGCTCAAGGATACTCCGAAGTCGAGGGGATCGACTACGGTGAAACTTTCGCTCTCGTTGCTTGTCTCGAATCTATTCGCATGTTGCTTGCTTATGCTTCACATCAGGATTTTAAATAGCAACAAATGGATCTAAAAAGTGCTTTTCTTAATGGTCCATTAAATGAGTTGGTATGTGTCAAGCAACCCCCGGGGTTTGAGGATCCCAAGTTCCCGAATCATGTATATAAACTCGATAAGGCTCTCTATGGCCATAAACAAGCCACACGTGCGTGGTATGAGCACCTTACCGAGTTGTTGCAAGATCGTGGGTTTGAAATTGGGAAAATCGATCCCACTCTTTTTACTAAGAAGATCAAAGGGGAATTGGTCATATGCCAACTATATGTTGATGATATTATGTTTGGTTCTCCTAACAAAGCTTTTAATGATGAGTTTGCCGCACTAATGATCGAGAAGTTTGAGATGTCTATGATGGGAAAGTTGAAGTTCTTTCTTGGATTCGAAATCAAGCAACAAAGAGAAGGGACCATCATAAACCAAGAAAATACACTCAAGACATGCTCAAAAGGTTCAAGTTGGATGATGTCAAGCCGGCCAAGACACCTATGCAACTCAAGTGCCAACTTGACATTGATCCCAATGGTAAAGCCTTGAATCAAAAGGTATATCACTCCATGATTGAATCCTTGCTTTACCTTTGTGCATCTAGACCGGATATTATGATGAGTGTGGGAATTTGTGCATGATTTGAAGCCGCACCTAAGGAAAGCCACTTTGTGGCGGTCAAGGGAATCTTTCGATATTTGGCTCATATCCCCAAACTTTGGCTTATGGTACCTCAAAGGTGCAACATTTGATCTTAGGGATACTTAGACTCGGATTGGATGGGAGACTGTGTGGATAGGAGGTCAACGTCTGGAGGGTGCCAATTCCTTGGTCACTCTTCAGTAACTTGGTCCTCAAAGAAACAAAATTGTGTTTCTCTCTCTACCACCAAGGACGAGTATGTACCCGCTGCAAGTTTTGTGCACATTTGCTTTGGATGAGACAAACTTTAAAGGATTACGGTGTGATACTTATGAACTGCGTTGGGTTTTCCGTGAAGAGGAACGGGTAATTGCAGCACAAAGTGGGTAAGTATTTCCCTTAGTTATGAAACCAAGGTTTATCGAATCAATAGGAATATCAATCCTCAACCGTCTTCAACGGCTGCACACAGAAGAACAGACAACTTGCACCCAACGCGGGCAAGAGGGTTGTCAATCCCCCTGATCTCGTTATTTGCAAGCAAATGAGTTGTGTAGATAATTGTAAATTGCAAAATAAAATAAAAAGTAAATAAAGGCAGCAAGGTAATAGTAGCGTTTGTAAATTTATAAGTGAATAGACCCATTGGTCGTAGTTTTCCCTAGCGGCATCTCTCATGTAGGCAGCATATGGTGGGTAAAAAATTACTGTTGAGCAATTGCTCGAAAAGCAGGTAGTTATGCAATGTTCACCACTATGATCATGTGTATATAGGCATCACGTCCATAAAAAAATAAGCCGACTCCTGCCTGCACCTATTACTATTACTCCACTCATCGACCGCTATCCAGCATGCATCTAGAGTATTAAGTAAAACAGAGTAATGCATGGAGAACGATGACATGATGTAGACAAAGTAAACTCAAGCAATATAAATAAACTCCATCATGTTATCCTTAGTACTAACAACACAAAGACGTATCTTGTCCCCTACTTTGTCAATGGGATATAGAAACTCGTCAGGTTGAACCTACCACAACGCACCTCTCCCACTAAAGATAAATCAATCTACTTGGCCAAAGCACACCGAAAGATCGGAGAGAATTACGAAGCTATAATGATCATGCAAATAAGAATCTAAATATTCAGAGGTGACTCAAATACTTTTCATGAATAATCTTAACATAAACCCACAATTAATAGGATCCCAACAAACACAACGCATAATAGGATTACATCCGATAGACCAAAGCGAATATGCGATGATCATTGTATTGAAGATCATGAGCTAGAGAGATTGCCATCTAGGTACTAGCTATGGACCCGTAGGTCTGTGGTGAACTACTCACACATCATCATGAGGGCAGCAAGGTTGATGTAGAGGCCCTCCGTGATCGATCCCCCCTCCGGCAGGGTTCCGGAACGGAGCTCCAGATGGCCTCGTGACGGAACAGGGACTTGTGGCGGCGGAAAAAGGGTTTTGGGACTGCCTCCAGGGTTTTTAGGATATTAGAGAATTTATAGGCCAGAGAGTAGCGTCGGGAGGCGCCCGAGGGGGCCAGCACACATCAGGGCGCCCCCCAGGGCGTGCCCTGTTGTGTGTTGGGGCCCTCGTGCAGCCTCCAGTCTCCTCTCAACTCTCCCAGGTCTTCTTTTGGTCCAGAAAAAATCATCAAAAAGTTTTGTGGCAATTGGACTTTGTTTGGTATTGTAAACCTGAGATGTGAAAAACATGCAGATAACTGCAACTGGCAGTGGTCACTGGGTCAATAGGTTAGTGCTCACAAATATTATAAATTGGTAAATAAAGACCCAAAAAGTATCCTAGAATGATAATATATCAGCATGGAACAATAAAAAATTATAGATACGTTGGAGATGTATCACGGTGTCAATTGTGACAAAGTGCCTCTTTTTTGTGACAATGAAAGTGATATCAAGATCTTCTACAGCCCGGTTCAACATTGCAAAACGAAGTATATTGAGATTCGACATCACTTCATCCGGGAGCATATCAAGTGTGGAGAGATTGATCTTATATATGTCAACACTCATGAAAAACTTGCAGATATTTTCATGAAGCCTTTGGATGAAGCAAGATTTCACGAATTAATGCACGAGCTAAATATCATTGATTTGAGCAATGTTGCTTGAAGTATTGCACACTGCACCGCACTCATCATTTTTTCTTGTTTAGATGTAGGCACGGACATACGAGGAGTGTTGTTCTCTCAATGAACTTTCCCTCCCACCATTATGCCTAAATCAATCAAATCTTTCACATTAGCTCTTTTTATGGTACTTGTGCTTCAAAGACAAGTTTTGGTCATGGGCCCAATGTTAAAATCTTCGCGGTGCCATACCAATGGACTCAAACATCGGTGGCTTTGGCCACCGCCCCCTCCTATTGAGGTATTTGCTAGTTAAGAGCTTTATTTGTGATTTGATTCCCTCCAAGTTTGCTATCCATTTATTTATCTTTGTGAACTTAAAGCGCCTCTTCCCTTTTGTTGGTTTTTGTGTCTCCAACCCAAGCCTTCTCTCATCTACAAACTTCTTATATAGCATAAGCCTTCATTTGTATCTTGTTTGGCAAGGTTGGTCACCTAGGCGGTACTACCTCTGGATCCGGAGCGGTACTACCACTGGAACGGTCCTTCTCGCCCTCCAGCCATGCAATAGTACCGGGGCAGTACTATCGCTCCTTCGAGCGGTACTACCGCTTGTGAGTCCATGGAGGGGGTTATGAGGTGGGCAGGAGAGTTCCCACTCCCTCATACCCATTCATCTCTTCCTCCCCTCATGTATTCCCTCTCCAGGCGAAACCCTTGCTCCGGCGGACACCGACGGACCGCTAATTCCGGCCGTTCTTCCGCGATTCTGACCGGTGGAGTCGATCCCCAACCTGTCCTCTTGCCATGGATGTGAGTATTGCCTTCGTTCTCCTCTCCTACGGTTCTATTTTTTGGATCCAGGCTTTTGGGCAATATGAGATGCATTTGTCAAGTTTTAGTCAAATAGAGGCATGGGTAGGATGTGGAAGAATGCTAGTTTAGTAGACTTGAAGTTTTATTGGAACAAATTTGGATTTTACACCATCAGTAGTACCGGATCTTGTCGCTGTCGTGGTTGCCGTGGCAACTTCTGCCTTGAGCGGTACTACCGCTTATAGGTGGTACTACTGCTGGGACGAAGCGGTACTACCGCTTGTGTTGTCAACTCCCCATTTCTTCCAATTTCGCTTGTGTTTTGTTTCCTCTCTTTTGGCTTATGCAAGGTATACAAGGAAATGACAAGTGTTTTTCAGCAAGCTATTTTCTGCAAGCACTGAAATTGTAGGTAACAGATAGTTTGATAGCAAGATAATTGGTAACAAGCAAGTAACGGTAACGGTAAATAAAGTGCAGCAAGGTAGCCCAATCCTTTTGTGGCAAAGGATAGGCCAGAACAGTCTCTAGTAATAGGCAAAGTGTACTTGAGGGTACACGGGGATTTCATCTAGTCACTTTTATCATGTTGGTTTGATTCGTGTTCGCTACTTTGATAATTTGATATGTGGGTGGACCGGTGCTTGGGTGCTATTTTTACTTGAACAACCTCCCACTTATGATTAACCCCCTCGCAAGCATCCACAACTATGAGAAAAGTATTAAGATAAAATCTAACCATAGCATTAAACGTTTGGATCCAAATCAGCCCCTTACGAAGTAGCGCATAAACTAGGGTTTAAGCTTCTGTCACTCTAGCAACCCATCATCTAATAACTACTCCACAATGCATTACCTTAGGACCATGTATGGTGAAGTGTCATGTAGTCGACGTTCACATGACACCACTAAGGGAATCACAACATACATATCATCAAAATATCAAACACATATCAAATTCACATGATTACTTGCAACATGACTTCTCCCGTGACCTCAAGAACAAAGGTAACTACTCACAAATAATATTCATGCTCAAGATCAGAGGGGTATTGAATAGCATAATGGATCTGAACATATAATCTTCCACCAAATAAACCATATAGTAATCAACTACGCAAGGTAATCAACACTACTAATCACCCACAGGTACCAATCTGAGGTTCCGGTACAAAGATTGAACACAAGAGAGGAACTAGGGTTTGAGCGGAGATGGTGCTGTTGAATATGTTGATGAATATTGGCCTCCCAAAGATGAGAGGGTGTTGGTGATGACGATGGCTTCAATTCCCCCCTCCGGGAGGGAAGTTCCCCCGGCGGAATCGCTCCGCCGGAGAGCAAAAGTGCTCCTGCCCAAGTTCCGCCCCGAGGCGGCGGCGCTTCATCCCGAAAGTCCTCCTCTGATTTTTTCTAGGTTAAAAGTGATTTTATACCAGAAGATGGGCACCAAAGGTGGGACGAGGAGGGCACAACCCACCAGGGCGTGCCCAGGGGAGCCTGGCGCGCCCTGGTATCTTGTGCCCACCAGGGTGGCCCCCTCCGGTAGTTCTTCGCTCTAGTATTTTTTATTAATTCAAAAAATAATATCCGTAAAGTTTCAGCTTCATTGGAGTTGTGCATAATAGGTATCTCTGATTTGCTTTTTTCAGGTCCAGAATTCCAGCTGCCGGTATTCTCCCTCTTTGTGTAAACCTTGAATATTATGAGAGGAAGGGCATTAGAATCACTCCCTAAAGCATTATTATTCAATAAAACATAATAAATAACATTTGAAAATCATGATGCAAAATGGACGTATCAGATGGTAACTTTGGTCATCAAGAGCATCGCGTGAATCCCAGTCGTGCAACTAGTTCTAAGCGTTTTCGCACCACAGAGGATGATAGTGCCAACCCCAATGCCCAAATTGAAAAGCATGTCAAGAGAGTGGCCAGCAAGTCAAAGAAGGATGCCCATTCCATAAGTGGTATGTCTGGCAGGGATTTCTGTATTGCTCGTCATCACAACCCGTATCGCAATCCACGAGATCCATCCCTTGTCCATCGTCCCTTCTACACCAAGCAACAAGTCTCTATCTATCATGATGTGCTCCAAACAAAGAAGAACTTGTATGTCCCTCATGTGAAGTCCATTGATTTATTTCACTTGCAGAAGGATCCGAACTATTTTGGTGAAGCCCTTGCATTCTGTGACAAGCTGGCTATTACCAATCTCATGACATTCAACAAGGATTTTGATGCAGAGATGGTGGCCATGTTCTATGCCACGGTCCATCTTGGGACTGATGAGGAGAGAACCCTTACATGGAGGACTAATGGAAGAAGGTTGACTGCTACATGGAAGGATTTCATGGCTTTGCTAGGCTATAATGATCAGGGGATCCATACCTCAGTTGGATTTCGCCCTCACACAGAGGCCGCCACCACACACAAGTCTGCTCTTTGGACCTATTCTTCGGTGAAGGTTTCTCGCACCACTATCAACACAACTCGTTGGGGATATTCCCCGCGGTTATAACCTGACTAAAGGTTTGACCCGGCCTAGAGCTTGAAAGCTCTGTGGGTCGCCCCATTTTCTGGGTTAAGATAAGATGACAAGGAGGAATCCAGGGCTCAGTGACGAGACCCGGCAGTAGGCCGGCTTGACAGGAGCCCAATATGCTGGCTCGCAGAGAAGGGCCCAAAGGCCCAGAATGAGACCTGCCCGAAGGCCAGCTCATGGAGAGACTCTGAAGAGCCAGCTCATGGAGAATACTCAAGAGGGATTCTTAACGGAAGAAGACCTACAAGATTTTGAGTAGGACCGCGATTAACGGAAGCAAGACCCGGACTAGTATCTGTCTTGTAATAGAGAAGTGACTAGTTGTAGTCCTACTAGGACTCTACATATAATCCTGCCCCTTCGACTTATATAAGGAGGGGCAAGGCACCACAAGAGGGAGAGGTCAAGAGAGACAAACATATTAGAAACCCTCGAGACTAGAGGTAGCAAAATAGCACCCTTGTAATCGACATCATCATCATAATCAATAGCAATCAAGCAAGAGGTAGGCTTTTACCTCCACCGTGAGGGGGAGAACCTTGGTAAAACACGCGTCTCTCGATTCTGACCAACCCTGATCAAGCCGCCACCTAGTTGTGATGGCCTCACAACTCAGTGTTTTCACGAGGACATATGCCGTGAGAAAACCACGAGAGTTGGCGCCCACCGTGGGTCCTGCGCATGGTGGGGTTGAGTTCTTGGAGGGAGCTCTTCAGGGATTGAGGAGCTTGCAATTAGCCAGATGAATAAAAGCCAGCTCGGAAGGAACTACACGTGTGTGGATTCAGATTTCAATGAGGTCATGACTTGTTTTGGAAGAAGGAACAACAGTCGCCGACCCCGCCCCTGCATCCGTCGCCGACTTGCTAGTGTTTTAATCCTTGGCCGTATGTTCTCTGCGTCACCAAAGCTTTGGTTGATGGCTCACCGCACGCGTCGCCTTGCCATTCAACGGACAAGCACACAACCCGTCGTCCTTGTGGTCCACTTTATATCAAAGTATCGGAGACTGCACACATTTTTATCAGCCCAAGCCCGATGACCAAAGCGATCAGATAAGCAGAAAGTTGTAGAAGGTCAATACTACTAAGCGTTGCACGCCATGATACTGGAGTATACTATACAGATGTTTTCTCTCCGGCCTAGAGCACTCATCATCCGAGTGAAATATCAACTCACAAAAGACCACCGTGTGCCTTAAAGGTGGCCGAGCCAACATGAATTATTTCAAAGTTGTCTCCCCGCATGGAGACCTGAACCAAGAAAAAAAACTAGCAAGGCTAGTACTAATTGATGAACGGTGCAAATATGCATACCACGATGCATGTCCAGGCATCTGCACACGGAGCAAGGCATATGCACATGGAGCAGAGAGAAAAAAGGAAAAGCTCCACCAACTCACCATGCGAACAAAAACAATCAGGTGCTATTTGTTCTACCTCTTATTTGGTATAATTAAATATTATCGAATGGTTTTACTTCCCAGGTGTTCTATTCTATACACAGGTCCATAAACTCATGGTCAAAAGACAACCCGGGCCTCGCGCGACGATGTTGAAAGCCGTATCTGCATCTGCACCATGCCGAGTTACCGAACGGATGCACATAGTCCATCATTGAATAGAAGTTATCATCAAGTTAATTTATAGCCGGATGCCACATCACCGTCCTCGCCACATGATGTTGTCCGAGAAAATGCCGGGAACCGACAAATTCAAAAGTCAGCAAAAAAAGCACTGGACGAGCCAGGAGAGACGGACCAAGAGAGAACAACAAGGAATGGGTTAAGAGGCGTATGAACTCAATTTGGGAAAAAAGGGCTTTATTGAACGACATATGCTGAGGACATACGATGAGCATCATGAAGATCATCAACTCCCCACATCGCCTCTGGCTTAAATAAATTTCATCTTTCAGCCAACAACTCTACGACGGCTTATGCCACAGCCAAGTACGAAAAATCTCAAGCCAACTCCTCGAGTCGACATAAGACTCAGGAGCTACACAGACATGACTCGGCAGATTTGGTTGTTTTCAACAAATAGAAGAACCCCGGGTTGCTACGGAGAAGACAACCTGGTCCCAGGGGTTGCTGCCTTATTGCCAAAAAAGTAAAGGTTGCCAAAGAGAACTAGCTGCCATGATGCACAATTCAAACATAGGTATCATGCCTTATTGGCGAAAAAGTAAAGGTTGTCAAAGAGGACTAGGTGCCATGATGCACGGTTCAAACATAGGTACCCTGCCTTATTGGCGAAAAATTAAAGGTTGCCAAAGAGGACTAGCTGCCATGATGTGCTGTTCAAACATAGGTATCCTACCTTATTGACTCATCATATTATGATCAATGGAATAAAGCCGGCTTATCTGGACCCTAGATGTTTTGCAGTAGTAGCATTGTCTCGTGTATATCCTATGCTGAGCATTTCCATGATCATATGGTCACTTGGGGCTTCCAAATCATCGAGTTTAGCTACTAACATCCCTCTTGACCCGACATATGACACCATGAAAACTTTGTTATACCTGCTTGTTAACTTGATGCTACTCTGAAAAGGTGACCCGGCATACTCTTCATAAGTCAATCATTATTTAACCTAAACTTATCAGAGTTAAAATGCGGACTTAAGTCATGTGAGAGCCGGTTTTCAGAGAGCTAGGATAAACCATAAGAGGCTACAAGGCCTGCTTCACAGAAGTGAATCAGCCTCGAGCCTCGAAAGCCGGTCTTTATGTCGTGCCTTGAAAGCCGACTTGTTATTTATTTTTTATATGTCATATCCTATTTATTTCTCTATATATATGTATCGGTCTATCTATGGATTTTCTTTGCAGGTGTTAATTTTTCTAAATTCCCGGGTTTTAAATTCAGTCGGGTCACATATACTGTCGGGTCATTTAATTGACCGGGTCTTGGATTTTTTCAAACTTGTGCTTTGTAGTAAACTACAACACTTATGGATTTCTCAAACAAATATTTGTCAGGTATTACTACAACTACGGCCAAGTATTCGATCAACAACACCAAGTCTATATGACCGGGTTGAGCCAACATGCAGACATTAACTTATGGAAGGTCGAGTCTCTTAAATAAATTTCCAACTTATAGAAATTATGGCAACATGATTTGCCAGGATTGCATGAAAACCAGGATTCATGGTTTTCTATTCCAAGCAAAACAAGCTGGAAAAGTCAATTGCCAGGTTGCACTGCAACCACGACCAGGGATTTCATTTCAAGCAGAAAGGCGCTATTCCAGGATATTAGTACAAATGATAAATTACTGGGTTGCATGGCAACCACGGTCAAGGATTTATTCAAGCCAGATTAATATCAGTTCAAGATAATTTCTGAAATGCATTATAGCACTACCAGATAAAGCAACAAGTCCTGCTATTTCAAATCAAAAATTTCTGAATCAGCCTGATTCAGCATTGCCTGTATAAATACAAATGGGTTATAATATTCTCACACAGTCCCAAGTCGCTGCAGGCATGCGACCCGACACTTGGGGGTTACATCATATGATGTTATTCTTTTCAAAGCAGAAGTACATATAAGTACCGAGTCGCTGTAGGACTACGACCTGACACTTGGGTGCTACACTACTCAGTTCAAGATCTACAAATTTTCTAAATGTCCCAAGTCGCTACTAGCATGCGACCCGACACTTGGGGGCTACAATATTCAGTTGTTCAAACAGATCGTAAGGTCTTGATTGAGGACCCGGCCCATCACATACTGATGAGCTGGACCTTGGGGGATACACATGTGAAATGCAAAACATTCAGTTTATAACTGGCGACTCAGATGGACAACCCGGATTTCTGGACATCATGCATCGCATTTTCACGCACACACTCTTTCCTCGTGTTGGAAACTTGGATCAGGTGCACTCTTACCTTGTAAACATGTGATACGTCTCCAACGTATCTATAATTTTTGATTGTTCCATGCTATAATATTATCATTCTAGGATACTTTTTGTGTATTTATTTACCAATTAATATTATTTTTGAGCACTAACCTATTAACCCAGTGCCCAGTGCCTGTTGTTGTTTTCTGCATGTTTTTGGCTTTTGAGGTTTGCCGTATCAAACAAAGTCCAATTGCCACGAAACTTTAATATGATTTTGTCTGGACCAAAAGAAGACTTGGAAGCTTCGGGAGAGGACCGGAGGCCACCCGAGGGAGGCACCACATAACAGGGCGCGCCCAGGGGCTAGGTCACGCATTGTTGTGTGGTGGGCCCCCCTGGCGCCTCCTGTCGTCCCTCTTCACTCTATAAATAATCTAAAATCCCAGAAAAAACTAGAGAGCCTCCCGAAACACTTTTTCCGCCGCCGCAAGTCTCTGTTCCGCCGTGTGCCCATCTGGAGCCTTGTTCCGGTGCCCTGCAGGAGGGGGGATCGGTCACGGAGGGCCTCTACATCATCCTTGCTGCTCCCATGGTGACGTGTGAGTAGTGCACGACTGACCTACGGGTTCGTAGTTAGTACCTAGATGGCTATCTCTCTCTCTTGATCTTCAATACAATGAGCATCGCCTCTTTGCTTTGATCTATCTTATGTAATTCTTTTGTGCGGTGCATTTGTTGGGATCCGATGAATTGTGGGTTTATGTTCATATTATTCATGAAAAGTATTTGAGACACCTATGAATATTATGATTCTTATTTGCATGATCATTATAGCTTCGTAAATCTCTCTGATCTATTGAAATAACTTGGCCAACTAGATTGCTATTTCTTCAGTGAGAGAGGTGCGTTGTAGTGGGTGCAATCTGGCATTGCTCTATATCCCAATGAGAGAAAGGGACAAGAAACGTCTTTGTATTGTTGTCACTAAGGATAAAACAATGGGGTTAGTTCATATTAATTGAAGTCTCTTTGTCTACATCATCTCATCGTTCTCCAATCATTACTCTATTTTACTTAATACTGTAGATGCATGCTGGATAACGGTCGACGGGTGGAGTAATAGTAATAGGTGTAGGCAGGAGTCGGCCTATTTGCTTATGGACGTGATGCATATATATACATGATCATTGTCGTGAATAAAGATTGCATAACTATGCACTTTTCTATCAATTTCCCAACAGTAATTTGTTTACCCACCGTGTGCCTACCACATGAGAGATGCCACTAGGGAAAACTATGCCCCCCCGGATCTATTCACTTATAAATTTACAAAAGCTTTCAATACCTTGCTGCCATTTATTATATTTTATTTTATTTTGCAATTTACAATTATCTACTATCATCGACACACTTCATTTGCATGCAGATAACGAGATCAAGGGGATTGACAACCCTCTTGTCGCGTTGGGTGCAAGTTTTTGCTCTTTTATGTGCAGTCGCTGAAGATGGTGGTTGATCGTTACTCTTATTGGTTCGATAAACCTTGGTTCTCTACTGAGGGAAATACTTATCCGTATTGTGCTGCATCACCCGTTCCTCTTCACGGAAAACCCAATGCAGATCATAAGTATCAGGAAGGATTTCTGGCGCCGCTGCCGGGGAGTATCATCAACCAACTATCAAGTAACTTCACACAAATTATCATTCACTTGTTATTCTTTTTATTTGTTATTATATTTAATTTGCTTCATAAAAAAACAAAAATGTTTAGCTTTGCTAGTTACTAGCTTACTTCTTTACTTGCTAGTTTACTTGTCCTGCTTGTTACTTTGCTTGCTCAGTCACTATGTCTCAAGATAGATTCTACAATATCTCTTACTACCAAAGAATGACTGAAATAGAAAGCTCTAAGAAATTTTCATGACCTCACAATATGAGCATAATAAATTATTTGCTTCTGAAAATAAGGAACATTCAACTTTGCTAGATGCTATTAGTAAGCAACTTGATGAAGTTAATAAGGAAGTGTCTAATCGCCAATCACAATTTTCTCAAATTGAAGAGTTGATAAGAAAGATATCTGATAAGCAAACCACTCTAGTGAATAGGATGACCGCTAAACCAGAATCTTTCCCTATTAATAATCATGCTGAAGATCTTAAAATGCTTGGCACTTCTGTCATTGAATCTTTATTTACTAATCTGAAAGTAAATGATAATGTTGGAGATATGCCCTAGAGGCAATCATGTATGATGATATTTCCTATGTGTTTATGAATAAAGATAGTCCTTGGATATTATCAGTGATTTGTATTAACAAGTACGTGACTTGTTTGTGAGACTATGCATTGTATGATGACTGTATAAATGGTCCCTAGTCGAAAGGGCTGTGTGAACGCGCAGCCAGTTAGACTAGCATATGACACGGTGGATGGTCCAGTCTCACTGACCATGTAGCATTGGATGCTAGCCAGATAATATGGACTCGGAAAGATCTGGTCGGGTTTGACTTAGTCAAATCCGAGTCAAGATAAGGTCTGAGTTGGGCAGACCGGACTATGAGACGCAGCGATAGGTCATCTGTGAGTCTCTAGTACAACATACGTTCTATGTCCTAAGACCTGAGCTGACGCATGTACTCGGGATGGTGATAGACCTGCTATGGGCTGACCAAACGCTACTCCGTAACTGGGTCGTTATAAAGGTAGGTTTTTGGCTTGTCCGGACCCATGCTGCGAGACATGGTAGAGCAAGATGGGATTTGCCCCTCCGATCAGGAGAGATATACTCTGGGCCCCTCAGGTGATCCGACCTGGATAAGCATGCCCATGCAATGAGGATTATGAGATAATCCGAAGTGTTGGTCGGATTCACTTGAACGAGAAAGAGGTCGTGCTGCAACAAGGATGACCATGTTACCTTGAGCACGACAACATATATCGTGTGGCAAAGGGAACAGAAGTATGAAGTACAGGTTCGCCTAACCAGCTTCATCGAACACTTGGAGTCGGCACGCTTTGCTAGAGGCCGCTACCGACTAGTCGAGCCGGATGTGATCTAACCCGCGACCAAGTGA
Organism: Elymus sibiricus; assembly: GCA_039707655.1. NCBI lineage: Eukaryota > Viridiplantae > Streptophyta > Magnoliopsida > Poales > Poaceae > Elymus > Elymus sibiricus. The sequence goes on from CM077671.1 coordinate 305,832,985, forward strand.
ACGATAACCTAAGGGGTTACGCACTTAAGGGAAGGAACACGCGGGCTTTAGGATCCGTGCGAGGCCCAAGAGTTGAGACCGCGATGGATGCCTATATATAGTGGAGGTGCGACACACTTATTCTGTGATCGCTTCGGTGCCGTCATTAGGGCTTTTCATGTGTTGCAACTAGCCACCTCCACTCGCCGCTGAACTGTGTGATCGGACCTAGTAGTCCGCCGCATGGTGTTCCTCCTGCACGCGCGGATACTATTAGAGGTGGTGCACTTGCACCACTCCGGCGAACCTGTATGTGGGATCCGGCGACCGGACGTCCGAGGGAGATCACGCGAGGAGGAGACGGACTTCGCGGACGCGCTGCCGCAACTCTACTTCCGCTGCACAGCACTGCGCATCTAGTGGTAATGAACTGTGATCCATCTCTGTAGCATGTTCTAGGATGTTCTGCGCGTAGGAATATTTTAATTTGCATGCGATGCACCTATGGTAGAACCCAACAGATAAAGGTACTGAAGATGAGTCAACTTTAGCTAGAGAGTGTCCCGTTTGCTTGGAGGGTGATGATTCTAATGCTAAAACTGAAAAGGTGGGTTTGGAGAGATTAAAACTTTAACTAGTGATGTGCCCACTATCTTGGATTACAAGGACTTTAATTATGAAAGTTGCTTTTTAGTAGAATGTATTTCCTTGTTGCAATCCATTATTAGCTCATCCAATGCTTATGAACAAAATAAAGCTTTTACTCAACATATAGTAGAATCGATGTTAAAAGCTTATGCTGAGAAACTTGAACTTGAAGTTTCTATTCCTACAAAATTGCATGATGAACAGGAACCTACTATCAAAATAAAGGTGAAAGAATAATGCAATGCCTTGTGTGACCTTGGTGCTAGTGTTTCAACTATACATAAATCTCTTTGCGATGTGCTTGGTCTCACTAATATTCAAGATTGTTCCCTAAACTTGCATCTTGCGGATTCTACCATCAAGAAACCTTTGGGTAGAATAAATGATGTTCTTATCCTTGCTAATAGGAATTATGTGGCTATAGATTTCATTGTGTTTGATATTGAATGCAATCCTACTTGTCAAATAATACTTGGAAGACCTTTTCTACAAACTATAGGTGCAATTATTGATACGAAAGAGGGAAACCTACGGTTCCAATTTCAATTAAATAAAGGGATGGAACACTTCCCTAGGAAGATAACTAAACCACCTTATGAATCTATCATGAGGGCTACTTATGGGTGGAGTGTCAAAGATGAAAACACTTGAAACTATGCATTATGCCTAGCTAGGGGCGTAAAACAATAGAGCTAGTTGGGAGGCAAGCCAATAGTTATCTTTATTTTTGCTTTTTTACTTTCTGTTTGTGCGTGATAACAGGATTATTGCCTCTGTAATGATTGTGTTTTTTATGTTTAAATTAGTGTTTGTGCCAAGTAAAGCCTTTGGGATGACTTACAAGATAAGTAGAATGGATACGGTGCAAAAACAGAAACTTTAGCATTCAGTGCAGAATATCTATGATTTTACTGGAATGACTTTTTGATCTTAATTTTTTACACAGTATTTCTATACAAATTCTTCAGTATTTCCTAATTTTTCTGAATTTATGGAGTTAAGAAGTATATGTTCTCCACAGATCTTTACAGACTGTTTTGCTTAAAACATATTCTATTTTTGCTTGCATAGTTTGCTTGTTTTGCTGATGCTATGGATTATATTAGGGGGTATAAGTCATGGAGAAGTTAGAATACAGTACCTTATGCAATGATAAAATAAGAATCAATTTATAACAGTACCTAAAGTATTTGATATGTTTATTATACTAACGGATCTCACGAAGGTTTCTGTTGAGTTTTGTGTGCGGAAGTTTTGAAGTTTTGGGTGTTATCGCGATGGATGAAGGAATAAGGAGTGGCAATAGCCTATGCTTGGGGATTCCCAAGTCACCCCAAGGTAATATTCTAGGAAGACGCAAGCGTCTAAGCTTGGGGATGCCCCGGAAGGCATCCCCTCTTTCGTCTCAATCCATCGATATGTCACTTCGAGCTATATTTTTATTCATCACATGATATGAGTTTTGCTTGGAGCGTCATTTGCTTTAGTTTGTGTTTTTGTTTTAGTTTCCCACAATCATTGTTTTCCGCACACACTAATGTCTACTACACAACTTTATTCTTGTAGACTCGTGTTGGGCCTCCAAGCGTAGAGTTTTTTAGGATAGTAGCAATTTTCCCTCAAGTGGATGACCTAAGGTTTATCAATCTGTGGGAGGTGTAGGATGAAGATGGTCTCTCTCAAACAACCCTGCAATCAAATACAAGAAATATCTTGTGTCACTAACACACCCAATACAATGGCAAATTGTATAGGTGCACTAGTTCGGCGAAGAGATGGTGATAAAAGTGCAATATGGATAGTAGATATAGTTTTTGTAATCTTAAAATATAAAAACAGCAAGGTAGCAAGTGGAAAACAGCGAACAACATTGTATAAATGCTTGGAAATAAGGCCTAGGGTTTATACTTTCACTAGGCAATCTCTCAACAATGCTAACATACTTGAATCATATGATAATCCCTCAACGTGCAACAAAGAATCACTCCAAAGTTCATATCTAGTGGAGAACATAAGATGAAATTGTTATAGGTAGTAAGAACCACCTCAAAGTTACTCTTTCCGATCAATCCATTGGTCTATTCCTATATATGTCACAAACAGCCCTAGAGTTGTACTAAAATAACAATGATTCATATCAATCAACCCTAATGTCACCTAGATACTCTAATGTCACCTCAAGTATCCGTGGGCTAATTATTTGACATGCATCAAACAATTTTAGATTCATTGTATTCAATCGAACACAAAGAACTTCAAAGAGTACCCCAAGATTTCTATCGGAGAACGTAGTATGAAAATGTGCAATCAACCCCTATGCATAGATTCCCAAGGTCACCGGAATCCGCAAGTTGTTGCCAAGTGATACGTCTCCAACGTATCTGTAATTTTTGATTGTTCCATGCTGTTATATTATTATTCTTGGATGTTTTACAATCATTTTATAGCAACTTTATATCATTTTTTAGGACTAACCTATTGACATAGTGCCAAGTGCCAGTTGCTGTTTTTTAGTTCGCAGAATATCAGTACCAAACGGAGTCCCATCGCGATGAAACTTTTTGGAGCTTTTTTTGGACCAGAAGACATCCAGGGAGCGAAAGAAGTTCCTGGGAGGAGGCCCATGGGGCCCAGAAGACACCAGGGCGCGCTAGAGGCCCCCGACGCGCCTTGGCGGGTTGTGGTGGCCTCGGGAGTCCCCTCCACCGCCTCTGAGCTCTATAAATACCCAAATAATACAGAAACCCTAGAGGGGTCAGCGAACAATACTTCCAGCCGCCGCAAGTTCCAGAACCGCGAGATCCAATCTAACACCATCACGGAGGGGTTCATCATCCTCATTGGTGCCTCTCCGATGATGCGTGAGTAGTCCACCATAGACCTACGGGTCCGTAGGCAGTAGCTAGATGGCGTTCTCTCTCTCTTTTGATTCTCAATACAATGGTCTCTTGGAGATTTATTGGATGTAATGACTTTTTGCGGTGTGTTTGTTGGGATCCGCTGAATTTTGAGTTCATATTCAGTTTCTATCCATGAATATTATTTGATTCTTCTTTGATCTCTTATATGCGTGATTACTTATAGCCTCGTATTTCTTCTTCGAATCTTTGGTTTAGTTAGTCCAACTAGATCGATTTTTCTTGCCATGGGAAGAGGTGCTTTGTGATGGGTTCGATCTTGCGATGTCCTCTCCCAGTGACAGAAGGGGTAGCGAGGCACGCATGTATAGTTGCTATTAAGGATAACAAGATGGGGTCTATTCCTACATGAATATATCTTGTCTACATCATGTCACCGTTCTTATTGCATTACTCCGTTTCTCCATGAACTTAATACACTAGATGCTTGCTGGATAGCGGTCGATGTGTGGAGTATTAGTAGTAGATGCAGAATCGTTTCGGTCTACTAATCTTGGACGTGATGCCTATATAATGATCATCTCCTTGGATATAGTCATGATTATTTGATCTTCTATTAATTGTCCAATAGTAATTTTTTTACCCACCGTGTGCTATACTCATGAGAGAAGCCACTAGTGAAACCTACGGCCCCCGGGTCTACTTTTCCAACATATAGCTTTCCGATCTATCTTTTGCCGCTTTTATTTTCAGATCTATTATTCCAAAAACCGAAAAATACCTTGCTCTACTTTTTATTTTCTTCTTTTATTTTGTGTTCTTGTGCGATCTATCTATCCAATCTACTACAATATAATCTATCGTTTTACCATGGAGAGATTGACAATCTATCTTACTCGTCGGGTTGCAAGTATTTTTTTCTTTGTGTGCAGGTACCATTTACATACTGTTGCATGGTTCTCCTACTGGTTCAATAACCTTGGTTTCATAACTGAGGGAAATACTTACCGTAGCTGTGCTGCATCATCCCTTCCTCTTTGGGCAAATACCAACGCAGTCTCAAGCCACGTCAAAGTAATTTCTGGCGCCGTTGCCGGGGCGACATCATCAACATCTATCAGGTTCCTAATCACAAATCTCATCTCCTTGCAATTTACATTATTTCCCATTTGCCTCTCGTTTTCCTCTCCTCCACTTCACAAAAATTTGCTGTTTTATTCGCCCTCTTTTTTCGTTTGCCTTTTTTTCTCGTCAGATCTCTTGTTTGCTTGCAATCTTGTTTGCGTAGTCACGATGACTCAAGAAAATACCAAATTGTGTAATTTTTCCAATACCAATAATAATGATTTTATTAGTACCCCGATTGGTCATCCCACCACTAGTGCGGAGTCTTGTGATATTAATGCCGCTTTGTTGAATCTTGCCATGAAAGATCAATTTTCCGGTACTCCTAATGAGGATGTCGCGTCCCATGTAAACACATTCGTAGAATTGTGTGATATGGAAAATAAAAAATATGTGGACACCGATATAGTGAAGTTGAAATTATTTATTTTCTCCTTGCGGGATCGTGCAAAAATTTGGTTTTCTTCTTTGCCTCGCAATAGTATTGATTCTTGGGATAAGTGCAAGGATGCTTTTATTACAAAGTATTTTCCGCCCGCGAAAATTATTTCCCTTAGAACTCAAATCATGAATTTTAAGCAACTTGAGCATGAACATATTGCACAATCTTGGGAAAGAATGAAATTGATGCTAAGAAATTTTCCTACTCATGGTTTAAATATTTGGATGATCATACAAAAAATTTATGCGGGATTGAATTTTGTCTCTAAAAATCTTATAGATTCCGCCGCGGGTGGTACTTTTATGGAAATTACTTTGGGTGAAGCTACTAAATTGCTAGATATTATTATGGCAAATTATTCACAATGGCATACTAAAAGAGCACCTACTAGTAAAAAAGTTAATTCGGTTGAAGAAATTAGTACTTTGAGTGAAAAAGTTGATGCTCTTATGAAGTTGGTTGCTAGTAAAAATGCTCCTATTAATCTTAATGACGTGCCTTTGTCTACTTTGATTGAGCAAAATAGTGATTCCTTAGATGTGAATTTCATCTCGCGAAACAATTATAATAACAATGCTTATAGAGGTAATTTTAATCCTAGGCCTTTTCCTGGAAATTCCTCTAATAATTATGGTAATTTCTATGGTAATTCTTCTTACAGTAATAATAGAAACCCCTCTGATCTTGAGAGTAATATTAAAGAATTTATCAATGCTCAAAAAGCTTTCAATACTACGATAGAAGAAAAGTTGAATAAGATTGATGATATGTTTAGAAGCATTGATAGAATTTCCCATGATGTAGAAAATCTGAAGTTGAAAGCTTTTGCACCTAAGATTGATGAATCAATTAAAGCCTTATATGTTTCTATGGATGAAAGTAAGAAAAGAACCGCTATGCTTAGAGCTTTAGAAAAAGCGTTTTCTAGTGATTACTTTCATAAAAATGATAAAGATCTTAAAGTGATTGGTGTTTCTTCTATTGATTCCTTATTTAGTAATATTAAAATTTATGATGAAGGGACTGAAGTAGAGTCAACTTTAGCTAGAAGGCATCCCAATGATTTGGAGGGTGAAAATCTTGATATTTTTTTGATGAAAGTGGGTTTGAAGAGGTCAAAACGTTAACTAGTGATGTGCCCACTATTTTGGATTACAAAGATTTTAATTATGATATTTGATCTTTGATTGAATGTATTTCTTTGGTGCAATCCATGATAAATTCACCCCATGCTTATGAACAAAATAAAGCTTTTACTAAACATATTGTTGATGCCATGATGAAATCTTTTGAAGAAAAGTTGGAGTTAGAGATTTAAATTCCTAGAAAGTTACATGATGAGTGGGAACCTACCATTAAAGTCGAGATTAAAAATTATGAGTGCTTAGCTTTATGTGATTTTGGTGCTAGTGTTTCCACAATTCTGAAATCTCTATGTGATGTGCTTGGTCTTACCAATATTGAAGAATGTTCTCTTAATTTGCACTTGGCGGATTCTACTATTAAAAAGCCTTTGGGAAGAATTAATGATGTTCTTATTCTTGCAAATAGGAACTATGTGCCCATATATTTTATTTCTCTTGATATTGATTGCAATCCGTCTTGTCCCATTATACTTGGTAGACCGTTTTTACGCACTATAGGTGCCTTGATTGATATGAAAGAAGGAAATATTAAATTTCAATTTCCACTAAGAAAGGGTATGGAACACTTCCCTAGAACAAGAATTAAGCCACCATATGAATCAATCATGAGAGAATCCTAGGGAGGAAAAACTAAACATGAAAACACTTGAATCTATGCATTATGCCTAGGTAGGGGTGTAAAACAATAGCGCTTGTTAGGAGGCAACCCAATGAATAAATTTATTTTCACCTTTTTATTTCTGTTATTGAGTGTTGACACAATTATGCTACTGTTCTGATTGTGTTTTTTATGTTTTAATTAGTGTTTGTCCCAAGTAAAGCCTTTAGGATGGCTCACAAGATGAGTAGAAACAATGCTGAATCTGAAAAAAAACTTTGACTCCAGTGCAGGAATTTTCATTTTTTACTGGAGCATGATAATGGGCGGAAATTTTAACACGGTATTTCTATACAAACTCTTTAATTTTTCCTAATTGTTCAGAATTTTTAGAGTTACCAAAGTATGGTTAGAGTACAGATTACTACAGACTGTTCTGTTTTCGATAGATTCTGTTTTCGTTGCATTGTATGCTTGTTTTGACGAATCTATGGTTTGTATTGAAGGGTATAAGCCATGGTAAAGTTAGAATACAGTAGATATAATGCAATAATAAAATATGAATGGGTTTGCAACAGTACTTAGAGTGGTGATTTGCTTTATTATACTAACGGATCTCACGAAAGTTTTGTTGAGTTTTGTGTGATTGAAGTTTTCGAGTTTTGGGTGAGATCACGATGGATGAAGGAATAAGGAGTGAAAAGAGCCTAAGCTTGGGGATGCTACAGCACCCCCAAGATAATATCCAAGGAGAAACAAGCAACTAAGCTTGGGGATGCCCCCGAGTGGCATCCCCTCTTTCTTCTAACGACCATCGGGATTTTACTTGGAGCTATATTTTTATTCGTCACATATCATGAGTTTTGCTTGGAGCGTCTTGTATCATTTGAGTCTTTGCTTGATTTACTTTTTAGTTTGTCACAAGTATCCTTGCTGGACACACCTATTTGAAAGAGCCAAAATTATGCTATGATTTGTTAGAATTGCTCTATATGCTTCACTTAAATATTTTGAGCTATGGAATTGCTCTAGTGCTTCACTTATATTTTTTTGAGCATGGTGTGCTTTATTTTCTTTGAAGAAACACTCTCATGCTTCACTTAGATTAATTTGAGAGTTAGTAAATTTTGAAGAAATTCTCTCATGCTTCACTTATTTTATTTTGAGAGATGAAATTTTTATGCTCATGTTCTTCACTTATATTATTTGAGCTTGTCAAAAGCAATGGCAATATATGAAACTAGTCATAAAGTGATAGATATTAAAGAGGTATATAATAAAAACTTTCATGAAGATCATTGGACAAATTAAACTTGATTCCTTGTAATAGTTTTGAGACATGATGATAGTAATATGTGAGTCATGTTGGTGAGTAATTATGCTTTAGTAAGAATATTGGTGTTAAGGTTTGTGTTTCCCTATGAAAGCACGAAAGTCAATAGTTGTGCAATGAAATTACATCCTACTTATGGTGCATTATTCGGTGTTAGTTATGCTTAATGCCCGTTTGTGTGAATTTTTGTTTCTTGGTTGGTTGCTTCTCAATCTATTTGCTAGCCTCCACTTGTACTAAGTAGAAATACTACTTGTGCATCCAAAATCCTTAAACCCAGTTTTGCCATATCAGTCCACCATACCTACCTATATGCGGTATTTCCGTGCCGTTCTAAGCAAATTTGTATGTGCCATCTCTAATTTTCAAAATGAATTTCCTTTTTGTGTGCTCATACCGCTCATGAAACAGTAGGGGGTCTCCAATATTTTTCCATGCTAGATGTGTTATTCTCATGATGAGTGTTTATTCACTTGTCATTGCACGAGAGTATGACGGTAATAGGGATGCCCAGTCCCGAAATGAAAAAGAAATTTACTTTATGTTGTCAAATAATAAATTCCTAGGAAATTGTTGGTATGGAAGGCAACCGTGGATACGGCTAGCCATGGATTGTGAAAGAATGTGGAAAAAGGAATAAACTTTATTTTCTGTTTGGGAACTGCCTATGATGTATCTATCATGGAAAGTATTGAGAACTACTCGGTCGTTTTCGTTGACAGGAAAGGCATGCCACCCAAAATATTTTCTCTCTCTCAATTTAAGCTTTGAGCTCTGGCACCTCTACAAATCACTACTTCCCTCTGCGAAGGGCTTACCTATTTACTTTATGCAATTTTTAGTTTTATTTGAGTCTCCATCTTCTCTTATAAAGCACCAACTAGGGGGCACAATGATCATACTTGTGCATTGGATGTAGCTAATATTTGAGTGTGTTTCATGAATGGATCAATGATTGAGCATGATGGGCTAGGGATAACTTTCTTTAGTGTTGATATTCTGAAAGACATGGTTGCTTGTTGGCATGCTTGAGTATTAGAGTCTTTATGTCAAAACTAGACTATTGCTTTGAACCATCTAAAAGTCCAAATGTCCATGCTACAAAAGAAAAGAATATGTGATGAACATGTTAGGCAGCATTCCACATTAAAAATTCTGTTTTTATCATTTACCTACTCGAGGACGAGTAGGAATTATGCTTGGGGATGCTGATACGTCTCCAAATTATCTATAATTTTTTATTGTTCCATGCAGTTATATTATCATTCTTGGATGTTTTACAATCATTTTATAGCAACTTTATATCATTTTTCGGGACTAACCTATTGGCATAGTGCCAAGTGCTAGTTGCTGTTTTTTGCTTGTTTTTTACTTTGCAGAATATCAGTACCAAACAGAGTCCAATCGCGATGAAATTTTTTGGATATTTGTTTGGACCAAAAGACATCCAGGGACTGACAAAAGTACCTGGGAGGAGGCCCATGGGTCCCAAAAGACACCAGGGCGCGCCAGAGGCCCCCGACGCGCCCTGGTGGGTTGTGGTGGCCTCGGGAGTCCCCTCCACCGCCTCTGAGATCTATAAATACCCAAATATTCTAGAAACCCTAGAGGAGTCGATGAAAAATACCTCCAGCCTTCGCAAGTTCCAGAACCGCGAGATCCAATCTAACACCATCACGGAGGGGTTCATCATCCTCATTGGTGCCTCTCCGATGATGCATGAGTAGTCCACCATACACCTACAGGTCCGTAGGCAGTAGCTAGATGGCTTTCTCTCTCTCTTTTGATTCTGAATACAATGGTCTCTTGGAGATCTATTTGATGTAATGACTTTCTACGGTGTGTTTGTGGGACCCGATGAATTTTGAGTTCATGATCAGTTTCTATCCATGAATATTATTTGAGTCTTCTTTGATCTCTTATATGCATGATTACTTATAGCCTCGTATTTCTTCTTTGAATCTTTGGTTTAGTTAGGCCAACTAGATCGATTTTTCTTGCCATGGGAAGAGGAGCTTTGTGATGGGTTCCATCTTGCGGTGTCCTCTCCCAGTGACAGAAGGGGCAGCGAGGCACGCATGTATCGTTGCTATTAAGGATACCAAGATGGGGTCTATTCCTACATGAATACATCTTGTCTACATCTTGTCACCGTTCTTATTACATTACTCCGTTTCTCCATGAACTTACTACACTAGATGCATGCTGGATAGCGGTCGATGTGTGTAGTAATAGTAGTAGATGCATAATCGTTTCGGTCTACTAATCTTGGACGTGATGCCTATATGATGATCATCGCCTTGGATATCGTCATAATTATTTGATCTTCTATCAATTGCCCAACAGTAATTTGTTTACCCACTGTGTGCTATACTCATGAGAAAAGCCACTAGTGAAACCTACGGCCCCCGGGTCTACTTTTCCAACATATTGCTTTCTGATCTATCTTTTTCCGCTTTTGTTTCCAGATCTATTATTCCAAAAACCCAAAAATACCTTGCAGCACTTCTTATTTGCTTCTTTTATTTTGTGTTCTTGTGCGATCTATCTATCCAATACACTACAATCTAATCTATCTTTTTACCGTGGAGAGATTGACAACCTCTCTTACGCGTCGGGTTGCAAGTATTTGTTCTTTGTGTGCAGGTACGGTTTACATAGTGTTGCGTGGTTCTCCTACTGGTTCGATAACCTTGGTTTCATAACTGAGGGAAATACTTACCGTAGCTATGTTGCATCATCCCTTCCTCTTTGGGGAAATACCAACGCAGTCCCAAGCCACGTCACCAAGACATATATCAAGTGATCTCAAATCCAATATTCAATCCGACATAACAAAATCTCAAAGGGAAAGATTCAATTCATCACAACAAGATAGCAAGGGAAGAACACCGTATGATCCAACTATATTCACAAAGCCCATGATACATCAAGATCGTGCCATCTCAAGAACATGAGAGAGAGAGAGAGAGATTAAACACATAGCTACTGGTACATACCCTCAGCCCCGAGGGTGAACTACTCCCTCCTCGTGATGGGCTCCATTGGAATGTTGAAGATGGCCACCGGTGATGGTTTTCCCCCTCCGACAGGGTACTAGAAAGGCTCCAGATGGGTTTTTCTTTGATACAGAGAGTTGCAGCAGCGGAGCGAAAGTTCTAGGTTGTTTTCTGCAGGTTTCTGTATATATAGGATTTTTCAGCGTTGTAATCACGCCAGCTGAGCCACGTGGGCCCCACAAGCCATCAGGGTGCGCCCAGGTGGGTTGGGCGCGCCTTGTTGTCTTGTGGCCCACAGGTGGCTCCCCTCCGGTGGTTCTTCGCTCCGGTATTTCTTATTTTCTCCAGAAAAAATCATAAAAAAGTTCCGGACGATTCCGAGAACTTTTATTTTCTGCACAAAAAACAACACCACGGTAATTCTGTTGAAAACATCGTCAGTTCGGGTTAGTTCTAAATAAATTATATAAGGTGCAGAAAAACCATATAAAAGTATTGTAAACATAGGCAAGTATGGCATGAATACTTCATAAATTATCGATACTTTGGAGATGCATCACACACCCACTTGAGAGAGACACACTATCACCATAATTTATTAGAATAATCTATGTGCTTCACTTATACCTTTTGAGATTAGCAGTTGCTCTAGTACTTCACTTATATCTTTGAGAGCACGGTGGCGTATAGATTTTATAGAAATAATTGCACTCTCGTTCTTCAATTATATTTGTTTGAGAGTTAATAAATAGCGACGGTAATTTGCATGGGTTATAAGACTAGTCCAAAAATAATAGGTATTCAATGAGTGCATAATCAAAACTACATGTAGCACATAAAAGAGAAATCATGGTTAATGATACTAATGTGGTAATGTGAAAGACCATGAGTGCATGATCATTGGTTAATAGGAGTATCGTGAATTAGAGGTTGTTAACTTGCTGTTCATCCAAATATTTTTATAGCATGGTGATGATGTGTGAGCATGCTTATTCCTCGTTGAAATCCTAATGTTGTTGAGGTCGGAGGCGCGCGATGGTTAACTCCTCCGAACCTCCTCCCTAGGGGCATGCGAGTGGTGCTTTGCTTCGAGAGAGTAATAAAATCTTGCAATAAGTATGTGAGTTGTTTATGAATAATGTGAATCCATGGATATACGCACTCTCACCTCCACATATTTGCTAGCCTCTTCGGTACCGTGCATTGCCCATTCTCACCTCGAGGATCGGTGCAACCTTCGCCGGTGCATCCAAACCCCGTGACATGATATGCTCTGTTGCACATAAGCCTCATTATATCTTCCTCAAAACAGACACCATACCTACCTATCATGGCATTTCCATAGCCATTCCGATTTATATTGCCATGCTATGTCAGTGAGGAAAGAATGATCATCATTATTAAGGCACTATGTCAGTGAGGAAAGAATGATGGAGACAATGATTCCCCCACAAGTAGGGATGAGACTCCGGACGAAAAATAAAAGAAAAAAGAACAAAAAGAAGAAAAAAAGAGAAAAAGAACAAAAATAAATGAGAGAAAAGAGAGAAGGGATAGTGCTACTACCTCTTATTCCACACTTGTGCCTCAAAGTGGCACCATGTTCTTCATATAGATAGACTCTTGTTTTGTCACTTCCATATGCTAGTGGGAATTTTTCATTTTAGAATTTGGCTTGTATATTCCGATGGCGGGCTTCCTCAAATGCCCGAGGTCTTCATGCGCAAGCAAGTTGGTTGCACAACCACTTAGCTTCAGTTGAGATTTCATACACTTATAGCTCTAGTTGATCCGTTGCATGGAAATCCCTACTACTCGCATTGATATCTATTGATGGGCATCTCCATAGCCCGTTGGTACGCCTAGTTGACGCGAGACTTTCTTCTCCACATTTTACCCCTTTGAAACCTACCACCATATTCTATTCCACCTTTATGCTATATCCATGGTTCACGCTCATATATTGCGCGAGTAATAAAAAGCACAAGCGTGTTAAAAAGTACGAACCAATTGCCTGACTTGACACCGTGGTGCTTGACATTTGCATTTATGTGGTGAAGACGGAGCCATGCTCTATTCTTATATGATAAAATTAATAGGGGGTGAACATTCTTTTTGGATCGTATACTTTGAAACTTGATGATTATGTTTCTTATGTTTATAAATATTACTATGTTGATGTTTATTAATTCATCGTTTCTCAATGATCAAACCTGCAATAGATTACATGTTGGGTAGCATGTCACATCAAAAAAATTGTTTTTTATCATTTACCTACTCGAGGAGGAGCAGGAATTAAGCTTGGGTATGTTGATACGTCTCCAACGTATCTATATTTTTTGATTGTTCCATGCTATTATATTATCATTCTATGATACTTTTTGGGTATTTATTTACCAATTAAAATTATTTTTGAGCACTAACCTATAAACCCAGTGCCCAGTGCCAGTTGCTGTTTTCTGCATGTTTTCGGCTTTTCAAGTTTACAATATCAAATGAAGTCCAATTGCCACGAAACTTTAATATGATTTTTTCTGGACCAAAAGAAGACCTGGATGCTTTGGGACAGGACCAGAGGCCACCCGAGGGAGGCACCACATAACAAAGCGCGCATAGGGGCTAGGTCGCGCCCTGTTGTGTGGTGGGTCCCCCTAGCGCCTCCTGTCATCCCTCTTCGCTCTATAAATCATCTAAAATATCAAAAACCCTAGAGAGCCTCTCGAAACACTTTTTCCGCCGCCGCAAGTCTCTGTTCCGCCGTGTGCCCATCTGGAGCCTTGTTCCGGTGCCCTGACGGAGGGGGGATTGATCAAGGAGGGCCTCTACATCATCCTTGTTGCTCCCATGGTGATGTGCGAGTAGTTTACCACAGACCTATGGGTCCGTAGTTAGTCCCTAGATGGCTATCTCTCTCTCTTGATCTTCAATACAATGATCATCACATCTTCGCTTTGGTCTATCTGATGTAATTCTTTTGCGCGGTGCGTTTGTTGGGATCCGATGAATTGTGGGTTTATGTTCAGATTATTCATGAAAAGTATTTGAGTCACCTCTGAATATTATGATTCTTATTTGCATGATCATTATAGCTTCGTAAATCACTCTGATCTATTGAATAGTTTGGCCAACTAGATTGATATTTCTTCAGTGAGAGAGGTGTGTTGTAGTGGGTTCAATGTGGCGGTGCTCTATATCCCAGTGACAGAAAGGGACAAGACACGTCTTTGTATTGTTGGCACTAAGTATAAAACAATGGGGTTAGTTCATATTAATTGAATTTTCTTTGTCTGCATCATGTCATCGTTCTCCAAGCATTACTCTGTTTTACTTAATACTCTAGATGCATGTTGGATAGAGGTTGATGGGTGGAGTAACAGAAATAGGTGCAGGCAGGAGTCGGCCTATTTGCTTATGGACGTGATTCCTATATATACATGATCATTGTCGTGAATTTCTATCAATTGCCCAACAGTAATTTGTTTACCCACAATATGCCTACTACATGAGAGATGCCACTAGGGAAAACTATGGCCCGCAGGTCTATTCACTTATAAATTTACAAAAGCTTCCAATACCTTGCTGCCATTTATTATATTTTATTTTAATTTGCAATTTACAATTATCTACTATCATCTACACACTTCATTTGCTTGCAAATAACGAGATCAAGGGAATTGACAACCCTCTTGCCGCGTTGGGTGCAAGTCGCTGAAGACGGTGGTTGACCGTTGATAACCCACAAGCGTAGGGGACCATTTGTAGCCTCTTTAGATAAATAAGAGTGTCGAACCCAACAAGGAGCTAAAGGTAGAATTAATATTCTCTCAAGTTCTATCGACCACCGATAGAACTCTATGCACGCTAACGCTTACTTTACCTAGAACAAGTATGAAACTACTTTGTGGGAAGGAAACTAGAAGTACTTAGTAGGTGTGATAGATAGGTTTGCAAGATAATAAATAACAAGTAAATAAAATTTAGGGGATGCTTAGAGAAATATTAAATAAGTTAATTGTTTAGTAGAATGCTTTTTGTACCACAAGAGAAAGATTGTCCATATGCAATTGAATATAACATGATAGATTCTTGTCATATGCAATGAGGGAGAGGCATACGCTAACACCCTTTCCGTACTTGGATCATATGCACTTATGATTGGACCTTTAGCAAGCATCCGCAACTACTAGAAATCATTAAGGTCCCATACACAAACATCAAGTTCTCTTTACTCCCATACGCAAACAATCCCCTTACTCGGGTGTAACCTTCTGTCACTCTAGCCACCCACTATAAGCGAATCATGAACATATTGGAAACCCTCCAGCAGGATTCCCTCACGTGTGCGCCTCATGGAAGGCACCTTAGGACAGCACCATGTCAACATACAACTCATATCAATAACATCATACCACAATTAACCCATAGGACAAAAGAAATCTAGTCAAACGTCATAGGATAGCCACACATCATTGGATAATAATATATAGAATTAAGCACCATGTTTGAGTAGAATTACAGTAGGGATGAGAGGTTTTACACCCCTGCATAGAGGGGGAGAGAACTGGTGGTGACGGCGGCGAAGTTGTTGGTGTAGATCGCCGTCACGATGGTTGCCCCGGCGGCGCTCCGGCGCCACCGGGAGAGAGGGGGAGAGAGCCCCCCTCCTTCTTATTCTTCCTTGGCCTCCTCCCTAGGTGGGAGGAGAATTTCCCCTCTGGTCCATGGTGTGCATGGCCCCCGGAGGGCAGGAGCCCCTCCGAGATTGGATCTCTCTCTCTCTGTATCTCTTCTATTTTCGCGACTAGTTTCTGACCCCTTCACCGTTTTTTAAATATCCGAAGATCCATAACTCCGATCACGCTGAAATTTTGAGGGGATTTTTATCGCAGAAATATCTTTCCTGTGGAGAAAGTAGGGCCCCAACCGACTTAAGGGGTGGCCAATAGCTATCAGGGTGCGGCCACCCCCTGGTCACGCCCTGATGGGTACTAGGCCCCTCGGGCATCGTATTGCATTGATTATGACTCTCAAAAATCACATATATTCCAAAATAAATCTCCGTAAATTTTTATCGCGTTTGGACTTCGTTTGATATGGATTTCCTGCAAAACAAAAAACACACAAAAAATAGGAACTGGAACTGGGTCAAAAGGGTAGTGCTCAAAAATAATATAAAATGGTAAATAAATACCCAAAAAGTATCCTAGAATGATAATATTATAGCATAGAACAATAAAAAATTGTAGATACGTTGGAGACGTATCAAACGTTACTCCTATTGGCTCGATAAACCTTGGTTCTTTGCTGAGGGAAATACTTATCCGTATTATGCTGCATCACCCGTTCCTCTTCACGGAAAATCCAATGCAGATCACAAGTAACAACATGCTGGTCTATTGTCAGAAGGAGAAGGACTCACAAGAGGTAGAGGTTTTGGATGTGACCCATGTCATGTGGTTGGAGCTTCACTCCGTCATGATGGAGCGCAAGTGTCCCATCTATGCTCCCTTTCTTATGCATCTAAGTGAGAAGACCTAGGCATCCACCTTTCCAGTCGAAGAGCTTGATAGTAGTGATCTGACTATTCATGGGGCTGTGCAACTTCGACTGGAGGACAAGTGGAGTACCCATGCTGCTCCTGAGATGGAGGTCCTTGAGGCTAAGGATGAGGAGGAGGATGAGGATGAGGGCGGTGCTGCCCCAGTTACGTGCCATCTGGTGCGGAGCCATCTTGGGCTAAGAAGCTAAAGGAGAAGATGGAGAAGCTATTCCGCATGTAGGCTCATGGTCAGTAAACGACACACGTTGCAGAGAAGAAGGCTAGGAGCTGTGACAAGTCTATGATGAGGCACCTTGGCATGGAGGTCGACAGCGGGTCTGACGATAGGATCACATATGAGGAGGTGTGGACTTCCAAGCATTCCAAGTGAGACTCAGATGTTGATTAGCCTGTTGCTGAAGATGCCAGCTCAAGCGAGCACATGGAGTGGTGATGATGATCTCATGCATTGCTACACTACTGGAATCAGGAGATTTGCCGTCTGCCATGGCAGACGGCAAAGGGCAAAAGGCGGACGACAAAGGCCTTTGCCGTCCGCTAGCGGACGGCACAATTTCGGGCCCAACGAGCTCCGGCAAAGGGGTTCTTTGCCGTCTGCTTTGGCCCAGCGGACGGCAAAGATTCTTTGCCGTCAGCTTGCAGACGGCAAAGGACCTCGACGGCGTAGTACTCATGGCGCCACCGTCAGGTGGCTAACGGACCCCCACCCTTTGCCGTCTGCCTCCCGCCCCCCTTTGCCGTCTGCCTCCCGCCCCCCGTTGCCGTCTGCCTCCCGTCCCCCTTTGCCGTCTGCCACGTGGCAGCTTTGCCGACGGCGGCTGTCACGTGGCAGCTTTGCCGACGGCGGCCGTCGGCATAGCGGCCTTTGCCGTCCGGGGCAGATGGCAAAGAGGTTGTATTGCCTCTTTTTTTTGTTACATTCAACAATTTTCAAACAAACAATATATGATATATACATAATTAATTCACAGAAACAATGTGCAACAACCATATATGATCAACCAACAATTATACCAAATTAAAAGTATCAAATGCCACATTGTTCGCCATATTACAATAGGTTCATACATACATACATATAGTCTCATCGATACAAATGACTCAAAACATGAAAACAGAAAGTAAACCTAGCACTACATCAAAGCAAGCTGCCGTGAACTCGTCTCAAATCTGCAAAATTGGAAATAAGAAAGTTAGAAAAATAATACTAGAATTAAGAAGTAGAAGAAGATCTAGAATTAGAAGAAGATGAAGGGGCTGTTTGGTTTCAAGACACAACTAGCCACACTTTGCCACAACTCAACTTAGGCAAGTTTGACCATGTTAGGTGTGTGTTTGGTTCTTGCCACAACTAAGGCAAGAATTTTTTTTATTAGCAGTAAGACCCACATGTCATAGATAGAAAAAGTGTGGCAAGATTCCCTTAGGCAAGCCAAAGTGTGGTAACTATTTGAGCACCTCAAGTAAGGCAAGTGTGGTAAAATTGTGGCAAGCCAAAGTGTGGTAAAATTGCGGCAAGCCAAATTGTGGCTAACTATTTGAGCACCTAAAGCCAAAGTGTGGCAAGATTCTTTCTCTGTCTCCTCTTGTTTTTCTTCTTCTTATTGCTTATTTGTGTCATTTTAGAGCTAACCTAGGTAATTATCACATTATTTACCTAACTAAGCTTATTGTGTCATTTTGCAAGAAAATAAGCTAAGTCTATGGCATCTATGAGGTTACCAAGTCTATCATGTCATTTTTGAGTTAACTAAGCTTATTATGTCAGTGTGGAGGAAAAAATGCTAAGTATATGTCATTTTAGAGCTAACTTAGGTACAATATGTCATTTTGGAGGTAAGTAAGCTTACTATGTCATTTTATAGGAAACCAAGCTAACTTAGGTAAAATATGACATTTGTCTAAGTGCTAAGTTTGTCATTGTGCTAAGTTTGTCTAAGTGCTATGTTTGTATTTGTTTGAGAAAATGAGCCAAGTAAGTGGCATATTAGGGCTTACCATCCTCGTCATCACGGAGGTGAAGCACTGGGGTTGCTCGGGTCGTGCGATGCGGCTCGGGAGTTATGCTGTACCAAAGATCATTTGCGTTAGCATGATGACGCTGAAATGTTAAGACTAGTAAGTAATGAACAGTGAAATGAAACTCACCGTTCTAGCCGTGGTAATGACTGGCATCGGTGGAGGGGTCTGGCCATTCTTCTCGCACAAAGTCTGCACATTTGGTTTTGCCAAGTAAATCATATTGGTTATTAATGAAAAGAACATGTAGTGCATGATTTGGCTAATATATATGAAGAAGAAACTTACCACGATGAGCTCGTACATGGCCCGGTTAGATGCATCGTTCCGTGCCCTCTCCTCCTCCAACAACCTAGCCGTCCTCTCCTCCAGATCCCTCTTCTCCTCCGCCACTTGCCGGGCCTGTTCCGCCAGAAGCGCCTGGGTTGTCTCTCTCTCTTTCTGCAGAGCAGCCTGCAACACAACTCCTCGTTAGCATTGTAATCATCTTTGTTCGCACGCACAATGTAATGGAGGAAACCTATCTGAGTCCGTATGACTAACCTCGATGGCGAGCTGGACTGGCCGTGGACGAGGCGGCATCTCAGGACAGGAGCTCGTTTGGCGCGCCTTGATCTGCCGGAGAGTGCTCGAAGACCGTATATGTCCATCTCCAATGGCTATCGAGCCATGGGGCCTCCCGTGGCCAGCTATCATCACCAGGTCTGGATCAAGTGGATGCTGGCTCGGGTTGAAGTCCTCCCCATTCACCGCCTTTCCCACATCTCTGTACCTCACGAGCTTGTGGTGGGAGGAGATATTGCTGAAGTTCTCGGGATCATCGAGGTCAGACTCAGAGAATGCCTTGACCTTCTTGTATGAGGCAGTATGGGCCATGGCATAGAGGTCGTACACCGCTGGCACCTCCGTCTTATTGTGATGAGCCTACAAGAGAGGAACAAAGTATTAATAATGGGTAAACCTAGCACTACAAGAATGAATTGCAGGAATCATGAAGCAAACCACATACCCAGTTTCGCCCGAACTGATAAATGTTGGCGCTGCCTTGATGGTGTGGCACACCTTCCATTTGGGCACGTCGTGCCTTGGCATCGTTGTGGACGACTCGCCATTGGTCAGAGCACCATTCATTCACCAATGCCTCCCAACAACCCATCTTATCCGCACACCATCTAGGGGGCACCTAAGTTAATAAAGAGAAATTTGAGATCTATGCCTACGAATCAAAGCAAAGGAAACTAAGTACAAGGCCTTAAGAATAGGTAATTACCTTCATGTACTGCTCCTTGTCCAGAAACTTTCGGCGGGACGACGACTTGGCCTTCTTAATACGCTGCGAGGCGTAGTAGTCTCGAACAGCCTGTACCCGAGCCTCGTGTCGTAAGTTCTGTAGTAGGCGCTTGCACTCGAAATCGATAAGCTGTGCCGCGGCCTCCTCGTAACCCTCCTCACACCTGTAGAAGGTATGCAATCAAAAGAGACAACACTGATTAGTACAATAACTAGCTATTATTGATTTTTAATTGTGTAAAGGAGAAATTACCCAGAACTTCCTGATGACCATGTCGGCCCTCGTGTGGCACAACACACCGTCGATCATCTCCTCCGGCGGTGCAGGGGCAGCCAAGTAGTGCTCCCATTTCAATCCTACCTCTTCTTGCTGACCCTTGCCGGGCAACGTGACAAACCCCGGGAAGTTATGCCGTAAAATATGCATTGGATTAAAGAATCCCGGTGGAAAGATCTTTTCTAACTTGCAGATCAACTCCGACGCCAACTCTTCCAGTTCGTCTAGCACGTCAGGCGATAGTTCTTTCGCACAAAGAGCACGGAAGAAATAGCAGAGCTCTGCCAGTACTAGCCATTCATCCTCAGGGATAAAGCCACGCAACATCACCGGCATTAGCCGCTCAAGCCATATGTGCCAATCATGACTCTTGAGACCAAATATTTTCAATTTTTCAGGACTCGCTCCCCTCTTTAGATTCGCTGCATACCCATCGGGGAACATCAACTGCATTTTCACCCACAAGATCATTTCCCTCATAGCTGGCCTTCCAAGATTGAACCATGCCTTTGGCTTCCTCCAGTTCTTCTTTCCTTTCGGCTGTCGCATGTTTTGTAACGGTCTATCACATAGAGCCTCCTGATCGACTCTAGCCTTAGGATTATCCTTCGACATCCCCTCTATGCCGAACAATGTACCAAAAAGGGCCTCGGTGATATTCTTTTCAGTGTGCATCACGTCGATGTTGTGTGGGCAAAGCAGGTCTTTAAAGTAAGGCAGATCCCACAAGCATATCTTGTGAATCCAGGCGTGTTTCGAATTATACCCTTTGAAATACCCTGGACGATTTGGATCCGGCTCGAGAGCGTTTATCTGATCCAGGGTTTGTTGGCCTGTCAATGCAGGTGGTGCAGAGTTTTTGACAACTATACCTTTCATGAAATTCTGCTTGTCTTTTCTGAACTTATGGCGAGGATCCAGGAACTGTCTATGCAAGTCAAAGCAAGAATACTTGCGACCCGCCTGCAGCCAACGGAACTCAATAGCTGCCTTGCATGTGGGGCACGGGAACCTTCCATGCACACACCAGCCAATGAATAGCACATACGCCGGCAAGTCATGCGACGAGTACATGTACCACACATGCATTTTGAAGTTTTTTTTTGTAGCGGCGTCATATGTCTTGATCCCATTATCCCAAGCTTCTTGCAATTCATCCTTAAGCGGCTGCACGTACACATTCATATTCTTCCCCGGATAGTTGGGACCTGGAATTATCAACGTCAAGAAAATGTTCTTTCTTTTCATAATCTCTCCGGGGGGAAGATTGAGTGGAATGACAAATACAGGCCAGCAACTGTATTGGGTTGCCGTCATAGCAATCACATTGAACCCATCCGTGCTGATGGCGACTCGAGGATGCCTTGGATCTGCCGCTTTATCCTTATGTAATGCATCGAAGTGCTTCCACGCAAAAGCGTCTGAAGTGTGTCCCAACATTGGATTCCCATCTGTATCTAGTTCGGTTCTTTTGCCCAATTTATCCCACGTCATCTGTCTGGCCGTCTCTTCGACCATGAAAAGACGTTGAAGTCTTGGTATGATTGGCATATACCGAAGAACATTAACTGGGATTTTGGTCTGACTCTTCTCACCCATACTGTTGTCTACCACAACATACCTGGAAGACTTGCAAATGGGACAATAGTTGAAGCCCGCATACTCAAGCCTAAATAAGGCACATCCATTCTCACAGGCATCTATCTTCTCATAGGGCATCTTAAGCGCACGTAGGATTTTGTCCGCCTGGTACAGGTTTGCTGGCAATACATGGCCTTTGGGTAGAAAGCATCCAAATATCGTCATCATCACGTCGTAGCATTCTCTGCCCAGGTTGAACTGAGCCTTCAGAGCCATTACTTGCGCGATGGCATCCAGCTGACAAAGCTCAGTGTGCTCGTGGAGAGGACGTTTTGAAGACTCCAACATTTCATAGAAGGCCTTTGCAGATTCCTCCATCTCATCGTCCGAATCCCGAGCATCATCAAAGTCTTGCACCATGTCTTCGATCCCGGTACCATGCTCGTCGGTGCGACAACGAACCACCTCAGCTCTGGCACGTTGGGCAGACTCACCATGAAATCTCCACACCGTATAATCAGTCGTAAAACCCCACTTCTGCAAGTGTTTACCCATTTCATCCCGTGTCCACTTTTTATGGTTGTCGCACCGGACACAGGGGCACTAGGTTATTTCCTGGCCATTTGCAAATGCGGCGCTCAGAAACCCCTTGGTTTTTGTTAACCATTCAATGGTCATTTCTTTCTGACTAGGGTGACCGGTGTACATCCAGGCACGATCACTCATCTTGCCTACCTACTAAACACACAAGAAATATATATATAATTCATCATCTATATTCATCTGTTAATCAAGTTTGTCAGTTTTATTACGTCAATGCAACCTACACGCTAATAGGTAGAGATAGGTCCTAATCCCACCCGAGTATGTGTAGATTGGGTTCGTTTTCCCATGCTCTGCTCCGGATCCGACGCAGAATTTCGGCAGCACCTCCCCGCTGTTCTCCTGATATGCGTCTCGGCAATAAGCAGAGAGGATGTGTACCCAGAGAACAACAGGGAGGCACTGACGAAATTCCGCATCGGATCCGGAGCAGAGCATACGGGAAAACGAACCCAATCTACACATACTCTGGCTGTCCATGCATAACGTTGGACAATTCGAAAGGATGGCGGTTATAAATATGCAAAGACATACATACTTATAGATGCCGCCCTTTTGAACGGGAGACACATACTAGTCACGCATACTTTTTTTTCTTCTAGTTTTTTTTTCTTTTCTTCTATTCTTCTAAGTTTTTTCTTTTCTATCTAAGTTTTTCCTACCTAATAAAGTAACTATCTAAATAAACTAAACTAACAGAAAATAAACTATCTAATTAAACTAAACTAACAGAAAATAAACTATATATCTAAATAAACTAAACTAATAGAAAATAAACTATATATCTAAATAAACTAAACTAACTCACCGCGGAGGGCCGGGGCGGTGGGGGCGACCGGGGCGGCGGTGGGAGGGGGGAAGCCACGGGGACGGTGTGCCGCGGGGAGGGGGGCGGCGCCGGGAGCCGGCGAGGGGAGGGGGCCGCTCGGGAGGGGTTGTGGTGGTGGGGGCGGCGCAGGGAGGGCGGCGCAGGGGAGGGGTTGCGGTGGTGGGGGCGGCGCGGGGAGGGCGGCGCAGGGAGGGCGGAGCGGGGAGGGGTTGCGTTGGTGGGGGGCGGCACAGGGAGGGCGGCAGCGCGGTGGTGGGGGCGGCTCGAGGAGGGGCGGCTTGGAGAGGGGGCGGCGCGGGGAGCCGCCGAGGGCAAGGGGGCGGCGTGGGGAGGGGTTGCGGTGGTGGGGGCGGCGCAGGGAGGGCGACGGCGCGGTGGTGGGGGGCGGCGCGGTGGGGGGGGCGGCGCAGGGAGGGGGCCGGTGCTGGGGGGCGACGCGCGGGTGGAGAGGGGCGGCGGGCAAGAGAGAGAGTGAGTGAGAGAGAGTGAGAGGGGTGGGGTGGTTGACGGACGTTATTATGGCATCCTCTTTGCCGTCTGCTGGCGGACGGCAAAGACCCGGAAAGCAGACGGCAAAGAGCCGGCGGACGGCCCAGTTGACCTAACCAAACCCCACGGGCCAGTGGGGCCCAGGTAGGCTCTTTGCCGTCTGCTGACAGACGGCAAAGAGCTGACTGATGGCAAAGATCCTCTATGCCATCTGCCAGTCCTTTGCCGTCTGCTTTCACCCTGCTGATGGCAAAGACCTTCTTTGCCATCTGCCAGCAGACGGCAAAGACATGGCAGACGGCAAATCTCCTGATTCCAGTAGTGCTACCACCTTGGGACGTAGTAGTGCTCTTTGTCCTTTTGGTGTCTAGATGCCAAAGGGGGAGAGAGTCTAGGGAGTTGTCGATTCATGAGTGTGTTTTATTTGCTTGCTTTCTTTGCTCGTGAACGCTCGTGAACTCTTTTATCATTTGCCTTGCTTTGTGTTTGTGAGACCAAATGACCAAGTCGTATGGTGTGAGACATATGGTACCCTTCTCTTATCTATGTATGTCGAAGTACCTTATTAGTATGTGAGTTAGATGCTTATCTTGTGCCCTATCTTTATGCTCACATTCTATATTATGCATCCATGTTTTCTCTCATATTATGTTGATGCATATGTTGCCTTGTCTATAAAATATAGGGGGAGTGTTGATCCTAGTATGTGTGCTTTGCATTCCAAAAGCATACATAATTAGTGCACACATCTAGGGGGAGCCCGTCTATATTTTGTAGATGTTGGGTTTGCTTATTTTCTCAATATATCTTTTTTGCAAATCCCGCGTTGTCATCAATTCACCAAAAAGGGGGAGATTGTTAGGGCATATTTCTCCCTTAGTGGTTTTGGTGATTGATACGTCTCCAATGTATTGATAATTTATGAAGTATTCATGCCATATTTTCCTATGTTTACAATACTTTTATATGGTTTTGATGCATTTTATATGATTTATTTAGAACTAACCCGGACTGACGTTGTTTTCATCAGAATTACCGTGGTGTTGTTTTTGTGCAGAAAATGAAAGTTCTCGGAATCGCCCGAATTTTTTTTATGTTTTTTTCTGGAGAAATAAGCAATATTGGAGTGAAGAACCACCGGAGGAGAGACACCCGTGGGACACAAGCCATCAGAGTGCGGCCCTGGGGGGTCGTGTCATGATGGCTTGTGGGGACCATGTGGCTCCGTTGCGCGTGATTCCAGCGCTGAAAAATCCTATAAATCCCAGAAGCCCCAGAAATAAAGAGAGACTCTCCGTTCCGCCGCTGCAACTCTCTATATCGACGAAAAACCAATCTGGAGCCGTTCCAGTACCCTGCCGGAGAGGGGAAACCATCACCGGTGGCCATCTTCATCATCCCGGCGGAGGCCATGATGAGGAGGGAGTAGTTCACCCTCGAGGCTGAGGGTATGTACCAGTAGCTATGCTCTTCAATCTCTCTCTCATGTTCTTGAGATGGCACGATCTTGATGTATCACATGCTTTGTTAATATAGTTGTATCATATGATGTCTG
This sequence comes from Elymus sibiricus, assembly GCA_039707655.1. NCBI lineage: Eukaryota > Viridiplantae > Streptophyta > Magnoliopsida > Poales > Poaceae > Elymus > Elymus sibiricus. Next base: position 305,858,315 of record CM077671.1, read on the forward strand.
TCCCTTGCTATCTTGTTGTGATGAATTGAATCTTTCCTTTGAGGTTTTGTTATGTCGGATTGAATATTGGGTTTGAGAACACTTGATGTATGTCTTGCATGTGGATACCCGTAGTGACAATGGGGTATTCTATTGATTCACTTGATATATGTTAAAGCATCAACTTGCGGATTCCGGTGACCTTGGGGATCTATGCATAGGGGTTGATTGCACGTTTTCATACTACTTTCTCCGATAGAAATCTTGGGGTGCTCCTTGAAGTTCTTTTTGTTGGATTGAATATGATAGATCTGAAATTGTTTGATGCATGTCGCATAATTTACCCACGGAGACTTGAGGTGACATTGGAGTATCTAGGTGACATTAGGGTGGATTGATATGTGTCATTGGTCTTATTTTAGTATGAACTCTAGGGCTGTTTGTGACACTTATAGGAATACCTCAAAAGATTGATCGGAAAGAATAACTTTGAGGTGGTTGTACTACCTACACCAATTTCATCTTATTGTTCTCCGCTAGATAGGAACTTTGGAGTGATTCCTTGTTGCACGTTGAGGGATGATCATATGATTCAACTATGTTAGCATTGTTGGGAGATTGCACTAGTGAAAGTATGAACCCTAGGCCTTATTACCAAGAATTTATATAACGTTTTGCTCGCTGTTTACTATTTGCTACATTGCTGTTTTTATATTTTCAGATTACAAAAACCTATATCTACCTTCCATATTGCACTTGTATCACCATCTCTTCACCGAACTAGTGCACCTATACAATTTGCCATTGTATTGGGTGTGTTGGGGACACAAGAGATTTCTTGTATTTGATTGCAGGGTTGTTTGAGAGAGACCATCTTCATCCTACACCTCCCACGGATTGATAATCCTTAGGTCATCCACTTGAGGGAAAATTTCTACTGTCCTACAAAACTCTGCGTTTGGAGGCCCAACAAAGTCTACAAGAATAAAGTTGCATAGTAGACATTAGTGATTGACGACAATGCTATTGGCGGACTAATCTTGTGCATTGAGCATTTCAGATAATTTATCAACTGACATAAGACGATTCTAGCCCCTCGAAGTTTATAAGTCAAGACGGTTGTTTCTGCATTTCTTTTATCTGTCAATTTGAGTCGTAGGAAAACCGTACTATTAAGAGGGGGTCCACTTCAGAAAGGTTTGGGTGGAATCAAACACGTACACATCTGTATTTGCACCCTTGTTCCTTTCTAGCATCAATTGAGTTGCTCCTCTCTGCCCATTGCCTAGGTTCTGAAGGTCCCAAGCAGTAGTACCGCTCAGGCAAGCGGTAGTACCGCTCTGGTGCAGGCGGTAGTACCACAGACAAACAGTAGTACTCCCACCTAGTGTCGCGTGTAGTATCGCTGCCCCTGGGGGTCTTGACTTTTCGTGTCGGACTATGTCGTGGTTTTGTCACGGCAGATGTCCTCGTGAAAGGACTTAGGTTCCATACTAAGGTGGTGAGCTCAAAGGGGTTGATCGGAATCGAGAGACAAGGGTTTACCCAGGTTCGGCCCCTCGGAAAGAGGTAAAAGCCTACGTCCTGCTTTGTGTTGTATTGATTGGGTATCGGTTACAAGGGAGCGAGTTCGCTTGACCTAGCTATCGATGAGTTGTTTCGTGTCTTAAGCCGCCCAGGTAACCCGCCTTTATATACACAGGTCAAGGCCCTGGGCTTAGAAGAGTCCGGGTCAGGTTATACTTGATCACCGACCTCACCTCTAACTATACATACCTTATCTAACAAGCCGCCACCGGCGGCTTACGCCACCGGGTTACATCTTGTCATCTGGCTCTGGGCCTCCAGGCCCATCGAGTAAGCTCATACCAGACCTTGTCATAAGCCGCCAACCGCATGACCCGGCCCCACCTGGGCGGGTCTCATCACGAGGTTATATCCCCAACATTAGGCCCCAGATTGATTTGAACCGATTCATGTCAATCTCCAAGTCTTCTGGTTGGCGAGCGTTGCCTTCTCTGATAATCTTCATGACCCGCCGAAAATGGGCGGTCATTCCTTCTGACAAACTTTCATGACCCGCCGTGACGTGATCACTAAAATCAAAAAAGATTCCTCTGACGTCAGAGCGGATCTTTTTTCATTAATACGACCAGCCCGAAAATTTGACGTCTTATTAGTTTAATCATCATCATGCGCCCTTGATTCCCGCACCGGACCGTTGTGGGACCATTATAGCTTTATAAATAAGCACCGGGGGTTATCATTTTCATTTTCCCCCGCTGCCACTTCCTTCTTCTTCCTCCTCCAGACGCCGGCGCCGCCGAAGCTCAGTGCGCCGTCCGGAGCTCGTCGTCTTCATCGACACCGGCCGCTGCATCAACCTGAGACTGACCAGAGCCTTCGCACGTTCATCCGCACCCTCCAGGTTTCGTTGCCGCCCTTAGTTAGATCTGCATTTAACCTTTAGATCTTCCCTGAGTTCGTCAGGCTTCGTCGGCGTTGATCTCCGTTCATCGGAACGTTCTTCATATATTTGGATAAAGAAAAAACACCTCTTTGGGCCTCATAATACTGCCCAAATCACGCGGCCGCCCGCTCCATAGTCACGCCGCATTCATCGTAGATCCTCAGCTCATTTTAATCTGCGCAAAGGCCGCCTATTCTTCCACTGGTCCTTTTAGGGCTAGAATATTTTTCTTTTTCCCTCGCCCGTAGATCTTGAATTCATAGCCGTAGTTGTGGAATCAGTTTCTCAACACTTAGCAATTTTTCAATCTGCGTTGATAAACTTGACCCGCCGTAAAACTACCGGCTTACTCTGTTTTACCGCAAGTAGCTTCGGCGGCTCATAATTTTATATTAACCCGCCAAACACTATCACCATTTCCAGTCGTAATGACCTTAGTCAGAATGTATTTTTAACCCGCCGAATATGCATGTCTTCCCGCAGTTTCCTAAGTCGCCACCATGTCAAAAACTCCGTCCACCTGCAACTGGGTAAAGTCCGGAGTGACCGAAGAGTCACTCAAAGAATTTGTCACCATGGGAGTTCTGCCGGCTCAGGATATTATCCACTAGTGGGTTCCAGGCAATGAGACTACCCCTAAACCCAAAGATGGGGAGGTCATTATCTTCACATACCATCTTCTTCGGGGCTTTTCCCTGCCCGGGTCAAAGTTTTTCCGGGATGTCTTACATGCGTTCAAGCTGCACCCCCAAGACATCGGCCCGAACTCTGTCACCAACATGTGCCAATTTCAAACCTTACGGAAGCCTACCTTCAGGAGGAGCCGTCTCTTGATCTCTTCATGCAGTATTTTTACATCAACCGCCAAACAGAAATGGCTGACGGGTTAAGTCTCGAACTCGGGGGCGTTACTCTTCAGAGGCGGAGGGATGTACTCTTCCCAGCAGCCATCCTGCCGAGTCACCCCAAAGAATGGAACAAGACGTGGTTCTACTGCCAAGACACTTCACCAGAGGGGGAAAACCCACTGCCGGGTTACCGTCCCTACCGGCTTAGCACAGATACAGAGCTTCCAGACAGGATGTCAGCCGCCGGGCGTGCTCAATATGCCTCCACGTTCTCTAAAGTCCGGGCCCTGTTAGCTAATGTATTAACGGGTGTTGACTTGACCCGCTGCTGGGTTTCTTGGAGGATTCTAGAATTGAGCCGCCGAGGCGCCTTAATGTGCCAGTATACTGGTAAAGTAGATGATCCTCAACGTTTCAACCAGACCCCTTTGAAGGATCAGGATCTCAATACTATCGTCAAGTCTTTGCTGGGGGAACCACTAGCCGCCTGCAGCAAGACTAGCCTAAACCCCTTTTCTGCACTTAACCCGGCTCCGGATGTCAGTCTTTTCATCCTAACCCTCATCCATTCCTTTAGACTTCATTCTTTATTAAACCTTTCTGTGAATATGCTTTGTCTCGTTTAGGCCGGGTCTTCATTCTGGAAGAAATTGTTGCCCCCTACTCTCAAGAAGAAGAGCAAGGTTCCCAAGGCGACCAAACCTAAGGCGCCCACTCGCAGGAAGAGGCAGTCATCCGAAGATTTATTCGAGTTTAATGACTCAGAGGTAGAACTTGACCCCCTTGGCCTTCTCTTTATGCAACTCATTGACGGTGATTACTCATAGGAAAAAGCTGAAACAAGCCATGCCGACGTTGCCGAGGTAATCATTGTCTCCTCTGACTCGGATCTTTCAACAATAAAGAGAGTACGGCAGGCTGTACGGAAGGTAAAGAGTTCCCGTCCTTTTGCTCACTTGAGTCATAACTTTCTTTTGAAGAACCAGCAAGAAGACAGCAGACGTCAGACCCAGAGCACCGGCTCTGCAGACCTTTTAGCTGGCTTACCCAATGAGCCGGCCCCTCGGAAACAACGCACCGAAGTACTTTCTTGTCTTGAACTTTATTTTCTCTGTAAGCTATCCTTGCGACTTATTAGTGTTTAACAATGCTAACTTTTTTAGTACTCACCTCCTTCTTCCGGCGACTCAACTGCTTCGAAGTTGCCTCCCCTAATCATCAATCAGGGGTAAGTATTTTTCTGTCCCACTCTTTTATCTATAGTCCACCCTTGCTCATTGATGTGCAACCTTTTAACTTTGCCTCACAGGGCTCAGGCGAAACGAAGGAAGGTGGCCGGGTCATCCGCCACTCCTGATGTTCCAGAGCCGGCAATTCCAAAGCCAAGCGCCCCGGAAGCCCATGCTGAGGCTTCTGAAACTGCCAAAGACACTCATGAGGAAGCCCCTCAGCACAATGAGCCGTTTCATAAGCCGCCTGGGCGAGAAAGCTATTCCTCTGAACCAGATGATGAAGAAGACAAATGATTTCGTCTGGAGTGATGCGGCTGATGAAGCGTTTGAGGCGCTCAAAAAGCAATTGGCTGAGCCGCATGTTCTGGCCGCTCCTGTGGAGAAGGAGCCTCTGCTTTTATATGTGGCGGCTAACAACAGGGCTGTCAGTGCTGCCATTGTGGTGGAATGCAAGGAGGTGGGTAAAGAGTACCCGGTTCAGCGGCCGGTTTATTATATCAGTGAAGTCTTGATGGAGTCTAAGAAAAGATATCCACATTGGCAACATGACCCGCCAGGCGCTGAACATCATTAATACATGCCGGCTTAGACAAAGAAGTGATGGCCTTTATCTTGTCCGGGTTAGCCTCAATGCCACGCTCAGAGACCAAAAATACCAAAAGCTTGCCTGCAGGCACACCGAACACAAATTTTGCCGGGTTAAGCATCATCTTGTAAACCCGCAAATTGTCAAAAGTTTCCTTCAAATCAGCCAGCAGAGTTTCCTTCTTCCTTGACTTGACCGCAATATCATCCACATAAGGATGAACATTGCGCCCAATTTGACCATGAAGACAGTTCTGCACACAACGCTGGTAAGTCACCTGGGCACTCTTGAGCCCGAAAGGCATAGACACATAGCAGAAAGCTCCAAAAGGCGTAATAAAAGACGTCTTCTCTTGGTCTTTGACTGCCATCTTGATCTGATGATAACCTGAATAAGCATCAAGGAAGCATAAACTCTCACAACCCGCCGTTGCATCAATGATCTGATCGATACGGGGGAGAGCAAACGGGTCAATCGGACACGCCTTATTAAGGTCCGTGTAATCCACGCACATGCGCCACGTGCCGTTCTTCTTGAGTACCAACACCGGGTTAGCTAACCACTCCGGGTGAAAAACTTCAACGATGAACCCTGCTGCTAAGAGCCGGGCCACCTCTTCCCCAATGGCCTTACGCCTCTCCTCATTGAAACGATGGAGGAACTGTTTGACCGGCTTAAATTTAGGATCCACATTAAGGTGGTGCTCAGCGAATTCTCTCGGTACACCCGGCATGTCAGAAGGCTTCCATACAAAGATCTCCCGATTCTCACGGATGAATTCGATGAGTGCGCTTTCCTATTTGGGATCCATATTGGCCCCGATAGTGAACTGCTGTGATGAATCGCCAGTAGTGAAGTCCATCATCTTGGCATCTTCTGCCACAAACTTGAGGGACGGCTCAGATTCCGTGCTAGGCTTCTTCAGCGGGGTCATATCTGCCAGGTCAACATTCTCCTTATAAAACTTGAGCTCCGCCTCCGCACAACTGGACTCTGCATATGATGCACCGCCTTCCTCACACTCAAGAGCAATCTTCCAATCACCATGTACTGTAATCGTCCCATTTAACCCAGGCATCTTGAGCTGCAAGTACACATAACAAGGCCTAGCCATGAACTTGGCGTAAGCCAGCCGCCCAAACAAGGCGTGGTACGGGCTCTTGATCTTGACCACCTCAAACCATAAGGTCTCTACCCTATAGTTAGACTCATCACCAAAAGCTACCTCCAGAGAAATTTTTCCGACTGGATAGGCCGATTTTCCAGGTACCACTTCATGAAAGACCGTTGAAGACGGCTTAAGGTCCTTATCAAGCAAGTTCATCCGGCGGAACGTGTCATAGTACAAGATGTTGATACTACTGCCACCATCCATAAGCACCTTGGTGAACACATACCCTCCGACTTGGGGGGCCACCACCAAGGCCAACTGTCCCGGGTTATCCACTCGCGGCGGGTGATCCTCCCTGCTCCAAGTTATGTCATACTCTGACCATCTCAAATATTGCGGGAGAGCCGGCATGACCGCGTTAACCGCCCGCTTGCGCACCTTCCGATCTCGCTTGTCCAGGCTTGTCATAAAAACATGATACTGGCCTCCATTAAGCTGCTTCGGGTTACTCTGATACCCAGACTGGTTATTTTGTTGCTGACCCCCACCGCCAGACTGTTGATTATTACCTCCATGGTTTCCTTGGCCTTGATGGCCAGAGCCTGAACCGCCTGTACCAAAGCCAGACCCGGAAGGACCGGATCCTGACCCGCCGGATGGTCCGCCGCCGCCGCCTTGATGCTGGTTAGCGCTGTAATTTCGATACTCGCGCATGATCCAACAATCCCTCCAAGCATGAGTGGATGGCTGATCAGGAAGACTATGTTTCGGGCAAGGAGCGTTCAATATCGCCTCCATGTCAGCAGACTTGCGCTGAAGGAAAGGCGGCTTTCTGTTCCCCTTGCCACGGTTATTCCCAGTACTAGCGTTAGCCACTAAATCTAACCCGCCGTCCTGGTGTTTCCGCTTTCCGCCATTGCCATTATTGTTGTTTCCTCCCCCGTTCTGCGTTTGACTCTTGCCATTGTTATTCATCTTTCCCTTAGTCGATTTCTCATCATCGGAACCAGGGTCCTTCGTGCTGTCCGAGTCTGCATACTTGGTGAGTGCCGCCATGAGTTCCACCATATCCTGGCATGTACGTTTGAGCCGGCCGAGCTTCTGCTTCAAGGGCACAAAATGGCAATTCTTCTCCAGAATAAGGACCGCTTGAGCTGCCGTGATGTTATCAGAAGAGTGGATGATGGTTGAGACCCGCCGGACCCAATGATGAGCCGACTCGTCCTCATGCTGCACGCAATGATCCAAATCCACAATTGTCATGGGCTGCTTGCACGGTCCCTGGAAATTCTTGATAAATTTGGCCTTCAATTCGGCCCAGGAATTAATGGTGTTAGGTGGAAAACCCTTCAACCACGTGCGAGCCGGCCCTTCCAGCATCATGATGAAATACTTAGCGCATACTGCATCACTGACGTCCAACATCTCCATGGCTAGCTCATAGCTTTCAATCCAAGCTTCTGGAGGCAGATCAGCGGTATAGTTAGGCACCTTGCGAGGGCCCTTGAAGTCCTTCGGCAGGCGCTCGTTTTGTAAGGCCGGTACTAAACACGGCACTCCCACTGCCCTGGATGTTACTCCAGCTCCTATCGAGATGGAAGGTGCTATTGTGGGTTCCTGATAAGCCGCCGCAGGTGCCAATGCTGCCGCCTCTCGCTGCGCTCTTGCCCAGTCAACCAGCGCCTGAGCATCAAGAGCCAACTGATTGTCTCGCGGCGGGTTTCGACGTCGCTCACTGCTGGAAACCGCCGGCGACTCTAAACACCGGCTGTAGCTGCGGATCGGGATGGGGGTTGAGTGCATGCGACTCTGGCTTTAAGTATATTTCTTCTGCTGCGCAACCGTTGTCTGCAAGTATCCAATGGCGTTTCGCACTTCCTCTGCGAAAGGCGTCCATTAGGGATGGGGATCGTGCCGAGCCTGGTTGCCGCTGCCACCATGTTCTCCGTCGGGTTAGAATAATGACCAGGCGGTGTCGGAAAAGACTGTGGCGGGGTCTGGTTCCTGCGGGGCGGGTCTGGCTGTCGATGCTGAACCACCACCCTGCTCCCAGGCTCTTCCGCTGTTCGGGTTACGGTCAGAGGTGCATTCCGTCCCGTCCCTGGCGTGTTGAAAAGATTTCTTGCCTCATATTGATCCAGCAAACAAGATTGATGCCTCATCCGGTGAACCAACGTCGCGGTCTGCTGCTCCAATTGAAGACGAAACGCATCCGCCCTAAGGCGCTCTAACTCAACATCCATCTGGGCCTTCAATGTATTGATCTCCTCTTGGACTCCGGCCATCTGGTCCTTCAACCTCCAAATCTCCATGTTACAGGCTGCTTAGTTTTCGGCCGTGACCTTGGTCCCCATCAGAGTGGTAAGCTGGTTCATCAGATCCAGGAAAACTTGAGTCGGCTGCCTTCCTGACCCAGACCCGGTCGCACCAGCGGCCGTGCTACTAGGGGCCGGTGCCGATCCCGCCATGAAGACAGCGGCACGGCTCGGCGGCTGATAGTAGTCCGACTCATGATATTCTGGCTCAGGGTAATCCTCGACGTAGCCCCCAAGCCTGCCGTTATGAAGCTGGTAAATTCATTCCGCCTCTCTGCTCGAAGATCCATCCTCCGAGCAGATGAGGGTTTCCTCCCGTGACACGGAACCTTCAAGCTCCGTGCCTTGGGTAAAGCGGACGAAGACGTGCTTCCGACCCGGATTAACACGGGCGGGTTGCATGCGCCGGGCTGGCTTGACGAGGTCGGTGCAGACGTCTGGCCCGGGTGTAGATCCACCGATCTTGCCGATGAAAACTTGAATTCTGCCGAAGGGGACCCGGTGCCTGTACTCAAGTGAGTCGGCCTCGGGGCCCTAGCCAGTGTCGTCGATGTAGAGCTTGCCACGACGACTCTTGGTCATCCTACCAACGGCATATCCCTCGATCCCTGGGAGAGAGCCCTTTGAGAACTCCACACCGAGCGCAAGCCCCACGGTGGGCGCCAACTGTCGTGGTTTTGTCACGGCAGATGTCCTCGTGAAAGGACTTAGGTTCGGGGCCATCGGTAAGGCGGTGAGCTCAAAGGGGTTGATCGGAATCGAGAGACAAGGGTTTACCCAGGTTCGGCCCCTCGGAAAGAGGTAAAAGCCTACGTCCTGCTTTGTGTTTTATTGATTGGGTATCGGTTACAAGGGAGCGAGTTCGCTTGACCTAGCTATCGATGAGTTGTTTTGTGTCTTAAGCCACCCAGGTAACCCGCCTTTATATACACAGGTCAAGGCCCTGGGCTTACAAGAGTCCGGGTCGGGTTATACTTGATCACCGACCTCACCTCTAACTATACATACCTTATCTAACAAGCCGCCACCGGCGGCTTACGCCACCGGGTTACATCTTGTCTTCTGGCTCTAGGCCTCCAGGCCCATCGAGTAAGCTCCTACCAAACCTTGTCATAAGCTGCCAACCGCATGACCCGGCCCCACCTGGGCGGGTCTCACCATGGGGTTATATCCCCAACAGACTACGTGGTAGTTGGGACGGTAGTGTGGCACGGTAGTACCGCCTATAAGCAGTAGTACCGACCATCACTACCGCTCCACTACCGCTCCCCTTCTGGACCTCAACACTCTCAATGGATGTAGGGAGGCAGCAGGGCGAGGCTCTACCATGTGTAAGCGGTACTGCCTCTATCCCCTGCTGTTGCCTTTCCTCTGTGGGCCCTGTGCTGCAACTCCAGCGGTAGTACCGCTTGGGCGAGCGGTAGTACCGCTCCGGCGGCACTACCGGCTCGTGGCCTCGTGCCATTGCGCTGCGCAGCGGGCACAGCCGCCCAAATGGTAGTACCACTCCCATGAGCGGTAGTACCACTTGTGTGCGGGCTGAGAGGGGGTAACGGTTGGATTGTTTCCCCCACTATAAAAATGGGGTATTCTTCCACAAGAACACAACCTCTTTCTCCCCAAACCTCCATTGTTGCTCCAAGCTCCATTTTCGCCCGATCTCTCTCCCTAGCCAATAAAACTTGTTGATACTCTAGGGTTTGGTTGAGAGGGCCCCGATCTACACTTAGACCAAGAGAAATTTGATTCCCCCCACTAATCGCTTGAGGATCTTGTTATTCTTGGGTGTTTGAGCAACCTAGACGGTTGAGGTCACCTCAGAGCCACAATTCATTGTGGTGAAGCTTCATGGTGGTGTTGGGAGCCTCCTATTAAGTTGTGGAGATTGCCCAAACCTTGTTTGTAAAGGTTCGGTTGCCGCCTTCAAGGGCGCCACTAGTGGAATCACGGCATCTCGCGTTGTGTGAGGGCGTGAGGAGAATACTATGGCCCTAGTGGTTTCTTGGGGAGCATTGTGCCTCCACAGTGCTCCAGCGGAGACGTACTTCCCCTCAAAGGGAAGGAACTTCGGTAACACATCCTCTTCTTCACCGGCTCCACTTGTGGTTACTTCTTACCTTTACTTTCTACAAGTGTTATTTGTGTTATATCATTTGCGTGCTTGTATTGTTATTGTTGTTAGCATCATATAGGTTGTTGATACTTGTGATCTGCGTTGGGTTTTCCGTAAAGAGGAACGGGTAATTGCGGTACAAAGTGGGTAAGTATTTCCCTCAGTTATGAAACCAAGGTGTATCGAACCAATAGGAATATCAATCCTCAACTGACTTCAGCGGCTGCACACAAAAGAGCAAACAACTTGCACCCAACGCGGGCAAGAGGGTTGTCAATCCCCTAGATCTCGTTATTTGCAAGCGAATGAGTTGTGCAGATAATTGTAGATAATTGCAAATTGCAAAATAAAATAAAAGGTAAATAAAGGCAGCAAGGTAATAGTAGAGTTTGTAAATTTATAAGTGAATAGACCCGGGGGCCCTAGTTTTCCCTAGCGGCATCTCTCATGTAGGCAACATACGGTGGGTAACAAATTATTGTTGGGCAATTGATAGAAAAGCGGATAGTTATGCGATTTTCACGGCAATGATCATGTGTATATAGGCATCACGTCCATAGACAAATAGGCCGACTCCTGCCTGCACCTATTCTTGGGTTCTACCGTAGGTGCATCGCATGCAAATTAAAAAAAATTCCTACGCTCAGAACAACCAAGAACATGCTACGGAGATGGATCACAGATCGTTACCACTAGACGGGCAGTGCCGTGCAGCGGAAGTAGAGTTGGGGCAGCGCGTCCGTGAGGTCTGTCTCCTCCTCGAACGGCCGGTCCGATCTCCCTCGAACAGTCAGTCACCGGATCCCACGTACAGGTTCGCCGGAGTGGCGGACTGCTAGGTCCGGTCGCACAGTTCGATGACGGCGCCGAAGCGATCAATCCGACGGGTGTGCCGCACCTCCACTATATATAGGCATCCGGCGCGGGCTCAACTCTTGGGCCTCGCACGGATCCTAAAGCCCATGTGTTCCTTCCCTTAAGCGCGCGACCCCTTAGGTTCTCGTTCACTTGGTCACGAGTCGGATCACATCTAGCTCGGCTAGTCGGTAGCAGCCTTTAGCAAAGCGTGCCGACTCCAAGTGTCCGATGAAGCTGGTTAGGCAAACCTGTACATCACACTTCTGTTCCCTTTGCCACACGATATATGTTGTCGTGTGATGACCCACAAGTATAGGGGGTCAACCGTAGTCCTTTCGATAAATAAGAGTGTCGAACACAACGAGGAGCAGAAGGAAATGACAAGCGGTTTTCAGCAAGGTAATTTCTGCAAGCACTGAAATTGTAGGTAACAGATAGTTTGATAGCAAGATAATTGGTAACGAGCAAGTAACGGTAATGATAAATAAAGTGCAGCAAGGTAGCCCAATCCTTTTGTGGCAAAGGATAGGCCAGAACAGTCTCTTATAATAAGCAAAGTGTTCTTGAGGGTACACGGGAATTTCATCTAGTCACTTTTATCATGTTGGTTTGATTTGCGTTCGCTACTTTGATAATTTGATATGTGGGTGGACCGGTGCTTGGGTGTTGTTCTTACTTGAACAAACCTCCCACTTATGATTAACCCCCTCGCAAGCATCCGCAACTACGAGAAAAGTATTAAGATAAAATCTAACCATAGCATTAAACGTTTGGATCCAAATCAGCCCCTTACGAAGTAGCGCATAAAATAGGGTTTAAGCTTCTGTCACTCTAGCAACCCATCATCTAATAACTACTCCACAATGCATCCCCTTAGGCCCAAAGATGGTGAAGTGTCATGTAGTCGAAGTTCAGATGAAACCACTAAGGGAATCACAACATATATATCATCAAAATATCGAACACATATCAAATTCACATGATTACTTGCAACATGACTTCTCCCGTGACCTCAAGAACAAAGGTAACTACTAAAAAATAAGATTCATGCTCAAGATCAGAGGGGTATTAAATAGCATAATGGATCTGAACATATAATCTTCCACCAAATAAACCATATAGTAATCAACTACAAGATGTAATCAACACTACTAGTCACCCACAGGTACCAATCTGAGGTTCCGGTACAAAGATTGAACAGAAGAGATGAACTAGGGTTTGAGAGGAGATGGTGCTATTGAAGATGTTGATAAAGATTGGCCTCCCAAAGATGAGAGGGGTGTTGGTGATGACGATGGCTTCGATTTCCCACTCCGGGAGGGAAGTTCCCCCGGCGGAATCGCTCCGCCGGAGGGCAAAAGTGCTCCTGCCCAAGTTCCGCCTAGAGACGGCGGTGTTCCGTCTTGAAAGTCCTCTGCTTATTTTTTTTCTAGGTCAAAAGACCTTAAGTACCAGAAGATGGGCACTGGAGGTGGGCTGGGCTGACCACAACCCACCAGGGCGCGCCTGGGGGGCCTGTAGCGCCCTGGTGTCTTGTGGTCACCAGGTGGCCCCCCTCCGGTTGTTATTTGCTCCAGTATTTTTTATATATTCCAAAATAATTCTCCGTGAAGTTTGAAATTATTTGGTGATGTGTAGAATAGGTATCTCTGATATGCTTTTTCAGGTCCAGAATTCCAGCTGCTAGTATTCTCCCTCGTTGTGTAAACCTTGCATATTATGAGAGAAAAGGCATTAGAATGACTCCATAGAGCATTATTATGCATAAAAACATTATAAATAACAGTAGGAAATTATGATGCAAAATGAACGTATCAACTCCCCCAAGCTTAGACCTCGCTTGTCCTCAAGCGAAAGCCGATATCGAAAAATATGTCCACATAGTTTGAGAGAGAGGTGATACGTCTCCAACTTATCTATAATTTTTGCTTGTTCCATGATGTTATATTATCATTCTTGGATGTTTTACAATCATTTTATAACAACTTTATATCCTTTTTTGGGACTAACCTATTGACATAGTGCCAAAGTGTCAGTTGCTATTTTTGCTTGTTTTTTACTTCACAGAATATCAGTACCAAACGGAGTCCAATCGCGACGAAACTTTTTGGAGATTTTTTTTGGACCAAAAGACACCCAATGGGCCAAAAAAGAGCCAGGAAGGTGGGCTGTGGAGAGCACAACCTACCAGGGCATGCCAGGGGGCCCCCGGCGTGCCCTGATGGGTTGTGCCCTCGACGGGGCCCCTCTGCACCGCCTCTGATGCCTATAAATTCTCAAATATTCGGAAAACCCTAGGGGAGTCGACGAAACACAATTTCAGCCGCCGCAAGTACCAGAACCTCGAGATCCAATCTAAACACCATCACGGAGGGGTTCATCTTCCTCATAGGTGCCTCTCCGATGATGCGTGAGTAGTCCACCATAGACCTACGGGTCCGTAGGCAGTAGCTAGATGGCTTCCTCTCTCTCTCTTATATGATTCTCAATACAATGGTCTCTTGGAGATCTATTTGATGTAAACTTTTGCGGTGTGTTTTTTGGGATCCGATGAATTTTGAGTTCAAGATCAGTTTCTATCCATGAATATTATTTGAGTCTTCTTTGATCTCTTATATGCATGATTACTTATAGCCTCATATTTCTGATTCGAATCTTTGGTTTAGTTAGGCCAACTAGATCGATTTTTCTTTCCATGGGAAGAGGTGCTCTGTGATGGGTTCGATCTTGCGGTGTCCTTTCACAATGACAGAAGGGGCAGCAAGGGACGGATGTATCATTGCCATTAAGGATAACAAGATGGGGTCTATTCCTACATGAATAGATCTTGTCTACATCATGTCATCGTTCTTATTGCATTACTCTATTTTTCCATGAACTTAATACACTAGATGCATGCTGGATAGCGGTCGATGTGTGGAGTAATAGTGGTAGATGCAGGCAGGAGTCGGTCTAGTTATCTTGGACATGATGCCTATATAGTGATCATCACCTTGGATATTGTCAAGACTATTCGATTTTCTATCAATTGCCCAACAATAATTTGTTCACCCACCGTGCGCTATACTCGTGAGAGAAGCCACTAGTGAATCCTACGGCCCCCGGGTCTACTTTTCCAACATATTGCTTTCCGATCTATCTTTATGCTTCTTTGTTTTCAGATATACAAAACCAAAAACCCAAAAAATATTGCTGCATATTTTATTTGCTTTTTCTATTTTGTGCTCTTGAGAGATCTATCTCTCCTATCCATCACTACCTAATCTATCTTTTTACCGTAGAGAGATTGAGAACCTCTCTTTCGCGTCGGGTTGCAAGTATTTGTTATTTGTGTGCAGGTGCTGCTTATGGGGTGGTGGTGATCCTCCTACTGGTTTGATAACCTTGGTTTCATAACTGAGGGAAATACTTACCGTCGTTGTGCTGCATCATCCCTTCCTCTTTGGGGAAATACCGACGCAGTCTCAAGCCACGTCAAAGGAATTTCTGGCGCCGTTGCCGGGGAGGAAGCGGTCTCTTCTATGTGCCTATCTCATGCACCGAGGAGACTCCATCATCATCTACCAGGTTCCTAATCACAAATCTCATCTCCTTGCAATTACATTATTTGCCATTTGCCTCTCGTTTTCCTCTCCCCCACTTCAACAATTTTTTCTTTTTATTCGCCCTCTTTTTCGTTCGCCTTTTTCTCGTCCAATCTTTTGTTTGCTTGTCACCATGAGTGATTTTGGTATGGCAGAAACGGATGATGGCAGGACTCCTAAAATTGGACGTTCTGGTAATCTGGATTCTAAAACTTTTTTTTGGGGCAAGGGAACTTTATAGGAAAAGAAACTATCCAAGAATTTTTCAATTGCGTTGGGAATTTGACTCTCGATGATACTCCTATTTTGAAAAGAACTAAATCTTAGGCGGAAGCTATCTCAGCGCTAGTTCTAAAACTTGAAAATAGATTTATTCGTACCCATCCTACCTTGCAAAGATTGTTTTATGAGCTACCCGTCATAAAGAATCCCAAAGCTAAGAAGTTAGCTACCCTTGTTCTTATGAATGAATTTGATCACATAGTACGGGAAACTAGGGAGATCTTTGATTTTTATGGTATGAGCCATGAAAAACCAGTAATAGGAGAAATCCTTTACAATAGTGATTACATGATGAGATATTTGCTAGGAAATAATCAAATCTTTGCTGAGAATCTCAAAAAGAAAGTCCCCGTTTTAGATATGATCCAACAAGTTTTCTATGACGTGAACCAACAATGTTCTTGGCTTGTGGCCGGGAATCAACGATGGTACGTAGAGGGACAACTTGATAGTGTTAAGGTTGCTATGGATGATGTGTTTCAAGTTCTATTTGCAAAACCTCTTGACAACAGCACCTCATCCAAAACCAAGGATGACAATACTTGAATCTATGTGTTATTCCTAGCTAGGGGCGTAAAACAATAGCGCTTGTTGGGAGGCAACCCAATGAATAAATATATTTTTGCTTTTTCCTTTCAGTTTTTGAGTGTTGACACAATTATGCCTCTGTTATGATTGAGTTTTTATGGTTTATTTAGTGTTTGTGCCAAGTAGAGCCTTTAGGATGATTCATGAGATCAGTAGAAGCAATGCTGAATCTGAAACATAAACTTTTCGTCCAGTATTTGAATTTTCATTTTTTTTGCTGGAACGTGATCTTGAGCTGAAATTTTAACAAAGTGTTTCTATACAAATTCTTTACGTTGTCCTAATTTTTCAGAATTTTTAGAGTTACAGAAGTATGGTTAGAGTACAGATTACTACAGACTGTTCTGTTTATGAAAGATTCTGTTTTCGTTGCATTGTGTGCTTGTTTTGATGAATCTATGGGTTATATTGAAGGGTATGAGCCATGGTAAAGTTAAAATGCAGTAGGTATAATGCAATAAGAAAATATGAATGGGTTTGCAACAATACCTAAAGTAGTGATTTGCTTTATTATACTAACGGATCTCATGAAGATTTTGTTGAGTTTTGTGTGATTGAAGTTTTCAAGTTTTGGGTAAGATCACGATGGATGAAGGAATAAGGAGTGAACAGACCCTAAGCTTGGGGATGCTACCGCACCCCCTAGATATATCCAAAGAGTAACAAGCAACTAAGCTTGGGGATGCCCCCGAGTGGCATCCCTCTTTCTTCTAACAACCATCGGTATTTTACTTGGAGCTATATTTTTATTCGTCACATATCATGAGTTTTGCTTGGAGCGTCTTGTATATTTGCTTGCTTTGCTTGTTTGTTTTCCCTTTGTATCCTTGCTATACACAACTATTTGGGAGAGCCAAAATTATGCTATGATTTGTTAGAATTGCTCTATGTGCTTCACTTAAACTTTTTGAGTTATAGAATTGCTCTAGTGCTTCACTTAAACTTTTTGAGCTATAGAATTGCTCTAGTGCTTCACTTATATCTTTTTGAGCATGGTGTGCTTGGAAATTTTTGTAGAAATACTCTAATGCTTCACTTAGATTAATTTGAGAGTTAGTAAATTTTGAAGAAATCCTCTCATGCTTCACTTATACCCTTTTGAGAGATGAAATCTCTATGCTCATGTGCTTCACTTAGATTTGTTTGAGCTTGTCAAAAAAGCAATGGCAATATATGAAACTAGTCCCAAATTGATAGATATCCAAGGAGGATATAATAAAAACTTTCATGAGGATCATTGGACAAATTAAACTTGATTCCTTGTAATAGGTTTGAAACATTATGATAGTAATATGCGAGTCATGTTAGTGTAAAATTATGCTTGAGTAGGAATATTGGTGTTAAGGTTTGTGATTCCCTATGCAAGTACGAAAGTCAATAGTTATGCAATGAAATTACATCCTACTTGTGGTGCATTATTCGGTGTTAGTTATGCTCAATGCTCACTTATGTGAATTTTCGTTTCTTGGTTTGGTTGCTTCTCCATCTATTTGCTAGCCTCCATTTGTACTAAGTAGAAATACTACTTGTGCATCCAAAATCCTTAAACCAAGTTTTGTCTTATGAGTCCACCATACCTACCTATATGCAGTATTTCCATGCCGTTCCAAGCAAATTTGTATGTGCCATCTCTAATTTTTCAAAATAAATTTTATCTTTTGTGTGCTCGTACCGCTCATGAAACGGTGGCGAGTGTCCAATATTTTTCCATGCTACATGTGTTATTCTCAAGATGAGTGTTTATTCACTTGTCATTGCACAAGAGTGCGGCGGTAATAGGGATGCCCATTCCCGAAATGAAAATGAAAAAATATATTTGCTTTATGTTTTTAAACAATAAATTCCTTGGAAAGTGTTGGTATGGAAGGCAACCGTGGATACGACCCGCCATGGAAAGTGTAAGTTTGTTGGAAAAAAGGAATAAACTTTATTTTTTGTTTGGGAACCGCCTATGATATATCTAGCATGGAAAGTATTGTGAGCTACTTTGTCGTTTTCGTTGATAGGAAAAGCATGCCACCCAAAATATTTTTCTCTCTCAATTTAAAACTTTGAGCTCTGGCACCTCTACAAATCCCTACTTCCCTCTGCGAAGGGCCTATCTATTTACTTTATGCAATTTTTATTTTTACTTTGAGTCTCCATCTTCTCTTAAAGCACCGACTAGGGGGCACTATGATCGTACTTGAGCATTGGGTATAGCTAATATTTGAGTGTGTTTCGTGAATGGATCATTGATTGAGCATGATGGGCTAGGGATAACTTTCTTTAGTGTTGATATTTTGAAAGACATGGTTGCTTGTTGGAATGCTTGAGTATTGAAGTCATTATGTTAAAACTAGAATATTGCTTTGAATCATTTACAAGTCCAAATGTCCATGCTATACAAAAGAATAGAATATGATGAACATGTTAGGCAGCATTCCACAGTTTTTATCATTTACCTACTCGAGGACGAGTAGGAATTAAGCTTGGGGATGCTGATACGTCTCCAACGTATCTATAATTTTTTCTTGTTCCATGCTGTTATATTATCATTCTTGTATGTTTTACAATCATTTTATAACAACTTTATATCATTTTTTGGGACTAACCTATTGACATAGTGCCAAAGTGCCAGTTGTTGTTTTTGCTTGTTTTTTACTTCGCAGGATATCAGTACCAAACGGAGTCCAATCGCGACGAAACTTTTTGGAGATTTTTTCTGGACCAGAAGACACCCAGTGGGCCAAGAAAGAGCCAGGAAGGTGGGTTGTGCAGAGCACAACCCACCAGGGCGCGCCAGGGCCCCCCCGGTGCGCCTTGATGGGTTGTGCCCTCCATGGGGCCCCTCTGCACCGCCTCTGATGCCTATAAATTCTCAAATAGTCGGAAAACACTAGGGGAGTCAACGAAACACAATTCCAGCCGCCGCAAGTTCCAGAACTTCGAGATCCAATCTAAACACCATCACGGAGGGGTTCATCTTCCTCATAGGTGCCTCTCCGATGATGCGTGAGTAGTCCACCATAGACCTACGGGTCCGTAGGTAGTAGCTAGATGGCTTTCCCTCTCTCTCTCTTATGATTCTCAATACAATGGTCTCTTGGAGATCTATTTGATGTAAACTTTTGCAGTGTATTTGTTGGGATCCGATGAATTTTGAGTTCATGATCAGTTTCTATCCATGAATATTATTTGAGTCTTCATTGATCTCTTATATGCATGATTACTTATAGCCTCGTATTTCTTCTTCGAATCTTTGGTTTAGTTAGGCCAACTAGATCGATTTTTCTTGCCATGGGAAGAGGTACTTTGTGATGGGTTCGATCTTGCGGTGTCCTTTCCCAGTGACAGAAGGGGCAACAAGGCACGCAAGTATCGTTGCCATTAAGGATAACAAGATGGGGTTGATAACCCACAAGTGTAGGGGATCGTTTGTAGCCTTTTTCGATAAGTAAGAGTGTCGAACCCAATGAGGTGCTAAAGGTAGAACAAATATTCCCTCAAGTTCTATCGACCACCAATACAACTCTACGCACGCTAATGCTTGCTTTACCTAGAACAAGTATGAAACTACTTTGCGGGAATAAAACTAGAAGTACTTTGCAAGATAATAAAGAACGTGGAAATAAAAGTTAGATGCTGTTTTAAAAAAAGAACAATACAAGTAAATAACTTAGTAGAAAGCTTTTTGTGTAACGCAAGAGAAAGATTGTTCCTAGGCAATTGAATATGATATGATAGATACTTGTTATATGCAATGACGGAGAGGCATACGCTAACACACTTTCCGTACTTGGATCATATGCACTTATAATTGGAACTCTAGCAAGCATCCGCAACTACCAAAGTTCATTAAGGTAAAACCCAACCATAGCATTAAGTGTCAAGTGCCCTTTACTCCATACGCAACAACCCACCTACTCGAGTTTATGCTTCTGTCACTCAAGCAAACTACCATAGGAAAATCATGAACATATTGCAACACCCTACATCGGGGATCCCTCACGTTTGCGCGACATGGTGGGCACCATAGGACAGCACCATATCAACATACAACTCACATCCATAACATCATACCACAATTAACCCATCGGACAAAAGAGATCTACTCAAACATCATAGGATAGCCAAATATCATTGGGAAATAAAATATGGAGTTGAGCACCATGTTTAAGTAGAGATTACAGCGGGGAAGAGAGGTGTTACACCGCTGCATAGAGGGGGAGAGAGTTGGTGTTGACGGCGGCGAAGTTGTTGGTGTAGATTGCCGTCACGATGATTGCCCCGGCGGCGTTCCGGCGCCACCGGGAGAGAGGGGGAGAGAGCCCCCCTCTTTCTTCTTCTTCCTTGGCCTCCCCCCTAGATGGGAGGAGAGTTCACCCTCTGGTCCATGGCCTCCATGGCGGCGGAGGGGCAGGAGCCCCACCTAGATTGGATCTCCCTCTCTGTTCTTGTCTATTTCGTGTTCCTGTTTTCTGGCCGAAAACCATTTCTTATATTCCCGGAGATCCGTAACTCTAATCGGGCTGAAATTTTGAGGGGATTTTTATCCAAAAATTAGCTTCCTTACGCCCGAAGGAGAGCTCCAACTGACCTACGAGGTGGGAATAACCCACCAGGGCGCGCCTGGGCCCCCTGGCCGCGCCCTGGTGTCTTGTGGGGGCTGTGGGCCTCTGTTTGCGCTGATTCCACTTCTCAAAATTCACAAATATTTCAAAAAAATCTCCGTAAATTTTTATCGCGTTTGGACTTTGTTTGATATGGATATTCTACGAAACAAAAAACATGCAACAAACAGGAACTGGCACTGGATCAATAGGTTAGTCCAATAAATCATATAAAATGTTGCCAAAAATATGTGAAAGTTGTATAATATTGGCATGAAACAATCAAAAATTATAGATACGACGGAGATGTATCAGCATCCCCAAGCTTAATTCATGCTCGTCCTCGAGGAGGTAAATGATAAAAAAGATATTTTTTGATGTGGAATGCTACCTAGCATAATCTTGATCATATATCTAATCATGGCATGAATATTAAGACACAAGTGATTCAAAGCAATAGTCTAGTTTTGACATAAAGACATTAATACTCAGGCATCCCAACAAACAATCATGTATTTCCAAATATCAAGGCTAAAGAACGCTATCCCTACAAAATCATATAGCCTTGTCATGGTCTGTCTTCTTAACACAAAGTATAAAGCATGTACTACCCCGGTGTCAGCCAAGCAATTGGTTCATACTTTTTAACGCGCTTCAGCATTTTCAACTCTTACGCAATACATGAGCGCAAGCCATGGATATAGCACTATGGGTGAAATAGAATATGGTGGTAGGTTTCAAAGGGGTAAAAGTGGAGAAGAAAGTCCCGCGTCAACTCAGCGTATCAAGGGGCAATGGAGATGCCCATCAATAGATATCAATGCGAGGAGTAGGGATTGCCAAGCAACGGATGCACTAAGAGCTATAAGTGTATGAAAGCTCAATATGAAAACTAAGTGGGTATGCATCTAACTCTATAATGAAAAATTCCCACTAGTATATGAAAGTGACAACATATGAGACTCTCTATATGAAAAACATGGTGCTACTTTGAAGCACAAGTGTGGAATTAGCATGCCCCTTCTACTTCTTTCATTTATTTATTTTTCTTTTCTTTCCCTTTTTTTCCTTTTCTTTTTTTCTATTTTTTTTCTTTTCCTTTTTTTTTCTTTGTCCGGAGCCTCATCCCGACTTGTGGGGGAATCATAGTTTCCATCATCCTTTCATCACTGGGGCATGCTCTAATAATGAATAATGATGATCATCACACTTCTATTTACTTACAACCCAATATTACAATGATAGTAGAACAAAGTATGACTCTGTATGAATGCAATGATCTAGCGTAGCAAAGATATCAAAAAACAGACAAGCCATGGAAACATCATGCTAGCTATCTTACGATCATGTAATGCAATGACAATGAATGCTCAAGTCATCAAAATGAAAGCTGTGGAAGTTGCATGGCAATATATCTCAGAATGGCTATGGAAATGCCATAATAGGTAGGTATGGTAACTGTTTTGAGGAAGATATAATAAGGCTTATGTGTGATAGAGTGTTTCATATCACGGGGTTTGGATGAACCGGCGAAGTTTGCACCGACTCTCGAGGTGAGAAAGGGCAATGCACGGTACCGTAGAGGCTAGCAAATTGCGGAAAGTTAAGAGTGCGTATAATACATGGACTCACATTAGTCATAAAGAACTCACATACTTATTGCAAAAGTTTATTAGCTCTCTCGAAGCAAAGTATTACTACGCATGCTCCTAGGGAGGAGGTTGGTAGGAGTTAACCATCGCGCGCCCCCGACCTTCACACAAAGATAGACAATCAAGAATAAATTGTGCTCCAACTTCCTAGCATAACGGGAGACTATACGTGCATGCTTCGAGAATCACTAACCTTAACACCAATATCTTACTAAACACGAATGAAACGAAAACAAAAACATACCGATACTTGTTGAAGAAAGATGGGATGCCTTCCGGGGCATCCCCAAGCTTAGATGCTTGAGTCTCCTTGGATATTTACTTGGGGTGCCTTGGACATCCCAAAGCTTGAACTCTTGCCTCTCCTTCTTCTCCTCATATCGACACCTCCTCGATGTTCGAACACTTCATCCACACAAAACTTAGCAGAAGACTGGTGAGATCCGTTAGTATAATAAAGCAAATTCCTACTTTAAGTAAGGTTGCAAACCCATTCATATTTTATATTTGCATTATCCCTGCTGTATTATAACTTCTCCATGGCTTATACCACCGATAAAATCGATAGTTTCATCAAGACACGCAAAACAATGCATCAAAAACAGAATCTGTCTTAAACAGGACAGTTTGTAGTAATCTGTACTTTTACCATACTTATGTAATCCAAAAATTCTAAAAACTTAGTAATAAAAAATAAAATTTGTATAGAAATACTGTGTAAAAATTTCAGAAACTTTCCACGTTCCAGTAAAAAATGAAAATTCACGCACTACAGCCAAAGTTTCTGTTTTTACACGGCACATACCAGCAAGCAATCTAATCATCCTAAAGGCAAATCTTGGCACATTATTTTTATAATACAATGGATTTGTACAAGGGGATAATTATTTTTGTTGCAAAAGTTTCCGTGATTCAAGACTCACAAAGTTTCCATGGGCATGAACAAAGTTCAAGGATATCCCCCACTTCAACGATGCTCGTCATCTATCTCAGTTTCACCTTTCCTTTTGTGAAGTTTTAGGTCCCCCTCTATATTTTTTTTGTTTTTAAACTTTATAAAAGAACACAACAGAATAAAATGACTCTCGAAAAGTTCCGGGTTGTCTCCCTGGCAGCGCTTTCATTAAAGCCATTAAGCTAGGCATAAAGTGCTCAAGTAATGGATCCATCCGGATCCCAAGGTATATCAAAGCCAATTTTAATTAGCAATGATTTGTAATTTATTAGTGAGAACAAAGTGATATATATCATGCAATGACGAAGTCTAACTCTCTTCCTATGCATCGGCATGTCATAAAAGAACAATTCATGCACATCAAGTAAAGGCCAATGCATAGTATAAACAGTTACTTGCAATTTTATCGAATTGGAAACATAAAGAGGTGGAGATGTAGTTCCTCTCTCATAATAATTGCAAGTAGGAGAAGCAAGCACATGCAGATTATATTCATTAAAATCATCATGTGTAGTAGCAAAACGCAACCCATCAATGTAATCCTTAATAAGAGCAAACTTCTCCGATATAGTGTAGTTGGGAGAATTCAAAAAGATAACAGGACTATCATGTGTGGGTGCAATAGCAACAATTTCATGCTTAACATAAGGAACTATAGCAAGTTCATCTTCATAAGCATAATTCATATTGGCATCTTGGCCAGAAGCATAGCAAGCATCAAATTCATCAAAAAGGGATATTTCAAATGAATCCAAGGGATCATAGCAATCATCATGGCATTCATCCTTCGGTAAGCATGAAGGGTAATTAAACAATGTATGAGTTGAAGAGTTACTCTCATTAGAAGGTGGGCACGGGTGATCAATCCGCTCTTCCTCCTTTTGTTCTTCGCTCTCCTCCTCATCTTTTTCATCTAATGAGCTCACAATTTCAGCAATTTTTCTTCCATAGATTCCTGCAAATTATTAGTCTCTTCCAAGGCAGCGGTCATTCTCTCAATAAATTCAATAATATCAGCATTGCAATCATAATTCTCATAGCAATATTTAAGTATGGATAAATTTCCAGATTCGTCAGGAACATCATCATCATACTTTTCAAGCAAAGAAGTAATTTCATAAGCACCTTTAAAAGCAACAAATTCTTCTATTCGTTCCACATCATAGTAATCATAAATACCTTTAGCATATGAAGACAAGATTTCATTGTCATTGAATTTACATTGAAAGGGAAGGTGTCAAGCTTCTATCATAGAGCAACAAGTAAAGTCACATCTCGAGCATGCATCCCAAGCAAACCATTGCAATATTCTAATTTGATCCCATAAGTGTTTCCCTTTTTGAGACAAGCGATAATCCCTAAAGTACTCACGTTGATCCAACGTGTCTCCCATTATAAAGTTCGATGAGGATTTCTCAGGATTATCAAAGGAGTAATTAACGTGTTTCACATAACTAGCATCGAGAGTTTTAGGAGGTTCCCCATCTCCATGAGTAGCAAGTACCACTAATTTTTTTTCGTGTTTTGTGTTCCATATCCATAACTAAAGATATAAAACAACTAAAAACAGAAAATAAAAATTACTTAGTAGTAAAGCAAACAAGCATACACGAGAAAATTCACCCCACGCTATTGCTCCCCAGCAACGGCGCCAGAAAAAGGTCTTGATAACCCACAAGTGTAGGGGATCGTTTGTAGCCTTTTTCGATAAGTAAGAGTGTCGAACCCAACGAGGAGCTAAAGGTAGGACAAATATTCCCTCAAGTTCTATCCACCACCGATACAACTCTACGCACGCTAATGCTTGCTTTACCTAGAACAAGTATGAAACTACTTTGCGGGAATAAAACTAAAAGTACTTTGCAAGATAATAAAGAACGTGGAAATAAAAGTTAGGTGCTGTTTTAATAAAAGAACAACAAAAGTAAATAACTTAGTAGAAAGCTTTTTATGTAACGCAAGAGAAAGATTGTCCCTAGGCAATTGAATATGATACGATAGATACTTGCTATATACAAGAGAAAGCTTTTAATAAAACACACTTTCCGTACTTGGATCATATGCACTTATGATTGGAACTCTAGCAAGCATCCGCAACTACCAAAGTTCATTAAGGTAAAATCCAACCATAGCATTAAGTGTCAAGTCCCCTTTACTCCCATACGTAACAACCCACCTACTCGGGTTTATGGTTCTGTCACTCAAGCAACCCACCATAGGCAAATCATGAACATATTGCAACACCCTACTGAGGGGATCCCTTGTCGGTGTCAAACCGGCGGATCTCGGGTAGGGGGTCCCGAGCTGTGAGACTAGGATCGATGGTAACAAAGGGACGAAGGAGACGATCTTTACCCAGGTTCGGGCCCTCCTATGGAGGTAAAACCCTATGTCCTGCTTGATTATATTGATGATATGAAGGTTACAGAGTTGATCTACCTCGAGATCGACTAGCTAAAACACTAGATGAGTTTTTGTATCCTATGATCTAAAACCCTCTGGCTTATATAGATACCGGGGGTCATTAGGGTTACATATGGTCGGTTGCCCACCTGAGGGAAAAAACATGCCTAGACTACCATCTTCAACTTGACGGACACGCCACGGCTCCTGAGGTCTCCTCCTTGGTGACAAGGCCTTCGATTAATCTCATCCTCAGTGAGCGGCCCATTAGCCCGACCTATGAGAAATAGGTCGGCAGTCCGAGGACCCCTTAATCCCGGACTCCCTCAGTAGCCCCCGGACTAGCCTCCAACGCCGAGGTATATCCGGAAAATATTACGTGTCGAAGTCTTCGACTTGCGAGGCGAGTCCCTCAACTTCTTCTGGCTTGGCAACCATCCCGTCATCGGAGAGTCCTCAATTGCTGAGAACTTGCGGGACCCAATATAATAACCTTCAGCGCTTCTCGATCCTTGTGCGCCGAGGGGAGGCGAGCGGCCCGGCAGCTTTTTATAAGACTACCCCTCCCGTAAGGGAGGCACCACTTATTTAAACAAGTTAAATTTCGGTCTGGGTCACAGCTTCCTCTTCTTCCCCGTTTAGAGAGAAACTTCAAGTGAGAGATCATCACAAAATCATGGCGAGCGCCCCCAGCTCTTCCTTGCGCCCTTACGGCTCCCGTCCTGGGGATTGGACGAGTTGCGCTGTATCCCTCCTCCGGTTGCGCGACCTTGAGACCCAAGGGTATCTCCCTTCCTCAGATCTGGCGGCAACTCGCGCCGGCTTGACTTCCTTTGACGGCGAATCTTTCGCGGAGAATTTCCCCAATCCTAACCAGGGCGAGCGGGTATGCTTTGTGCCCTTCCCTGTACGGGGCCTAGGGTTCCCCATTCATCCTTTCCTCAGGGGGTTACTGGAGTTCTATGAGATCCAGCTCCATCATCTTACCCCCGGATCCATTCTGCACATTTCGAGCTTTGTCGCTCTCTGCGAAATGTTCTTGGGCTGCGAGGCGCACTTCGAATTATGGAGGAAGTACTTCTGCCTCGTCCCCCGAACTCGGGGCGAAACAATTTGGGAAATCGGAGGAGCCGAAGTATGCCGCATAGCGGGAATAGGATACCCAGTGGGGACACCGAAGAAGGAATCCGAAGAGTGGTTTTCGGAGTGGTTCTACATCGAGGACGTTCCCCTATTCGATCCAGCTCGGAGGGGCTTGCCCGAATACTCCGACGCTCCTCCGAAGAAAAAGTATAATTGGCGACCGAAGAGTTCGTCCCAAGAGGACAGCGCCGAAGTTCTTCGTTTGGCCGCCAACGTAAGGATACTGGCTCATCACAGGCTGACAATGATTGACATGATGGCCGCCGCCATCTCCCGATGCGTCCAACCTCTTCAACAAAGGATACATCCTTTGTGGCAATACAACGGGACGAGTGACGCCACTCGCTCCCGACGGCTGGGCCCTGCCAATCAGGTGGCCTTGGCAGCCGCACTTGCCGACTTCTACAAAGGAGAAAAAGAAGATTTTGTTCAGTTGCAGGTTAAGGAGGGCTACTCGAGTTACAACCCTATTGAATGGGTAAGCCCTTCGACTCTACGTCTTGAGTTCAGGCATTTATGCGCCCTTTTTGACTAACGCTTTTAATCTGCGCAAACAGGAAAGGCGGAGCTTTGCCGAGACAATCAACTGTCCGGCCCCCCAACCAGAGAACTACTCCCGCGACGATGATCCAGGATTTCATGACGACCCAGAGCTGTCACTGGCATATGAAGACGGGGTCTTTTACCAGGAGAGCCTTGATCGATCCAAGGTGGCCATCATAGCTGATCACCCCGGATCACTCCCCTCCTCCACGGAGGGCAAGAAGAAAAATTCTACCCGCAAAAGGCAGGCGTCATCCGTCGACCCAAACATACCGGCTCCCACTCCCAAGCGCCGCCGGTCCTCGCGACGAACGTCGGCTACAGCAGCAATGCCCGAGTCGGGCGCCCACAGGAGTTCCTCATGTGAGCCGGTCGTGGAGACGGCCCCGAACACTCGATCAACCAAAAGGTACTTTGTTCGGTCAGTTAATCAATTATTGTTATGATCGGTAGGATCTTACAGAGAATCTTATGTCGAATTACTCGACTTACTCAGGAAGCGAGTACAACCCTCCTCTGCCGAAGACATTGCCGGGATGCCCGGCAACATGCATGAAAGAAGATCTTCTGCTCAGGTCGAACCCGCCGCGGAGGCTCCCATGGTCAATCCGACCCCCAAAGACTCTGGGGACGAGGTATCAGTCACTAAATCCGAAGAAGGGAGCGCGATGAAACATCGGCGGCGGCGAGGAATCCTGCGCGACCCAGTGTTTTCCAAACAGGAGTTCAATGCCCTATGCTCGGCGGACGCACATCTTGGAGCTGCCCGAGCCGGGTTCGGCGAGGCTGTGAAACTGATATCGTCTGGCCTGAAGGTGAGTGATTAAAAATTCGGACATAAATGTAAACCCAGTAGCCCCCGAGCCTTGATTTGGTCGGGACGACCGAATTAAGGATCCGCACATTGCTTGCATGGATGATGCAGGCCTCAAGGCAGCAGAACGAGCAATTGGCCAATGAATTGGCAGCGAGCAGAACACAGGTGGAAACCGTGAAGGCCGAACTTGAACAGGTGAAGAAGTTTACCCGGGAGGCACAAGGTGAGTATAACTATTCTGCTGATCTTAGCGTATAATCCCATGCTGACGCGATGGTACTTTTAGCAGCTGAATCAATAGGGCAATTGCAAAAAGATTTGGATGCAGCCCGAGAATCCCAGAGGTACGCCGAATCCCAGTATGAGGCTGGCTGCCTTTCGCTGCAGCGAAACCTGGAGGAGAAGAAACGCCTCCAGGTGGAAAACAAACAGCAGGCCGAAGATATTGAGAATTTAAAGACTCAATTGGCCCATGCCCAAGAAGAGAACCAAAAAGTACAGAGGGGCATGTTCGGTAAGTTTTGATTATAACGTCGAAAGGTATCTCCCCTTCATAAGGTGTAACGGACATGCCTTGTCTCATGTGTAGGTCTCCTAACCGGGCAGCCTGAAGAAGAGATCAGCTCCTTCCGGGGGAACCTTCTGAAGGAACTATCCGCCGTGCATGAGCGGGCTCGGAAGGCTATGAGGGGCGTGATAAAAGCACTATGGCCTACCGAGCAGGCTCCAAAAAGGATGGCCGAATTAACCGATCGGTTCAAAGAAGCCCGGAGTCGATTCGAGCTATGGAAGTCATCGGCATGCCGGGAGGGAGCACGAGAAGCGTGGGCAATGATCAAGACCCGTTATACCGGCCTTAACCCCGAGCATATGGCTCGGGTTGGGCCAGTAGGACCTGATGGGCAAGAAGTCCCACTTCACTTGGTGTACGACCAAGTGATGCCTGCGGCTCGTCTCTCGCAGGAAGATTGCACCCTGGATGCCATAATAGACAATCTTGACCAGCAGCCAGATGTGTGATTCTATGTATCTATGTACTTTAAATCAAAAAGTTGCTCCAACTATGTTGTAAACTTTGTCTTAACCAGCCATCGGCTTCGACCTCCCGTGCAGAGAGCTCGGGAGTGTTCCGTACAAAATATCCCTTGATTAAGAGGGAATTCTTTCGAGGAACCAGGCAATCCGGCCATTTGGTACGAACAGACAGAAGGCGCACAGGGAGACATGTTATATTACTGCTTAGCGTAAGAAACATCTTCCAAAGAAAATAGTACCTCTATCGGTGCCTTTCTTTAGGTTGCTACGTAAATCATAGCTAATAAGGCCGCATACTACGAGTATGCGACTAATGGCTTTATTGAGAAAACCGCGTGATGGTAATAACAACCATAATTTTATTTGTTGCTTCCGTCACGGCCGACCAATTTTCTACTAAAGATAGCTAGCTTTTGGCTTCACCTGTCTGAGGTACGTATCCGGATGACCCAGCCGTAACAATCGCAGAGGTGCTCCCTTTACTCTCTAGCCGAACAATCGGGAACGTAGAGGGTAAACACAGGAGCGAGGCAACCCAGCTTGGCAAAAATCTTAGTTCGAATTGATGCATATGATGGCTTTACAATCGACAAACGAAACATTCATGCATAAGAAATTTCAACGGATGCTTAAAAGAAAAACTCATCGGCTTCGGGAAGAAGCCCCCACGTGTTATATTCGGATTTTACATTTGACGATGTATGCCGAATATCTAAACACTAGCTCGGTTTAACCGAGCACAAACTTGGGGAGAGAAAGGTCCTGGCCTGCCAAGAATTAAGGTGGTCGGGAAGGAAAAATGAAAATAAGAGAGAAAAAATAAAAGGGGAGGGTAGAGAGAATGACAACACCGGTCTAGCCGTAGAAGCGCCGAAGACGAGCTGCGTTCCATGGGTTTGGTTCGAGGCGGTTGTCTGCCGGGCTGCGAAGACGATAAGCCCCCCCTGTGAGGACTTCGTCGATTATGAAGGGGCCCTCCCATTTGGGATTGAGCTTATGCTTCTGCTTCTCGGGGAGCCGTAAGACGAGTTCACCCACGTTATATGCTTTCACCCTTACCTCCCTGGTCTGGTAACGCCGGGCCTGCTGTTGATAAAAAGTAGAGCGAGCCCGAGCTATGTCGCGCTCTCCTTCCAAGGTGTCCAAGTCGTCGTGCCGATCTAGCTCGGCCTCCTTTTCTTTGTACATGCGCACCCTTGGTGCATCGTGAATAATATCACAAGAAAGGACCGCTTCTACCCCGTAGACCATGAAGAACGGTGTGTATCCTGTTGATCGATTCGGGGTGGTACGCAGGCCCCACAGAACGGAATCAAGTTCCTCCACCCAATGGCAGTCGGACTCATGAAGATATCGGACCAAACGTGGCTTAATACCACTCATAATGAGGCCGTTGGCTCGTTTGACCTGTCCATTGGTCTGCAGGTGATACACCAATGCGTAATCGAGCTTAATGCCCATTTTTGCGCACCAGTCATTTACTTTTTGGGCGGTGAAGTTGGATCCATTGTCCATTATTATACTGTGCGGGACACCATAACGGTGTACCACGCCAGATATAATGTCGATTACTGGTCCGGACTTGGCTGATTTGACAGGTTTTGCTTCGATCCATTTGGTGAACTTGTCCACCATGACCAGTAGGTATTTATTTTTCTTGGCCCCCCCTTTAAGTGGTCCGACCATGTCCAGCCCCCATACCGCAAAAGGCCAAATGATCGGGATAGTCCGATGAGCCGTTGGGGGCATGTGACTTTGATTTGCAAAAAGTTGGCATCCCACGCAATGCTGGACAAGCGACTGGGCGTCCACTCGAGCGGTGGGCCAGAAGAAACCAGCCCGAAAGGCTTTGCTTACTAAGGTCCTTGCTGCGGCGTGATGGCCGCCCATTCCTGCGTGGACTTCGGCCAAGAGCTTCCGCCCTTCTTCCTCAGATTTGCACCGCTGGAGTACTCCGGTGGTGCTTTTCTTGTATAACTCACCCTCGTGGACTTTGTAGGCCTTGGATCGCCGGATTATGCGTCGCGCCTCTGTCTGATCGTCGAGGAGTTCTTTGCGAAGAAGGTAGGCAAGGAAGGGCTCGGTCCATGATGCGATTACTGCCATGACCTCATGAGCCGAAGGCGTTTCGTCCATTACGGAGCCGCCAATGATTTGGTCGTCTGGTTCGTTTATAGGGGGAACAACCTCTTCCGCACTGATGGGTCCGGTACCCTTATTGTCGTCCTGCCAAACCACTGATGGCTTAAAGAGCCGTTCCAGGAAAGTGTTTTTCGGGACGGGGTCGCGTTTGGCCCCCATGCGGGCCAATATATCAGCGGCCTGGTTGTCGTCTCTAGCGACATGATGGAAGTCCAGCCCCTCGAACCGTGCGGATATTTTAAGGATGGCGTTTCTATATGCCGCCATCTTTGGATTTTTGGCATCGAACTCGCTGTTGATTTGAGAGATGGCCAGGTTGGAGTGTCCCCGTACCTCCAGTCGTTGTATGCCCATTGAGGCTGCCATCCGAAGACCGTGCAAGAGTGCTTCATATTCGGCTGCATTGTTGGAGTCGGCATACATGATCTGCAACACATATCGAACGTTGTCGCCTGTGGGGGATGTGAGAATAACTCCAGCCCCCAGTCCGGCCAAAGTTTTGGATCCATCGAAGTACATCGTCCAATGGGAGTATGTACTATATTCCCTGGGGAGCTCGGCCTCTGTCCATTCGGCGAGGAAATCTGCCAGCACCTGAGATTTAATAGCTCGTCGTGGTTTGTAGGCAATTTCAAAAGGAAGGAGCTCAATGGCCCATTTGGCTATGCGGCCGGTGGCGTCCCTGTTGTTGATTATATCGTTCAGGGGTACTTCGGATGCCACCATAACCGAACACTCTTGGAAGTAGTGTCTTAGTTTCCGTGATGCCATAAATACGGTATAGGCTATCTTCTGGTAGTGCGGGTATCTGGACTTGCACTGCGTTAGTACTTCTAACACGTAATAGACCGGCTTCTGTATCCGGAATTTGTGTCCCTCCTCCTCTCGTTCGACGACGAGCACTGCGCTAATGACTTGGTTGGTGGCCGATATGTATAATAACATGGGTTCACCAGCGCCTGGTGCTGTGAGTATGGGATTACTTGCCAGCAGTGTTTTAATTTCTTCTAACGCAGCCGCTGCTTCATCGGTCCATTCGAAAATATTGGTCCGTTTCAGCAATCTGTAGAGCGGTAAAGCCTTTTCACCGAGGCGGGAGATAAAGCGACTTAGCGCCGCCACGCAACCAGCCAACCTTTGGACATGCTTTAGCCCTGTGGGAACTGCAAGTTCTGATAGGGCACAGATCTTGGCCGGATTCGCTTCTATTCCTCTATGGGAAAGGATGAATCCGAGCAGTTTACCAGCGGGAACTCCGAATACACACTTCTCTGGATTGAGTCGTATATCGTACTCACGTAGGCTGGCAAAGGTTTGCCTTAGGTCGTCAATCAGTTGGCTGACGTGTTTGGTTTTGACTACCACGTCGTCCACGTATGCCTCGACTATTTTACCGACTTGTTTGGCGAGACAAGTCTGGATCATGCGCTGGTACGTAGCCCCAGCGTTTTTAGCCCGAAAGGCATCGTGTTGAAGCAGAACGGCCCGTAGGGGGTGATGAATGCGGTTGCGGCTTGATCCGATTCCTTCATTTTGATTTGATGGTATCTGGAATAAGCGTCGAGGAAACACAATGAGTCCTGTCGGCTGTGGCGTCAATAATCTGGTCTATGCGTGCTAAGGGGAAAGGGTCCTTAGGGCAGGCCTTGTTGAGGTCTTTAAAGTCGACGCACAGCCGCCAGGATTTGTCTTTCTTTGGTACCGTCACCAGGTTTGCCAACCATTCGGGGTGCTTAATCTGCCGTATGAATTCGGCCTCTAGCAGTTTGGCTAATTCTTCACCCATAGCTTGTCGTTTGGGCTCAGAAAAGCGGCGTAGAGTCTGCTTGACGGGCTTGAAGCCTGAGATGATGTTCAGACTATGTTCTGCTAGCCGCCGTGGGATTCCGGGCATTTCAGAAGGGTGCCAGGCGAAGATGTCCCAATTTTCTCGTAAGAATGCTCGTAGTGCTTCGTCCACCACGGGGTCCAGCTGAGCTCCGATAGACGCTGTCTTGTTGGGGTCCGTCGGGTGTACCTGGAATTTATCGATTTCATCTGCAGGTTTAAAGGACGTGGATTTGGGCCTTTTGCTAAGGATCACATCGTCCTTATCTACTGTTGACCGGAGTGTGGTCAGTTCTTCTGCAGCGAAGGTCTCAGCTAGTGCCTCGAGGGCGAGCGCTGCTGTTTTGTTTTCAGCTCGAAGGGTTATGCTCGGATCACTGGCGATTGTGATTACTCCGTTTGGGCCTGGCATCTTGAGCTTCATATACCCGTAATGTGGTATAGCCTGGAATTTCGTGAAGGCGTCACGCCCCAGCAGGGCGTGGTAACCGCTGGGGAAGGGCACGATATGGAAGAGAAGTTCTTTAGATCGGTAGTTTTCGGGTGTGCCGAACACTACGTCCAGGGTGATATGTCCTGAACAACGTGCCTCTCTCCCAGGAATGATCCCCCGGAATGTTGTGTTGCTATGCTCGATGCGAGATCGGTCAAATTGCATTTTTTCCAGGGTATCTTCGTAGATAAGGTTTAAACCACTGCCGCCATCCATTAGCACTTTATTCAACCTGAAGCCATCGACGATGGGGTTTAAGACCAGTGCGGCCGGTGTATGATTGGGACGGATGGTTGGTCGGTCGGTATCTCCGAAGGTGATGGGTATGTCTGCCCATGAACTTGTTGCTGCCACATGATAGACCTGTTCGAGTTCTTTAAGAGCTCTTTTCCTCCTGTTCCTTGAGGGGAACGTTTCGTAGATCGTCAGGACTTCGGCATTGTATTCTGGTGGCGATGTGGAGCGCTTGTTCGGCGGTAGTGCCTCAAGGATTGCTTCACCACTTTTTGCGACCTGCCTGACGACCCAGCAGGCTCTAAGGCTGTGAGTCGGGCTTGTGTTCAGCAATAAGGAATGTATAGGGCATGGTTTATCCAACAGCCCGTCTAGGACAGTTCTGACCCCCGCAAGGGGCCAATTTCTCTTTTCGGCGGGCTCGAGTTCGGCTAGCCGCTTCGGAGGTATCCTCTTTTTCCGGTCTCCTCTAGGGTACTCGGTAAAGGTTGGTTCCGAAAGTAGCCGCTCGGCTTGCCAGGTGCTCTCCATGGCACAATATTTTTGCACCAGGTCAGACAGCTCGGTGAAGTTGCGAATGTGCCGACGCGCCAGGGCATTAAGAATCCCTTCATCATGGCAATTGCGATTGAAGGTTGCCATTATCTCCTGGTCACTATGACCTCGTACTTTGTTTCTAGCGAGGAGGAGTCTAGCCCAAAAATGATGAACCGACTCTCCTGGTAAATGTTTAACATCCCGTAAGTCTGAAGACTTGGACTCTGGTGCGATGCTTGAGTGCTCGACTTGGGTGGTGGGTGGGAAAAACTTTGATTCCACGCCGCGATGTGAGTCCGAAATTACGGGTTCCGAGTTGCATGCTAGATCAGAGACCATTACCAATCTATCTCCGGAGCGAACTCCAGGGTCTGTGTTACAAGCGAGGCCTCGATGATCAGAGATTGGGGTATGAACCATTTTTAATGCCGGTCATTGGGGGGACAAGCCCCTAGTCGGACACTCGACGGTGGCGACTAGGTGAGTGACTTCGGGATGAGAATCTCCCTAACGTCGGGTTTAAGCCCGATCCGGTCATAGACCGGGGTCTGGTCGTCAGTCATACGCATGGTCTGAATCCGATCAAACAGCTCGTTTAGGAACGAGGCAACGGTAGGATGTGTGTCGCTGAAACGCGTGGGGTCGATCTGCGGCGTGGCAGTTCCGGAGTTGCTTTAAAGCGGATCCGGGTCCTGTTCGGTGATAGCGGATCTAGTCACAACGACTGGATTGTGTTGGGGAACGGAGCATGAATTTCAAAAAAAATTCCTACGCTCACGCAAGATCTATCCATGGAGATGTATCGCTACAAGAGGGGAGAGTGTGTCTACGTACCCTCGTAGACCCTTAGCGGAAGCGTCTCACAACGCGGTTGATGTAGTCGAACAATCCTTCGAGCTCCACCGATCGAGTACCGAACGTACGGCACCTCCGAGTTCTACACACGTGCAGCTCGGTGATGTTCCTTGCCTTCTTTATCCAGCAAGACGTCGAGGTAGTAGATGAGTTCTGTCAGCACGACGGCGTGGCGACGGTGACGGTGAAGTGATTCCGGCAGGGCTTCGCCTAAGCTCTCCGAAAATATGACCGAGGTGCAAAACGGAGATCGGGGCACCGCACACGGCTATGGGACAATTGTGTACTTTGGGGTGCCCCCTTGCCCCCGTATATAAAGGATGAGAGGGAGGAGGCCGGCCCCCTAGGGGCGCGCCAAGTGTGGGGAGGGAAAGGATTCCACCTCCCATACGGAGTAGGAAAGAGGGAAGGGAGAGGGAAAGGAAAGAGGGGGCTGCGCCCCCTCCCCTAGTCCAATTCGGTTTGGGCAAGGGGGGCGCAAGCCTCCTCACGTGGCCTGCCTCTGCTTTTCCCGTATGGCCCAATAAGGCCCATTACTTCTCCCGGTGAATTCCCGTAACTCCCCGGTACTCCGAAAAATACCCGAATCACTCGGAACCTTTCCGACGTCCGAATATAGCCTTCCAATATATGAATCTTTACCTCTCGACCATTTCGAGACTCCTCGTCATGTCGGTGATCTCATCCGGGACTCTGAACAAACTTTGGCCACCAATCACATAACTCATATAATACTAAATCGTCATCGAACCTTAAGTGTGCGGACCCTACGGGTTTGGGAATGATGTAGACATGACCGAGACGACTCTCCGGTCAATAACCAACAGCGGAACCTGGATGCTCATATTGGTTCCTACATATTCCACGAAGATCTTTATCGGTGAACCTCATATGTCAACATACGTTGATCCCTTTGTCTGGCGGTATGTTACTTGCCCGAGATTCGATTGTCGGTATCCAATACCTAGTTCAATCTCGTTACCGGCAAGTCTCTTTACTCGTTCCGTAATACGTCATCTTGTAACTAACTCTTTAGTCATGGTGCTTGCAAGGCTTCTGTGATGCTGTATTACCGAGAGGGCCCAGAGATACCTCTCCGATAGTCGGAGTGACAAATTCCAATCTCGATCCATGCCAACTCAACAAACACTTTCGGAGATACCTGTAGTGCACCTTTATAATCACCCAGTTACATTGTGACATTTGATACACCCAAAGTATTCCTACGGTATCCGGGAGTTGCATGATCTCATGGTCAGAGGAACGTGTATTTGACATAGTGAAAGCAATAGCAATAAACTGAACGATCATTTGCTATGCTAACGGTTGGGTCAAGTCCATCACATCATTCTCCTAATGATGTGATCCCATTATCAAATGACAACTCATGTCCATGGTCAGGAAATCTTGACCATCTTTTGATCAACGAGCTAGTCTAGTAGAGGCTTACTAGGGACACAGTATTTGTTTATCTATTCACACATGTATTTAGTTTCCGGTCAATACAATTCTAGCATGAATAATAAACTATTATCATGAACGGGGAAATATGATAATAACTAATTTATTATTGCCTCTAGGGCATATTTCCAACAGTCTCCCACTTGCACTAGAGTCAATAATCTAGATTACATCTCCATGTAATTAACACTTAATCAGTTCTAAAGTTGATCATGTTTTGCTTGTGAGAGAGGTTTTAGTCAACGGGTCTGCAATATTCAGATCCGTGTGTTCTTGGCAAATCTCTATGTAGATGCTGCTACCACACTCTGTTTGGAGCTACTCCAAAAAAATTCCCCACTATACTTATCCGGTCTGAGACTCATAGTCTTTCGGATCAGTGTTTAAAGCTTGCATCGACGTAACCCCTTACGACGAACTCTTTATCATCTCTATTCCCGGGAAATTCTTCCTTAGTCATCTTAAGGATAATTTGACCGCTGTCCAGTGATCTACTCCTGGATCACTTTGGTACCTCTTTTGCCAGACACATGGCAAGGCACACAGCTTGGCATACTTTATAGAACCTATGGCCGAGGCATAGGGGATAACCTTCATCCATTCTATTTATTTTGCCATGGTCGAGATTTGAGTCTTACTCAACTTCACACCTTTCACCACAGTCAAGAACTCCTTCTTTGACTGATCCATTTTGAACTTCTTCAAAATCTTGTCAAGGTATATGTTTTGTGAAAGTCATATGAGGCATCTCAATCTATCTCTATAGATTTTGATGCCTAACATGTAAACAACCTTTACCTAGATCTTCAAGTCTTACTCCACTTCACACCAGCCAAGAACTTATTTCTTTTGACTTGATCCATTTTGAACTTCTTCAAAATCTAATCAAGGTGTGTGAAAATCTTTTATCAGGTGTCTTGATCTATCTCTATAGATCTCGATGCCCAAACCGTGGATAACTCAAAAAACAGGTTTTTATTGAAAAACTCCTTTCAATTAATTCTTTATGCTTTCCAGAAATTCTACATCATTTCCAATCACATATACTTATTAGAAATGTTATAGAGCTCCCACTCACTTTGTTGTAAATACAAGTTTCTCCATAAACTTGCATAAACCCAAACGCTTTGATCACTTCATCAAAGCGAGTATTCCAGCTCCGAGATGCTTGCACCAGTCCATAGATGGATCGCTGGAGCTTGCATACTTTGTTAGCACCTTTAGGATCGACAAAACCTTCCGGTTGTATCATATACAATTCTTCCTTAAGGAATCCATTAAGGAATGTCGTTTTGACGTCCATTTGCCAGATTTCATAATCATAAAACGCGGCAATTGCTAACATAATTCTGACAGACTTTAGCATTCCTACGGGTGAGAAAGTCTCATCGTAGTCAACTCCTTGAACTTGTCGATAACCTTTAGCAACAATTCGAGCTTTATAGACGGTGACATTACCATCAGCGTCCGTCTTCTTCTTAAAGATCCATTTATTTTTAATAGCTCGCCGTTTCATCGGGCAAGCCTACCAAAGTCCACACTTTGTTCTCATACATGGATCTAATCTCGGATTTCATGGCCTCAAGCCATTTGTCGGAATCCGGGCTCGCCATCGCTTCTTCATAGTTCGTAGGTTCACCGTTGTCTAACAACATGACCTCCAAGACAGGATTGCCATACCAATCTGGTGCGGAGCGTGTCCTGGTTGACCTACGAGGTTCTGTAGCAACTTGATCCGAAGCCTCATGATCATCATCATCAACTTCTTCTCTGGTCTGTGTTGGTGTCACAGAAATTTCTTTCTGTGGCGTACTACTATCCAGAGGAGGTACAATTATCTCATCAAGTTCTACTTTCCTCCCACTCACTTCTTTCGAGAGAAACTCCTTCTCTAGAAAGGATCCATTCTTAGCAACGAATACTTTGCCTTCGGCTCTGTGGTAGAAGGTGTACCCAACGGTCTCCTTTGGGTATCCTATGAAGACGCACTTATCCGCTTTGGGTTCGAGCTAATCTGGCTGAAGCCTTTTGACATAAGCATTGCATCCCCAAACTTTCAGAAACGACATCTTAGGTTTCTTGCAAACCACAGTTCATACGGTGTCATCTCAATGGATTTAGACGGTGCCCTTGTTTAAAGTGAATGCAGCTGTCTCTAATGCATAACCCCAAAATGATAGTGGCAAATCGGTAAGAGACATCATAGAACGCACCATATCCAATAGAGTACGATTACGACGTTCGGACACACCATTACGCTGTGGTGTTCCATGTGGCGTGAGCTGTGAAACAATTCCACATTGTCTTAAGTGATTGCCAAACTCGTAACTCAAATATTCTCCTCCACGATCAGATCGTAAGAACTTTATTTTCTTGTTACGATGGTTCTCTACTTCACTCTGAAATTCTTTGAACTTTTCAAATGTTTCAGATTTATGCTTCATCAAGTAGACATAACCATATCTACTCAAATCATCAGTGAACGTGAGAATATAACGATATCCACCGCGCGCCTCAACACTCATCGGACCGCATACATCGGTATGTATTATTTCCAATAAGTTGGTTGCTCGCTCCATTGTTCCGGAGAACGGAGTTTTAGTCATCTTGCCAATAAGGCACGGTTCACATGTCTCAAATGATTCATAATCAAGAGATTCCAAAAACCCATCTGCATGGAGTTTCTTCATGTGTTTAACACTGATATGACCTAAGCGGCAGTGCCAGAAATATGTGGTACTATCATTATCTTTTGGCATTCGTGTTATGAACATATGTATTACTACGATCAAGATTCTATAAACCTTTCATTTTAAGTGCATGATCATCAATGATATTATCCAAATAGAATAACAATTATTCTCTGAAATTGAATAACCGTCTTGCAATAAACACTATCAGATATAATGTTCATGCTTAACGCAAGCACCAAATAACAATTATTTAGGTTCATCACTAATCCTGAAGGTAGAGAGAGCGTGGTGATGGTGATCACATCAACCTTGGAGACACTGCCAATGCACATCGTCAGCTCGTTCTTAGCTAGCCCTCGTTTATTCCGAAGCTCCATGTTTCAAGTTGTAAGCAACTGAACAAGTATAAAATACCCAGGTGCTCTTACGAGTACTAGTAAGGTACATATCAATAACATGTATATCAAATATCTTTGTTGACATTGCCAGTCTTATTATCTGCCAGTTACTTTGGGGAAGTTCCGCTCCCTGTGACATTTCCCTTTGCAATGGGAGCACTAAGTCTCGGGTTTGGTTCAGCCTTGGGTTTCTTCGCGTGAGCGGCAACTGTTTTACCGTTCTTCTTGAAGTTCCCTTTTCTTTCCCTTGCCCTTCTTGAAACTAGTGGTCTTATTAACCATCAACACTTGATGCTCCCTTTTTTTGATTTCTACATCCGCAGATTGTAGCATCGCGAATAGCTTAAGGATCTTCTATCCCTTGCATGTTTATAGTTCATCACGAAGATCCAGTAGCTTAGTGATAGTGACTAGAGAACTCTATCAATCACCACTTTATTCGGAAGTCTAACTCCCACTTGATTCAAGTGTTTGAAGTACTCAGACATTCTGAGTACGTGCTCACTAACGGAGCTGTTCTCCTCCATCTTGTAGCTATAGAACTTGTCGAAGGTGTCATCCCTCTCGACCCGGGTGTGAGTCTTGAAAAACAAATTTTCAGCTCTTGGAACATCTCATATGCTCCGTGTTGCTCAAAACATATTTGGAGCTTCGGTTCTAAGCCGTAAAGTATGGCGCACTGAACTATCGAGTAGTCATCTTTTCTTGTCTGCCAGACGTTCATAACGTCCTCAGACGAAGCCGTAAGGGTATTTCACTAAGCGGTGCATTAAGGACATAAGCCTTCTGTGCAGCAGTGAGGACAATCCTCAGATCACGGACCTAGTCCGCATAGTTGCTTCCATCAACTTTCAACTTCGTTTTCTCTAGGAACATAATAAAAACAGGGGAACTACAGCGCGGTCTATGGATCTACAACATAAATTTGCTAAGACAAGTAAGACTATGTTCATGACAATTGAAGTTCAATTAATCAAATTAATTAAGAACTCCCACTTAGATTGACATCCCTCAAGTTGTCTAAGTGTAACATGATCCACATCAACTAAACCACGTCCGATCATCACGTGAGGTGGATTAGTTATCAATGGTGAACATCTTTCATGTTGATCATATCTACTATATGACTCATGTTCGACCTTTCGGTCTCTTGTGTTCCGAGGCCATGTCTGTACATGCTAGGCTCGTCAAGTTTAACCCAAGTATTCTGCGTGTGTAAAACTGGCTTACACCCGTTGTATGCGAACGAAAGAATCCATCACACCCGATCATCACGTGGTGCTTAGAAGCATCGAACCTTCGCAACGGTGCATACTAGGGGAGAACACTTATCTTCAAATTTAGTGAAGGGATCATCTTATAATGC
The DNA here is from genome assembly GCA_039707655.1 of Elymus sibiricus. NCBI lineage: Eukaryota > Viridiplantae > Streptophyta > Magnoliopsida > Poales > Poaceae > Elymus > Elymus sibiricus. Next base: position 305,899,427 of record CM077671.1, read on the forward strand.
TACCGTCGTCCTAAGCAAAATAAGATGCATAAAAGGATTAACATCACATGCAATTCAATATATGTGACATGATATGGCCATCATCGTCTTGTGCTTTTGATCTCCATCAGCAAAGCACCGTCATGATCTCCATCGTCACCGGGTTGACACCTTGATCTCCATCGCAGCGTCGTGACACCTTGATCTCCATCGTAGCGTCGTGGTCGTCTCGCCGGCTATTGCTACTACTACTACTGCTAACTAATAGCGGTAAAGTAAAGCAATTACATAGCGTTGGCATTGCATACAATAAAGAGACAACCATAAGGCTCCTGCCGGTTGCCTGATAACTTACAAAACATGATCATCTCATACAACAACTTATATCACATCATGTCTTGGCCATATCACATCACCAGCATACCCTGCAAAAACAAGTTAGACGTCCTCTACTTTGTTGTTGCATGTTTTACGTGGCTGCTACGGGTTTGCAAGAACCGTTCTTACCTACGCAAAACCACAACGTGGTGTAGTGATTGCTTTTTGATCTTCTAAAAGAACCCTCTTCATTGAAACCGATTCAACTAAAGTGAGAGAGACAGACACCCGCCAGTCTCCTTTATGCAACGAGTGCACGTAGCGGTGAAACCTGTCTCGCGTAAGCGTACGCGTAATGTCGGTCCGGGCCGCTTCATCTCACAATACCGCCGAATCAAGTAACAACAAGTAATGGCAAGCAATATGTATACACCCACGCCCACAACTCACTTGTGATCTACTCGAGCAAAACACATCTACGCATAGACCTGGCTCTGATACCACTGTTGGGGAACGGAGCATGAATTTCAAAAAAAATTCCTACGCTCACGCAAAATCTATCCATGGAGATGTATCGCTACGAGAGGGGAGAGTGTGTCTACGTACCCTCGTAGACCGTTAGCGGAAGCGTCTCACAACGCGGTTGATGTAGTCGAACAATCCTTCGAGCTCCACCGATCGAGTACCGAACGTACGGCACCTCCGAGTTCTACACACGTGCAGCTCGGTGACGTTCCTCGCCTTCTTGATCCAGCAAGACGTCGAGGTAGTAGATGAGTTCCGTCAGCACGACGGCGTGGCGACGGTGACGGTGAAGTGATTCCGGCAGGGCTTCGCCTAAGCTCTCCGAAAATATGACCGAGGTGGAAAACGGAGATCGGGGCACCGCACACGGCTATGGGACAATTGTGTACTTTGGGGTGCCCCCTTGCCCCCGTATATAAAGGATGAGAGGGAGGAGGCCGGCCCCCTAGGGGTGCGCCAAGTGTGGGGAGTCCTACTAGGACTCCTTAGTCCTAGTAGGATTCCACCTCCCATACGGAGTAGGAAAGAGGGAAGGGAGAGGGAAAGGAAAGAGGGGGCTGCGCCCCCTCCCCTAGTCCAATTCGGTTTGGGCAAGGGGGGGCGCGAGCCTCCTCACGTGGCCTGCCTCTCCTTTTCCCGTATGACCCAATAAGGCCCTTTACTTCTCCCGGTGAATTCCCGTAACTCCCCGGTACTCCGAAAAATACCCGAATCACTCGGAACCTTTCCGACGTCCGAATATAGCCTTCCAATATATGAATCTTTACCTCTCGACTATTTCGAGACTCCTCGTCATGTCCGTGATCTCATCCGGGACTCCGAACAAACTTCGGCCACCAATCACATAACTCATATAATACTAAATCGTCATCGAACCTTAAGTGTGCGGACCCTACGGGTTCAGGAATGATGTAGACATGACCGAGACGACTCTCTGGTCAATAACCAACAGCGGAACCTGGATGCTCATATTGGTTCCTACATATTCCACGAAGATCTTTATCGGTGAACCTCATATGTCAACATACGTTGTTCCCTTTGTCTGGCGGTATGTTACTTGCCCGAGATTCGATCGTCGGTATCCAATACCTAGTTCAATCTCGTTATCGGCAAGTCTCTTTACTCGTTCCGTAATACGTCATCTTGTAACTAACACTTTAGTCACGGTGCTTGCAAGGCTTCTGTGATGCTGTATTACCGAGAGGGCCCAGAGATACCTCTCCGATAGTCGGAGTGACAAATTCCAATCTCGATCCATGCCAACTCAACAAACACTTTCGGAGATAACTGTAGTGCACCTTTATAATCACCCAGTTTCGTTGTGACGTTTGATACACCCAAAGTATTCCTACGGTATCCGGGAGTTGCATGATCTCATGGTCAGAGGAACGTGTATTTGACATAGTGAAAGCAATAGCAATAAACTGAACGATCATTTGCTATGCTAACGGTTGGGTCAAGTCCATCACATCATTCTCCTAATGATGTGATCCCATTATCAAATGACAACTCATGTCCATGGTCAGGAAATCTTGACCATCTTTTGATCAACGAGCTAGTCTAGTAGAGGCTTACTAGGGACACAGTATTTGTTTATCTATTCACACATGTATTTAGTTTCCGGTCAATACAATTCTAGCATGAATAATTAACTATTATCATGAATGGGGAAATATGATAATAACTAATTTATTATTGCCTCTAGGGCATATTTCCAACAGATTGGGCATTCTAGACAGCCCGAGGGTGAAGGCCGCCTCAGAGGTGGGGCCCGATGTCTTCGACGTCAAGGCGTCGGGATCTGCGGGCTCCTCCATGAGAGTTGAGGGTCCTATCAAGACAAGTTCTCCCCGCGAATCAGCGACAAACTCTAGGGTTCCAAATCTGATTCCTTGATCGGGGGCAAAGCTTCCGATCTGGCCAAGATGGCCGGTCGGGACGGCGTGCGACGAGACATCGCCGCCTGTGAAAATCTGATCAGGGATGAGAATATCCTGGCTGCAGATCTCGTTGCTTATGACAAGGCGATCCATCGATTCCTCTGGCGATCACAGCGGAACTCTCAATGAAAGGACCAATGTCGGTGTCAAAACCGGCGGATCTCGGGTAGGGGGTCCCGAGCTGTGAGACTAGGATCGATGGTAACAAAGGGACGAAGGAGACGATGTTTACCCAGGTTCGGGCCCTCCTATGGAGGTAAAACCCTACGTCCTGCTTGATAATATTGATGATATGAAGGTTACAGAGTTGATCTACCTCGAGATCGACTAGCTAAAACCCTAGATGAGTTTCTGTATCCTATGATCTAAAACCCTCTGGCTTATATAGATACCGGGGGTCATTAGGGTTACATATGGTCGGTTGCCCACCGGAGGGAAAAAACATGCCTAGACTACCATCTTCAACTTGACGGACACGCCACGGCTCCTGAGGTCTCCTCCTTGGTGACAAGGCCTTCGATTAATCTCATCCTCAGCGAGCGCCCCATTAGCCCGACCTATGAGAAATAGGTCGGCAGTCCGAGGACCCCTTAATCCTGGACTCCCTCATCCCTCAGATTTGTGCGACATGGAGGGCACCATAGGAAAGCACCATATCAACATACAACTCACATCCATAACATCATACCACAATTAACCCATAGGACAAAAGAGATCTACTCATTCATCATAGGATAGCCAAATATCATTGGGAAATAATATATGGAGTTGAGCACCATGTTTAAGTAGAGATTACAGCGGGGAAGAGAGGTGTTACACCGCTGCATAGAGGGGGAGAGAGTTGGTGTTGACGGCGGCAAAGTTGTTGATGTAGATCGCCATCACGATGATTGCCCCGGCAGCATTCCGGCGCCACCAGGAGAGGGGGGGAGAGAGCCCCCCTCCTTCTTCTTCTTCCTTGGCCTCCCCCCTAGATGGGAGGAGAGTTCCCCCTCTGGTCCATGGCCTCCATGGCAGCGGAGGGGCAGGAGCCCCTCCTAGATTGGATCTCCCTCTCCGTTCTCTTCTATTTCGTGTTCCTGTTTTCTGGCCGAAAACCGTTTCTTATATTCCCGGAGATCCGTAACTCCGATCGGTCTGAAATGTTGAGGGGATTTTTATCCAAAAATTAGCTTCCTTTCACCCGAAGGAGAGCTCCAACCGACTTACGAGGTGGGCATAACCCACCAGGGTGCGCCTGGGCCCCCTGGTCGTGCCCTGGTGTCTTGTGGGGGCTGTGGGCCTCCGTTTGCGTTGATTCCACTTCTAAAAATTCACAAATATTCCAAAAAAAAAATCCGTAAATTTTTATCGCGTTTGGACTTCATTTGATATGGATATTCTGCGAAACAAAAAACATGCAACAAACAGGAACTGGCACTGGGCACTGGATCAATAGGTTAGTCCAATAAATCATATAAAATGTTGGCAAAAATATGTGAAAGTTGTATAATATAGGCATGAAACAATCAAAAATTATAGATACGATGGAGACGTATCAGGGATTTATTCCTACATAAATAGATCTTGTCTACATCATGTCATCGTTCTTATTGCATTACTCCGTTTTCCATGAACTTAATACACTAGATGCATGCTGGATAGAGGTTGATGTATGTAGTAATAGTGGTAGATGCAGGCAGGAGTCGGTCTACTTATCTTGGACGTGATGCCTATATAATGATCATCGCCTTGTATATCTTCATGACTATTGGATTTTTTATCAATTGCCGAACAGAAATTTATTCACCCACCGTGCGCTATACTCATGAGAGAAGCCACTAGTGAATCCTACGGCCCCCGGGTCTACTTTTCCAACATATTGCTTTCCGATCTATCTTTTTGCTTCTTTGTTTTCAGATCTACAAAACCAAAACCCCAAAAATATATTGTTGCATATTTTATTTGCCTTTTCTATTTTGTGCTCTTGAGAGATCTATCTCTCCTATCCATCACTACCTAATCTATCTTTTTACCGTAGAGAGATTGACAACCTCTCTTTCACGTCGGGTTGCAAGTATTTGTTATTTGTGTGCAGGTGTTGCTTATTGGGTGGTGGTGATCCTCCTACTGGTTCGATAACCTTGGTTTCATAACTGAGGGAAATACTTACCGCCGCTGTGCTACATCATCCCTTCCTCTTTGGGGAAATACCGACGCGGTCTCAAGCCACGTCAAGAGGTGCCGGTTAAAACAAAATACGGACATAGTAGCTTCATGCTTATTATCATAGAAGCAACAAACTTTATAATTGCACTTATTCATATAACTTTTATTATATAACTTCATCATATAACCTCTCATGAACAAGTTACAATTCATCACAACATAGAAGTATAAAGCATAAACATTATTGAAAACTAACAAACTACAATTCATCATATTTTTAGGAAGGGTCTCGTGTCGGAGCCTTTTGGCAAGTCCACATACTCAACCATCATTTAATCTTGTATGATTGCTAACACTCACAGCATACCCATGAGCAAAAAGTTTCAACCGGACACATAGAAAGATAGGGGCTTATAGTTTCGCCTCCCAACGTATTCACCTCAAGGGTGATGTCAACAATAATAATTCATGTTCACTCATATCCAACTGGATATACGTGCCTAGATCTTTCCTCACCACATGATGCTTGCAAAAAGAAAAAGTAAAAGGAATAGGAAAAAAAATACTTTGACTCTTGCATAAAAGTAAATACATAAAAGTAAAATATAGGCCCTTCGCAGAGGGAAGAAGAGGTTGTCATGCGCTTTTTAGTTTGTATGTCAAATCCCTTAATGCAAAAGAACGTCATGTTATATTTCCCCTTATGATAGCAACCTTTATTATGCAGTCTGTCGCTTTAATTACTTTGCCATCATAAGTTCGTACAACGCTCGAGTATATTAATTCGGGCTGAGGTAGTGGGTTATCCTCTTCCTCAGAGCTATCATCCTTTGTTTCCTTCATGTCGGTGTCTTCCTCCTCATCCGTGGTACATCCATAATGATCCACCACTCCATAGACCTTAGGGTTTGCAATATAGTCAGCAACATAGCTCTCCCCCTCTGAATCTTGAGACGACATATTTTCAGACCTGTCAGGAAAACAGCACGAAACAAGAACATGGGATTTTTCTATGATGCGGTGGTCAAAAAAATCGGGGCTATATATAAATATATTTTTATCTTGGGAAGCAAGAATATGGAAGGAAAACGGAGTCGGGAAAGTGTCCGAGGTGGGCACAACCCACCAGGGCGCGCCCTGGTGTATCGTGCTCACCTCGGTTGCTTTCCTGCTTATTTCTTATTTTCCTAATTTTTGTAATACTCCAAAACTGACAAAAAATATTTTTGCGGATTTTTCGGAGTCCGTTTACTTACCGTATCACGTACCTCCTCTTTTTTCAGAATTCTGGAGAGTTCCGAAAGGTTTATTTTATGTATTCCTCAGGTGTCATGGTTTGGATAATATTGCTTTCAACATTAATAGGCGTACCCGAGATATAGTGTTTAATTCTTTGTACATTGACCACCTTCGGGTTAGTACCTTCAGCATTATTAATCTTGATAGCTCCAGAACGATAAGCTGTTCTATAGGCCAAAGTGCATCATCTAGTTTCTTAGACCAATTCTTTCGAGACCTATTGACAGTTTTTTGTAATATTAATTTTAGTTCCTGTTGCTAAGTTCAACTTGACCACTAGATTGAGGATGATAGGGTGATGCAATTCTATGGTAACATCACATTTAGCAAGCATCTTACGAAAAGCACCATGAATAAAGTGTGAACCACCATCAGTCATTAAATATCTAGGGACTCCAAACCTCGGGAAGATAACTTCTTTAAGCATTTTAATGGAGGTGTTATGATCAACACTACTAGTTGGAATAGCTTCTACCCACTTAGTAACATAATCAACAGCAACCAAAATATGAGTATACCCATTAGAGGAAGGAAAAGATCCCATATAGTCAAAACCACAAACATCAAATGGTTCAACAACAAGTGAATAATTCATAGGCATTTCCTGACGCTTACCGATATTACCAATTCTTTGACATTCATCACAAGACGAGACAAACTTATGGGCATCCTTGAAGAGAGTAGGCCAATAAAAACCAGATTGCAATACCTTGTGAGCAGTTCTATCTCCCGCATGATGTCCTCCATAAGCTTCGGAATGACATTTCCATAGGATTTGTTCCTGTTCATGCTCAGGTACACAACGTCTAATAATACCATCTACCCCTTCTTTATAAAGATGTGAGTCATCTCAAAAGTAATGTCTTAAATAATAGAAGAATTTTTTCTTTTGTTGGTATGTGAAACTAGGTGGTATATATTTAGCAACAATGTAGTTAGCATAATCAGCATACAAGGACTGTTTTGAGAAACATGTATTGCAGCTAACTCTTCATCGGGAAAACTATCATCAATAGGTAGTGGGTCATCAAGAATATTTTCTAACCTAGACAAGTTATCAGCTACGGGGTTCTCAGCTCCCTTCCTATCAGTGATATGTAAATCAAATTCTTGAAGCAAGATAACCCACCTAATGAGTCTAGGTTTAGTATCTTTCTTTTCCATAAGATATTTTATAGAAGCATGATCGGTGTGAACAATAACTTTGGAATCACCAATGTAAGATCTAAATTTATCACAAGCAAACACAACAGCTAAAATTCTTTTTTTTGTAGTAGCATAATTTCTTTGGGCACTGTCTAGAGTTTTGCTAGCATAATGGATAACATTTAATTTTTTATCAACTCTTTGTCCTAGAACAACAACAATAGCATAATCACTAGCATCACACATAATTTCAAAAGGCAAGTTCCAATCAAGTGGTTGAACAATAGGTGCAGAAATTAAGGCTTTCCTGAGTGTTTCAAAGGCTTCTACACAATCATCATCAAAAACAAATGGAATATCCTTTTGTAAAAGATTAGTAAGAGGCCTAGAAATTTTAGAGAAATCTTTAATAAACCTCCTATAGAAACCAGCATGACCAAGGAAACTCCGAATACCTTTAATATCTTTAGGACATGGCATTTTCTCAATTGCATCAAGTTTAGCTTTATCCACCTCAATACCTCGTTCACATATTTTATGCCCCAATTCAATACCTTCATTAACCATAAAGTGGCACATCTCCCAATTCAAGACAAGATTAGTTTGTTCACATCTCTGCAAAACTCGATCAAGGTTGCTTAAGCAATCATCAAAAGAAGTTCCGTAAACGGAGAAATCATCCATGAAAACCTCCACAATCTTTTCAAAAAAATCAGAGAATATAGCAGTCATACATCTTTGAAAGGTAGCAGGTGCATAGCATAAACCAAAAGGCATACGCCTATAAGCATAGGTTCCAAAAGGACAAGTAAAGGTGGTTTTCTCTTGATCAGATTGTGATACAGGTATTTGAGAGAAACCAGAATATCCATCCAGAAAACAAAAGTGTGTGTTCTTAGATAATCTTTCTAGCATTTCATCAATGAAAGGCAGAGGGTAATGACCTTTTCTAGTAGCTTTATTTAATTTTCTAAAATCAATTAGCATTCTATAGCCAGTGACAATTCTTTGGGGGATAAGTTCATTTTTATCATTAGGAACAACAGTAATACCTCCCTTCATAGGGACACAATGAACGGGACTTACCCATCTACTATCAGTTATGGGATAAATTATACCTGCTTGCAGAAGCTTTAATATTTCAGTTCTTACCACTTCTTTCATCTTAGGATTCAATCGTCGTTGGTGATCAACAACGGGTTTTGCATTAGGTTCCATATTAATCTTGTGCTGACATAGAGTGGGACTAATGCCCTTAAGATCATCAAGAGTATATCCAATAGCAGCCCGGTGCTTCCTCAGAATTTTTAATAATCTTTCTTATTCATGTTCTGAAAGGTTAGGACTACAATAACATGATATATCTTTTTCTCGTCAAGATAAGCATACTTCAAAGTGTCAGTTAATTGTTTTAATTCAAACACATGATCACCTTTAGGTGGAGGAGGACCTCCTAGAGTTTCAATAGGCAAATTGTGTTTTAGGAGAGGTTGTTGTTCAAAGAAAATTTAATCTATTTCATTTCTTTCATGCAAGTGCATATCATTTTCATGGTCTAGCAAATATTGTTCTAGTGAATCAGTAGGAGGTACAGCAATAGAAGAAAGACCAATTATTTCATCCTTACTAGATAATTCTTTATTATGTGGTTGTCTAATAAACTTGGAAAAATTAAATTCATGAGACACATCACCAAAATTAACACTGACAATTTCTCTCTTGCAATCTATCTTAGCATTGACGGTGTTCAAGAAAGGTCTACCAAAGATAATGGGACAAAAGTCATCTTGTGGGGAACCAAGAAATATAAAATCAGTAGGATATTTTATTTTTCCACACAAGACTTCAACATCTCTAACAATCCCAAGTGGTGTGATGGTGTCTCTATTAGCAAATTTAATAGTAACATCAATGTCTTCTATTTCAGTAGGTGCTATATCATTCATAATTTCTTGGTATAAGGTAAAAGGAATAGCACTCACGCTAGCACCCATATCACATAAACCATGATAGCAATGATCTCCTATTTTAACTGAGACAACTGGCATGCCAACTACGGGTCTATGTTTATCTTTTTCATCAGGTTTGGCAATTCTAACAGCTTCATCACAGAAGTAAATAACATGCCCATCAATATTTTCTACCAAGAGATCTTTAACCATAGCAACACTAGGTTCTACTTTAATTTTTTCAAAGGGCTTAGGTGCTTTAATATTACCTTTGCGAACCACAGTTGATACCTTAGCATGTTCCTTTATCCTAACAGGGAAAGGTGGTTTTTCAATATATGCAGTAGGCACAACTGGATCAACATTGTAAATGATGGTTTCATCCTTAACTTTTACCGGTTCTTTAATTTCTTCTTTAATAAGGGGATGATATTTAAACCACTTCTCCTTAGGGAGATCAACATGAGTAGCAAATGATTCACAGAAAGAGGCTACTATCTCAGAGTCAAGTCCATATTTAGTGCTAAACTTGTGAAAAGCATCGGTATTCATAAAATATTTAACACAATCAAACTTAAGCATAATACCTGACTCATTACCTTCGTCGAGTTCCCAATCTTCAGAGTTGCGTTTAATTCTTTCTAAGAGATCCCACTTGAATTCAGTAGTCTTCTTCATAAAAGAACCAGTACAAGAAGTGTCGAGCATGGATCGATCATTATGAGAAAGCCAAGCATAAAAGTTCTGAATAATAATTTCTCTCGGGATATCATGATTGGGGCATGAACATAACATTTACTTAAGCCTCCCCCAAGCTAGAGCGATGCTTTATCCTTCACGAGGCCAAAAATTATATATATAATTCCGATCACGATGAACTAGATGCATAGGATAAAACTTTTGGTGGAATTCCAATTGCAATCGATTCTAGTTCCATGATCCAATATCGTCACATAGCCTATACCATTTCAATGATTTTCCCTTCAAATATAAAGGGAAAACCTTCTTCTTAACTTCATCTCGAGATAAACCCGCAATCTTAAATAATCCACAAATTTCATCCACATGTATTAGATGCATATCGGGATGTTCAGTTTCGTCTCCTACATAAGGATTAGCTAGCAGTTGTTCTACCATACCCGAAGGAATTTCATAACCAATATTTTCAGTAGGTGGAGTAGGTTGAGGGGCAACTAATTGTGGTTCCGGTCGAGGTGAAGATACCTCAAACAAACCCCTCAAAGGATTGTTTTTCATAGTAGCAAGTGACAATAAATTTCAGCACATAGTATAAGTTTTTCCTTACCGATTTCCACTTATCAAGAGCGCTTCACTCCCAGGCAACGACGCCAGAAAAGAGTCTTGATGACCCACAAGTCTAGGGGGTCAGTCTTAGAGTGTCGAACCCAACGAGGATCAAAAGGAAATGACAAGCGGTTTTTGAAACGTCTTCGTCGTATCTACTTTTCCTAACGCTTTTGCTCTTGTTTTGGACTCTAATTTGCATGATTTGAATGAAACTAACTCGGACTGACGCTATTTTCAACAGAACTACCATGGTGTTGTTTTTGTGCAGAAATAAAAGTTCTCGGAACTGGACGAAACTTTTTAGAGATTTATTTTACAATAAATAAAAAATACTGGAGCCAAGAACCACTGGAGGGGGTGCCCTGGTTGGGCACGATACACCATGGCGCACCATCCCCTCCAAGCGCGCCCTGGTGGGTTGTGCCCACCTCGTGGCCCCACTGACCCAAATTCCGGCACTATAAATTCCTATTTTTGGAAAAAAAGGAGAGAAAGTTTCATCGCGTTTTACAATACGGAGCCGCCGCCACCTCCTGTTCTTCATTGGGAGGCCAGATCTGGAGCCCGTTGGGGATCCGGAGAGGGGAATCTTCGGTCTTCGTCATCATCAACCCTTATTCATCGCCAATTCCATGATGCTCCCCACCGGGTGTGAGTAATTTCTTCGTATGCTTGTTGGTAGGTGAGGAGTTGGATGAGATTCATCATGTAACCGATTTAGTTTTGTTAGGGCTTGATCCCTAGTATCCACTATGTTCTGAGATTGATGTTGCTATGACTTTGCCATGCTTAATGCTTGTCACTAGGGCCCGAGTGCCATGATTTCAGATCTGAATAGTTTATGTTATCACCATTATATCTATGTTCTTAATCCGATGTTGCTAGTCATATGCACCTGCTATGTGTTATGATCCGTAAACCCTGGAGTGACAATAGTCGGGATACTTGCCGGTGATAACCGTAGTTTGAGGAGTTCATGTATTCACTATGTGTTAATGCTTTGTTCCGGTTCTCTACTAAAAGGAGGCCTTAATATCCCTTAGTTTCCTTATGGACCCCGCTGCCATGGGAGGGTAGGACAAAAGATGTCATGCAAGTTCTTTTCCATAAGCACGTATGAGTATTTACGGAATACATGCCTACATTACATTTATGAACTGGAGCTAGTTCTGTGTCGCCCTAGGTTATGACTGTTATATGATGAATATTATCCAACGAGTTCACCGATCCAGTGCCTACGATTTTTCCACATATTGTTCTTGCTAAGTTACTATTGCTACTGCTACTGTTACACTTGCTACAAAACTATTGCTATCGTTGTTACCGTTACCGTTACTGCTACTACTGCTATCAAAACTATCATACTACTGTGCTACTGATCACACTGCTGCAGATATTTAATCTCCAGGTGTGGTTGAATTGACAACTCAGCTGCTAATACTCGCAAATATTCTTTGGCTCCCATTGTGTCGAACCTATAAATATGGGTTGAATACTCTAACCTCGAAAACGGTTGCGATCCCCTATAATTGTGGGTTATCAAGACCCTTTTCTGGCACCGTTGCCGGGGAGCATAGCTATATTTGTTGAGTCACTTGGGATTTATATCAATTGGTCACTATGAAGAATCTGAAGGATACAAGAACCAAGATTTTTCCCTCTAAGACGAGGGGAGGTAAGGAATTGCCATCTAGCTCTGTACTTGATTCACCTTCGGTTATGAGTAAACTTGCAACACCACCACATGCTATTAATCCCGATATGTCGCAAGTTATTGATGATGCTACTTCTGCAATGAATGATGCTTATGATGATGTTAGTACCATGCTTGATGATAATATGCCACTAGGTGAATTTCGTGATGAACAAAATGCTAGAGCTAAAAAGAATGAAATTACAGAAACTGAAGAGATTACTGAAACTAATGAAGCCTTTGAAACTGAGAACTATGAAACACCTATTATACCTAGCTCTTCTAGATTTGAAATGCCTAAGATACCTGAAGGTTATGTTATGGATGAGGAGATAGCTAGAGAAATCCTTTCTTGTAAGGATAGAGATGATCTTAAGAAATTATTATGCAAGTATAAGGAAAAGACTTTGAATGCTAGAATGAAATGTGATACTAAGTTTGCTACTTCACCTATCTTTGTTACCGATAAGGATTATGAATTCTCTATCGACCCAGATATAATTACTTTGGTTGAATCTGATCCTTTCCATGGCTATGAAACTCAAACTGTAGTGGCACATATTACTAAGCTGAATGATATAGCCACCCTCTTTGCTCATGATGAGAAGATTTGCTACTACTATATTCTCAAATTATTTCCGTTCTCATTAAAGGGTGATGCTAAGATATGGTACAATACTCTTGCTCCTGGTTGTGTGCGTAGTCCCCAGGATATGATTTACTACTTCTCTGAAAAATATTTTCCTGCTCATAAGAAACAAGTTGCCTTACAGGAAATATTTAACTTTGTGCAAATTGAAGAAGAGAGTCTCCCACAAGATTGGGGGAGGCTTCCCCGATTGCTTAATGCTTTGCCTGATCACCCTCTTAAGAAAAATGAATTACTTGATATCTTCTATAATGGACTAACTAATGCTTCTAGGGACTTCCTAGATAGTCGTGCTGGTTGTGTTTTCAGGGAACGAACCGTTGAACAAGCTGAGGAACTAAATATGATTGCTCGCTTGAGTGACTTCTTATTTAGAATTAGTAATGATGTTAGAGGTGTAGGAAAACATGCCTCTATGGTTCAAACCCAGTTAGAACAAGTTGCTAAATCTCAAAAAGAATTGCTTGATGAAATGAATAATAATATGAATGATTTTGCTGCTAGAGTAGTAACTAGAGGAGGTAGAATGACCCAAGAACCTCTTTATCCCGAAGGTCATCCTAAAAGAATTGGACAAGACTCTCAGAGAATTAACACTGATGCACCTAGTCCTTCCAAAAAGAAAAAGAAAAGAAAAATGATAGGACTTTGCATACCTCTGGTGAACCTGAGATAGAAAAACCTCCTGGTAATAATGATGTCTCTATTTCTGATGCTGAAACTCAGTCTGGTAATGAACATTCTCCTAGTGATATTGAAAATAATAATGATGATGATCATGAAGATACTCAATCGAACAATGATAAAGAACCAGATAATGATGTTGAAATAGAGCCTGCTGTTGGTCTTGAAAACCCACGACCTAAAAATAAACGATATGATAAAAGAGACTTTGTGGCTAGAAAATGTGGTAAAGAAAGAGAGCCATGGGTTCAGAAACCCATTCCCTTTCCACCTAAACCATCTATGAAAAAGGATGATGAAGATTTTGAACGCTTTGGTGAAATGATTAGGTCAGTCTTTTTGCGTACCCGCTTAACTGATATTTTAAAGATGGCCCCTTGTGCAAAATACATGAAAGATATCATCACTAATAAAAGAAAGATACCTGAAGCTGAAATCTCCACCATGCTTGTAGTTATTATTTTAAGGACGGAGTACCTAAAAAACTTGGAGATCCTGGAATACCAACAATACCTTGCTCCATTAAAAGAAGTTATGTCAAAACTGCTTTGTGTGATTTGGGAGCTGGTGTTAGTGTTATGCCTTTCTCTTTATATAAAAGACTTGATTTTAATAAACTCACACCTACTGAAATATCATTGCAAATGGCTGACAAATCAACTGCCATACCTATCGGTATTTGTGAGGATGTGCCCGTTGTTGCAAACGTTACTATCTTAACAGACTTTGTTATTCTTGAGATGCCCTAGGACGACAACATGTCGATTATCCTTGGTAGACCCTTTTTGAATACTGCAGGGTTCTGTTATTGATTGCAATAAAAGCAAAGTCATTTTTCATATCAATGGTAATGAGCATACGGTCAATTTCTGAAGAAACAATTCCAAGTGAATGGTATAAATGTTATTAACAAATCTCCGACACTCACTATTGGAAGTTTTCAACTACCTATACCTACTGCCAAAAAGAAATATGACATACTTATTGTTGGGTATATGCACATCCCCATTGAGGTAACTTAGTGTTTTACAAAAGTTCTTCGGTTTCATGCTGATCGGAAGTGGTTGTTAATAAGACTTGATCAACCTTATTAATGGATCAGTTTTGAGAGGTATGAAGTTGATGAATCTAGTAGGCACAACCTTCTACTCCCACCTTTTGTTTTTATTTTTCGTAGTCAAATAAAATAAAATGCCATGTTTATCCTGTTTTCTGTTTTCTCCGTGCAATAAAAAAATGACCCAAAAATAAAAGTTGTCGGAATGTTCTGAAAATTGAACACGATTTTTTCTGAATATTTCTGAATTTTTGGTGCAAATAAAATCAGAGGGGGTGCACCTGGTGTCCACAAGACACCAGGGCGCGCCAGCAGCCCGAGGAGCGCCCTGGTGGGTTGTGGTCCCCACGTGGGTCCCCTCACTTATCCCTTTAGCCCATGTCATCTCCTACCTCCAGAAAAAAATCACCATAGCTCTCACTCCCGTGTTCTTGCTCTGAAACCCGCGGATTTCAATCTCTTTGCTCGAAGCTCCATTTCCGACAATGTTTTGGGGGATTGCTACTTGGTATGTGACTCCTCCATTGCTCCAATTAGTTTTTGACTTAGTGGTTTATTTTTAGAATAATTAGCTACTCTTGGTGCTGCTATAGATGGGCTTGCATGTTGAATTCTTAGAGTTCTAAGTAGTTTGAATGCTTAATATGGCCTCTAAGCATCCCTAGGAGTAGTTGCTATCAATTTTACGAAGTTTTGTTGACAAAAAATTTGTAGACTAAAATTTTCAAAAAATCAATTATAGGAATAAGATGGATTTCTTTAGGAAGTTTTCCTCGAAGAAGAATGCTAAAGGAGTCATTGGGGAATCATCGGGCAATGACCTCCACACTCCGAGAACGGCGGAGGTGCGGCCGTGCGAATGGCCGCATGATGCCTTCATGGAGGAGGTCGGGTTCCATCAAGAGTTTGCCCAATTCATTGCAAATGCTGAGCTGACCGACTTCCTCGCTGCTAAGTGTGACCAACACCACCTCCTTACAAATTCCTTTGTGCAAAGTTTTCATTTTCTGAGTAGGAATAATCCTCCTGAGGTGCAGTTCAAGTTATATGATGAAACTCATAAGATACCGCACACTGACTTTTGTGCCATATGCTTGATCCCTTCTGATGGGGAATTAAGAGAGCCAATACCAGCGGAGTTTGAGGACTTTCTCCTCACTTTAACAGTGGGTGACGAAAGAGGCGTGTCAAATGCCACTGCCACCAGTTTGCAGTTTCCTTCTATACATTACTTTGCTTTGTTCATCGCGAAGTGTTTAACCGCTAGGGAAAAGGTTGGAGCACTCAGTGCCCCCGACTTCACCATTTTACGCCGTGCACTGCACAATGATCACACCTTTAGCATGGGGGCTCTTATTGCATGTCGCCTACACCTTAACTGGACTAAGGGAAAGATACATGGTGGTATTTATGCTACTCGCTTAGCGAGACACTTTAATGTTCAGATTCGCCCACATGATTATCCCTTGTCCCAAGTTTAACTAGATCACAAGGAATTGCAGGATCACCAATTTATTGATGCAGCTGATTCTTTTCATAACATTCACTAAAACTTAGTATTCAGTGTCAGTACCCGAGATGTTATCCCATTGCCTGCACCTGCTTTGTTTGAGTCTACTGCCAGGAACGGATACATGATCATGCCTGAGGACATTTCAGCCTACAAGGACAACCTGACAGCGGCCGAGGAGGAGCCCCAGGAGTGGGACGCTCAGGTGCCGTCGCCACCGCACTTCAACCTAGGACCGGATGGCTGCTATGGATGGTGATTACCAAGCTAGGCCAAAAGCCTAAGCTTGGGGGAGTACGCCTCATTATCAGCTTCCACGTAAGCAGCCACTCTGGGCGAGTCATGACGGATATCACTGGGGAGAACAGCTTCTGCGCCATAGACCATAAAGAAAGGCGTATAGTCTGTTGATCTATTGGGGGTGGTTCTTATGCCCCAAAGAACTGAAGGTAACTCCTCCACCCAACAACCCGGCGTGCGCTCCAAAGGAACCATGAGCCGTGGTTTTATCCCTTTCAAAATTTCCTGGTTAGCACGCTCTGCTTGACCATTAGACTGTGGGTGAGCCACAGAAGATACATCGAGTCGGATATGCTCACTTTTAAAGAAATCCTCCATAACCCCCTTGGACAAGTTTGTGCCATTATCAGTGATGATACTATGTGGATAATCAAACCGAAAAATCAGCTTTTTGACGAACTGAACTGCTGTCGCTGCATCACACTTGCTGACCGGCTCAACTTCAACCCATTTAGTAAACTTGTCAACCGCCACCAAGAGGTGGGTCTTCTTATCCTTAGACCTCTTGAAAGGCCCTACCATTCAAGCCTCCAGACTGCAAACGGCCAAGTGATTGGAATCATCCGTAGCTCTTGAGTTGGCACATGGGCACGTCGCCCAAATTTTTGGCACCCGCCACATTTAGTGACCAAGTCCTCTGCATCTTTATGGGCTGTTAACCAGTAGAAACCGTGTCGAAAAGCCTTGGCCACTAAAGATTTTGACCCGGCGTGATGACCACAATCGCCAGCGTGGATTTCTTGCAAGATCTCACGGCCCTCATCCAGAGAAACGCAGCGCTGAAAGACACCAGTCACACTGCGCCGGTGTAACTCGCCATTGACAATGGTCATAGACTTAGACCGCCTTATGATCTGCCGTGCCAGATTTTCATCTTGAGGTAACTCGCCGCGGGTCATATATGCCAAATAAGGCAACGTCCAATCAGGAATTGCACAGAGAGCCGCCACCAATTGCCCTTCCGGGTCAGGTATAGCCAAATCCTCCTCCGACGGTAACTTGACCGATGGGTGATGCAACACATCCAAGAACACATTAGGCGGCACCGGCTTACGCTGAGACCCCAGGCTTGATAATGCGTCAGCCGCCTCATTCTTCCGCCGATCAATATGATCCACCTGATAGCCTTTAAAGTGGCCAGCAATAACATCAACCGCCTGACGATAAGCCGCCATGCGAGGGTCTTTAGAATCCCACATGCCAGAGACTTGTTGAGCCACCAGGTCTGAGTCGCCAAGACATCTGACCCGGCTCAAATTCATCTCCTTGGCCACACGGAGCCCGTGAAGCAAATCCTCATATTCCGCTGCATTGTTAGTACAAGGAAACATTAGCCTCAAAACATAACAGAACTTGTCACCTCGTGGGGAAGTTAAAACAACTCCGGCCCCTGAGCCTTCCAATTGCCTGGAACCATCAAAGTGAATCATCCAATAGGTATTGTCCGGCTTCTCTTCAGGTATTTGACACTCTGTCCAGTCATTGATAAAATCCACCAGGGCTTGAGATTTTATAGCCGTCCGGGGCACATACATTAGATTAAGAGGCCCAAGCTCAATTGCCCACTTAGCAATCCTGCCAGTGGCTACTCTGTTTTGAATGATATCTCCCAAAGGAGCAGAGCTGACCACTGTAATTGGATGCCCAAGGAAATAATGCTTCAGCTTGCGATTGGCCATGAATACACCAAGCACCAGCTTCTGCCAATGTGGGTATCTCTGCATAGATTCTGTCAAGACCTCACTGACATAGTAAACCGGCCGCTGAACTGGGTACTCTTTACCCGCCTCCTTGCGCTCAACCACAACTGCAGCACTGACAGCTCTGTTGTTAGCCACCACATATAAGAGCAAAGGCTCCTTTTCCACGGGAGCAGCTAAAACGGGCGGCTCAGTCAACTGCTTTTTAAGCGCCTCAAACGCCTTATTAGCCGCATCACTCCAGACGAAATCGTCTGTCTTCTTCATCATCTGATACAAAGGAATAGCCTTCTCACCAAGGCGGCTTATGAACCGGCTCAAGGCAGCAATACGACCCGCCAGGCTCTGAACATCATTGATGCACGCCGGTTTAGACAAGGAGGTGATAGCCTTTATCTTGTCCGGGTTAGCCTCAATGCCACGCTCAGAGACCAAGAAACCCAAGAGTTTGCCCGCACGTACACCGAATACACACTTTGCCAGGTTAAGCATCATCTTGTAAACCCGCAGATTATCAAGGGTTTCCTTCAAATCCGACAACAGAGTTTCCTTCTTCCTTGACTTGACCACAATATCATCCACATAAGCATGACCATTGCGTCCAATCTGACCATGAAGACAGTTCTGCACACAACGCTGGTAAGTCGCCTGGGCACTCTTGAGCTCGAAAGGCATAGACACATAGCAGAAAGCTCCAAAAGGCGTAATAAAAGACGTCTTCTCTTGGTCTTTGACTGCCATCTTAATCTGATGATAACCTGAATAAACATCCAGGAAGCATAAACTCTCACAACCCGTCGTTCTTCTTGAGTACCAACACAGGGTTAGCTAACCACTACGGGTGAAAAACTTCAACGATGAACCCTGCCAAGAGCCGGGCCACCTCTTCCCCAATAGCCTTACGCCTCTCCTCATTGAAACGACGGAGGAACTGTTTAACCGGCTTAAATTTAGGATCCACATTAAGGTGATGCTCTGCGAATTCTCTCGGTACTCCCGGCATGTCAGACGGCTTCCATGCAAAGATGTCCCGATTATCACGGATGAATTCGATGAGCGCGCTTTCCTATTTCGGATCCATATTGGGCCCAATAGTGAACTGCTGCGATGAGTCGCCAGGAGTGAAATCCACTAGCTTGGTATCCTCTGCCACAAACTTGAGAGGCGGCTCAGATTCCGTGCTAGGCTTGTTTAGCGGGGTCATATATGCCGGGTCAACATTCTCCTTATAAAACTTGAGCTCCGCCTCGGCACAACTTGACTCTGCATATGCTGCATCGCCTTCTGATGTCTACTACGCAACCTTCTTCTTGTAGACTCGTGTTGGGCCTCCAAGCGCAGCGTTTTGTAGGACAGTAGCAAATTTCCATATAGTGGATGACCTAAGGTATATCAATCCGTGGGAGGCGTAGGATGAAGATGGTCTCTCTCAAACAACCCTGCAACCAAATAACAAAGAGTCTCTTGTGTCCCCAACACACCCAATACAATGGTAAATTGTATAGGTCCACTAGTTCGGCGAAGAGATGGTGATACAAGTGTAATATAGATGGTAGATATAGGTTTTTGTAATCTGAAAATATAAAAAGAGCAAGGTAACTAATGATAAAAGTGAGCACAAATGGTATTGCAATGCTTAGAAACAAGGCCTAGGTTTCATACTTTCACTAGTGCAAGTTCTCTCAACAATACTGACATAGTTGAATCATATGTAAATCCCTCACGTGCGACAAAGAGTTCACTCCAAAGTCACAAATAGCGGAGAACAAACGAAGAAATTATTGTAGGGTACGAAACCACCTCAAAGTTATCTTTTTCGATCAATCGTATGAGCTATCCCTATAAGTGTCACGAACAGCCCTAGAGTTTGTACCAAAATAACACCTTAAGATACACATCAACCAAAACCCTAATGTCACCTAGATACTCCAATGTCACCACGAGTACCCATGGGCTTGATTACAAGATATGCATCACACAATTTCAGATTCATCATGTTCAATCCAACACAAAGAACTTCAAAGAGTGCCCCAAAGTTTCTACCGGAGAGTCAAGACGAAAACGTGTGCCAACCCCTATGCATAGATTCCCAAGGTCACGGAACCCGCAAGTTGATCACCAAAACATACATCAAGTGGATCAATAGAACATCCCATTGTCACCACGTATATCCCATCGCAAGACATACATCAAGTGTTCTCAAATCCTTTAAAGACTCAATCCGATAAGAAAACTTCAAAGGGAAAACTCAATTCATCACAAGAAGATAGAGAGGGGAAAACTCCATATGATTCATCTATATTAATAAAGCTCGCGGTACATCAAGATCGTTTCATCTCAAGAACACGAGAGAGAGAGAGAGATCAAACACATAGCTACTGGTACATACCCTCAGCCCCGAGGGTGAATTACTCCCTCCTCGTCATGGAGACCTTCGGGATGATGCAGATGGCCTCCGGTGATGGTTTCCCCCTCCGGAAGGGTGCCGGAACGGGCTCCCGATTGGTTTTTCGTGGCTAGAGAGGCTTGCGGCGGCGGAACTCCCGATCTAGGTTTCTTTAGGGAGGCTTGGGTATTTATAAGAATTTTTGGCGTCGGTCTCACGTCAAGGGGGGGCACGAGGCGACGACAAGCCAGGGGGCGCGCCCTAAGGTGGGGGCGCGCCCCCTAGGCTTGTGGTGGCCTCGTGGCTCTTCTGGCCCAACTCCAATGCCCTGTGGGCTTCTTCTGGTCCATAAACAATCATCATAAGTTTTTATTCCGTTTGGACTCCGTTTGATATTCCTTTTCTATAAAACTTAAAAACAAGGAAAAAAGAATAAACTGGCACCGGGCTCTAAGTTAGTAGGTTAGCCCCAAAAATAATATAAAATAGCATATTAATGCATATAAAACATCCAAAACATATAATATAATAGCATGGAACAATCAAAAATTATAGATACGTTGGAGATGTATCAGCATCCCCAAGCTTAATTCCTGCTCGTCCTCGAGTAGGTAAATGATAAAAACAGAATTTTTGATGTGGAATGCTACCTAACATATTTATCCATGTAATATTCTTTATTGTGGCATGAATGTTCAGATCCATAAGATTCAAAACAAGAGTTTAGTATTGACATAAAAACAATAATACTTCAAGCATACTAATAAAGCAATCATGTCTTCTCAAAATGACATGGCCAAAGAAAGTTATGCCTACAAAATCATATAGTCTGGCTATACTCCATCTTCATCACACAAAGTATTAAATCATGCACAACCCCGGTTTTAGCCAAGCAATTCTTTCATACTTTAGTATTCTCAAACTTTTTGAACTCTCACGCAATACATGAGCGTGAGCCATGGATATAGCACTATAGGTGGATTAGAATATGGTGGTTGTGGAGAAGACAAAAAGAAGGAGATAGTCACACATCAACTAGGCGTATCAACGGGGTACGGAGATGCCCATCAATAGACATCAATGTGAGTGAGTAGGGATTGCCATGCAACGGATGCACTAGAGCTATAAGTGTATGAAAGCTCAAAAAGAAACTAAGTGGGTGTGCATCCAACTCGCTTGCTCACAAAGACCTTGGGCAATTTTGAGGAAGTCCATCATTGGAATATACAAGCCAAGTTCTATAATAAAAAATTCCCACTAGTATATGAAAGTGACAATATAGGAGACTCTCTATCATGAAGATCATGGTGCTACTTTGAAGCACGAGTGTGGAAAAAGGATAGTAGCATTGCCCCTTCTCTCTTTTCTATCATTTTTTATTCCTTTTTTTCATTTTTTTTCTTTTTTTGGTGGGCAACTTTGGCCTCTTTTTTTTGGGCTTCTCTGGCCTCTTTTATTTTTTGTAAAGTCCGGAGACTCATCCCGACTTGTGAGGGAATCATAGTATCCATCATCCTTTACTCACATGGGACAATGCTCTATAATGATGATCATCACACTTTTATTTACTTACAACTCAACTCAATACTTGAACAAGATATGACTCTATATGAATGCCTCCGACGGTGTACCGGGATGTGCAATGATCTAGCGTAGCCATGAAAACATCATGCTAGCTATCTTACGATCATGCTAAGCAATATGACAATGATGGTGCATGTCATGATAAACGGAATGGTGGAAGTTGCATGGCAATATATCTCGGAATGGCTATGGAAATGCCATAATAGGTAGGTATGGTGGCTGTTTTGAGGAAGGTGGGTTTATTGCACCGGCGAAAGTTGCGCGGTACTAGAGAGGCTAGCAAAGGTGGAAGGGTGAGAGTGCGTATAATCCATGGACTCAACATTAGTCATAAAGAACTCACATACTTATTGCAAAAGTCTATTAGTCATCAAAACATAGTACTAGACGCATGCCCCTAGGGGAAGGGTTGGTAGGAGTTAACCATCGCGCGATCCCGACCTCCACACAAAGGAGGGCAATCAATAAATAAATCATGCTCCGACTTCGTCACATAACGGTTCACCATACGTGCATGCTACGGGAATCACAACCTTTAACACAAGTATTTCTACCAATCCACAATTACTCACTAGCATGTCTCTAATATTACCATCTTTATATCTCAAAACAATCATAAGGCATCAAACTTCTCATAGTATTCAATGCACTTTATATCTAAGTTTTTATTATATCCCTCTTGGATGCCCATTATATTTGGACTAAATTCATAACCTAAGCAAATTACCATGCTGTTTAGAGATTCTCAAAATAATATAAGTGAAGCATGGGAGTTCATCAATTTCTATAAAATGAAACCACTGCCGTGCTCTACAAAGATATAAGTGAAGCACTAGAGCAAAAGACAAACTACTCCAAAAAGATATAAGTGAAGATCAATGAGTAGCCAACAATTAAATAACTATGTGAAGACTCTCTCATCTAAGAATTTCAGATCTTAAGTATTTTATTCAACAGCAAGCAAAAGAAAAATAACACTCCAAGAATAGCACGCATCATGTGAACGAATAAAAATTTAGGCTCAACATAGGCTAACCGATAATTGTTGATGAAACGAGGTGGGATGCGTAGCATCCCCAAGCTTAGATGCTTGAGACTCCTTGAAATATTTACTTGGGGTGACTTGGGCATCCCCAAGCTTTATCTTTTGTGTCTTGTTCAATCCTCTCATATCATGGTTTCACCTATTCTCAAAAACTTCATCCACACAAAACTCGAAAAGAACGCGTGAGATAGGTTAGTACACATAATAATAAATCAACACTTCATGTACTGCCAAGACAACTTGCATAATAATTTCCAAACATAATCTACTGTTTACTATCATTTCCACAATTTATATCTACCAATATAGGCTATGGAGACTATAGGATAAGCAGATAACAAAACTATGACAACAATCTGTCCAAACAGAACAGTCTATAGCAATCTATTAAACCAGTGTACTTATTTAACTCAAAAAATTATGAATATTTAGGACATGATAAATAATTTAAATTAAAATACTGTGTAAAATTTTCAGAAACTTCCCACGTTCCAGTAAAATATGAAAATTCAAACACTACAGCAAAAGTTTCTGTTTTTACACAGCGCACATCAAACATGCAATGCAAGCATCCTAAGGCAATTCATGGAACTTTTTATTGAAAAACAAGATTATAAATAACACCTAACAGAGAACAACAAAATAAAATGACGCTCCAAGCAAAACTCATATTATGTGATGAATAAAACTATAGCTCCAAGTAAGATATACCGATAGTGTTGAAGACGAAAGAGGGGATGCCTTCCGGGGCATCCCCAAGCTTAGGCGCTTGAGTCTTCCTTGGATATTACCTTGGGGGTGCCTTGGGAATCCCCAATCTTAGGTTCTTGTCACTCCTTATACTCCTCATATCGGTGTCTCACCCAAATCATGAAAAATTCAATCACACAAAACTTAACGGAACTTCGTGAGAAGGGTTAGTATAATAAATAAAGATAATTCACTTAGGTACTGTCAAGACAAGATTAATAATTTTTCCCACATAATACCTACTGTATTCTATCATTCCCATAATTTATACCGCCAAATATAAGCTATGGAAACACTAAAACAAGCAAACTATGCATGCAAAACAGAATCTGTCAAAAACAGAACAGTCTGTGAAGATCTGTAGTGTAATCATACTTCCCTGTCTCTAAAAATTCTGAAAAATTAGGAAAAGCTGAAGAATTTGTATATAAAGACTGTAAAAATTTCAGAGCATTATCACCCTCCAGTAAAAAATGAAAAATCCTTTACTGGAGTCAAAAGTTTCTGTTTTGATTCAGCATCTATTCTACTCATCTTGTGAGTTGTCCCAAAGGCTTTACTTGGCACTTTATTGAAATAAAAGACACAAAACATGATTACTACAGTAGCTTAATCATGTGAACACACAAAAACAGAAAGTAAAAGTATTGGGTTGTCTCCCAACAAGCGCTTTTCTTTAATGCCTTTTAGCTAGGCATGATGACTTCAATGGTGCTCCCATAGGAATAGTATTTGAAACATGTAAGAGAGCATCATGAATCTCATGACAAGAACATTTAAGTCTAACCCACTTCCTATGCATATGGATTTTGTGAGCAAACAATTTATGGGAACAAGAATTAACTAGCATAGGAAGGCAAAACAAGCATAACTTCAAAACTTTGAACACATAGAGAGGAAACTTGATATTATTGCAATTCCTACAAGCATATGTTCCTCCCTCATAATAAATTTCAGTAGCATCAAGAAGGAATTCAATAATATAACTATCACATAAATCATTCTTTTCATGATGCTCAAGCATAGAATTTTCATTACTCTCCACATAAGCAAATTCCTTTTCATCCATGGTAGTGGGAGCAAACTCAACAAAATAACTATCATGAGACACTTGATTGACATAACCACATTCAATATTAAAATCATGATGACAAGTTTCATGGTTACTATCACTCTTTATAGCATACATGTCATCATCATAATCATCATAGATAGGAGGCATGCCATCATCATAATAAATTTTCTCATCAAAACTTGGGGGACTAAAAATATCATCTTCATCAAACATAGCATCCCCAAGCTTGTGGTTTTGCATATCATTAGCATCATGAATATTCAGAGAATTCATACTAGCAATATTGCAATCATGCTCATCATTCAAGGAATTATCATTAAGTATTTTCATAATTTCTTCCTCTACCAATTGAGCACAATTTTCTGAATCCTTATTTTCATGAAAGACAATATAAAGACGATACAAATGATGCAACCTAAACTCCATTTTTTGTAGTTTTCTTTGATAAAACCAAACTAGTGATAAACAAGAAACTAAAAGATTTAATTGCAAGATCTAAAGATATACCTTCAAGCACTCACCTCTCCGGCAACGGCGCCAGAAAAGAGCTTGATGTCTACTACGCAACCTTCTTCTTGTAGACTCGTGTTGGGCCTCCAAGCGCAGAGTTTTGTAGGACAGTAGCAAATTTCCCTCAAGTGGATGACCTAAGGTTAATCAATCCGTGGGAGGCGTAGGATGAATATGGTCTCTCTCAAACAACCCTGCAACCAAATAACAAAGAGTCTATTGTGTCCCCAACACACCCAATACAATGGTAAATTGTATAGGTGCACTAGTTCGGCGAAGAGATGGTGATACAAATGTAATATGGATGGTAGATATAGGTTTTTGTAATCTGAAAATATAAAAACAGCAAGGTAACTAATGATAAAAGTGAGCACAAACGGTATTGCAATGCTTAGAAACAAGGCCTAGGGTTCATACTTTCACTAGTGCAAGTTCTCTCAACAATACTGACATAGTTGAATCATATGTAAATTCCTCACGTGCGACAAAGAGTTCACTCCAAAGTCACAAATAGCAGAGAACAAACGAAGAAATTATTGTAGGGTACGAAACCACCTCAAAGTTATCTTTTTCGATCAATCGTATGAGCTATCCCTATAAGTGTCACGAACAGCCCTAGAGTTCGTACTAAAATAACACCTTAAGATACACATCAACCAAAACCCTAATGTCACCTAGACACTCCAATGTCACCACGAGTACCCATGGGCTTGATTACACGATATGCATCACACAATTTCAGATTCATCATGTTTAATCCAACACAAAGAACTTGAAAGAGTGCCCCAAAGTTTCTACCGGAGAATCAAGATGAAAACGTGTGCCAACCCCTATGCATAGATTCCCAAGGTCACGGAACCCGCAAGTTGATCACCAAAACATACATCAAGTGGATCAATAGAACATCCCATTGTCACCACGGATATCCCATCGCAAGACATACATCAAGTGTTCTCAAATCCTTTAAAGAGTCTATCCGATAAGAAAACTTCAAATGGAAAACTCAATTCATCACAAGAAGATAGAGAGGGGAAAACTCCATATGATTCATCTATATTAATAAAGCTCGCGGTACATCAAGATCGTGTCATCTCAAGAACACGAGAGAGAGAGATCAAACACATAGCTACTGGTACATACCCTCGGCCCCGAGGGTGAACTACTCCCTCGTCGTCATGGAGACCGCCGGGATGATGAAGATGGCCTCCGGTGATGGTTTCCCCCTCCGCCAAGGTGCCGGAACGGGCTCCCGATTGGTTTTTCGTGGCTACAGAGGCTTGCGACGGCGGAACTCCCGATCTAGGTTTGTTTCGAGAAGTTTGGGTATTTATAAGAATTTTTGGCGTCGGTCTCACGTCAAGGGGGGCCACGAGGCGACGACAAGCCAGGGGGGCGCGCCCCCTAGGCTTGTGGTGGCCTCGTGGCTCTTCTGGCCCAACTCCAATGCCCTGTGGGCTTCTTCTGGTCCATAAAAAATCATCGTAAGTTTTTATTCCGTTTGGACTCCGTTTGATATTCCTTTTCTGTAAAACTTAAAAACAAGGAAAAAACAGAAATTGGTACTGGGCTCTAAGTTAGTAGGTTAGCCCCAAAAATAATATAAAATAGCATATTAATGCATATAAAACATCCAAAACAGATAATATAATAGCATGGAACAATCAAAAATTATAGATACGTTGGAGACGTATGACCTTCCTCGCACTCAAGAGCAATCTTTCGATCACCATGCACTGTCATCATCCTGTTTAACCCGGGCATCTTGAGCTGCAAGTACACATAACAAGGCCTGGCCATGAACTTGGCGTAAGCCGGCCGCCCAAACAAAGCGTGGTACGGGCTCTTGATTTTGACCACCTCAAACCATAAGGTCTCCACCCTATAGTTAAACTCATCACAAAAGCTACCTCCAGAGAAATTTTTCCGATTGGATAAGCCGATTTTCCGGGCACCACTCCGTGGAAGACTGTTGAAGACGGCTTAAGGTCCTTATCACGCAAGTTCATCCGGCGGAACGTGTCATAGTACAGGATGTTGATGCTGCTGCCACCATCCATAAGCACCTTGGTGAACACATAGCCTCCGACTTGGGGGGCCACTACCAAAGCCAACTGTCCCGGGTTATCCACGTGCGGCGGGTGATCCTCCCTGCTCCAAGTTATGTCATACTCTGACCACTTTAAGTACCGAGGGAGAGCCGGCATGACCGCATTAACCGCCCGTTTGCGCACCTTCTGATCTCGCTTGTCAAGACTGGTTATAAAAACATGATATTGGCCTCCATTAAGCTGCTTTGGATTACTCTGGTACCCGGACTGGTTGTTTTGTTGCTGACCTCCATTGCCAGACTGTTGGTTATTACCACCATGATTTCCTTGGCCTTGATAGCCGGAACCTGAGCCGCCTGCACCAAAGCCGGACCCAGGAGAGCCGGATTCTTATCCGCTAGACGGTCCACCGCCGCCACCTTGATGTTGGTTAACGCTGTAATTTCGGAACTCCCGTATGATCCAACAATCCCTCCAGGCATGAGTGGATGGCTTATCGGGAAGACTATGTTTCGGGCAAGGAACATTCAACATCGCCTCCATATTGACAGGCTTGTTTTTACCGAAAGGCGGCTTACCATTGCCCTTGCCACGGTTTCCTCCAGCACTAGTGTTGGCCACCAAATCTGACCCGCCGTCCGGGTGTTTCCGCTTTCCGCCATTGCCATTATTATTATTTCCTCCCCCGTTCTGCTGTTGACTCTTGCCATTGTTATTCTTCTTACCCTTGGCCGACTTCTCATCATCGGAACCAGGGTCTTTCGTGTTATCAGAGTCTGCATACTTAGTAAGAGCCGCCATTAGTTCCCCATGTCCTGGCATGAACGTTTGAGCCGGCCAAGCTTCTGCTTCAGAGGCAAAAAATGACAATTCTTCTCCAGAATCAAAACCGCTTGAGCCGCCATAATATTTTCAGAGGAGTGGATGATGGTTGAGACTCGCCAGACCCAATGATGGGCCGATTCATCCTCACGCTGCACGCAATGATCCAAATCCACAATCGTCATGGGCTGCTTGCACGTTCCTTGAAAATTCTTGATGAACTTTGCCTTCAACTCGGCCCAGGAATTAATGGTGTTGGGTGGCAAACCCTTCAACCACGTGCGAGCCGGCCCTTCCAACAGCACGATGAAATACTTGGCGCAAACTGCATCACTAACGTCTAACATCTCCATGGCTAGCTCATAACTCTCGATCCAAGCTTCCGTAGGTAGATCGGCAGTATAATTGGGCACCTTGCGGGAACCCTTGAAGTCCTTTGGCAAACGCTCGTTTCGTAAGGCTGGCACTAAGCACGGCACTCCCACGGACCTGGAAGTTATCCCGGCTCCCACCGAAACAGAAGGGGCTACGGTGGGTTCTTGATGAGCCGCCGCAGCTGCCAACGCTGCCGCCTCTCGCTGCGCTCTTGCCCGATCCACCAACGCTTGAGCATCAAGAGCCGGCTGATCATCTCGCGCCGGGTTTCGACGTCGCTCACTACTAGAGACTGCAGGCGACTCCAAGCGCCGGCTATAACTATGGCTCGGGATGGGGGTTGAGTGCACGCGACTCCGGCTGTAAGTATATGTTTCCTGCTGTGCCACCGCTATCTGTAAATAGCCAATGGCGTTCCGCACTTCCTCCGCAAAAGGTGTCCCATCAGGGATGGGGATCGTGCCAAGTCTGACCGCCGCTGCCACCATGTTCTCCGCCGGGTTAGAAAAATGACCGGGCGGCATTGGAAAAGGCTGTGGCGGGGTCTGGTTCCTGCAGGGTGGGTCTGGCTGCCTATGCTGAACCACCGCCCTGCTCCCAGGTACTTCTGCCGTCCGGGTCACGGTCAGAGGTGCATTCCGTCCCATCCCTGGCGTGTTGAAAAGATTCCTGGCCTCATACTGAGCCGGCAAACGGGACTGATGTCTCATCCAGTGGACTACATCTGTGGTCTGCTGCTCCAGGTCAAGGCGAAAAGCATCCGCCCTAAGGCGCTCCGACTCAGCATCCATCTGAGCCTTCAGTGCGTTGATTTCCTCTTGGACTCCGGCCATCTGATCCTTCAACCTTGCGATCTCCGTGTTACGGGCTGCTTGGTTTTCGACCGTGACCTCGGTCCCCATTGGAGTTGTAAGCTCGTTCATCAGATCCAGCAAAACTTGAGCCAGCGGCCTGCCTGACCCGGACCCGGTCACACCAGCGGCCGTGCTACCAAGGGCCGGTGCCGATCCTGCCATGAAGACAGCGGCGCGGCTCGGCGGCTCATAGTATTCCGGCTCATGGTACTCCAGCTCAGGGTAGCCCTCGATGTAGCCCCCAAGCCCGCCGTTGTGAAGCTGGTAGATTGATTCCGCCTCTCCGCTCGAGGATCCATCCTCTGAGTAGATGAGGGTTTCCTCCCGTGACATGGAACCATCAAGCTCCACGCCTTGGGTAAAGCCGACGAAGACGTGCTTCCGACCCGGGTTTACTCGGGCGGGTTGCACACGCCGGGCCGGCTCGACAAGGTCGGTGCAGATGTCCGGCCCAGGCTTAGATCCGCCGATCTTGCCGATGAAGACGTGAATTCCGCCGAAGGGGACCCGATACCCGTACTCGATTGAGTCGGCCTCGGGGCCCCAGCCAGCGTCGTCGATGTAGAGCTTGCCGCGGCGACTCTTAGTCATCCTGCCAACGGCGTATCCCGCGATCCCTGTGAGAGAGCCCTCAGAGAATTCCACACCACCGAGCGTCAGCCCCACGGTGGGCGCCAACTGTCGAGGTTTTGTCACGGCAGATGTCCCCGTGAAAGGACTTAGGTTCGAGGCCATCGCTAAGGCGGTGATCTCGAAGGGGTTGATCGGAATCGAGAGACAAGGGTTACCCAGGTTCGGCCCCTCGGAAAGAGGTAAAAGCCTACGTCCTGCTTTGTGTTGTATTGATTGGCTATCGATTACAAGGGAGCGAGTTCGCTTGACCTAGCTATCGATCAGTTGTTTCGTGGCCTAAGCCGCCCAGGTAACCCGCCTTTATATACTCAGGTCAAGGCCCTGGGCTTACAAGAGTCCGAGCCGGGTCATGCTTGATAACCGACCTCACCTCTAACTATACATGCCTTATCTAACAAGCCGCTAATGGCGGCTTACACCACCGGGTTACATCTTGTCTTCTGGCTTTGGGCCTCCAA
Organism: Elymus sibiricus; assembly: GCA_039707655.1. NCBI lineage: Eukaryota > Viridiplantae > Streptophyta > Magnoliopsida > Poales > Poaceae > Elymus > Elymus sibiricus. The sequence continues at coordinate 305,930,172 of CM077671.1, forward strand.
GTCCATTGAATAAGCTTACACCTAACCTTGTCGTAAGCCGCCAACCACATGACCCGGCCCCACCTGGGCGGGTCTCACCACGGGGTTATATCCCCAACACAATATCAATCACATATAAACATAAATATGTGAAATAGTATGGCTCCTTCATGGATGTCCTTCCAGGCCGGCTCCAACTCCGATCACCAGGGCGGAACTCCATTTTGTTCATCACACCGGGACGCCAAAGCCTCGAACTTGATCTTTGTCGTCCCACTACTACAACTAGTAATGAATTTAAAGAGAATCACAAGTCGACACGCAGGTCGTTATACAAATATAATGGCAACACTTTGGCTTCTGCCGGCTGACAATCATGACACGCAGGTCATGTTAAATTACACACATGCATCACATACATATGAGCCATACTATTCACATCAAACCTGCAAAACAAAGTTATGCATAGAATCGCATTCTATCGGTTTGTGTGATCGTGTATGAAATATACGGCGCTATGCACACGGCGGTGCCGCTAGGCAACATACGGTGGGTAACAAATTACTGTTGGGCAATTGATAGAAAAGCGGATAGTTATGCGATTTTCACGGCAATGATCATGTGTATATAGGCATCACGTCCATAAACAAATAGGCTGACTCCTGCCTGCACCTATTACTATTACTCCACTCATCGACCGCTATCCAGCATGCATCTAAAGTATTAAGTAAAACAGAGTAATGCATGGAGAACGATGACATGATGTAGACAAAGTAAACTCAAGCAATATGAATAAACCGCATCGTGTTATCCTTAGTACCAACAACACAAATATGTGTCTTGTCCCTTTCTATCACTGGGATATAGAGCATCGCCAGATTGAACCTACTACAACGCACCCTCTCACTGAAGATAGATCAATCTACTTGGCCAAAGCACATCGATAGATCGGAGCAAATTACGAAGCTATAATGATCATGCAAATAAGAATCTTAATATTCAGAGGTGACTCAAAAACTTTTCATGAATAATCTGAACATAAAGCCACAATTCATTGGATCCCAACAAACACACCGCACAATAGGATTTCATCGGATAGATCAAAGCAAAGATGCGATGATCATTGTATTGAAGATCAAGAGACAGAGAGATTGCCATCTAGGTACTAGCTATGGACTCGTAGGTCTGTGGTGAACTACTCACACATCATCATGAGGGCAGCAAGGTTGATGAAGAGGCTCTCCGTGATCGACCCCCCTCCGCCAGCGTGCCGGAACGGAGCTCCCGATGGCCTCGCGACGGAACAGAGACTTGCGGCGGCGTAAAAAAGGTTTATGGGACTGCCTCTAGGGTTTTCAGAATATATGAGAATTTATAGGCCAGAGAACGAGGTCGGGAGAGCCGCCAGGGGCCCACAAGCCATCAGCCCCCCCCCAGGGCGCGCCCTGTTGGCTTGTGGGGCCTTGGTGTGGTCCCCAGCCTTCTTTCGAATCTCCCAGGTCTTCTTATGGTCCAGAAAAAATCATCAAAAAATTTCATGGCAATTGGACTTCGTTTGGTACTATAAACCTGAGAAGTGAAAAACAAGCAGAAAACAGCAACTGGCACTGGGCACTGGGCCAATAGGTTAGTGCTCAAAAATATTATAAATTGGTAAATAAAGACCCAAAAAGTATCCTAGAATGATAATATATCAGCATGGAACAATCAAAAATTATAGATACATTGGAGACGTATCAGTTGCCCACCTAGTTGCATATCTAGACAACCTATTTGTTGCTAAGCCTAATTTGTTAAGAAAACCTAAAAATTGGTAGTTGCCTATTAAACCCCCCCCCCCCCCCGAACCTCCAGTCAACCATATCGATCCTTTCAACATATTCATCATAAAGCTTAAATAAATTTTCAAGATCATAAGAAGCATTATCACCCCAATCATGATCATTGCAATAAGTAGTGGACCTAACAAAATCAGCATCCCCAAGCTTGTAGTTTTGCATATAATTAACACAATTGAAATTAATAGAATTTATACTAACATCATTGCAATCATGCGTTCATTCAAGGAACTATCATGAATCACTTTATAAATTTCTTTTAACACTTCATCGCAATTTTCAGATTCACGATTTTCAAGCAAAACTTCATAAAGATATTTAAGTGCACTCAACTCACTAGCAATTGGTTCAACATAATCGGATCTTTTGAAAAGATTAGCAAGTGGACGAGGATCCATATCAATAGCTTTTTTAGCAAGCAAAGATGCAAGAAAATAGAAGGCACGTGGCAACGCAAACAAAGATAGTAACACACATATTTTTGGTATTGTTGATTTTTATATAATAGAAAATAAAAGCAAGTAAAAATTATAACAAGTAAAAGATAATGTGTGTGAAAGAACTTGTAGTTGTTTGATGATACTCGCTGGCAACAGCACCAAAAATCCTTCTGCTACTTTCTAGATGTCTTGGGTTTTTCCCCGAAGAGGAAGGGATGAAGTAGTAAAGTAGAAACAAGTATTTCCCTCAGTGAAAACAAGGGTTTATCAAACCAGTAGGAGGATCATGCAAACAGCCGTCGACAGTACCTACACACACAAGAGCAAATACTTGCACCCAACACGGGCAAGAGGGTTGTCAATCCATGTGTACTCATTAATTGCAACACTGGTGCAGCGACGTTCTATACAAACGGTTTTAACCCCTTTCGGCGACGTAGTTCCAAACCGTCGCCTTGCATGTGTGGGCGATAGGGGGTCTATCCCACACGACACGAGATACCCGTCGGCGATGGTGTCCAACGAACGCAAATGTTTGGCAAAACTAAGCGTATGGGATGTCCGCATCTATCACAAACGAGGGTCACCGGTCAACCGTTTGAGATATGGTGGACTTCCCATACGACCCATCCTTGCAACTCGTCTGAGATCACACTAACATCGCACGCCTTATTCTGTGGCTCACCGTTTACAATGTGCACCAAATCACAAACAGTTCACGATTATGAAGCGTGTATGATAAGGGGTATATCACAAACACTTATATTGGACGAACCATTGGCGATATTTAACTAAGACTATAATTTAACCATCGTACAAGTATCGGATAGGTTTAAGAAACGTCGTACTCGCGTCCGACAGGATAAGTATCGCACGCGCTATTCTGTGGTCCAACGTTTGTGATGCAAACTACATCACAAACGTTTCATCATTTTAAACTGTGTGCGACAGAGATTGTATCACCAACGTTGCATTCGGTTGCACCATTTGTTATATTATATGAAATCACACACGGTTCGCAAATGGCAACTGTGTGCATGGTCGCACACGTTTTCTATCTGTGAAACGTGTCGGATCTTGAGGTATATCACAAACGTTGAGACTTACAAACCGTGTGCGGCGTAATGACCCGTAGAGCATATTTTTTTATTACTTTAATCGCTACAATTTAAAATTGTACAGAATTTGAATTTGAAAGTAGGGAATAGCTTTTTACATATACATAGATAGGTTCATCAACCAATGCATTATTCCATTCACAGGTACATACGCTCAAGAATTACGTCAACGAAAGAATTACAGAAGCACCAAATAAAGAATGATGAACGACGGTTGAATACTTGTCTTAAAGACGGCAAAGAAAGAGGCAAAATATATTATGATTGCTGTAAAAGGTGAAGCGGAATGCCCGTAGTGTGCCCGCCATGTCGTCTGCACACACGACTCTAACCCAATCCCTTGCGATGGTCGACCGCCCATCCTTCAATATCTTCGTGACTTCCAGATAGTCATTCTAGTCTGGTATAAATACATATACATTTGCATGTCCAACAATCATGTAGTTTGAGAGGTGATCTTGGGTAGACTGTGTTGGGAACCACTGCAAAGAAAAAACATACAAAGATTGTCATCTAACAACTCATTATGTGCAGTAAAAAGGGTACATAGTTCTGAGTTAATATACTTCATATCACTGTTGTCTTGGACAAGCTATAAATAAATAGTTTAATTGCCACATTTTGACCAATTGTACTAGCAATCTTTATTAGCTACCTCAAATGATGCTCTCTCTGTCCCACTATATAAGATCTAATTGCGTCCAATGCACAAACATATTGGATGTATTAGCGTCTTTTATTATGGGGCGGAGGGAGTATAGCATGGGAAACAAATATAGCCATGTGAACCAAAAACCATTAAAATAGGCATATGTTCACTACATCAGGCTTAACAACAACCAAATAAAGTCATTCATAATGGTATTGTTGAATTTGCATAGAACAAAGCTTGTACTTAAACATCAAATTGTATAATTGAACATCATAGAGTGAAAAAAATAATAGGCGGTGTATAACTAAATAAACAAGGCATACTACAGCTACCAAATAGTCATTCATATCGCTATTGTTGAAATTGCATAGAACGTAACATGTGCTTAAACATCAAATTCTATGATTGAACATCACATTGTTAGAAAACCGAAATAAACAGGGGCATGTTAACTACACCAGCTTTAATAGGAACCAATTGTATGATTGAACAACCAAATCTAGCAATTGAAGCTGGACATATGTTCACTACAAACAACCAAAAATAGCTAAACAAGGTATATGCTCACTACAGACAATCAAACATAGGCGTTCGTGAAATTGAACTGAAAAATTCATACTCGAGCGTAGGGCGCACTTGTCGACGACAAGTCGTTGTCGTCAATGAGACCTGACTTGGTTGCTGACGATGCCAAAACATCGCCATGGAATGCGACTTCCATAAATGACAAAAGGGTCCCGTTTGCGATGAAGGAAAATTCCTGACAGCAAAGCAGAGTAGATCAGATGCATACTACAAACAACCAAATATAGGTATATGCTAACTACAGACAACCAAACATGGGCAGTGAAATTGAAATGAACAATTCATACTCCAGCATATCAAATTGCACTTTTGAACATTACAATTCATACTCCAGCATAGCACATTCCTGACAGCAAAGCAGAGTAGATCATAGGCATACTACAAACAACCAAATATAGCAATTAAAACTGGACAAATCATAACCACAAACCACCAAAAAACCTTTAAAGGAAGCATATGCTCACTACAACAAACTTAACAGCAACCAAACAGCCATTCATATCAGTATTGTTGAAATTGCATAGAAGATAGAACGCACCATGTGCTTAAACATCAAATTGTATGATTCAACATCACATTGTGAGAAAACTGAAATAAACAGGGGTGTGTTAAATACACCAGCTTTAATGGGAACCAATTGTATGATCGAACAACCAAATCTAGCAATGAAACTGGACATAAGTTCACTACAAACAACCACATATCACGCTAAACAAGGTATATGCTCACTACAAACAACCAAACGCATCATCACTGAAATTGAACTAAACAATTCATACTCCAGCATATCAAATTGCACTTTTGAACAATTCATACCCCTGGGTAGAGCCTAGAGTGGGGGTGCGCACCGTGCGCTCCCTGTTGTGGCAGCTTATCTCCTTGCCTTTGGAAGAGCACGTCTGCAGGGTGACGTCCCAGATGTCGTGGATGGACTATTTCCCCTTGGAAGAGGCGAATAGGGCGCCTTGTCATCGTCGTCGTCAATGAGGTCTGACTTGGCAGCAGACGATGCCGAGCCACCGCCATATATATAGAACGCGACCTTCGGTAATGACAAAAGGGTCTCGAAGGCGATGAAGGCAAAATCCTGACATCGAAGCAGAGTAGATCAGCGCCGGGGGGGAGGGGGCATGGAGGAGATCCAAGTAGGTTGAACACGAGGGGGGTATAATTAACCTATGTCATAGCCCGCGTCTGGGGGCGTCGGCGGCCACCTCGCCGTCGTCCAGCGGACAGGCCTCGATATACCTCTTTTTGGCCATTCGCTCCTCCAGCTCCCCGGGAAGCATAGCCGGGATGAGGCAACGAGGCTCTGGAGTGTGGGTGAGGATGGGGATGGGGATCTACGGGGAGGAGGGTGCTGCGCAGGCCGACACTACGGGGTGGACCAGAGATGTGCGTGCATTATTCGACATGGAGGAGCACTACTGTCGATTGCACGAACGACTCTAGTCCAACCCCCTTGTGATGGATCTTCATGAGGACTTCGAGATAGTCATGGGAAGGCCTGCAGAGGATGACGGTGGAGTCGGGGGCGGCGGCGGCGGCGGGCTAGCTATGGTTCGAGCGAGGGAGAGGAGTGGTGCGAGCGGGAGCGGAGGTTTTCCTCTTTTTTTTACGTTATCTGAGCAGAGGTTTTGTGGTGGGGAGGGGGCTAGGTGGTGTTTGAGGAAATGTCGCGCGGCTACTGAAAATTTTACTAGGCGGGAATGCCAGGGCTACAGAAAATTTAGATTACGGGATTGAAGCAGCGCGGCCAGGGCAGGAGCACCAAACATCACACACAGCCGAAACATAATAAGTGTGTGCTATCAAATAGGAAAAAACCGTGAAACCGTCATTTTTCAAATGGCTCAAGGTGGTAGATATTTTTACGAGGGAAGTCTCGTGGAACCCAATCGTGTCTGGCGCCCACCAGTGGACCGTGCTGATGTGCCAGCGGCGGATAGAATGGTTTCTATTGAGTGTACAATCGCAAACGGTTGTTACATTCTAATCGTTTGCTATTTACTCCTGGAATAATAATATAAAGGAGCATTTCGTAAAAAAATGCGGGAAAGGGGTCAGAACACATACACGCTTGCGTTGTCTCAAAAAAACATACACACCTGCATGTGGAACAAAAATATGTATGCACAGGGTGGTTTGATCGTTCAAAATACCCAATGCGCAACTTTGATGTGTCACATGTCTCCTCCGTCGCCACGTCGGTGGAGGGGGAATCCTAGCCATGAATACATGCCCCCACACAGGTCTTGCGTATCACTCATGTCGCAACACGAAAATGAAACATATACATGAATCCAGCATGGTCGAACCACCCCATCTCTTTTCCGGTCAAAGGTGGACTATGGCCCATGCGCCTCGAAACATGGACATCCCGACTAAAGAATCAACATTTTTGGTCAAACCTCTCCCGTTGTCGGTCGAAAAGGGTGGACGTCCACCGAGGCCCATGAATGGGCGTGGTGCCGATAATTAACCACGCGGTGGAGTGTCGAATACAGCCATCACCTGTTGGTGGTGCAAACATGTGTACGGAAATGTTGTGTTGCGTTTGAATTCATTAATATTTTGATGGGTCACATGCTTTGGAACGGGAAAGTCCCCCCCCCCCCGAGCGAGTGTTCATGAGGCGTACAACTAGTATGCCAAGCGTCGATGGGAACGATTCACGTATTCGTAGGCGTGTGCTCAGACTTGGCTAATTAAGGAAACTCAAATGACCTATATAATGTATACCATAACACAAAACAATTGAAGATTCCACCATGGTAACCTCTCTCTCGTTGTTAGTCAATGTGATGGACATCCACACGGCCCCAGGAATGGACTTTCCAACGACAACCACGCGAAGGAGTATCCAAACACAATCACCGTCTAAGCATGGATCAAACATATGCATGGAAGTGTTGTGTGATGTTTACATACCCAGCACACAAACTTTAGCGTGGCACACCTTCCTCGGGAATCTTAAAGTCGGCACGGAAAGCGAGGTTCACGACGCGTGGTATATATATACCCCCCCCCCCATTCGAGCCGATGGGGGGGACATTATATTCATGCACACACTAGACACACTCAAATTATACCATGTAATCTCACACCCACATGGCCTACCGCAAACATCGACCAAAAAAGAATCCACAATAATTAACCTCTCTTGTTGCGGTACAAAACTACGCGAGGCCACCGATGGGAGAGTGACACTAATAATTGTGCAGGGGGGGCGGTGTCCGAGGACAACCACCGCCTACATGTTGCCCTAACATATGTACGAAGGTGTTGTGCGATGTTTTGAATACCCAATGCACACCTTTCATGTGGCACCTTCGCAAATCGAAAAAATGAGGTACACAACTTGTACAATGAGCACTCGCATGAACACATGCGCCCAAACTTTCGTCCGTAATCTCACCATGATATTCGCCGAAACATGGACTAAGATGAATCCACCTTTGATCAAACCCCTCTCGCGCGCGCCATCCAAGGTGATATACCACGCGGGGGGCAACAAATGGGTTTGTCGGTGGTAACCGCATGAGTGAGTGTACGAGGACCACCTCCGCATGCATGAGACACAAACATATGCATGAAAAGGTCATGATCGAGATGCTTTAAATATATACCCAATGCACGACTTTTGACGTGGCACGTGTGCCTCACCTGAAGCTGTCATTGGTTAAAACCGCTACCCGCATCCCCATGGGTGTTTACTATATTAGGGCACGGAGAAGTGCCAGCTTGAATTCCCATGGGGAAGATGGTGGGTCAAATACCTTACCCAGTGTGCACGACGGGGATGGGGATGGGATATACATAGCATTACCCGCCTTAACCATGAAGTACTTAAATGTGGGCTCTGAAATTAGTAGAACCCATGTAATTTGCGACCTCGGTCACCCAAATTTCCAAAGTCCCACCCATCTGGCCCAAATATCCCTAAGAAATCCCAAACTTAGCCACAACATATTGTTTATTTGCGTTGGAGTACTGTTTTTTTTACTGAAATACTATCGAATGTTGTTCTTAAATGCATGTTGGGTTTCCCCACGGGGATAAAGAAGTGGAAACGGGGATGGGAAATATTTTATCCCCGCGCATGGGTACGGAGACGGTGACGGGAATGGAAGGGCGATGATCGGGACGGGGATGGGGAACATTTTATCCCGGCGCAAGGGTACGGAGATGATGACGGGAATGGGAGGGCGGTGATGGGGACGGGGATGGGACTCCAATATACCCGCCTGAGTAATCCCCATTGTCAGCTTGATGCCTAACTAACCGGACAACCCCACGTGGTGGCGCACATACGACATGTATTGTGTGCCGGACCCCACACCTACACTCGTCCCACCACACCACCATCACATCGAGGCATGCATGTCAAACTTTTTTATGTAGTGCACATGTGACAATAGGAGTGTAGTGTTAAAATTCGATTTGTAAAGAACATTAGGACATTATATACATCAAATTGATTCCTTAGGTATTTAATTTGTAAAGTTCCAATTTGAACTATATACACACGCGGTTGTGCACTCGAATGGATTAGAAATTCATTTTTTGTGTTGGGTGCATGTTTAGTCCCCATGGAAGGAAAAACAATGAATTTCGAACATCTCGGGGCCGCAAACATTGACTCTTGGCTATCAATTTGCAGCAAACGCCCAGCTAAGCTAGAATTCATGAAACATTGACATGATTTCATAACATGGAACTTATATGTCGTGGTAAATAAATCGTCCAATTTGAGAGAAGTTTTCATCTAAGCTTCTTGCAAACGGGGGCTTATTAATAAATGCAACACAGAACCGTCACGTTTACATCGCAAACGGTTTATTAATCCAATTTTTTTATTTACTCCGCATATTAGCGTTGGATAAAGTCAAGCTTTGTAAACTTTGACCAAATTTAGAAAAAAATGTTAACGTTTACAATTAAAAATTATTACCATTGGATTCTTTATTGAATGTACTTTCACATCATATATATTTGTCATGGTAATTATTTCTATTTCTTTCTTTAAAGTTGGTCAAACTGTATCAAGCGTGATCCTTGCACGCAGATATGATTTGATGGGACGCATGCTAGGAGCAGGTTGCCTCACAGGCTGACCGAGATGCGTGTGAGAAGGTGGTTGAATTGATGGGAGGCATGTTCGCTAAGAAGTCTCGCAGGGAGACGTGCCGTCAGACGTGTGATTTGGCGGTGCGCATGCCAGCAGTCCGGCGCACAGGCGCCTCACCGGGAGGCGAGCCGTCCCTTTAATCCGCCGCCCGCCTCCCTCTCATGTCCCAACCCCCCTTTATTAACCGCGCTCGAGCCGTTGGCTTTAACATTCTCGCTACACACAATCCTCTCTCACCCCCCCCCCCCCCCGCATCTTCGCCGCCGTTCTCAATCGTCATCAGCGGCCTCCCTGCACCATGGGAGGGAGTAACCACGTCGGTGCCGACGAAGCACCCGAGCACAGCGTTGATACGTCTCCAACGTATCTATAATTTATGAAGTATTCATGCCATGTTTACAATAATTCTATATGATTGTGGTATGATTTTATTAGAACTAACCCGGACTGACGTTGTTTTCAGCAGAACTACCATAGTGTCGTTTTTTTGTGCAGAAATAAAAGTTCTCGGAATGGGCTGAAAATTTACGGAGAATATTTTTGGAAAATATAAAAAATACTGGAGCAAAAAGATACCGGAGAGGAGTCCCGAGGCGGCCACAAGCCTAGGGGGCGCCCCCCCCTAGGGCACGCCCCCTGGCTTGTGGGTCCCTCGGGAGTCCCCTTGATGTGAGACCGACACCAAAAATTCCTATAAATGCCGAAACCCCCAGAAAGAAACCTAGATCAGAAGTTCCACCGCCGCAAGTCTCTGTAGCCACGAAAAATCAATCTTGGCCCTTTCCGGCACCCTGCCGGAGGGGGTCACCATCACCGGAGACCATGGAGGAGGAAGACGGAGGGGCCATCATCACCATGGAGGCCAAGGACCAGAGGGAGAACCTCTCCCCACCTAGGGGGAGGCCATGGAGGAGGAAGCACAAGGGGGAGACTCTCTCTCTCTCTCTCTCTCTCTCTCTCTCTCTCTCAGTGGCGCCGGAGTGCCATCAGGGGAACCATCGCCGCGGTGATCGTCTTCATCAACATCACCTTCTTCATCACCATCATCATATCTTTTCAGCGGTCCACTCTCCCGCATCCCGCTATAATCCCCTACTTGAACATGGTGCTTTATGCCACATATTATTATCCAATGATGTGTTGCCATCCTATGATGTTTTGAGTAGATTTCTTTTTTCTTATGGATTGATTGATGATCTAGATTGGTTTGAGTTGCATGTTTATTTTGGTGCTGTCCTATGGTGCCTTCCGTGCCGCGCACATGTGAAGGATTCCCGCTGTAGGGTGTTGCAATACGTTCATGATTTGCTTATAGTGGGTTGCTAGAGTGACAGAAGCTTAAACCCGAGTAAGGGGGTTGTTGCGTATGGGATAAAGGGGACTTGATGCTTTAATCCTATGGTTGGGTTTTACCTTAATGATCTTTAGTAGTTGCGGATGCTTGCTAGAGTTCCAATCATAAGTGCATATGATCCAAGTAGAGAAAGTATGTTAGCTTATGCCTCTCCCTCATATAAAATTGCAATAATGATTACCGATCTTGTTAACAATTGCCTAGGACAATTCCGCACACCGACCCATCATTATTCCACACTCGCTATTTGTAATATATTGTAATATATTCTAACTTTATGATAACAGCACCTATTTTTATATTTTAGTTCTCCGATATCATGCAAAGCTATTCTCTTCATACCCACAACATAGTTTTATTTCTCGTTTCTAGTTGGAAGCAAACGTTCGGCGTACGTAGAGTCGTATCAGTGGCAGATAGGGCTTGAGAGAATATTGATCTTACCTTTAGCTCCTTGTGGGTTCGACACTCCATAATTATCACTTCCACCTTTGGAAATTGCTATGATGATTCCTTGCACTTGGGGATTATCAAGCTCTTCTCTGGCGCCGTTGCCGGGGAGCAATAGCGTGGGGTTGATATTCTCGTGTGTGCTTGTTTGCTTTCTTCACTAAGTAGATTTTCTTTTCCCTTTTTGCTTTCTTTAGTTGTGGGTGAAACAAACAAAAAAATTAAATAATGAAAAATACAAAAATAATTATTTGCCTCTTATGCCTAAGAAGTTTCTCAAAAAGAGAAGTGATTGGAAGGTTGTGCATTGGAGAAGTGAGGGTCGACCTTGAACACTTGTGTTCATGCTCATGGAAACAATGTAGAATTTTTCATGGAAGCTTCTCAAAAATAATTTTCCCCTTGTATATATCCATTGTATTCTAAAAATAATGTGCCAAGATTTGCTTTTAGGATGATTAGATTGCTTGTTTGCTATGTGCGGTGCAAAAACAGAAACTTTGACTGTAGTGTATGAATTTACATTTCTTACTAAAATGTCAAAAGTTGCTGAAATTTTTACACAGTACTTCTATATAAGTTGTTTAATTTTTCCTAATTTTTCAGAATTGTTTGAGTTACAGAAGTATACGAAGTTTCCAGATTGCTACAGACTGTCCTGTTTTTGACAGATTCTGTTTTCTATGCATTGTTCTCTTATTTTGATGAATCTATGGGTAGTATCGGTGGGTATGAACCATGGTGAAGTTGGACTACAGTAGATATAATGCTAATATGAATTTGGAATGAGTTCACAACAGTACTTAAAGTAGTATTTTGCTTTATTATACTAACGGATCTCACGAGGGTTTTGTTAAGTTTTGTGTGAATGAAGTGTTCGAAGATCGAGGAGGTATCGATATAAGAAGAATACGGAGAGACAAGAGTTCAAGCTTGGGTATGCCCCGGAAGGCATCCCATCTTTATTCTTCAACAATTATTTGTATACCTCGGTTTTTGTTTTGTTCACATGATATGCGTCTTCAGTGTTTTTCTTTTCCTTTTATGCACCCTTCTAGTATGAGATAGTCCTTCATGGCTTTGTAGAATGCTCTTTGTGCTTCACTTAAATCTTTTGAGTATGGCTTTATAGAATGCTTCGTGTGCTTCACTTATATATTTTGAGCTGGGATATTGGTTAATCTATATTAATTGTAGAATGCTCTATGAACTTCACTTATATCTTTTAGAGTATGAATAAAATTATCATCGGAATTAGGCTTGGAAGAGTATCATTAAAATGTGTAGCGTCCCGACTCAAAACGAGTCAAGCCTCTGTGTGTCAGTGCCATCCCTGGATCAGTATGCTGGCACACACAGTACATCAATGTATATATCAAAGTGCAATCACATGTAAATACCGTAAAATTGATATATACCTCTTAAATCTCAGCGGAAACAGTCAACGGGAGTGGAGTCCCAATAAACACCAACGGCAGGTTGAGTGTAGACCGTAACCCTGAATCGTACTCTTACTCGTCGTAGAAAAGTATCTGCAACATAAGACGTTGCAGCCGTGTAGGTCAGTACATTGAATGTACCGGCAAGATCACCATAGAATGAAATGATAAAAGCTAATCTATATGCAAAAGGCTTTATGGCTCTGTGTCTGAGTTTTTGCAGAAAAGCTGGTTTTATTTTCCCTACAACAAAGGAGTCAAACGGAAATATCACTACAAAAGTTGGTTGTTAATGAGATGGTTCCACCAACCAATTCTCATGTCCCAAAATTATTAATAGACCCACTCATCATGAAAATTTATTAATTGTGTTGAGACTGGCTGATAGTATCATCTCCGGTGCTCATGTTGTCCATAATCGGGGACACGGCTAATCGATTAGTTTAACACTCTGCAGAGGTTTGTACACTTTACCCGCAAGATTCGATCCCTCTCGTTGTGTCCTCGCACTGCATGATGTTTGAGAACGAGACGATCGAAACATGGTCTTCCAAAGTGATCGTCTGATAGAAAGTCAGTGCCCATCCAATCCTACCGTTCTTCTACGTCTCGTAGCAATCTGACCTACCAGAGTCACCACTAAGGTCAACCAAGCCAGAGCCCATATTGACTTGTGGTTGCACACATAAGCTTTCCGGCCTTGAAGTATCCATCCATCTCTTTGAGCCTGGGTGGCATTCCGTTGGGATGATCACAGGTAGATACCAGGATTCCCGGCATAACCATGATAGATATCAGGCTGCCAAAAATGCATGTCCAATCCACCCAGAGGTATATTGAGTCCTTGAAGTCTTGAAGTCTTGATCATCATGCAGGTCTTCAAATAATTAATTAACCTCACAACACTCCTGAATCTCACAACCAAACCCCGTCTACTAAAAGCATAGCAATTTGTGAAGTAACGTCCCTTCCCGGGCAATGGTAACAGGGTGTTGGGTTTCTCCTACCTCATGATACTACCACAAGTTCAAGCTCAATATCCTACTGGATGTATGATGCGAAGATTGATTCTAATGCAAGTAAAACATAGGTAATGTAATATGATCAAAGTGAACTTGCCTGTACAGTTGATGAAGATAAATATCGCTCTCAGAAATAACTTGATAGAACTATTCGTCACTCTCTGATGAAAATCTATATAATCAAACATTGCACTCATATAAGCAATCATACTAGCAATCAATACTAACAATCAAAAGGCAACACAAAAACCAAACACAAAAGTGTTGTGATGAAGGAAAATACTTAAGACAAAAGTTAAAACAACAAAACTTCATCACAACAACCAAATGTAGTTTTCCCTACAAATAAACTATTTTGAATAGCAACAAAACAAAAACAAGGAAAGATGTAACAAAAGTATTTTATTAAATATTTTACTAGCAAAAAGAATTACTTTTGAAGAACAAGTAAGAACTATGAAAACACCACCCTAAACAATGTAAGTTTTCTAGCTAATAGAACATAACAGCAGAGAAAACACTAAGATAATAAAATAACAGAAAAACAAAATATAAAACACTAAATTAACAGAAAATATTTTCTCATAAAACTTTATTACAAAAAAAAAGAACTAATAGAAAAGCTTTTAGTAAACTCTTCCTATAACCTAAACAAAGTTAACCTTGAATTGACCACAAACAATTTCAACTATAATACAAATTGTTTTCTGGTCTAAACTAAAGTTAACAGAAAATAAAATTTATAAAACAATATATGGAAATAATTTTGAAATAGGAAATCAAACTAGCAATGAAATCAATTTGCAAGTTATTATGAAACTAGAATTGATTTCATGCTATCAAAAATAATAAATGACATAAAAATAAACTTGGTTGAAATACTACTCCTAAATAACAGAAAACAAAGTAAAAAAATTCAACTAATATAAAAGAAAATAAACAAAAACAATTTAAAACAAAAGAAATAGAAATAAACCTGAAAACAACTAAAACAGAATCTGTTTTGCTTGAAACCTTAATAAAAATTATCCTAAAAATTCCCAATTTGAACCCAATGATAAAGCTAACTAGTATTAACCAGTAGCAAAAAGATTCACTCAAAAATATATTTTTAAACTCAAGTTATAAGCAAAACAAGTTTGAATTCAAATCTGTTTGAATCTGAATTTAAACTATTCAAATATGGTCAAACTTGATATCTACAGAAACTAGAATAAATTTGTGACACAATGCAAAAATAATCACTCAAAAATATTTAAAAACATAAAAGTTAAAGCAAAAACAAAATCAGGATCTAATCTGTCTAAAAACCTAAAAACAGAAAAACAAAAATCAATCCTAGCGAATAGTGAGGCCACGTGGAGGCGTATGAGTGGTTGTGAGGTGTGCGTTGCGGCGCTAAATGAGCGAACGGCCACACATTAGCAGAAAACGCTTCGGCCTAACTTAAAACAAATAAAACCGGCCGGTTCTCTCTAATAAACTGGATCTAAACGAAGGGGTATGCCCGATCTAATCTACGCCGCGCGTTTTAGATCTGAGGGCTCAGGGAGGCTCCGGCGACTTACAGGGGAGGAGGAGCTCCGGCGAGGTGGCGACGTCGACGGCGGCTTCGGTCGTGCTCGGGGATGGCGCTCCGGTGGTCGGGGACGACGGAGAAGATGACCAGGCGACGGCGATGAAGCTCCGGCGTGGATTGGTGGCGTCGGAGGAGCACGGGGACGTCGGGGATGAGCTCCACGAGCTCAGGGAGCTTCGGGTTCGAGCCGAACTCCGACGAGGTGTCGGGGAGGGGTCTCCGGTTGTTGTTGGCGGCGGATGAGGGGTCCAGAAGAGGGAGGTGATTCACCGGCGTCGATATTCGGCGTCAGCGGAGCTTGAGGGCGTCGGAAATAAGCGGCACGAGCTCGAGTTGCTCAGGGAAGTGGCAGAACTCCGGCGAGGTGGATGCGGTGGCTGCGGTGCGGGGTTGGAGGCGTTAGGAGGCGGAACGAGGTGCGGGGTTGGAGGCGTTATATAGCCAGGGGGTCGAGGGCGTCTAAATGGAAGCAAAGCGGCGGCGGCGATCGGATCCGGCGACGTCCGTGGCAAAGGAAAGAGATCGGGGCGGGGAAAGGAAAGAGGTGACCGCGCGAGGGAAGGGTCGGGCGCGGGTCCCCCTGTCAGAGAGAGAGAGGGAATTCTAGAGGGGATCGGTGGCCGATCGGGAGGAGATTCGGGTCCAGCTGGGGGATTTGGGCCCGATCCGCGGTTGGGCCGGCTCGTTGTGTTTCCTATTAAAGGAAATTTTCCTTTTATAAAACAAAATAGAAAAGAAAACTAAATAAAAGAAAAACTATAATATTTTTATATAGACATATTTTATGTCAAAATTTGCAGAAAAATATTTCCTACAAGATGGACATATTTCTACTGTCAAACTAAATTCCCACAAAATCAGAAAATACAAACAGTGCTACTGTTGCATATAAAATGCAAGGAAAACATTTTGAAAATACCAAAATAACTCCAAATTTATTTCTCTCCATTTTTATATTGAAGGGAATCATTTTACCCTATTTTCCATATATTGTATTTTTGGAGAAAAATAAATTTAGAAAATCACTTCAAGAATGACTTTGAATTTGAATATTCAAATATTTTCCAAATAGTTTTCTGAGTTTTTTTTTATGAATTCAAATATAATTCCAGTTGCCCCTGGTTTGGAGTGTCATATTGCTCCTCTCAAGATTTTGAATTTGGGCAAATGGATTTGAAGTCATTCAAACTTCGATATAGAACCAAATATGACATGGATTCTAATAGAATATTTCAGAGATTTTCAAATCCACTTTTCAAACCCTGTTTTTTTTTTTTGAAGAAGTCATGTCATCTTCTCTCCATGATTTGAATTGGATGAATTCGAATTCAAAAGCAAAGGGAAAGTCATGTTATTCCCCCTCATTCAAAAGTTTCAAAAGCTTCAAATTTCACTCAATTCAATCACTCAAACAAACAATCATTCATTCTAGTAATTAATATAACATTCCAAAATTTGGGATGTTACAAACCTACCACACTTAAAATGAATCTCGTCCTCGAGATTCGAAAGGGCTAGAAAGAAAAGGTTAGGGTTTGGGGGTCTCCTAGCAAATCCATTGACCATGAAAGTGTGGGTGCTACCACACTTAAAATGAGAGTTACTGGTCTCTCAAAATATTGACAGTCCTCTGGGGTCTTGACATCTGTCTCTTCACATTCACCACTGTAACTCCTTTGGTGATGCTCCACCATTATATTCATAACGTTCCACTCAAAGTCTTGGGTTCTCGTATCAAAGTAAATTTCTTCCGATACTGGGTCTTCTTAACTGACAGTCTCGTGATCATTTCTAATTAACTTATCGATGATCTCATGGTGGTCTACCATTTGTGGCTTTCCAGCAGTGAAAAGGGTCTTGGCTTCATCCTCACCGTAAAATTCCTACGTGTGACAACAACTGCCTTGTACAAGGGGTCTTCATCATACCATTCTAAGGCTTAAAACAAAAGCTTCAAAGAACGTCGTCTTTTTACTATGGGTAAGTCACTCAGATTTACCATTCCAAATAGCAAGAGAATGATAAGAGTAAGTCGTCATGGTGGCCAAGCCATGTCGCACTGAAATCATTACCTTGTATAAGGTTTAGTGAATCTCGTATTCTAACACTTGGGCTTCTTCACAAGCTTTGCAGAATTTCTCTTGTCTACGAACGAAGTTCGGATAAATCCATTGATTCTGCAAGATGAACAAACGATATATCGTTTTCTTCACAACTCTCAGGTTTTCGTATCTTCCTATGAAAACGTCTGCTGATCATGCATAGCTTTTTCCAAGTACCTTCCTTCATAAAGGTAGGGCTTGATCCTTATCAATCCTGAGGTTGTGGCTCACTTCAATACTTGTACGGCTTTAACTCACCCTTGGGGTTACTAGCATTTCATATTCCAACATTACCTACAATTCATTTCATCATACCTTCGGGGTAATAAATCACAGACTCATCCTTGTCTAGATTCCACTCGGTGGAATTCATTTTCCTTTCCATTGGTCTGTTTACCAATAAGGTATTGGTTCATCATAATCATTCCTTCATATCATCCTTATTTTATTCTCAAAACTCTAACTTCAAAAGTACTTTATCACAACTGCTGTCATCCACATAGTTTGATATGGTCCAACATTTCCTTATTCTTTATTCACTTATCCAAACTCCTTGGCATGAAGTGTACGTTCTTTTTCCTTGGTTCTTGTGGTCTCACCGATTACTACCACACTTAATATGAGTGATACTCATGCCTGCATAGACCATATTTTCTCATATCCTCGAAAATGGTCGGATATCTTTGTTCATAGAGTAACAACTCATACAATTCAACATAGAAATTCATGACAATAAATTCTATTGATTCATGAAGTTATTACAATCTCTGGGACTTCCGTTACATAATCCAATTTCATAACCTCAAGAAAAATAAGAGTGCTTCCTATTACATTTGTTACTTCCAAAAAAAATCCACAACTCAACTACTCATATTTAGTCTTCTTCTCCAGACAGGTATAGGAGTAGTGTCCTGTCTTGTTGCACCGATGACAAGTGATGTGACTCAGATCCTTACGTGTAGAAAACCACGGAGTCTTTTTCTTCTTCTTGGGTTGGGCTCCTTTCTTGATGCTTGGCTCATACTTTTTGCAACAACAATGAGGTCTCTCCAAGCTGCAGTGCAAACATCTGATGCCTCCACTTACTTGGCCTTTCTTCTTGTCCAGGTTGACCATTCTTTCTATCTCCTGGGGTTCATATTGCACTTCTGCTGTCGGGAACTCTCCCAGATACTCATTTGGACAATACTGGGAAATATGTCCTTCTTCTCCACATGAATAACATGACTTGGTATCTATGTTTGGGTCTGGTATATCTCCCGTCATCATGGGTTCTTCTAACCTTTTTCCGAGGGCTTCTTTCATTGCTTCCTTCTGCTGCTTCATGACTTCTTGTACCTTGGGGTAGAGTTGACATTGTGCCGGAAAATGAGTGGTTCCTTCCCACAAGAAACATGTCACCTGCCCAGTTGGGCATTCCTCAGCAGGGTGATTTCCTTCACAATGAGGGCATCCATCCTCGTGTTCTTCCTGGGTGTGTCCTATTTCTCCACAGATCTTGCAAGCACAAAGCTTCTTTATAGGGCTATCATAGTGCTTCCGGATGAGACGTGAGTCTTAACAGAGTCTTCTTGAATTCCTCCCAGGTTTTTGCTCCAATAAATCCTTGTATGGCGTGATGCATTTTCCACCAAGTTGCAGCACTTTGGGTAAAGTACTGAAGAGCGTATTGAACCTCATACTTCTTTGCAATCGAGTTGCTCCCGAAGCTATTCTCTATGTTTTGAATCCATACTTCTGCCTCCAGCTGGTTCATTGGTCCAGAGAATACAAGTCCAGCTTCATTCACCATCTATTGGGTCCAAGGTTTTGGGGATGAGATACGAGAGAGAGATGGAGGGAGATACACACAATACAAACAATAGTTTTGAAAATAGGTTTTATTTGTGACTGTCGAAAAAAATACACACAAATGACAGCTCACAAATCATCGTATCTAACGTGAGTATACAACAGGGGTGGTGGTCCTCTAAAGGTCATATAGAAATGCTTCAAGGTCTTTGAATTCTTCGGGTCATCAAAGTCTTCAACTGGTGTAGCTTCAATTGTTGTTGTGTAGGGTAATCCTCCTTTCACTCTGAGTTGGTTACGATTGTCCGATATCTTGTCCTTCTCGGAGTGGTCTCAGTTGATTCTTCATGTGTTCATAGGGAAGGGTATTGTCTAAGTATTTGAGGGAGAGGGAATATTTGATAAAGCTTAGAAAAGAGGAGAGGTAAAAGGTCTTTTTGAAAATAAAGTTTTAGAGAGATTCCTTTCCTAGAGCTTTCCAGTTTCTAGGGTCACGTCCTACAGTCAACATGTGCTCTGATACCATTTCTGTAGCGTCCCGACTCAAAACAAGTCAAGCCTCTGTGTGTCAGTGCCATCCCTGGATCAGTATGCTGGCACACACAGTACATCAATGTATATGTCAAAGTGCAATCACATGTAAATACCGTAAAATTGATATATACCTCTTAAATCTCAGCAGAAACAGTCAACAGGAGTGGAGTCCCAATAAACACCAACGGCAGGTTGAGTGTAGACCGTAACCCTGAATCGTACTCTTACTCGTCGTAGAAAAGTATCTGCAACATAAGACGTTGCAGCCGTGTAGGTCAGTACATTGAATGTACCGGCAAGATCACCATAGAATGAAATGATAAAAACTAATCTATATGCAAAAGGCTTTATGGCTCTGTGTCTGAGTTTTTGCAGAAAAGCTGGTTTTATTTTCCCTACAACAAAGGAGTCAAACGGAAATATCACTACAAAAGTTGGTTGTTAATGAGATGGTTCCACCAACCAATTCTCATGTCCCAAAATTATTAATAGACCCACTCATCATGAAAATTTATTAATTGTGTTGAGACTGGCTGATAGTATCATCTCCGGTGCTCATGTTGTCCATAACCGGGGACACGGCTAATCGATTAGTTTAACACTCTGCAGAGGTTTGTACACTTTACCCGCAAGATTCGATCCCTCTCGTTGTGTCCTCGCACTGCATGATGTTTGAGAATGAGACGATCGAAACATGGTCTTCCAAAGTGATCCTCTGATAGAAAGTCAGTGCCCATCCAATCCTACCGTTCTTCTACGTCTCGTAGCAATCTGACCTACCAGAGTCACCACTAAGGTC
Organism: Elymus sibiricus; assembly: GCA_039707655.1. Taxonomy (NCBI): domain Eukaryota; kingdom Viridiplantae; phylum Streptophyta; class Magnoliopsida; order Poales; family Poaceae; genus Elymus; species Elymus sibiricus. The sequence continues at coordinate 305,950,985 of CM077671.1, forward strand.
AACCAAGACAGAGCCCATATTGACTTGCGGTTGCACACGTAAGCTTTCCGGCCTTGAAGTATCCATCCATCTCTTTGAGCCTGGGTGGCATTCCGTTGGGATGATCACAGGTAGATACCAGGATTCCCGGCATAACCATGATAGATATCAGGCTGCCAAAAATGCATGTCCAATCCACCCAGAGGTATATTGAGTCCTTGAAGTCTTGAAGTCTTGATCATCATGCAGGTCTTCAAATAATTAATTAACCTCACAACACTCCTGAATCTCACAACCAAACCCCGTCTACTAAAAGCATAGCAATTTGTGAAGTAACGTCCCTTCCCGGGCAATGGTAACAGGGTGTTGGGTTTCTCCTACCTCATGATACTACCACAAGTTCAAGCTCAATATCCTACTGGATGTATGATGCGAAGATTGATTCTAATGCAAGTAAAACATAGGTAATGTAAGATGATCAAAGTGAACTTGCCTGTACAGTTGATGAAGATAAATATCGCTCTCAGAAATAACTTGATAGAACTATTCGTCACTCTCCGATGAAAATCTATATAATCAAACATTGCACTCATATAAGCAATCATACTAGCAATCAATACTAACAATCAAAAGGCAACACAAAAACCAAACACAAAAGTGTTGTGATGAAGGAAAATACTTAAGACAAAAGTTAAAACAACAAAACTTCATCACAACAACCAAATGTAGTTTTCCCTACAAATAAACTATTTTGAATAGCAACAAAACAAAAACAAGGAAAGATGTAACAAAAGTATTTTATTAAATATTTTACTAGCAAAAAGAATTACTTTTGAAGAACAAGTAAGAACTATGAAAACACCACCCTAAACAATGTAAGTTTTCTAGCTAATAGAACATAACAGCAGAGAAAACACTAAGATAATAAAATAACAGAAAAACAAAATATGAAACACTAAATTAACAGAAAATATTTTCTCATAAAACTTTATTACAAAAAAAAAGAACTAATAGAAAAGCTTTTAGTAAACTCTTCCTATAACCTAAACAAAGTTAACCTTGAATTGACCACAAACAATTTCAACTATAATACAAATTGTTTTCTGGTCTAAACTAAAGTTAACAGAAAATAAAATTTATAAAACAATATATGGAAATAATTTTCAAATAGGAAATCAAACTAGCAATGAAATCAATTTGCAAGTTATTATGAAACTAGAATTGATTTCATGCTATCAAAAATAATAAATGACATAAAAATAAACTTGGTTGAAATACTACTCCTAAATAACAGAAAACAAAGTAAAAAAAAATCAACTAATATAAAAGAAAATAAACAAAAGCAATTTAAAACAAAAGAAATAGAAATAAACCTAAAAACAACTAAAACAGAATCTGTTTTGCTTGAAACCTTAATAAAAATTATCCTAAAAATTCCCAATTTGAACCCAATGATAAAGCTAACTAGTATTAACCAGTAGCAAAAAGATTCACTCAAAAATATATTTTTAAACTCAAGTTATAAGCAAAACAAGTTTGAATTCAAATCTGTTTGAATCTGAATTTAAACTATTCAAATATGGTCAAACTTGATATATACAGAAACTAGAATAAATTTGTGACACAATGCAAAAAGAATCACTCAAAAATATTTTAAAACATAAAAGTTAAAGCAAAAACAAAATCAGGGTCTAATATGTCTAAAAACTAAAAACAGAAAAAGAAAAATCAATCCTAGCGAATAGTGAGGCCACGTGGAGGCGTATGAGTGGTTGTGAGGTGTGCGTTGCGGCGCTAAATGAGCGAACGGCCACACATTAGCAGAAAACGCTTCGGCCTAACTTAAAACAAATAAAACCGGCCGGTTCTCTCTAATAAACCGGATCTAAATGAAGGGGTATGCCCGATCTAATCTACGCCGCGCGTTTTAGATCTGAGGGCTCAGGGAGGCTCCGGCGACTTACAGGGGAGGAGGAGCTCCGGCGAGGTGGCGACGTCGACGGCGGCTTCGGTCGTGCTCGGGGATGGCGCTCCGGTGGTCGGGGACGACGGAGAAGATGACCAGGCGACGGCGATGAAGCTCCGGCGTGGATTGGTGGCGTCGGAGGAGCGCGGGGACGTCGGGGATGAGCTCCACGAGCTCAGGGAGCTTCGGGTTTGAGCCGAACGCCAACGAGGTGTCGGGGAGGGGTCTCCGGTTGTTGTTGGCGGCGGATGAGGGGTCCAGAAGACGGAGGTGATTCACCGGCGTCGATATTCGGCGTCAGCGGAGCTTGAGGGCGTCAGAAATAAGCGGCACGAGCTCGAGTTGCTCAGGGAAGTGGCAGAACTCCGGCGAGGTGGATGCGGTGGCTGCGGTGCGGGGTTGGAGGCGTTAGGAGGCGGAACGAGGTGCGGGGTTGGAGGCGTTATATAGCCAGGGGGTCGAGGGCGTCTAAATGGAAGCAAAGCGGCGGCGGCGATCGGATCCGGCGACGTCCGTGGCGAAGGAAAGAGATCGGGGCGGGGAAAGGAAAGAGGTGACCGCGCGAGGGAAGGGTCGGGCGCGGGTCCCCCTGTCAAAGAGAGAGAGGGAATTCTAGAGGGGATCGGTGGCCGATCGGGAGGAGATTCGGGTCCAGCTGGGGGATTTGGGCCCGATCCGTGGTTGGGCCGGCTCGTTGTGTTTCCTATTAAAGGAAATTTTCCTTTTATAAAACAAAATAGAAAAGAAAACTAAATAAAAGAAAAACTATAATATTTTTATATAGACATATTTTATGTCAAAATTTGCAGAAAAATATTTCCTACAAGATGGACATATTTCTACTGTCAAACTAAATTCCCACAAAATCAGAAAATACAAACAGTGCTACTGTTGCATATAAAATGCAAGGAAAACATTTTGAAAATACCAAAATAACTCCAAATTTATTTCTCTCCATTTTTATATTGAAGGGAATCATTTTACCCTATTTTCCATATATTGTATTTTTGGAGAAAAATAAATTTAGAAAATCACTTCAAGAATGACTTTGAATTTGAATATTCAAATATTTTCCAAATAGTTTTCTGAGTTTTTTTTTTATGAATTCAAATATAATTCCAGTTGACCCTGGTTTGGAGTGTCATATTGCTCCTCTCAAGATTTTGAATTTGGGCAAATGGATTTGAAGTCATTCAAACTTCGATATAGAACCAAATATGACATGGATTCTAATAGAATATTTCAGAGATTTTCAAATCCACTTTTCAAACCCTGTTTTTTTTTAAGAAGTCATGTCATCTTCTCTCCATGATTTGAATTGGATGAATTCGAATTCAAAAGCAAAGGGAAAGTCATGTTATTCCCCCTCATTCAAAAGTTTCAAAAGTTTCAAATTTCACTCAATTCAATCACTCAATCAAACAATCATTCATTCTAGTAATTAATATAACATTCCAAAATTTGGGATGTTACAAAATGGCATGCCTAGCTAAAACGGCATTAAAGAAAAGCGCTTGTTGGGAGACAACCCAATATTTACCCCTACTGTTTTTGTGTGTTATCATGATTATGATACTGTAGTAACTATGTTTTATATGTTTTCTTTCAATAAAGTGCCAAGTAATGCCTTTGGGATGATGTGGTTGATAGTTGACTTGTTTCTGTGCAAAAACAGAAACTTTGGTGCCCAGTCCAGAATTTTTATAAATTCAACAGAGAGTCAAAAGCTTCTGAATTTTTTACATATTATTTATATACAAATTTCCTAGGTTGTCCTAATTTTTCAGAATTTTTGGGGCTGCACAAGTATGGTCATTGTTCAGATCATTATAGACTGTTCTGTTTTTGACAGAATCTGCCTTGTTTGCATAGTTTGCTTGTTTTAGCATTTCCATGTCTTATATTAAGTGATATAAATTGTGGAAATGATAAGTTACAGTAGACATTATGCGAGAACAATTATGAATCTTATCGTTGACAGTACCCAAGTGAATGACTTGCTCTTTATCATACTAACCCATCTCACGAAGTACCGTTAAGTTTTACGTGATTGAAGTTTTCAAGTTTTGGGTGAGATATCGATAGGAGGAGAATAAGGAGTGGGAAGACCCTAATATTGGGGATTCCCAAGGCACCCCAAGGTAATATTCTAGGAATATCCAAGCAACTAAGCTTGGGGATGCCCCGGAAGGCATCCCCTTTTTCGTCTTCAACATTATCGGTAACCTCACTTGGAGCTATATTTTTATTCATCACATAATATGTGTTTTGCTTGGATCATCATTATATTTTGTTACTTTCTGTTAGGTGTTATTTATAATCTTGTTTTTCAATAAAAAGTTCCAAGAATTGCCTTTTAGGATGCTTGCATTGCATGTTTTGATGTGTGCTGTGTAAAAAACAGAAACTTTTGCTGTAGTGTTTGAATTTTCATATTTTACTGGAACGTGGAAAGTTTCTGAAATTTTTACACAGTATTTTCATACAAATTATTTAGCACGTCCTAAATTTTCATAAGTTTTTGAGTTAAATAAGTACACTGGTTTAATAGATTGCTACAGACTGTTCTGTTTGGACAGATTGCTGTCATAGTTTTGTTATCTGCTTATCCTATAGTCTCCATAGCCTATATTGGTAGATATAAATTGTGGAAACGATAGTAAACAGTAGATGATGTTTGAAAATTATTATGCAACTTGTCTTGGTAGTACATGAAGTGTTGATTTATTATTATGTGTACTAACCTATCTCACGAGTTATTTTCGAGTTTTGTGTGGATGAAGCTTTTGAGAATAGGTGAAACCATGATATAAGAGGATTGAACGAGATACAAAAGCTCAAGCTTGGGTATGTCCAAGGCACCCCAAGTAAATATTTCAAGAAGTCTCAAGCATCTAAGCTTGGGGATGCTACGCATCCCACGTCTCTTCATCAACAATTATCGGTTAGCCTATGTTGAGCCAAAAAAATTATTCGTTCACATGATGCGTGCTATTCTTGGAGTGCTATTTTTATTTTGCTTAATAAAATACTTAAGATCTGAAATTCTTAGATGAGAGAGTCTTCACATAGTTATATAATTGTTGACTACGCATTGATCTTCACTTATATCTTTTTGGAGTAGTTTGTCATTTAGTCTAGTGCTTCACTTATATCCTATGAGTAAATGGTTGAATTAATTGAATATCATAAATCTGAAATTAAATATGCTTCATATACTTATCCCATGGGGAGTAATGACTTCACACATAATAAGTATAGGTGGTAAAATTTATTGAAAGTTAGCAAACACCGCATTGGTCACTTGAACAATTCATGAAATAATATTGAAGGAAGAGAGATTCCACATATAAATATACTATCTTGGACATCTTCTATGATTGTGAGCTCATTAATTATTTTCAAACTCGAGCAAATTAGTTAAAATTGGACAAGGAAGACAACTTAATGAGTTATGTTTGGGTATATTTGTATAGAAGTTATATTGTTATGGATCCTCCAACATGTGGTGCTTGCTTCCACCTCATACTAGCCAAAACTTCCGCACCAAGTAGAAATACTACTTGTGCATCCAAACACCCTTAAACCAGTTTTGCCATGAGAGTCCACTATACCTACCTATGGATTGAGTAAGATCCTTCAAGTAAGTTGTCATCGGTGCAAAAAGCAATAAAAATTGCTCCTAAAAATGTATGATCTTTTATTGTGAGGGAAAATAAGCGTTGTACGAACTTGTGATGGTAAAGAAATAAAAGCGACGGACTGCATAATAAAGGTTGCTATCACAAAGGGCAATACAACGTGACGTTCCTTTGCATTAAGGGTTTGCACATCCAACAACAAAAAGCACATGACAACCTCTGCTTCCCTCTGCGAAGGGCCTATCTTTTACTTTCTAGTACTTACCTTTATGCAAGAGTCATGGTGATCTTCACCACTTCCTATATTTCACCTTTTTCTCTTGGCAAGCATCATGTGTTGGGGAATGAACTAGACATATATGTCCACACAAATATATTTGATCATGAATTATTATTGTTGACAATTATCTATATGATAAATAAGTTGGGAGGCGAAACATTAAGCCCCTATCTTTCTCTGTGTTCGATGGATGCTATTTGTTCTAAAAATATGCTTTGAGTGACAATAATCAAGGAAGACTATATGATAGTTGAGTATGTGGAATTTTCTAAATCAAAGCTCTTACATAGACCCTTCCTGAAAATAAGATGAATTGCAATTGTTCGATGACTAGGAATATGGTTTGTTAGTTTTCAAGAAACTTTCTGGTCTATACTTTAACAAGTGAATAGCTTGTTACTTGATCATGAGAAGTTTTATGAGATGAGCTACTGTTTATGGTTTATATTGATGCTAGAAAAAGTGATTGGAATTATCATTGATCAAACTTGTGCACTTGCTAGCATTCACACTTCATAAATTATTTCTTTTATCATTTACCTACTCGAGGACGAGCAGGAATTAAGCTTGGGGATGCTGATAAGTCTCCAACGTATCTATAATTTATGAAGTATTCATGCCATGTTTACAATAATTCTATATGATTTTGGTATGATTTTATTAGAACTAACCCGGACTGACGCTGTTTTCAGCAGAACTACCATGGTGTCGTTTTTTTGTGCAGAAATAAAAGTTCTCGGAATGGGCTGAAAATTTACGGAGAATATTTTTGGAAAATATAAAAAATACTGGAGCAAAAAGATACCGGAGAGGAGTCCCCAGGCGGCCACAAGCCTAGGGGGCGCCCCCCCCTAGGGCGCGCCCCCTGGCTTGTGGGTCCCTCGGGAGTCCCCTTGACGTGAGAGCGACGCCAAAAATTCCTATAAATACCGAAACCCCCAGAAAGAAACCTAGATCAGAAGTTCCGCCGCCACAAGTCTCTGTAGCCACGAAAAATCAATCTTGGCCCTTTCCGGCACCCTGCCGGAGGGGGTCACCATCACCGGAGACCATGGAGGAGGAAGACGGAGGGGCCATCATCACCATGGAGGCCAAGGACCAGAGGGAGAACCTCTCCCCACCTAGGGGGAGGCCATGGAGCAGGAAGCACAAGGGTGAGACTCTCTCTCTCTCTCTCTCTCTCTCTCTCGGTGGCGCCGGAGTGCCATCGGGGGAACCATCGCCGCGGTGATCGTCTTCATCAACATCACCTTGTTCATGACCGTCCTCATATCTTTTCAGCGGTCCACTCTCCCGCATCCCGCTGTAATCCCCTACTTGAACATGGTGCTTTATGCCACATATTATGATCCAATGATGTGTTGCCATCCTATGATGTTTTGAGTAGATTTCTTTTGTCTTATGAGTTGATTGATGATCTAGATTGGTTTGAGTTGCATGTTTATTTTGGTGCTGTCCTATGGTGCCTTCCGTGCCGCGCACACGTGAAGGATTCCCGTTGTAGGGTGTTGCAATACGTTCATGATTCGCTTATAGTGGGTTGCTAGAGTGACAGAAGCTTAAACCCGAGTAAGGGGGTTGTTGCGTATGGGATAAAGGGGACTTGATGCTTTAATGCTATGGTTGGGTTTTACCTTAATGATCTTTAGTAGTTGCGGATGCTTGCTAGAGTTCCAATCATAAGTGCATATGATCCAAGTAGAGAAAGTATGTTAGCTTATGCCTCTCCCTCATATAAAATTGCAATAATGATTACCGATCTTGTTAACCATTGCCTAGGACAATTCCGCACACCGACCCATCATTATTCCACACTCGCTATTTGTAATATATTGTAATATATTCTAACTTTATGATAACAACACCTATTTTTATATTTTAGTTCTCCGATATCATGCAAAGCTATTCTCTTCATACCCACAACATAGTTTTATTTCTCGTTTCTAGTTGGAAGCAAACGTTCGGCGTACGTAGAGTCTTATCAGTGGCAGATAGGACTTGAGAGAATATTGATCTTACCTTTAGCTCCTTGTGGGTTCGACACTCCATACTTATCACTTCCACCTTTGGAAATTGCTACGATGATTCCTTGCACTTGGGGATTATCAAGCGTGAAGGTGGGCACAGAGATTGCCGTCGCCGGAGATGACGTATCGCGCGGACAGCAGCGCGGCCTTGACGTTGTCGCTGCCGCCTTGCTTCCCCAGCCGGAGCCAGTGGTCCACAGAGACTCCGACGAACACTCCAGCGACGACAACGACTCGGACGGAGAACTGGTTGGTCATATATACCCATTTTTGGTAAATAAATATGATAGGCTTATTGGCTTGCTACCAAAACATGTCATGCCAACTTTTGGCATCAAATCAGTTAGCTTCGATTTAGGGTTCACGTTGTCGCATGATATAGCTAGTATGTTTCATAAACTTTGCCTTGCGAATTCGCATTATAAAAATATATGTTTGTCACATTTTTTACTATGTATAGGTGCTATTTGACGATGTGGACAGTGAGGATGAAGACATCCAGGAGAGGTTCAAGGGGCAAAGGCTCAGAGAGCTTATGGCTGCAAAGTATAACAAGCGTGTCAGGAAGAATGGGGCTATGGATGCCCGTTCTGCAACCATAAGATTAACAACACGTACTCGAGTGTTCTGGCGCATGCAAGAAGACGAGCCGTTGGCTCCTTCAAGCAGAAGTATTCTGCCAGGATAGCGCATACCGCGTACGCCCAGTTCCTGGAGAATCTTAACCATCAAGCATGAAGATGAGATGTTGGATTGACTGTTTCGAAAAAAAATGTTGGATTGAATCTATCTAGTTTGTGTGTATTATATCAATGCTTGTGTATTATATTTTTTTCCTGAGATTGAAACTGTGCGACGACTTTCATTATGCGGTATCTCCATCACACCGGAGTGCTAGTTTAACTGAGAGTAATATTTTTATAGGATTTATCACACACGGTTGGATCTAATGAACCGTTTCCTCTGAAACACATTATTCTAGGGGACTATGATTCAGTGACTTACTGCACCCGCCTTTGTGTGTATGACATGTGGGCCCAACAGGTGGCTGGTCCACATGTCATACACCCAAAGGCAGGTGCAGTTACGTCACTGAAGCTAGACAGAATCCCTCAGCAGCACTTGAAAAAAAAACCTCAGCACCCACACGTCACAAAACCCTCGCCTGCTCCCCTCCCCCTCGCCCTCCCCAACCCGAGTAGCACCTACACTAAAACTAGTACTCCGGGACTCTCCATGCATGTCACCGCCTATCCCCGCGGCAACCACCTAGCTCGACGCCTGTTGCCGCCGTCGGCTGCCGCAAAATGCCACCGCATATCTCCACTGCCGATTGTCGCGGCCTATCATCACTGACTTTCTCGACGCTACTCTCTGTCGACCCAGCTTACCCGATTGGGGAATCTTCGGTACTGGGTTTTTTCCCCATGAAGAAGTAGGTAACTAATCTACTAAAATATTTCCGCTCATCTCTTATCCCAGTCCGTCGGCCCCTTTTAATCACCCGTCAGAAATCGCCGTGGATTCATGTTTCTTCTACCTGATTTGAGGGTTTTCATTCATAGAATGTACAGTGCAAGGACACATCAGGGCTATGTGGACTCGCCCAAAAAACGGACGAGTTCCATCTCACCGTACCAGACAACTTCACGCAGCACACGGTATGTTCAATCTCACACTACCTGGGTTGACATGCATGGCCTATTCTTTTTCTCAACCTATACTATAGATTGCTACATTTGGATAAAAGGTGCCACATGCAGCATTTACGTCAAATGTGATTTCTTCTTCTTCTTATCCTTCTCCTTCTATATTATGCAAATTAATGTTGTATTGTTCTTTCGTTTACTCTCATATATTTTGCATGACATCATGGTTACATTATCTGTTTACTTGTAATTTTTTATCCTTTCAAATCAACTGATGTGCATATGTTGTTCTTTTAACTACTACTCTAATACTATCACGTTACCATGTTCTATAACAATCTTATCATTTCCTGCAGTACATCCCTTGCGATGCAACGACAACTGTAGCGCTAAATCTTTGCCTTTACATAACTGAAGACTCCAGGGATGTCACATTGAGCACAAACCATGGATTTACAATCGTTGTTTCTGTAAAAATTGATGAAGATTGTCACTCCTACTTTGAAGAAGGCCTTTGGGGAGAAATTTCTAAGTTTTATGTACTGAAAGCTGGCACTAAAATTAAGCTACGCCTAAAAGAGCCTTACCAGACGATAAATGCTACCTTCCCCGACGACATTCTCCGTACATGCTATGTTGGAAGTAAGTGTTCTTTGTAGTATCTGCACGTTGACTTGTGTAGCAATATCAATGTAACTGTGTAGAATTTTAGCAACCAATTGGGATTTCATTTTCTTAATCTGTTAAAATTGTTCCTACCTAGTAAGTAGTAACTTGCAATTACCAATGCACTATTCTTCTACCCTTATCTAGATACATAATCACTATCCTCCCACTGCTCCACTCTTGACAGAAAGATACGCCGGCGGCCATTCTCCGGACGTGGATGTCGAGGTTGCCAACAAGCGGAGGCGGGCTGAGCCAGAAACACAAGCGCCTCCGATAGGCGTAGACCTCATCAGCAGCCTCCCCGGCGATATGTTGAGAGTCATCATCTTCCTCCTCCTTATCGAAGATGGTGTGCGCACAACCGTCCTCTCTCGGCGGTGGCGCCCCCTATGGCGATGCGCCCCTCTCGGCATCATCAGCGAGCACATGCTTTGCACTGGCTATCGCAAACGCTTGGATGCACTATCCCAGATCCTCGGCACGCACTGTGGCCCAATCAAAGGCCTTACCATGGGCAAGTTCCGTTCCAATGGCAAGGACCGAGCCAAGCATGACGAGTGGTTCTTATCGCCAGCCCTAGATCATCTCGAGGAGCTCCATTTTAATGATGGACATATGCGCTCGCTGCCACTCTCCGCGCTGCGCCTCGCGCCAACGCTGCGCTTCGCAAGGTTCTTGAACTGCCATTTCCCCCAGATTAACGCCAATCTCGCTCTTTTGCTACCTCGACTGACGCACCTTGAGCTCGTCGCCGTCTGCATCCCCAACGATGACATGGAGCGCCTGCTCCGCGGCTGTACTGCGCTCGAGTACCTTCATATTCAGGCGGTCAATGGGTTGAGTAGCCTCCACATCACCTCCATGAGTCTCCGGGCAATTTGTGTGTATTGCTGGTGTTGCAACAGGAAATCGCACAAGGTGAAGCACCAAATGGTCGTTGTGGACGTGCCTTTACTTGAGAGATTACTTGTTGTTGATCAACAAGGTCCAAGAAGAATCAGGGTCATTCAGGCGCCGAAATTGACAGTGTTTGGCTACTCGCCCGTCAACTTATCTGAACTTGTTTTTGGATCCATAACCATCCACGGACAACAATCGCCCTCTTCTCATTCTTTAATTAACAGTTTTTCTCTCTCTATTAAAGATGTATGTTCGTTTGTCATCCAGAAAATCATATCGGCAAGCTTGACCCCATATCTACGCGGAGTGAAGGTCTTAGCAGTAGAATCTATCGGCCCCGGCCTGGACCAAGTTGTCAGATTGCTGAGATTCTTTTCGTGCCTGGAGAATCTATATGTCGAGGTGATGCTCTTTCATGTTAAATTTTAAACACAAGGGAGTTCAAATTTTGAAACCCTGCAAATTGTAAGAGGTCTGTTGTGTGTCCAAGCACTAATACATTCTATTCTTTCGCAGATACGGTTAGGCCCGGTAGTGGATAATGTGATACAATATAACAATCCCATCGAATGCCTTGATCTCCATCTCTCAGAAATTACCTTGATCTCCTACCGAGGGACCTTACCGGAGATTATATTCGCCAGGTTCTTTGTTGTGAGAGCAAGTGTGCTAAAGATAATGAGATTTTCCCTACATTTATCGAGCAAAAAGAATGGTTTGATGATCAGCTCCGGCGACTAGGACAGAATGGAAAACTCTCTGTAGAAGCACAATTTCATTTTGTAACTTCATTTGACAGACTATTCGGAAGTCCTAATGCCAAGCCCATAAATGACATGTCAGTGGCGGATCCCTTTGCAGAAATATTGAAATTGCGAGACTAGTAGTAATATCAGTATGAACCTATCATATATGTTCATGTTCAGCTGATCAGCGCAGGCGTTTAGAGTTGCATGACAAAGTTTCCTGCATAAGCTGAATTTCATTTCTATTATCGGTTTGAACCTTGTAATATTTGAATTTGAGTATTGTAATGCTGGAATTTGAACCTTTGTACTATTTCTGTCATTTGTGATACAACCATGCAAATGACATCTTATGAGGGAGACTCTTAGTTTGGTAGTACTATCTTTTCCTTAGTATGCAATGGCCGACTAATATCTGGACATCAATATGCAATTGACGATTAATATCCGGACCTTAAGAAGCAGGACCACGACCGAGGGTATCCTGCGCGGCTCCAATGGCGCTCCCAATGGCTGCCGACGACGAGCGTCGGTTCACCATGCATGCCGTAGTGGACACGCCCTGTCGGTTCGTGGTGCACACCAAACATCCGATCTGGATGGAGATGTTCAGGCAGATCGTTGACATGAGGAAGTGCCTCCTACCTGAAGACAATGAGGGATCGAGCCACAAGCAGAGCGCTGGCGGCAAGCGTCACAAGAAGTAGATGATTTGATGATCGTTTCTCAATTCTCACACTCCCTCTATGCAGAAATGTTCTTAGTTTTAGAGGGATAAGTTTATTATGCATGTAATAGTTTATTAAGTTGTGCGCCAATGTTATGTGTGTATTGGATGCTTAATTTGGTTATGCAACCATGTTCTTCTAAACAGAGCATAGATGTTTGTGAGCAGATTGAGCACATCACATCGCATACGGAATAAACAACCAAGACCGTCGGTGATGATTTCATCAGTCCCTGACAGTTCTTTATCCGGAACCGTCTGCCCACAACACATCCGAGTGGCATGTGTACATCACACACATCTTGATCTGAGAAACCATTTGTGTTATTTTTGCTTATCGCACACAGTTCATCCCAGTGAACTGTATGATGTCTATCACACACATCTTGATCTATGTAACCGTTTATGTTATTTTACCTCATCACAAATGGTTCATCCGAGTGACCTGTATGCCGTCTATCGCACACGTGATCATCTGGACAATCGTTTGTGTTCTGCTTGATCAGCGCAAACAGTTTATCGGGTTGAACTGTATGTCGTGCATCGCACACACTTGTATTTTCATAAGCGTTTGTGTTATATTATCCAATCGCAAACAGTTTATCTAGGCCAACTGTTTGCCAAACATCGCACAAGCAACTATTTTTTAGATCGTATTTGATGGATACGCCATCACGCACAGTTTACGTCATTAGCGACGGAGCTTGCACTATACCGTTTGTGATTTGGTCATCGCACACAGTTTTATCGAAGGGTCTCTGATTGATGTGTCGTCTTTGGACCATTCTGTAGTAGTGCAAGGATCGAATCTGATAGTGGTATATAGATAATTTGCAAGGAAAATAAATTAAATAAATTACAGCAAGGTAAATTGGGTTTTAGTAAATATACTAAATAGACCCGGGGGCCATAGTTTTCACTTGAGGCATCTCTCTCAAGAACGTAGCACACGGTGGCTCAACAAATTACTGTTGGGCAATTGATTGAAAAACGCATAGGTACGACATTATTCATGGCATGATCATGTATATAGGCATTACGTCTATGACAAGTAGACCGACTCCTGCCTGCATCTACTACTATTACTTCACCAATCGACCTCTATCAAGCATGCATCTATGGTATTACGTTCATAACAAACAGAGTAACGCCATAAGCAAGATGACATAATGTAGAAAAAAATAAAAAATTACTAATATGGTCAGACCTCGTTGTTTTATCCTTAGTGGCAACAATAAAAATATGTGCCTCACTACCCCTTCTGTCACAAGGTGAGGACACCGCAAGATTGAACCCACTACTATGCACCACTCCCTCTGATGATCTACTCATCTACTTGGCCAAAGCAAACTCATAGATCGGAAAGCATACATAGCTATAACAATCACACATAATAAATTTAAGAATTGAATCAATTACTTTCAATGACTAATCTGATCATAAATCCACACTTCATCGGATCCCAACAAACACACCGCAAAAGAGGATTACATCGAGTCGATCACCGAAGAGAACATTGTATTGAAGTTGAAGATCAAAGAGAGAGAGAGAGAGAGAGAGAGAGAGAGAGACATCTAGCTAATAACTATGGACCCATAGGTCTGTGATGGACTACTCACGCATCATCATGGAGGCAGCAAGGTTGATGAAGATAGCCTCCGTGATCGATTCCCCCTCCGACAGAGTACCGGCGTAGGCCTCCAGATGGGATCGCGGAATAATAGAGGCTTGCAATGGCTGAAAATTGTTTTGGGTCTCCTTCTGGTGGTTTTGGGAATTTAGGAAATTCATAGAAGTGGAATGAGGTCAAGCGGACCCACGAGAGGGCCACAAGTTCATACGCCACTCCCCCCCCCCCCCCCCCGGGGACGCACCGCCTAAGCTTGTGGTCCTCTCGTCTGGCGTCTGGTCTCCTCCCAATGTTTTTAGGGTCCCCTTCTGGTCTAGAAAGAATCACCATAAAGTTTCATTCCATTTGGACTTCGTTTGGTATTGGTTTCCTGCAAAACAAAAAAATAGACAAAAATAGGAAGTGGCACTTGGCACTAGATTAATAGGTTAGTTCCCAAAAATGATATAAAATGGAATCTAAAGCATACAAGATATATATAATATAATAGCATTAAACAAAAAAAAATTATAGGTACATTGGAGATGTATCAACCACATAGTGGTGATGGCCTCGCAACTTACTTCTCTCACGAGGACATCTGTCGTGACAGGACCACAACAGCACCTCTACGGAGTACAAAGAATTGTGGCTTGTCACTGTCTGATCTGGGAAAGATTTGTGAACGCGGCAGGAAATGAGTCTATTGGAGAATCTAACAACCCGTGAAGTCTAATGACTAAATGTTTATGTAAAACTTGATGCTACAGACATTTTCCAAAAGAATGACTGGGACTTGATTGGTATTAGTAGTAGTGATAGTGCATCTCTATCCACAAATCGACAACAAAGGGGAAGGAGTTGGGCAGTAGCAGCAAGAGTAGTGTAGAACTAGGGGTAGCAGCCAGACCCATCATATGAGACATGATCTAAACTCAATAAGTGATCGCAGGATCAATAGTGGTACCCGGTTTTCAGTACGAGTAGTTTGAACGTTGAATCTTTGTTTGAATGAAGTTTGTATTATAATGATGGTTTGGACCCACTATGACTCTGTTGTACACTCTGAGGATGTAAGTTTCATGAGACGGTGTCTTGTGGGCGTTATATCAGCGACATGCATATTACATCATACAGTGGTATGCTGGCTCACCGCAAGTGTGCTAGTGCTGCTGTTCTGGCCATGTGAGCGCTTGTGCATGTCACTGCTGCCGCCTCCGTGCGTACATGCATATGTTTGTGCTGCTTCTTGAATGGAGCACCACCGGCATTTATCTTGGCTTCTATTTAATAATATTAGGTAGCACACGCCAAGCTATTAGTGTGCCACTAATCCAATAGTACCTCAGACTTCATCTCAACCGTGTTAGCACATTAGTTTCTCTCCATATTAAACTTAAGTCAATAACATCATGGCTATAAAATAAGGCAACTTCCCAATTAATCTTGCAGATTCTTGAAAATGTTCGGAATTATGACGTGGGAGTCCCATGGTTGCACATGTGTATAGTTCAGTTAGTATCCCGTCTGAACCTTGATTAATTTATTTTGACACTACAGCGAATGTTACTTGAGATCTTCCATTCATCCATGCATTATTCTACATCACACCTAGGTTATAAAGTTCAGTGGTCAATACTAGTTCTGGGGTGTTATTTTCCTAGAGGCGGCTCCACAAGTCACTAATCTATGTAACTTTTTTTGCGGTGACTGATATATGTAACTTGGGAAGGATTGACGTGGCTTGAGACTGTGTCGGTATTTCCCCAAAAAGGAAGGGATGATGCAGCACAGCGACAGTAAGTATTTCCCTCAGTTATGAAACCAAGGTATCGAACCAGTAGGAGGATCACCACCACTACGTAACCAGGACCTGCACACAAAGAACAAATACTTGCAACCCGACGCGAAAGAGAGGTTGTCAATCTCTCTACGGTAAAAAGATAGATTAGGATATGATAGATTGGAGAGATAGATCTCTCAAGAACACAAAATAAAAGAAGCAAATAAAAAAGTGCAGCAAGGTATTTTTGGGTTTTTTGGAATAATAGATCTGAAAAAAGAAGCGGCAAAAAGATAGATTGGAAAGCAATATGTTGGAAAAGTAGACCCGGAGGCCGTAGGTTTCACTAGTGGCTTCTCTCATGAGTATAGCACACGGTGGGCGAACAAATTACTGTTGGGCAATTGATAGAAGATCAATTAATCATGACGATATCCAAGGCAATGATTATTATATAGGCATCACGTCCAAGATAGACCGAAACGATTCTGCATCTACTACTATTATTCCACACATCAACCGCTATCCAGCTTGCATCTAGTGTATTAAGTTCATGGAAAAATGGAGTAATGCAATAAGAACGGTGACATGATGTAGACAAGATCTATTCATGTAGGAATAGACCCCATCTTGTTATCCTTAATAGCAATGATACATGCGTGCCTCGCTGCCCCTTCTGTCACTGGGAGAGGACACCGCAAGATCGAACCCATCACAAAGCACCTCTTCCCATGGCAAGAAAAATCGATCTAGTTGGCCTAACTAAACCAAAGATTTGAAGAAGAAATACGAGGCTATAAGTAATCATGCATATAAGAAATCAAAGAAGACTCAAATAATATTCATGGATAGAAACTGATCATGAACTCAAAATTCATCGGATCCCAACAAACACACCGCAAAAGTTTACGTCAAATAGATCTCCAAGAGACCATTGTATTGAGAATCAAAAGAGAGAGAGGAAGCCATCTAGCTACTGCCTATGGACCCGTAGGTCTATGGTGGACTACTCACGCATCATCGGAGAGGCACTAATGAGGATGATGAACCCCTCGGTGATGGTGTTAGATTGGATCTCGCGGTTCTGGAACTTGTGGCGGCTGGATGTGTTTTTCGTCGACTCCTCTAGGGTTTCTAGAATATTTGGGAATTTATAGGCATCAGAGGCGGTGGAGAGGGGTCCTGAGGAGGGCACAACCCATCAGGGCACGCCCGGGGCCTCTGGCGCGCCCTGGTGGGTTGTGGTCTCCTCGACCCTCCCCTCTGGCACTTCTTTGGCCCATTGGATGTCTTCTGGCCCAAAGAAAATCTCCAAAAAGTTTCGTCGCGATTGGATTCCGTTTGGTACTAATATTCTGCGAAGTAAAAAACAAGCAAAAAACAGCAACTGGCACTTTGGCACTATGTCAATAGGTTAGTCCCAAAAAATGATATAAAGTTGCTATAAAATGATTGTAAAACATCCAAGAATGATAATATAACAGCATGGAACAAGCAAAAATTATAGATACGGTGGAGACGTATCAAGGATAAACTGCAAAGCACAAATATACAGCCATGCATCGTTTAGATCCTCGCACAAACATGTGCTTTTGGATCAGTAGCTAATGGGGTCGATCGAAATCTGCTGAAGTTTACTATTGGAGACATACTCCAAACACAGTGAGGCGTTCATATATATCCATCCTTTGGGATATTACTTCATGTTACTAACTTTTCATGCATACAGGTTTTGTCAGCTTTTGCTTTGTTTGGTTGTTGAAGCTCACTCGGTCTCCACTACACGCCTATTCTTTGTGCAAACTCACTAACTGATGCGTGTATATTATTATGCTTTCTTCACTTACATTTTAGCGTCTCATCCATCACATGCCCAAGTCGGGCACCCCAATGCACGCATTAGGCATTAGTTTTAGCTAACGTCTCTCTAGCTTTGGTTTGAAGTTTGATCTTTCTTGAGCATCGGAGATGTTGTGATTGAAGCACTATCAAATAGCTATTGTTAATTGATAAGTCACGAACTGCTGTAGAATTTCTACCTTTAACTTAAAATAGAAATGTAGTCATGTACTTCTTTTGACCTTGTCATCCTTTACTCTTGGTTTTTTAGGATGAGATACGTGAAGAAATCTTATAAGGTTTGGCAGTTGATGCCATTGATGAACAAGAGACAGATGAAGCATGACAACGTAATTAAATGTGATTGCTAGTTGTATGTGTTGGCTATCGTGTGATGTGACATAGTACATTTGCACTTGTGTATGTTCTATGACAAAGCTTAAAATGTGCCGATGTTAGCTACATGTTGGGAACAAATCATATACTGGATTTTGAATGTGCATGATGATTTGTGTTATGTTTGTTTGTGAAAAGGTGATCATAGTAAATTGATTGTTGTCTAGCTAATTTCAGAACTAATTAGCGCATTGTCAAGTGATGACCCACAAGTATAGGGGGTCAATCGTAGTCCTTTCGATAGTAAGAGTGTCGAACCCAACGAGGAGCAGAAGGAAATGACAAGCGGTTTTCAGCAAGGTAATTCCTGCAAGCACTAAAATTGTAGGTAACAGATAGTTTGATAGCAAGATAATTGGTAACAAGCAAGTAACGATAACGGTAAATAAAGTGCAGCAAGGTAGCCCAATCCTTTTGTGGCAAAGGACAGGCCAGAACAGCATCTTATAATAGGCAAAGTGTTCTTGAGGGTACACGGGAATTTCGTCTAGTCACTTTTATCATGTTGGTTTGATTTGCGTTCGCTACTTTGATAATTTGATATGTGGGTGGACCGGTGCTTGGGTGTTGTTCTTACTTGAATAAACCTCCCACTTATGATTAACCCCCTCGTAAGCATCCGCAACTACGAGAAAAGTATGAAGATAAAATCTAACCATAGCATTAAACGTTTGGATCCAAATCAGCCCCTTACGAAGTAGCGCATAAACTAGGGTTTAAGCTTCTGTCACTCTAGCAACCCATCATCTAATAACTACTCCACAATGAATTCCCTTAGTCCCAAGGATGGTGAAGTGTCATGTAGTCGACGTTCACATGACACCACTAAGGGAATCACAACATACATATCATCAAAATATCGAACACATATCACATTCACATGATTACTTGCAACATGATTTCTCCCGTGACCTCAAGAACAAAGGTAACTACTCACAAATAATATTCATGCTCAAGATCAAAGGGGTATTGAATAGCATAATGGATCTGAACATATAATCTTCCACCAAATAAACCATATAGTAATCGACTACAAGATGTAATCAACACTACTAGTCACACACAGGTACCAATCTGAGGTTCCGGTACAAAGATTGAACACAAGAGATGAACTAGGGTTTGAGAGGAGATGGTGTTGTTGAAGATATTTATGAAGATTGGCCTCCGAAAGATGAGAGGGGTGTTGGTGATAACGATGGCTTCGATTTCACCCTCCGGGAGGGAAGTGCCCCGCGACGGAATCGCTCCGCCGGAGGTCAAAAGTGCTCCTGCCCAAGTTCCGTCTCGAGACGGCGGCTTTCCGTCCCGAAAGTCCTCTCCTCGTTTTTCTAGGTCAAAAGACCTTATATACCAGAAGATGGGCACCGGAGGTGGGCCGTGCTGGGACAACCCACCAGGGCGGGCCTGGGGGGCCTGGCGCGCCCTGGTGTCTTGTGCTCACCAGGGTGGCCCCCTCTAGTAGTTATTTGCTCCAGTATTTATTATATAATCCAAAATAATTATCCGTAAAGTTTCAGCTTATTTCGAGATGTGCAGAATAGGTATCTCTGATGTGCTTTTTCAGGTCCAGAATTCCAGCTGCCGATATTCTCTCTCTTTGTGTAAACCTTGCATATTATGAGAGAAAAGGCATTAGAATCACTCCCTAAAGCATTATTATACATCAAAACATTATAAATAACAGTAGGAAATCATGATGCAAAATGGACGTATCAACAAGATCACACATTGCACACGGTTTGGGTAGAACAACTGTGTGCAATGACACACCCACATTGCACACAGCAGCTTTCTGGATCCTGTGATGGCATTCACAACACACACAGTTTTTTTCTTTTTATTCGTGTGCAATGACTCACACATTACGCACAATTTTCATGAACTAACCGTGTGTGATGCTAGTCCACAGTGCACACATTTCTTTGTTCATGTGTGTGATGGACCGTCCTATCACAAACAGTTTTTTGGAAGCGTGTGGGATAGACCCCCCTATCCTCCACACATGCAAGGTGCGGTTTATAACTGTGTCACTGAAAGGGGGTAAATACCGTTTGCATCGGACGTCTTTGCACTAGTGTTTAATCTTTGTAGTAAAAAATTTGCCCCCTTGGTTCTTAAAGTTGGTGACTAGGTTACCTAATGGCGTGGTTGATATAACTCGACGGGTGGTAGGGTTTGTCTCAATAACGCGTTCCTCTCTTTGATCACCATGTTCTTGTGGGCTTTTATCACCTCCCGGACTTCACTCATGCTGCCTACGACAAACATCACAGTTCCTTCTCATGCA
The DNA here is from genome assembly GCA_039707655.1 of Elymus sibiricus. Lineage (NCBI taxonomy): Eukaryota > Viridiplantae > Streptophyta > Magnoliopsida > Poales > Poaceae > Elymus > Elymus sibiricus. Next base: position 305,971,483 of record CM077671.1, read on the forward strand.
ACACTTCTTACAACAAGAAGAAATATAGACTTGTTAAGTGAAAGATCATGTGTTGACCAAAAAGATTGGGGGCAGCACATTCTCAACACCTATGTTATGAGCCTCTGTCTGATTACTAAATGGTGGTGGAGAATTATGCATACTGATCCTGGTACCCTTTGGTTTGATATCTTAAATACGTCCCTACTTTCGATCCACTATTTGCTAGGGGCAAGGTGGTTCCCAGTTCTGGCGACAACTTTTGAATGTTCATGAGGTTTTTAGATCTTTAGTCAAGTTCTTAGTTGGCAATGGAATGTCTACTTGCTTTTTGGTTGGACTGGTGGTGTGGGCAGGGCCCCCTAGCTGAATCCTTCCCAACTTTGTTTTCCTACTCAGCTTCCCGTGGCATTTCCATCTCGGAACTTGCTGGTAATAACTCGGACCTTGGGTTTCATCGCTCTTTGTCTCCTGAAGAGTTGGTTCAATAGCATCGCCTTGCTGCCCTTTTCTTGACGCTCTCGGATTCAAAGAATATGATATGTTGGTCGCATACTGCCTTTGGATGTTTTCCGGGTAAGTCTACTTACTAGTTACTATTAGAGATACGACACGCAATCGAATACAATGAAGAACGAAATCAAGCATGGGACACTCATGTTCACCATGTTCCCGTGGGCTTTTATCACCTCCTGGACTGCACTCATGCTGGCTACGACAAACATCACAGTTCCTTCTACTGCAACACTGCTGACAAAAAGAACAAATATAGACTTGTTAAGTGAGAGATCATGTGTCGACCAAAAAATTGGGGGCAGCGCATTCTCAACACCTATGTTATGAGCCTCTGTCTGATTACTAAATGGTGGTGGAGAATTATGCATACTGATCCTGGTACCCTTTGGTTCGATATCTCAAATAATTCCCTACTTTCGATCCACTATTTGCTAGGGGCAAGGTTGTTCCCAGTTCTGGCGACAACTTTTGAAAGTTCATGATGTTTTTAGATCTTTAGTCAAGTTCTTAGTTGGCAATGGAATGTCTACTTGCTTTTTGGTTGGACTGGTGGTGTGGGCAGGGGCCCATAGCTGAATCCTTCCCAATTTTGTTTTCCTACTCAGCTTCTGATACGTCCATTTTGCATCATGAATTCTTATTGATATTTATCTTATTGTTGTTCATTATTCCCCATTATGATACAATTCTTATGTCTTTTCTCTCTGAATATGCAAGGTACATCACAAAGAGGGAAATCACTGGAAACTGGAATTCTGGACCTGAAAACCAAGAAAATGGCTGAAATTTCACTAGGCTCCAAATGATCTGAAACTTCACGGAGATTTTTTATGGAATATATAAGAATTATTGGGTGAAAAATATACCCAAGGGGGGGCCACCTGCTGGCCACAAGCCAACAGAGCGCGCCCAACCCCCTAGGCGCGCCCTGTTGCCTTGTGGGCCCCCAGCAAGTCTCCTGACCCCCTCTTCTACTATATGGTGTGTTTTACCCTAGAAAAATCATAAGTATACTTTCGGGACGAAGCTTCGCCATCTCGAGGCGAAAACCTGGGAAGAGGCCCTTTTGATCTCCGGCGGAGAGAATCTGCCGGGGAAACTTCCGTCCGGGAGGGGGAGATCGAAGCCATCGTCATCACCAACGCTTCCTCCTTCGTGGGAGAACCAATCTTCATCAACATCTTCACTAGCATCATCTCATCTCAAACCCTAGTTCATCTCTTGTATCCAATCTTTGTCTCAAAACCTCAGATTGGTACCTGTGGGTTACTAGTAGTGTTGATTACATCTCGTAGTTGATGCTTGTCGGTTTACTTGGTGGAACATATAATGTTCAGATCATTGATCTCCATTATTACACCTTTGGTCTTGAACATGTTGATGATGTGTGAGTAGTTACTTTTGTTCCTAAGGACATGGGAGAAGTCTTGTTATAAGTAATCATGTGAAGTTGGTATTCGTTCGATATTTTGATGATGTGTATGTTGTTGCTTCTCTTAGTGGTGTCATGTGAACATAGACTACACGACACTTCACCATTTTATGGGCCTAAGGGAAGGCATTGTGGAGTAACAAGTAGATGATAGGTTGCGAGAGCGACAGAAGCTTAAACCCCAGTTTATGCGTTACTTCATAAGGGGTTGATTTGGATCCACATGTTTCATGCTATGGTTAGATTTATCTTAATTCTTCTTTCGTGGTTGCGGATGCTTGCGAGAGGGGGTAATCATAAGTAGGTTGTTTGTTCAACTAAGAACAACACATTAGCAGCGGTCCACCCACATATCAAATTATCAAAGTAACGAATGCGAATCAACTCAACATGATGAACATGACTAGACAGAAATTCCCATGTGTCCTCGGGAGCGCTTGCTTTATATAAGAGTACTTTCAGGCCTGTCTTTTTCTATAAAAGTATTGGGCTACCTTGCTGCACCATTGCTACTATTGTTACTTGTCACTTGTTACGAATTATCTTGCTCCAAAACTATCTATCATTGCTACTCACAACACTTGCAGAGAATACCTTGCTGAAAACTGCTTATCATTTCCTTCTACTCCTCGTTGGGTCTGACACTCTTACTTATCGAAAGTTCTACGATTGATCCCCTATACTTGTGGGTCATCAGCTTCCCCTGGCATTTCCATCTCGGAACTTGCTGGTAATAACTCGGACCTTGGGTTTCGTCGCTCTTTGTCTTCTGAAGAGTTGGTTCAATAGCATCGCCTTGTTGCCCTTTTCTTGACGCTCTCGGATTCAAAGGATATGATATGTTGGTCGCATACTTCCTTTGGATGTTTTCTGGGTAAGTCTGCTTACTAGTTACTATTAGAGATACGACACGCAATCGAATAACGAAATCAAGCATGGGACACCGGATTTAAACATGGAAAATCCCTCCAACACGAAGGGAAAAAACACGGGCGCCAGCCAGCCAAACTTCACTATATCGAGAGAGGTTAAAAACGTCGGGGATTTACAACTGATCAACGTATCCCGTGCGGTGGCTTATAAGAGGTATATGTAACACAGGAGTCCTAGGTCAACCCTGATCCGCTTCGGCCCAAGCCTACCGGCGACGGGCCTCGCGCCGCTCGCTTGTCAGAAGTTGTCCTTTCTATTTATATTTGAATTTGGAGCATAACATAACAAACTCCACCTTGAGACAAATTCCACCTTGTAGCATGAATGAGAACCTTCTCCCTGAACAATAAAGAAAACACTTTCGGCGCCAAACAGCCACTAGGGCTAATGAGTTATACCAACTAAGTCTGAGCAAAGCTCAAACATAGCAACAGGAACTGGCTTTGTCAACATATCAACAGGATTATCATGAGTACTAATCTTGCATACCTTCAGTTTAACTTGCTCAACATTGTCTCGAACAAAATGATATTTGACATCAATGTGCTTTGTTCTCTCATGGAACATTTGATCCTTAGTGAGGATTATGGCACTCTGACTGTCACAAAACAGATTAATGCAAGAATTATCTCCACAAAGCTTAGCATACAACCTTTGAGCCAAACTGATTCTTTACATGCTTCTACAATAGCCATGTATTTTGCTTCAATGGTAGATTGAGCAACTACTGCCTGCAGTGTGGCCCTCGAACTCATGGCACAACCACCAACAGTGAACACATAACCTGTAAGGGACCATCTCTTGTCCAAATCGTTGGAAGCAAAATCTGAATCCACATAGCCAGCTAGTCCCTCACCATTCCTGCCGAATTTCAAACAAGCATGCGAAGTGCCACGAAGGTACCTAAAAACCCACTAAACAGCCTTACAATGATCTTTACCAAGTTTAGCCATATATCTACTGACCAAACTCATTACAAATGACAAATCAGGCCTAGAACACACCAAGGCATACATTAAAGAAACGGGAACACTAGAATATGGAACTCTTGACATATACTCAAACTCCTCATCAATACTAGGACATTGAGAAGATGACAATTTGAAATGAGGAGCAATAGGAGTGGTTACTGACTTAGCATCATGCATGTTAAAATGATGAAGAACTTTCTGAATGTAACTTTGTTGACTAAGAAATAACAAACCAGAATTTTTGTCCCTGGTAATCTCCATACCTAGAATTTTCTTAGTAGCACCAAGATACTTCATGTCAAACTCACTACTTAATTGTGCCTTTAAAGCAGTGATATCTCTCTTGCCCTTGGCAACAATCAACATATCATCAACATATAACAGCAAGTATATAGGTGATCCATTAACAAATTTAATGTAAACACAACTATCATATGCAGACCTCTTAAATCCATGTGCAATCATAAATGAATCAAACCTTTTATACCACTGTCTCGGAGACTATTTCAAACCATATAGGGACCTCTTTAACTTGCAAACAAATTTCTCCTTACCAGGCACTATGAAACCTTCTGATTGGTCCATCTAAATTTTCTCCTCTAGTTCTCCATGCAGAAAAGCAATCTTGACATCTAACTTGTCAAGCTCAAGATCATTCATAGCAACAATACCAAAAAATGCATGAATGGAACTATGCTTGACAACTGGAGAGAACACATCATTATAATCAATACCTGGTATCTGACTAAAGCCCTTAGCAACTAACCTTGCCTTAAACCTTGAGGGCTCACTAGGAGACAAAACTTCCTTTCTTTTGAAGACCCATTTGCAACGAACGGTCTTATTTTGTTTAGGTAAGCGCACAACATCTCATGTGCCATTTTTCTCAAGTGATTGCATCTCTTCCTGCATAGCAGCAATCTACTTCTCGCGGTCACCAGAAACAAAGGCTTCAGTGTCTGTGGATGGCTCATGGATGTTCTCAACCTGTTCTGCACAACTAAAAGCATAATGAACAATGTCACACTCCTCAATTAGGTGTTTAGATTTGTTAATGACTCTCTTTCTCCCGCCATCTACAAGAAACTGAATTTGTGGCTGCAAAACAGGGGGTGAGCGTTGCACAACATCATCATCATGAACCTCTATATCTGGAGCATCATCAACATTATCATGAACCTGTGCATCTGGAGTAGCAACATTATTATCAACAATTTTGTTTTCCTCCTCATCAAAATGCTCCACCTGCACATTAACTCGTTGTGGCTCCACATCAAAACTATTTGTGGACAGATCATCATGATACATAACAGATTCATTGAAAACAACGCTCTTGCTCACAAAAACTTTATTAGTTTCAGGATTCCATAACAGGTATCCCTTTACTCCTGAACCATCTCCAACAAACACACACTTAATAGCTCTAGGCTCAAGTTTTTCGTTATCAAAGTGTGCATATGCAGTGCAACCAAAAACTCTCAACTGTGAATAATCAGCCAGTGTACTAGACCATACCTCAATGGGAGTTTTCTTATTAAGTGGAATGGATGGAGACCTATTGATGAGGTAGCAGGCAATGGAGGCCGCTTCATCCCAAAAGCTTTGCCCATGCAAGCATTGGACAACATGCAGCGAGCCCTGGAGATGATGGTTATGTTCATACGATCAGCCACACCATTCTGTTGAGGAGTGTATGGGACGGTATGGTGCCCGATGATGCCCAAGTTTTTGCAATAACTGTTAAAAGCTTTTGAACAGAATTCCATACCATTGTCAGTACAAAGTATTTTTACCTTCCTCTCAGTTTACCTTTCTACCATAACTTTCCAATCCTTAAAGGCATCAAACACATCATATTTATTTTTAGAAAATAAGGCCACACTTTTCTGGAGTATTCATCAATAATTGTAAGCATATAATGAACACCAGCAAGCGAGGGTTTACGGGAAGGTCCCCACAGATCAGCATGTACATAATCTAATATACCTTCTGTGGTATGAACAACAACATTGAACTTTACCCTCTTGTGCTTACCAAAGATGTCGTGCTACGGTGCATCTACCGTACTAAAGCCCACCCCGTCGGGTAGCGCTAAACACGGCCGCCAGCACTTTTCCTACAAACACCAGAAACTAGTTGCAACTCTAGGCTAGAGATCTAGGCGATTAATAAGTCGAGTGGGGTCATATTTCAGGGCCCGACGTGTGGTAGTAGTTGTCTTGGATCATATACACAGAACTCAGTTCTGAAGGACGATCCCAATGAGACAACCCGCCATGTACTCCTACATGGCCTCTCATCACTTCCTTTACCAAATCGGGTTTACACACTTAACACTCACACAGTAGGACATGAACACATCCATTCCGATTCATCGCCCTGATGGATCAGACCCGACACGACTCTAAGCATAGCAGGCACAGTAAGCAAGCATGGATGAGTAATCACAACAAGGCTCAAGTAGTTGCTACTCATGCTAAGTGGTTTCAACTATTTACTGTGACAAAGACAGGTCATGCAAAGGAATGGGTTCAACTACCGAGAACATGTAACAGTTGAATCGTAATTGCCCTAATGCAGTAAAAGAGAGCAGGAGAGAGAGTGTGGGTTTATACCAGTATGCTCATGGGGGGTTGCTTGCCTGGCACTTCTGAAGATAACAATGAGTCTTCATCGGTGACATCGATCTCAACGTCGGAACAACGTCTATCGAGAGGAAACAAAGAAGGACAACAAGCAATGCAATGCACAATCAAGTGAATGGCATGACATGTTAAGGTACTGGATTGACCTAATGAAATAGCTAGTCATGTTAATTGAAGTGGAATTCAAACCTAGTTCAAATTCCAACTCCAAATGTTATTTCATAAAATGCCCTAATCATGAAATGTCCTTGTTGGTGATGTTAACTTGCTCAAATATGCATGAACATGGCATAAACAAATTCTTCATATTTTTCTGATCATTTTTCATATATAAATTATTTTCATCCGACTTATAGATTATTTTATATGAATTTTAAAAGTTTTAAACATTTTTTAAAATAAATAAATCATTTAAGATTTATTTTAAATCCAGAAATGTATTATTGCGTCAGCCTGATGTCAGGATGACATCAGTGATCAACAGGGCCAGTCCAGGTCAAAACTGGCCAGTGGGGCCCACTGGTTAGTGACCCAGTTCTAATTAGTGTCACAAACAGGTGGGTCCAGTCAACTGCCACGTCAGCAAGTCAAAGCTGGCAGGTGGGTCCACTTGGTTTAAACTGTTCTAACCGGGGTTAATTAGCAGAGGGGGTCCCACATGTCATCCTTTCAGGGGATGGTTAATTATGTCATTAGGTGGCTAATGACGATGACACGTCATCAGTTCGGCGGCTGAACGCCGGCGACCAATAGCAACGGCGGAGGAGCTCGAGATCAAGCTACGGACAACCATTTGCATCGCCGTTTGCGTCTACGGGTTGCTGGGAGTGCAACACATCCAACGGGGCAAACAGGAGGGGTGGGGGTGGTCGGAAACGTCGACGACGTCGAGTTCCACGGCGGCCAGAGCTCGGGATCGCACGAGCACGGTGCTGCGGCTAGCAAACGAGCGAATGGAGTGGCTGACGAGTGTCTACGGGGTACGAGGAGCACGTCTGTGCTACCCGTTCGAGTAGAGAGGATCGAGAGCATGAAGCTCAGAGGCCATGACGGATGGCGGCTTCGGCACTTGTGAGGCGGCGGCTAGAGGAAGAAATCGATTGTGGGGAGAGAGAGGGACGATGGTGGAGCTCACAAGGGGTCAACAGGGTAGCTTAATGGCTCGGGGGCGGCTTGAGGACGACGAATCGATGGCGGTGAAGACAGTGGTGGCGGCGTTCGGGGCGTAAGTCGATGCATGCTTCATCGAAGAGGCACAAGGCGTCGAGGCGTAGCTTCTGGACTCACTGGCGAGGTTGTAGGTGGCCTGTGGCCATGGCTAAGACGACGACGCGCTCATGGTCGCGTCGGCCATGGAGCGAGGCGAGTGAGAGAGGGGAGAGATGAGGATGGGGATAGACGTGCAGGGGGTCGCGGTGTCCTTATCGCGCTCTCCACGGAGCGACGGAAGTAGGAGGTGGCTCGACGCGTGGCCGCGCGCACCGGGGGCACACCCCTGTCCTTTTGTCTCGAGGAAGAAGACAAAGGGAGGCGCTGGTGGGTTGGGCCTGACAGGCCATCCACTATAGCAGGTAAGGCCCAGGTACAGTCCCCTTTTCCTTATTTCTTTTTTGTTTTCGTATTTTTGTAGTTTGTTTTGGTTTAGACAAAATACTAAACCATTTTATAAAATCATGAAAGTTGTCATGTGAGCTAGGTGAAAATAACTGGTACCACATAAGAAGTTTCAGAATTATTGGACATATATTTAATATATAATAAATATAAATCCAATGCAAATAGTTATTGGATTAACTCAAATGCCCAATATAAATACTTCTGTGATTCCAAAAATATTGGTTTGGATTTTTCCTCTTGCCAATATTTTCACATAATAGCAGGAACATTTTCTTGGACTTATTTGAAGAAATTTTTATCTTGGACATTTTGACAAAATGATTTCTGAGGCTTGCTAATCCCTCAATTAAATTTCATTTGAATTAAAAAATGCATGCATGAAATGCAATGACAAACAAAGCTAAAGCTAGGGCTATGACAGAATGAAGGAACCTTTTGTTACCTTCAAAACTCCACCTGAACCGGAGTGTTTGTACCCTCTGACGTCAAGAGTACTTAGCGAGATGAGGTTTCTGGCCATGCTTGGTATGTGCCTCACATCTGTCAACGTGCGTATCATGTCGTCATGCGTCCTGATCTGAACAGGAACCAATGCCCACAATCTCACGTGGGTTGTCATCTCCCATACGCACAACATCTCCACTCTACACAAACTCATAAGTACTGAACCAATCTCTGTTACGGCATATATGAAACGAACATGCAGAATCAAGTATCCATCCATCATGACATGAAACACAGCCAGCAAAAACAACTAGAGCATCATCTGAATCAGACTTATTACCAGATGTAACATGGACCTTACCATCACCTTCAGATTTGTTTTTAGGTTTCCACGTACTGTTCCATTTCTCCTTATTTTCCAACTTCCAACATTCATCAATGAGGTGACCCTGTTTCTTACAATACCTGCAGAAATTTTCTTTCCCAGATCCTCTGGACTTCGAACGACCTTTGTCGTTCTTACTCTTATCTCTGTTGTTGGGGTTGTATGTTTTCTGCTCAGGCTTGCCTCGTACCTGCAACGTTTCTTCTTTGGAGGACAATTCCTTAGATTTCAACATATATTTCATCTTTTCCTTCTATTGAAGGGCCTCATAACTTCTGCAACAGTTAGTTCATCATGGCTATATAATGGCGTATCTCGGAAATTTGCAAAGGAACTAGGCAGCGAGCATAAAAGTGGAAGACCTAGATCTTCATCATCATATTGTACCTCCATAGACTGTAAGTCAGAAACGATCTCCTTAAAGATCGAGAAGTGGTTCGGCACCGAACCACCTTCTTGCAACTTGTGCGTGAACAACTTCATCTTCATGTGCATCTTACTGGTCAGATCCTTGGACATGCAGAACAATACCAGTTTGATCGAGAGTCCTACTACAGTTTTCTCTGACAACACTTCTTGCAAAATATTGTTAGATAGATGAAAATGAATCGAAGACATAGCCTTACGGTCTCTATGCTTCTCATGAGCGGTCCAAGTCTTCTGGTCTTTACCATTGAATCCATCAAGCGCCTCACCCAGATCAGCATCGTCAGCACTGCCCGCATCTTCACTTGCCACAAAGAAAATCTGGTGTCATAATCCAGCAACGAAAGATCGAACTTCATCAATGCCATATCGTCGAAAAACCCTAAACAAAAACAAGGCTCTGATACCACTTGTTAGAGATACGACACACAATCGAATACGATGAAGAACGAAATCAAGCAGGGGACACGAGATTTTAACGTGGAAAACCCCTCCAACACGAAGGGGAAAAGACCACGGGCGCCAGCCAACCAAACTTCACTATATCGGGAGAGGTTACAAACGCTGGGGATTTACAACTGGTCAACTTATCCCGTGCGGCGGCTTACAAGAGGTATATATAACACAAGAGTCCTAGGTCAACCTTGATCCGCTTCGGCCCAAGCCTACCGGCGACGGGCCTCGCTCCGCTCGCTCGTCGGAAGTTGGCCTTTCTCTTTATATTTGAATTTGGAGCATAACATAACAGTTACTATAAGCTTGTGGTGGGTTCCCCCACGAATAAGTTCAATGGTTTTTGGCACTCCAAGATCCCTCTCAAAATGAAAATCTTTAGGTGGCAAGCGATTCGGGGTAAACTGCCTACTACTGATCGGATCAAGAAAAGGCTGGGGTCGGGTTCCCACTTTTGTGCACTATGTGGACTTGTAGAGAACACCAACCACATTATTTTTCACTGCCATTTGGCAGCACTTTTCTGGGGTGGCATCGGGTCGTGGCTTGGTGTCACCTGGGCTCCCTACTCCATCATTGAGTTCAGCCCTTTGTGCATTTCTTTCTGGACAACTTAGGCACTTGTTTTGGTTTGCCTTTTATGCTATGTGTGGACTCTTTGGACCACGTGCAATAAATTCATAATTGAGAATGTCTTTCTTAACAAACCTGTTGATTGCCTCTTCAAATTTGTGATCCTTTTACAATAGTGAAGATAATTGACTAAGGAGTGCGACAAGGAGGCCACCAAGCTGTTGATCACACTCGGCAGTGCTACAGCGTCAGCTATCATTCATCTGGATCAAGCAGCTCCGTGTGAGGCTGGGTAGTGGCTCGTCCTGGTGGTCGTCCTTCGTTTTTATGTCTGCATGGAACATAAACTCTCATCACAATTTATCTCTGTATATACAGCAATTAATACAACCTGAGGACCTAACCTTTCCTTATATATACACAGAGGAACCCACAAACTCATAGAGAAGTTTATCTTCATCCGTACGTCACATGATCTTCACTATTTATACAGTTCCTTCACCGTTTGTTGCCGCTGGATGATCGCCATACCAATACCATAGTAGTAACTGGGTGGAGTAATCAGGTAACGTGGCCGGTTTGACGGGTGGAGATGGAACCATGCATGCAGGGACGGTATCGAAAGCGGAACCGAGTGGAAGAATCTTGGGGGACAGTGAACTGCTGGGCACAGAAAGAAGTGTGAAGCAAAGCCCCCACTAGAGATAAAATTTCGAAACCTCCCCAGGCAAGCACTGTGGCAGCAGCTCAGCGATGGCACTAGTAGTCCAAAACAACACGCACAAACACACACATGTCGATGTCTCAGGGGTTGAAATGATGAAACGATTCTGTGGAGGGGTAGTAAATGGCGGGCATGGAAGCAGATGCGGACGCTCGCGTGGGTTTCAGTGCCGCCATGGCTGGGTCTAGCTCCCCTTGTCTGTCTCGGGCCGGCTAGCTCGATCATCATCATCACCAAGTAGCCTCTGATATCTGCACCATCTCGTAGCACTGAAATCTATGCAGAAAGTTGCATTACTGCTCCTGCCTGCATGAATGCACCAGCTCCAGAGGGGAGAGAGAAAAGAGAAAGAGACGGAGAGAGGGGGAGACACCCTGACCAAGAGGGGAACGGTACAATTCATGCAGCAGCCTACCTAGCCTTATCTAGCTACTAGCTAGCTAGGCCTACCTACATGTCTGCGGAAGCGGAAGCGGAAGCGGAACCGAGTCGTGTCGCCTGTGCTTGTGATGCATGCCAATGCAGCAGAAGCTAAGCTATAAAGCTAAGAAAGGCTATATGGAGCGAAGCCATGGATGGAGGGAGGCATGCAGCAGCGCAGCCGGATCGAAGAAATTTCGGCGCGTGCGTGCGAGAGCGTGCCTGCGTGCATGGAGGCTAGCGCGCGCGCGCGCGTGCGTACGTACTTACTATAGTACTCCGGAGTACGTACGTAGCCGCGAATGCTGCATGTGGAGCGGCATACCGCGAATGTACGCGCTCTGTGCATGCACTGCCGTCTAACGTGCCTGCACAGTAGCACTCCGGCGTGCACACATTAATTTAGCCTAGGTGCTATGCTAGGTGCATGCTATGCACGTCGTGTGAAGCTCAGACACTGCCACACCCCACACTGAGCTAATATTATGATCGGTGCTCTTCCGTCTCCAGTAAGTATTCAACGCAGCTCAACTCAAAAAAGAAAAAAGTATCCAACCGAGGTAGTAAGGAAATGAACTGGGAGCAGCAATATACAATGCGCTGGCTGAACAACTTTACTTTATTTCCAGCGATATATAATGGGCTTTACTAGCTCCCGTTAGCCCTGACCATGGGCAGCCCGGCCCGGTCGGCCCGGCCCGAAAAAGCCCGACCCGGCCCGGCCCGACCTTGCACACGGGCCGGGCTCGGGCCTAGATTTTGAGCCCGGTGGTCGGCCGGGCGGGCTCGGGCCCGATGAAACTAGAGTTTACGCCTACGTCGGGCCGGACCGGGCCGGGCTTTTTCGGGCTTGGGCCGGGCTTGGGCCCAAAAATTAGGCCCGATGGCCGGGCCGGGCCGGGCTCGGGCCTGGGTTTTTAGCGCCGGGCTTTTTTCGGCCCGGCCCGAGGTATGACCAGGTATAGCTCCCGTGCTGTATGGGTTTCATCTTGGCGTCAGGTCAGGTCACCACGGATGGATGGACGGATGAATGGATCGGTAGTTGTACCGCATCAGATACCGCAATGAATTCGGGGGTGGTGGGGCGGGCGCATTGGTTTCAGGGCAGGGGCCTTTCGATGGCTTGTCTCTACTCTATGTCGCCTGTACGCAAGTCCTCGGCTTTTGGACGTGCGTGCCAGGATCAAAGCCATTGATGGGTGGCCACTGCATGTCACAAATTCTGAATGTGTCTGCCTGCACTGTACTGTACTGCACCGCACTGCGCTGCTGCAATCAAAGCCAAGGACCGGCCAAGTGTGTGCATCTCAACCGCCCGTTATTATGTGCCACTAGCCGTTCCTGATCCCAGGCGTTGCCCTCGGTTGCCGCGGACTGTGATGCCCCCGCCGCGGTTCCTCAGCTCAGCAAGGCGGCCGCCCGCCGGGGAGCTGTGCAGCTGGCTCCTCATGGGAGCGTCAGGCGTGAGAGTAAGAAAAACCCCTAGACGACGACTCTGACCAAGAGGTGAAGAACGGTGAGGGACAGACGAAGAAAAGCAACCAACGGCAATGGTTCAACTTTTGATCCGGCTGCACAGTAAAAGTCTATGATATTGGTAGCTGGAACTTTCAAATTTTGATCGATTAAAATGGACGCCAATCCCAGCGAACCGTCTCTCGGGACATAGCAGTTGCGAACGCCCTATTTTATGTTGTGCTTCTTTCTTCTGATTAGCGTTCTGGAAGATATAGACAAACGTAGGAGGATCTTTTTCTGATCAAACGATAAGGCCTACTCCGGGGCTAAGTGTCTGGTTGCATGGCACAGGGTTTGTATGCCTAAGCAGGCAGGTGGTCTAGGAGTTAAAAACTTAAGAGCACATTTTTTTTGCCTTATGTTGAAATTTGCATTCAAATTCCTTCACTCTCCCCTCCTGCCTTGGAAGGATTGGATTTTAAACCACTCCCCTATGCATATAGGTCTAGGCAAAAATGCCTCCTTCCTCGGCAAAGCTATTTTTAAGCACCTTCACACCCTCAGAGAGATTTCACAGGTTAAAGTAGGAGACGGCTCGTCCACTTTCTTTTGGTTAGATCGATGGCTTCTTCCTGAGCCCCTCTCTGTCTCTTTCCCAACCTTGTTTTCACATCACACTAAGCCAAATGCTCTTGTACAATTTTTATTGATGGATGGGATTGATCTGGGCTTACGTAGCCGCCTAACCTTAACCACTTTCAATTAATTGGTTGCTTTGAGACTTTTGTTGAAGGATGTGACCCTCTCGGATGCGCCGGACATACGATCGCTGCTCAATGACGCCCCCTTCACCATTGAAGGGGCCTATGATGCTCTTGCTTCGTAGTTGTCGGATCCGCATCTTGCTTTCATTTGGGACTCCCACGTTCCTAGCAGGGTGTACGAATCTTTGGATGGTTATTCTACCTCGACAGGCTTAACACTCGAGCGAATTTGCATCGCAAGATCATCATCGACTCCTCGTCTTGCCTCCGCTGCCAGGCCGCTCAGGAGGACCAGGCTCACCTTTGTTGGAAATATGCCCTAGAGGCAATAATAAAGTGGTTATTATTATATTTCCTTGTTCATGATAATCGTTTATTATCCATGCTATAATTGTATTGATTGGAAACTCAATTGCATGTGTGGATACATAGACAACATTGTGTCCCTAGTATGCCTCTAGTAGACTAGCTCGTTGATCAAAGATGGTCAAAGTTTCCTAGCCATAGACATGAGATGTCATTTGATAACGGGATCACATCATTAGGAGAATGATGTGATGGACAAGCCCCAAACTATAAACGTAGCATATGATCGTGTAAGTTTATTGCTATAGTTTTCTGCATGTCAAGTATCTGTTCCTATGACCATGAGATCATGCAACTCACTGACACCGGAGGAATAACTTGTGTGTATCAAACATCGCAACGTAACTGGGTGACTATAAAGATGCTCTACAGGTATCTCCGATGGTGTCTGTTGAGTGGGCATGGATCAAGACTGGGATTTGTTACTCCGTGTGACGGAGAGGTATCTCAAGGCCCACTCGGTAATACAACATCACAACAAGCCTTGCAAGCAAAGTGACTAAAGAGTTAGCCACGGGATCTTGTATTACGGAATGAGTAAAGAGACTTGCCGGTAACGAGATTGAGCTAGGTATAGAGATACCGACGATCGAATCTCGGGCAAGTAACATACCGAAGAACAAAGGGAACAGCATACGGGATTAACTGAATCCTTGACAGAGAGGTTCAACCGATAAAGAACTTCGTAGAATATGTAGGAACCAATATGGGCATCCAGGTCCCGCTATTGTTTATTGACCATAGAGGTGTCTCGGTCATGTCTACATAGTTCTCGAACCCATAGGGTCTGCACACTTAACGTTCGGTGACGTTTTGGTAGTATTGAGTTATGCATGGTGGTGACCTAAGGTTGTTCGGAGTCCCGGATGATATCCCGGACGTCACGAGGAGCTCCGGAATGGTCCGGAGGTAAAGATTGATATATAGGAAGTCCCGTTTTGGTCACCGGAAAAGTTTCGGGTATTTCCGGTAGTGTACCGGGGGTGCCGGGAGGCCATCGGGAGGGGCCACCCACGCCGGGAGGCCACATGGGCCTTAGGAGTGGTGCACGAGCCCTTAGTGGGCTGGGCAAGCCAGCCCCTAAGGGCCCATGCTGCTAAGGTGGGGGAAAAGGAAAAAACCCCAAGTGAGGGAAGGGTTTCCAAGTAGGATTGGAGGTGAAGGAGTCCACCTCCTACTTCGGCCGACTCCTAGGGGGAACCCTCCTATATATACTAGAGGGGAGAGAGGGCCAAGACACCCAAGCCATGGTACAGCCCTCTCTCCCCAATAGATCGACTCCTCTAGTTTTCGGCGGTGCTTAGGCGAAGCCCTGCTGGAATAGTTCCACCACCATCGCCGCCACGCCGTCACGCTGCCGGAGAACTCATCTACCTCTCCACCCCCTCTTGCTGGATCAAGAAGGCGGAGATCGTCATCGAGCTGTATGTGTGCTGAACGCGGAGGTGCCGTCTGTTCGGCACTAGATCGTGATTGGATCGCGGGACGGCTAGCGATTTGGATCGCGAAGACGTTCGACTACATCAACCGCGTTTCTTAACGCTTCCCGCTTAGCGATCTACATGGATAGATCTTGCGTGTGCGTAGGAAAAAAAATTGTTTCCCATGCAACGTTTCCCAACGGTGGCATCATGAGCTAGGTCTGTGCGTAGATGAGATCACGAGTAGAACACAAAGGAGTTTGTGGGCGTTGATGCTCAGATTGCTTCCTCCCTTGGTCTTTTCTTGATTCAGCGGTATTGTGGGATGAAGCGGCCCGGACCAACCTTACTCGTACGCTTACGAGAGACCGGTTCCATCAACTGACATGTGACTTTGTTGCATAAAGATGGCTGGCGGGTGTCTGTCTCTCCCACTTTAGTTGGCTCGGATTCGACAGAGGCGGTCCTTGAGAAGGTTGAATAGCAATTTGTGTATCACCGTTGTGGTTTTTGCGTAGGTAAGAATCGTTCTTGCTAGATACCCGTAGCAACCACGTAAAACATGCAACAACAATTAGAGGACGTCTAACTTGTTTTTGCAGGGTATGTTGTGATGTGATATGGCCAATTACATGATGAGATATATGTGATGTATGAGATGATCATGTTTTGTATAGAATATCACGACTTGCATGTCGACGAGTACGGCAACCGGCAGGAGCCATAGGGTTGTCTTTAATTTATTTTCGCCGTTTTTGCTTTACTTTATCGCTATGAGTTAGCAATAGTCATATAAGCAACAGTTGGCGCAACAACCTCATGACGACACGTTGATGGAGATCAAGATGATGGAGATCATGGTGTTATGCCGTTGACGATGGAGATCATGCCGGTGCTTTCAATATGGAGATCAAGAGCACAAGATCATGGCCATATCATGTCACTTATGATTTGCATGTGATGTTATTCCTTTTATGCACCTTGTTTTGCTTAGGACGACGGTAGCATTATAAGGTGATCCCTCACTAAAATTTCAATATAAAATTGTGTTCTCCCTGAGTGTGCATCGTTGCGAAAGTTCGTCGTTTCGAGACACCACGTGATGATCGGGTGTGATAGACTCTACATTCACATACAACGGGTGCAAGCCAGTGTTGCACGTGCGGAACACTTGGGTTAAACTTGACGAGCCTAGCATGTACAGACATGGCCTCGGAACACAAGAGACCGAAAGGTCGAACACGAGTCATATAGTAGATATGATCAACATGAAGATGTTCACCATTGAAACCACCTCATCTCACGTGATGATCGGACTTGGATTGGTGAATTTAGATCATGTGACACTCGAATGACTAGAGGGATGTCAATTTGAGTGCGAGTTTTTAAGTAATATGATTAACTAAATTCATTATCTTGAACAATAGTCTAAGTTGTCTTTGCAAAATTTATGTTGTAGATCAATGGCTCGTGCAGTAGCACCCCTGAATTTCAATGCGTTCCTAGAGAAAGCTAAGTTGAAAGATGATGGAAGTAACTTTGTAGACTGGGCCCGTAATCTAAGGATTATCCTTACGGCTTCCCAAAAGGCTTATGTCCTTGATGCACCGCTCGGTGATCCACCCGCTCCAGTAGAGGCCGCAGACGTTGCGAACGCCTGGCAGGCACGTTCTGATGATTACTCAATAGTTCAATGTGCAATGTTGTATGGCTTAGAACCGGGACTTCAAAGACGTTTTGAACGTCATGGAGCATATGAGATGTTCCAGGAATTGAAGTTTATCTTTGAGAAGAATGCCCAGATCGAGAGGTATGAGACCTCCGATAAGTTCTATGCTTGCAAGATGGAGGAGAACGGGTCTGTCAGTGTACATGTGCGCAGAATGTCTGGGTATTCTAACCATCTGGCGGAGTTGGGAATTGCTCTCCCGCCAGAGGCAATCACTGACAGAGTTCTTCAATCACTGCCACCTAGCTACAAAAGCTTCGTGTTGAACTATAACATGCAAGGGATGAATAAGTCAGTCGCCGAGCTGTTTGCGATGTTGAAAGTTGCTGAGTCTGAGATTCAGAAGGAGCATCAAGTGTTGATGGTCAATAAAACCACTAGTTTCAAGAAGAATGGCAAGGGCAAGAAGGGTAACTCCAAGAAGAGTGGCAAAGCAGTTGCCCCTCCCGTGAAGAAACCCAAGACTGGACCCAAGCCAGAAACTGAGTGCTTTCATTGCAAGGGAACTGGTCACTGGAAGCGGAACTGCCCCAAGTATCTGGCTGACAAGAAGGCGGCCAACACCAAACAAGGTATATATGATATACATGTTATTGATGTGTACCTTACCAACTCTCGTTGTAGTGCCTGGGTATTTGATACTGGTTCGGTTGCTCACATTTGCAACTCAAAGTAGGAACTACGGAATAGACGGAGGCTGGCAAAGGACGAAGTGACGATGCGCGTGGGAAATGGTTCCAAGGTTGATGTGATCGCCGTCGGCACGCTCGCTCTTCGATTCCCATCGGTATTAGTGATGAACCTGCATAATTGTTATTTAGTGCCTGCAATAAGCATGAACATTATATCTGGATCTTGTTTATTGTGAGACGGTTACTCATTTAAATCAGAGAATAATGGTTGTTCTATTTATATGAGTAATATCTTTTATGGTCATGCACCCATAGTGAGGGGTTTATTCTTATTGAATCTCGATAGTGATGATACACATGTTCATAACATTGATGCCAAAAGATGTAGAGTTGATAATGATAGTACCACTTTCTTGTGGCACTGCCGCTTAGGTCATATTGGTGTAAAACGCATGAAGAAGCTCCATGCTGATGGACTTTTGGAGTCACTTGATTTTGAATCACTTGACACATGTGAACCATGCCTCATGGGCAAGATGACTAAGACCCCATTCTCTGGAACAATGGAACGGGCAAGTGACTTATTGGAAATCATACATACTGATGTGTGCGGTCCGATGAGCATTGAGGCGCGTGGTGGATATCGTTATTTTCTCACCTTCACCGATGACTTAAGTAGATATGGGTATATTTACTTAATGAAACACAAGTCTGAAACATTTGAAAAGTTCAAGCAATTTCAGAGTGAAGTTGAGAATCATCGTAACAAGAAGATTAAATTCCTACGATCTGATCGAGGAGGAGAATATCTGAGTTATGAGTTTGGCAGTCACTTAAGACAATGTGGAATTGTTTCACAATTGACACCGCCTGGAACACCACAGTGTAATGGTGTGTCCGAACGTCGTAATCGAACCTTATTAGATATGGTGCGTTCTATGATGTCTCTTGCCGATTTGCCACTATCGTTTTGGGGTTATGCATTAGAGACAGCTGCATTCACTTTAAATAGGGCACCATCTAAATCCGTTGAGATGACGCCATATGAACTGTGGTTTGGCAAGAAGCCAAAGTTGTCATTTCTTAAAGTTTGGGGATGTGATGCTTATGTCAAAAAGCTTTAGCCTGAAAAGCTGGAACCCAAAGCGGAGAAATGCGTCTTCATAGGATACCCAAAAGAGACAGTTGGGTATACCTTCTATCTCAGATCCGAAGGCAAAGTGTTTGTCGCTAAAAACGGAACATTTCTTGAGAAAGAGTTTCTCTCGAAAGAATTGAGTGGGAGGAAAATAGAACTTGATGAGGTTGTTGAACCTTTACTTCAACCAGAGAGTAGCGCAGCGCAGAAAGATGTTTCTGTAGAGCCTATATCGGTTGAAGAGGAAGTTAATGATGATGATCATGAAGCTTCGGATCAAGTTACTATCGAACCTCGTAGGTCGACAAGGATGCGTACTGCTCCTGAGTGGTACGGCAACCCTGTCTTAGAGGTCATGTTGTTGGACAACGATGAACCTACGAACTATGAAGAAGCGATCATGGGCCCGGATTCTGAGAAATGGTTAGAGGCCATGAAATCCAAGATGGGATCCATGTATGAAAACAAAGTATGGGCTTTGGAAGTATTACCTAAAGGGCGAAAGGCCATTCAGAAAAAATGGATCTTTAAGAAGAAGACGGACGCGGACGGGAATGTCACAGTCTATAAAGCTCGACTTATGGCAAAGGGTTTTTCACAAGTTCAAGGAGTTGACTACGATGAGACCTTCTCACCCGTAGCGATGCTTAAGTCCGTCAGAATCATGTTAGCAATAGCTGCATTTTTCGATTATGAAATTTGGCAGATGGATGTCAAAACAACGTTCCTTAACGGTTTCCTTAAGGAAGAGTTGTATATGATGCAACCAGAAGGTTTTGTCGATCCAGAGAATGCTGACAAAGTTTGCAAACTCCAGTGATCCACTAGTAGAAAACAGGCCTTCCGTTTAACCCTTTAGTCCCGGTTTGGCTTTGGCCCGGGACAAATGTGACCATTAGTCCCGGTTCCAACGGCTAGGAGCGGTCAGGGGGCAGGGGCACCATTAGTCCCGGTTCATTTGGGACCTATAGTCCCGGTTTGTATCACAAACCGGGACTAAAGGGGTGGTGGCAGGCTGGTGTCAGCCTGGGGCCCCCACGAGTCCTTTTAGTCCCGGTTGGTGATACAAACCGGGACTATAGGTGGACCTTTAGTCCCGGTTTGTATAACCAACCGGGACTAAATCTTTCCCTATATAAACCCTTCGTCCAGCCCGACTCCATTTCTCTATTTTCTCCATTCGAATTCCCCTCTCTGTTCTTCCCTTAGCTCGAGCTCCTCCCTCCATTTTTGCCAAGATTTGTCAAGATTTGAGGCACCCCAATCCATCCAAGTGTCCACAAAGTTTAGCAACTTTGTCCTTTCATTTCTTATTGCTAGATCAGCTCGTGCAATGCTTTATAAGTATAGTGATTTGTGGGTTTTAGTTTGGGTGTAATTATGTGGTAGTTTTTTTTATTTATATGCAATTTGAGCTCAAATTAACTCCTTTGTTTGCGTATGTGTAGGTGTGGTTTACTTAGTGTGCCTTCCCGTCCCCGTCCTAACCACCGTCGATCGCCCGCACCGTCCCGTCGCCGGCACCACCTTGGTGAGCCTCTTCTTGTGTTCTTATCATTTTTATTAAAAAAATCTTATTTGTATGATTTAGATAGTTACTTGCATAATTTTCTTACTTGTATGATTGTTGTTATATATAATGCCATGGTTATGATATCCGTGCCCGTCGGCCCTCGTCCGGTTTACCTAAGGCCATTAGTTGATGAACTTTTACAGCTGTGGAATAAAAAAGGTGTACGTGCGTGGGATGAGCACAAACAGCAGGAATTTGACCTGCGAGCGTTGCTATTTGTAACCATCAATGATTGGCCTGCTCTTAGTAACCTTTCAGGACAGACAAACAAGGGATACCATGCATGCACGCACTGTTTAGATGAGACTGAAAGTATATATTTGGACAAATGCAAGAAGAATGTGTACCTGGGACATCATCGATTTCTTCCGACCAAGCATGCCTTAAGAAAGAAAGGCAAGCATTTCAAAGGTGAGGCAGAACACCGGAAGAAGCCCGTCCTCCGTACTGGTGATGACATACTTGATATGGTCAAGGATTTACATGTAATATTTGGAAAGGGTCCTGGCGGACAATCTGTTCCGACTGACGCTGAGGGACGCGCACCCATGCTCGTGTCGGGGTGGATCAAGTTGTGTCGGCATATGAAACACTAGATCTTGACTACCCTGGAGGTGAAGGGGAGCGGACATTAGGAGAAGCCAGGCGTTGTGTCATTTTATGGAAAAAGGAATGCATCGTGTTTCCAAACTCGGTGCCAAGGCCATCGACTCCTCCTCCAAGTCCGCCGCGTCAGCAGACTCCAACCCTCCCCGAGACGGAGCGCAGGGTGAGTCCTTCGAATCCATATCCGCCGCGCCAGCCGAATCCATCCCACCCCAAGATGGAGCGCATGGCGAGTCCGTGATATCAATCTCCGCCACGTCAGCAGAGTTCATCCCACCCCGAGACAGAGCCTAGCGCGAGACGTCCGCGATATCAAAAAACAGCGTCTCCAAAGCGGAAGAGAACACAAAAGAAGAAACCGACCGAGCCTCCTGCCAAAAAGAAGTTATCTTACGAGAAGACTGACGAGGAACTCGATGAATCAGTGAATCTCGCTTTGCGGGGCCATTTTGGACCGAAAGCGCCCCCGCCGCCAAAGGAGAAAATACCCGACGAGGTCGTACAACACTTTATTGATGCAGCTAAACCAGCGGAGAAAATACCGGTATCAGACTATGAACGCTGTATTACCAAGTCCTATGCATCCCAGAAAAGACAGAAGTCGAGCGGTAGCAGTAAATGCGGGAAAACTGTTCCCCAGCTCGGAGAATAGGCAGTCCAATCGATCAGCCCGCTCAAGGTGAGTGCCAATAATGTGGTAATAACTGACGTTGATAGAGAGAATGCTAGAATGCTCGGTATCACCGTTGAACAATTCCTAGAGATCGAGGAATTTCCACCGTTAGATCCGAAGGAAATAGAATGGCAATATGTCCCCGGGAAACCTCTGGTCAGTCCTGTTGGGGAACGTTGCATGGGAAACAAAAAATTTCCTACGCACACACAAGATCTATCCATGGTGATGAGCATCTACGAGAGGGAGAGTGAATCTACATACCCTTGTAGATCGCTAAGCGGAAGCGTTAAGAAACGCGGTTGATGTAGTCGAACGTCTCCGCGATCCAAATCGCAAGTCGTCCCTCGATCCGATCACGAACTAGTGCCGAACGGACGGCACCTCCGCGTTCAACACACGTACGGCTTGATGACGCCTTCACCTCCTCGATCCAGCGAGCGATGGTGAAGTAGTAGATGAGTTCCGGCAGCACGACGGCGTGGTGATGGTGGTGAGGAACAATCTCTGCAGGGCTTCGCCAAGCACTACAGAGATTATGACGGGAGAACTAGAGGGTTAGGGTTGCCGACACACGGCTTGGGAAATCTTAATCTATCCCGTGTGCTAGCCCTGCCCCTCTATTTATATGTTGAGCCTTGGGGTCTAAACTTGGAGTAAAAGCCTCCTCCAGGTCGGTTTTGCCCGCACAAGGTCGGTTTGGCCCGCAGGGAAAGAGTCCAACTCGGATCCCTGCAGTATCGCGCACGAGCGGTAGTACCGCTTGAGCGGTAGTACCGCTTCACACAAGCGGTAGTACCGCTTACGCAGTAGTACTGCCTTACCAGCGGTAGTACCGCATAAGGCAGCAGCAAAACTTCCTTTTGCACTTTCCAATACCTCGTGGGCTTTACCCCTTTGGCTCATATAAAGTGTTGTTGCACCCGAACACTTCGGTAAACATCCGGAACCCCTTCCGGTGAATTCCGGAACCCTTCCGGAGATCAAAACACTATTATCACATATATCAATCTTTACCTCCGGACTATTCCGGAGATCCTCGTCATGTCCGGGATCTTATCCGGGACTCCGAACAACCTTCGGTCACCAACACAATAACTCAACTATACTAATCGTCACCAAACGTTAAGTGTGTAGACCCTGCGGGTTCGAGAACTATGCAGACATGACCGAGACACCTCTACGGCCAATAACCAATAGCGGGACCTGGATGCCCATATTGGTTCCTACATATTCTACGAAGATCTTTATCAGTCGAACCTCTATGTCAAGGATTCAGTTAATCCAGTATACTGTTCCCTTTGTTCTTCGGTATGTTACTTGCCCGAGATTCGATCGTCGGTATCTCTATACCTAGTTCAATCTCGTTACTGGCAAGTCTCTTTACTTGTTCCGTAATACAAGATCTCGTGGCTAACACTTTAGTCACATTGCTTGCAAGGCTCATTGTGATGTTGTATTACCGAGTGGGCCCTGAGATACCTATCCGTCATACGGAGTAACAAATCCCAGTCTTGATCCATGCCAACCCAACAGACACCCTCGGAGATACCTGTAGAGCACCTTTATAGTCACCCAGTTACGTTGCGACGTTTGATACACACAAGGTACTCCTCCGATGTCAGGGAGTTGCATGATCTCATGGTCATAGGAACAGATACTTGACATGCAGAAAACAATAGCAATAAACTGACACGGTCATATGCTACATTCGTAGTTTGGGTCTTGTCCATCACATCATTCTCCTAATGATGTGATCCCGTTATCAAATGACATCTCATGTCCATGGCTAGGAAACCTTTCACCATCTTTTGATCAACGAGCTAGTTAACTAGAGGCTTACTAGGGACACAGTGTTGTCTATGTACCCACACATGTATTTGAGTTTCCAATCAATACAATTATAGCATGGATAATAAACGATTATCATGAACATGGAAATAACTAATTTATTATTGCCTCTAGGGCATATTTCCAACAGTCTCCCACTTGCACTAGAGTTAATAATCTAGTTCACATCATTATGTGATTTACATTGTAATGAATCGAACACCCATGCAGTTCTGGTGTTGTTCATGTTTAGCCCTTGGAAGAGGTTTATTCATCGGATCTGCAACATTCAGATCCGTGTGTACTTTGCAAATATTTTTGTCGTCCTCCTTGATGTAATCGCGGATGGAATTGAAACGTCGCTTTATGTGTCTGGTCCTCTTGTGAAATCTTGGTTCCTTGGCTAGAGCAATGGCACCAGTATTATCACAAAACAGAGTCATTGGGTTAAGCGCACTAGGCACTACTCCAAGATCTGTCATGAACTCCTTCATCCAGACACCTTCCTTCGCCGCCTCCGAGGCAGCGATGTACTCCGCTTCGCATGTAGAATCAGCTACCACGCTTTGCTTGGAACTGCACCAGCTAACCGCACCCCCATTAAGAATAAATACGTATCCGGTTTGTGACTTAGAGTCATCCGGATCAGTGTCAAAGCTTGCATCGATGTAACCCTTTACGACGAGCTCTTGATCACCTCCATAAACGAGAAACATGTCCTTAGTCCTTTTCAGGTACTTCAGGATATTCTTGACCGCCGTCCAGTGTTCCACTCCTGGATCACTTTGAAACCTTCCGGCCATACTTATGGCAAGGCTGACATTGGGTCTTGTGCACAGCATTGCATACATGATAGAGCCTATGGCTGAGGCATAGGGGATGACACTCATCTTTTCTCTATCTTCTGCAGTCACTGGGCATTGAGTCTTACT
Source organism: Elymus sibiricus (assembly GCA_039707655.1). Taxonomy (NCBI): domain Eukaryota; kingdom Viridiplantae; phylum Streptophyta; class Magnoliopsida; order Poales; family Poaceae; genus Elymus; species Elymus sibiricus. The sequence continues at coordinate 305,996,123 of CM077671.1, forward strand.
CAACTTCACACCTTGCAATACAGGCAAGAACCCCTTCTTGGACTGATCCATTTTGAACTTCTTCAAAACTTTGTCAAGGTATGTGCTTTGTGAAAGTCCTATTAAGCGTCTCGATCTATCTCTATAGATCTTGATGCCTAATATGAAAGCAGCTTCTCCTAGGTCCTTCATTGAAAAACTCTTGTTCAAATATTCCTTCACGCTTTCCAACATTTCTATATTGTTTCCAATCAGTAATATGTCATCCACATATAATATTAGAAACGCTATTGAGCTCCCACTCACTTTCTTGTAAATACAAGCTTCTCCGTAAACTTGTATAAACTCGAACGCTTTGATCACCTCATCAAAGCGAAGATTCCAACTGCGAGATGCTTGCACCAGTCCATAAATGGATCGCTGGAGTTTGCAAACTTTGTCAGCATTCTCTGGATCGACAAAACCTTCTGGTTGCATCATATACAACTCTTCCTTAAGGAAACCGTTAAGGAACGCTGTTTTGACATCCATCTGCCAAATTTCATAATCGAAAAAGGCAGCTATTGCTAACATGATTCTGACGGACTTAAGCATCGCTACTGGTGAGAAGGTCTCATCGTAGTCAACTCCTTGAACTTGTGAAAAACACTTTGCCACAAGTCGAGCTTTATAGACGGTGACATTACCGTCCGCGTCCGTCTTCCTCTTAAAGATCCATTTGTTCTGAATGGCCTTACGCCCTTCAGGTAATACTTCCAAAGTCCACACTTTGTTTTCATACATGGATCCCATCTCGGATTTCATGGCCTCTAACCACTTCTCGGAATCCGGGCCCATCATCACTTCTCCATAGCTCGTAGGTTCATCGTTGTCCAACAACATGACTTCTAAGACAGGGTTGTCGTACCACTCAGGAGCAGTACGCGTCCTTGTCGACCTACGAGGTTCGATAGTAACTTGATCCAAAGCTTCATGATCATTATCATTAACTTCCTCTTCAGCTGATGTAGGCTCCACAGAAACAACTTTCTGCGCTGCGCTACTCTCAGGTTGAAGTAAAGGTTCATCAACCTCATCAAGTTCTATCTTCCTCCCACTCAATTCATTCGAGAGAAACTCTTTCTCACGAAATGTTCCGTTTTTAGCGACAAACACTTTGCCTTCGGATCTGAGGTTAAAGGTATACCCAACAGTCTCTTTTGGGTATCCTATGAAGACGCATTTCTCCGCTTTGGGTTCCAGCTTTTCAGGCTGAAGCTTTTTGACATAAGCATCACATCCCCAAACTTTAAGAAACGACAGTTTTGGCTTCTTGCCAAACCAAAGTTCATAAGGCGTCGTCTCAACGGATTTCGATGGTGCCCTATTTAAAGTGAATGCAGCTGTCTCTAATGCATAACCCCAAAACGATAGTGGCAAATCGGCAAGAGACATCATAGACCGCACCATATCCAATAAGGTTTGATTACGACGTTCGGACACACCATTACGCTGTGGTGTTCCAGGCGGTGTAAGTTGTGAAACAATTCCACATTGTCTTAAGTGACTGCCAAACTCATAACTCAGATATTCTCCTCCTCGATCAGATCGTAGGAATTTAATCTTCTTGTTACGATGATTCTCAACTTCACTCTGAAATTGTTTGAACTTTTCAAATGTTTCAGACTTGTGTTTCATTAAGTAAATATACCCATATCTACTTAAGTCATCAGTGAAGGTGAGAAAGTAACGATAACCACCGCGCGCCTCAATGCTCATCGGACCGCACACATCAGTATGTATGATTTCCAATAAGTCACTTGCCCGTTCCATTATTCCAGAGAACGGCGTTTTAGTCATCTTGCCCATGAGGCATGGCTCACATGTGTCAAGTGATTCAAAATCAAGTGACTCCAAAAGTCCATCAGCATGGAGCTTCCTCATGCGTTTTACGCCAATATGACCTAAACGGCAGTGCCACAAGAAAGTGGTATTATCATTATCAATTCTACATCTTTTGGCATCAATGTTATGAACATGTGTATCATTACTATCGAGATTCAATAAGAATAAACCCCTCACATTGGGTGCATGACCATAAAAGATATTACTCATATAAATAGAACAACCATTATTCTCTGATTTAAATGAGTAACCGTCTCGCAATAAACAAGATCCAGATATAATGTTCATGCTTAACGCAGGCACTAAATAACAATTATTCAGGTTCATCACTAATCCCGATGGTAATCGAAGAGCGAGCGTGCCGACGGCGATCACATCAACCTTGGAACCATTTCCCACGCGCATCATCACTTCGTCCTTTGCCAGCCTCCGTCTATTCCGCAGTTCCTGTTTTGAGTTGCAAATATGAGCAACCGCACTGGTATCAAATACCCAGGCACTACAACGAGAGTTGGTAAGGTACACATCAATAACATGTATATCATATATACCTTGTTTGTTGTTGGCCGCCTTCTTGTCAGCCAAATACTTGGGGCAGTTCCGCTTCCAGTGTCCAGTTCCCTTGCAATGAAAGCACACAGTTTCTGGTTTGGGTCCAGCCTTGGGTTTCTTCACGAGAGGAGCAACTGCTTTGCCACTCTTCTTGGAGTTACCCTTCTTACCCTTGCCATTTTTCTTGAAACTAGTGGTTTTATTGACCATCAACACTTGATGCTCCTTCTGAATTTCAAACTCAGCGGCTTTTAGCATCGCAAACAGCTCGGCGACTGACTTGTTCATCCCGTGCATGTTATAGTTCAACACGAAGCTCTTGTAGCTAGGTGGCAATGATTGAAGAACTCTGTCAGTGATAGCCTCTGGCGGAAGGGGCATCCCCAATTCAGCCAGACGGGTGGAGTACCCAGACATTATGAGTACATGATCACTGATAGACCCGTTCTCCTCCATCTTGCAAGCATAGAACTTATCGGAGATCTCATATCTCTCGATCCGGGCATTCTTCTGAAAGATAAACTTCAACTCCTGGAACATCTCATATGCTCCATGACGTTCAAAACGTCTTTGAAGTCCCGGTTCTAAGCCATACAATATTGCACATTGAACTATTGAGTAATCTTCAGAACGAGCCTGCCAGGCGTTCACAACGTCTAGAGACTCAACTGGAGCGGGTGGATCACCAAGCGATGCATCAAGGACATAAGCCTTTTGGGAAGCCGTAAGGATAATCCTTAGATTACGGGCCCAGTCCACAAAGTTACTTCCACCATCTTTCAACTTAGCTTTCTCTAGGAACGCATTAAAATTCAGGGGTGCTACTGCGCGAGCCATGATCTACAACAAAAATATTGCAAAGACAACTTAGACTACTGTTCAAGATAATGAGTTTAGTTAATCATATTACTTTAAAAAACTCCCACTCAAATTGACATCCCTCCGGTCATTCGAGCGTAACATGATCCAAATCCACCAACTCAAGTCCGATCATCACGTGAGTTGAGGTGGTTTCAATGGTGAACATCTTCATGTTGATCATATCTACTATATGACTCATGTTCGACCTTTCGGTCTCTTGTGTTCCGAGGCCATGTCTGTACATGCTAGGCTCGTCAAGTTTAACCCGAGTGTTCCACACGTGCAACATGGCTTACACCCGTTGTATGCGAACGTAGAGTCTATCACACCCGATCATCACGGCGTGTCTCGAAACGACGAACTTTCGCAACGGTACACACTCGGGGAGAACACAATTTTATCTTGAAATTTAAGTGAGGGATCACCTTATAATGCTACCGTCGTCCTAAGCAAAATAAGATGCATAAAAGGATTAACATCACATGCAAATCATAAGTGACATGATATGGCCATGAACTTGTGCTTTTGATCTCCATCTCCAAAGCACCGGCATGATCTCCATCGTCACCGGCATGACACCATGATCTCCATCATCTTGATCTCCATCAACGTGTCGCCATGACGTTGTCGCGCCGACTGTTGCTTCCATGACTATTGCTAACTCATAGCGATAAAGTAAAGCAAAACGGCGAAAATAATTAAAGACAACTCTATGGCTCCTGCCAGTTGCCGTACTCATCGACATGCAAGTCGTGATATTCTATACAACACATGATCATCTCATACATCACATATATCTCATCATGTAATTGGCCATATCACATCACAACATACCCTGCAAAAACAAGTTAGACGTCCTCTAATTGTTGTTGCAAATTTTACGTGGCTGCTACGGGTTTACAAGAACCGTTCTTACCTACGCAAAACCACAACGTGGTGTAGTGATTGCTTTTTGATCTTCTAAAAGAACCCTCTTCATTGAAATCGATTCAACTAAAGTGAGAGAGACAGACACCCGCTAGCCAGCTTTATGCAACGAAGTTACATGTCAGTTGAAGGAACCGGTCTCTCGTAAGCGTACGAGTAATGTTGGTACGGGCCGCTTCATCTCACAATACCGCCGAATCAAGTATCAACTAGTAACGGCAAGCAATATGTATACACCCACGCCCACAACTCGTTTGTGTTCTACTCGAGATCTCATCTACGCATAGACCTAGCTCAGATGCCACTGTTGGGGAACGTTGCATGGGAAACAAAAATTTTCCTACGCACACACAAGATCTATCCATGGTGATGAGCATCTACGAGAGGGAGAGTGAATCTACATACCCTTGTAGATCGCTAAGCGAAAGCGTTAAGAAACGCGGTTGATGTAGTCGAACGTCTCCGCGATCCAAATCGCAAGTCGTCCCTCAATCCGATCACGAACTAGTGCCGAACGGACGGCACCTCCGCGTTCAACACACGTACGGCTTGATGACGCCTTCACCTCCTCGATCCAGCGAGCGATGGTGAAGTAGTAGATGAGTTCTGGCAGCACGACGGCGTGGTGATGGTGGTGAGGAACAATCTCTGCAGGGCTTCGCCAAGCACTACGGAGATTATGACGGGAGAACTAGAGGGTTAGGGTTGCCGACACACGGCTTGGGAATTCTTAATCTATCCCGTGTGCTAGCCCTGCCCCTCTATTTATATGTTGAGCCTTGGGGTCTAAACTTGGAGTAAAAGCCTCCTCCAGGTCGGTTTTGCCCGCACAAGGTCGGTTTGGCCCGCAGGGAAAGAGTCCAACTCGGATCCCTGCAGTATCGCGCACAAGCGGTAGTACCGCTCACGAGCGGTAGTACCGCTTGAGAGGTAGTACCGCTTCACACAAGCGGTAGTACCGCTTATGCGGTAGTACCGCTTCACACAAGCGGTAGTACCGCTTACGCAGTATGACTGCCTTACCAGCGGTAGTACCGCATAAGGCAGCAGCAAAACTTCCTTTTGCACTTTCCAATACCTCGTGGGCTTTACCCCTTTGGCTCATATAAAGTGTTGTTGCACCCGAACACTTCGGTAAACATCCGGAACCCCTTCCAGTGAATTCCGGAACCCTTCCGGAGATCAAAACACTATTATCACATATATCAATCTTTACCTCCGGACTATTCCGGAGATCCTCGTCATGTCCGGGATCTTATCCGGGACTCCGAACAACCTTCGGTCACCAACACAATAACTCAACTATACTAATCGTCACCAAACGTTAAGTGTGTAGACCCTGCGGGTTCGAGAACTATGCAGACATGACCGAGACACCTCTACGGCCAATAACCAATAGCGGGACCTGGATGCCCATATTGGTTCCTACATATTCTACGAAGATCTTTATCGGTCGAACCTCTATGTCAAGGATTCAGTTAATCCCGTATACTGTTCCCTTTGTTCTTCGGTATGTTACTTGCCCGAGATTCGATCGTCGGTATCTCTATACCTAGTTCAATCTTGTTACTGGCAAGTCTCTTTACTTGTTCCGTAATACAAGATCTCGTGGCTAACACTTTAGTCACATTGCTTGCAAGGCTCATTGTGATGTTGTATTACCGAGTGGGCCCTGAGATACCTCTCCGTCATACGGAGTAACAAATCCCAGTCTTGATCCATGCCAACCCAACAGACACCCTCGGAGATACCTGTAGAGCACCTTTATAGTCACCCAGTTACGTTGCGACGTTTGATACACACAAGGTACTCCTCCGATGTCAGGCAGTTGCATGATCTCATGGTCATAGGAACAGATACTTGACATGCAGAAAACAATAGCAATAAACTGACACGATCATATGCTACATTCGTAGTTTGGGTCTTGTCCATCACATCATTCTCCTAATGATGTGATCCCGTTATCAAATGACATCTCATGTCCATGGCTAGGAAACCTTTCACCATCTTTTGATCAACGAGCTAGTTAACTAGAGGCTTACTAGGGACACAGTGTTGTCTATGTACCCACACATGTATTTGAGTTTCCAATCAATACAATTATAGCATGGATAATAAACGATTATCATGAACAAGGAAATAACTAATTTATTATTGCCTCTAGGGCATATTTCCAACAAGTCCTGACGACGAGAAGTTTCTAACAACGCAAATGTACAAATTGCATGACTGGTACATGAGAGAAATAAAGGACGGGCGAGAGAGACTCATGGTGAAAGTCGAGAAAGAGCATTACGTCCATGAAAAAGATTTGTGGATTGAAAATGAAGATTTTTTTCAGTTATTCAATCAAAAAGCACTCGACAAATCTATCGTCAGTTGCTATTGTCTGTAAGTGATTTCTTTCTGTAATTTAAGTCTCTAGCTCAGCTCGTTCATTGCCTGTTATTATACTCACTATATTCTTTGTGTGGTATTATGCAGAATGAAGATTTTTGAATTGAAAAGAGCTGGAGTCTATGGCATTGGGTTCATTGACCCAAATACCGTCAATGAAGAAGTGTTGAGAAGGCACCCTAAAGACATGGAGAAATTGCTTCTAAGGTTTTTGAAGGCCCTAAAGTACAAAGCAGAAATAATTTTACCTTGGAACTTCCAGTGAGTGTTACTTTCTTGTAGTACAAATTCTATTTTTTCTTATATATATATACTCGATGTTAAGTGTAGTTGATGAGTTATGCATGCCCTCTTATACAAATCGTGTGCGCAGCTACCACCGGATCCTTCTAATCATTAGAGTTGACGATGGAACTGTTGAAGTACTGGACTCGCTAAGTAAAGACCCTGAAGATTACAAAAGCTTGCATTTGTTGCTCGAAAGGTAATTTCAATCATTGACACACTATGCCGGCTTCTTTATTAGTTCATTTCCTGATATCAAGTAATTAATAACTCCTTTATTCATTTTGTTTGGCGGGCAGGGTTTGACAAAAGTTCACCAAAGATGTTAGAGGTGAATGGAAAGAGGAGCTGAAATGGCGAAAGCCCAGGGTAATTAAGTAGTACTAGCTACGTCCGCGCATCTCTTTAATTCTAGTTTCAATACCATTTCCATGCTTCATTATTATCTGATTGAATTCTATTCTCGTAAAGTGCATGAGGCAGGCAACGGGGACTGAAATATGTGCATATTATGTTTGCGAGAACATTCGCTTTATGACCGAAAGCAACAAGAGTGCAAGAGATCTTTGGGTACGTAAACACCATTCATATTTTTTTATCATGATCTAATACATATACGCACAACTAACATGTTCATATTGATCTCCTTCTTTAAAGATGCACGAGATGCGGGATAAGCTCCTACCAACGGACCGCATACGAGCAATTCAAGAGGAAATTGCGGGATTTTTGCTTCAGCAGGTCATATCTCCCGACGGAGAATACCATTACCCGACCCGCAAATGATCTGCAAATTGTACGATAAATTGTATATACCAAATTGTATATATATATGTGTGTATGCATGTGGTCGTACGAGAAATTCTATGATATATGATTGCTTGTACGAGAAATTTTATGATATATGATCGGTTCTACGAGAAATTCTATTATATATGCATAACGTACGTGTACAGTATGTAGTAGCGTAAAATATGTTTAAAATGAAAAAGAATTAAATGGAAAACACAAAATGAAAAGAAAAAATAAACAATAAACACTAAACCCCTAAACACCGTAACCCCTAAACCTTTAGTCCCGGTTGGTGTTACCAACCGGGACCAAAGGTCCCCATGCCCTGGTGCGCGCTGCCGACCACATGGCCAGGGTTTAGTCCCGGTTCGTAGCCAACCGGGACTAAAGGCTTGGACCCTTTAGTCTCTATACTTTAGTCCCGGTTGGGGAACCGGGACTAAAGGCCCTTCCCAACCGGGACTAATGGCCTGTTTTCTACTAGTGATCCATTTATGTACTGGTGCAAGCATCTCGGAGTTGGAATCTTCACTTTGATGAGGTGATCAAAGCGTTCGGGTTTATACAAGTTTACGGAGAAGCTTGTATTTACAAGAAAGTGAGTGGGAGCTCTATAGCGTTTCTAATATTATATGTGGATGACATATTGCTGATTGGAAACAAAATAGAAACGTTGGAAAGCGTGAAGGAATATTTGAACAAGAGATTTTAATGAAGGACCTAGGAGAAGCTGCTTTCATATTAGGCATCAAGATCTATAGAGATAGATCGAGACGTTTGATAGGACTTTCACAGAGCACATACCTTGACAAAGTTTTGAAGTGCAAAATGGATCAGTCCAAGAAAGGGTTCTTGCCTGTATTGCAAGGTGTGAAGTTGAGTAAGACTCAATGCCTAGTGACTGCAGAAGATAGAGAAAAGATGAGTGTCGTCCCCTATGCTTCAGCCATAGGCTCTATCATGTATGCAATGTTGTGCACAAGACCTGATGTCAGCCTTGCCATAAGTTTGGCCGGAAGGTTTCAAAGTGATCCAGGAGTGGAACACTGGACGACGGTCAAAAATATCCTGAAGTACCTGAAAAGGACTAAGGACATGTTTCTCGTTTATGGAGGTGATCAAGAGCTCGTCATAAAGGGTTACGTCAATGCAAACTTTGACACTGATCCGGATGACTCTAAGTCTCAAACCGGATACGTATTTATTCTCAATGGGGGTGCGGTAAGCTGGTGCAGTTCCAAGCAGAGCGTAGTAGCTGATTCTACATGCGAAGCGGAGTACATCGCTGCCTCGGAGGCGGCGAAGGAAGGTGTCTGGATGAAGGAGTTCATGACAGATCTTGGAGTAGTGCCCAGTGCACTGAACCCAATGACTCTGTTCTGTGAGAACACTGGTGCCATTGCTCTGGCCAAGGAACCAAGGTTTCACAAGAGGACCAGACACATAAAGCGACGCTTCAATTCCATCCGCGATTACATCAAGGAGGAGGACATAAATATTTGCAAAGTGCACACGGATCCGAATGTCGCAGACCCGTTGACTAAACCTCTTCCAAGGGCTAAACATGATCAACACCAGAACTGTATGGGTGTTAGATTCATTACAATGTAAATCACATAGTGATGTGAAGTAGATTATTGACTCTAGTGCAAGTGGGAGACTGTTGGAAATATGCCCTAGAGGCAATAATAAAGTGGTTATTATTATATTTCCTTGTTCATGATAATCGTTTATTATCCATGCTATAATTGTATTGATTGGAAACTCAATTACATGTGTGGATACATAGACAACACTGTGTCCCTAGTATGCCTCTAGTAGACTAGCTCGTTGATCAAAGATGGTCAAAGTTTCCTAGCCATAGACATGAGATGTCATTTGATAACGGGATCACATCATTAGGAGAATGATGTGATGGACAAGACCCAAACTATAAACGTAGCATATGGTCGTGTCAGTTTATTGCTATAGTTTTCTGCATGTCAAGTATCTGTTCCTATGACCATGAGATCATGCAACTCACTGACACCGGAGGAATACCTTGTGTGTATCAAACATCACAACGTAACTGGGTGACTATAAATATGCTCTACAGGTATCTCCGAGGGTGTCTGTTGAGTGGGCATGGATCAAGACTGGGATTTGTTACTCCGTGTGACGGAGAGGTATCTCAGGGCCCACTCGGTAATACAACATCACAACAAGCCTTGCAAGCAAAGTGACTAAAGAGTTAGCCACGGGATCTTGTATTACGGAACGAGTAAAGAGACTTGCCGGTAACAGGATTGAGCTAGGTATAGAGATACCGACGATCGAATCTCGGGCAAGTAACATACCGAAGAACAAAGGGAACAGCATACGGGATTAACTGAATCCTTGACATAGAAGTTCAACCGATAAAGATCTTCGTAGAATATGTAGGAACCAATATGGGCATCCAGGTCCCGCTATTGGTTATTGACCATAGAGGTGTCTCGGTCATGTCTACATAGTTCTCGAACCCACAGGGTCTGCACACTTAACGTTCGGTGACGTTTTGGTAGTATTGAGTTATGCATGGTGGTGACCGAAGGTTGTTCGGAGTCCCGGATGAGATCCCGGACGTCACGAGGCGCTCCGGAATGGTCCGGAGGTAAAGATTGATATATAGGAAGTCCCGTTTTGGTCACCGGAAAAGTTTCGGGTATTTCCGGTAGTGTACCGGGGGTGCCGGGAGGCCATCGGGAGGGGCCACCCACGCCGGGAGGCCACATGGGCCTTAGGAGTGGTGCATGAGCCCTTAGTGGGCTGTGCAAGCCAGCCCCTAAGGGCCCATGCGGCTAAGGTGGGGGAAAAGGAGAAAACCCCAAGTGGGGGAAGGGTTTCCAAGTAGGATTGGAATCCTACTTGGAGTAGGATTGGAGGTGGACTCCTCCACCTCCTCCTTCGGCCGACTCCTAGGGGGAACCCTCCTATATATACTAGAGGGGAGAGAGGGCCAAGACACCCAAGCCATGGTGCATCCCTCTCTCCCCAATAGATCGACTCCTCTAGTTTTCGGCGGTGCTTAGGCGAAGGCCTGCTGGAATAGTTCCACCACCATCGCCGCCACGCCGTCACGCTGCCGGAGAACTTATCTACCTCTCCGCCCCCTCTTGCTGGATCAAGAAGGCGGAGATCGTCATCGAGCTGTACGTGTGCTGAACGCGGAGGTGCCGTCCGTTCGGCACTAGATCGTGATTGGATCGCGGGATGGCTAGCGATTTGGATCGCGAAGACGTTCGACTACATCAACCGCGTTTCTTAACGCTTCCCGCTTAGCGATCTAGAAGGGTATGTAGATCCACTCTCCCTCTCGTAGATGCTCATCACCATGGATAGATCTTGCGTGTGCGTAGGAAATTTTTTTGTTTCCCATGCAACGTTTCCCAACAACCTTTTCCTCTCTTGCCCGGCTTCGATCGCCATTTGGGATGCGCTTGGCCTCCAGCTGCGGTTCTCACCTCTTTCAGAGTTGTGGGCCACGTCATGTCACCCAAACCTACCGTGCTCAATTTGGCCTTTTATTTTGTTGTTAGTGCTTTGGAAAATTTGGGATGCACGAAATGCTATGGTTTTTCGTGCCACCGTCCAAACCCCATTTGATGTAATCAGGGATGTAATCTCAGACCTCACCCTATGGTCTGACCGCCTCCGAAAGGCAGACCAAAAAAACCACGCCGGCATGTAGTGGCGGGATTCTTTTCTCTTCTCGCCTCTCCTAAACTTATCCTTGTTGGATATTTTTGGTCGAAATATATTCAAGTGGGGAGTCTCCCCCCCCCCCCCTCCCCCGTCCCCCGTGACAGTTTAAAAAAAACAGTTTTATATGTATTTGGTGGACTGGGTTGGTATCATACAAGACTGTCATGGTAGTTTATTTAAGTTGCGGATATTTTAACTAAAAACTATAACCATTGGTTACGGATTTGACAGATCTGGGCGTGTTCGTCATGACTGGGCTCCTGACGAACGTTCGCCAGATATCATTACAGATTAAAATTCACTCATTTTTAATTACAAAATACTTTGAAACTATTTTGAATGTTATCTGACATTTCTAGGTTAGCCACCGAAACTATCAAATTTTCGGTGAAATTTGAGCCCCGGTAACGACGGAGCTGGTGGCAGTGACGAGGCTTGGTCTTCAACATGACAACGGGTACCCACTATCCCGCAAACCTGTGGGTAAAAACCTTATTAAAGTAGGTGTTTGAGAAAAACAAATATCCATGGGTTTATAAATGAAAAAATAATTATGCCCATCGGGTATGCCGGGTACGGGTACGAGAACACAATACTCATACATGCGTAACCGCATACCCGTAGGTAACATATGTCATTCACTAAAAGGAGTAATCACTAGTCGCTTTACCGTAGTCTAACCCGGCTTTCAACCTTGACCCAAAATTCCCTTCCCTTATCCATCGCGTGTGGTCACACCACATAACCCCCCACCCTCCCCCACACATCTCACTATCACTGCAACCCTGGGTGGGAGGCGCCACAGGCTACCCCCGCCAGCTGCTGTTGTTGCCTGCCTGCAGCGACGCAATGGGTCGTCTACCTCATCACATTGCCTCCTCCTTGCACCTCTTTTCCTCCAAGCGGCCAGGTCGTTTCCTACTGCATCTCTCTCCCCGTCGCCCCATCTCCTCCATGCGGTCACCGCCAGATGGTCGGAGCACCTTCTCCCAGCCACGACACCCTCCATGCCTCGAGTCGACAAACACATGGAGAGCAGCCAGGAGAATGTCGAGGAGACGCATCACTCCAGCACGGACGACCTCCTCTGCGCAACTCTGACAGATTGGGAGGAATTTAAAGAAGATGGCGTAGATGGGAGTGGTTCTCACGCGGTGATGCCTTCGCCCGTCCCCATGCCCTTACGCCTCCAACCACCTTCAAGGGGGCAGATTCCCGGATACCCGCGGGTGAATTGGGCGAGGTGCACAAGATGGGTATTCGTACCCGCGGGTATTATCCGGACCCAACCGGGTATGGGTATGGGAATAATTTAAAACCTGGGGTACTGGTAAGGGTACGGGTTTGGGCAAGAAATAAGGAGACGGGTGCGGGTTTGGGTGAGCATTACCCACATCCGAACCCGGTGAGTGCCATGTTGCTGGTCTTGGGCCTGGTCAGGACTACCTGTGCGTTCGTACTCCATGTTTGCTGGGCATGATGGGGGTTAGAAAGGACTGCTAATACAGATAAGCGCTGCCCTCTTGCAAACAGAAACTTGAATGTTCTTAAGTTCTGGATTTATTTGCACCGTACGTGCGTGAGGTCCCGGGTATGTACAGTACTACTGTGTCAATTTACTGGCGACCATTTACTTCTCCTGTCGGTCCTTTCGGCTTGTCTGTAAACTCTGTATTCTGCAGTCAACAACAACAACAAAATTATGAACGCGCATGTGTGCTGGGGCTGGAATTGCACAGAGGTTTCGGTGGGGCTACGGTGATTAGTAGCACGGGTTCCATCATCGATCCGAGGTTACAGGGATACAGTACGTTGTACCGAAATAAATACCGGAGCTCGCGTGTTGAACATTGCCTTGTGCCTCTGGAGATGGTACTCAACCTGTCAAGACTGAATGTTTTGCATTGGTAGGTCAATAACGAGCATGTGCCTCTATGGTGACTTCTTAATTTTTTAACTTAAGATGAGTCCAGTGTTGGGAGTGTGAGCCTGATGGGCGAGTTGTAAGTTGATGATTTTCAGTAAAAGAAAAATACACTCTGAAATCTTAACCATGTTTAGTTAAAAAACATGAACTCGTCTGAAGACTTGAGTGGAGACATTGATTTGATTGCTCTCTTGTACACATCACCCGCAGGCTAAACAGCTAAAAGCCCTATATTAGTTTTTTTTTACAGTTTCGACTCGCTTCAGTGCTTTTAGTCGTCGCTTGGTGGTCTACGGATCTAGATATAATTTTTATTATTTTCGGTGTTTGTTGTACTTGCATGATTGAAAATGAATAGATTTGAAATTTTCTCACAAAAAAAAGATTCATTAAAATCTCCCAACACAAAATAAGGCTTCCATGAAAGTCAATAAAGAAATATATATATAGTAAGGGACCTAATGTTGTCCAATTTTTTTTTAATAAACCATCGTAAAAAAAATAGAAGTCTCAAAGATGCTCATAGAAGTAGGATATGTGTGTGTGCGTTTATAGTGACGAGGGTATGTGCATGTGTGAGCTTCTACGTATACATATGTACTATTTTTGAAATGAACTCTCGTAAGAGAAAATCTCTGGATCCATAATTATATTTCAAACTGGGCCGAATATGCAAACTAAGTGTAGCTCAAAATGTTAGGTCTCTTGTGATGAAACCAACCCATCACGGTTGATGTCCTACATTTAGCTTTGGTGGTCGCATTTTTCTGGATTTATTTCAGGGCTTTCGGTGATGTTTGTTCATGTGGGAAGAAACATTCCCGTCAAATACTCGAATGCGTCTATGGCTACTACGTCAATCTGAAAAATGATGTGTCGGCTCAGTCCCAAAGGTACTCATAGAGGCAAAGTGTGTGTACATGCGTTCATAGAGGTCAGTGTATTTGTGTATATTAGCATTTATGTATGTACTATGTTCAAAGCAAATGAAATTGGACCAAATTCTTCTCTCTTTTTTTAGGAGAACGAACCAAATTCTTTGGGACCTCCTATTATACGGCGACCCGCATGCCAGAAACTAAACCTGGGCATACCCCGGGCCGGGCTTTACAAAGCCCGAACTGGAAATCCCAAGCCCGAGCCCGGCCCGGGCCTCCGTGTAAATCATCATTTTTTGTAAGCCCGAGCCCGGCCCGAACTGCTTCCCGGGCCCGATTTTCAAGCTCGAGCCCGATCCGGCCCGGCCCGGGTGTTGACACCAGATTTTGGCATGGTCAAAAACATAATTAAGAAGGCTTCAAATGGAAAAGTGCTCAAAATGAGAAAGTTCCGTATCGTCGAAATGAGAAACTTTGATATTTGGGCCATAGCCATCCGATCTCGTCTCTAAGGCCGAAGTTGTGTTCGAAGTACTGAGATTTTGTATGCAGAACACTATTCATCTGATTACGTCCCCAAGACGGCCTCATATGAGAAAAGTTTCTACACGGATTGTCTTCGTCTCGACGAAACGATCGAACTTTTGCATACGAACTCGGATTGAGATGATTTTGATATCAAAATCATCTCAATCCGAGTTCGTATGCAAAAGTTAGAGCCATTCGCTACCGGAATAACTGTTAATGCCGACGGCTTTTTCTACGCCGATGGTAAGGCCGTCGGCATAGCCTGTAAACTGACGCGAGGGATCAGACACTCGCCGGGATGATGTCTGATGGATTGCGTAAGCTATTCAGCCCTCAAGAAGGCCTCGAATGGAAAAACTTACAACACGAAAAAGTTTTGCCTCGTCGAGATGTTCAATTTTGCTTTTGGAGTCATCATCATTTGAGGTAATCTATGGACTGTTGAATTTTTACAAAATTCGGACAACCTAGTCGGCTGCAGGACTGAATCCGACTGGAAGTTAAAGATGGCCTCGTGGAGTATTCAAGATGGCTTTATTTGGAAAAGTGATAAACAGAAGAAGTGTTCGTCTCATCGAAACGATTGATTTTGATATAAATATCGTCTCAATCGGAGGTCATATGCAGATTCTGCGGCTTGCGCAGGAAGCAAGACGGAAGTTTGGGCCAGATTCAGGCTGAATCCGAGTTAGACTAGAGCTAGGACTCTAGGACGTGAATCGATGTATTTTTATTGTAAGGAAAGCCTAGATGAATCCTTTGTACGGGAAGTCCAGCCGCCTCTCATATATAGTGGAGGTGACGGCCGATTGAAACAACACACAATCGAACAAATCAATCTACTACTTTTTACCCTAGCTTTTATATCTCTCCCTTGTTCTTTCTCTCTCGTTCTTCGTTCGTTCTTCGTGTTGAAGGGCAGCGATCCTCGAGGCTCTAGGGGCGGGCGAACCGACCTAAGGCAGCGCATAGCCGCCGTGCGTCCAGACGGGGTCCCTCCCGGGCGCGTGGGGTTTCGGGTCTTCAAAAGCGTCCGCCGACTGTCTTGCGTATCACGCTGTCGGTCGGGTCTCCTTCGACGTGAGCTGCGGTGCATCACCCCCAGCGTCGAGGGTACACGTGACGTGTTCGTGTGTCAACACACTTTTTGGCGACTCCGCTAGGGAAGAAAGATCAAGAAATCATCATCAACCATGTCTAATCTCCCCCAGCCCTCAGAAGTTAACGCCGATAACATCATTAAGCCCAGTCTTGATGAGCTATCGGAGGTACATCTTCAAGCCTACGAAGCGCACAAGAAACAGCGCGAAGAGGCTTTTCAGGCGCTCAAGAAAAAGCGCGAGGAGGAAGATTTGCAGGCGTTTCTTGCAAGTTTCAAGAAGGACCGTCAAGGCAACATCACTCCGGTTGGAAAAGTTAATTTCCCTCCTCTCATTGAGGAACAAGATGAAATCACTGTGAGTAAAGTTTTTTCTCGAGAGCAAGTGGTTGTGATCGAAAGCCTTGTTAGTAAGGGTAATGTGATGACGTACAATTCTTTCATAGCAAGTGCTAATGCTCAAAAAAATATGCCTCCGTCATCTATTGGTACTGTTAGTATATGTGAAAACCCTAGTCCAACTTTACCTATTTCATCGGCACCTCCTATGCAACAACAATATAATATGCCGTTGAATTTTTACCCTAGTCAAACCAACCAGCTTGTGGCTGCACCTACATATCCTAATCCTATTATGAGTGTGCCCAATTCGGCGTCAACGCTGAATCACTTTGTCACCACCCATAGGTACAAGCATGTTTGGTCTTCCGCCGAATTATGGTTCGGCACCCATCCCACAAGTTGCACCACTAGCTAGTACCCAAGTTGCTCCTATGTCATTGCCACAGGCATCTTCATCCACCTCGGATCCAATTTTAGCCAAATTGAGGGAGGATTTGCATAAGATGTTTCAAGAAACTTTCGGAAACGAGCCGAAAGTAAAGAATCGTTTGTACCAAAATCCATATCCTGAACACTTCGATGCAGTTTTGTACCCTCAAGGTTACAAGGTTCCTGATTTTGTTAAATTTAGTGGAGAGGGCACGAAAACAACTTGGGAGCATGTCAGTCAATATCTAGCACAGTTGGGTGAAGCAGGTTCCATAGAGGAATTGAAAGTGCGTTTATTTCCCTTATCTTTAACCGGCACCGCATTTGCATGGTTTGCTGCTTTACCACATGGCTCAATTCTCTTATGGTCGCAATTAGAGCAAAAGTTTCATGATCACTTTTATAGCGGCGATAATGAGCTTAAGTTGTCACATCTTACACCGGTTAGGCAAAAACATGATGAATCGGTCACCGATTATGTCAAGAGATTTTGAGATATAAAAAACCGATGTTATAGCTTAGTGATAACCGAAAGAGACTTGGCGGATCTTGTTCTCAATGGTTTGAAAACTCACATTAAAGAGAGGCTAGAAAGTTATGAGTTTTTAAGTATTAACCAAGTCCTACAAAAGGCTTTGGCTCAAGAGAGTCGAAGTAAAGAGGTTCATAGGTCTACAGCCGATCATCCTAGAATGCATATGGTTGAGTATGGTGATGATAACTCGGACGATGAGGTTGATGTCTATACTACTGAGTTTGTTTGGTCCTCAAAGGCCAAACCCCATACGTGCAACGCTCTTAAGCCGATTCGCAAGAATCGTGATGAGGAGATGAAGTTTACTTTTGATATATCTAAGTGTGATAAAATATTTGATGCTCTATTGCAAGATAAGATGATTAGAATATCGCACACCATTCCGCCGTTTGAGGAGCTAAAACGGCGTGCTTATTGCAAGTACCATAATTCATTTTCCCATGCTACTAACGATTGCAATGTTTTTCGACGACAGATACAATCGGCCATTAATGATGGACGATTGAATTTTTCAGAGATGCAAGTTGATAAACAACCCTTCCCGATAAACACCATGGATTTGGAAGGGAAGAAAATGTTAATTCGGCCTAACATAGCCGAATCTGCTAATAAAGATAATATTGTTATTGGTGAACCCAGGAAAGGCAAGGAGGGTGGCAAAGTCTTGGGAAGAGAGGTTGTGCTTGAGAAGCAACCCGATGGCAAGGAAGTATTGAAGATCACCATGAAAAATCCTGCACTCGGGGGGCAACCGCAAGTACAAGAGGATACTCATGCTAAAACTATCAAGCCCATGAATCCAAAAGTTGGCAAGTGGAAAAACAATGAAGCTGAGGGCAAGCGAGTCAAGCCAACTTTTGATATGTTGCTATCCAAATATGCCAATCAAGCGGCCGGTTCTAGCTCTAATCGTCCATCACATTTAAAGCATTCAAGATCACCTCCGAAGCAAGAGTTTCGACGCTATCCAAGGCCATATGGGTCATGGGCATCAACACCGTGGATGTCACCACCCCCCTATGCGCCATATTACAAAGGAGACTTCAATGGAGGATGGGGGCAACCCCCAATGCCTCCTTATACTTTTCGTATGGGGTGGGCAGCGCCTAGAAGGCTTACTCGCGAGAGGCTTTATTATCCCACAAAAGGCCGTTTGAGCTATGGTGCTAATCGGCCAACGAAAATTTCTCCAAGCAAGGTCAATAAAAAAGTGTGGCGTATTAAGTCATCTAATGCAGAAATTTCAGAATACGACAAGCAAAAGGAGATAAAAGAGCCGATTGTTGGTAATCTGGTTAGTTCTAATGGTGATATTGTTCAGCAGGGTTCCATGGCTAATGATCATGAGGCTAGCACAAGCAAGGCCAAACATTGGGATCCCAAATATGCTCAACCTAGGTGGTGTCCTCCGGGATTAACTAAGACCATGAAAAGGATATTACAACGCATGAGGAATCACGAGAAGGTAGAGACCAAAGAAGAGAAGCAAAGGGACGAATTGTTCAATAAAATTTGGCCCATGCCACTCACAAAACAAGTGTGGAGGCCTAAACAGAAACAAAACGCAGATGCTTCTACATTAGCTACAACCACACCTACACCACCAAAAGAGGATGATGCGACCCCTATTACATCGTCCGCACCACCAGAAGCATCCCCTTCAATTGAGGAAACTTCAAGTCCAATGTTCACATTGGGAGATGAAGATGAGATGGTGGATTACGAATCTACGCCGGTTCGGGAAGGTATGGATATTAATATGGTGTATTACTTACCTGCCGAGTTTCGTGCTATAGGTGAAGAAGGGGAGGTGGCCCAGCTAGATTTTGGTCCTAAGAACGCTATCTTCGAGAAGCCAAAAGAACCGGTGAAACACTTGAAGCCATTGTACCTCAAGGGTCATATTAACGGATCACCGGTTGCTAGGATGCTCGTGGATGGTGGTGCTGTGGTAAATCTTATGCCCTATTCGGTCTTCAAGAAGTTGGGGTTACATGATGATGCATTGATGAAGACCAATATGGTACTTAACGGATTTGAGGGTAAAGAAAAGACAGAGGCCAAATGTAACACCCCCAGTGGTTAGCTACAGTAATCTCACATGATAATGCTAGGTCATCATGATTAACTATGCTTGGTCATCATTTGCATCATATCTCTTTTCACTTCCAAATTCAAATTGAAATTCAAATGCATGTGAAATATTAAGTTGCTCAAACACTCATGGAAAATGTTCATTAAATAACAAATAATCCAAAAGTAATTATAAAAATAAAATCAACATTAATTGAATTAGTTAAATGGCTCTATCATCATGAAGCAGTAACACAACAACAATATTTAATCCATTTCATTTAATCCAAAAGTTCAAATGAAATCAATTTGACTCCAAACCTTTTTATGGCAGTGCTATATATTGCACTGTATTTATGAGCTAAGTCACCTATTTTACAAAATTGATTTGGTGGCCAAACTATTTACAAAACAGAACTGGAAAAAGAAAAAAAGGAAAAGAGAAAGAAAAGGAGAAATGCCCCTGTGCACTTAGGCCCGCCAGCTACAGTGGCCGGCCCAGCCCAACTAGCCCCCCTTCCCCTACTTCCTGACGCCCCCAGGCGCGCTGTCGAGCAGGAGAGGAGCGCGCGCCCGCCCGGGGCCCCCCTGCGCTCCCTCGCTCCCCTGCCGCCGTGGATGGATAAGAGGGAAGCCCCTCTCTCCCCTGGACACCTCTGCTGCCTCTCTCTCCATCTCCATCGCCCGCTCCTCCCACTCCCGAGCGCTGCCGCCGCCCTGGCCGTCGGTTAGACGCGGCCACCGTGCCTCCCGTGCCTCGCCGTCGCGCCTAGAAGCTCCGCCACGACCGCCCCGTCCTCCTCGACCACGAGCCCGAGCCCCAGGAGCCCTGCATCGCCCCCATGCCGTCGTCTTCCTCCTCGGGACCCGAAGATCGCCGTCGTCGATTCCGGCCACCTCGAGCCTCCCCCGAGCCCGCTAAGCACCCCTACAGGACCCCAGTGAGCTCCTGCTTCCTTCCCCTCGACGAACCCGAGCTCGTAGCGTCGGCTTTCACCGGAGCCCGAACCCGCCGCCGCAAGGACTCGTCGCCGGCGACCATCCGGTGACCATTTGGTCCTGCCGACGCTACCGTTCGACTCAGTGCATCACGTAGGCCCGCGTAGTGCCGATAGTTAGCTCGAAAACGCCCTGTACGCACGCGCCAGAGAACGCCCGAAGCTCGCCTCCGCCGCCGTCGACCTGCCGCTCGCCACCGTCCACCGCAGCTCACCCCGATGGCCGGAACGGATCGGCGACGTCTCCAGTTTTCAAACGCGCGAAATGACCCACCACACGCGAAACCCGAGCCACCTCGCCGTTCGGGTGCTCGCCGGAGTTGCTCCGGCGACGAACGCCGGCCGCCGTTGATCTGGCTGGACAGGGGCCACTGCCAGGGTCACTGACCCGTGGGCCCCGCGGTCCTGGTTGACCTGTTGACCAGGTCAACCGTGCTAACTGGGCACTGCCAGTCAATGACAGGTGGGGCCCAACACCCCTGTGTGTATGACAGGTGGGCCACCCCTGTCAGCTAACTAATTAGTTAATTAGGTTAATTAAAATAAATTAACTTAGCCTAATGACCCTATGACAGATGGACCCCACTCACTAATTAATTGTGTTTAGTTTAATTAAAAATCTGAAATAAAGCTGTGTCTATGACAGGTGGGTCCCACAGGTCAGGTTTGACCTGGCCACTGTGTTGTTGACTGCTGATGCAATACTGATGTCAGCATGATGTCATAATAGCATTTTTCGAATTAATTTAATTCTATTAATTCCAGAAAATGATTAAAACTTTAAAAATTAATAGAAAATAATCCGTAGCTCAGATGAAAAAGTTTTATACATGAAAGTTGATCAGAAAAATCCCACGAATCCAAATATGCCATCCATTCATCTGTCACATGCTCCTAGCATGTTGAACATGGAACTTTCCCCTCCGGATCGTCTGTCCGATAAATCCAAAGACCCGGGAAATATCATCAGATATTCTCCCGCTTCGTCTGCAACGCGTAGTACTGCGTTAGTGCATGCCTAGCCCTGCATATTGCCATGTCATGCATCGTGTTGCATATGTTTGCTTGTATTTATTGTTTCTTCCCCCTCTTCTCTCCGGTAGCCTCCGAGACTGACGCTGCTGCCGAGTACGACTACGCCCCTGACGATCAGGCCTTTGCCGCAGAGCAGCAAGGCAAGCAACCCCCCTTGAGCATTCCGATATCGCCCATTCTTTCCCTCTCATTCTTGCATTAGAATTTTGCTACTGTACTAGTTAGCTCCTATTCTGATGCATAGCCTGTTTTTGATAAACTGCTACTATACCTGCAGTCATATCAACTGCTTAGTATAGGTTGATCAGTGAATCCCCAGTGACCCCTTAGTCCCAGTTGCCCCTGCTTCTTCATCGACGACTCGACGACCCGAAGACTCGAAGACTCGGTCAACCGACCGACGAGCCAGGCCCCCCTTCACATCACCGCACCCCCCTTAGTTGTACGACTCTACAGCGCAACTATCGAGTACCGAGGGTGACACCTCGTGAAGTACTCATGATGCTAGCTCTGTAGTGCAGCTAGTCGGTCGTGGTTATCGAGGGTGATTCCTCCTTCACCACTCCCAACGATGACTCTGTCGTGTAACCCCTCAAGTGTGGTACCCTCGAGGGTGATTCCTCCAAGTCCACATTGACGGTTTCATCGAGCGGGACCCTTTGAGGGTGATTCCTCAGGTTCCGTCTTGATGTTTTATACACACAGTTACTATGACCGGGTTACAGAAACATGTTGGTGATGGGTCGGCCCTGAGGGGTACCCACGGTTTGATGATGATGAGGCGTGGACTGGCGAAAGAGGCCTTTGCCACACATCCTCGAGGCGGGGCGACGGACCGCACTTTATGGGTCGCGCTTGCCCCGCATTAATAAAATGCTAATGGGTTGGGTACTTGATCTGAGTTAGGTCGTTGGCCTTAATACGCACTAACCTTCATGTGGGGAAGATATGGGCACTCAGCGTCGTTGTATCAGCCGAAGCTCTTCGGACGTCAGCAATGGAGCGGCGTGCGCCCGAGTGGTCCGCAACGGCATCGCGCTTGTTACTAAGGGGTGCTAGGACTGACCTCGGCCGCGTTCGCATCGTGCAGGAGTGCAAGGGCAAGTGGGCCCACGAACCTGCGCGCTTAGGATTTAGACCGGCGGGCTGGCCTCTTCGTTGAGCCTAGGTGGGGCGACGACGTGCTGATATCCCGAGGCCGGGCATGACCAAGGAAAGTGTGCCCGGCCAGAGGTGACTCAGGCGTGTTGGGGAATATGTGGTGCACTCCTGCAGGGAAGAGATTATCTATTCGAATAGCCGTGTCCACGGTAACAGGACGACTTGGAGTTGTACCTTGACCTACTACAACTATAATTGTGATTTAATTTGAAATGAATGTTGGCTCCGGGATTGCTTCCTCGCAGGGAGTCGAGGAAGAATCTCTGGGCGAGGTTACTTAATAAAATTGCTACAATAATATGACTATATGTGAGATACCAGTCTACTCTATTCTAATGCTGCAAGATGCTGAAGATGCTAGTCTTCGATAGGACTTGGCCTTCCCCCTATTCTTGCTTTCTGCAGTCAGCCCAGATATAACCCCCTTCCCTTGATACTGATGCATACTTAGCATAGTTCTGATGTCAGTCTTGCGAGTACTTTGGATGAGTACTCACCGTTGCTTTGCCTTCTCTTTCCCCCCTCGATACGATGCCGCATTCAGATGATGGAGCCCAGGAGATGGAGTACGCCGGAGACGACTACTACACCAC
The DNA here is from genome assembly GCA_039707655.1 of Elymus sibiricus. Classification (NCBI taxonomy): domain Eukaryota; kingdom Viridiplantae; phylum Streptophyta; class Magnoliopsida; order Poales; family Poaceae; genus Elymus; species Elymus sibiricus. The sequence goes on from CM077671.1 coordinate 306,019,121, forward strand.
CGCTGGAGCCTACTACTACGTGGAGAATGACGACGCTCAGGAGTAGTTAGGAGGTTCCCAGGCAGGAGGCCTCGCCTCTTTCGATCCGCTGCTTATGTTTGTGCTAGCCTTCTTAAGGCAAAACTTGTCTAACTTATGTCTGTACTCAGATATTATTTGCTTCCGCTGACTCGTGCTTGTCGAGATTTGTATTCGAGCCTTCGAGGCCCCTGGCTTGTAATATGAAGCTGTATGACTTTAATTTGTGTCTAGTGTTGTGTTGTGATATCAATCAGTGAGTCCCTAATCTTGGTTGTACGCATTGTGTGTTTGATTAGCGTACGGTCGAAATTGCGGGCGTCACACCAAAGGTGTGATGTGCATGGAACTCACTGTGGGAAGCAAAACTTTGGCCACCACATTCTTCATCGCTGAGGTGCAAGGTAACTATAATGTTATATTAGGTCGTGATTGGGTTCATGCTAACCAGTGTGTGCCATCTACCATGCATCAACTCTTAATACAATGGGTCGATGATGAAGTAGAAGTCGTTCACGCGGATATTTCGGCTTGTGTTGCTTTGGCCGATGCATCAGTGGATTGGAATCATCCCGATGTCACCTGCTTAACAGGGCGTGACCTCTCAGAGTTTGATTTCCTTAGTGCTACAAGGAACGGGTTCATTCCCATCTCTTTAAAGCCGATTGGTGGTAATCGGTTCCAAGGTATGATGTAAACAAAAATTTGAAGTCAATGGCCGATATAGAATTATCGCCCTAAGCATATAAATGGCCGATGGAGTGTTGACATCGTCCTTAGAAAAAGCATTGTGCAAGTTATTTTTCGGCACACAAGTTTTGCCGAAAAACAGGGAGGCATGTGTTGACACCAGATTTTGGCATGGTCAAAAACATAATTAAGAAAGCCTCAAATGGAAAAGTGCTCAAAATGAGAAAGTTCCATATCGTCGAAAGGAGAAACTTTGATATTTGGGCCATAGCCATCCGATCTCGTCTCTAAGGCCGAAGTTGTGTTCGAAGTACTGAGATTTTGTATGCAGAACACTATTCAGATGATTACGTCCCCAAGACGGCCTCATATGAGAAAAGTTTCTACACGGATTGTCTTCATCTCGACGAAACGATCGATTTTGATATCAAAATCATCTCAATCCGAGTTCGTATGCAAAAGTTAGAGCCATTCGCTACCGGAATATCTGTTAACGCCGACGGCTTTTTCTACGCCGATGGTAAGGCCGTCGGCATAGCCTGTAAACTGACGCGAGGGATCAGACACTCGCCGGGATGATGTCTGATGGATTGCGTAAGCTATTCGGCCCTCAAGAAGGCCTCGAATGGAAAAACTTACAACACGAAAAAGTTTTGCCTCGTCGAGATGGTCAATTTTGCTTTTGGAGTCATCATCATTTGAGGTAATCTATGGCCTGCAGAATTTTTACAAAACTCGGACAACCTAGTCAGCTGCAGGACTGAATCCGACTGGAAGTTAAAGATGGCCTCGTGGAGTATTCAAGATGGCTTTATTTGGAAAAGTGATCAACAGAAGAAGTGTTCGTCTCATCCAAACGATTGATTTTAATATAAATATCGTCTCAATCGGAGGTCATATGCAGATTATGCGGCTTGCGCAGGAAGCAAGACGGAAGTTTGGGCCAGATTCGGGCTGAATCCGAGTTAGACTAGAGCTAGGACTCTAGGACGTGAATCGATGTATTTTTCTTGTAAGGAAAGCCTAGATGAATCCTTTGTATGGGAAGTCCAGCCGCCTCTCATTTATAGTGGAGGTGACGGCCGATTGAAACAACACACAATCGAACAAATCAATCTACTACTTTTTACCCTAGCTTTTATATCTCTCCCTTGTTCTTTCTCTCTCGTTCTTCGTTCGTTCTTCGTGTTGAAGGGCAGCGATCCTCGAGGCTCTAGGGGCGGGCGAACCGACATAAGGCAGCCCATAGCCGCCGTGCGTCCAGACGGGGTCCCTCCCGGGCGCGTGGGGTTTCGGGTCTTCAAAAGCGCCCGCCGACTGTCTTGCGTATCGCGCTGTCGGTCGGGTCTCCTTCGACGTGAGCTGCGGTGCATCACCCCCGGCGTCGAGGGTACACGTGACGTGTTCGTGTGTCAACACACTTTTTGGTGACTCCGCTGGGGAAGAAAGATCAAGAAATCATCATCAACCATGTCTAATCTCCCCCAGCCTTTAGAAGTTAACGCCGATAACATCATTAAGCCCAGTCTTGATGAACTATCGGAGGAACATCTTCAAGCCTACGAAGCGCACAAGAAACAGCGCGAAGAGGCTTTTGAGGCGCTCAAGAAAAAGCGCGAGGAGGAAGATTTGCAGGCGTTTCTTGCAAGTTTCAAGAAGGACCGTCAAGGCAACATCACTCCGGTTGGAAAAGTTAATTTCCCTCCTCTCATTGAGGAACAAGATGAAATCACTGTGAGTAAAGTTTTTTCTCCAGAGCAAGTGGCTGTGATCGAAAGTCTTGTTAGTAATGGTAATGTGATGACGTACAATTCTTTCATAGCAAGTGCTAATGCTCAAAAAAATATGCCTCCGTCATCTATTGGTACTGTTAGTATATGTGAAAACCCTAGTCCAACTTTACCTATTTCATCGGCACCTCCTATGCAACAACAATATAATATGCCGTTGAATTTTTACCCTAGTCAAACCAACCAGCTTGTGGCTGCACCTACATATCCTAATCCTATTATGAGTGTGCCCAATTCGGCGTCAACGCTGAATCACTTTGTCACACCACCCATAGGTACAAGCATGTTTGGTCTTCCGCCGAATTATGGTTCGGCACCCATCCCACAAGTTGCACCACTAGCTAGTACCCAAGTTGCTCCTATGTCATTGCCACAGGCATCTTCATCCACCTCGGATCCAATTTTAGCCAAATTGAGGGAGGATTTGCATAAGATGTTTCAAGAAACTTTCGGAAACGAGCCGAAAGTAAAAAGTCGTTTGTACCAAAATCCTTATCCTGAACACTTCGATGCAGTTTTGTACCCTCAAGGTTACAAGGTTCCTGATTTTGTTAAATTTAGTGGAGAGGGCACGAAAACAACTTGGGAGCATGTCAGTCAATATCTAGCACAGTTGGGTGAAGCAGGTTCCATAGAGGAATTGAAAGTGCGTTTATTTCCCTTATCTTTAACCGGCACCGCATTTTCATGGTTTGCTGCTTTACCACATGGCTCAATTCTCTTATGGTCGCAATTAGAGCAAAAGTTTCATGATCACTTTTATAGCGGCGATAATGAGCTTAAGTTGTCACATCTTACATCGGTTAGGCAAAAACATGATGAATCGGTCACCGATTATGTCAAGAGATTTTGAGATATAAAAAACCGATGTTATAGCTTAGTGATAACCGAAAGAGACTTGGCGGATCTTGTTCTCAATGGTTTGAAAACTCACATTAAAGAGAGGCTAGAAAGTTATGAGTTTTTAAGTATTAACCAAGTCCTACAAAAGGCTTTGGCTCAAGAGAGTCGAAGTAAAGAGGTTCATAGGTCTACAGCCGATCGTCCTAGAATGCATATGGTTGAGTATGGTGATGATAACTCGGACGATGAGGTTGATGTCTATACTACTGAGTTTGTTTGGTCCTCAAAGGCCAAACCCCATACGTGCAACGCTCTTAAGCCGATTCGCAAGAATCGTGATGAGGAGATGAAGTTTACTTTTGATATATCTAAGTGTGATAAAATATTTGATGCTCTATTGCAAGATAAGATGATTAGAATATCGCACACCATTCCGCCGTTTGAGGAGCTAAAACGGCGTGCTTATTGCAAGTACCATAATTCATTTTCCCATGCTACTAACGATTGCAATGTTTTTCGACGACAGATACAATCGGCCATTAATGATGGACGATTGAATTTTTCAGAGATGCAAGTTGATAAACAACCCTTCCCGATAAACACCATGGATTTGGAAGGGAAGAAAATGTTAATTCGGCCTAACATAGCCGAATCTGCTAATAAAGATAATATTGTTATTGGTGAACCCAGGAAAGGCAAGGAGGGTGGCAAAGTCTTGGGAAGAGAGGTTGTGCTTGAGAAGCAACCCGATGGCAAGGAAGTATTGAAGATCACCATGAAAAATCCTGCACTCGGGGGGCAACCGCAAGTACAAGAGGATACTCATGCTAAAACTATCAAGCCCATGAATCCAAAAGTTGGCAAGTGGAAAAACAATGAAGCTGAGGGCAAGCGAGTCAAGCCAACTTTTGATATGTTGCTATCCAAATATGCCAATCAAGCGGCCGGTTCTAGCTCTAATCGTCCATCACATTTAAAGCATTCAAGATCACCTCCGAAGCAAGAGTTTCGACGCTATCCAAGGCCATATGGGTCATGGGCATCAACACCGTGGATGTCACCACCCCCCTATGCGCCATATTACAAAGGAGACTTCAATGGAGGATGGGGGCAACCCCCAATGCCTCCTTATACTTTTCGTATGGGGTGGGCAGCGCCTAGAAGGCTTACTCGCGAGAGGCTTTATTATCCCACAAAAGGCCGTTTGAGCTATGGTGCTAATCGGCCAACGAAAATTTCTCCAAGCAAGGTCAATAAAAAAGTGTGGCGTATTAAGTCATCTAATGCAGAAATTTCAGAATACGACAAGCAAAAGGAGATAAAAGAGCCGATTGTTGGTAATCTGGTTAGTTCTAATGGTGATATTGTTCAGCAGGGTTCCATGGCTAATGATCATGAGGCTAGCACAAGCAAGGCCAAACATTGGGATCCCAAATATGCTCAACCTAGGTGGTGTCCTCCGGGATTAACTAAGACCATGAAAAGGATATTACAACGCATGAGGAATCACGAGAAGGTAGAGACCAAAGAAGAGAAGCAAAGGGACGAATTGTTCAATAAAATTTGGCCCATGCCACTCACAAAACAAGTGTGGAGGCCTAAACAGAAACAAAACGCAGATGCTTCTACATTAGCTACAACCACACCTACACCACCAAAAGAGGATGATGCGACCCCTATTACATCGTCCGCACCACCAGAAGCATCCCCTTCAATTGAGGAAACTTCAAGTCCAATGTTCACATTGGGAGATGAAGATGAGATGGTGGATTACGAATCTACGCCGGTTCGGGAAGGTATGGATATTAATATGGTGCATTACTTACCTGTCGAGTTTCGTGCTATAGGTGAAGAAGGGGAGGTGGCCCAGCTAGATTTTGGTCCTAAGAACACTATCTTCGAGAAGCCAAAAGAACCGGGGAAACACTTGAAGCCATTGTACCTCAAGGGTCATATTAACGGATCACCGATTGCTAGGATGCTCGTGGATGGTGGTGCTGTGGTAAATCTTATGCCCTATTCGGTCTTCAAGAAGTTGGGGTTACATGATGATGCATTGATGAAGACCAATATGGTACTTAACGGGTTTAAGGGTAAAGAAAAGACAGAGGCCAAAGGTGTGATGTGCATGGAACTCACTGTGGGAAGCAAAACTTTGGCTACCACATTCTTCATCGCTGAGGTGCAAGGTAACTATAATGTTATATTAGGTCGTGATTGGGTTCATGCTAACCAGTGTGTGCCATCTACCATGCATCAACTCTTAATACAATGGGTCGATGATGAAGTAGAAGTCGTTCACGCGGATATTTCGGCTTGTGTTGCTTTGGCCGATGCATCAGTGGATTGGAATCATCCCGATGTCACCTGCTTAACAGGGCGTGACCTCTCAGAGTTTGATTTCCTTAGTGCTACAAGGAACGGGTTCATTCCCATCTCTTTAAAGCCGATTGGTGGTAATCGGTTCCAAGGTATGATGTAAACAAAAATTTGAAGTCAATGGCCGATATAGAATTATCGCCCTAAGCATATAAATGGCCGATGGAGTGTTGACATCGTCCTTAGAAAAAGCATTGTGCAAGTTATTTTTCGGCACACAAGTTTTGCCGAAAAACAGGGGGCATGTGTTGACACCAGATTTTGGCATGGTCAAAAACATAATTAAGAAGGCCTCAAATGGAAAAGTGCTCAAAATGAGAAAGTTCCGTATCGTCGAAAGGAGAAACTTTGATATTTGGGCCATAGCCATCCGATCTCATCTGTAAGGCCGAAGTAGTGTTCGAAGTACTGAGATTTTGTATGCAGAACACTATTCAGCTGATTACATCCCCAAGACGGCCTCATATGAGAAAAGCTTCTACACGGATTGTCTTCGTCTCGACGAAACAATCGATTTTGATATCAAAATCATCTCAATCCGAGTTCGTATGCAAAAGTTAGAGCCATTCGCTACCGGAATAACTGTTAACACCGACGGCTTTTTCTACGCCGATGGTAAGGCCGTCGGCATAGCCTGTAAACTGATGCGAGGGATCAGACACTCGCCGGGATGATGTATGATGGATTGCGTAAGCTATTCGGCCCTCAAGAAGGCCTCGAATGGAAAAACTTACAACACGAAAAAGTTTTGCCTCGTCGAGATGGTCAATTTTGCTTTTGGAGTCATCATCATTTGAGGTAATCTATGGCCTGCAGAATTTTTACAAAACTCGGACAACCTAGTCAGCTGCAGGACTGAATCCGACTGGAAGTTAAAGATGGCCTCGTGGAGTATTCAAGATGCCTTTATTTGGAAAAATGATCAACAGAAGAAGTGTTCGTCTCATCCAAACGATTGATTTTGATATAAATATCGTCTCAATCGGAGGTCATATGCAGATTCTGCGGCTTGCGCAGGAAGCAAGACGGAAGTTTGGGCCAGATTCGGGCTGAATCCGTGTTAGACTAGAGCTAGGACTCTAGGACGTGAATCGATGTATTTTTCTTGTAAGGAAAGCCTAGATGAATCCTTTGTATGGGAAGTCCAGCCGCCTCTCATATATAGTGGAGGTGACGGCCGATTGAAACAACACACAATCGAACAAATCAATCTACTACTTTTTACCCTAGCTTTTATATCTCTCCCTTGTTCTTTCTCTCTCGTTCTTCGTTCGTTCTTCGTGTTGAAGGGCAGCGATCCTCGAGGCTCTAGGGGCGGGCGAACCGACCTAAGGCAGCCCATAGCCGCCGTGCGTCCAGACGGGGTCCCTCCCGGGCGCGTGGGGTTTCGGGTCTTCAAAAGCGGCCGCCGACTGTCTTGCGTATCGCGCTGTCGGTCGGGTCTCCTTCGACGTGAGCTGCGGTGCATCACCCCCGGCGTCGAGGGTACACGTGACGTGTTCGTGTGTCAACACCGGTTTTTTCGGGCCGGGCTGCCCATGCCCAGATGTACCCGAAATCAGGCTCGTGCAACCCCCCCTCCCATTCGCTCTCTTCTGGGTCGGCCCATGTGTGGGTTGGGACGCCCCATGTTTTTTTCCTCTTTTTAACAAATCGGGATATTATAAAGTTCTAAAATTCAAAAAATATGCGAATTTTAAAAAATTGTTCACGAATACCCAAACTGTTCATGATATCAAAAAATGTTCATGGTTTAAGAAAATGTTCACGATTTTGTAAAAAAATGTTCACAAAATTAAAAATTGTTCATGAATTTAAGAAAATGTTCACAAAATTAAAAATTGTTCATGAATTTAAGAAAATGTTCATGATTTCAAAAAATATTCATGATTTCAAAATGTCTTCACGAATTTGAAAGATGTTTGTTAACCGGAATTGGGCCGGCCGATAAGGACACCCAACGCGTGAGGGGGTACGTGCCAAGTCCTTCGCGGGCGACCTTTGCGCCAAATAGTGGAGCAACTAATCAACGAGTGCCCCTTTAGGAGCCCCGCAGGGTCACTTGCGATGGGCTGGGAGCGTGCCATTTGGCGCGCTCTGAGCCGCTGCCACGTGTCGTGCTTTGGATGTTTCCTTAGGGTCTTTTTTACACGCATTTTTTAATTTTAGATTTTTTTTTCGTTTTTTCGGCTTTTCGGTTTCCCCCGGCTTGTCTTAGATTTTGGACAAAAACATCGAATTTCTTTTATGCGAAAAAACGATTTTTTTTCTTCCGGAGAGGCACAAATTTACTTCTCGTGGAGACACAGATTTGCATCCGCGAGAGGCACAACCGTGCCTCCCGCAAAAGGAAAAAAATGTGTTTTTTCCTACCACGAGAGGCATAGATTTACTTCTCGTAGAGGCACTGATTTGCTTTTGCGAGAGAAACGGTCGTGCCTCTCGAAAAAAAATGTTTTCTTTTTTTCCTACCACAAGAGGCACGGATTTATTTCTCGTAAAGACACGGATTTGCTTCCACGAGAGACATCGTCGTGCCTTTCACAAAAGGAAAAAAAATGTGTTTTTCTTTTTTTTCCTACCACGAGAGATACAACCGTGCTTCTCGCAAAAGGAAGAAAACCGCATTTTTTTCTTACCACGAGAGACACGAATTTACTTCTCGTAGAAGCATGGATTTGCTTTTGCGAGTGGCACGGGCGTGCCTCTCGGAAAGGGATCAAAATGCGTTTTTTTCTGCTACGAGAGGCACGGATTTACTTCTCGTAAAGACACGGATTTGTTTTCACGAGGGGCACGACTGTGCCTCTCGGAAAGGGAAAAAATATGTTTTCCTTTTTCCGTGAGAAGCGTGGATTTACTTCTTATGGAGGCACATATTTGCTTATGCGAGAGGCATGCCTCTCGCAAAAGGAAAAAACGTGCTACCGGTTCGGAAAGGAAAAAAAGTGCTCCTAATTCAGGGTTTTTCGTTCGATTTTTTCCATAGAAAAAATTCATCAAAACCTATCAGCATGGGATCTAGTTTTGACGATCTCGGCACGAGAAATCCAACAGTAAAAACGGTTCAAGTGGACGCACAATGTGAGAGATAAAACATTTTGAATAAACGAGTCTACAAAAAAGAGAAACTTTCAAATTACGATAAATGATGTATATGCAATTTGACATTTGTCGCAACCTATGAAAATGAGAGCGATCTTTGGAAAGAGTACCCGTTAACTAGTGATGTCGGTTACCCCTCAAAAAAAAATTAGTGATGTCGGCCAAATAGAAGTCGCCAAATTCTTCTCTTCATTAATCGACCGCTAAGGCCTCCAGACATTGTGTAAACAGGCCGCCACGGCACTATCATGGGCCACAAGCGAGCCAGGTAGGTCAGAGCAAACCATCCCAGCGCTTTTGGTTCGTTTCCAGCGCACGGCCCAGTAAGAGCAGCGCGGCCGGACCACACCACCGCCGTCTCTCCACGCCCGCACGACGCCGGGGAACCTCTCAGCGCCGAGCCGGAATAGGGCCGTGTGAGCGCCGATTGGCTCGGTGGTGTTCATCGCCGGGAGGCGAGAGCGCGTGCTTTTCTCGACCCTCCCCCCCACTCCCAACCTGCAGCTCCTGAAACCCCAACCCTCTCTTCCGCCCAAACTCCACGCGTCGAGAAATTCGGGGAGGATGGCCGGATTGGCCGCCACCGCGTCGGCTCTCGCCCCAGGTCCTACCGCTCGCCGCGCCCAGTAAAACCATGTCCCCTGCTTATCTCTGTTTCCTAGCCAAATCCTCACTTTCGGCCCCCGGCTTCCTTCGTCTCCAGGTCCGTCTTCGCTTCCGTGGTGCAGACCGACTCGACCCAGCGGCCTAACGAGGCCTCCACTGCTCAAGGTCGTAATTTCAATGGCGCCAGAATCATATTAACTGTTGTTCTTCTTCTGGTTACTGATGCTAGTGCTATACATGGTTTGCGCTTGCAGGTTACCGAGCTGCAGCCCTGTCTTCTCCACCGATTCGCTTCGACCAGCCGGCCGAAATGTGCAGCTGCGACGGGCAATGGGCGTCAGGGACCTCGCGCCAGCCAATACCGGTTTGACGACGATGAGCCGCTGTGGCTGGCGGTGGTCGGAGAATTTGTTGTGTAAGTGCAGATCTTGCTCCCCCCTGTTTGTGCTGTTCGACGATGAGATAAATTAGAATTGCCCTCTGTTATCAGGAGTGTGAGGAACTTGGTGGTCTTCTTGGCTGAGCAGCCAAGGCAATTGAAGCACCTCGAGTGGCCGGGCTTCCAGAATACGGTATGACACTTGCGTTTAAAGTTTATTTCTTAGGTCGGTATTATTCAGGTTCGTTTTCATACATTCTTAACAGTGCAATGCATTCCCTTGTGGCCTTATCAGCTTACCGGTGTGTCAGGATGTGTTCTAACACATGATTTAGAGTGATGCAGTAGGTTGGTTATAAAATTGCAGTGTTTATAGTTCATTCTCGACGAGTTTGCAGTAGGCAAACTCTGAACCTTATACCTTGAACCAACAGGACTCAAAATGTATCTATGTTCAGCATTAAATTATACCCTTATCATGATTCCTTTCGTTTTTGTCCAATGTCGTTCTCTATGAATCTTCTAAACTTCTACTAGTATCATATGCATGCATCCTAAATGCTAGAGTAGCTCGTTGCTGTTACATATTACCTCCATCCCAAATTAATTGTCTTAGATTTGTCTCGATAAGGATGTGTATTTTAGTTGTTGGTCAGTTTGCTAGCACACCATATTATGTGATGTCTTGCTGCTTTTAGGTCGTCAAGATTTTTAAGTTGCTACATCACTCATGTCATGGCTACTTTGGAAACCGTTCTATGTTTAATCTAATCATTACCATTGGCAGTTGAGGACGGCAGCACTTACTCTCATACTTGTCGTGGTGTTCATTGTTGCCTTGTCTTCCGTTGACGCTGCCCTTTCATACATTTTGTCCTGGCTACTTCGGAAATCTGCATAGTTTACTGGTATGTTACTTGTCCCTTTTTTCACAACTTCCTAGTCCATCGTGCATTTAGCCTCAGAATGCAGATGCATTGTTCCTCATAAAAATGATGTGATTGTTTTTGGGATATGTCGGAATGCTATTATCAGCTCACAACGTGCTCCTCCCTCAAGTCGATTCATGCTATTAAATTGAGAGAGTGGTAGCAAATGTGCAATGCCTGATGCTGTATTAATTTGTAAGGACCACATCTTCCAATAACTGAACTGTTATCGTTTGTCATGCTATCGAGTAGGCTGGCAACTAATTCATTGATCAGCATATAGATGTTTATTGACTCTGATTTAGCAGAGCAAGATAAAAACAGCACTGCAGCAGTAATTCAATCTCTTGTTATTGCTTGTATACCATGCAGACCTGGCAAATTATGAGGGGGTGGATGATGCTATACAGACCTGAGGTGGGAGGTGGGAAGGTGGTTAATGTCCCAGCATACCATGTTATCCTGAGGTGGGAAGGTGGTTAATGTCCCAGCATACCATGTTATCCTGAGGGTTGAGAGAACTGAAAGGAATGCTCTGCAACTGAGATTTGTTTGTTGTGAATGTATACTGTATTTATGCAGCTGCTTACTATGGTAGTTAAATGCTAACTACTTCTATTTGGTTAAGAAAAGAAAGAAGACAGAGCTACTCATTCGCCCCTAATTCTGTGGTTCGAACTCTAGTTGTCGTCATTTCTTTTTGAATGTGCTCCATCAGTGAGAATCTCAACTTGTTACGTTAACTCGTTAAGAACTGTTTTCTTTTCTTGTAAAAGCGTTGGTCCATCTGCTCGAGATCTGAAGAAATTTGCTGAAATATAACTGAGATATGTACTAAGGCAATCACAGCCTTTTATTTCTCAAATATGCACCTGCCAATTTGTATTGGAAGGAGAAGTGATTTCACCCTGATCCATTGTTTTTTCAGAAAAATCGCCCTGATTCATCATATGTTTAAAGTGCGCAGGCACCGATATAAAATGATTGGCTGCAGGCAAACAACTGTCTGGCAATTATCAGTGTCATGGATCTGAATTTGGACTTTCTGTGTCATGGATATGAAACTACCTTACCATTTCCTCTATACAGTTCCATAGTGGATGCAGATCACTTGAAGAAATGAGGAGACAAAGATGGAGTAGGAGATCGAGTTATGCCAGAGACGAAGCGAAGATGGAGAAGGAGATCGAGTTGTGCCAGAGACGAAGCGATCAGGTCCTCACCTGAGCATGCAAATATTATTCATCTTCCTCCAGGTTATCTCTCATGCATCTTCTGTTGCGTCATATCAAGTGAGGTTGCCCTGAAATATGAATGACAGCCTGCACCATGCGGTTCATGTTTATAGTGGCGACAGAAATGCATTACTCGATTGACACAACTCATGGGACACATGACAAAGAATCTGATGCACTGTGATGATTATTCATAGTTCTCATCTAATCAATTCGCTCCATTATGTCGTCCGAAAGAGCATATTCTTTAATGTCTGTATTCACAAGCACCATTCAGTTATAATGTTGTATACGTCCAAGTGGAATTGAGAAGCATGGGATGGTGGGAGGGAGAATTACAAATGCATTTTATGGCATGGACTCTGCCTTTTCTGCTCATAAAATAAGGGTACTGAAATTCACATGCATATTACACAAGAGAAAGAACTAGAAACTAGTGCAGAAGTATGATACGTTACATCTGTACGTAGATTTCAAACTGTTTCTGCATGGTTGCAACACACAAGCCAGTCACATAAATTATGACATTTGATATGGTACAAATGATTGCCCCTAAACCACTCGCTACATCTTTCATCTAATCATCTAAGAGAGCCATCGACTCGAAACATCAATTTCAAACCTGAAACCAAGTCAACCAACCCAGTGCTTACTAGTCAACAATACTAGCTATAGCTAAATACATGGCATCAGCAATGTACACACAAATGCAAAAACCTCATAGCACACTGGTCCATTTACAATGCTAATTACTTGACAATCGACCCAATAGATTGACCTGCCAAAATAATTAACATAACACATTGTTTAACCATCAGCGGTAAAAAATATGCTTGAAGATTGTTGTTAGAAGGAATGCATCAAGAGATTGAGATAGTACCAGGAGATTATCCCATAGAAGGGGATTCTGGTTCAGAACCACTAATTGATGTAAATGTTGATAGTGAATCATCGCCGAAGTTCAGTTGTGATACGGATAGCCGCCTTGAATCTCCGAAGTATCTATTATAGCGACTGGAATATGATTTGGGTGTCGAAAGCTCAGGGGTGGCACTGCCTAGGGATGATCGGCGAGGTGTTGGGGTCATTAGTCCATTACTGCTTCCATTTGAACGGTAACCGTTTGTCTTTCTGGTTAAGCTGCTCGTTCTCTTTGGGCTTGGTTTGGAGCCAAAAATCGCTTCTTTCTCTGCTAGCAGGATGCTCTCCAATTTCTTCTGATCCTGCAATATAAAAAAGTGATGTTTAGACCAGAATATGCCATTTATTTTTTCAGTCAATAATGGTGATTTGGTAAGTAATCACTACCCGGTATTGCCTTTTTTCCTCCTCCTTTTGTTTTCTGTTAAGTCTGTACTCTTCTAGAACAGATACTAGTCGTCCCTGCCAAATCATATATATGAGTCAATTAATTGAAGAAACAAATGATAAATGCTTACACTGCTGATAAGATTGTAGGCATACCCCATCATATAGGAATGGCTTATTTCTTGCATTTTCCCAAGCGAAGGTACGGTTTATCAGATTGTCCATCATAGCTGAGGAAGATATGGGTCATGCGTTGAACTAAACTGAAATACTCGAATAGTTCTCCAGCATTGGAGTTAAAGCCTACCTGGAATTTTAGTGACCAAAATCCGTGCCTTTTCTGCCCTTCTAAGGTTTACATGAGCACCCCTTCCAGAACTATACCTCTTCGAGTCCTGCAAAAGAGCTTTGGTGTCATTTTTCATGATTTAGGGAACTACAGAATTATCTAGAAAAACGCATGCGGGTAGGTTAGTCCGTGCAACAAGTGCACATGCTATGCTCAGAATTTGAGCATTGTAATTCCAAAGCAAATAGGCTTAAAACTACCTGGTTATATTCTTCAAGCCAAGCTTCTTCATCACAGGCAGCAATCCATTTATTTATCCTGTCCATAATATCTTTTCGACTTAGTGACTCTTCTTTTGCTTTCAATATTTGTGACTCGATATTCGTCAGGAGCTCAGAAGGATCAATAGTGCCTGCATGGAACATGGGCAAGAGAGTCACAATTTGTAAGAAATCAACCACTGGTGAAGATAGTACTTGAGCAAGATGAATAAAGTACAACCAGAATCAATCAGAGCGTTAGTTTGCTCAGGGGCTGTGCTGAGATCAGGTTCTATGTGTGCCTTCTTGCATATATCTTCTAATTCGGCCCTTCTCTTCGTGACAATTTCTTTCAATCTGTTGGTTTTAAGTTCTGTTAACCTGTCAACCTCATCTTCCATCTGCATAAGAAATCAACACCGAAATTGTTAAAAATGATTAAGGTAAGCAACAAACAGCGTACTAAAGAAAAAACAAAGGCGAACTGGTAAAACCTTCTCGATTGTTTCCTGGGAAAGAACACCAGCGGATGTGATTCCCTCTTCTGGTGATATGAGAATGCTGATTACTTTGCTGAATTGTCTCTTCTCCTCTTCAGAAGAGTCCATTAACTTCCAGAGGTGACATAATGATTCCATTGTGTCTCTCATCTATAGGCAATCGATTGCTTGAGAATGTATTGTGCAGAACTCATATATAACAAAAAACTGAGAAGAAAGGAACCTTGAGAGTACCTTATCGATTCTAGATTTTCTCTCTGCTTTAAGATTTGATATTGTGCTAGCAAGGCCTTCCAGTGTGCCATTGCTGATGTTTCTGGACTGCTCAACACCATTCTGATGTAGACTGGGATGAATTCCGTTTACGGTCTTTGCGAAATCAATTCCAAGGACTCCACATAAAGAATGCACTTCATTTACATATTTCAGAACTTTGTGAAGTCTATCAGACTGAAAATATTGCAAACAAGAAAACATTTCCAGTCAACACTCAATCCTGAAGTAACTTAAATTAGATGACCCGCAGTCCTAGACAGTTGATACACATTACATGGCAGCAGTGGCGGAGCTACCAAAAAAATGTTGGACGGGCCGGATAGTATAAACCGTGCTACTAAATTAAATTCAATGCATTATTGTGGGTTGGACTTCATTTAAAACTTTTTTTTTTGCTCCAGCCCAGGGCGGGCCATGGCCCTTTCAGCCTTGCTGAAGCTCCACCGGGGCATGGCAGTGGCTCTAGCTTTGCAAATTAATCATCTTATATCACTTTATAGAAATCTAGGAGGCGTTTTTTTTATGAGTTGAACCATTCCTGAATACTCGAGCATTCCTTAGCAGCTGCCAGTTCTATTTATTCACGAGTACCGCAAGAAACAAAATATTTTGAAAGGCAACTGAATGTTTCAGACTAGCTAGCTTATTCAGGACGGTTTACCTTATCCTTCTGAAGAGCACGAAGTTGCGCTTGGTAGCTATTAAGCTTCCTTGTCGACAAATCATGTTCATCATCAGCTAGACTGTTTACATTATCACCCTGATCATTCTGCCCGCTTAACTCAGATCGTATCTTCTCAATCTGCGATCGAATATCGTAGTACTGCTTGATCCTTTCTTCTTTCTTGCATTTCAGGTCGTCGAGCACGGGAACGACAGCGGCAAGTTGTTCCTTGAGTGACACGTAGCCCTTGTCTTTCTGGGCAGGCGGTGAGAAATTAACAAAAGCATCCTAGTAAAAAGATTAAATTAAGGTGGTGCTGCCTAGGGATTTAGTATAAGCCAGTAGCTACTTTTGACAAAGAAAAAGCAAGCAGGCGTCGACAAGTCCTATTTAGTAGCAACCCACAAGTTGAATCATGCATGTTACCAACAACAGCCAGATTCCATCATCTCAAGGGAACCTAGCAACCACTCAGGAAGCCAACAGACAACCAACCCAATTAGTGCATCATGATGATTAGTATGCATACCTTGAGATACAGCTTGTGCTCCCCTAGAGTGGCCATTAACAATGCAACCTCAGCTTCCTTGGTGGCCACAGACTGGTGCAGCTGGACCCTGGTCCGATTGGCGTCGTCCACCTTCCTGCGGTACACCTCCAAGCACTCCCTTTCTATCTCTGACAGTACCTTGCTCTTCTCACCCTCGCTTTCCCCTACCTCCGTCCAGATTTGCTGAGTGCCAGAAACAACAGGGCAGACATCAGTAATGGTGCTTCAACCTTATGCTTGGTCAAATAAATGCAAGGTATTTAATCAACAACGCATTTCGATCATCATTACTACTTTGTCAGTGCCTGATTCATGTACTCCCCTGCCATCTTTACAATTGTTAAAGATGTTTACAGTACAGTACAGCCATAACGACATGATGGCATTACGGGTGAAAACAGAGTAATTAGTTGAGAGGGAAAAAAATGATAAATTTGTCCCACCTCAACTGCCTGGCGCACCAAGCCGAATAGAATCAACAAGGAAATGCTTTTTTGAGGTGGTGAAGAACCAGAAAGGTGACAAAGAGAGAAGCTTCCACCATAAAGCCACACTGCCCTGAGGCATGCACTTCACCTGCCGCGCAGCTCACCACCAAGAAAAAAGAAGACGACCAACAACTACACAAGGAATACTCGCTCACGCTGACGCAGTACTCAGGTAAAAAGCTCTGACTTTTTCGCAGCCTGTGTAATAACCCCAATAACACCCAACCCTCGTTCCATTGTCAAAATAAAAATAAAATGACACCCAACTCTCTAGTCTCAAATCGCAGAGGACACTCAACCACAGTGCACTTCCAACAGTGATTTTCACCTATTACTAGACTAGAAGAGATGGAACCTAAACTTTTCTTCTGACATCAAGCATACGAATTGGGTTAACACAAGCGTAGACAGCGAGAACAAATTCACCAAGAGAAGATAGCCAAGAAGAAGAAAAAGACAGACAAAACGCTACGTTGCAAAATTTGTTTCCAGAAAACAGAAGTCTACTTCACTCAATACTAGCATTAGCGAAAGGCGAGGGTGAGCAGCAAGTAAGTACCTGAAGCTCCCTGAGCAAAGCGCCGGAGCCGGTGCCCTCCATGCCCACCATGGAACGGAACCAAGCAAGCAGAGGACGCCACCAAAGGGAGGAGCAGCCCAAAGAAGCGAGGAGGCAAGCAGACGAAGGGACGAGTCGAGGAAAGGCCGTCCGTCCGTCCAGCTACGCCGCCCTCAGCAGCAGCTAGGCCATTAGCCAGAGCGGCGCCTGAGCCTTTTATTTAGCCTCTCCTCTCCTTGGGATCAGGAAAAGAAGAGGAGAAAAGCACACGCGCCGAATGCCGGCAGCCCCTTGGGATCAAAGCGATTCTGGAAATCCTAGTCTAGCCAGCTATGTTGGCCCCTCCCTTGTGTCGATCGAAGCGATGGGAGGGCAAAGGGTGGAGGAGCGGAGAGGAGGAGAAGGGCAAGGTCGCATGAGAATTTGCGAGCTTTTTTAGGTTCGGTTGGCTGGGGTTTTGCCGGTTGCTTATAGGGAGGGAGGGAGGGAGGGAGAGGGGTTTGCTTGTCGCGGGAGGAGGTTGGGAGTGAGCAGAGGCCAGCGGAGAGGCGATGGCGGGTGGCCTTTGTCTTTCCTTTTATTTAAGGTTTATTTAATGGTGTGTGGCTGTGCACGGAAGATTCCCTCGGAATTTTGTTCAAGCTATCAAATGATTTGGGCCTGGCTAGTGCCGAATACTTTTACGCAAGGAACAAAAGGTTGTTACTGCACCGCGCCTCGCCAAATTGGCACGGGCAATTTCCATATATATAGTATAAACTGCGAGTTACTTTTTAACCGAACGGGAGGTGGTTCGGTTCCGGCCGGGACATCGTAGCAATGCTATGCTTGTACCGCAGTACCAGCAGGGTACTGCAGCTCGAGTCTCCCTCCCCTACACTTTATCGTGAGCCGTGAAGGAGGCCATGAAGTGGCAAGGGAGGCTCACCGAATCCACCTGAGCGGCCCGGCCGCAGGGTACCTGAACTGGAACATACATCCTCGCGCCATTAACTGCATGCTTGCGCCCTCCTTTATTATGTCGCCACGGGCGGCACCCATGCGATCATGTGATGCTTGCTGCTCTTCACTCCGATGATCAAGCCCGGACCGATCGTTGCCTTCTCTGGGGCGGGCAGAGTGGCCGGTCCGAAAGAAAGGCCTCCACGATCCCACCTGACCTAACTAAAGGTGCGCAGAACCAAACCAACCAACCAGTACCCCCGCACGTACGATCAGGGGCAGAATTCTTGCGAAATAGCGGATCGTCCAAGCTGACAATTATCGGGCATCTGAAATTCTGAACTGGGAAAACCTGGCAACTGACGAAATGCGGCTTACTGTGTAGAGAGTGGACAGTGTAAATTCACATAATGCAGCTTATTCTGAACTTGGAACAAGTTACTCTTATGCCCCGGTTAACCCACGGACAAACCAAGGTCACTATCGTGCCTCCGGGTTGGGTGGTTGAACCATGTGGATGGAGTCAAAACCCTTCCTAATTAATCTCTTCATTGGGCAAGCTGAGGTCAAACACGCCGATCCTCCTCAAGCCACGCATGCATCTCGCTTGATTAGGCCCGGAGCGTTGGCGTATTTGCAGCCCTTTGTGGGAGCTGGCTAGCTAGCTTGTGCATGCCTGATTAATTAGGTGCGGCTAGTTAATCAGCCGTGCGGTCTGCGTCCGAGTAAATGATTGGGACCGGCGAAGGAATTGATTAGACGTTGTCAAGCGATGAGAGCAAGGGACGCTGAGGTTGACGCCCGACCGAACTCCACATTGACCCCAGAGCTTCATCGCGCTGCGTCATGGCCTCGTCCTCCGCCGCATCTGCGTGATACCCCGTAATGCGATGTGTGCTGCTGACGTGCATCGCCATTATCCCATCTTCTTTTTCATAAACACGCAGATCGGCGCATCATACTGTCAGGTTTCAGTATCGAGCCCTGGTAGTACGTACTACTCCCTCCGTTCTTAAATATAAGTCGTTTTAGAGATTTCACTATTGACCTACATACGGATGTATATAGACATATTTTAGAGTATAGATTCACTCATTTTGTTCCGTATGTAGTCTCCTATTAAAATGTCTAAAAAGACTTATATTTAGGAACGGATGGATCGCCCGCAGCCTCGAGATACAGCTGCTTCCCACGGCCGCCGCGCGGGGAATTAGAGCATCTACAACCGGACCTCTCAAACCCGCCTCAAACGCCCGGGCGGGCCACCCGGTCACTTTTTTTTACCCAGACGGACCCCTCAAACGGCCCTCAAACGCCCGGACTGACCGGCACCCCCCATATCCAGCCCAAATATGAGGAGGGTATGGGGGCGCCCGAACGCGCCCGGGCACGCCCGCCACGTCGGAGCCGGCCCATGCTGGCCCACCCCTACCCCACCTATATTCGTCCCCATCCGCTCGCCGGACCAAACCCTAGCCACTTCACTCCCTCCCCTCCACTCCCCTCCGCCACCCGAGCTCTCCTCCGGCTCCTTTCGGTCGTCTCCGGCATGGCGGGCAGTGGATCCGAGTCCTTCAACTCCAGATCCGTCGACCCCGAGCTCATCCCGCGCGGCCCCGAGGAGGAGATGGCCATCCGGCTTGCGCTCCGCCGCGCCCAGGAGGATGCCCGTGGACGGCGCGGCTCGGACTCCCTCCGTCGGGAATCCATTGCGTCCGCCCAAATGGCGCATGGATCCGGCGTTAGGCAGGTCGTAGCAGCCTCGCCGGAGGCCGTGCGGTCCGCCTGGCGTCCGAACGCGGTGGCGGACGCGCAACCCCTCCGGTGGCGCGCCGATTTTCGGGACGCTTCCGAAGAAGGCATGGCTCGGCGTCGACGTCGTGCAAGGCAGCGGGCGCGGGAGGCGGCGGATGCCCTCGCGGCGGCGGACGTCGGCGAGACGGAGTTGCATTCTCCGGCGCCCCGTATGGCGCATCAGTCCGGGCACCGCAACCGCATCGTCGTGGACGTCGGGGGATCTTCCCCGGATGGATCTATCATCGATCTGACGTCCACCGGCACCGTTCGGGTTCCGGTCTCCGACGAGGAAGAGTAGGGCATGGGAGACGGCGGGGCCACGAGTCCCGTGAGCCAGCTCGTGTCCCATGCCCTACTCTACCTTGCTGGCGACCGGACCAACACTCTGGGGAGTGCAGCAGGCCGCTGGACATGGCCACGGCGAAGGGGCGAGCTGGGAGGGGATCACGTTGCATGTAATAATATGGACTAGAGGTTTCTAATTTGAGATGTCCGGATGTGAAATGTGTTTTATGAGGGGTGACCGGTCACTGTCCGCGGACGCGTCCGCGGGCGTTTGAGAGGTTGGATTTGTCATGTCCGGCCGTAGATGCTCTTATCCTTCCTGCATGCCGCGGCTGGTAGTGTACGTGCGTGCCGCGTACCTTCCCTTGGTGGACGATGGACGTACTGTGGTTGGGAAAGAGAGGTGGAGCTGCCCGCACTTTCCAGGGGCCCAGCCGCACCCGTCGTCCGCGCCCCGGATGTGACCGCCCAACCGTACGTGCGCTTCTGCTTTGTAGAGAAGAGTAGGGACCCGACACGGACAGACGACGCAAGCGGCGGGCAAGAGGAGAGTAGACATCCGTGTATCAGTATGTACGTGATGTGTGTTCACATGCGCTACTACGTACGTACATCCAATTATGTATCGCAGGCGCCAACCTTGAGCTTGATTGGCAAATCATCATCATCTAGGACGAAAACCTCTGCGTACGGATGCATGGCGCACGTACAGCTCCCTGGGGTGCATGGTACGCGTACTCGATGGTCCATATGCGGTTGAGTGGCCTCTTCCGCAGGCTATCCAATCGTTGACTGACCTTCTATACGCGCGAAGTGTACATGGTACTGATAAAAATCACTGAAGTGATTCAAAAAAAAAAAAAAACACTGAAGTGCTGGATGGATCATGGATGGTAGCGCTAATAATGGATGGTACTAAAGTGGGCTGCTCAGCCGTATCTCTTGATCGGCGGGAATGTTGCCGACGACTTGATCGGCGGATATCAGCCAGGCATCCAAGAGTGGAGGGAATGTTCATTGTCGATGACATGATCGGTGGAGACATCGGCCGATATCCGCTGAAATTGCGTCTCCTTTTCGAACCATTGGAGGACCCAAATGCGGTACCATGTTCACAGATGCTGAATTTGGGATTTGATGGCCCAAGTAAAATGATGAAAAATATATAGGGGCAGAAAATCCAACGGAGTAGGTTCATCGCGGCGCAGTTGACAGTACGTTGGGGGGACCCCGGACTAGACTGGACGAACTAGTATACACCGTACCTAATGGTTGGCGGCTGACCAGCTGCTATCCACAGGAAGAAACAGCTGCCTCTATCAGTGCTTCCAAGCTGGACCTGGACGGATAATATCACATTCTCGTCGCCTGGCCAGACCATCGGACCATCTCCAATTGAACTGGACAAATATGTTTCTTATATATCCTAGGCATACCCTGACACGAGCCGTTCACCACTCATTTATCCGCATTTGCAACCAAAATCCTATTTTCTAACTCTTATTTTCATATAGTACTACGTACAACGTTCATTCCATCACACGTACTCTATGACGAACAAGCTATATATTTGAAAAACAAAAGTAGCCTAATTCTACTTGTCGTCATAAGAGAATCTACAACCGGACCCCTTATACCCATCCCAAACGCCCGGACAGACCGTCTGGTCAGGAAAAATCGACCCAGACGGACGTCCGGGCTGACCGGCACCCCTCATATCCAGCCCAAATATCGGGCAGATATGGAGGAGTCCGGATGTGTCCGGACACGCCCGTCACGTCAGCCCGACACACCATGGACCCCACAAATACCCCATTCCGAAAACCCTAGACATCCGGCATTTCACTCTCCGTCCACTCCACTTCCATCCCTCCGCCCTCCGATCCGATGGCCGGAGATGGAAGCAGCTCCGACGGATTGAACGTTGATGTGGATGAGGTGGCCCTCCACATCGCGTTGCGCCGGTCGCTGCAGAACCAAGGCGGCCCCGACGGCGGAGGATCTTCATCCTCCGGGGCAGTCGCTCGTCGACGGAGCGCGGCGACGTCGCCGGCCCTTCCCGCGAGGCGTGCAGCTCCAGCCGCTCCCGCTCCGGCCTGTCCGCTCCAAGTCAGGTACGCCGTCCACCTCCACCACCTTGTGCTCCGGAAGCAGTGCCCAGCCACCGTTGGATCCTCGTGCCCGCGTCGGGGACGTGGTGCACGAGGACGCCGGAGTCCGAGGCGCGAGCGGCAGCGGGCGAGGGAGAGGTGGGAGGCACTGGGCGTGCGGCGTTCGACCTCGAGCGCGCCGGTCGACCCCATGGACGCGCTACTCGCGGGCGGCCTCCGCCGCAAGAATGTCGACGCGCTCCGACTGGCCATCCAGTTATCGGAGCGTGAGGCAGCGAGGGAGGTGAAGGCGAAAGCGTCCTGCCATTCGAAGGAGCAGGACCGCCTATTTCACAGGTTGTCCGGCATGCGGTGCAACTCCGACGAGGGCGACTCCACCTCCGGCTCTGACGACGACGACGCTCCACCGCACGCCGACGCCTACACGGAGGAGGGGCACAGTCGCGTGGACGACCGAAAGGGGAAGGGGCCGACGAGGAAATGGCGATTTCCTCCGCTCTTCCCCATTTTGTTTATATTTTAAGTATGTTTAAGTAGTTTGTAGTTTGGATTTGCCGATGAACTCCGATGAATTATGCTCCTTTTGTTCGGCGATGCAATCCGATCCGATGAATTGTGTTGATCTACTTTCGTTTACGTAGCGTTACATGGGTTGTATGGATATGAGGATTCAGATACGAGGGACGCGGATGTGGAAGGCAAAAAATGAGGCGCGCCCGGTCAGTGTTCGCGGGCGTATGAGGGCCCATATTGGCAAGTTCCAGCTGTAGATGCTCTAAAAGATGTAGATGACCCCTTTTTGAAGCCGCCGACTTCATGGTAATTGACGGCGGGGCGAATCTTCGACATCTCCTCCTCGCCATCGTTATCCACGAAGACCCGCTCCCTCCTCACATACCACGAGGTCGGAATAGGCGACGAGCTTCGTGAAGGCAGTGGCGCCCACTTGCTCCGTCTCCAACCATGCTAGGTGATTTGCCTGTCTCCGTGGCTTGGGCATTGTGGAACTTTGCCTTCGTCTTTCTTCATGCCAAATCTGTCGAGTTAAATCTTCATGCCCGATGCCAGTGTAGATCTAGGATTTTAAAATATGGTGGTTCACAACACGAATTTTTTCCATAACAAATATGCATGCCAACTACGATAGTAGGAATAAATGATATGGTATTACAGACGTACTAAAATTCTCAATCTAGTCTGAATTTCGCATAATAGGTTGCTACATAACATTTCCTTCATTATTCTTTACTATGCTTGTAAGTTTTGTCTTAAGTTTGACCGAACTTATTGTCTTAAAAAGGTATAAACATCTACAATACTAAGTATAAACAATATGAAATTCAGTTTCATCATGTGATGGTGAATGTGGTCAGAGCGAGCGAACCGGATCCAGAACGAGACATTCCATTGGATGGATTGCATGAAGCACCTGCATGTAGCAGGTGCTCTCGCATAAGATGTTGGATTTGATGGAGGAGGTGCAAGCAGAGATCTAGGCGTGCCAGCGTAGCATGGATGCCGAATTAGAGATCGTGGCAGAGGTAAATCATCACCGAGGCTACTGTGATAGAGCGTGCTCGGATGGATCAACCATGGCAGCAGAGGCCAGAATTGATCCTAGAATGGGTAGTGGAGGAAGTGAAATCCCCGATCCCAATCTAGAGGGCTCGACGGGGATGCATACTTAGGTATGTTACCTGCCCAACCTCACCTCCCCCGGTACCGTCTGCATATCGTTATGGTCCGTTGGCAAGGAATCTTTCGACATCAACAGAGAATCCATGTTGGACACTAGAGGACAGACGTTTGAGGGTTGTGTATCTGCCCCGCTTGGCTCCCCTACATCATCCGCGGAGATTTTGGATTGGATGTTTCTGAATCTTGGTCTCCAGTTCCCATGTAAGACCATGACCTGTCTGCAAATGCATCCAACACTCATGAGCAAGCCCAACACCAGACACATCTTCTCATATCATCAATAGCATGATTGCAGCTATAATATTCATGGATCCAAGAGTGGTAGCTTCTCAATTAGACGATGAGATTTTGGTAGAGGAACAAAGAGTAAGAATGATCTGAGAAATGAGCTTACCGAGGGAGGGTTGTGATTCCATACAAAATCTGGTCATGAGGATTTGAGTGGAGGCGTCAAAGGAGGAGATTGCACGAATGATCCCAAATCAATGCGTATTGATGACCCACAAGTATAGGGGGTCAATCGTAGTCCTTTTGATAAGTAAGAGTGTCGAACCCAACGAGGAGCAGAAGGAAACGACAAGCGGTTTTCAGCAAGGTAATTTCTGCAAGTACTGAAATTGTAGGTAATAGGTAGTTTGATAGCAAGATAATTGATAACGAGTAAGTAACGGTAACGGTAAATAAAGTGCAGCAAGATAGCCCAATCCTTTTGTGGCAAAGGACAGGCCAAAACGGTCTCTTATAATAAGCAAGCATTCTTGAGGGTACATGGGAATTTCATCTAGTCACTTTCATCATGTTGGTTTGATTTGCGTTCGCTACTTTGATAATTTGATATGTGGGTGGACCGGTGCTTGGGTGTTGTTCTTACTTGAACAAACCTCCCACTTATGATTAACCCCTCGCAAGCATCTGCAACTACGAGAAAAGTATTAAGATAAAATCTAACCATAGCATTAAACATTTGGATCCAAATCAGCCCCTTACGAAATAGCACATAAACTAGGGTTTAAGCTTCTGTCACTCTAGCAACCCATCATCTAATAACTACTCCACAATGCATTCCCGGCCCAAAGATGGTGAAGTTCCATGTAGTCAACGTTCACATGACACCACTAAGGGAATCACAACATTCATATCATCAAAATATCGAACGCATATCAACTTCACATGATTACTTGCAACATGACTTCTCCCGTGACCTCAAGAACAAAGGTAACTACTCACAAATAATATTCATGCTCAAGATCAGAGGGGTATTAAATAGCATAATGGATCTGAACATATAATCTTCCACCAAATAAACCATATAGTAATCAATTACGAGATGTAATCAACACTACTAGTCACCCACAGGTACCAATCTGAGGTTCCGGTACAAAGATTGAACACAAGAGATGAACTAGGGTTTGAGAGGAGATGGTGCTGTTGAAGATGTTGATGAAGATTGGCCTCCCAAAGATGAGAGGGTTGTTGGTGATGACGACGACTTCGATTTCCCCCTTCGGGAGGGAAGTTCCCAAATCGCTCCGCCGGAGGGCAAAAGTGCTCCTGCCCAAGTTCCGCCTCGAGACGGCGGCGTTCTGTCCTGAAAGTCCCCTCTTGATTTTTTCTAGGTCAAAAGACCTTAAGTACCAGAAGATGGGCACCGGAGGTGGGCCGGGTTGGCCACAACCCACCAGGGCGCGCCTGGGGGGCCTGGCGCGTCCTGGTGTCTTGTGGTCACCAGGTGCCCCCCCCTCCGGTAGTTATTTGCTCCAGTATTTTTTATATATTCCAAAATAATTCTCCGTGAAGTTTCAGCTTATTTGGAGATGTGCAGAATAGGTGTCTCTGATATGCTTTTTCAGGTCCAGAATTCCAGCTGTCGGCATTCTCCCTCTTTGTGTAAACCTTGCATATTATGAGAGAAAAGGCATTAGAATTACTCCATAAAGCATTATTATGCATAAAAACATTATAAATAATAGTATGAAATCATGATGCAAAATGGACGTATCACGTATCTGCGGAGCAGATTATCGCCTGGGTGATGGTAGCAATGGACTCCCCGCTCAAGTCATGTTGAGAAAAATGGAAAGCATTACGGTTGATCCAACCAGCCAATTCCGCATCCTTGAGAAAGCCAATCCCAAATCTCTGAATCCTCCCGCCCAATAGATGGATTAGTGGTGAAAAGAATACATGTGGATAATTTTAGGGCTCCTACATTTCTTGATGCTAGTAAAGCTGGTTTAATATGAGGAGTCTAGTTGCTAGTAAGGTTGTTCTCCCCTCACCTTTGTCGATCTTAAAGAATTAGGGTGGGTTCAGATTTCTTCAGACGAGTAGGAGGTCCTGTGTTTTGCTTCATAAACAGGGCAGGATTGACATCGGCACTAGGCTACCACTATCCCTTTGATTGTCTACCCGACTCAGCTGAAGTTTTTCATGGTCAGCTTTGGAGAGCTATATCTTTCCCACCAGATCGAGAGGAAACTAGGGTTTGCAACTTCCCCCATGTCTCCAGCCACACCGCCGTAAGACCACCTGACCAAAAGAGCGACCAAGAAATGGCCGATGGAGGTAGAAAGCGTGAGAGAGGCAGGAATAAGGGTAATAGATCCAATGGTTCCTCTGGGAAGTGGCAACAGGAGCAGGCATCGCTGTAGCCGGCGATGGGCGCTCCCCTGCCTCAGTCGTTCTTTGGGTATGAATACCAAGGACTCCCTCCACCATGGGTTTCACTGGCTAATTTCTAGGGCCATTTCTTCCTCAGCAGTGGGCTGGGATGCAACAACCGTGGTTTGGTGCTCCTCCACCGATGCAAGGTCAATCTTTTGGCCAGGTGATGCAACAATAGTAACAATGGGATTATGGCAATGCCCTAGGTGGAGGTCAGAGGTCAAACAGGAAACAAATCAAGAACCTGCAGAAAAGAAGCAAGTTTTTGTTCAGCAGAGTGCGACCACTGTTAACAAAGATTTCGTATCATATGTCAGTGTTATCTGCTTTAGTTGTGGAGAACCTAGGCATCACATGGACAAGTGTGATAAGCCAAAAAGTTGTTTTATTTACAAAATGCCCAATCACAAAGTTGATGCATGTCTTATGAGGAAGAAACCACATATAACTTTGCTAGATTTGTTGGTAGTGTAGCACTGCAGCTCATGGTTTGGGATTTTACCATCTAGATATACCTTATGTTAATTCATTAGACAACTCTCGCTTTGGGGTATCACCATACACTAGTAGAGAACAGGGCATCTGTCCCAGTTCCAGAGGGCCTTTAGTCCCGGTTCTGCAACCGGGACAAAACGATCGGGACTAATGCCGATCGCTTTTAGTCCCGGTTGGCTTACGAACCGGGACCAACGGTGCTCCACGTGGACACACGGCGGCGTCGAGGCAGGAGGACCTTTGGTCCCGGTTCGTAACAAGAACCGGGACTAAAAGGCGCTGGGTTTTTTTCTGGAAAGGGTCGTGTTTCATTTTTTGTTTTCATTTTCTTTTATATTTATATTGTATTTTCACGCGGGTTTTCATTTTTGGAAAGGGCCAATCGCAACATCATATTTTCATCTAATTCACATGATCACTTGCATCCATCCACCTTAATCAAATATATGTCATATAACTCATCATCATCTTACTCATCTAACAACTCATCATCATCTTAATCATACCAAGTTAAAATCTCATAAAACATAAAAACATCATAATAGTAATCATCCTAATCGATCATGCAAGTTAAAATAAACCAGAAAAACTTCTCTCTCATATAGGACCTAGTCGTCCCTCCTAGGTAAAATGACATAAAACAGAATAACACCTATGTCTCCATGATGAAGCAAAGAGATCCAACGGTCTCCAACTTGTGGCTTCCGATCCTTCTTTATTTGTCCCCATGCTTCAATTTGGAGCCGTCTTGGTGGTTTGCGCTCAGTCGAGTATGCAAAAGAGAACTCGGGCTGGAAGGGGCTTTTAATTGTCATATTACCTTCGGGTTGCATCAACGGAGGCACAACTTCATTTGGCAGTTTCTGTTGAAGAACATAATAGTAGCCTAGTTAGCAATGTAATCAATACCATTTACGCAATAGTATAGTGTACTTAATTAGCAACTCTTACCAAGATATTTCGGCGAATGTCATCCGCCCTCAACCTATGCACTAGTGTCCTGTACAATGTATAATTTGGGCCAGTTCCCAAATTATACGGGAAGATCTCCCTACCAACTAGGACACCAATAACAAAGTTGATAATATCATCCTTCTCCTCCCAAGTTAGATGTGATCCATAAGTGTAGTGTGTCGTGTCAATTATTTTCTGTGTTTCACTCGAAGAAACGAAATAAGCTGTAAATTATAAATTAACAAATTTAGTATGGATGAACACCAACTATTTTTAAATATAGAATGCAAATTACTTGACAAATATGCATGGTTGATAAACTCACATGGAGGTAAAACAGGAAGCATATCGACATCCACCCAAATGTCGATGTTACCTTCAATATGATCTTCAGGACGAAGATCGAAGGTTATTTCCATATCCTCCTGAAATCCATATGCCTTGCAAAGAGCTTCCCAATTTGAGCACCCTAATTCTGTGTTATTAACTGCATTCATTACTTTGACCAGAAATGTGTGACCATGTTTAGTCCTCAGGTTAGCTCTCCTCGTCTCGAAACTCTCGTGCTCTTCGAAACCGAGCCTCTCCAAGAAATACCGTCTTGCATGACAGGGGATGAACTAGTCGAATTGTATAAAACAGAAATTAGACGTTGAAGCAAAGAAACAAAAGTCATGCTTAATTACGAAAAAACACTTGTCATCGTTGCGTACCGTAGAAATATCGAAGTCCTCGTAAAGCTTCATGGTGAAGAACCTGCCGTCTCGCAGCCCAGGCCGGTCGCAAAGACCCTTATCTTCGCCGCACTGTTCACACGTTTGGCACCTATGGTCGTCATCAGACGACGACATTTCCTGCAAAATACAGGCACTAGGAGGTGTTCCCTGCAATAACATATGCACATGACCAAATAGACCTAATTGCAATAACATACGCACATGACATATAAATTGATTATTACTTTTGGTCTGTCGAGGCTTTCCTTAAATAACTCTCAGATCTCATGGTGTGTTGGTCCGCACTCTCTCACACTGATATGGTGGTGTATATATTGGTGGACACTCTCTCACACTAATAGTTCGACCGTCGGTGATGGGCGCACCCCCTCTTCTCTCCTTGCGCATTATACCGAGGTATATATCGCAAGAAGAGAAGAGGAGGAAGCGCCCCCCACGACAATAGTCGGGATTCCTCCATCAAGAACACACATGAAAGTCACACAAGGAGCAACGACAGACCAAAAGTCACACATGCATTATAACAATATAATATCACTAATACAATTATAATGAACTCGAATATAATATCACTAATACATTTATAATGAACTCGAATATAATATCACTAATCCAGTTAATGCATCATCAAATATTAACTAATACATTTCTAATATTATCATATAAGATCACTAATACAGATCGAATATCCTAGAATCCAAAGTGGAGGACGGTGAACTCGGTTCACTAGCGGTCTCTAAGTCGCTGCCAGTGGACACCCAAAGATAAGGAACCATCACCGGATCATAACTCGGGTGAGATCCCTGAAGAACCTGCCAGGTATTGGAGAACCTGGCGTCCAACGCCGCCATGTAGCGACGGACGTGCTCGTCCTCCTCCCTGACACGGCGACGTACCACCTCCGCGGGGCCCCACTGCCTCTGCACCGAAAGTGGCCCACGCGACCGCCACCAAAGAAGCTCCGGGTCGACGACAAGACCAGGATTCCTCACCAAGCTCCGAGCCCGGGAAGGTAGCACCTCCCAGTGCCAGCCCGGCGGAGCCCAGTCCCGGACATTGCGCCTCTCAAGCATGATGTCGCCGCCGACTCGACGACGACGAGGATGCGGGCCAGGCATCATCGACGTCGAGACAAATTCCTATGAGAACATTTTCTTATCGTTTAATGTTTTGCTTTTTTAGAAATGCGGGATTGGCATCGTCGACGAAAACAAATTGTGGCTATAGAAAATATCATTTTATTTAACAACAATAAAACAACAATAACATTTTTAATGACAAAGCCTAGTGATGTGTAAGTTAGCAAATAAAGAAGCATCTTCCTCATAGATCAACAAATCAACTTAAAATGCCATCTTAATTTCCTAACTAACTTAAAATGCCATCTTAATTTTCTAACTAGCCCTGGATCCGCCACTGACCGCCACTGCTTCGGCCGGCGACGGACGCGGGCGACGACAGTAACCGCGGGGGGGAGGGAGGATAGCTAGGAGGAGGAGGGGAACGGCGGTGTGGCCGGTGGCTCACCTAGGAGGAGGAGGAGGCCGGAGCGGACTCGGGGAGGCGACGGCGTCGGGGGCGGTGACGGGGATGGCGTCGGGGGCGGCGACGAGGAGCGAGCGGGCTCGGGGAGGCGACGGCGAGATCCGGCAGCCTGGCGGCGTCGAGGTGGTTTTCGGCGCCGTCGGGGGAGAGGGAAAGCAGATGGATTTGGAAACTTTTCCAAGTCCCGCTTATATAGTGCAACCTTTAGTCCCCGTTGGTAGTTCCAACCGGGACTAAAGTCCCCCCTTTAGTCCCGGTTAGAGCCACCAACCGGGACTAAAGGTAGTTTTCGGCAGCCCGAAAGGGCGGGAAGCCCAGCCCTTTAGTCCCGGTTGGTGGCTCCAACCGGGACTAAAGGGGGGAATTAGTTCCGGTTCGATCCACCAACCGGGACTAAAGGGTTGGTCCTGGCTGTGGTGGGAGTTTAGTCCCACCTCGCCAAGCGAGAGGCGCTCGCACCTGTTTATAAGCCCTGCCCTCTCTGCCTTGTTAAGTTCCTCTCAAATCCTAAATTCAAAGTGAAAATAGATGTGCTTGTAGAGAAAATTCAACCTAAATTCAAAGTGCTAGAAGCACTTCGAATTACTAGCACTTTGAATTTAGGTTGAATTTTCTCTATAAGCGCATCTATTTTCACTTTTGCTATTTTTTATGTTATTTTTTTGCATATTAAAAGTTCTTAACAAAAAATACTTTCTGAATATTATTTTTGCTATTAAAGTTTTTAACAAAAATAACTTTGATAATTTTAGTTGCATAAATTTTATATAATATTAAGTTAAATAACTTTGATCGGATGAAAACACGTCTATTACAAAGGGATTTCAATTTTTTGAACATATTTTAACTCAAGACTTTTTCTGCATTCAATATGCACCATTCAAAGCCACATCATCACTTTTCAACCCTTTTCTGACTTCATTTGCTAGTTTTCATGCATTTCATGATTTATTTTGAGCTAAAATGACCCTGAATTGAAAAGCACTGCAAATGAACTCTGAAATGGTTGAAAGTTGGCATGGTATCATAATTTCACCCAGATAGCATGTGCTAAAAAGTTGAGAGGGTTACCGGAAAAACTGGATGCACTTCGTGTACAAACTGGACAATCTGTTTCGAAGTATCAGGGTTTCGGACGAAAACACGTCTATTACAAAGGGATTTCAATTTTTTGAACATATTTTAACTCAAGACTTTTTCTGCATTCAATATGCACCATTCAAAGCCACATCATCACTTTTCAACCCTTTTCTGACTTCATTTGCTAGTTTTCATGCATTTCATGATTTATTTTGAGCTAAAATGACCCTGAATTGAAAAGCACTGCAAATGAACTCTGAAATGGTTGAAAGTTTGCATGGTATCATAATTTCACCCAGATAGCATGTGCTAAAAAGTTGAGAGGGTTACCGGAAAAACTGGATGCACTTCGTGTACAAACTGGACAATCTGTTTCGAAGTATCAGGGTTTCGGACGAAAACACGTCTATTACAAAGGGATTTCAATTTTTTGAACATATTTTAACTCAAGACTTTTTCTGCATTCAATATGCACCATTCAAAGCCACATCATCACTTTTCAACCCTTTTCTGACTTCATTTGCTAGTTTTCATGCATTTCATGATTTATTTTGAGCTAAAATGACCCTGAATTGAAAAGCACTGCAAATGAACTCTGAAATGGTTGAAAGTTTGCATGGTATCATAATTTCACCCAGATAGCATGTGCTAAAAAGTTGAGAGGGTTACCGGAAAAACTGGATGCACTTCGTGTACAAACTGGACAATCTGTTTCGAAGTATCAGGGTTTCGGACGAAAACACGTCTATTACAAAGGGATTTCAATTTTTTGAACATATTTTAACTCAAGACTTTTTCTGCATTCAATATGCACCATTCAAAGCCACATCATCACTTTTCAACCCTTTTCTGACTTCATTTGCTAGTTTTCATGCATTTCATGATTTATTTTGAGCTAAAATGACCCTGAATTGAAAAGCACTGCAAATGAACTCTGAAATGGTTGAAAGTTTGCATGGTATCATAATTTCACCCACATAGCATGTGCTAAAAAGTTGAGAGGGTTACCGGAAAAACTGGATGCACTTCGTGTACAAACTGGACAATCTCTTTCGAAGTATCACGGTTTCGGACGAAAACACGTCTATTACAAAGGGATTTCAATTTTTTGAACATATTGTAACTCAAGACTTTTTCTGCATTCAATATGCACCATTCAAAGCCACATCATCACTTTTCAACCCTTTTCTGACTTCACTTGCTAGTTTTCATGCATTTCATGATTTATTTTGAGCTAAAATGACCCTGAATTGAAAAGCACTGCAAATGAACTCTGAAATGGTTGAAAGTTGGTATGGTATCATAATTTCACCCAGATAGCATGTGCTAAAAAGTTGAGAGGGTTACCGGAAAAACTGGATGCACTTCGTGTACAAACTGGACAATCTGTTTCGAAGTATCACGGTTTCGGACGAAAACACGTCTATTACAAAGGGATTCCAATTTTTTGAACATATTTTAACTCAAGACTTTTTCTGCATTCAATATGCACCATTCAAAGCCACATCATCACTTTTCAATCCTTTTCTGACTTCATTTGCTAGTTTTCATGCATTTCATGATTTATTTTGAGCTAAAATGACCCTGAATTGAAAAGCACTGCAAATGAACTCTGAAATGGTTGAAAGTTTGCATGGTATCATAATTTCACCCACATAGCATGTGCTAAAAAGTTGAGAGGGTTACCGGAAAAACTGGATGCACTTCGTGTACAAACTGGACAATCTCTTTCGAAGTATCAGGGTTTCGGATGAAAACACATCTATTACAAAGGGATTTCAATTTTTTGAACATATTTTAACTCAAGACTTTTTCTGCATTCAATATGCACCATTCAAAGCCACATCATCACTTTTCAACCCTTTTCTGACTTCATTTGCTAGTTTTCATGCATTTCATGATTTATTTTGAGCTAAAATGACCCTGAATTGAAAAGCACTGCAAATGAACTATGAAATGGTTGAAAGTTGGCATGGTATCATAATTTCACCCACATCCATTGCCGGTTCATCTGCGTGCATTATATAATTAAATGTATCAAAAACCATTTCAGAACATCATGAATAGAGAAGTGATCAAATGTTATTACTGAAAAAATAAATACATAAAGTTCATACATAGTTCTCATAGAACAACATACAGCTCTCTAGAGCATCTAATTAAAACATAAATTGAAACTAACATACAACTATGTAAAACATTTAAATGCAACAACAAATGCGATCATAATCGCAACTAAGGTAACAATTGAGCCAACAGCATAATGATACCAAGCCTCATTATCAATGGCATATTTTCTTATCTTTCTAATGTTCAAGCGCATTGCATCCATCTTGATCTTGTGGTCATCGACGACATCGGCAACATGCAAGTCCAATTTCATCTTCTCCTCCTCAATTCTTTTCAATTTTTCTTTCAAATCCTCGTTTTCTTTTTCAACTAAATTTAACCTCTCGACAAGTGGGTCGGTTGGAATTTCCGGTTCACATACCTCCTAGATAAACACATCTATGTCACGTTGGTCGGCACAATTGTCATAAAGACTAAATGAAACAAATAGTTATAAAAGATAATATACCACATCCGAATCATAGACCGGACGAGGGCCGACGTGGGCGGATACCATGACCATGGCACTATATAATAACAAACAATAATAAAAGTAAGAAATTTATACAAGTATCTATGTAAATCATACAAGTAAGATTTTTTTTGTTTTAAAAAGAAGATAAGAACAAGAGGCTCACCACGGTGGTGCCGGCGACGAGATCGGCGCGGGCGATCGACGACGGTGAGGACGGGGACGGGACGTGACGGACCGCCAAACCTAGACAAATCTTGAGGAAAATGGAGCTTGGAGGTCGAGCTTGGAGAGGAGAAAGCTTAAGCGTGGCTCGGGCATTTCATCAAACACCTCGTGTGCATAGGAGGTGAGAGCAGAGCAGCACACACCTCGCACACGCCGGCCGGCCAAAAAACAGAGGAGTGAGCGGGCAGGGGCGAGCATATATATAGGCATATCTTTAGTCCCGGTTTGTGGCTAGAACCGGGACTAAAGGGACTGGGCCAGGAGCGAGGCCCTTTAGTCCCGGTTCGTGTCTGGAACCGGGACTAAAGGGGTCAGACGAACCGGGACTGGTTCCTGACGAACCCCGGCCGGCGCCCTGGCCGCTCGAACCGGGACTGATGCACCCATTAGTCCCGGTTCGTAACACGACCGGGACTAATGCAATATTCTGGCCCGTTTCAAAGCCCTGTTTTCTACTAGTGATATTCAATGTAGACTATCCTCACATTCTTTTAAATGTCCTTCAAGTCGATGGAGATGGCCACCATGAAGAACTCCCCCTCCGATAGAGTACCGCAAAAGTCCTCTAGCATGAAGAGACACACGTGTGCGCAGGTGGAAAAATCCAGGCGCAGAAATGTTGGGGAACGTTGCATGGGAAACAAAAAAATTCCTACGCACAGACAAGATCTATCGATGGAGATTCATAGCTACGAGAGGGGGAGTGTATCTACATACCCTTGTAGATCGCTAAGCGAAAGTGTATATAACGCGGTTGATGTAGTCATACGTCTTCACGATCCAATCGCGATCCATCCCGATCTAGCGCCGAACGGACGGCACCTCCGCGTTCAGCACACGTGCGGCTCGATGACGTCTCTGTCTCCTTGATCTAGCAAGTGAGGGTGGAGTAGTAGATGGGTTCTCAACCAGCACGACGGCGTGGTGGAGGTGGTGGTGGAGCAGTGTCAGCAGGGCTTCGCCAAGCGCTACCGAAACCACGAACGGAGGAGAAAACGATCTAGGGAGAGAGGGAGGCGCCAAGGGCTTGGTGTGTCCTCTTGGGGCGCCCCTTCCCCTCTATATATAGGTGGAGGGGCGTGGAGATCAGCCCCTCCAAGCCCTAGGGCGCAGCCAAGGGTGAGGAGTTGGACTCCTAGTCCAATTCTCTCGCTTTCCATACATATGTGGACTTTCCACCTCTCCCAAGCCACATGGGCCTTGAGGGACTTGTACGCCTGACCCAATAAGGCCAGGGCGCCTCCCCTCAGTCCATGCAAACCCTTGGGACGCGGTGGAACCCTTGGTGGACTTCCGGACTCCTCCGGAAGTTTCCGGAACCTTCTAGAAGCTTCCCGGTACAATACCGAAAAAACCCAAAACTTTTCCGGTAGCCAAAATATGACTTCCCATATATAAATATTTACCTCCAGACCATTGCAGAGCTCCTCGTGACGTCTAGGATCTCATCCGGGACACCGAGCAACACTCGGTCACCAACATACATAACCCAATAATACTATATCATCATCGAACGTTAAGCATGCGGACCCTAAGGGTTCGAGAATCATGTGGACATGACCGAGAGACCCCTCCGGTCAATAACCAATAGCGGGACCTGGATGCCCATATTGGTTCCCACATATTCCACGTAGATCTTTATCGTCGAACGACGATGCCAAGGATTCAATCAATCCCGTATGCAGTTCCCTTTGTCCAGCGGTATGTTACTCGCCTGAGATTCGATCGTCGGTATCTCCATACCTAGTTTAATCTCGTTATCGGCAAGTCTCTTTACTCGTTCCGTAGTACAAGATCCCGTGAATAACTCCTTAGTCACATTGCTTGCAAGCTTCTTGTGATGTTGTATTACCGAGTGGGCCCAGAGATACCTCTCCGTCATACGGAGTGACAAATCCCAGTCTCGATCCACGCCAACCCAACAGACACCCTCGGAGATACCTGTAGAGCACCTTTATAGTCACCCAGTTATGTTGTGACGTTTGACACACACAAGGCATTCCTCCGGTGTCAGGGAGATGCATGATCTCATGGTCATAGGAACAATTACTTGACATGGATAAAGCAGTAGCAATAAACTAACATGATCAAATGCTATGCTTATGGTTGGGTCTTGTCCATCACATCATTCTTCTAATGATGCGATCCCTTTATCAAATGACAACTCATGTCTATGTTCAGGAAACCTTGACCATCTTTGATCAACGAGCTAGTCTAGTAGAGGCTCACTAGGGACATAGTGTTTTCTATGTATCCACACATGTATCTGAGTTTCCGATCAATAAATTCTAGCATGGATAATAAATGATTATCATGAACAAGGAAATATGATAATAACCACTTTATTAATTATTGCCTCTAGGGCATATTTCAAACAGCCTCCCACTTGCACTGGAGTCAATAATCTAGTTCACATCACCATGTTATTTACATCGTAATGAATCTAACACCCATAGAGTTCTGGTTATGATCATGTTTTGCTCGTGGAAGAGGCTTAGTCAATGGGTCTGCCACATTCAAATCCGTATGTACTTTGCAAATATTTATGTCCTCCTCCTTGATGTAATCGTGGATGCAATTGAAGCGGCGCTTTATGTGTCTGGTCCTCTAGTGAAACCTGGGCTCTTTGGCTAGAGCAATGGCACCAGTGTTGTCACACAAGAGAGTCATCGGATCTAGTGCACTGGGCAGAACTCCGAGATCTGTCATGAACGAAGCTTCATCCAGACTCCTTCCATCGTCGCTTCCGAAGCAGCGATGTACTCCACTTCACATGTAGAATATGCTACCACGCTTTGCTTGGAACTGCACCAGCTCACCGCTCCACCATTCAGAAAATATACGTATCCGTTTTGAGACTTAGAGTCATTCGGATCTGTGTCAAAGCTAGCATCGACGTAACCCTTTACGACGAGCTCTTGATCACCTCCATCAACGAGAAACATTTCCTTAGTCCTTTTCAGGTACTTAAGGATATTTTTGACCGTTGTCCACTGTTCCATTCCTGGATCACTTTGAAACCTTCCGGCCATACTTATGGCAAGGATGACATCTGCTCTCGTGCATAGCATCGCATACAATACAACGCCTATGGGTGAAGCATAGGGGATGACACTCATCTTTTCTCTATCCTCTGTAGTCGCTGGGCATTGAGTCTTACTCAACTTCACACCTTGTAAGACAGGCAAGAACCCTTTCTTAGACTGGTCCATTTTGAACTTCTTCAAAACCTTATCAAGATATGTGCTTTGTGAAAGTCCTATTAAGCGTCTTGATCTATCTCTATAGATCTTTATGCCTAATATGAAAGCAGCTTCTCCGAGGTCTTTCATTGAAAAACTCTTGTTCAAATACATCTTCACGCTTTCCAAAAGTTCTGTATTGTTTCCAATCAGCAATATGTCATCCACATATAATATTAGAAACGCTATAGAGCTCCCACTAACTTTCTTGTAAATACAAGCTTCTCCATACTTGTATAAACCCATACGCTTTGATCACCTCATCAAAACGAAGACTCCAACTCCGAGATGCTTGCACCAGTCCATAAATGGATCGTTGGAGCTTGCACACTTTGTCAGTATTTTTAGGATCGACAAAACCTTCTGGTTGCATCATATACAACTCTTCCTTAAGGAAACCATTAAGGAACATTGTTTTGACATCCATCTGCCGGATCTCGTAATAAAAAAATGCAGCTATTGCTAACATGATCCTGACGGACTTAAGCATCGCTATGGGAGAGAAAGTCTCATCGTAGTCAACTCCTTGAACTTGTGAAAACCCTTTTGCAACAAGTCGAGCTTTATAGACGGTGACATTACCGTCCGTGTCCGTCTTTTTTTAAAGATCCATTTATTCTGTATGGCCTTACGATCATATGGTAAGTCCTCCAAAGCCCACACTTTGTTCTCATACATGGATCCTATCTCGGATTTCATGGCCTCTAGCCATTTGTTGGAATCCAGGCCCACCATCGCTTCTTCATATCACGTAGGTTCATTGTTGTCTAACAACATGACCTCCAAGACAGGATTGTCGTACCACTCAGGGGCAGTACGATTCATTGTCGACCTACGAGGCTCAGTAGCAACTTGATCTGAAGTTTCATGATCATCATCATTAGCTTCCTCTTCACTTGGTGTAGGCGCAGCAGAAACATCTTTCTGTGTCGTGCTACTTTCCAACTGAAGTGACGGTTCAATAACATCATCAAGTTCTACCTTCCTCCCACTCAATTCTTTCGAGAGAAACTCTTTCTCGAGAAAGGACCCATTTTTAGCAACAAACACTTTGCCCTCGGATCTGAGATAGAAGGTATACCCAACTGTTTCCTTAGGGTATCCTATGAAGATGCATTTGTCCGCTTTGGGTTCGAGCTTATCAGGTTGAAGCCTTTTCACATAAGCGTCGCAGCCCCAAACTTTAAGAAACGACAGCTTAGTTTTCTTGCCAAACCATAATTCATATGGTGTCATCTCAACGGACTTTGATGGTGCCCTATTTAAAGTGAATGCGGCTGTCTCTAATGCATAACCCCAAAACGATAGTGGCAGATCAGTGAGAGACATCATAGATCGCACCATATCCAATAGAGTACGATTATGACGCTCGGACACACCATTACGCTATGGTGTTCCAGGTGGCGTAAGCTGTGAAACAATTCCACACTCACATGCATGCCAAACTCATAACTCAGATATTCTCCACCACGATCAGATCGTAGAAACTTTATCTTCTTGTTACGATGATTTTGTACTTCACTCTGAAATTGCTTGAACATTTCAAACGTTTCAGATTTGTGTTTCATTAAGTAAATATACCCATATCTACTCAAATCGTCAGTGAAGGTAAGAAAATAACGATATCCACCGCGCGGCTCAACACTCATCGGACCGCACACATCAGTATGTATGATTTCCAACAAGTCACTTGCCCGCTCTATTATACCGGAGAACGGTGTTTTCTTCATCTTGCCCATGAGGCATGGTTCACATGTATCAAGCGATTCAAAATCGAGTGATTCTAAAAGTCCACCAGCATAGAGCTTCTTCATGTGTTTTACACCAATATGACCTAAGCGGCAGTGCCACAAGAAAGTGGTACTATCATTATTAACTTTGCATCTTTTGGCATCAATGTTAAGAACGTGTGTATCACTAATATCGAGATTCAACAATAATAAACCATTCACATTGGGTGAATGACCATAAAATATGTTACTCATATAAATAGAACAACCATTATTCTCTGATTTAAATGAATAACCGTCTCGCAATAAACAAGATCCAGATATAATGTTCATGCTCAACGCAGGCACCAAATAACAATTATTTAGGTTTACTACTAATCTCGATGGTAATTGAAGAGTGAGCGTGCCAACGGCGATCACATCAACCTTGGAACCATTTCCGACGCGCATCGTCACTTCATCCTTCGCCAGCCTCCGTTTATTCGGTAGTTCCTATTTCGAGTTACAAATATGAGCAACTGAACCGGTATCAAATACCCAGGCACTACTACGAGAGCTAGTGAGGTACACATCAATAACATGTATATCAAATATACCTTTGTTGACGTTGCCAGCCTTCTTATCAGCCAGGTACTTGGGGCAATTCCGCTTCCAGTGGCCAGTCCCCTTGCAATAGAAGCACTCAGTCTCAGGCTTGGGTCCAGCCTTGGGTTTCTTCATGGGAGCGGCAACTTGCTTGCCACCCTTCTTGAAGGATCCCTTCTTTCCCTTGCCTTTCTTGAAACTAGTGGTTTTATTCACCATCAACACTTGATGCTCCTTTTTGATTTCTACTTCCGCGACTTTCAGCATCGCGAATAGCTCGGAGACAGACTTGTCCATCCCTTGCATATTATAGTTCATCACGAAGCCTTTGTAGCTAGGTGGCAGTGACTGGAGAATTCTGTCAGTGACCGTTTCGGGCGGAAGCTCAACTCCCAAATCATTCAAACGGTTGTAGTACCCTGACATTCTGAGTAGGTGCTCACTGACAGAACTATTCTCTTCCATCTTGCAGGAGAAGAATTTATCGGAGGTCTCATACCTCTTGATCTGGGCATTTGCTTGAAATACTAACTTCAACTCCTGGAACATCTCATATGCTCCATGGTGTTCAAAACGCTTTTGAAGTCCCAATTCTAAGCCGTACAACATGGTGCACTGAACTATCAAGTAGTCATCAGAACGCGCATGCCAGACGTTCACAACTTCTGCAGACGAAACTGGAGGGGGTGGCGTGCCAAGCGGCGCATCATGGACATAAGCCTTTTGCGAAGCCGTGAGGATAATCCTCAGATTACAGACCCAGTCCGCATAGTTACTTCCATCATCTTTCAACTTAGCTTTCTCTAGGAACGCATTAAAATTCAGGGGAGCTACTGCGCGAGCCATTGATCTACAACATAATTTTGCAAAGACAAATTTAGACTATGTTCATGATAATGAGATCAATTAATCATATTACTAAAGAACTCCCACTCAAATCAACATCCCTCAGGTTGTCTAAGTGTGACATGATCCAAATACACCAACCCAAGTCCGATCATCACATGAGATGGGGTGGTTTCAATGGTGAACATCTCCATGTTGATCATATCTACTATATGACTCATGTTCGACCTTTCGGTCTCCTGTGTTCCGAGGCCATGTCTATACATGCTAGGCTCGTCAAGTTTAACCCAAGTGTTCTGCATGTGCAAAACTGGCTTACACCCGTTGTATGCGAACGTAGAGTCTATCACACCCGATCATCACATGGTGCTTCGAAACAACGAACCTTCGCAACGGTGCACACTTGGGGAGAACACAATTTTATCTTGAAATTTTAGTGAGGGATCATCTTATAATGCTACCGTCGTTCTAAGCAAAATAAGATGCATAAAAAGGATAAACATCACATGCAAATCATATAAGTGACATGATATGGCCATCATCATCTTGTGCTTTTGATCTCCATCTCCAAAGCACCGGCATGATCTCCATCGTCACCGACATGACACCATGATCTCCATCATCATGATCTCCATCATTGTGTCATCAAGTGGTTGTCACGCCAACTATTGCTTCTACAGCTATTGCTAACTCATAGCGATAAAGTAAAGCAAAAATGGCGAAAATAAATTAAAGACAACCCTATAGCTCCTGCCGGTTGCCGTACTCATCGACATGCAAGTCGTGACAATCTATACATCACATATATCACATCATGTCTTTGGCCATATCACATCACAATATGCCCTGCAAAAACAAGTTAGACGTCCTCTACTTTGTTGTTGCAAGTTTTACGTGGCTGCTATGGGAAACTAGTAAGAACCGTTCTTACCTACGCAAAGCCACAACGGTGATAATCAAGTTGCCTTTTAACATTCTACAAGGACCGCCTCTGTCGAATCCGATTCAACTAAAGTGGGAGAGACAGACACCCGCCAGCCATCTTTATGCAACTAGGTTACATGCCAGTCGGTGGAACCGGTCTCTTGTACGTGGACAAGTAAGGTTGGTCTGGGCCACTTCATCCCATAATACCGCCGAATCAAAATAAGACTAAGGAGGTAAGCAATCTGAACATCAACGCCCACAAACTCTTTGTGTTATACTCATGCATATCATCTACGCATAGACCTAGCTCATGATGCCACTGTTGGGGAACGTTGCATGGGAAACAAAAAAATCCTACGCACACGCAAGATCTATCCATGAAGATGCATAGCTACGAGAGGGGAAGCGTATTTAATGCGGTTGATGCAGTCGTACGTCTTCACGATCCAATCGCGATCCGTCCCGATCTAGCGCCGAACGGACGACACCTCCGCGTTCAGCACACGTGCGGCTCGATGACATCTCTGCCTCCTCGATCCAGCAAGCGAGGGCGGAGTAGTAGATGGGTTCTCAACCAGCACGACGGCGTGGTGGAGGTGGTGGTGGAGCAGTGCCAGCAGGGCTTCGCCAAGCGCTACCGGAACCACGAACGGAGGAGAAAACGATCTAGGGAGAGAGGGAGGCGCCAAGGGCTTGGTGTGTCCACTTGGGGTGCCCCCTCCCCTGTATATATAGGTGGAGGGGCATGGAGATCAGCCCCTCCAAGCCCTAGGGTGCAGCCAAGGTCGAGGAGTTGGACTCCTAGTCCAATTCTCTCCCTTTCCATACACATGTGGACTTTCCACCTCTCCCAAGCCACATGGGCCTTGAGGGACTTGTGCGCCTGGCCCAATGAGGCCAGGGCGCCTCCCCTCAGCCCATGCAAACCCTTGGGACGTGGTGGAACCCTTGGTAGACTTCCAAACTCCTCCGGAAGTTTCCGGAACCTTCTAGAAGCTTCCCCATACAATACCGGAAAAACCCGAAACTTTTCCGGTAGCCAAAATATGGCTTCCCATATATAAATATTTACCTCTGGACCATTCCGGAGCTCCTCGTGATGTCCGGGATATCATCCGGGACTCCAAACAACATTTGTTCACCAACATACATAACCCTATAATACTATATCGTCACCGAACGTTAAGCGTGCGGACCCTACGGGTTCGAGAATCATGTGGACATGACTGAGACACCTCTTCGGTCAATAACCAATAGCGGGACCTGGATGCCCATATTGGTTCCCACATATTCGACGAAGATCTTTATCGGTCGAAACACGATGCCAAGGATTCAATCAATCCCGTATGCAGTTCCCTTTGTCCAGCGGTATGTTACTTGCTCGAGATTCGATCGTTGGTATCTCCATACCTAGTTCAATCTCATTATCGGCAAGTCTCTTTACTCGTTCCGTAATACAAGATCCCGTGACTAACTCCTTAGTCATATTGCTTGCAAGCTTCTTGTGATGTTGTATTACTGAGTGGGCCCTGATAACCCACAAGTATAGGGGATCGCAAAAGTTTTCGAGGGTAGAGTATTCAACCCAAATTTATAGATTCAACACAAGGGGATCCAAAGAATATTTGCGAGTATTAGCAGCTGAGTTGTCAATTCAACCACACCTGAAGATTAAATATCTGCAGCAGAGTGATCAGTAGCACAATAGTATGATAGTTTTGATAGCAGTAGTAGCAGTAATAGTGATAGTAGCAGTGATAGCAATATTTTTGTAGCAGTTGGAATAGTAACAGTAGCAATAGTAACTTAGAAAGAACAATATGTGGAAAACTCGTAGGCGCTGGATCGGTGAACTTGTTGGATGATATTCATCATATAACAATCATAACCTAGGGCGACCCAGAACTAGCTCCAGTTCATAAATGTAATGTAGGCATGTATTCCGTAAATAGTCATACGTGCTTATGGAAAAGAACTTGCATGACATCTTTTGTCCTACCCTCCTGTGGCAGCGGGGTCCATAAGGAAACTAAGGGATATTAAGGCCTCCTTTTAATAGAGAACCGGAACAAAGCATTAACACACGGTGAATACATGAACTCCTCAAACTACGGTCATCACCGAAATGTATCCCGACTATTGTCACTCCGGGGTTTACGGATCATAACACGTAATAGGTGCATATGACTAGCAAGATCGGATCAAGAACATAGATATAATGGTGAAAACATAAACGGTTCAGATCTGAAATCATGGCACTCGGGCCCTAGTGACAAGCATTAAGGATGGCAAAGTCATAGCAACATCAGTCTCAGAACATAGTGGATACTAGGGATCAATCCCTAACAAAACTAACTCGATTACATGATGAATCTCATCCAACTCCTCACCGACCAGCAAGCCTACAAAGGAATTA
Source organism: Elymus sibiricus (assembly GCA_039707655.1). Classification (NCBI taxonomy): domain Eukaryota; kingdom Viridiplantae; phylum Streptophyta; class Magnoliopsida; order Poales; family Poaceae; genus Elymus; species Elymus sibiricus. Next base: position 306,062,852 of record CM077671.1, read on the forward strand.
CTCATTCCCGGTGGGGAGCATCATGGAATTGGCGATGGAGAAGGGTTGATGATGACGAAGACCGAAGATTCCCCTCTCCGGAGCCCCAAATGGGCTCCAGATCTGGCCTCCCGAGGAAGAACAGGAGGTGGCGGCAGCTCCATATCATAAAACGCGATGAAACTTTCTCTCTGATTTTTTCTCCGAAAATAGGATTTTATAGCGTTGGAATTAGGGTCAATGGGGCCCCGAGGTGGGCACAACCCACCAGGGTGCGCCTGGATTTTTGGCTCTAGTATTTTCCAGGGCTCCCCCTCCGATGGTTCTTGGCCCCAGTATTTTTTATTTATTGTAAAATAAATCTCCAAAAAGTTTCATCCAGTTTCGAGAACTTTTATTTCTGCACAAAAACAACACCATGGTAGTTCTGCTGAAAACAGCGCCAGTCCGAGTTAGTTTCATTCAAATCTTGCAAATTAGAGTCCAAAACAAGGGCAAAAGCGTGAGGAAAAGTAGATACGACGGAGACGTATCAACTCCCCCAAGCTTAACCCATTGCTTGTCCTCAAGCAATTCAGTTGATAAACTGAAAGTGATAAAGAAAAACTTTTACGAACTCTTTTGTTCTTGTTTACATATATATGCTTAAATAGCACCCAGGTTTTCAGCAAAGATTATGACTAACCATGCCAGCAATAACTCTTAGAAATTATATTAACTCATATCAATGACATAAGCAACTAGCGAGCAATAGTAAAATATCTCAAGCGCCAACACTTTATCAAAACAATCATGATATAATATGACAATAGTGGTATCTCGCTAGCCCTTTCTGAGACCGCAAAACATAAATGCAGAGCACCTCCAAAGTTCAAGCAGCGACTAAACATTGTAATTCATGGTAGAAAAGGTCCAGTCATGCTGCACCCAACATTAACTATACACAATGCATGAGGATGACAATAGTGCTCTCAGGTCTGGCGCTTATTTGAGAAGGTGATGACTCAACGTAAAAGTAAATAGATAGTCCCTTTGCAGAGGGAAGTAGGGATTTGCAGAGGTGCGAGAGCTCAAATCTTAAAATAGAGATAGATATAATTTTGGGAGGTACACCTTTCCTGTCAATGTTACGACCAAGAGTTATCAATATCTTCCATGCTATACACATTAGCGGCGGTTCCCAAGCGGTAAAAGTAAAGGTTTACTCCCCCTCCACCAACAATCACACTCCACGGCTAGCCGAATTCACGGGTACCGTCCATACCAACAACTTTCCTGGGGGAGTTTTGTTTAATTATTTGTAATTTTTGATTTCGGGACTGGGAATCCCTATTACTGCCCCTCTCGTGTAAGGACGAGTGAATAAACACTCATCAAGAGAATAACCCGCTTAACATGGAAGATACTGACTGCCCCCTGTCGCTCCATGAGCGGTCCAGACACACAAAACAGATGTTCATTTGAATTTTTAGAGGTGGCACATGCAAATTTACTTGGAACGGCAGGGTAATACCGCATATAGGTAGATATGGTGGACTCATCTGGAATAACTTCAGTTTAAGGATTTTTATGCACAAGCAGTGTTCCCGCTTAGTACAGGCGAAGGCTAGCAAATAGATTGAGAAGCGGCCATCTAGAGAGCGAAAATGGCCATGAACATGCATTATGAATAATAAACATTGACTACTAGCATGAGTAGGATATGGACACCATGAACGTAAATATCATGAAGGCTATGTTGGTCTTGATTCAACTACATGCGTGAACATGTGCCAAGTCAAGCCACTTGAGACATTCAGAGGAGGATACCATATCATCATGCCACATCACAATCATTTTAATGCATGTTGACATCCAAGATAAATCATTATCCACTCCTAGCTACTTAAGCATGGCATGGGCAACTATAATCTCTAATTGTCATTACAAACATGTTTGATCATAATATGCTGAATCAAGGATACTAGGTTAAACATATTTGCAAAAAAAAACAAGTTGAGTTCATACCCGCTTTTCTCTGCCACAGTCAATTCATCAAATTTCGTCATTATTGCCTTTCACTTGCACGACCGAATGATAAGAAAATAATAATAGTGCAAGAGTGCCGTGGACTAAGCTGGAATGTGCAACATTTTATTTACGAGGAGAAGACAAAGTAATATGGGGTCTTTGTTAGATTAACAATAATGCATATGAGAGCCACTCAACATTTTCATCGTGGTCTTCTCCTTGATACGACTCAAATAAAAGGAAAAGAATTTCAGAGAAACACACTGAAATATTTTTGGAGTTTTTGGTTTTTCTTGAAGAAAGCAAATTAAAGAGGGAAAAACAAAAAACGAGAAAAACTATTTACACGGGAAAGCTCCCAACAAGTAAAAGAAGAAACGAGAAATCTTTTGGGTTTTCTTTTGATACTACAATTAATCTAAGCTGGAAAGAAAAGCCGAAAAGAAGTAGGAAATATTTTTAGATTTTCTCAAAGTTTTTCAAACACGCAAGAAGAAAGCGAGAAAATAAATCTAGCATGGATAATACAATGAAAAAGTATGAACACCGACAATTGGAATGAAATGTGTGAACATGAATATAATGTCGGTGGAAATACGTACTCCCCCAAGCTTAGGCTTTTGGCCTAGCTTGGTAATCACCATCCGTAGTAACCATCCGGTCCTAAGTCGAAGTGAGGTGGAGGCGGCACCTGACTGTCCCACTCCTGGGGCTCCTCCTCAGCCGCTGCTAGGTTGTTCCGGTAGGATGTAATGTCATCGGGCATGATCCTATATCCGTTCCTGGCAATAGAATCAAACAGAGCAGGTGCAGGCAACGGGATAACATCACGGGTTTCGACGCTGAATACTAAGTTGTAACGAATGTTATGAAAAGAATCAGTTGCCTCAATAAATTGGTGATCCTGCAACGCCTTGTGATCAAAATAAACTTGGGGCAAGGGATAATCATGTGGGCGAATCTGAACATTAAAGTGTCTCGCTAAGCGAGTAGCATAAATACCACCATGTATCTTTCACTTAGTCATGTTAAGGTGTAAGCAACGTTCAATAATAGCCCCCATACTAAAGGTGCGATAATTGTGCAGTGCACAGCGTAAAATGGTGAAGTCGGGGGAACTGAGTGCGCCGACCTTCTCCCTAGCGGTTAAACACTTCGCGATGAATAAAGCAAAGTAATGCACAGAAGGAAACTGCAAGCTGGTAGCAGTTGATACGTCTCCAACGTATCTATAATTTTTGCTTGTTCCATGTTGTTATATTATCATTCTTGGATGTTTTACAATCATTTTATAGCAACTTTATATCATTTTTTGGGACTAACCTATTGACATAGTGCCAAAGTGCCAGTTACTATTTTTGCTTGTTTTTTACTTCGCAGAATATCAGTACCAAACGGAGTCCAATCGCGACGAAACTTTTTGGAGATATTTTTTGGGCCAGAAGACATCCAGTGGGCCAAAGAAGTGCCCGAGGGGAGGGTCGAGGAGACCACAACCCACCAGGGCGCGCCAGAGGCCCCGGGCGTGCCCTGATGGGTTGTGCCCTCCTCGGGGCCCCTCTCCACCGCCTCTGACGCCTATAAATTCCCAAATATTCTAGAAACCCTAGAGGAGTCGACGAAAAACACATCCAGCCGCCGCAAGTTCCAGAACCTCGAGATCCAATCTAACACCATCAGGGAGGGGTTCATCATCCTGATTGGTGCCTCTCCGATGATGCGTGAGTAGTCCACCATCAGGGAGGGGTTCACTAGATGGATTCCTCTCTCTCTCTCTTTTGATTCTCAATACAATGGTCTCTTGGAGATCTATTTGATGTAAACTTTTGCGGTGTGTTTGTTGGCATCCGATGAATTTTGAGTTCATGATCAGTTTCTATCCATGAATATTATTTGAGTCTTCTTTGATCTCTTATATGCATGATTACTTATAGCCTCGTATTTGTTCTTTGATTTGGTTTAGTTAGGCCAACTAGATCGATTTTTCTTGCCATGGGAAGAGGTGCTTTTTGATGGGTTCGATCTTGCCGTGTCCTCTCCCGGTGACAGAAGGGGCAGCGAGGCACGCGTGTATCGTTGCTATTAAGGATAACAAGATGGGGTCTATTCCTACATGAATAGATCTTGTCTACATCATGTCACCGTTCTTATTGCATTACCCCATTTTTCCATGAACTTAATACACTAGATGCATGCTGGATAGCGGTCGATGTGTGGAGAAATAGTAGTAGATGCAGAATCGTTTCGGTCTACTAATCTTGGACGTGATGTCTATATAATGATCATCGCCTTGGATATCGTCATGATTATTTGATCTTCTATCAATTGCCCAACAGTAATTTGTTCACCCACCGTGTGCTATACTCATGAGAGAAGCCACTAGTGAAACCTACGGCCCCCAGGTCTACTTTTCCAACATATTGCTTTCCGATCTATCTTTTTGTCATTTTTGTTTTCAGATCTATTATTCCAAAAACCCAAAAATACCTTGCTGCACTTTTTATTTACTCTTTTTATTTTGTGTTCTTGAGAGATCTATCTCTCCAATCTATCATTACCTAATCTATCTTTTTACCGTAGAGAGATTGACAACCTCTCTTTCGCGCCGGGTTGCAAGTATTTGTTCTTTGTGTGCAGGTGTTGTTTACATAGTGGTGGTGATCCTCCTACTAGTTCGATACCTTGGTTTCATAACTGAGAGAAATACTTACCATCGCTGTGCTGCATCATCCCTTCCTCTTTGGGGAAATACCGACGCAGTCTCAAGCCACGTCAGAAGTGGCCTTTGACGCGCCTCTATCTTCACCCACTGTTAAAGTGAGGAGAAAGTCCTCAAATTCCGCTTGTCTAGGCTCTCTTAATTCCCCATCAGAAGGGATCAAGCATATGTCGCAAAAGTCAGTGAGCGGTATCTTGTGAGTTTTAACGTATAGCTTAAACTACACCTTAGGAGGATTATTCCTACTCAGAAAATGAAAAATTTGCACAAAGGAATTTGTAAGGATGTGGTGTTGGTCGCACTTAGCTATGAGGAACTCGGTCAGCCCAGCATTTTCAATGAATTGAGCAAACTCTTGATGGAACCCGGCCTCCTCCATGAAGGCATCATGCGGCCATTCGCACGGCCGCACCTCCACCGTTCTCGGAGTGTGGAGGTCATTGTCCGATGATTCCCCAATGACTCCTTTGGCATTTTTCTTGGAGGAAAACTTCCTAAAGAAATCCATCTTATTCCTATAATAAAAATTCTGAAAATTTTAGTCCACAAAATTTTGTCAACAAAACTTTGTAAGATTGATAGCAACTACTCCTAAGGGTGCATAGAGGCCATATTAAGCATTCAAACCACTTAGAACTCTAAGAATTCAACATGCAAGCTCATCTACGGCAGCACCAATAATAGCTAATTACTCTAAAAATAATCCACTAAATCAAAAACTAATTGGAGCAATGAAGGAGTCACATACCAAGTAGCAACCCCCCCCCCCAAACAGTTTCGGAAACGGAGCTTGGAGCAAAGAGATCGAAATCCGCGGGTTTGAGAGCAAGAACATGGGAATGAGAGCTATGGTGATTTTTTTTCTGGAGGTAGGGGATGACATGGGCTAAAGGAATAAGTGAGGGGGCCACTTGGGGGCCACAACCCACCAGGGCGCGCCTGGGGTTGCTAGCGCGCCCTGGTGTCTTGTGGGCACCAGGTGCACCCCCCCCCTCTAGTGTTATTTGCACCATAAATTCAAAAATATTCAGAAAAAAATCGTATCAAATTTTCAGGACATTCTGAGAACTTCTATTTTTGGGTCATTTTTTATTGTATGGAGAAAACAGAAAACAGGATAATCATGGCATTTTATTTTATTGGACTAAATTAAACAAAAAATAAAAGGTGGGAGCAGAAGATTGTGCTTACTAGATTCATCAACTTCATACCTCTCAAAAATGATCCATTAATAAGGTTGATCAAGTCTTATTAACAACCATTTCCGATTAGCATGAAACCTAAGAACTTTCGTAAAACACTAAGTTACCTCAATGGGGATATGCATATCCCCAACAATAAGTATATCATAGTTATTTTTGGCAGTAGGTAGAGGTAATTGAAAACTTCCAATAGTGATTGTCGGAGATTCTTCAATGACATTTATAACATTCACTTGGAATTGTTTCTTCGGAAAGTGCGCCATATGCTCATTACCATTGATATGAAAAGTGACTTTGCTTTTATTGCAATCAATAACAGCCCCTGCAGTATTCAAAAAGGGTCTACCAAGGATAATCGACATGTTGTCGTCCTTTGGCATCTCAAGAATAACAAAGTCCGTTAAGATAGTAACATTTGCAACAACAACGGGCACATCCTCACAAATACCGATAGGTATGGCAGTTGATTTGTCAGCCATTTGCAATGATATCCCAGTAGGTGTGAGTTTATTCAAATCAAGTCTTTTATATAAGGAGAAAGGCATAACACTAACACCAGCTCCCAAATCACACAAAGCAGTTTTGACATAATTTCTTTTAATGGAGCAATGTATAGTTGGTATTCCCGGATCTCCAAGTTTTTTAGGTACTCCATCCTTAAAAGAATAATTAGCAAGCATGGTGGAGATTTCAGCTTCAGGTATCTTTCTGTTATTAGTGATGATGTCTTTCATGTATTTTGCATAAGGGGCCATCTTTAGGATATCAGTTAAGCGGGTACGCAAAAAGACTGGCCTAATCATTTCAGTAAAGCGTTCAAATTCTTCATCATCCTTTTTCTTAGATGGTTTAGGTGGAAAGGGCATGGGTTTCTGAACCCATGGTTCTCTTTCTTTACCATGTTTTCTAGCCACAAAGTCTCTTTTATCATATCATTTATTTTTAGGTTGTGGGTTATCAAGATCAACAGCAGGCTCTATTTCAACATCATTATCTGGTTCTTTATCATTGTTCAGTTGAGCATCCTCATGAACGTCATCATTATTATTTTCATTATCACTAGGTGAATGCTCATTACCAGACTGAGTTTCAGCATCGGAAATAGAGACATCATTATCTTTAGGAGGTTTTTGTATCTCAGGTTCACAAGAGGTATGAAGAGTCCTATCATTTTTCTTTTTCTTTTTCTTTTTAGAAGGACTAGGTGCATCCGTGTTAATTCTCTGAGAGTCTTGTTCAATTCTTTTAGGATGACCCTCAGGATAGAGTGGTTCTTGGGTCATTCTACCTCCTCTAGTTACTACTCTAGCAGAGAAATCATTCATATTATTGTTCATTTCATCAAGCAATTCTTTTTGAGATTTAGCAACTTCTTCTAACTGGGTTTTAACTATAGAGGCATGTTTTCCTACACCTCTAACATCATTACTGATTCTAAATAACAAGTCACTCAAGCGAGCAATCATATCAGAATTATATCTCAATTGTTTCAGAACATGTGCATTGAAGTGATCTTGTTTCATAATGTAGTTATCAAACTCATATAAGCATTGAGTAGGATGTTTATTGTAAGGGATATCACTTTCATCAAACTTTAATAGAGAATTTACCTCTACCACCTGTTGAGGTGGTGGTGCTTCAAGGCCATGTATTTCTTCAATAGGTGGTAAATTCTTAACATCCTCAGCTTTAATACCTTTTTCCTTCATACATTTCTTTGCCTCTTGCATATCTTCAGGACTGAGAAATAAGATACCCCTCTTCTCCGGAGTGGGTTTAAGCGGTGGTTCAGGGAGAGTCCAATCATCATAATTCTTCAATATATTATTCAATAGTTCCTCAGCTTGTTCAACAGTTCGTTCCCTGAAAACACAACCAGCACAGCTATCTAGGAAGTCCCTAGAAGCATCAGTTAGTCCATTATAGAAGATATCAAGTATTTCATTTTTCTTGAGAGGGTGATCAGGAAAAGCGTTAAGCAATTGGAGAAGCCTCCCCCAAGCTTGTGGGAGACTCTCTTCTTCAATTTGCACAAAGTTAAATATTTCCTGTAAGCCAGCTTGTTTCTTATGAGCAGGAAAATATTTTTCAGAGAATTAGTAAATCATATCCTGAGGACTACGCACACAACCAGGAGCAAGAGTATTGTACCATGTCTTAGCATCAACCTTTAATGAGAACGGAAATAATTTGAGGATATAGTAGTAGCGAATCTTCTCATCATGAGCAAAGAGGGTGGCTATATCATTCAGCTTAGTAAGATGTGCCACTACAGTTTCAGTTTCATAGCCATGGAACGGATCAGATTCAACCAAAGTAATTAACTCTGGGTCGACAGAGAATTCATAATCCTTATTAGTAACAAAGATAGGTGAAGTAGCAAACTTAGGATCACATTTCATTCTAGCATTCAAAGTCTTTTCCTTATACTCGCGTAGTAATTTCTTAAGATCATTTCTATCCTTGCAAGAAAGGATTTCCCTAGTTGTCTCCTCATCCATAACATAACCTTCGGGTATCTTAGGCATTTCAAATCTAGGAGAGCCAGGTCTAATAGGTGTTTCATAGTCATCAGTTTCAAAGGCTTCATCAGTTTCAGCAATCTCATCAGTTTCAATAATTTCATTCTCTTTAGCTCTAGCAATTTGTTCATTAAGAAACTCACCTAGTGGCACATTATCATCAAGCATGGTACTAGCATCATCATAAGCATCATTCATAGCAGAAGTAGCATCATCAATAACTTGCGACAAATCAGGATTAATAGCATGTGGTGGTGTTGCAAGTCTACTCATAACTGAAGGTGAATCAAGTGCAGAGCTAGATGGCAATTCCTTACCTCCCCTCGTCTTAGAGGAAAAAATCTTGGTTTTTGGATCCTTCAGATTCTTCATACTGATCAATTGATATAAATCCCACGTGACTCAACAAATATAGCTATGCTCCCCGGCAACAGCGCCAGAAAAAGGTCTTGATAACCCACAAGTATAGGGGATCGCAACAGTTTTCGAGGGTAGAGTATTCAACCCAAATTTATAGATTCGACACAAGGGGAGCCAAAGAATATTTGCGAGTATTAGCAGCTGAGTTGTCAATTCAACCACACGTGGAGATTAAATATTGGTAGCAGAGTGATCGGTGGCACAGTAGTATGATAGTTTTGATAGCAGTAGTAGCAGTAACAGTGACAGTAGCAGTGATAGCAATAGTTTTGTAGCAGTTGGAACAGTAGCAGTAGCAATAGTAACTTAGCAAGAACAATATGTGGAAAACTCGTAGGCACTGGATCGGTGAACTCGTTGGATGATATTCATCATATAACAGTCATAACCTAGGGCGATACAGAACTAGCTCCAGTTCATAAATGTAATGTAGGCATGTATTCCGTAAATAGTCATACGTGCTTATGGAAAAGAACTTGCATGACATCTTTTGTCCTACCCTCCTGTGGCAGCGGGGTCCATAAGGAAACTAAGGGATATTAAGGCCTCCTTTTAATAGAGAACCGGAACAAAGCATTAACACATGGTGAATACATGAACTCCTCAAACTACGGTCATCACCGGAAAGTATCCCGACTATTGTCACTCCGGGGTTTACGGATCATAACACATAATAGGTGCATATGACTAGCAAGATCGGATCAAGAACATAGATATAATGGTGAAAACATAAATGGTTCAGATCTGAAATCATGGCACTCGGGCCCTAGTGACAAGCATTAAGCATGGCAAAGTCATAGCAACATCAATCTCAGAACATAGTGGATACTAGGGATCAAGCCCTAACAAAACTAACTCGATTACATGATGAATCTCATCCAACTCCTCACCGACCAGCAAGCCTATGAATGAACTACTCACTCCCAGTGGGGAGCATCATGGAATAGGCGATGGAGAAGGGTTGATGATGACGAAGACCGAAGATTCCCCTCTCCGGAGCCCCAAACGGGCTCCAGATCTGGCGTCCCGAGGAAGAACAGTAGGTGGCGGCGGCTCCGTATCGTAAAATGCGATGAAACTTTCTCTCTTATTTTTTCTCCGAAAATAGGATTTTATTGCGTTGTAATTAGGGTCAGTGGGGCCCCGAGGTGGGCACAACCCACCAGGGCGCGCCTGGAGGGGGTGGCGCGCCCTGGTGTATATCGTGCCTAGCCAGGGCTCCCCCTCCGGTGGTTCTTGGCTCCAGTATTTTTTATTTATTGTAAAATAAATCTCTAAAAAGTTTCGTCCAGTTCCGAGAACTTTTATTTCTGCACAAAAATAACACCATGGTAGTTCTGCTGAAAACAGCGTCAGTCCGGGTTAGTTTCATACAAATCATGCAAATTACAGTCCAAAACAAGGACAAAAGTGTGAGGACAAGTAGATGCGAACGAGACATATAAGGCCCAGAGATACCTCTCTGTCATACGGAGTGATAAATCCCAGTCTCGATCCACGCCAACCCAACAGACACCCCCAGAGATACCTGTAGAGCACCTTTATAGTCACCCAGTTACGTTGTGACGTTTGACACACACAAGGCATTCCTCCGGTGTCAGGGAGTTGCATGATCTCATGGTCGTAGGAACAGATACTTGACATGGGTAAAGCAGTAGCAATAAACTAACACGATCAAGTGATATGCTTATGGTTGGGTCTTGTCCATAACATCATTCTTCTAATGATGTGATCCAGTTATCAAATGACAACTCATGTCTATGTTCAGGAAACCTTGACCATCTTTGATCAACGAGCTAGTCTAGTAGAGGCTCACTAGGGACATAGTGTTGTCTATGTATCCACACATGCATCTGAGTTTCCGATCAATACAATTCTAGCATGGATAATAAACGATTATCATGAACAAGGAAATATGATAATAAACACGTTATTATTGCCTCTAGGGAATATTTCCAACAAAAAATCATGAAGGGTTACAAAGTTATATGAAGGCACAAGAACCGAGAGGCTATAGAAAGGAGGCTCAGGGGGGCACGTGGCAGGCCCACGCTCCCCCAGCGGGTGCCCCCTTGACCTATGTTTGTGATCCCCGGAAGCTTCTTGGCTTCGTATCTTCGTTAATTTTTTCTGTTTCTTTTTGGGTATGATAAAATTAATTTTCCTGAAAGTCCAAAACAACGAAAAAACTGGAACTGGGCACTAAATTAATAGGTTGGTCTAGAAAAATAATATAAATTGATGCCAAAACTATGCCAAAATGATATAAAATATTATGAAACAATGAAAAGTTATATAAATATATATGAGACTTATCAACAAGCCAAAGGTGTTTGCGGCTGGTACGAGCATCTACATTTCTTTCGTTTTTTCTTCTCTCTTTTTTATTAGGACTACACTAATTTGGGAACACTATAAATAAAGAGATATAATCGAATGATCCCCTCCCCCTTTCCCATACGCAGATGCATGCACACAATAGAGCACAAAAGCTTATGTAAGACAGATTTCATATTATTTTGGAAATTTCAGTTGCTTTGTAGCTCAAGTCATTCGTTCGATTCACAATGTGTTTACACCACTAAATGAGTTGCAACGAGATACTCAAAACTAGAACCTATGCTGGTATGTTACGGTGGATTTTTTCTTGGGTAAAAAGTTACAAAGCTATATGGAAATTGACGTGGCTTGAGAGTGCGTCGGTATTTCCCCAAAGAGGAAGGGATGATGCAGCACAGCGACGGTAAGTATTTCCCTCGGTTATGAAACCAAGGTATCGAACCAGTAGGAGGATCACGCAACACTATGTAAACAGCACCTGCACACAAAGAACAAATACTTGCAACACGACGCGAAAGAGAGGTTGCCAATCTCTCTACGGTAAAAAGATAGATTAGGTAATGATAGATTGGATAGATAGATCTCGCAAGAACACAAAATAAAAGAGGCAAATAAAAAGTGCAGCAAGGTATTTTTGGTTTTTTGGAAATAATAGATCTGAAAACAAAAGTGGCAAAAAGATAGATCAGAAAGTAATATGTTGGAAAAGTAGACCCGGGGGGCGTAGGTTTCACTAGTGGCTTCTCTCATGAGTATAGCACACGGTGGGTGAACAAATTATTGTTGGGCAAGTGATAGAAAATTAAATAATCATGACGTTATCCAAGGCGATGATCATTATATAAGCATCACGTCCAAGATTAGTAGACCGAAACGATTCTGCATCTACTACTGTTACTCCACACATCGACCGCTATCTAGCATGCATCTAGTGTATTAAGTTCATGGAAAAATGGAGTAATGCAATAAGAATGCTGACATGATGTAGACAAGATCTATTCATGTAGGAATAGACCCCCTCTTGTTATCCTTAATAGCAACGATACATGCGTGCCTCGCTGCCCCTTCTGTCACTGGGAGAGGACACGACAAGATCGAACCCATCAAAAAGCACCTCTTCCCATGGCAAGAAAAATCGATCTAGTTGGCCTAACTAAACCAAAGATTCGAAGAAGAAATACGAGGCTATAAGTAATCATGCATATAAGAGATCAAAGAAGACTCAAATAATATTCATGGATAGAAACTGATCATGAACTCAAAATTCATTGGATCCCAACAAACACACCGCAAAAGTTTACATCAAATAGATCTCCAAGAGACCATTCTATTGAGAATCAAAAGAGAGAGAGAGAGAGGAATCCATCTAGCTACTGCCTATGGACCCGTAGGTCTATGGTGGACTACTCACACATCATCGGAGAGGCACCAATGAGGATGATGAACCCCTCCGTGATGGTGTTAGATTGGATCTCGAGGCTCTGGAACTTGCGGCGGCTAGATGTGTTTTTCGTCGACTCCTCTAGGGTTTCTAGAATATTTGGGAATTTATAGGAGTCAGAGGCGGTGGAGAGGGGCCCCGAGGAGGGCACAACCCATCAGGGTACGCCCGGGGCCTCTGGCGCGCCATGGTGGGTTGTGGTCTCCTCGACCCTCCCTGCTGGCACTTATTTGGCCCACTGGATGTGTTCTGGCCCAAAAAAAATCTCCAAAAAGTTTCGTCGCGATTAGACTCCATTTGGTACTAATATTTCGCGAAGTAAAAAACAAGCAAAAACAGCAACTGACACTTTTGCACTATGTCAATAGGTTAGTCCAAAAAAATGATATAAAGTTGCTATAAAATGATTGTAAAACATCCAAGAATGATAATATAACAGCATAGAACAAGCAAAAATTATAGATACGTTGGAGACGTATCAGCATCCCCAAGCTTAATTCCTACTCGTCCTCGAGTAGGTAAATGATAAAAACATAATTTTTGATGTGGAATGCTGCCTAACATGTTCATCTCATATTATTTTCTTTTGTAGAATGGACATTTGGACTTTTTAGATGGTTCAAAGCAATAGTCTAGTTTTAACATAATGACTTCAATACTCAAGCATGCCAACAAGCAACCATGTCTTTCAAAATATCAACACTAAAGAAAGTTATCCCTAGCCCATCATGCTCAATCATTGATCCATTCATGAAACACACTCAAATATTAGCTACACCCAATGCTCAAGTACGATCATAGTGCCCCTAGTTGGTGCTTTGTAAGAGAAGATGCAAACTCAAATAAAAAATAAAATTTGCATAAAGTAAATATATAGGCCCTTCTCAGAGGGAAGTAGGGATTTGTAGAGGTGCCAGAGCTCAAAGTTTAAAATTGAGAGAGAAAAATATTTTGAGTGGCATGCCTTTCCTGTCAACGAAAATGACAAAGTAGTTCACAATACTTTCCATGCTAGATATATCATAGGAGGTTCCCAAACAAAAAATAAAGTTTATTCCTTTTTCCACCATTCTTTCACAATCCACGGCTGGCCGTATCCATGATTGCCTTCCATACCAACACTTTCCAAGGAATTTATTATTTCACAACATAAAGTAAAAAAAATCATTTCGGAACTGGGCATCCCTATTACCGCCGTACTCTCGTGCAATGACAAGTGAATAAACACTCATCTTGAGAATAACACATCTAGCATGGAAAAATATTGGACACCCCCTACCGTTTCATGAGCGCTACGAGCACACAAAAAGGTAATTTATTTTGAAAAGTAGAGATGGCACATACAAATTTGCTTAGAACGGCATGGAAATACCGCATATAGGTAGGTATGGTGGACTCATATGGCAAAACTGGGTTTAAGGATTTTGTATGCACAAGTAGTATTTCTACTTAGTACAAGTGGAGGCTAGCAAATAGATTGAGAAGCAACCAACCAAGAAACGAAAATTCACATAAGCGAGCATTGAGCATAACTAACACCAAATAATGCACCGTAAGTAGAATGTAATTTCATTGCATAACTATTGACTTTCGTACTTGCATAGGGAATCACAAACCTTAACACCAATATTCCTACTAAAGCATAATTACTCACTAAAATGACTCACATATTACTATCATCATGTCTCAAAACTATTACAAGGAATCAAGTTTAATTTGTCCAATGATCTTCATGAAAGTTTTTATTATATCCTCCTTGGATATCTATCACTTTGGGACTAGTTTCATATATTGCCATTGCATTTGGCAAGCTCAAACAAATTTAAGTGAAGCACATGAGCATAGAGATTTCATCTCTCAAAATAGTATAAGTGAAGCATGAGAGGATTTCTTCAAAATTTACTAACTCTCAAAATAATCTAAGTGAAGCATGAGAGTATTTCTTCAAAAGTTTCCAAGCACACCGTGCTCAAAAAGATATAAGTAAAACACTAGAGCAATTATATAGCTCAAAAAGTTTAAGTGAAGCATATAGAGCAATTCTAACAAATCATGGCATAATTTTGGCTCCCTCAAATAGGTGTGTCCAGCAAGGATACAAGTGACAAACTAAAAAGCAAAGCAAGCAGAGACTTAAATGATACAAGACGCTCCAAGCAAAACTCATGATATGTCACGAATAAAAATATAGCTCCAAGTAAAATACCGATGGTCGTTAGAAGAAAGAGGGGATGCCACTCGGGGCATCACCAAGATTAGTTGCTTGTTTCTCCTTGGATATATCTTGGGTATTTATAGAGCTCAGAGGTGGTGGAGGGGACTCCCGAGGCGGCCACAACCCATCAGGGCGCGCCCGGGGCCCCTGGCGAGCCCTGGTGGGTTGTGGGCGGCCTGGGCTCCCTCCTGGTTGCTTCTTTGGCCCACTGGCCTTCTTCTGGTCCAAAAAAATTCTCCAAAAAGTTTCGTCGCGATTGGACTCCGTTTGGTATTGATATTCTACGAAGTAAAAAACAAGCAAAAACAGCAACCGGCACTTGGCACTATGTCAATAGGTTAGTCCCAAAAAATGATATAAAGTTGCTATAAAATGATTGTAAAACATCCAAGAATGATAATATAACAGCATGGAACAAGCAAAAATTATAGATATGTTGGAGACGTATCAAAAATATAGAACATTTTTTCCATGTTTGAATGCTTTTTTTCTAGATTGGAAGTTATCTTCCGGTATTATAAGGGTTACTAATGTTTTTGATATGTTGTTATCAACAACATGTATTGTCAAACTACTCGTGGATAGTTATCGGTTCTAGAACTAGATTTCGAGGAAACCATCCATGTAACTACAATGCTACTATGGTGGTGATCGTGACATAGCACACTAGACAACTGTAGCTTGGGCAACTGGTAACTATAGTCGTCTCGTGTTGGTAACTGTAGCACAGACTGCTAGGTAACTACATAATCGCTATGTTGATAACTGTAGCATGGACCATCTCGTAACTATAGTTGTCTCATGTTAGTAATTATACTACAGGAAGCTAGTAATTATAGTTTTCTCATGTTGGTAAGTATAGAATGGGCATGTGGTAACTATACAGTTGACATGTTGGTTACTATAGTATAGGAAGCTCGTAACTATAGTTGTCTCGTGTTTGTAATTATAGCACGACAGTGGGTAGCTACTAGTAAATGTTCACATGCTGGTAACCGTAGTTGTCTCATGTTGATAACTATAGCACCAATAGTTGGTAACTACATAATCGTCATGTTGGTAACTGTACCATGAGTTGTTGAAAGAGCATGGTGCCCCCATGTTTGGTTTTGGTAATTGATGAAAATCTCTATGGACTAATTGTTTCCTTGAGTTATACTTGAAGAGTTTGTTCATAGGCATTGCTTGAAGACCATTTGTTGATTTCAAGGTTATTATAAGAATATTATATATTGACCAAGGTGCTATTTATGGAGTTATCCAAAGATTGGTCATGTGAGAGTTGAGCCTATTGCAAGCATGTCTTGAATAAGAAGATTGTGTGAACATTCATGTTTATCTTTAGGACATCATCTTTATGAAGAGAGAAGATAAGATACAAGGTTGATCAAGACTAAGTAAAAAAGAGTGGATTCAAGTTGATCAACACACAAAGCGTAAAAGATATACCGAGTGGGATCATGTGATCTCATGGTATGGTAAGCATTATTCATTACGCTTTGTGTATGTACTAACCCATAGTTTATGTGAGAGTCTTTATGGGGTTAGGTATGTTTTCATGGGCATGCATCAAAAGGAAGATATCATATGACCCATGGAGAATTATGTCAAGTGGTGATCGTCATCATGCTTGCGGTGTGTGAGTTCAAGTGGAGCATCACGAAGAGATCATGCTTGAAGCTTGTCGTACATTCTCGTAATAATGGAAATGTGGAAAAGATGTGCCGAAGAGAGGCTCATCCATAGTGGAGTATGGGCGAGCAATCTACTAGTCTACATTGAGCTAGCGGAATCAAGAAAGGTTGTCCAACTTGAGGAGGAAAAGATCGCCATCATCTAACTCAAGAGGGCTATGCGCAAGGCAAAGCTTTGTCCTTGATAGGTGTTCTATTTTACTGGTCTCATGGTGTTAGTCAGGAGACCGGGTTATAGGATTGATTGACGTACTATCAAGGGGGCTCTGTAGTGAGTAACTTGATCGTATCATTGGTAGAGAGCTCAAACCATTTCATCCGTGAAATCATCTTTCTTGGTTCTTATTTGGCTCCTCTCTTGTGAGTTCTGGAGCTTTTGGTCATCTTCTTGACAAGCTCGAGTTCAGCGAAAACAGATTTCATATGCATCCTCTATTGAGTTTTCGATGTTGGGGGTTTTGCTAGTTCTTCACTGATGGAGGTTTCACACCTTTATATCATTTGCATATCTCTCTTGCCACTTCTGAAGATTTGACAACTCTTGTCGTTAGCTTTCTATCAAGCTTGAGTTCGTTGAAATCAGAGTTCATCTACAGAAGTTATGGCAGTTTTGGTCTTTCTTGCATCCTTCTGTTTTGCTTGGGAATTTATTTGCACCCGAGCGGTAGTACCGCTCGGTACTATGGTAGTACCACTTGCGGCACTTCCGATGTGGACTACCACATCCACTACCGCTTGGGAAAAGTCCTATGTGCAACTTTCTGTTGTCTGTTTTCTTTTAGCGGTAGTACCTCTTGAGAATCAAGGGTTGTGCATGTTTCTGTTGACCAGTCTGCTCTAAGCGGTAGTAGAGTGGTAGTATCACTTGAAAATCGAGGTTTGTGCATGTTTCTGTTGCCCAGTCTACTCTAAGTGGTAGTACTGCTCCGGCGGAACTACCATTCATGTACTTATACTCGTTGGGTTGCGTTGACCGGGATTAGCGGTAGTACCACTTGAGGACGACTAGTGGGTGTAACGATTGGATTCGGGGGGGAGGGGGCTATTTAAGGGGTCTTTTTCCCTAATGGTTATTATCTCTTGAGCTCATGTTTCGCCTCCATTGTTGACCTTCTTGAGCTTGCTATCAATCAATCCCTCCAATGAATCTTACTCCTTAAGGGAAATAGAGAGGTGATCTAGATCTTCATTTCCACCAATCACTTTCTCCTCTAAGTGAGGGGAACCCCTTGGATCTAGATCTTGGAGTTGTTTGTGTTCTCCTTGTTCTTCCTCTCATATTCCTCCATATATTCCGTTGTTTTGGTGGGATTTGGGAGTGAGGGACTTGACCAGTTCGTGTGTTCTTGCCATTGGATTAGTCGCATCAGTTTGAGTTCTCCACGGTGATACGTGGAAGTGAAAGTTGAGAAGTTTATTACTCTTGGGTGTTAGGGCACTCTAGAGCTTGTGCCTCTTGGGTGCCCTAGACGGTCAGTGGTTTCATGAAGCTCAATCATTATGGTGTAAAGCTTTGGACAAGCATCAGGGTCTCCAATTAAGTTGTGGATATTGCCCGAGCAATTTGTATGGGTTGGGCGACCGCCCCCAAGGGTTGCCAATTGTACAGGTTCGGTGACCGCCCCAAGGGTCACCATTTGTATGGGTTCGGTGGCCTCCCTCAAGGGTCCCATAGTGTAATCACATCATATTGCATTGTGCAAGGGCATGAGGAAAATACAGTGGCCCTACTAGCATTTTGGGGAGCATTGTGCCTCCACACAGCTCTAATGGAGATTAGCATCTGCAAGGGTGTGAACTTCGGGATACATCGTTGTCTCCGTGTGAAAGCACATTTGCTCCCTTGGTGGTTTTGGTAATTAATAACAACATATATGTCATTGAACTAATGTTTCCACTAAGCACATTTCAGGAAAAGTTCAATGATAGGGATGGCAAAAGGATTGTGGATAACCCCAAGATGCAAGGAAATAGATTGGCAAAGCTTCAAGCAAGAGGACTCTACATTTTACTTTGTGAGAAATCACTTTGAGTCAATAGGAAAGCCAATACTATTAAAAGGGCGTAAGGTACTGTTGGTGAACAAAATGCTCATACGTGCACAAGTGATAGTCACCAAAAACGCCCACAAGCTCTTCCACAAAAGTCTGTCCAAAGTCAAATATCCAAAATCGGTGCAACCAACACTTTCCACTCGGTGCCACCGATTCCCAAACTCAGACAGACCCATGCCAAACCCTAGCCAGTCGGTGCAATCGATTCTGCATCGGTGCCACCGAGTTCAGTTGCCAACTCTCTGTTTAGCTATTTTCAGTCTTCGGTACCACCGAGATTTGCCAGTCTGTCTCACCGAGTTTCTGGACCAACTCTCTGGATAGCCATTCACAGGAATCGGTACCACCGAGAATTGTGGATCGGCGCCACCGAGTTTCTGGACCAACTCTCTGGTAAGCCATGGTCAAGAATCGGTACCACCGAGATGTGAGAATCGGCATCACCGAGATTGCGCAATCTAACCGTTGGTCACCTGATCGGTACCACCAAGATTTATATATCGGTCTCACCGAGATTCAAAAGTTGCTACCTTTGGAGCAACTCGGTACCACCGAGATTCACACATCGGTGTCACCGAGTTGGTCACTTTAGGTGTAACGGTTGGATTTTTGGAGATGCCTATATATACCCCTTCACCACCACCCACTCGAAAGAGAAGCACTCAGAACAGATCCCCACTCATACCAACTGATTTTCTGAGAGAGAGCCACCTACTCATGTGTTGAGATCATGCCATTCCATTCCAACCATATGAATCTTGATCTCTAGCCTCCCCAAGTTGCTTTCCACCAAATCAATCTCTTCCACCATAGCCAAATCTGTGAGAGAGTGATTGTGTGTTGAGGAGTCTATCATCTTGAAGCACAAGAGCAAGGAGTTCATCGACATTGCCGAGCCTATTACCTTTTGGAGGGTGGTGCCTCCTAGATTGGTTAGGTGTCGCTTGGGAGCCTCCTACTTCGTGTTGTGGAGTTGAACCAAGAAGTTTGTACGGGCAAGGAGATCGCCTACTTCGTGAAGATCTACCCATAGTGAGGCTAGTCCTTCGTGGACGGAAGCCGTTATGGAATAGTCAAGGTTGCTACTTCGTGGACCCTTATGGGTGGAACCCTCCGTGGACTCTCGCGACCGTTACCCTCCGTGGGTTGAAGACTCCATAAACATAGTGTTTCATGTGCACTTACTTTATGATAGCCATAGTGTTTCATGTTATATATCTTCCTATCACTTAGTTGGTCATCTTGCTTAGCATAAGTTGTTGGTGCACATAGTTGAGCCTAGTAGTTTTAGATTGTGGGCTTGACAAATTAAACACTAGTTTTATTCCGTATTTTTTCAAGCCTAAACCATAATTATTGTAAAGCGCCTATTCACCCCTTCTCTGGGCGACATCCATATCCTTTCAGTTGTGTGATAATTGGTAACTATAGTACAGATATCTGATAACTAGAATTGTTTCATGTTGATAACTACAAAACGGGAAGCTGGTAAATACACAATGGCCTTATTCTTAATTATAAGATGAGCAGCTGGTATCTATAGTTGTCTCGTGTTGGTAATTACAACATAGATATTTGGGTAACCACATAATCCCTATGTTGGAACTATTGCATGAGCATCCTGCTAACTATAGTTGTCTCATGTTGATAACTATATTGGAAATAATTGATAACCATAGTTCTCTCATGTTGGTAACATACAACTTGTGGTTGGTGAGTATAGTTGTCTTGTGTTGGCAACTATAGTATGGGTAGTCTGATATTGACATAATGGTAAGTGTTGCATGGGTCGTTGATAACTAAGTTACCCACGTTATAGTTATCACTAGGGTGCGAGCCGCCCTCACACTATTGGCAGCACTTGTGAACCAGAGTATCATATCTTTTCCTCTACTTGTATTCTCCACCACCATATCCTCCCCAAGTGGGTCCAGGTCATCACTGTGTCGTTCTCCTTGCTAGCAAGCCATCCATCGGACAATAAAATTTGATGCAGGGTGATGGACATCAAGAAGGGCGACACCTTAAGCAGTGCCGCGGTTGATAGGCTCGTGCTTTTTTCGTGGAGTATGACCTATGCACCCTCCTTAAGCGGCGTGTCATCTGCCTACCCGCGGTTGAGATGGCAAGAAAGTAGCAATGTGCTCGTATCACTAATATCAGGGAGCAGGATGCCAATGCTGGATTTATACACCTTAGGGTCAATGCTCCACATCCACCGGCTAACGAGGAACAATAGTTGGATCGCTGTTCACAACATAAAGCAGAAAATCATCCACGACCATTTCAGGAGCACTCTGGGGGTGGTCAGCCTAGGCTACTGATTTAAACTGTGAGAGTGTCAATTTCAAAGCAGTTGATTTAACAAGCATGAATGCTAACATCACTGAGAAGGAGGTAAAAGACGCCATTCACCTCATGCCAAGAGACCAGGCAACCGGCCCAGACGGCTTCACTGGCAATCTTTTCCAGAAAGGTTGTCACATTACCAAGGACGACATCATGCATGACATCCACTAATTTAGGAATCTCCGCACTTCAAACCTTCATTGGCTCAACTTGGCAAACATCATCCTGCTGCCCAATAGAGATGGGGTGGAGGATATAGGTGATTAGCACCCCCATTAGACTCATTCACACCATCACCAAAGTCTTGGCAATTCTGCTATGCCCTTTCTTGAAATACCTTGTCTCGAACACGCAAAAGGCCTTCATAAAAAAGAGGAGCATTTAGGAGAACTTCATGTATGTTTGTAACCCCGCCCGATAGCTTAACATATGTAGAACACCCTCCCTACTATTCAAGTTGGACATCGAAAGGCATTTGATTCCATGCGATGGGAGTTCATCCTCGACCTTTTTTAGTGTTGGGGTTTCCTGAACCATTTCTGGGATTGAATTACTGCAGTCCTTTGCTCCTCATCCTCGCGTGTTCTTCTCAACAGGATTGTCAGCCTCCTGTTTGTCCGTGGCCGAGCATAGAGGAAGAGTGACCTTGTATCACCCATGCCTTCTGTCCTCACCATTGACCCTCTGTAGCAGATTCTCGACGTTGCCACCGAACATGGCCTTTTACACAAGATTCGAGGGAGGATGACCATGTTGCGCACTTCCTTATACGCTGATGACGCAACCATCTGTGTCACCCATACCAGAGAAGACATTGAACACCTTGCAGTCAATCACCGTTCCTTTGGCGAGGTCACTAGGCCAGCCACTAACTTTCAAAAGAGCTTTGTCTTCCATATCCGCTGCGGGCACTTAAATCTAGACGAAATAGTTGGTGGTCTTCCTGCCATGCAAACATACTTCCCTCTAATGTATCTCGGCCTCCCTCTTTCGGTTTGGCAGCTAAAGGGGTTTTATTTCCAACAACCAAAGGACAAGATCGCAACAAGCTTCCACCTTGGCAAGGGAGGAACATCACCATGATTGGTCGATCGGCCTTGGAGAAATCAGTCTTAACATCATAAGTGATTTGCCACATCAACCCCTTGGTGGACCCATGGAGTGTTAGAGAGTATCAACAAGATCGAGCATGCCTTTCTTTTGTCGACCAAGGATACTACCATTGGGGCAAAGTGCAAAATCAACTAGGAAACAGTCTGCCGCCCCACCCACCTCGGAGGACCGGGCATCCTCCATCTAGAGAAATTTCCTCAGACTCCCAAAATCCATTGGACATGTATGGAATGGAAGCCCCCTATCAAATTATGGGTTGGGTTGGGAAGCCCGTGCAACGAGGTTGACATGGATCTGTTCTATGCCTCCACCACCATGAAGGTTGGAAATGGTAGGAAAACACCATTATGGGACTCTCCCTCGTTTCAATAAAAAAAGTCCAATGGACGTTGCTCCTCGCATTATTTCGGAATGCAAGCACAAGTGGTGAACTGTGTTTGAGGCCATGAGGGATAATGCTTGGGCGAGCAAGATCAAACCATCTGTTGAGCTCACCTTGGGCCACACTATTGAGTTTGTGGACCTTTGAGTCCGCTTGGAGCACATCCATCTTGATCCGGACGCGGAAGATGACATGTTATGGAAATTTTAGGCCAATGGCGAGTACTCAGCAGTGTTCGCAGAAGGCACAACTCCTAGGCTTAACGCTGAAAACCATGAACAAGACCATTCGGAAGGTTTGGGATCCCCCCAAGGTCAAGTTCTTCACCTAGCTAGCGATGCAAAATAGGCATTTAATGACATACCGATTGCAAAGGTGGGGACGGCCTAATCGTGGGATATGCATGTTATGCAAGATAGACAATGATACGGCCCCCACCTTTTCTACAAATGTCGTTTCACGTTGCGAGTGTGGAGGATGGTCAAGGTTTGGCTTAGTGTCGCGAACTTGCTGATGGATCAATGGGCGAGCGCTCTTTTAAGAAGTGGTTGATACTTGTAATCTCCGTTGGGTTTTCCGTGAAGAGGAACATGTGATGCATCACAGTATAGATAAGTATTTCACTCAGTGAGAACCACGGTTTATCGAACCAATAGGAGTAGCACGCAACCACCATCTTCAGCGACTGCACACAAAGAAGCAAACACTTGCACCCAACGCGGACAAGAGGGTTGTCAATCCTCTTGGACTCGTTATTTGCAAGCAAGTGAAGTGTGTAGATGAAAGTTGAATAATTTAAATTGCAAAATAAAATAAAAGCAGATAAATGGAAGCAAGGTATTGAAAGCTTTTTTAAATATATAAGTGAATAGACCCGGGGGCCGTAGCTTTCTCTAGTGGCATCTCTCATGTAGTAGGCATATGGTGGGTAAACAAATTACTGTTGGGCAATTGATAGAATAGCACGTAGTTATGCAATATTTATTCACGGCCATGATCATGTGTATATAGGCATCATGTCTATAAGAAAATAGGCCGACTCCTGCCCACACCTATTACTATTACTCCACGTCGTGAGCGCTTCTATGCTTGCCTATCTAAGTATTAAGTTCATGACAAACAGAGTAATGCTTGGAGAACGATGACATGATGTAGACAAAGAAAACCCAATCTATCTGAATTAACCCCGTCGTTTTATCCTTACTGGCAACAATACAAAGACGTGTCTTGTCCCCTTCTGCACTGAGATATAGAGCACCGCCAGATTGAACCCACTAGAACGCACCCCTCTCACTGAAGAAATATCAATCTAGTCGGCCAAACTATTTCAATAGATCGGAGAGATTTATGAAGATATAATAATCATGCAAATAAGACTCATGATAGAAATCAGAGAAGACTCAAAAAAAATTCATGAATAATCTGAACATAAACCCACACTTCATCGGATCCCAACAAACGCACCGCACAAAGTGATTACATCGAATAGATCACCGCGGAGATGTGGTGAACTTTGTATGGAAGATCAAGAGAGAGAGAGAGATAGCCATCTAGGTAATAACTACGAACCCGTAGGTATGTAGGGAACTAGTCACACATCACCATGGGAGCAGCAAGGTTGATGTAGAGGCCCTTCATGATCGATCCCCCCTCTAGTAGGGCACCGGAACAGGGCTCCAGATGGGCACATGACGGAACAGAGACTTGCGGAGGTGGAAAAAAGTGTTTTGGGAGGCTCTCTAGGGTTGTTGGGATTTATTGGAATTTATAGGCCAAAGAGGGGCGTCAGGGGACGCCCGAGGGGGCCACCACACAACAGGGAGTGACCACCCCCCTGGGCGCGCCCTGTTGTGTTCTCGCTCCCTTGTGCGGCCTCCGGTCTCCTCCGAAGCTTCCAGGTCTTCTTTTGGTCCAGGAAAAATCATAAAAAAGTTTTGGGGCAATTGAACTTCGTTTGGTATTGTAAACCTGAAAAGTCAAAAACATGTAGAAAACAACAACTGGCCCTGGACATTGGGTTAATAGGTTAGTGCTCAAAAATAATATGAATTGGTAAATAGTCACCCAAAAAGCATCCTAGAATGATAATATTATAGCATGGAACAATCAAAAATTATAGATACGTTGGAGACGTATCATCATCCCCAAGCTTAATTCCCACTCGTCCTCGAGTAGGTAAATGATAAAAACAGAATTTTTGATGTGACATGCTACCCAACATGTAATCTATTGCAGGTATGATCATTGAGAAACAATGAATTAATAAACATCAACATAGTAATACTTACAAACATAAGCAACATAATCATCAAGTTTCAAAATATGTGATCCTTAAAGAATTTTCACCCCCTATTCATTTTATCATATTAGAATGGCATGGCTTCGTCTTCACCACATAAATACAAATGTCAAGCACCACGGTGTCGAGTCAGGCAATTGGATCGTACTTCTTAACGCACTTCAACTTTTTATTACCCATGCAATATATGAGCGTGAACCATGGATATAGCATAAAGGTGGAATAGAATATGGTGGTAGGTTTCAAAGGGATAAAAGTGGAGAAGAAAGTCTCGCATCAACTAGGTGTATCAACGGGCTATGGAGATGCCCATCAATAGATATCAATGCGAGGAGTAGGGATTGCCATGCAACGGATGCACTAGAGCAATAAATGTATGAAAGCTCAAATGAAGCTAAGTGGGTGTGCATCCAACTTGCTTGCTCATGAAGACCTCGGACATTTGAGGAAGCCCGTCATCGGGATATACAAGCCAAGTTCAATAATGAAAAATTCCCACTAGCATGTTAAAGTGATAAAACAAGAGACTCCCTATATGAAGAACATGATGCCACTTTGAGGCACAAGTGTGGAAAAAGAAATAGTAGCACTGTCCCTTCTCTCTTTTCTCTCATTTATTTTATTTTATTTTCTTTTTTTTCCTTTTTCCTTTTTCTTTTTCTCTTTTGTTTCCTTATTTCTCTTTTTTTCTTTCTTTTATTTTTTGTCTGGAGTCTCATCCTGACTTGTGGGGGAATCATTGTCTCCATCATCCTTTCCTCACTGAGATAGCGCCCTAACAATGATGATCATCACACTTTTATTTACTTACAACTCAACATGAAAAATTATAGTATGACTCTATATGAATGCCTTTGGCAGTGTACCAGGATGTGCAATGATCGAGCGTAACATGTATAAAAATGATGAATGGTAGCTTTGCCACAAATACTATGTCAACTTATATGATCATCCAAATCAATATGACAAATGAAAGTACTAGACATTTGATGTAACGGTGGAAGTTGCATGGAAATATATCTCGGAATGGCTATGGAAATGCCATAATAGGTAGGTATGGTGGCTATTTTGAGGAAGATATAATGAGGCTTACGTGTAGCAGAGCGTATCATGTCACGGGGTTTGGATGCACCAGCGAAGGTTGCACCGATCCTCGAGGTGAGAATGGGCAATGCACAGTACCGAAGAGGCTAGCAAATATGAGGTGGTGAGAGTGCGTACATCCATGGATTCACATTAGTCATAAAGTATTCACATACTTATTGCAAGATTTTATTAGCTCTCTCGAAGCAAAGTAGTACTTGCATTCCCCTAGGGAGGAGGTTGGGAGGAGTTAACCATCGCGCGCCTCCGACTTAAACAGTACTAGGATTTGAACGAGGAATAAGTATGCTCACACATCATCACCATGCCATAAAAAATATTCAGATGAACAGTAGGTTAACACCCTCTAATTCACAATATTCTTACTAACCAATGATCATGCACTCATGCCCTTTCATATTACCACATCAATATCATTAACCCCAAATTTCTCTTTTATGTGCTACATGTGGTTTTGATTATGCACTCATTGGATACCTATTATTTTTGGACTAGTCTTATAGCCCATGCAAATTACTGTCATTATTTATTAACTCTCAAACAAATATAAGTGAAGAACGAGAGTGTAATTATTTCTATAAAATCTGTACGCCACCGTGCTCTAAAAGATATAAGTGAAGTACTAGAGCAACTGCTTAGTTCAAAAGATATAAGTGAAGCACAAAGAGTATTCTAACAAATCATAGTGATCTTGTGTCTCTGTCAAGTGGGTGTGTCCAGCAAACTATGATTGTGTAAAACTAAAACAAAAACAAACTAAAGCAAACGACGCCCCAAGCAAAACTCATATCATGTGATGAATAAAAATATAGCTCAAAGTGACATACCGATGGATTGAGACGAAAGAGGGGATGCCTTCCGGGGCATCACCAAGCTTAGAGGCTTGAGTCTTCCTTGAATATTACCTTGGGGTGCCTTGGGAATCCCCAAGCTTAGGCTCTTGCCGCTCCTTATTCCTTCATCCATCTTGATAGCACCCAAAACTTGAAAACTTCAGCACACAAAACTCAACAAAACCTTCGTGAAATTCGTTAGTATAGTAAACAAATCAAATACTTTAGATACTGTTATAAATTGATTCTTATTTTGTTATTGCATAAGGTACTGTATTATAACTTCTCCATGGCTTATACCCCCGATACAATCCATAGCATCATCAAAACAAGCAAACTATGCAAGCAAAAACAGAATCTGTCTAAAACAGAACAGTATGTAAAGATATGTAGAGAAACTATACTTCTGTAACTCCAAAAATTCTGAAAAATGAGGACATCCTGAAGAATTTGTATAGAAATACTGTGTAATAATTTCATATCAAAAAGATGTTCCAATAAAATCATAGAAATTTTGTACTGAACGCTAAAGTTTCTGTTTTTGCACCGTATCAATTCTACTCATCTTATAAGTCTTCCCAAAGGCTTTACTTGGCACATACACTAAATTAAACGTAAAAACACAATCATTACAGAGGCAATAATCATTTTATTGAACACAAACATTAAATAAAAAGCAAGAAAATAAGATAAGTATTGGGTTGCCTCCCAACTAGCGCTATTATTTTACGCACCTAGCTAGGCATATTGCATAGTTTCAAGTGTTGTCATCTTTGACACTAAGAACAAGTTGTTCCAACTTACTATTGAGAATTTTCATCTCATCATTCAAAACACTAAGCGCATCAATCTTTTGGTCCATAGTATCAAATCTCCTATTTTGCATTACTATGGTCCCATTGATTATAGTAGACATGTTGTATAACACTCTAAATTTGGTTTCCATAATGGCCTTAGTTTCCTTTATTAACTCGGTTTGACGAAAACACACCAATATGGTCGGTTCAATGGTTTCTATTTTGGGTTGTCTATATATGTTTTTCATCTCTTCATAAGTGTCAAAAGCATTATTCCCAAGGAAATATTTTTCGAACATAGAATCAAGACACGTCGATGAGATAAGGATAGACCAACATACTAGAGCAATTTGATATGACTTTTGGGATTAGCTCTCATTTGTATCTCTAGTAATCTATCCCAAGCTTCTTTAAGGGACTCATCACCCAATTGCTTAAAATTCAAGATTAGGGAACCCTCTCCAAAGTAAGCAGGGGAAGGCATGTCCGGAGGGGAACTAGCCATAGTAACAAGCTAACAAGCAAAAATAAATATTTTTGTATTTTGATTTTTATGAAACAAGAAAAATATAAAAGAAAATAAAAAGTAGAACAAGTGAATGATAATTTGTGCGAAGTTATTTGATGATAGGTTGGTGATACTCCCCGCCAACGGCGCCAGAAATCTTTCCTGATACTTGTGATCTACGTTGGGTTTTCCGTAAAGAGGAATGGGTGATGCAGCACAATATAGATAAGTATTTCCCTCAATGAGAACCAAGGTTTATCAAACCAATAGGAGTAGCACGCAACCCATGTCTTCGGCGACTGCACACAAAGAAGGAAACACTTGCACCCAACACGGGCAAGAGGGTTGTCAATCCCCTTGGACTCGTTATTTGCAAGCAAGTGAAGTGTGTAAATGAAAGTTGAATAATGTAAATTGCAAAATAAAATAAATGGAAGCAGGGTGTTGAAAGCTTTTGTAAATATATAAGTGAATAGACCCGGGGGTCGTAGCTTTCTCTAGTGCCATCTCTCATGTAGTAGGCATACGGTGGGTAAATAGATTATTGTTGGGAAATTGATAGAAAAGTGCATAGTTATGCAATATTTATTCACGACAATGATCATATGTATATAAGCATCACATCTATAAGAAAATGGGCTGACTCCTGCCTGCACCTATTACTATTACTCCACATCGAGAGTGCTTCTATGCTTGCCTCTCTAAGTACTAAGTTCATGACAAACAGAGTAATGCTTGGAGAACGATGACATGACGTAGACAAAGAAAACTCAATCAATATGAATTAACTCCATCGTTTTATCCTTAGTGGCAACAATACAAAGATGTGTCTTGTCCCCTTCTGTCACTGGGATATAGAGCACCGCCAAATTGAACCCACTACAACGCACCCCTCTCACTGAAAAAATATCAATCTAGTTGGCCAAACTATTTCAATAGATCGGAGAGATTTACGAAGCTATAATAATCATGCAAATAAGAATCATAATAGAAATCAGAGAAGACTCAAATCTTTTTCATGAATAATCTGAACAAAACCCACAATTCATCGGATCCCAACAAACACACCACACAAAGTGATTACATCGAATAGAGCACTATGAAGATGAGGTCAACTTTGTATTGAAGATCAAGAGAGAGAGAGAGCCATCTAGGTACTAACTACGGACCTGTAGGTCTGTAGGGAACTACTCATACATCACCATGGGAGCAGCAAGGTTGATGTAGAGGCCCTCCGTGATCGACTACCCCTCCGACAGGGCACCGGAACAGGGCTCCAGATGGACATTGATGACCCACAAGTATAGGGGGTCAATCGTAGTCCTTTCGATAAGTAAGAGTGTCGAACTCGACGAGGAGCAGAAGGAAATGACAAGCGGTTTTCGGCAAGGTAATTTCTGCAAGCACTGAAATTGTAGGTAACAGATAGTTTGATAGCAAGATAATTGGTAATGAGCAAGTAACGGTAACGGTAAATAAAGTGCAGCAAGGTAGACCAATCCTTTTTCGGCAAAGGACAGGCCAGAACAGTCTCTTATAATAGGCAAAGTGTTCTTGAGGGTACACGGGAATTTCATCTAGTCACTTTTATCATGTTGGTTTGATTTGTGTTCGCTACTTTGAAAATTTGATATGTGCTTGGGTGCTGTTCTTACTTGAACAAACCTCCCACTTATGATTATTCCCCTCGAAGCATCCGCAACTACGAGAAAATTATTAAGATAAAATCTAACCATAGCATTAAACGTTTGGATCCAAATCAGCCCCTTACGAAGTAGCGCATAAACTAGGGTTTAAGCTTCTGTCACTCTCGAAGCCCATCATCTAATAACTACTCCACAATGCATTCCCTTAGGCTCAAGGATGGTGAAGTGTCATGTAGTCGACGTTCACATGACACCACTAAGGGAATCACAACATACATACCATCAAAATATCGAACACATCAAATTCACATGATTACTTGCAACATGACTTCTCCCGTGACATCAAGAACAAGGGTAACTACTCACAAATAATATTCATGCTCAAGATCAGAGGGGTATTGAATAGCATAATGGATCTGAACATATAATATTCCACCAAATAAACCATATAGTAATCAACTACAAGATGTAATCAACACTACTAGTCACCCATAGGTACCAATCTGAGGTTCCGGTACAAAGATTGAACACAAGAGATGAACTAGGGTTTGAGAGGAGATGGTGCTGTTGAAGATGTTGATGAAGATTGGCCTCCCAAAGATTCGAGGGGTGTTGGTGATAACGATGGCTTCGATTTCCCCCTCCGGGAGGGAAGTTCCCCCGGCGGAATCGCTCCGCTGGAGGGCAAAAGTGCTCCTGCCCAAGTTCCGCCTCGAGACGGTGGCGTTCCGTCCCTAAAGTCCTATCTCTATTTTTTCTAGGTCAAAAGACCTTAAATACCAGAAGATGGGCACCGGAGGTGGGCCGTGCTGAGCACAACCCACCAGGGCGCGCCTGGGGGGCCTGGCGCGCCCCGGTGTGTTGTGCTCACCAGGTGGCCCCCCTCCTGTAGTTATTTGCTCCAGTATTTTTATATATTCCAAAATAATTCTCCATGAAGTTTCAGCTTATTTGGAGATGTGCAGAATAGGTATCTCTGATGTGCTTTTTCAGGTCCAGAATTCCAACTGCCGGTATTCTCCCTCTTTGTGTAAACCTTGCATATTATGCGAGAAAAGGCATTAGAATCACTTCCTAAAGCATTATTATGCAATAAAACATTATAAATAACAGTAGGAAATCATGATGCAAAATGGATGAATCAGACACATGGCGAAACAGAGACTCGCGGCGGCGGAAAAAATGTTTCGGGAGGCTCTCTAGGGTTTTTGCGATTTATTGGAATTTATAGGCCAGAGAGGGGCGTTGGGGGACCCCCGAGGGGGCCGCCACACAATAGGGCGTGCATTGTTGTGTGCTCGCTCCCTTGTGCGGCCTCTGGTCTCCTCCCGAAGCTTCCAGGTCTTCTTTTGGTCCAGAAAAAATCATAAAAAAGTTTTGGGGAAATTGGACTTCATTTGATATTGTAAACCTGAAAAGTCAAAAACATGTAGAAAACAGCAACTGGCAGTGGGCACTGGGTTAATAGGTTAGTGCTCTAAAATAGTATGAATTGGTAAATAATCACCCAAAAAGCATTCTAGAATGATAATATTATAGCATGGAACAATCAAAAATTATAGATACGTTGGAGACGTATCAGTGGTGGACCAACATGTCCAGACGCAACACTGCTCATCGTAAGGCAATGGCCACCCTCACCATGCTTGTCGCGTGGTTTATTTGGAACGAGAGGAACACCAGAGTGTTCTGAAAGAATACAACGCACTACTGCAGGAAGGTCCTAAGTGACACATGCATCTGAGACCCTTCGATGAAACTGTGTGCGATTCATCAATCGCAAACGGTATAGTTCTAGCTCCATTGCCAATAAAACGAACTGTGTGCAATGGCTGGTCCATCAGACACGATTCAGATGAGACTTGCGTGTGCGATGCATGGCATGTAGTAGGTCCTTATGAGCTATTTGTGATTAGCCAAGATAACACAAATGGTTAATAAAATACATATGTGTGCGAAGTACGACATACATTTCACTCGGATAAATTGTTTGTGCTGATCTAGCAGAACACAAACGATATAGCGTAAGAATGTGTGTGTGATACCCTGCAAACAGTTCATTAATCAAAATTGTGTGCGAAGATCAATAATAACACAGTCGATTTATCCTGACAAGTTGTGTGTGTTGTGGGTAAACGCTTGCTGGTAAACAATTGTATGAGATGTGATTTGCTCTGTTTGCAGAACATCTATGCTCTATCTACAGAACAACAACATAGTTGCATAACCAACTTGAACATCCAATTACATCTGTGACTACACAACACATGTACATTCCTCAATAAAAATTTACAAGAAGTAGACGATCATCACATCATATTATTCTTATGACGACGGTTGCCGCCACTGCTCTACTTGTGGCTATCCCTCACCGTCTGCAAGAAAGAGGCACTTCCTCATGTCAACGATCCTCCCATACATCTCGTAGCTTGTGTACTCGTCCTTGGCCGCGTACTTGATGTGTTCTTCATCCAGTTCATTCACACAGGCCTTGTACCAGATAGACTTGTCCTTGTCACACTCAACCTTCATATCTCTGTAGTAGGGGTCGATGATGGCTATGGCGAGGTCAACCAGGGAGTCCTTCTCCTTCTTCTTCTCACCGCCCAGACCCTATACTGACCTTGGATGTTGACAAGCTTCTGGCAGGCCAAGCGCGAAGTCTTGAGCACCTTTAGATCATTGGTGGTGTCCACCGTTGCAAACCTGTAGTCGGGGCTATAGACAAACCTAGCGAAATGGTCACAAGGTCTTGTGGCCACGCAGTAGTGTTAGACGAGCACATGATGGCGCATGCACAACTGGGCAACGACAACCTTCTGATCAAACCTGACAACCGTCGGTGTACTCGAGGTTGAAGCCGACCATTTTGTACTTGTCATCCTCAACAAGTAGTTGCTCAATAGTGTTGATGGACTTCTCCACCATGACCGCGTCCATCTTCCTGATGTGGGTGTCCACTTTGACAAGAATGGTGAACTGCTGCTCGGCGCCGGCAGCCGCCATTGGATCCGCGTGGGGAGGTTGAAGAGATGAAGAGATGTGCATCATCTCTTTATTTGTCATCGTGGGTGTGTTTCTTGTGTTGTATGGTGCGGTCGGAAGGTTGAAGAGATGAAGGTAAATGGTTGCAGGAATAAATGGGTGCACGCCGGACGGCCTGGACTTTTGGCACGTTCGCATCACAGATTTTGCAGCACTTAACTACATGGTAGCGCACGTAACTGCATGGTGGTGTCGGGTGCAACGCAACCACATGCATATGGCGCCCCAAACGTATGTGACCGTTTGCGTGTGGAGGGACGCCGGCAGAGCACGTGCGCAAGGACACGAGCAGAGCGGGTGATACTTGTGATCTGCATTGGGTTTTCCGTGAAGAGGAACGGGTAATTGCATCACAAAGTGGGTAAGTATTTCCCTCAGTTATGAAACCAAGGTTTATCGAAACAATAGGAATATCAATCCTCAACCGTCTTCAGCGGCTGCACACAAAAGAGCAAACAATTTGCACCCAACGCGGGCAAGAGGGTTGTTCATCCCCTTGATCTCGTTATTTGCAAGCAAATGATTTGTGTAGATAATTGTAAATTGCAAAATAAAATAAAAGGTAAATAAAGGCAGCAAGCTAATAATAGCGTTTGTAAATTTATAAGTGAATAGACCCGGGGGCCATAGTTTTCCCTAGCGGCATCTCTCATGTAGGCAACATACGGTGGGTAACAAATTACTCTTGGGCAATTGATAGAAAAGCAGATAGTTATGCGATTTTCACGGCAATCATCATGTGTATATAGGCATCATGTCCATAAACAAATAGGCCGACTCCTACATGCACCTATTACTATTACTCCACTCATCGACCGCTATCCAGCATGCATCTAGAGTATTAAGTAAAACAGAGTAATGCATGGAAAACGATGACATGATGTAGACAAAGTAAACTCAAGCAATATGAATAAACCCCATCGTGTTATCCTGAGTAGCAACAACACAAAGACGCAACTTGTCCCCTTCTGTCACTGGGATATAGAAACTTGTCAGGTTGAACCTACTACAACGCACCTCTCTCATTGAAGATAGATCAATCTACTTGGCCAAAGCACATCGATAGATCGAAGAGCATTACAAAGCTATAATGATCATGCAAATAAGAATCTTAATATTCAGAGGTCTCTCAAATACTTTTCATGAATAATCTAAACATAAACCCACAATTCATTAGATCCCAAGAAACACACCGCACAATAGGATTGCATCGGATAGATCAAAGCAAAGATGCGATGATCATTGTATTGAAGATCAAGAGATAGAGAGATTGCCATCTAGGTACTAGCTATGGACCCGTAGTTCAGTGGTGAACTGCTCACACATCATCATGAGGGCAGCAAGGTTGATGAAGAGGCCCTCCGTGATCGATCGCCCCTCTCCAGATGGACTCGCGACGGAACAGAGACTTGCGGCGGCGTAAAAAGGGTTTCGAGACTGCCACCAGGGTTTTTACGATATATGAGAATTTGTTGGGGAACGTTGCATGGGAAACAAAAATTTTCCTAAGCACACGCAAGATCTATCCATGGTGATGAGCATCTACGAGAGGGAGAGTGGATCTACATACCCTTGTAGATCACTAAACGGGAAGCGTTAAGAAACGCGGTTGATGTAGTCGAACGTCTTCGCGATCCAAATCGCCGAGCGTCCCGCGATCCAATCACGATCCGTCCCGCGATCCAATCATGAACCGTTCCGCGATCCAATCACGGTCCTTTCGATCTAGCGCCGAACGGACGGCACCTCCGCGTTCAGCACACGTACAGCTCAATGACGATCTCCGCCTTCTTGATCCAGCAAGAGGGAGCAGAGAGGTAGATGAGTTCTCCGGTAGCGCGACGGTGCGGCGGCGGTGGTGGTGGAACTATTCCAGCAGGGCTTCGCCTAAGCACCACTGAAAACTAGAGGACTTGATCTATTGGGAGAGAGGGCTGCACCGTGGCTTAGGGTTGATGTGCTTTTGCCCTCTCTCCCTCTACTATATATAGGAGGAAGGGGAGGGAGGCTGGCGGCCCAAGGGCTGCCCCTTGGTGCGGCCGCAAGGAGGAGAGGTGGAGGAGTCCTACTCCAATCCTACTAGGAGTAGGATTCCTCTTCCTCCACTTGGAAACTCTTTCCACCTTTGTGTTTTCCCACCCCCAGCCGCATTGGCCTTAGTGGGGGGCTCGGCCAGCCCACTAAGGGCTGGTTTGACTCCTCCCACAGCCCATGAGGCCCTTTAGGTCGAGACACCGCTCCCGATGGTCCCCGGTACCCCTCCCGGCAATCTCGGTACACTACCGAAATACCCAAAACTTTTCCGATGACCAAAACGGGACTTCCTTTACCTCCAGACCATTCCGGAACTCCTCGTGACGTCCAGGATCTCATCCGGGACTCCGAACAACCTTCGGTCACCACCATACATAACTCTACTATACCGAAACGTCACCGAACCTTAAGTGTGCAGACCCTGCGGGTTCGAGAACTATGTAGACTTGACCGAGACACCTCTACGGTCAATAACCAATAGCGGGACCTGGATGCCCATATTGGTTCCTACATATTCTACGAAGATCTTTATCGGTTGAACCTCTATGTCAAGGATTCAGTTAATCCCGTATGTTGTTCCCTATGTTCTTCGGCAAGTTACTTGCCCGAGATTCGATCGTCGGTATCTCTATACCGAGTTTAATCTCATTACCGGCAAGTCTCTTTACTCGTTCTGTAATACAAGATCCTGTGTCTAACACTTTAGTCACATTGCTTGCAAGGCTTGTTGTGATGTTGTATTACCGAGTGGGCCCTGAG
Source organism: Elymus sibiricus (assembly GCA_039707655.1). Classification (NCBI taxonomy): domain Eukaryota; kingdom Viridiplantae; phylum Streptophyta; class Magnoliopsida; order Poales; family Poaceae; genus Elymus; species Elymus sibiricus. The sequence continues at coordinate 306,098,317 of CM077671.1, forward strand.
ATACCTCTCCGTCACACGGAGTAACAAATCCCAGTCTTGATCCATGCCAACTCAACAGACACCCTCGGAGATACCTGTAGAGCATCTTTATGCTCACCCAGTTACGTTGCGACGTTTGATACACACAAGGTATTCCTCCGGTGTCGGTGAGTTGCATGATCTCATGGTCATAGGAACAGATACTTGACATACAGAAAACAATAGCAATAAGCTGACACGATCATATGCTATGTTCATAGTTTGGGTCTTGTCCATCACATCATTCTCCTAATGATGTGATCCCGTTATCAAATGACATCTCATGTCTATGGCTAGGAAACCTTGACCAGCTTTGATCAACGAGCTAGTCTATTAGAGGCATACTAGGGACACAGTGTTGTCTATGTACCCACACATGTATTTGAGTTTCCAATAAATACAATTATAGCATGGATAATAAACGATTATCATGAACAAGCAAATATGATAATAACTAAATTATTATTGCCTCTAGGGCATATTTCCAACAGTCTCCCACTTGCACTAGAGTCAATAATCTAGTTCACATCACCATGTGATTTACATTGCTATGAATCTAACACCCAATGAATTCTGGGGTTCGATCATGCTTTGCATGTGAGAGAGGTCTTTAGTCAACGGTCTGCAACATTCAGATCCGTGTGTTCTTTGCAAATCTATATGTCATATTGCAGATGCTCCACTTGGAGCTATTCCAAATGGTTGCTCCACTATACGTATCCTGACTGCTACTCAGAGTCTTCCGGATAGGTGTCAAAGATTGCATCGACGTAACCCTTTACGACGAACTCTTTATCACCTCCATAATCGAGAAATATTTCCTTAGTCCTCTACTTACTAAGGATAATCTTGACCGCTGTCCGGTGATCCACTCCTGGACCACTCTTGTACCCCTTGACAGACTCATGGCAAGGCACACACAGGTGCGGTACACAGCATGGCATACTATACAGAGCCTATGGATAAAGCATAGGGGACGACCTTCGTCCTTTCTCTTTCTCCTGCCGTGGTCGAGCTTTGAGTCTCACTCAACTCCACACCTTACAAATCAGGCAAGAACTCTTTCTTTGACTGATCCATTTTGAACTCTTTCAAAATCTTGTCAAGGTATGTACTCATTGAAAGTCTTATCAGACGTCTTGATCTATCCCTATAGATCCTGATGCCTAATATTTAAGTAGCTTCTATCCAAGTTTTCCTTTGAAAAACTCCTTTTCAAACAGCCCTTTATGCTTTCCAGAAATTCTACATCATTTCCGATCAACAATATGTCATCCACATATACTTATCAGAAATTCTATAGTGCTCCCACTCACTTTATTGTAAATACAAGTTTCTCATAAACTTTGTATAGACTCAAAAACTTTGATCACCTCATCAAAGCATATATTCCAACTCCGAGATGCTTGCTCCAGTCGATAGAAGGATCGCTGGAGCTTGCATACTTCTTAGCATCCTTAGGACTGACAAAACCTTCTGGTTGTATCACATACAACCTTTCCTCACGGAAACCGTTAAGGAAACTCTATTTTGACATCCATCTGCCAGATTTCATAATCGAAAAATGCAGCAACTGCTAGCATAATTCCAACAGACTTCAGCATCGCTACGAGTGAGAAAGTCTTATCGTAGTCAACTCCTTGAACTTGTGAAAAACCCTTTGCCACAAGTCGAGCTTTATAGACGGTGACATTACCGTCCGCGTCCGTCTTCCTTTCAAAGATCCATTTGTTCTGAATGGCCTTTCGCCCTTCAGGTAATACTTCCAAAGCCCATACTTTGTTTTCATACATGGATCTCATCTCGGATTTCATGGCCTCTAACCATTTCTCGGAATCCGGGCCCATCATCGCTTCTCCATAGCTCGTAGGTTCATCGTTGTCCAACAACATGACCTCTAAGACAGGGTTGCCATACTACCCAGGAGCAGTACGCGTCCTTGTCGACCTACGAGGTTCGATAGTAACTTGATCCGAAGCTTCATGATCATCATCATTAACTTCCTCTTCAACTAACATAGGCTCCACAGAAACAACTTTCTGCGCTGCGCTACTCTCTGGTTGAAACAAAGGTTCAACAACCTCATCAAGTTCTATCTTCCTCCCACTCAATTATTTCGAGAGAAACTCTTTCTCGAGAAAGGACCCGTCTTAGCAACAAACACTTTGTTCTTGGATCTAAGATAGAAGGTATACCCAACTGTTAGGCTATTCTATGAAGATGCATTTGTCCCTTTGGGTTCGAGCTCATTAGGTGAAAACCCTTTTTCACATAAGCGTCGCAGCCCCAAACATTAAGAAATGACAGCTTAGGTTTCTCGCCAAACCAAAATTCATACGGTGTCATCTCAACGGACTTAGATGGTGCCCCTTTTAAAGTGAATGTAGTTGTCTCTAATGCATAACCCCAAAATGATAGTGGCAAATCGATAAGAGACATCATAGTACACACCATATCCAATAGAGCACGACTACGACGTTCGGACACACCATTACACTATGGTGTTCCAGGTGACGTGAGTTGTGAAACAACTTCCACATTGTCTTAAGTTGTATACCAAACTCGTAACTCAGATATTAACTTCTATGATCATATCGTAGACATTTTATCTTCTTGTCACGATGATCTCAAACTTCACTCTGAATTTGTTTGAACTTTTCAAACGTTTCAGACTTGTGTTTCATTAAGTAAATATACCCATATCTACTCAAATCATCAGTGAAGGTAAGAAAATAATGATATCCACCGCACGCTACAACACTCACTGGACCGCATACATCAACATGTATCATTTCCAATAAGTCACTTGCCCGCTCCATCGTACCAGAAAACATGGTCTTAGTCATCTTGCCCATGAGGCATGGTTCGCATGTCTCACCGATTCGAAATTGAATGAGTCCAAAGATCCATCAGCATGGAGTTTCTTCATGCGCTTTACACCAATATGACACTTAGCGGCAGTGCCACAAGTATGTGGTACTATCATTATTAACTTTGTATCTTTCGGCATCAATATTATGAATATGTGTATTTCTACGATCAAGATTCAATAAACCATTCTCATTGGGTGCATGACCATTGAAGGTATTATTCATGTAAACAGAATAACCATTATTCTCTAACTTAAATGAATAACCGTATTGCAATAAACATGATCTAATCACGTTCATGCTCAACGCAAACACCAAATAACATTTATTTAGGTTCATCACTAATCCCGAAGGTAGAGAGAGCGTGCGATGGTGATCACATCAACCTTGGAAACACTTCCAACACTCATCGTCACCTCACCCTTAGCTAGCCTCCGTTTATTCTGTAGCTTTTATTTTGAGTTACTAACATTTAGCAACTGAACCGGTATCCAATACCCAGGTGCTACTAGGAGTACTAGTAAGGTACACATCAATAACACGTATATCAAATATACTTCTGTCGACGTTGCCAGCCTTCTTATCTACCAAGTATCTAGGGTTGTTCCGCTTCTGCGACCGTTCTCCTCATAATAGAAGCACTTACTCTTGGGTTCGGGTTCAACCTTGGGTTTCTTCACTGGAGCAACAACTGACTTGCCATCCATGAAGTTTCCCTCCTTGCCCTTGCCCTTCACGAAACTAGTGGTTTTACTAACCATCAACACTTGATGCTCCTTCTTGATTTCTACCTTCGCGGTGTCAAACATCGTGAATAGCTCAGGGATCATATTTCCATCCCTGGCATTTTATAGTTCATCACGAAGCTCTAGTAGCTTAGTGACAGTGACTTGGAGAACTATATCAATCACTATCTTATCTGGAAGATCAACTCCCACTCGATTCAAGCGATTGTAGCACCCAGACAATCTGAGCACATGCTCACCGATTGAGCTATTCTCCTTCATCTTGTAGGCAAAGAATCTTGTTGGAGGTCTCATACCTCTCAACACGGGCACGAGCCTGAGATCCCAATTTCAGCTCTTAGAACATCTCATATGTTCCGTGACGTTCAAAACATTTTGGAGCCTCAATTCTAAGCCGTAATGCATGACGCACTGAACTATCAAGTAGTCATCAGAACGTGCCTGTCAGATATTCACAACATCTACAGATGACGCTTGAGGGGTGGCGCACCGAGCAGTGCATTAAGGACATAAGCCTTCTGTGCAGTAATGAGGAAAATCCTTAGATCACGGACCCAGTCCGCATTATTGCTACCATCATCTTTCAACTCTATTTCTCTAGGAACATATAAAAAATTCAAGGGAGCTACAGCGCGAGCTAGTAATCTACAACATAATTTTCAAAGACATTTTGACTATGTTCATGATAATGAGTTTAGTTAATCAAATTACTTAAAAACTCCCACTCAAATTGACATCCCTCCGGTCATTCGAGTGTCACATGATCCAAATCCACCAACTCAAGTCCGATCATCACGTGAGTTGAGGTGGTTTCAATGGTGAACATCTTCATGTTGATCATATCTACTATATGACTCATGTTCGACCTTTCGGTCTCTTGTGTTTCGAGGCCATGTCTGTGCATGCTAGGCTCGTCAAGTTTAACCCGAGTGTTCCGCACGTGCAACACTGGCTTGCACCCGTTGTATGTGAACGTAGAGTCTATCACACCTGATCATCACGTGGTGTCTCGAAACGACGAACTTTCGCAACGGTGCACACTCGGGGAGAACACAATTTATCTTGAAATTTAAGTGAGGGGTCACCTTATAATGCTACCGTCGTCCTAAGCAAAATAAGATGCATAAAAGGATTAACATCACATGCAAATCATAAATGACATGATATGGCCATGAACTTGTGCTTTTGATCTCCATCTCCAAAGCACCGGCATGATCTCCATCGTCACCGGCATGACACCATGATCTCCATCATCTTGATCTCCATCAACGTGTCGCCCTGAGGTTATCGCGCCGACTGTTGCTTCCACGACTATTGCTAACTCATAGCGATAAAGTAAAGCAAAACGGCGAAAATAATTAAAGACAACCCTATGGCTCCTGCCGGTTGCCGTACTCATCGACATGCAAGTCGTGATATTCTATACAATACATGATCATCTCATACATCACATATATCTCATCATGTAATTGGCCATATCACATCACAACATACCCTGCAAAAACAACTTAGATGTCCTCTAATTGTTGTTGCAAGTTTTACGTGGCTGCTACGGGTATCTAGCAAGAACAATTCTTACCTACGCAAAAACCACGACGGTGATACAAAAATTGCTATTCAACCTTCTCAAGGACCGCCTTTGTCAAATCCGATCCGACTAAAGTGGGAGAAACAGACACCCGCCAGCCATTTTTATGCAACGAAGTTACATGTCAGTTGATGGAACCAGTCTCTCATAAGCGTACGAGTAATGTTGGTCCGGGCCGCTTCATCCCACAATACCGCCGAAACAAGAAAAGACCAAGGGAGGAAGCAATCCGAATATCAACGCCCACAAACTCCTTTCTGTTCTACTCGAGATCTCATCTACACATAGACCTAGCTCATGATGCCACTGTTGGGGAATGTTGCATGGGAAACAAAAAAATTCCTACGCACACACAAGATCTATCCATGGTGATGAGCATCTACGAGAGGGAGAGTGGATCTACATACACTTGTAGATCGCTAAGCGGGAAGCATTAAGAAACGCGGTTGATGTAGTCGAACGTCTTCGTGATCCAAATCGCCGAGCGTCCCGCGATCCAATCACGATCCGTCCCGCGATCCAATCATGAACCGTTCCGCGATCCAATCACGGTCCTTTCGATCTAGCGCCGAACGGACGGCACCTCCGCGTTCAGCACACGTACCCCTCCCGGCAATCCCGGTACACTACCGAAATACCCAAAACTTTTCCGATGACCAAAACGGGACTTCCTTTACCTCCAGACCATTCCGGAACTCCTCGTGACGTCCAGGATCTCATCCGGGACTCCGAACAACCTTCGGTCACCACCATACATAACTCTACTATACCGAAACGTCACCGAACCTTAAGTGTGCAGACCCTGCGGGTTCGAGAACTATGTAGACATGACCGAGACACCTCTACGGTCAATAACCAATAGCGGGACCTGGATGCCCATATTGGTTCCTACATATTCTACGAAGATCTTTATCGGTTGAACCTCTATGTCAAGGATTCAGTTAATCCCGTATGCTGTTCCCTTTGTTCTTCGGCATGTTACTTGCCCGAGATTCGATCGTCGGTATCTCTATACCTAGTTCAATCTCGTTACCGGCAAGTCTCTTTACTCATTCCGTAATACAAGATCCCATGGCTAACACTTTAGTCACATTGCTTGCAAGGCTTGTTGTGATGTTGTATTACCGAGTGGGCCCCGAGATACCTCTCCGTCACACGGAGTAACAAATCCCAGTCTTGATCCATGCCAACTCAACAGACACCCTCGGAGATACCTGTAGAGCATCTTTATAGTCACCCAGTTACGTTGCGACGTTTGATACACACAAGGTATTCCTCCGGTGTCAGTGAGTTGCATGATCTCATGGTCATAGGAACAGATACTTGACATGCAGAAAACAATAGCAATAAACTGACACGATCATATGCTATGTTCATAGTTTGGGTCTTGTCCATCACATCATTCTCCTAATGATGTGATCCCGTTATCAAATGACATCCCATGTCTATGGCTAGGAAACCTTGACCATCTTTGATCAACGAGCTAATCTATTAGAGGCATACTAGGGACACAGTGTTGTCTATGTACCCACACATGTATTTGAGTTTCCAATAAATACAATTATAGCATGGATAATAAACGATTATCATGAACAAGGAGATATGATAATAACTAAATTATTATTGCCTCTAGGGCATATTTCCAACAGAATTTATAGGCTGGAGAACGAGGTCGGGGGAGCCGTCAGGGGCCTACAAGCCATCAGGGCGCCCCCCATGGCGTACCCTGTTGGCTTGTGGGGCCCTGGTGTGGCTCCCAGCCTTCTTCTGAATCTCCCAGGTCTTCTTTTGGTCCAGAAAAAATCATCAAAAAGTTTCGTGGTAATTGGACTTCGTTTGGTACTGTAAACCTGAAAAGTGAAAAACATGCAGAAAACAGCAAATGGCACCAGGCACTGGGTCAATAGGTTAGTGCTCAAAAATATTATAAATTGGTAAATAAAGACCCAAAAAGTATCCTCGAATGATAATATATCAGCATGGAACAATAAAAAATTGTAGATACGTTGGAGACGTATCAGCGGGGCGCGGCCACCTTAACCACGAGCAACCTCATGCGTAGAGCAGTTGGCGACGGTGAGTATAGAGCGGTCGTTTGCTATGTAATAAAATGCAAACGTTTTTTATTATTAAACGTTTGTGTACTTATCATTTCTCCCATCTCTGTCCCGTCTTATCACCGTGTTGTCGCCCGAGGATTCCAGTGCACGCTTTGGCACCGCACATGCGTTTTTTTGGCCACGCGTCGGCTCAAAGAGGCGTCGGTGATGCCATTCCCGCACAACCGTGCAGGTTCCTGCCCACAACCGCGCTACGACTCTAGCTTCCCTCCCGGCTCGCCAATATCCCCAAACCCACAATGCTTGGCCGCCTGCTTTATAAACCCACACGACCGGCAACTCAGCATTGCATTCATCCCCTCTCTCCATGTAGATTCTCTAGTTTGCTTCTCCCCCAATCGCCAATGGCACATGTCCGTCATCGTCGCTCCGCCACGCCGCGAGAGGACGGCTCCAGCTGGGAGGCTGCACCGCATCGGCGGTGCAGTCTCCAGAAGCGTGTAGTGCGTGTGACGTCCTTGTTGGGTGTGCGCACGCCACCCACCACACGCTCCGCCACCGTTGCCCAAATGCAGCTGCTGCTAACGACTGTTGTGGCCGCTACGGCGCCACCTCATCGTCGGCCGTCGTTGCCGCCACCCCACCAACGGCCGCCTTGGCCGCCACCACACCAGCGTCTGCCTTGGCCGCCACCACACCGCCAGGCGCCGGGGCCATCACCCGTTCCGCCACCGGGAAGGCGGGAGGAGGAGGCCATTAAAGGCCAGCCGCTCAGGTTTTGCGTCAGCGGCCTTGCGCGCTACATCAACTTCCTAGATGAGGAGGAGGAGCGCCAGGTCGAGCACGCAAAAAGGCTCACCGTGCCGTCGTGGCCGCAGCAGAAGCCGTAGAAGTAGCGCAGAATGAGGAGATCTACGCCGAGTCCCGCCACTCATGCCAGGAGCGGCGGAGGGCAGCAACGGCAGGCGACAGATTTGACTCCTCTAGCTCGTCGGTAGGCTACTATGCCTCTGCCTCTTACTGAACACGCTCGGCAGAGGAGAGGCTGCTGGAAGTAGTACAAAGCCCCTCCGTAGTAGTATTTAGGGGCTATTTTGTTGAGTTCATCTAACTATAGATATGGTTGAACTGTACCACGTACTTTAAATTAGCTAGTATATATACTTGAACTAGCTATTTCAGTACGTGGTTAGCAATAATTGGGGAAAAGTTTGTTTAGCTCATGTAGCGACCCGACCCAAATGGATTGGTGCCTCTGTGCTTTCTATGCCATCCCTGGATCAGTATGCTGGCACACACAATACTTCGATGAAATACCATAACATCACATGTGAAATAAGTACCGTAGATCCAGAGTATACCTTATTTATCACAGCAAAAACAAATCAAGAAGGGTGTGGAGTCCCATCAATGCCAATGACAAGTTGAGTGTAGACCGTAACCCTATTTCGTAACTCTTACTCATCGTAGAAATCCTGCAACATGATACGTTGCAGCCGTGTAGGTTAGTACATTGAATGTACCGACAAGATCACAATAGAAAGCAGATGATAAAGACTATTCTATATGCAAGATGGCTTTGTGGTGCTATGTCTAAATTTTTGCATGAAAGCTGATTTTATTTATTTTCCCTACAACAAAGGATTTGTCAAGGAACCTTCACTAAAGAATTATCTATGACATGGTTCCGCCAACCGATGTCTCATAGCCCTCAAGTATCATAAGTTGCCCATAATTAATTATCAGTCCGGTGTTGAGAGTTCAGAGATAGATCCAAGTCCAGAGCTCAAATTGTCCGTAACCGGGGACACGGCTAATCAATTAGGTTTTTAACTTTGTAGAGTGTTGTGCACTTTACCCACAAGAATCGTTCCATCCTTGTAAGTCCTCGTACTACCAGGTGTTTGAGAACATGACGCACAAAACATGGTCTTTCAAAGAGTTCCCCTGACCATAGCCAGTGCCCATCCCATCCTACCATAGATCTACGTCTCGTAGCACTGGACCAGTCAAAGTCACTACGATGATCAACCAAGCCAGAGCCCATAGTGACTTGTGGCTGCACATGTAAACTTCTGGGTATGAAATATTTCTTCCGCCCCTTTGAGTCTGGGTGGAGCATTCCTCATGAATACTGGCCTACTCCAGCTCACGAGGCAAATCCATTGGATACTCCAGGGTGCCTCACAACCATTCCACCTAGTAGTGTGCATTGGAATCTTGTCTCGAGTCTTGAATTCTTGAGGTCTTGAAGATGCAGGCCTTGAAGATGCCATCATGAAGTAGTTGTCCTTAACGTAGATTCCTCCTTCTCACACCACTCACGAACACTCATACCAATCCCCGTCTACGATAGCGTAGCACTAAAATAAATAACGTTCCCGGGGCTTGATAACAGGGGTGTGGGTTCCTACCTCATGCTTCTACTCAACTACAAGATTCGATATACTACTGGAGGAATTGTTGAAATGGTGACACTAAATGGAATGGTCGAATTAAACTTGCCTGGTACTTGTTGGTAGAATTCATCGCTCTCGCAATTGATTGATCTAATCGTCACATTCCGATAAAAATCTAATATAATCAAACAATTGCATACACATAAGCATTCACTCAAACAATCAAAAGAAATTCAACAAGTAAAAGTATAATGAAAAACAACAAAGAAATCCAAAGGAAAAAATCCAAAAGAAAACTAATAAGAACTTTATGAAAACTTAAAGAAACTCAAATTCTATCAAATAACACTTTGAACAAAAATAATGTTTTAACATAAAAGACAATATAAGATTTTTGAATAAACAGAAAGTATTTTTATTAAAAACTTTATTAACCAAAAGAAACAAATCAACACTATTATGAAGCTCAAAATTAAGATCAAAGCAAACTTCAACACAAACTTGATCTAAAACAAAAATAAATATTTTTGTGAAAATCTACTGGTTTCATAATGAAAACCTACTATAATTAGTTTTTAGTTTGCAAAAGAAACACTTTTAAATAAAAGAAACAATTTATTTTTAACAAAACTAAGCATAAAATGGTTCTGTTTTGAATCTTTTTAAACATATATAAATAAGATTTAAAATTCAATTTTATTAAACCACTGGATAAAATTTTCCACTATAAAACAGTAGCAAAAAGAATCAACTAAAAAGCATTTTTTAAATAAAAGTTATTAGCAATCTAGTGTTTGAAACAAATCTGTTTGAATTCGAAATTTGAAAGTTCAAAAATATTTTTAGTGGGTTTCTCTAGATAGACGAGATTTTTGTGAATCCATAGCAAAAAAGAATCACTGGATTTGGAGTTGTAGATCTAAAGATAGAATAAAAACAAAATTGAATCAGAATCTGGAAACTGGACTTTTCTGAAAAGGTTATATTGCGGCCAGTGGACACGTGGCGCGTTTACGGGGCCGTGACGTGTTTACTGGAAGTGGAGGATAGCCGAAACTTAACCTTTTCGGGAAATAGCAGGTAATAAAAGAAAAGTCGTGAATCGGTTCGATCAAAACTGTATAAAAATAAACCGATCTAATCTATTAGCACTTAACGCTTCGATAAAAAAACAAAGGGAGGGAGACGCTCATTGCTTACAGAGAGGGGCTCGACATAGGCAGGGAAGTGGAGGTCGGCGGGGGCGGTGGATCCGGCGACCCGCGGCGGAGGCGGTGATGTCGTGCGAATGGAGAGCTCCGAGGGGGTTCGGTTTTTGACGTAGTTGAGGTGAGAAGATGTTCGGTTCGATGGGGCGAGCTCGAGAAGCTCCTGTGAACTACGCACTCCGGCGAGAGAGCGCGAGCTTGGTGAGGCGTCTCCGAAGCGACCTGGGCAATCAAACCATGTCAAACGGGTTCGCAAAAATTTGGAAAGTCGAACGGCGGAAGGAAGAGTCTCGAGAAGCTCACCGACGGTCGGACTCGAGTGGTGAACTTGGTTTGTCCGACCTAGATTGGAACAGCGAGGGTGTCGCCTAGAGGTGGTTTTAGCGAGGGTTTTCGAGGGGAATCGGACGAGGGGGTCCCAGGCTATTTATAGGACGCGTTCTTGGGCAAGGGGGCAGCTGATACGTCTCCAACGTATCGATAATTTATGAAGTATTCATGCCATATTTGCCTATGTTAACAATAATTTTATATCGTTTTGATGCACTTTATATGATTTATTTAGAACTAACTAGGACTGACGCTGTTTTCAGCAGAATTACCATGGTATTGTTTTTGTGCAGAAAATGAAAGTTCTCGGAATCGCCCGAAACTTTTTGATGATTTTTTCTAGAGGAAATAAGCAATATTGGAGCGAATAACCACCGGCGGAGAGCCACCTATGGGCCACAAGCCATCAGGGCACGCCCCCTAGGACGCGCCCTATGTGTGTTGGGGCCCACGTGGCTCCATTGCGCGTGATTCCAACGCTGAAAAATCCCATAAATCTCAGAAACCCCAGAAATAAAGAGAGACTCTCCGCCTTGCCGCCGCAACTCTCTGTATCGATGAAAAACCAATATGGAGTCGTTCCGGTACCGTGCTGGAGAGGGGAAACCATCACCGGTGGCCATCTTCGTCATCCTGGAGGAGGCCATGATGAGGAGGGAGTAGTTCACCCTCGAGGCTGAGGGTATGTACCGGTAGCTATGTGTTCAATCTCTCTCTATCTCTCTCTCTCTATCTATCTCTCTCTCTCTCTCTCGTGTTCTTGAGATGTCACAATCTTGATGTATCACAGGCTTTGTTAATATAGTCGGATCATATGATGTTATTCCCTTGCTACCTTGTTGTGATGAATTGAATCTTCACCTTTGAGATTTTGTTATGTCGGATTGAATATTGGATTGGAGATCACTTGATATATGTCTTGCATGTGGATATCCGTGGTGACAATGGGGTGTTCTATTGATTCACTTGATGTATGTTTTGGCACTCAACTTGCGGATTCCCGAGGTGACATTGGGGTAATCTATGCATATGGGTTGATACACGTTCTTGTCCTACGTTCTCCGATGGAAATCTTGGGGTGCTCCTTGAAGTTCTTTGTGTTGGATTGAATATGATAGATCTGAAATTGTTTGATGCATGTCGCATAATTTACCCATGGATACTTGATGTGACATTGGAGTATCTAGGTGACATTAGGGTTGATTGATAAGTATCATTGGTGTTATTTTAGTACGAACTCTAGGGATTTTTGTGCCACTTATAGGAATAGCTCAAAAGATTGATCAGAAAGAATAACTTTGAGGTGGTTCTACTACCTACACCAATTTCATCTTATTGTTCTCTGCTAGATAGGAACTTTGGAGTGATTCTTTGTTGCACGTTGAGGAATCATCATATGATCCAACTATGTTAGCATTGTTGGGAGATTGCACTAGTGAAAGTATGAACCCTAGGCCTTGTTTCCAAGCATTTATATACCGTTTTGCTCGTTGTTTACTATTTGCTACCTTGCTATTTTTATATTTTCAGATTACAAAAACCTATATCTACCTTCCATATTGCACTTGTATCACCATCTCTTCGCCGAACTAGTGCACCTATACAATTTGCCATTGTATTGGGTGTGTTGGGGACACAAGAGATTTCTTGTATTTGATTGCAGTGTTGCTTGAGAGAGACCATCTTCATCCTACACCTCCCACGGATTGATAAACCTTAGGTCATCCACTTGAGGGAAAATTGCTACTGTCCTACAAAACTCTGCGCTTGGAGACCCAACATAGTCTACAAGAATAAAGTTGTGTAGTAGACATCAGCAGCCTCGGGCTAGGGTTTGGGCGATCGGTGCGTCGCGGTCATGTCGGTCCTGGACTCCAAAGTCATGCAGAAGAAGAAGAACGGGTGGGGCCCATCGATCAGAGGGAGAGAGAGTTAACGAGAGAGCAAGAGAGAGAGAGAACGCACGAGAGGAGAGAGAGATTGCGAGGGAAGGTCGAGTGCTGGCGGCGGCACTGCGAGCGTGCGTGCGTGGGGCTGTGTTCGTTGATTTTTTTATTTTTCTACTCTACACGCTGGCCTAGCTGCTGTGGGATGGGGTGCTGACGCTGGGCGTTGCCTCGCTCGGCCTGCTGGGCCGGTTGGCCCGCCTGGCTTGGCCTGCCGCGCGGATGTGTTTTTTTAACAAGGAAGGGAAGAGAGAAATATAAAATAAAATAAAAACTTTAGATAGGCATATAGCATATCAAAATTTTCATAATAAAGTTTTCTAAAACATGAACATATTTTTATGACCAAATAAAATAATTTTTTAAAAACATTTTTGCAATAACTCCAAAATGAAATATAATTTGAATTTAATCAAATTACAAATAGTTTGTGTTTTCAAATTTGAATCTCAAACCAAACAATGTCTCTGATTTTGGAGTGTCATTTTCCACCTCTCATATTATTTGTTTATCAGAGGATTTTGAAAAGTTCAAACTCAAGATTGAATAGGGATTCGAATGGAAAATTTTGGAAAAGTCATTTTATTCCCTCTCATTGAATTTTCAAAACTTCCAGATTCCACTCAATTTCAATCAAACAAATCAAGCATTCAATCAATGTTACTTAGTTTAATATAACATTAAAAAAATAGAATTTTGGGATATTACAATCCAGGTGTTGAGCTGAGCTGTTTTGTACAAAGACAAGGGCTTATTCTATGAATGAGATCTATGTTTAGTGAATTTCAATTGCAAAATTGCATCGTAATAGTGATTTTCTTCCTGCAAAATTTGACAAATGTCAGTGTTACAATGTTGACAAATGTCAATGTTACTAGATCGACAAATGCCAATGTTTCCAATTTGACAAATGACAATTTACTCAATATGACAGATGCAAATCTTACCGAATTTTCCGTACAAAGCACACGGGTCATCATACAAAAACGTTTAAGATTGACGCGATGCACCAATCCTTCGTGATAGATTTCACTTGGCTTAGTGGCGAAGGAACCATAGCCCTCGGTCTGCATACGGGTATTCAATCTGAAATATTTGCGATGAGGATCAAAGGACAAGCCTCCCCAATGAGCATGCGAAGGACTGCTCGCACGCCTCCCGTCTACACAAACACCTGTCTGCACGCTACCTCCTAGCCAATAAAGAGTGCGATGCGTGGCAGCATGTAAATGGTCAGTAAAACACGCACGATTTATAAATAATATGCCCGTTTGCGATGGTAATGTGACAACTTTTTGTTCCAAAATGCCTTTATTGGCTATTAATGTTTGCGCCTTCTCTCAAATTGGACACAAAAAATACCACAACATATTTGTGCTACATCATGACACCCTGCCCAATTTCATGAATTTTGTGTGAGTTTTGGATTTAGTATAATTTAAACAGATATTCTCAATGTTGGCCCTAGGAGAAGAAAAAATCGGAAACATGTATCAAATTGGAAAACAAAATCTTACAATGCCTTTATGTGCCTTTTCATGACACCATGCCAAGTTTTAGGAATTTCGGACGAGCTTTGGATTTATAGGAATTTAAAAACAAAGTTTCTCAATGTTTGCGGCGAGCCAAGACGCTGAGATGTCTAAAATTCATTCCCAGTACATGCATGGGACTAAACATGCATCTAGGGACACTTGTATGATTTTTCAACCAATTTTCGTGCGTTGGACCTTGTGATTGTAGTTTAAATTTGAATTATGCACATTAAATGTCTAGAAAACTCAATTAATGTATAAAAATGCCAAACGAACCCTGAATAATTCCATATTTTAGCACGTCGGTCATGTTGCTCTATGGTGCCTCTAGAAAAAAATTCAAGGCAAGAAAAGACAGCGGATGTTGTTTCGTCCATAAAAGGTGAACGTTCCCTATCGAAACCACGAAGCTTCTTGTGAGAATCCCTGGTTTGTAAGAGGCTTGTGCCAACACTTGTCCAAATTGGACAACTTTTTTACCATGGCATATGTGTGCCTTGTCAGGACACCATGCCAAGTTTCATGAATTTCTAACGCGGTTTGGATTTATAGGAATTTAAAAACCAAGTTTCTCAACTTTGCGGCCGAGCCAAGACGTCAAGATGTTTGAAATTCATTCTCATTTCTTGCATGGGACCTAAACATGCATCCAGGGACATGTATATGATTTTTCAACCAAATTCGTGCGTTGGACCTTGTGACTGTAGTTCAAATTTGAATTATGCACATTAAATGTCTAGAAAACTCAATTAATGTATGAAAAGGCCAAACGAACCCTGAATAATTCCATATTTTAGCACATCAGTCATGTTGCACTATGGTGCCTCTAGAAAAAATTCAAGGCGAGAAGAGATAACAAATGTTGTTTCGCCCACAAAAAGTGAATGATCCCAATCGAAACCACGAAGCTTCTTGCGAGAATCTCCGTATGTAAGAGGCTTGTGTCAGGACTTGTCCAAAATTGGACAATTTTTTTACTACGACGTTATGTGTGCCTTGTCATGACACCATGCCAAGTTTCATGAATTTAGAACGAGTTTTGGATTTACGGGAATTTAAAAACCAAGTTTCTCAATGTTTGCGGTCGAGCTAAGACACCGAGATGTTTGAAATTCATTCTCATTTCTTGTATTTGACCTAAACATGCAGCCAGGGACACATATGTGATTTTTCAACCAATTTTCATGCGTTGGACCATGTGATTGTAGTTCAAATTTGAATTATGCATATTAAATGCCTAAAAAACTCAATTAATGTATAAAAGGGCCAAACGAACCATGAATAATTCCATATTTTAGCACAATAGTCATGTTGCTCTATGGTGCCTCTAGAAAAATTCAAGGCGAGAAGAGACAACGAATGTTGTTTCGCCCACAAAAGGTGAACGTTCCCTATCGAAACCACATGGCTTCTTGTGAGAATATCCGGTTTGTAAGAGGCTTGTGCCAAAACTTGTCCCAAATTGGGCAATTATTTTACCACAGCACACATGAGCCATGTCATGACACCATGCCAAGTTTCATGAATTTCTGACGAGGTTTGGATTTACTAGAATTTGATAACAAGAATTTCTCAATGTTTCCGGCCTAGCCAAGACGCCGAGATGTTTGAAATTCATTCTCAGTTCTTGCATGAGACCTAAACATGCGGCTAGGGACATGTATATGATTTTTCAACCAATTTTCGTGTGTTGGACCTTGTGATTGTAGTTTAAATTTGAATTATGCACATTAAATGCCTAGAAGACTCAATTAATGTATAAAAAGGCCAAATAAGCCGTGAATAATTCCATATTTTAGCACGATAGTGATGTTGCTCTATGGTGCCTCTAGAAAAAATTCAAGGCGAGAAGAGACAGTGGATGTTGTTTCTCCCACAAAAGGTGAACGTTCCCTATCGGAACCACATGGCTTCTTGTGAGAATCTCCGGTTTGTAAGAGGCTTGTGCCAAAACTTGTCCCAAATTGGGTAAAAAAATTACCACGACACACATGAGCCATCTAATGACACCATGCCAAGTTTCAAGAATTTCAGATGAGATTTGAATTTACTGAAATTTGAAGACACAGATTCTCAATGTCTATGGCCAAGCCAAAACACCGATTCATTCCCATTTCCTGCATGGGACCAAACATGCAGCCAGTGGCACATACATGATTTTTCAACCCATTCAGGTGCACTCTAGCATGTGCTTGCAGTTCATATTTCAACTATGCACATTAAATGTCTAAAAAACTCATTAAATGTTTAAAAAGGCCTAACGAACCTTGAATAATTCCATATTTTAACAGACACTCCTATAGTTGCATGTTCACGACAGATAAATGTTATTGCAATCCAAACACCTTCCTTTGCTGATGTAACCTCGTTTTTTGTTTTAAAACAATATGAAAATCAAGTACATCACAAATAGTTCATGATCATGAACCATGTGTGATGCAGTATACAATATCTTGGGCCAATCCTCATATATGGCTTACGTCGGAAGCTTAGTCGGCTACAGTCCATTGCCAACACGTCAACCACACATTCACACTTGCTCCCCAAGCCCATTTTACTGTTCACATGTCACCGGTGAAAGATGGTTACGCGGATCCGCGTCGTGAAGGCATTTTCGACGACCCACTCCAGACCGAGCGCAGCCGCATCAGCCATGAACACGCTCACAACATCCATGAGCGCGGCCGCAATCTCCGACAGGGCGGCTGCACCCGACGAAATGGCAGTTGTTGCAGCTGTGATGGAGGTAGCAACATCCGCAATCGGGATAGCAAATGGTGAGAACATCACAACAGTTGTCCGTTCCTCGGCTACCGCCATAGACCTGATGGCAGCTGCACACGCCTATGCCAAGGCCGCCCATGCCAAGCTCGTGTCGTTCACTTCACAAATAGCAGCGGCCTTCTCCGACACCAGCCGACAACCTACGTCTGAAGAGTTGGCAATCACCGAGAGCGCTCAGGCAGCCATCCGGTCGTCGGCGGCCTCCCTAGCTGAGATGGAGGTCGTCAACGCTCGGACCATGGACGTCCATGCCCGGCTCGTGGCGGTTTCCAAAGAGATGGCGGACGCGGACTGCGTGATGCCTGCGGAGTATGTGGCGATGGATGCCATGGAGCCCCTTCCGTTGGAGGTCGTCGAGCATAAGCTGGTCATGGAGGATGCGACGGAGATCGACGAGCATCAGGCGGAACATTAGTCTTTGTTTAGAGCGCTGGTCTTTTGTTAGAGTAATATTTAGGTCAACCAGCTCTGTTTAATTGCTCGATTAAGTAGGTGCGGGCTGCGGTGTAGGCTCTTTTGTGTGTACCCACATTAGCAATTGATGTTAAATTATGCGACGACATGGATGAGCATTGTAGCCAGCGAAATTCCAACCAAAATTTGCCACCATATCCCCATTGCGTCTTCCAAATGAAAAGGAAATTCAAGTACATCACACACAATTTGTTAACACGAACCGTGTGCAATGTAGTATCTGACGTAGTAAGCCTGGAGACCAAAATTTACACGTTGAAGCTCATCACACACAGGGTAAACTACATGATTCGTTTGTGATGTTTAAATATCGCACACAGTTCTAAATAAGGGATTGTATCTGATGACACTTTCCGCGGCAGTTTTTCGCTGCACCGAACGAAAATTTTGGGCTACCACAAAAATATCTACCTCCCTCGCCCATGGTACCAACCAAAAGCCACATTTCCCCTGTTTCCTCCTTCCTTTCCGAGTTCAAACCATCACTACTTGCTTGCAGCGCCGTCTCCTCGCCGACGACGCTCCTTCCTGCCGGTCGGCCTCATCCATCTAGTCAGGTAATCCACACCTCCCCCATACCCCCTCTCCCTCATCCCCTCCTCCTCCATCCCACATGCCCCGACCGCCGGCATGACACCTTCCATCCAAATCACTGCCCCAACCTCCAAATAATTGCCGCTGAAAGCCATGGTGCACGCAGTACAGCCAGGATCTCAAGGAGCATTTGGCGGCGGAGAAGAAAATCGCGGCTGCACGCGCGGATGAGGCCGCGATGGCTGCCATGCATGCTGATCCCTAGATCTTGGAGGAGCACCTCGTCTTTGAGGCCACCATCAACGCCTCGCACGCGGACGCCTTCATGCAGTTCGCTGCTATAAACGACAGCTCGTGGCCTATTCTCGAGGGCACCGTCGGTGCCTTCAACAAAGACTAAGAGGTGTTTTCTCAGCATGCCTGTGCTTATCTCAGCTCAAGAGCCGATAGTTGGTGCTGGGACAGGATGATGCCACTCAGCACAACGAGGAGGGCACCCACGATGTGGAGGCCTCGCCCTTTTCCAATTTTAAGGAGCCCATCATCATCGATATCTCTGACGATGAGGAATAGCTTGTTTTTCTTAGCTTTATTACTAAGGACCCATGTTCAGCTAGCTACGCCGCTTAAGCATATTTGGTTTACCTGTTGCATGTGCTGCTCCTGCTTTTCATTTACAAATTCTAGTGAAATGTCCAATGTAATGTTACTTGCAATCTGACCTTCTAGTATCTTCTATTGTGCAATGTGGTGCCCAGTTAACTGAATGGTTCATTTGTTGTGGTGATCATTTAATTGTTGGGTTCATTGGTTGTGGTGATCATTTAACTGTTTAGTTCAATTTTGCAATGTGATGTTCGATTGTTGTTGGTACAATTTTGTATGGTTATGCATGTGAGAAATAATTCAAATTTGGATGTACTAAATACATGTGAAACATATACAATTGCTATATTTCCTAGTTCTTAGCACTTTGGTTTAAATAACTGGCTTTTCCATGTGGCTCGAATTAATCAGTTGGATCTGCAATGCGTTTATTTTTCATTAACATAATTTACTGATAGTATGCCAAATCTAACTTATAACCTTATCAATATCTATCTTAAATATGTTGTGGGGGGAAACAATGAGAGACACTGAAGTTTACCATCAAGGTTTGCACTTCCATGGTCCTTTGGCTAATAGCACATTATTGTGCAATTGCAGGAACCATTTTAATATTTAGATTTTTAATAATTTGTTCTTGCACATGTATGTCCTACCGTGAGAGGCTTAGACCCACTATTCGACCCTTTTTGTATGTGGGGAAATGAGGTGTCCATGAATATCAGTCAAATCAAGAAACTCAGAAAGATTGTTAAGATAAAGAAACTAGCGGCGAAAACCAACAAGATGTTTGTCTGCACAATGAACAAGACATTAGTCAACTATAGGATGGTACTATCTCTCTCACCTTGTCCTTTTCCCTTTGCACAATTTCAAATTTTATAAAGATATTTATGCATATCTTTGTTTTCAGTCCTTTTCAAGGCAGTTCATCGATGATTACATCCCGAACCACCTGTATTGTCAAGAGGCGAGTAAGGTATTCATACAACACCCACGGTATAATCTTGAAGTCTTACTCAAGAGGACAAAGGATAGGCGGGCAATTATCCACACGCGCAGGCCTAAAGTTGCGAGGACCTTCAACATCATTGAAGGCTCAATATTCGCCTTTCGCTTCAACAATTTTCTAGACGATACTCATCTGTCTATTTACCGTCTATGATGGTACTTTCCAAAGGTTTTAGATGTTGCATTTGAAACTTGGTCCTGTTGTGTAATCGGGTAGCTAGGTAGTATATGCCTATATGATGTTGTACTCTGATGTAAGTCAATTATGAAATCCTGGTTGCCGTAATATGAATATGAAATATATTGTGTGCTTGATATGAAATGCCAATTTGATTACTAAATGGATTATAAAATAATAGAGCAATTATGCTGATTATTGGGGTTTCCTATTACAGGCGGTTTCTCAGACAACATGGTAGGCGATGACCTCAACAAACCCACACGGTTTCTAGAAAGTTGGTTTGTTGGATCAGTGAACAATCACACATGAATTCCAGCCGACAACTGTATGCGTTAGCCCACCCTATCACAAACATTTTCACATAACAAGTGTGAGTGATGAACAACCCTATGCCAAGCAGTTTCTTCTAGGTACCGTGCCTGATGTATTGAATAACGCAATCGATAGAATTATAACTATCGTGTGTGATGGCCACCCCTATAACAGATGATGCTATGCAGAAAATTGTGTGTGATGTACAATACGAACAAAAACGTATCTTTGGGATTCACTGTGTGGGATGCTAAGTACATCTCACACGACTTCTACAATATGTCTGTTTGTGATGGCCCTACCAATCGCACACGGTCTATTTTTACCTAGCGTGTGTGACCGGAGAAGGCATCACTGACGATTTATCTGTATCGTGTGGGGTATCCCCCCCTATCGCCCACACAGGCAAGGTGACAGTTTAAAACTACGTCGCGGAAAGGGCGTAAAAGCCGTTTGTATAGGAAACGGTTGCACTAGTGACGCCACCATTCACCATTCTAAAGCATATTGATGATGAGGCCAAACTTTAGGTTATGGCGGGGCTAGGCACTTGGGCACTATCGGAGCATCTCCAATCGATGATGTAGATGCAAAAAATAACTACCTTTTGCATCTCCGAGGCCCAAAAACGCTGCTCCAACAGATGATGTAGATGCAAAAAATTACATCACCACCTCCTGGAGATGTATCCTATATCACTTCGCGGTGCAAATTTGCATCTCCAACTCCAGGAGATGTAAAATTGCAGTTAGCTGCCAACCGCCCAATTGCCACTCCCCTTCCCTTCCGCGCGACCAGCCACCGCCGCCCGACTCCGTCGCCGGCCAAATCCTCTTCAAATCGATGCCACCGGTCAAATCCTCTTCAAATCGATGCCGTCGCCCAACGCCAGACGGTCGCCGTGCCCGCCACGACTTCGCCTCCCCCATCCCCCGCTGCCCGGAGCCGCCGATTCAGTTTCGGCCGCCGACGAATCAAAGCTTCTCCAGCGGCTGCGGCTGGTCTAAACACCTTCCCCGGCGAGGTCTACAATGGGGTAGGCTTCATCAAATCCTAGACCCCCACCGGAGCTAATGGAGGCGCGCCACTCCGCCCACCCGATGGCCGCGAGCCTCAGCCGTTCTTCCGGCCGTGCGAAGCCGCCCGCCTGCCACGTGGAGCTCCCGGCGATGTCCGGTCATCTCTTCTGCTGTGCAGTCACCGCCACCCACAACCGCCACCGCCGACGGCTGTCCAACCCACAGCCGTCCGATTTCGACCACCCCGCAAGCAAGGTGTTCGACGAAATTCCCGAAGGTAAAAAAACGATGAAACTTGAGGGTTTTTTTAGGATGGAAAGTAGTTTAAACGGTGATTTTCCACATTGTAGATGAGCTCGTGTGACTCCTCTTTCGTGGACGATTCCTCGTCGGATGAGGAATTTGATTTGAACGAAGAAGAAGACATTTCAATGCTAGTGGCAATGCACTCGGGGAAGAAGTGAAAGCACGGTGGTTCCGTCTATGGTCGTGCGTTCATTCGGAGAGAACGGGTGGATGCGCACAAGAGGTTGGTGCGCAACTATTTCGGTTCACTACCCGTTTTTCCGGAGAAGTACTTTTGACGCCGGTTTAGAATGTCCAAAGACTTCTTCATCCACATTTGCAATTCCATGAAGCAGCATGATCGATCCTTCGAGCAGAGGAGGAATTGTGCAGGGTTGCTTGGACATAGCACCGAATAGAAGGTCACTGCCGCATTGCACATGATGGCCTACGGTGTTCCTGCAAACTACATTGATGACAACTTGGCGATGGCAGAGAGCACTTCTATCTTCTATGTCAAACAATTTGCAAAAAATATTTTCGAAGTGTTTGGTGCAGAGTACTTGAGAGCTCCCAATGCTCAGGACACTCAGAGGTTGTTGGAGATGAACAAAGCTCGTGGGTTTCCAGGTATGCTAGGGTCTGTCGATTGCATGCATTGGAAGTGGAAAAATTGCCCAAGAGCATGGCATGGACAGTTCAAGGGTTGTGGGAAGGATGCCACAATCATTCTTGAGGCCGTTGCCGATCAAGAAACATGGAGTTGGCATTCATACTTTGGCATGCCTGGATCTTGCAATGACATCAACGTGCTCGATCGGTCACCTCTTTTTGCCAAGTTAGCAAATGGAGAAGCACCACCGGTGACCTTTGAAGCAAATGGCCGCACATATAACTACGGGTACTATCTTGCAGATGGCATCTACCCTAGATGGAGTACTTTTGTCAAGCCAATTTCAAAACCCCAAGGTAAGAAAGAACTCATCTTTCACAATGCACAAGCGGCGGCTAGGAAAGATGTTGAGAGTGCTTTGGTATTTTGCAATCCCAATTTGCTATTGTGCGAGGGCCATCTAGATTCTGGGATCAAAAAATCCTTTGGTATATCATGACTGCTTGCGTGATCATGCATAACATGATCATTGAGAATGAGCGTGGACAGGGTTTAGATTACACCTTCTATGACTTGATGGGCATACACGTTATGCCCATGAGAAAAGAGGAGCGAATCAAACGCTTCATGAAGGTGTATAATGAAATTAGAGACCCTGATTCACACGATCAACTTCATAAGGATTTGATGGAGGAGTATTGGAAATAGCATGGCGAGAGAGCCGCCTAGTTTCATTTATTTGTTTGTATTGTGCAAAACTATGTTGTATGTGTGATGCATTTGATGTTGTGGATTTAATGAACTATGTAATAATTTGACATTGTGGACATGTGCAATTTTTTATCTGGTTATTGAATGTTTTATTTGAATTTGTACGGCTGTTGAACAACGGCTGTACAGCGGCCGCGCGACGGCCGGCGGGTTTTGCATCTCCAGTTTTACATCACCTATTGGAGTTGCCCATTTACATCACCGTTTTACATCATCAGTTGGAGTTGGGTCTTTTTTGGATATATAAAAAGCACTTTTTGGTGATGTAAATTATACAACACCCAGTTTTACATCTTCAATTTACATCATCTATTGGAGATGCTCTCATACCGCGAGAGTAATTGGTTGATGTATTTTTTTTTTGCTATTCATGGGCTAGTTTGATTGTGTCCATGTATTCTAAACTCTTTTATTAGTGAATGAGTCCATTATTATTTTTGCCTCTATTTTGGAAACAGGGCGACGTGCCATGTCTTCTTTTTCATAGTTTTGATGAGGTAGAGGACAAATATTCGATATTCTTGCTTTGATCGGCAGATTGAAATGGTTCCTTCATACTAATATGGCATGGCAGACACCAATGATCAAATATACATTTTTTCTTACACTTGAAACAAAATAGGTAGTGGTGAGTTAGTTATTATGCCTATATAGGTGCTTTCTAGCAACCAGGGATCAAATTCCATCCACCCTTCCCACATTAATTTTACATAATAGATATCTCATTTTGGTTACTGGTTGGAATTTTAATGAGTACCAAAATATTTTGGATCTGAAAGTACAAATAGGATTCAGACTTCCAATTAAATTTTAATTTGATTAAAGTTTAGTTCATTTTGACTGAAGTGATTGTTTTTTACATTTGTCTTTTTTTATCATTTTGTGTGGCTACTGAAATATTACGTACCTCCGAATTTTGGATTAGATTTGATACGTACCCCTCTCTCTCTCTCTCTCTCCCTCTCTCTCTCTCCAAACACACACACGCACACACAATATTTCACCAATATTTTACATAAGAGTCATCAATTTTGCTTATTAGAAGGAAGGATTTGCCTCTCTTTTTTGTTGGAGCATGTATTACGCCCAAAATCATCAAATTTTATTTTCTTTGTCTCGTTAATTGTTATTCCGTGGTTTAGAAAGTATGCTAGTTTTCGGCGATCCCTATTTGCCGCGTAGGTCACCCGCGAGCGACATAGCGCAGACCCCTCCAGCACCCGATCAAGAGTTTGGGCCGACATATTTTTTGTTTTCCTTCTGGTTTTTTCTTTCCTTTTCTTTTACGTTTATTCTTTCCTTTTATTTTCTTGGGTTTTTATATCTATTGTCTTTTTTTCGAACATATTTTTTTAAATCATGAACATTTTTAGAATTTTATGAACATTTTTGGAATCATGAGCATTTTTCAGATTCGCGAATACTTATTTTGTAAATCTGCAGACAACTTTTTTTGTTATAAATTCGTGAATACTTTTTCAAATTCATGAGCATTTTCCGAGTGAGCACACATTTCTTAAAATATCAGAATAAATAAATAAATTTACGAACATTTTTTTTGTTTTGATGAACATTTTATGAAATGTATGAATATTTTTGAATCCATGAAATACTTTTAAACCAGTGAAACGTTTCTGAATACATGGTTTTTTCTTTATTCACGAACATTTTGAGATTTTTGTGAATATGTTTGAAAACATCATGGACATTTGTTAAAATTTCCCACTTTTTTTAGAAATGGGGACATTTGTTATGCAAATTCATTAGCATTTTTTATTTCCCGTACTTTTTTTCTTTCAAAACCATGAACATTTTTCTGAATATGCGAACATTATTTCAGAATCACAAACATTTCTTTAATCCACAAAGGATTTTGTGATTTCTTTAACAATTTTTCTGAATTTACTGATATTTTTTTTTTAATCCTGAACTATTTTAAAGAAGAAAAACTGAAACAGAAAAAATAAATAAAGAATTAAAAAAACTATGGACGTTGCACCCTGCGCCTGAGCCGGACCAAAAGGGCGCACAGGGGGTTGGGGTTGGGGAGGGGGGTGCGCGCTTCCCTATTTCTCGAAGCATAGTGTGCCAAATAGGAGGTCCCCTTGTTTTCATAGTGATACAATTGTGTTTCCTCCACTTTGATCGATCCATGTCAATGTGGCCCAAGGGACATAGCAACCGAGGCTTTTGTCACCGCTCACTGCCCAACACAATTATATTAGCCGATCCTACTAGGTACATGCCTAAAGAAAGGCAAAATCTAATGAGCCAAGGCTCTTCTAGTGCACAAAAGGTCTTGGAGACGAAATCGCCCAAGTCACATTTATTGGCATATCCTATTTTGTGCCCAATGCACAAGTGTCCGGCCGTGGGTGGTACGGGTGTCTTAGATCTAGCCCATTCCCGATTTTAATCATTCTTCTTCTTATTTTTGTTTCCTAATTTTTTCTTTTGCTCATTTTTCTTCCTTTTACTTTTTTTCATATTTTTTTGTTTCTTTTCACTTGTTCTTGATTTAAGTTTATGTTTCTACATTTTACAATTTGAATTTTTCCCAGAATATAAGAATATATTCACACGTGTATGAACTACTTTTTTTATCAATGATATGTTTTGGTACATGGATATAAATTTTTTATTTACATGAATATATTTTCTATAGGCGATGGATTTTTATTTTATATATTACATTTGAGCATGTAAGAGTAAGTATGTGGATATTTTTAAATTATTCATAAAGTATGTTAACTGAATGACTTTTTTCGAAGTAAGAAAAAAGATCGAGGACGTAAGTGGGCCGCATGATGGTTAGCCCATATATTAAAGTAAGTTGTTTTCTCAACGATCCGCCACGGTAAGCGTGGAATAGGACAAATCGCGTGTTTTCATCACCACCTGGTCTACTAGTTTCCCTAACAAAAAATCATGTTGGACTAGTATTTCGTAGGAAAACGTTTCCCTTCGGCGCGCCGGCCGAACGTTTCGGCCGGTCTCGCCCACTCGCCCAATAAAATAATCAGGGCCCACCACGTTATCTCTTTCCTCATCCCCTCTTCCTTCTTCTTTCTTTTTCCTGCGGCTTTTTTCTTCTTCCCAGCCTCATGGCTGCCATGGAGGCCCTACCCCGGCGATCAACTCCAGCGAGCCCTCCTGTATTTCTCCGGCGAGCACCCCCGAAGCCGACCACCGAGCCAGCGTCCTCCCCTCGTTTTTCCCTCTCTCAACTGCATCTGCCATTGCTCTGTGGCGACCGGAGCTGCAACGCGTCCATGGCCGACAACGCATTTTGTTACATGCTTCAACCGGCATCTAAAGTTGCTACAACCGGCATCGCATTCTGCTACAACCTATGTCGCATTTTGCTACATCTCACATGGCGTCGTGATTTTTGCTACAAGCAGCGTTTCATTTTGCTACAACCGGTGACAAGGATAGCTGCAATGGCAACGGCGACGACCCTTAGAGAGCTGTAATGGCGACGGCGGGATGACCCCTAGATGAGAAAAAAAAGTTTCAACCGACGGTGAGAAAAGCTTCAACCAGCAGTTGAAAAAGCTTCAACCGGCTTAAGGAAGGAAGCTCCATCGATGGTAAAAGCTTCAACCAGCAGTTGAAAAAGCTTCAACCAGCATTGACAAAAAAGTCTCAACTCTGCACTCGCCGACGCTGAGCGGCGACACCGTGGGCTGCGGCAGGCAGCACGGCGGTGCCACAACGGCGGCAGGTAGGTGCTGCAACGACTACCTCCTGTGGTGCGCGACCGCAACCAGCTGAGGGTGAGCGTAGAATGGCAGAAGGCCCGAGCAGCCGCCGACGAGCACGGGGACGACGACGGCTACACGCCTACGACGATGAGCACGGGGACGACGGCGACCTGATGTGGTGTGTCTGCGCGACCAGCCGAGGGCGCCCGTGGGCGGCTGGCAAGCAGAGACGGTCGAGGACGAGCGGGGCGCTGCTCTCTCTCCTTTTTTCTGTCGTGGATAAATCCCCAGGGTCTGAGGTAGACGAAAGAAGATCCAAATCTAACGGTTAACAAAAGGTTAATCCTGTGGTTAGGATGAGACCGACGGAACCATTCGGCCGGTCCGCCGGCGCCTAGCGGTGCCCTATTTCGTATGTTTCTTAAGAAGAAAAACTAGTACTTCCTCCGTATCTATAGTAGCTACTAATAAAGCAAGGTGATATTCTTGGTTTCGTCCCGTGATTTTCTTTTGTTTCTATGTTAATATTTTTTTAGCAACCCGTCGTACGTTACGTGCAAACGAAGCGGACACCTCGTCCTACACTACATGCAGGATTCAGACTCCAGGTATAACTCTCGTTAAAAAACAAACTGAAAAACTCCCAAACTTATATATAAATACGATACTAATCCCTATTACAAAGAGAACAGGTGCGTACAGAATTCCCTCGATTTCCTCCTCATATGTCGCAGGAACTCGCCGATGCCTCCGCCAAACCATCGCAAGTCCAAGAGCTTGATTTTCTCCATCGGCCTCACCGACAGCCGGGCCAGCATCGCGGCAGAAACTTGCCGATGCCGCTGGGCGTGCCGTCCTCACGCTTGATGCTCTCCTCCGCCTCACCGACAGCCGGACCATCGTAGGTCTTGCTGGCATGGACCCGGTCCATCGTGATCGCCACTGGCCGTTGTTATGGTCGTGCTCCAAAAGGATGTCATAGAGGCGCTGGGTGCCATGCGCGGCCACGACTGGATGGTCGAATCTTCCCGGCCAGGTCGCATCTCAGGATGGCAATGAGCTCGCATGCCTGGCAGCCACCGTTAGGGACTGCGTCCGGCACTCTGGCCGTTGCGCGCTTGGTGGCAACAGCCAAGGCAGCAAGGCAGATGGGATCAAAAGGAGGAAGATGAGACCCTTGGTTGCAGAGACATCACAACATCCTAGAAATTGTCCTCCCACGACGGTACCACTAGTAGAAAACAGGGCTTTCGTCCTAGCCGGATCGGAGCAATAGTCCCGGTCGCGTTACGAACCGGGACTAATGTAAGCATTAGTCCCGGTTCGAGCGGCTAGGACGCCGGACGGGGCTCAACAGGCACCAGTCCCGGTTCGAATGGGACCTTTAGTCCCGGTTAGAGACACCAACCGGGACTAAAGGGTATCACCCCCTTTAGTCCCGGTTGGTGTCTCCAACCGGGACTAAAGACCTTTAGTCCCGGTTGGAGACACCAACCGGGACTAAAGGGTATCACCCCCTTTTTCCAGTTTTTTTTGTTTTTTGCTTTATTTATTTTCTTTTGTTTGTACTTACAGCGAAATATTTAGAGTTTTTGAGTGAATCTTTTTTGCTTTAGGTCACAAAAATTATAAACTTTCTGTTAGTGCCAGTAGTTTTCAAATTTGAATAGTTTAAATTTGAATTCTTTGAAATTTGTGTGAATCGCTAGTTTTTGAATAACTTTACTTTGAAAATAGATTTTTGAGTGATTCTTTTTCCTGTTGTTTAATATTAGTGTGTTTTATCATTATATTCAATTTGGTAATTTTTAGGTTATTTTAAATAGGTGTTTTAATCAAAAACAGATTATGTTTAGCTCTTTTAGTTTTATAGCTCAAAAAAATCAATAAATGCATGAAAAATAGCGAATGAAGTGGGAAAGGGTTGAAAATTGATGATGTGGCTTTTAATGGTGCATGTTGAACGCACAAAAAGTCTGGAGTTGAAATAAGTTTAAAAAAATGAAATGCCTTTTGTAACAGATGAGTTTTCGTCCGAAACCCTGATACTTCGAAAGAGATTGTCGAGTTTGTACACAAAGTGCATCCAGTTTTTGCCGTAACCATCTCAACTTTTTAGCACATGCTATGTGGGTGAAATGATGATACCATGCCAAGTTTTAACCTTTTCAGAGTTCATTTGTATTGCTTTTCAATTTCAGGGTCATTTAGCTTAAAAAATCAATAAATGCATGAAAAATAAAGAATGAAGTGGGAAATGGTTGAAAATTGATGATGTGGCTTTGAATGGTGCATGTTGAACGCATAAAAAGTCTGGAGTTGAAATAAGGTTAAAAAATGAAATGCCTTTCTAATAGATGAGTTTTCGTCCGAAACCCTGATACTTCGAAAGGATTGTCCAGTTTGTACACGAAGTGCATCCAGTTTTTGCCGTAACCCTCTCAACTTTTTAGCACATGCTATGTGGGTGAAATTATGATACCATGCCATGTTTCAACCTTTTCAGAGTTTATTTGTAGTGCTTTTCAATTTCAGGGTCATTTAGCTAAAAAAATCAATAAATGCATGAAAAATAGAGAATGAAATGGGAAAGGGTTGAAAATTGATGATGTGGCTTTGAATGGTGCATGTTGAACGCACAAAAAGTCTGGAGTTGAAATAAGGTTAAAAAAATGAAATGCCTTTGTAATAGATGAGTTTTCGTCCGAAACACTGATACTTCGAAAGGGATTGTCCAGTTTGTACACGAAGTGCATCCAGTTTTCCTGTAACCCTCTCAACTTTTTAGCACTTGATATGTGGGTGAAATGATGATACCATGCCATGTTTCAACCTTTTCAGAGTTCATTTATAGTGCTTTTCAATTTCATGGTCATTTAGCTAAAAAAATCAATAAATGCATGAAAAATAGCGAATGAAGTGGGAAAGGGTTGAAAATTGATGATGTGGCTTTGAATGGTGCATGTTGAATGCACAAAAAGTCTAGAGTTGAAATAAGTTTAAAAAAGTGTTATGAAAAAGTAAAACGGTTATAACTTTTGCATACGATGTCGAAAAAAAAGTTTAATATATCAAAATGTTCAGCACGAGAAACCGGTTTCGATGGCAACCGCCGTAGGCTGTTTTGTAAAATTTTAGAATCCTCAAATTCCCAAAGGAAAAAAAGTTATCCTCAAATTTATGTTTTTTTTTAATTTTTGGTCAAACTACATATTCAAATAATTATAGTTTTTTAGAATAATAGTTTCAAACTCAAATGGTGAAACGTGTGACATCATGCTCAAGGGCTTAATAGGATTGATATGATACATATAACATAAATTAATTGAATAAGTAGTTTATTTTTTTTAAACGTTTTTGAAATTCGAAAAGAATAAAAATTCAGATTTTAAAAATTAATTTTATTTTTTTAAAAAATGAATGATGTCATATTTGGATTCCTCACATTTTTCTGATAATAATGGATATATTATTTGTCAAATTTTGATTTACAGATTTAAAGATATTAATTATGCCATATTAAATGAATAAATGGCAAAAAATGAATAAAATAATATTATTACTCATTTTATTTTCATTGAAATTCAATATTATTATTACTTATTTTATTTTGAACATTTTTATTATTTTGGATTTTTTGTTTTTTGAGAATTTTTGAGTTTTTTTTGAAATTTTTGCCTTTTTGAAGTTTTTTATAGTTTTTAAATTAATCATTGTTGTTTGTTAATCATTGTTGTTTATTTTAATAATTGTTTGGAATTCAAAAAATTAAATCATGTGACATCAAGACCTAATGGTTAATAGGATTGATAGCTTACTATTGTTAAGAAAACAACAAATGCAGACTTGGAAACTAGGGGAGATAGAACTCGAAAGTTAAGCGTGCTGGGGTTGGAGCAGTGAGAGGATGGGTGACCGGTCGGGAAATTAGACGATTTGAAATGAGTGATCCACGCTAGAGCAGTGAGGAGGGTTGATTAGAGATTAAATTGTCAAATAATTCAAAGATTTAAAAATTAGAAAAAAAATTAAAACAAATCAAAAAAAATTCAAAAAAATCCTTTAGTCCCGGTTGGTAACACCAACCGGGACTAAAGGTCCTCCAGCCCCCGCTCCAGAAAGCTGCCACGTGGAGGGCCTTTGGTCCCGGTTCGTAAGCAAACCGGGACTAAAGATTTTGGGTATTAGTCCCGTTTGTTTTGTCCCGGTTGTAGAACCGGGACTAAAGGCCCTTTTTCTACTAGTGTACGGATTAACATGCCGAGATCTTGCACTCAGAGGCGGCGGTGTGAGGGCAGATTGAAGGTGCTTGGATGCATCCTACTGACCACCGCATCTGCGCATTGTACTCATAATAGTTACCAGGTGTTGGTCAACCTTTTTGCTCTCACGGTTGCACCAATCCATGGCTGCATATGGTGGTCATAGACCAAGCTATTCAAGAAGAGATATGAAATTCGTCCAACTGCCTAGATCTAGGCTTGTGGATGCATGGCGTCTTCCTGCCCGACGTCGTCGGTGTGCACACAGGATTGTCTCCATCCACGTAACGTGATCATGCTAATGATGAGAGCTCAGATTTTCAACCACTCTTTATTTATTTTCCTTCGGGTCTTGCAGCATCAAGGCGGTGTGGCACTTGATCTCTGTGCGTGTGCATGCCTGGAAATTGGATGTGCTGCTACTTACACTAAAATTGTAGCTATTTGTGATGAGGTGGTTTTTGGTTGTGTGCGCTACTTGCTTCTTATAGATGTGAATTTCTACATCTTGCAATTGCTAATGCACAAATATTTCAGATTTTTTATATTCCAAGTCTAATTTGTGATGAGGGCGAAAAAAGATAAGCCATGGAGATATGGAAGTCTTAAGACATGCTAATTTAGCTTGGGGACTATGATATACTCCCTCCGTTCTTAAATATAAGATCTTTTAGGGATTGCACTATGGACTACATACGGATGTATATAAACACATTTTAGAGTGTAGGTTCACTCATTTTGCTTCGTATGTAGTCCATAGTAGAATATCTAAAAGGTCTTATATTTAAGAACGGAGGGAGTATATTATACCCGTTGCAACGCACGGGCACGTGTGCTAGTAGAAATATAAAAGCATATAGATGCTCTTATATTTTTTTCACGGAGAGAGTATTTCACATTTCTTTCTCTTGTCTTGTGCCTGGGATTCTTGTGCATTTCGCAGGCTCTGGGTCTGGGGTCGGCTCTGGCCTCGTTGCCTCGTGAAAAGGCGCATCACGTGGCAACCGTAGCGTGCTCCCTCCCATGGCCGAGAGGGAGGCAGCCACGCAACGCGATTCGAGCCCGGTTGATCTGGTGGGGCGGGCCAGGGCTCCGATCCAGCCTTGGACGCCACGTCCAAGCTAGGCACCCGATGCCATCCCCTTCTCTGGCACCGTTAAAAACTGAGCGCTCCTCCCCGCTCCTCCAACCGAACAACCCCACACCATCACGAGCTGTACATTTTTCTTCAGGGTCGTGGTGAGTTCCTACGCCGGGATGGGGAAGGGTACATGGGCGCTCATCTGCCACCTCCACGCCATTGCAGGGTACGCACATAGAGCTCACGACTCGTGAATCCTTCCGTTTCCATCGCTTGTTTGGCTAATCTGGTGGATCATGGGTGCTTCTCTTTCCTCTGCAGGCCGAGCCTGACCCTGATATACCCGCTGTAAGTGGACGCTCCTGCCAATCGTTGCACCTTGCATTGCAGCGGTTAACAATGGCTAGGCTATGGCTCTGTACTGGGAATGTTGGTAAGATCTGTGGTGGTATGTGTAAGCTGTTGATTTGCTCAGGTACGCGTCGATCTGCGCGATGGAGAGCACGTCCAAGCTGGACGACGGCCAATGGCTCGCCTACTGGATAATCTACTCCTTCATCGCCCTCTTCGAAATAGCAGCCGAGCAAGTTCTCTTTTGGTAAAGTTCGAGTACTATCGTAATTGTTCATGCTCTTTCCTAGAATCCTGGCTGCGATCATTTTGCTCCGCATGCAGAAAAGATAACTGTGATGGTCGGTCTCGCAGGATACCGCTGTGGTACGAGGTGAAGCTGCTATTCGTGGCGTGGCTGGTGCTGCCGCAGTTCAGGGGCGCGTCCTTCATCTACGAGAAGTTCGTCAGGGAGCAGATCAGGAAGCACGGGGTGACGCTGCACGAGCACCACGGCCACGATGCCGGCCACGGGTCGCACGTCCTGAAGGTACTGAAGCTCCTCATGCCGTGTTTCTCCGTCGTCTTTTTGAAATTCATGGTCGATTACACCTTAAGCATCTTGCGTTGCTTTATTGTTTGCCGAACGTGCAGGCTGAGCATGGCGTACACTGAGGAGCGAACTGTCCAAGAGAATGTCTGTCTGTCCGCCGACGACGAGCCTTGACCAAACCTGCTGAGCAGGGATCCCCTTCCGAGCCGGCGTCCTTGTTGAAATATGGTGCGAGATGGTTGGACAGAACATCGGGCTGGGGTACGATGTACTATCTCTGTTCCTAAATGTAAGACGAACTGCCAAAACGTCTGACATTAAGAAACAGAGGGTGTACATGCTAATTCTACGATCCCTTGTATATTATTTATAAATAACGAAAGGATTCGTGTTCTTTGTGATCAATAAATTTGTATGGCACTGGTTCCGCACATTTGGGATAGCTTATTAATTCATCGATTTCCTAGATTTATCCATGAAGTTTGCAGGAATTGTTCATTTATTTTAGATAACTTGGTCATGGTACTTGCGGAAAAGGTTCCCTGGAAATTACAAAACTAGTTTACGCCATACATAAACATATTTTCTAGTACTGTCATCTAATGAATTATCATTGTATTTTAAAAGGAAATAATATTCGTGACTATAAAATATATTCACGCATTTTAAGAAACAATCATGTATTTCATAACATTCTTGTATATAATCAAATTTTCATATTTTCAGAGAATTACGGTATTTTATAACAATTTTTCTTGTGTACCAAAAGAAATGTTCATATATATCACAACAAATTGTCAACACGGGTTTAAAAAAATAGGGAAGTACAAAGAAAAGGCAACAATACAAAATTTAGTAAGACATGGAAATTAAAAGAAGATGGGAAAATGAAAAATACTAGAACTTAGATATAATATAAATAGAATTCAAGCATATAAATAGTATGCGATGATTTTTTTTGAATGTTCACTGTCATTCTTAAAATATGTTATATTTTCAAAATACACTATAAACATTTGTATATGTAAGATTATGAACATTTTTTATTTTCCATGATATAATCTTTCCATTTTTAATTTGACTATCATTTTTTACAAAAAAAAAACTCTGAAATAAAATGTTTTGCAAAAAATATGAAAAACCTTGCCCAAACCGGACATGAACCATCCGAGGCGCGCCATACAAGCTAACAGGCGGTTGGTCCACTATGTAAATGGCTCAAAAAAAGTGATTTGCTCATTTTCTTAACTATTTTAAGCCTTGTATGTTGAATAGGAGGAAGGGGGTTTTAACAGACGGAAGGATCCGAAAGGACCTAGAGTTACATTATATAATAAACAAAGTAATGGTACAAGTCACCCGACTGAAAATAAAAGTTACAACTGAATCCAACAATTCTACAAGAAGCAGAGGGCACGACGAACGTGGAGAAGACAAGATGACACCATCGCTCTCAATAGCCGCCATTCGGCCATAAGGATTGACAGAGTGACGAGTTAAATTGTAGGTGTAGCTTCCTAACTACAGACTTCGTCGATGATAAGCCCAAGGACCAACCAAAACTAGATCTCACCATCCATCATGTCCCTCGTACAACCACTGCGGTGGCCTGAAGAGAGTCGAGAGGGGAGAGATCCATCTTGAAAAACAACAAGCTTGTTAGGGACGCTTTCACTAGATCTGCCGCCGCCCGCAGCCGTCCTTCATGCACAACAAGCAAGCAAAGCAAATGGCATCTTCAGGTCACGACTCAATAGTTATGCCTCCGGGTGGTGAGCAAGACCGTCATTCAGTTTTCCCTATATATTTGTCCTTTCTTTTCCCCTTGGTGTTATTTCTTAGTTATGACTTGGTAGAGTACCAGAAAAATATGCAATAATAACAATTGAAATGAGAAATTAAACAAAAAGGACAATAATGCCAAGGAATATAACTACGAGAAACGTTCATGCACATTCAGAACATATGTAGGAACCTCCCTAGAAAATGTTCAAGTATTTGCGCCAAAATGGCTGATAAAGAAAAGAGTGAAAAAATAAACGAAATCAAAAAATAAATAATACAGAAAATATAAAACGAATTGAAATAAATATTCATTTTTTCTGTAAACAATGTTTGTGAATTTCAATAAACAATTTTTGTATCCCAGAACAAATGTTCATGTTATCGAATAAAATGTTCTTTTAATTTCTTCAAAATAAAAATATGTCTCAAAATAAATGCTATTGTATAATAAAAGTTATTTTTTGTATATTTTCAAAGAGATGTTAATCTAAAAAAACGTTCATGTGATTTTTCGCAAACTGGTACAAGAAAAAGTAAGCTAAGATAATAGAGAGAAAACTGAAAAGGACTGTAAAGTCAAATAAAAATAAAGAGAAATGTCCAAAGAAAAATGCAAACAAAATAATACATGAGCAAAATATATTAAAACGGGAAAAGGAAAATGAAAATAAACAGCATAAATGGTCATGTCGTTACGGGGCCACACCATTGATGTTATATGTTATGTGGAGGGAGAAAATGAAAGGGTGACGAGCATGCATGCATGAAGCGGGGGAAGGGGGGCAATTACGTGAGTGATATAAATGCAATTTTCAAAACTTAACAAATAATTTATCTCTCGAACACTTCATCCAATTGACCTGTCGTCACGTTGTCTTGGTCTCAAAGAGTTCTTCAATACTAGATCTCAAATGTATATGTTTTGACGAAAAAATAATCCATCTTAGAAGTTGCCACCCGTTGATTTATAAAGTTGACAAGACATAAGTATCAATGTTGCCATAATATTAGTATTGGAGTTGCCACGTGATAACTTCTGTATCAACAAAATGACAAGTTCGATACTAGTATGATGATAACTTCAATAATCAAGAGGTGACAACTTTAGATCAAAAAAGAGTTTACAGAAATATACCCAAGTGCGATCTTGCTACGAAGCCCTCGGCGGTACGAAGCCAACAGAAAAAACAGATTATGAATCGCCCAAATGGTTGAGTTTGTAGATAATTATTTATCTTGTTCTATTTTCCCTATCCCCACGGGGAAATATCTGGTGCACCGGAGCTTGTGGTGCTACCGGTGCACCGAACTCACATTGTGCTTTTAAAATGTTCAAAATATTCTGAAAAAGAATTAGCACACTCACACAACATCCATGTAGGTTGTCACAAAATCTCAAGTCAAAATTCGAAACATAACTCAAAAAACAAAAATGACAAATTCAACATTGAATAGTACATAACACAACTTGGGCTTTAGATTTGGCCCATTATCACGCTGATGTCAAATTTTTCATTTTTATATCTCAAAAAGTACTTCAAATTTTATACGAAATTTTATGACATCACATTATTGATGTTGTGTTAACGTGCTAGATTTTTTTTAGATTTTTTAAAACATTCTATGGCATCCCTTGCACCGGTAGCACCACAAATGCTGGTGCACCGGATATATTCCCATTACTCTTTGTTACCGTCCGCTGTCCTTTCTTTGTGTGCCCAGGTTGTGCGGCCATGACTAGGCTTTGGTGGGATTTTAAGTTATTTTTTCTACGCTGGAGAGTGTGGCGTTTGCACTTACCCGGGCTGTTTTCCTTTTTTCTTTGTTGATTAGTTTGTAGCATGGGTGTTTTCCCTTGCCTACCAATGGGACTTTTTGTTCAAAAATGAAAACCTGAGGGTGTTTTTCTGCTTGAAAAAAGTCTTGTTTGTTGTTGTTGCCTAATTTCTATGTTTATTTCGCTTCCTCTTTAGTTTTGTTTTTTCTTCATCTTTTATAAATCATATATCGTTGCTTCCTTGATCTTGTTTCTTGATATTCACTTATTTTTGTTTCCTCTTCTTTTTATTGTTTAGTCTATCTTTTTGTGTGCAACATGAGTTGAGAAAATGTCCAATAAGACACTATTTTGTGTATGTATTATTTGACGTATATTTGTTTAATGTTCTGTATACCAGTCGCACATTTCCAGCGGCATGATTGCACGGGAAAAAATAGTTGCAACTTAGTGTAACTATTTTATCTTATTTTTTCTTTTTGCATCCCGACCGATGGTTAGATGTTTTGAATATGTCCTTGAGTTTATTTGAGATGCTGAAACCCATGTGAAATCGCAGAAACCGCATTGTGCGGGCAACTGGTGTGAGCCCAACTTATTGTCTGATGCTTCATCCACATGTAATTGTACGAAAATCATCACACTTGCAATTGCAACCGTCGCAACGCAAATATAATAGGCGCAGACTCATCCCCCCCCCCCCCCCCCCCCCATTTTTTTCTTTTTCTTCAAAAAGCAACATCCTATGCCGAGGATCCCCTAGGAGGTAATGTTTTCAACGTAGTTTTTTTCACATAAGAAACTTCTGCGGCAATTGCATGTCCAACCCCGACCCATAATTGCACACGTTGTGTGGCGGTTGCATGTCCACCCCCGCCCCCAATTGCACATTTTGGGCGGAAGTTGCATGTCCACCCGGACCCCTTACTACACATGTTGTGGCTCGATATCAACTGCAAGGGGTACAATGCGCTCGACATCAACTATAGTGTGTGTACTTGTTGTGCGTCCTTGGGGCGTTTTCATTTTTTTCCTTTTTTTCGACGCCGCCTGAAAGCAACATCCTAAGTGCAGACCTCCTAGGGGAGATGTTTTCATCATAGAGGTTTTCCGTATAAAGAAACTTACAAGGCCATTGTATGTCCTACCCTGACCAGTAACCGCACACGTTGTGCGGTAGTTGTATGACCACATCTGACCCGCACATGTTGTTGAGTAGTTGC
This sequence comes from Elymus sibiricus, assembly GCA_039707655.1. NCBI lineage: Eukaryota > Viridiplantae > Streptophyta > Magnoliopsida > Poales > Poaceae > Elymus > Elymus sibiricus. The sequence goes on from CM077671.1 coordinate 306,136,325, forward strand.
ATATCAAACCTTGTCCCGCAATTGCATACATTGTGCGGCGATTACATGTCCACACCTAAAGTTTTTTGTGCGTGCAACTACAAGTGTTACAACCCTTATGCAACTGCTACACACACAATGCATACACAACTAGGGGTGTCGGGGCGTTAGGAATGAGTGCGAGCCGGTAAGGTGTTTATAAATATATTTTTTATTCTTCATTACATGAAATATTTTATTTAATTGTTATTCTATAATCAACTGTATTTTTTGTTACTATTTTTTCTTCATTTTTGTCCATCCTTTTTTCTCGTCGATGTACAAGAATATAAAGACCTGATGTACATGAACTATATTTGATAGTTGTACGATATTCAATTTCTCTGAATGGTAATCAAATTACAAGCAGGCAAGCAAATAAGGCCTAGTCCAACCCAATAAAAATAAATACTCCCTCCGTTTTTATTTACTCCGCATATTAGTTTTGACCGCAGTCAAACTTTATAAAGTTTGACCAATTTTGTAAAAAACAGTATGAACATTTACAGTAACATATTTATTGATGTGAAAATATATGCAACGATGAATCCAATGATATTGATTTGGTGATGTATATATTAATATAATTTTTCTACAAACTTGTTAAAAGTATATAAAGTTTGACTTTAAACAAACCTAAATACGGAGTAAATAAAAACGAAGAGAGTACAACACACAGGACAACTGGGTGGAGTTCTCAAGAAAGAAAACCGGGAACAGCGTTTCAGGCAGAGAAAAATCACATCAGATGAAACCAATGACATCATTCAACCGAGACTTCGATAAGTCTCAATCGAGCATTAGTAGCTTACTAGAAACATCATCTGGAGTACGTATAACACATCATGATACATCTTAAAGCGAAGCATAAACTAGCTACCAAACACACGCGGAAAAAGAAGAGTACTCGTGACAAACACATGACCGACCCCACCGCAACTAGGCAATTCATCAGCCGATCAGCGTGTGACTCAACAGAGTTTTGAGGCTTTATTCATACCGAGAAGAGCTGACCATGCATAGCGCGCGCATGGCCTCACCGCTACCTCTATGCAGTAGCGATGAGGTTGGAGCTCTGGCTCTCCATGGACTTGAAGGCCTCGAACCTGGGTTCCTTGTCCTCGAACTTGTGGCGCACGTACAGCTTCATGTAGTCCTCGAACACGAACTTGGGGTACGCCCCGCCGGCCGCCTCCGCCAGCGCCGGCGCCGGGAAGATGACGGCGTCGCTGGCCGGGTTGTAGAAGGAGGCGATGGACATCCGGTTGCCGTCGGTCTGCGCGACCACGCGGTGGAGCACGCTCTTGTACCTGCCGTTGGTGATCACCTCGAGCTGGTCGCCGAGGTTGACGACGATGGAGTGGCGCGTGGGCGGCACGTCCACCCACTCGCCGTCCTTGAGCAGCTGGAGGCCGCCGACGCGGTCGTCCTGGAAGAGCAGGATGATGCCGCCGGCGTCGGTGTGGGCGCGGAGGCCCTTGACGAGGTCGGGGCGCGGGCACGGCGGGTAGCTGCTGACCTTGGTGCCGAAGGTGGGCACGCCCATGGAGCCCCGGAACGCCCGCGTGAGGTACCCTTTCTCGAGGCCGAGGTTCTCGCAGAGCAGGTCCAGCAGCCGCTCCGCCAGCCTCTCCAGCTCCGACGCGAACTGCTTCATCACCCGCCTGTACTCGTCGTCGAGGTCGGGTATCTCGGCGATGTTGGGCTCCGGGAGGTGGCGCACGAAGAAGGTGCTCTCCCAGTCCAGGTTCTCCGCCGCCTTGCCGCCGCCCTCCAGCGTCTTGCTCGCGAACTCGAGGAACCTCTGCTCGCGCACCCTCTTGTAGTGCTCCTTGGTCATCCTCTCCACCTCGTCCATCAGCTCCGTCGAGATGCCGTGGTCCAGCACCTGCACGCACCGCAGGGAAAAAAGAGAGAGCAGATAAACATTAAGGCTAGATCGATAAGGAGCTTCATCTTGTCAGATTATGCCATGTTACTACTGTGTATTCACCTGGAAGAAGCCCCAGTTCTCGCATGCATCGTGCAGAAGGTTCATGGCCGCCGGCCGCTCCTCCCCGCCGAGCAGACCCATTTCGATGATCGGGAATGACAATGTCGATACCATCTTACTTACCCTCTTGATTCCTCGCGCCACCCTCAAGACGAGCTGCGTCTCCGGCTGTTTCTTCTTGCCTACCGACTACCGAGCTTGCTTAAAGCTGTATGCAGGAGACAGGAGTACTGCGGTGCCTTGAAGAAGACCAGCCTCGGGGTGCAATTTATAGCCTCGATCGACCGGGCACCCAAAATGCTTCGACTGGAATGGGTCGACCCTGGAGGCCTGCAGACTCTCTAGCAAACCGGTCGATCGAGCCTGACTCGTTCGGGTAAGTGAGCAGAGCACCAACGTGACAGTCTGATTTTTTTCCCGTAGTTTCAGTCATTTTTCTCTCTCCCCGTTGGATTTGCATCCGAAGACTGAAACAGAAGCTAGTATCATTGGGTCGACCGAAAAATAATTTTGCTTCGGTCGGTTTTGTCGAGATTTAACCAAGTCTCAGTCAAGTGATACAATATATAAAAAAAGTTAAAATGAATTTTTGCACGAATCTTGATGTAAGATTCAACGAATATAATATCGATTGAGATTTGATTAAGTCTTGACTAAAATTTAGCTATCCCATTAGACATAATATGCATGGCTGCACAAACATATACTATTAGTACCATACACTGGCTAGAACTTGTCCTTTATGCATGGACGTGTATTATACACGTAAATCATTGTATAACCATCACCATGTAGTATATAAATTTGCTGCATGGACGTGTATTATACACGTAAATCATTGTATAACCATCACCATGTAGTATATAAATTTGCTTATTTGCTTGCGGACGCATACAACACAATCATGAAGGTTAATGGCAGGAGAAAGGAGAACATTAAAACAACGATTCTAGTCTATTATTTTTAGCAACCATTATGATAAATCTTTAATCAGAATCGCACAATAAACTACATTGATCGTATCATATTTCTAAATATATTTTGAAACTAAGGGCTTGAAGGTGTGGAATTAAGATCAACACAAAGACCTGGTTAAACAAAATTTACTGCGCATCAAAGTGTTCATGCAAATTAAAGCACCGTAGACAATTCAACAATGAAAATAAGTTGTCCTTTTAAATTAGTAATTGAACAATCTAGAAATGAGAAAAAACAATACTCTCTCTGTTTCTTTTTACTCCACACATAAGATTTGTTCGAACCCAAATTATGCAAAGTTTGACACTTTTATATTAAAACTAAAGTCGGGTTTGCGTGCTGCATAGTTTGGTTTCTGAGGGCAAGCTCCGGAGCGCCCGTGGGGGAATTTAGAAACTTCTGCGTGGTGAGGAGGAGGAGCAGCTCGGACGGGGGGCGGCGACGCCGACGGCGTGCCTGCTGCAGCGCTATGGCGGGAGCTTTACGGGCTTCTGAGGGCCCGGCCGGGCCTGTGGGCCTGGTATGCTCCTGCTATTGCGTCTGGTCGGCTACCATCATTGACGGTGGAGGTTGAGCCCTCCCGCGTGCCGACAGTGCTGCAACCCCTAGTCCCAGCTCCTCTTCGTCGCTGTACAGGCCTCACTTCGCGGTGCCGTGGTGAGACGGCGTGGGGGCTTCAAGACCGTGTTGGCGCAGGGTGGTGGTCAGTTTGGTGGTAGGCTCCGGAGCGCCCGAGGTGCAGATTGGGATCGGGGGAAACCCCTGTCGGCCTGGCCGACACCGACGCGGTGGCGCCTCTGGGTGCCGCCGGACCTTCTTGGAGGGCGTCGGGGGCTACGCTTCCTCTCGCCTCATCGCGTACCGGGGGAAACCCTTGGCAGCAGCGTCGTCATCGTCGCGGTCCTGCTTGGAGTTGTTGATTGGTACCGGCGCTTCGGAGTCTTGGAGCTTGGTGGGAGACCCCCGGTGGGCGCAGTGGTCACGAGGCTTCTTCGTTTTTGTCGATCCACCGTTGTCGGTATTTGTTCCTTTTGTATTTTCTATTTCGTTTTTTTGGACGTGACTGTGCTGCTTCCGCCCCAGCACCTATCGTTGGCTGTATCGGTTGGTTGCTTTGTAATACAAAGCCGGGGGAAACCCTTTTTCGTGGATATTAGAGAATATCAGTATCAATATCTACAATACTAAAATTGTATAGTATGAAAATTGATTTCATGATGCATCCAGTGATGTTGGTTTTATATTGTGAATGTTGATATATATTTTTATAAAGTTGATCAAACTTCATTGTATGAAGTTTGACTTCAGCCAAATTTTGTGTGCAGACAAAAAACCAGCGGACAAAGACAATAAAAATGAAGAATACGTTCCGATATGGAAATCAATAAAAGTAAAAAATGTGACTGATTTTTTTTCATCCAACAGCAACGCCTAGACCGAGTAGAGAAAATGTGACTGAATTTTTCTGCTATCTCAATCGATTTTTAATAACTACTCCCTCTGTAAGCTAATATAAAAGCGTTTAGATAACTAAAATAGTGTTCTAAACGCTCTTATATTAGTTTACGGAGGGAGTAGATAGATAGATCGACCGGGCACCCAAAATGCTCCAACCGGAATGGATCGGAAGGGGTACGCGTCCACTCGTCGGCGATGGAGACGCGGCGTTCCGGTGCTTGGATCGGGGATGGGTACGCCAGATTAGAGCACGCCGTTTGCCGCCGAGGCGAAAGGTTGGACGGCCCATGTCTCACTCACCAGATTACGTGAAAGCATATAAATCTGGAGTATAGAAGAAAAAAAACGTTGTTGTTGAGATCGAGTAGCCTAGGATGTAGCGTACGTACAAGTAAGAATATTTCAATGTGGTGTATGAGCGAAAATGCTAAACAGCCCGTTGCCTATTAGCTGGACAAGCTGCCAATAACAGACAACGGAATCCCAAATACCAAATCCCAAATCTCGAGAGGGCATGATCGATATCTTAGTTAGTTGTCAGCATATTATTGCTCTCCATATATGCATGCACCCGCCAAAACCTATCTATTCCTAGACACTGATGAGCCGGACAAACTCATGAGAGATACTCTAGCAGCTAGCATGTCGATGTTTTTTTGAACAATGCTACCATAGTGATGTAATTCAGAAAAGTTGGAATGCAGTAGTGCATTACTTTTACTCACATGACATTTACCAGCACGTGTCATGTCACCGGGTTCAGTGGTGGACAAATTAACACAAGAGTCCAAATTTGTGTTCTAGATTAACTTCTTTTAGCCTTTTATTAGGTTTCCCTCGACGTCCAAGCTCCACCTTTTGCAGAGGCGGAAATGCTATTTGCTGGCAAAAGGTTAGGAGGAACAAAGCAGAGGGGAAGCATTAAGCTTGTGCGGTAAGGCATTAGGATGACGGCGAAACCTTGCGGATATGTCGGCAACCTGCTTTAATTCCTCCTCTCTTCGTGCTGAATGCTGATTGCGTGTGAGTTTGAACATTTTGCTCGCCGTCACGCTCCAGGGGCAAATCAGTGGCTCGTAATCAACGTAAAAGATGCAATGCTGAGAGTTGAGTGGCCGTATTTAGCTACTAGCATAATGCTCCATATGGGCATTGTCTCTGCTTTAACATATATATATATATATATATATATATATATATATATATATATATATATATATATATATATATATATATATATATATATATATATATATATATATATATTCTACTTTCGGTGGTTTTTCTGTTGTGGTACCTAGCCTTCAAAAGCATACGGTTTTCTGGTAATGGTAGTTGCCACGTAGTCATTAATATTTAATGGACTGTGGTGGTTACTTGTAGACAGACAAGCAGACAGTAGTTAACCTTGCCGAGATTTTTCTTTTTCGAAACGGAGGCATAAGATTGAATTTTTCATGGAAACATTTTGTCCTCAAGATGCTTGAGCCTTTCATATCTGCAAAGAATCATGATTCTGCTACTTTGTGTAGAAGCTGGACGTACCCTACCCTCCAACTAGGCGATTGCACAGCTAATTCCGGTTCTGGAACTATCAAATTGAGGATTTTGGCGGTGTCTGCTCCAGCAACCCACATGCCTGCCTATGGGACTGGTACTAGCCCTTCTGGTGCGACATGAGTGCTGGGTCGGGTCTGATCCTATGTCTGTCTAACCTAGGTAGACATAGTATTACGCCAAAGCATATTTTGCACAATAAAAAGGAGTAGAGTATGACTAGGACAGAAGATAAAGGAGTCGCCGAAGCAAACTTGGGCGAACGGCTTGCCACTTAGTAAACGCGGAGAAAGCTCTGATGTAGCTTTCGTGCTTGCACTCCTGAAAGCCACACTGAGCTGAGCTCTTATCGGCAATCGTGTAGACGTGCACACGCAGGCAAACCCACTACAGATGAATAGCAGTGAAAGCTGAAGGGAAGTTCCGGCAAAATGGATAAATTTGTCCTAAAGGTGCAACTATTTCACAAAGTAAACCTATTTCGAATTTTTTTTACTCACGTAACCTTTTTGTGTGGCGTCTTTGACTTAGGCGCCACACTACATTATGTTGTGTGGCGCCTGAAATCTAGTGTGGCGCCTAAGACAAAGACGCCACACAGTGTAGTGTGGCGTCTGATGCAAAAGGCGCCACACAGTATGGTGTGGCGTCTTGCTGTCGGGCGCCACACAACAGGGTTATGTGAGTGAAAAAAATTCGAAATAGGTTCACTTTATGAAATAGTTGCGTCTTCAGGTTAGATTTGCCCATTTTACCGGAAGTTCCTTGAACCAGGACTGTAGTACGTATGAACTCTGAACTTAACTCCACCGACGCTGAAACTGACACTGTGCGCTCATGGCCTCACAAAGCGGAGGGTGTGAAACTGTTTTCGTAAGACACGATCTGTGTTGAAAGTAACTGGGCACGTTAGCGATGGCGAGGACCATGAACAGTGCACGGACCGAAGACATCTCCCGGATTGCGGGAATCCAAGGCGTCCGATGAGCTGCCCGCCAAGCTGCGCTGATGGCGAGGGTAACATACCAGGTCCATGGCACCAGTTGTCCCGGTCTGAGTGTACTGGAGCACCTACTGATTGACAGCCGGTTCGCCCATGATAAGCTAGTACGGTACACGGGTACAGTCTACAGTGGGATTCAAACGGACGTGGATGGCAAATGACCACGTTTAAGTGCAGTACGATTGCCTAAGCCATGCCTTGAAAAAACTTTTGATCTATTTATCAAACATCGTGATAGTAAAAAAACGAGAAATAAAAAAAAATATTCATGTTCACATACCACCTAGCGACGACTATAAGCACTGAAGCGAGCCGAAGGAATGCACCGTCATCATCTCTTCCTCATCGAAGTTAGACAAACCTTGTTGTAATAGACAGTCATAGAGTCATTGTGCTAAGACCCCAAAGGATCAGCGCATCGAAACAACAATTGTCGCAGATGAAAATAAACGTAGATAAAAATGATTCAACCTGTAAACACACAAACACAGACGAACGAAGACCGAATCCATGCGAATCCAGTAGGATGTAGGGTGGGGTTGGTACACCCTAAGATCTTGGCCCAGCTCATATACGCGCTGAACAAATGAAAAATAAAATAAAAAAGGCCCACACCAACAAACCGCAGCCCCACCCTAGCATTTTGGTCTGGATCCGCCACTGCGCGGATCCGCCGAAGACAAATACCGACCGAATCCCGTGAGATTCGTCGGAGACACACCTTCACACGCCCACCGACGACGCGAGACGCACCGTCTGGACGGTGGCTAGATGGGGTGAGAACCTTATTCCATCTTCAGGGCTCGCTGCCTCGCCTTCTTGAGCAGGACACAAACTCACCAAAAATGAAGCATGAGCACTCCCGCCGGCAAGGGCAGGGTTTCACGACGTGTCCATAGCCCTAAGGGCATCTCCAACGGCGACCCACAAATTCCCTCCAGTATCCATCCGCGGACATTGATGTCGAAGGCCGTCATTCAATGCTACCCGAATACATTTCAAACACTTTTTCAATAAATCAGATGAATTCAACGGATTTCATATAAATCGGACAAAATTCATTACCTTTTGGGCATATTTTAACTAAAATAGGTAAAGTTATGTGCACGTCCGGCCGCGCGGAGCTCCATTCACACGACATGGATACACTACACTCATCAGCAGCCGGCCACGATGGATCTCTTTGTCTTCCCCATGTCCATCAGCCTGCTCATCAAACTACCGGGAGCCCCAAAGGCATATTTCTCCCCCCTTTCCCTATCTCCGGCTACACCGCTCGCCGGAATGGCAAAGTGGTTGTTGATACGTCTTCATCGTATCTACTTTTCCTAACGCTTTTGCTCTTGTTTTGAACTCTAATTTGCATGATTTGAATGAAACTAACCCGGATTGACGTTGTTTTCAGCAAAACTACCATGGTGTTGTTTTTGTGTAGAAATAAAAGTGTTCGGAACTGGACGAAACTTTTCGGAGAATTATTTTACAATAAATAAAAAGTACTAGAGCCAAGAACCACCGGAGGGGGTGCCCTAGCTGGGCACGATACACCAGGGCGCGCACCCTGGTGGGTTGTGCTCACCTCGTGGCCCCACTGACCCTAATTCCAGCACTATAAATTCCTATTTTTGGAGAAAAAAATAAGAGAGGAAGTTATATCGCGTTTCACGAGATGGAGCCGCCGCCACCTCCTGTTCTTCATCGGGAGGCCGGATCTGGAGCCCGTTTGGGGCTCCGGAGAGGGGAATCTTCGGTCTTTGTAATCACCAACCCTCATTCATTGTCAATTCCATGATGCTCCCCACCGGGAGTGAGTAATTTCTTCGTAGGCTCGCTGGTCGGTGAGGAGTTGGATGAGATTCTTCATGTAATCGAGTTAGTTTTGTTAGGGCTTGATCCCTAGTATCCACTATGTTCTGAGATTGATGTTGCTATGACTTTGCCATGCTTAATGCTTGTCACTAGGGCCCGAGTGCCATGATTTCAGATCTGAACCGTTTATATTATCACCATTATATCTATGTTCTTGATCCAATCTTGCTAGTAATATGCACCTATTACGTGTTATGATCCGTAAACCCCAAAGTGACAATATTTGGGATACTTTCCGGTGATGACCGTAGTTTGAGGAGTTCATGTATTCACTATGTGTTAATGCCTTGTTCCGGTTCTCTATTAAAAGGAGGCATTAATATCCCTTAGTTTCCTTATGGACCCCGCTGCCACGGGAGGGTAGGACAAAAGATGTCATGCAAGTTCTTTTCCATAAGCACGTATGACTATTTACGGTATACATGCCTACATTACATTTATAAACTGGAGCTAGTTCCGTGTCGCCCTATGTTATGACTGTTATATGATGAATATCATCCAACGAATTCACCGATCCAGTGCCTATGAGTTTTCCACATATTGTTCTTGCTAAGTTACTATTGCTACTGCTACTGTTACACTTGCTACAAAACCACTGCTATCACTATTACAGTTACTGTTACTGCTACTATTGCTATCAAAACTATCATATTAATGTGCTACTGATCACTCTGCTGCATATATTTAATCTCTAGGTGTGGTTGAATTGACAACTCAACTGCTAATACTCGCAAATTATTCTTTGGCTCCCCTTGTGTCGAATCTATAAATTTGGGTTGAATACTCTACCCTCGAAAACTGTTGCGATCCCATATACTTGTGGGTTATCAAGACCCTTTTCTCGCGCCGTTACCGGGGAGCATATTTTTTGAGTCACTTGGGATTTATATCAGTTTATCACTATGAAGAATCTGAAGGATACAAGAACTAAGATTTTTCCCTCGAAAACGAGGGGAGGTAAGGAATTGTCATCTAGCTCTATACTTGATTCACCTTCGGTTATGAGTAAGCTTGCAACACCACCACATTCTATTAATTTTGATATGTCGCAAGTTATTGATGATGCTACTTCTGCTATGAATGATGCTTATGATGATGCTAGTACCATGTCTGATGATAATGTGCCACTAGGTGAATTTCTTGATGAACAAATTGCTAGAGCTAAAGAGAATGAAATTATTGAAACTGATGAGATTACTGAAACTGATGAAGTCTTTGAAACTGAGAACTATGAAACACCTATTAGACCTAGCTCTCCTAGATTTGAAATGCCTAAGATACCCGAGGGTTATGTTTTGGATGAGGAGATAGCTAGAGAAATCCTTGCGTGTAAGGATAGAGATGATCTTAAGAAATTATTATGCAAGTATAAAGAAAGGACTTTGAATGCTAGAATGAAATGTCATCCTAAGTTTGCTACTTCACCTATCTTTGTTACCGATAAGGATTATGAATTCTCTGTCGAACCAGAGTTAATTACTTTGGTTAAATCTGATCCTTTTCGTGGCTATGAAACTGAAACTGTAGTGGCATATCTCACTAAGTTGAATGATATAGCCACCCTCTTTGCTCATGATGAGAAGATTCGCTACTACTATATTCTCAAATTATTTTTGTTCTCATTAAAGGGTGATGCTAAGATATGGTACAATACTCTTCCTCCTGGTTGTGTGCGTAGTCCCCAGGATATGATTTACTACTTCTCTGAAAAATATTTTCCTGCTCATAAGAAACAAGCTGCCTTACAGGAAACATTTAACTTTGTGCAAATTGAAGAAGAGAGTCTCCCACAAGCTTGGGGGAGGCTTCTCCAATTGCTTAATGCTTTGCCTGATCACCCTCTTAAGAAAAATGAAATACTTGATATCTTCTATAATGGATTAACTGATGCTTCTAGGGACTTCTTAGATAATTCTGCTGGTTGTGTTTTCAGGGAACGAACTGTTGAACAAGCTGAAGAACTATTGAATAATATATTGAAGAATTATGATGATTGGACTCTCCCTGAACCATCACCTAAACCCACTCTGAAGAAGAGGGGTATCTTATTTCTCAGTCCTGAAGATATGCAAGAGGCAAAGAAATGTATGCAGGAAAAAGGTATTAAAGCTGATGATGTTAAGAATTTACCACCTATTGAAGAAATACATGGCCTTGACACACCACCACCTCAACAGGTGGTAGAGGTAAATTCTTTATTAAAGTTTGATGAAAGTGATATCCCTTACAATAAACATCCTAGTCAATGCTTATATGAGTTTGATAACTACATTAGGAAACAAGATCACTTCAATGCAAATGTTCTGAAACAATTGAAATATAATTCTGATATGATTGCTCGCTTGAGTGACTTGTTATTTAGAATCAGTAATGATGTTAGAGGTGTAGAAAAACATGCCTCTATCGTTCAAACCCAGTTAGAACAAGTTGCTAAATCTCGAAGAGAATTCCTTAATGAAATGAATAATAATATGAATGCTCATGCTATTAGAGTAGTGACTAGAGGAGGTAGAATGACCCAAGAACCTCTTTATCCTGAAGGACACCCTAAAAGAATTGAACAAAACTCTGAGAAAATTAACACTGATGCACCTAGTCCTTCTAAAAAGAAAAAGAAAAAAATGATAGGACTTTGCATACCTCTAGTGAACCTGAGATATAAAAACCTCTTGATAATAATGATGTCTCTATTTCTGATGCTGAAACTCAATCTGGTAATGAACATTCACCTAGTGATAATGAAAATGATAATGATGATGTTCATGAAGATACTCAACCGAACAATGATAAAGAACCAGATAATGATGTTGAAATAGAACCTCCTATTGATCTTGATAACCCACAACCTAAAAATAAACGATATGATAAAAGAGACTTTGTGGCTAGAAAAAATGGTAAAGAAAGAGAGCCATGGGTTCAGAAACCCATGCCTTTTCCACCTAAACTATCTAAGAAAAAGGATGATGAAGAATTTGAGCACTTTGCTGAAATGATTAGGCCAGTCTTTTTGCGTACCCGCTTAACTGATATCTTAAAGATGGCCCCTTATGCAAAATACATGAAAGACATCATCACTAATAAAAGAAAGATACCTGAAGCTGAAATCTCCACCATGCTTGCCAATTATTCTTTTAAGGATGGAGTACCTAAAAACTTGGAGATCCTGGAATACCAACTATACCTTGCTCCATTAAAAGAAATTATGTCAAAACTGTTTTGTGTGATTTGGGAGCTGGTGTTAGTGTTATGCCTTTCTCTTTATATAAAAGAGTTGATTTGAATAAACTCACACCTACTGAAATATCATTGCAAATGGCTGGCAAATCAACTGCCATACCTATCGGTATTTTTGAGGATGTGCCCATTGTTCTTGCAAATGTTACTATCTTAACAGATTTTGTTATTCTTGAGATGCCCGAGGACGACAACATGTCGATTATCCTTGGTAGACCCTTTTTGAATACCGCAGGGGCGGTTATTGATTGCAATAAAAGCAAAGTCACTTTTCATAACAATGGTAATGAGCATACGGTGCACTTTCCGAAGAAACAATTCCAAGTGAATGTTATAAATGTTATTGAAGAATCTCCGACACTCACTATTGGAAGTTTTCAACTACATCTACCTACTGCCAAAAAGAAATATGACATACTTACATATCCCCATTGAGGTAACTTAGTATTTTACGAAAGTTCTTCGGTTTCATGCTAATCGAAAGTGGTTGTTAATAAGACTTGATCAACCTTATTAATGGATCATTTTTGAGAGGTATGAAGTTGATGAATCTAGTAGGCACAACCTTCTGCTCCCACCTTTTGTTTTCTATTCTTCTTAGTCATATAAAATAAAATACCATGTTTATCCTGTTTTCTGTTTTCTCCGTGCAATAAAAATGACCCAAAAATAAAAGTTCTCAGAATGTCCTAAAAATTTAACACGATTTTTTTTCTGAATGTTTCTGAATATTTGGTGCAAATAACATCTGAGGGGGGTGCACCTGGTGTCCACAAGACACCAGGGTGCACCAGCAACCCCAGGCGCGCCCTGGTGGGTTGTGGCCCCCACGTGGGTCCTCTCACTTATCACTTTAGCCCATTCCATCTCTTACCTCCAGAAACAAAATCACCATAGCTCTCTCTCTCTCTCTTGTGTTCTTGCTCTCAAACCCGCGGATTTCGATCTCTTTGCTCGAAACTCCGTTTTCGAAACTGTTTTGGGGGATTGCTACTTGGTATGTGACTCCTCCATTGCTCCGATTAGTTTTTGACTTAGTGGTTTATTTTTAGAATAATTAGCTACTCTTGTGCTGCTGTAGATGGGCTTGCATGTTAAATTCTTAGAGTTCTAAGTAGTTTGAATGCTTAATATTGCCTCTATGCATCATTAGGAGTAGTTGCTATCAATCTTACGAAGTTTTGGTGACAAAAATTTTATAGACTACAATTTTTAGAAATTTATTTATAGGAATAAGATGAGTTTCTTTAGGAAGTTTTCCTCCAAAAGGAATGCTAAAGGATTCATTGGGGAATCATCGGACAATGACCTCCACACTCCGAGAACGGCGGAGGTGCGGCTGTGCGAATGGCCGCATAATGCCTTCATGGAGGAGGCCGGGTTCCATCAAGAGTTTGCCCAATTTGTTGCAAATGCTGGGATGACCGACTTCCTCGCAGCTAAGTGTGACCAACACCACCTCCTTACAAATTCTTTTGTGCAAAATTTTCATTTTCTGAGTAGGCATGATCCTCCTGAGGTGCGGTTTGATTTATATGCTGAAACCCGTCAGATACCGCTCACTGACTTTTGTGACATATGTTTGATCCTTTCTGATGGGAAATTAAGAGAGCCTAGACCAGCGGAGTTTGAGGACTTTCTCCTCACTTTGACAGTGGGTGATGAAAGAGGCGTGTCAAATGCCACTGCCACCAGTTTGCAGTTTCCTTTTGTGCATTACTTTGCTTTATTCATCGCGAAGTGTTTAACCGCTAGGGAGAAGGTCGGTGCACTCAGTGCCCCCGACTTTGTCATTTTACGTTGTGCACTGCACAGTGATCACACCTTTAGCATAGGGGCTATTATTGCATGTCGCCTACACCTTAACGGGACTAAGGGCAAGATACATGATGGTATTTATGCTACTCGCTTAGCGAGACACTTTAATGTTCAGATTCGCCAACATGATTATCCCTTGCCCCGAGTTTTTCTAGATCACAAGGCATTGAAGGATCATCAATTTATTGATGTAGCTGATTCTTTTCATAACATTCTCTACAACTTAGTATTCAGCGTGATTACCCGTGATGTTATCCCGTTGCATGCACCTGCTTTGTTTGATACTATTGCTAGGAACGGATAGAGGATCATGCTAGAGGACATAACAGCCTACCGGAACAACCTGGCAGCGGCCGAGGAGGAGCCCCAGGAGTGGGACGCTCAGGTGCCGTCGCCACCGCACTTCAACTTAGGACCGGATGGCTATTACGGATGGTGATTACCAAGCTAGGACAAAGGCCTAAGCTTGGGGGAGTACGTATTTCCACCGACATTATATTCATGTTTACACACTTCATTCTAGTTGTCGGTGTCCACACTTTTTCATTGTATTATCCATGCTAGATTTATTTTTCTTGCTTTCTTCTTGCGTGTTTGAAAAACTTTGAGAAAATCCAAAAATATCTCTTGCTTCTTTTCGGTTTTTCTTTCCAGTTTAAATTAATTGTAGTAGCAAAAGAAAAACCAAAAAAGATTTCTCGTTTCTTCTTTTACTTGTTGGGAGCTCTCCCGTGTAAATAGTTTTTCTCGTCTTTGATTTTCCTTCTTTGATTTGCTTTCTTTAAGAAAAACCCAAAACTCTAAAAAATATTTCAGTGTGTTTCTCTGAAATTCTTTTCCTTTTATTTGAGTCATACCAAGGAGAAGACCACGATGAAAATGTTGAGTGGCTCTCATATGCACTACTATTGATCTAACAAAGAGCCCATATTACTTTGTCTTCTCCTTTTTGAATAAAATGTTTGCAGATTCCAGCTTAGTCCACGGCACTCTTACACTATTATTATTTTCATATCATTCGGTCGTGCAAGTGAAAGGCAATAATGACGATATTTGATGAAGTGAATGTGGCAGAGAGAAGCGGGTATGAACTCAACTTGTTTTTGTTTTTGTAAATATGTTTAACCTAGTATCCATGATTCAGCATATTATGATCAAACATGTTTGCAATGACAATTAGAGATTATAGTTTCTCATGCCATGCTTAAGAAGCTAGGAGTGGATAATGATTTATCTTGGATGTCAACACGCATTAAAATAGTTGTGATGTAGTATGATGACATGGTATCATCTTCTGAATATTTCAAGTGGCTTGACTTGGCACATGTTCGCGCATGTAGTTGAATGAAAACCAACATAGCCTTAACGATATTTATGTTCATGGTGTCCATATCCTACTCATGCTAGTATTCAATGTTTATTATTCATAATGCATGTTCATGACCGTTTTCGCTTTCTAGCTGTCCGCTTCTCAACCTATTTGCTAGCCTTCACCTGTACTAAGCGGGAATACTGCTTGTGCATCAAAATCCCTAAACCAAAGTTATTCCAGATGAGTCCACTATATCTACCTATATGCGGTATTACTCTGCCGTTCCAAGTAAATTTGCATGTGCCACCTCCAAAAATTCAAATGAACATCTGTTTTGTGTGCCTGGACCGCTCATGGAGCGACAGGGGGCGGTCAGTATCTTCCATGTTAAGCGGATTATTCTCATGATGAGTGTTTATTCACTCGTCATTGCACGAGAGGGGCGGTAATAGGGATTCCCAGTCCCGAAATCAAAAATTGCAAATAATTAAACAAAACTCCCCCAGGAATGTTGTTGGTGTGGACGGTACTCGTAGATTCGGCTAGCCGTGGAGTGTGTTTGTTGGTGGAGGGGGAGTAAACCTTTACTTATACCGCTTGGGAACCGCCGCTAATGTGTTTAGCATGGAAGATATTGATAATTCTTGGTCGTAACGTTGGCAGGAAGGGTGCACCTCCCAAAATTATATTTATCTCTGATTTAAGCTTTTAGCTCTGGCACCTCTGCAAATCCCTGCTTCCCTCTGCGAAGGGATTATCTATTTACTTTTATGTTTGAGTCATCACCTTCTCAAATAAGCGTCAGATCTGAGAGCACTATTGTCATCCTCATGCATTGTGTACAGTTAATGTTGGATGCAGCATGACTGGATCTTTTCTACCATGAATTACAATGTTTAGTCGCTACTTGAACTTTGGAGGTGCTCTGCATTTATGTTTTGCGGTCTCAGAAAGGGCTAGCGGGATACCACTGTTGTCATATTATATCATGATTGTTTTGACAAAGTGTTGGCACTTGAGATATTTTATTATTGCTCCCTAGTTGATTATGTCATTGATATGAGCTAATATAATTTTTAAGAGTTATTGCTGACATGGTTAGTCATAATCTTTGCTGAAAACCTAGGTGCTACTTAAGCATGTATATGCAAACAAGAATAACATAGTTCGTAAAAGTTTTTCTTTATCACTTTCAGTTTGTCAACTGAATTGCTTGAGAATCAGCAATGGGTTAAGCTTGGGGGAGTTGATACGTCTCCATCGTATCTACTTTTCCTAACGCTTTTGCTCTTGTTTTGGACTCTAATTTGCATGATTTGAATGAAACTAACCCGGACTGACGCTGTTTTCAGCAGAACTACCATGGTGGTGTTTTTGTGCAGAAATAAAAGTTCTCGGAACTGGACGAAACTTTTTGGAGAATTATTTTACAATAAATAAAAAATATTGGAGCCAAGAACCACCGGAGGGGGTGCCCTGGCTGGGCACGATACACCAGGGTGCGCCACCCCCTCCAGGCGCGCCCTGGTGGGTTGTGCTCACCTCGTGGCCCCACTGAACCTAATTCCAACACTATAAATTCCTATTTTTGGAGAAAAAAATAAGAGAGGAAGTTTTATCGCGTTTCACGAGACGGAGCCGCCTCCACCTCTTGTTCTTCATCGGGAGGCCATATCTGCCCGTTTGGGGCTCCGGAGAGGGGAATCTTCGGTCTTCGTCATCACCAACCCTCCTTCATCGCCAATTCCATGATGCTCCCCACCGGGAGTGAGTAATTTCTTCGTAGGCTCGCTGGTCGGTGAGGAGTTGGATGAGATTCTTCATGTAATCGAGTTAGTTTTGTTAGGGCTTGATCCCTAGTATCCACTATATTCTGAGATTGATGTTGCTATGACTTTGCCATGCTTAATGCTTGTCACTAGGGCCCGAGTGCCATGATTTCAGATCTGAACCGTTTATATTATCATCATTATATCTATGTTCTTAATCCAATCTTGCTAGTAATATGCACCTATTACGTGTTATGATCCGTAAACCCCAAAGTGACAATATTTGGGATACTTTCCGGTGATGACCGTAGTTTGAGGAGTTCATGTATTCACTATGTGTTAATGCCTTGTTCCGGTTCTCTATTAAAAGGAGGCATTAATATCCCTTAGTTTCCTTATGGACCCTGCTGCCACGGGAGGGTAGGACAAAAGATGCCATGCAAGTTCTTTTCCATAAGCATGTATGACTATTTACGGTATACATGCCTACATTACATTTATAAACTGGAGCTAGTTCCGTGTCGCCCTAGGTTATGACTGTTATATGATGAATATCATCCAACGAATTCACCGATCCAGTGCCTATGAGTTTTCCACATATTGTTCTTGCTAAGTTACTATTGCTACTGCTACTGTTACACTTGCTACAAAACCACTGCTATCACTATTACAGTTACTGTTACTGCTACTACTGCTATCAAAACTATCATATTACTGTGCTACTGATCACTCTGCTGCAGATATTTAATCTCCATGTGTGGTTGAATCGACAACTCAACGGCTAATACTCGCAAATATTCTTTGGCTCCCCTTGTGTCGAATCTATAAATTTGGGTTGAATACTCTACTCTCAAAAACTGTTGCGATCCCATATACTTGTGGGTTAACAGTTGCTTCAGCCAGAGGGGTTGCATCCGCTTCGATGGAGTGTGGATTCGTGCTTTTTTTGGGGCGGGGGGACAACGGTGGTCGGCGAGAGAGAACGAGACACCGGTTGTGGATGCCGGCGACTCGCCTGTGGTGGCCTTCCTGGGACCAAAGCGAAGGCAGACTCCCATGTTCTACTCTTCCTCGGTGTTGTTAGTGGAGGCGGGCGTGCTGGACACCGACCCGTCGAGCTCCGCGTAGCCAGCTTCTTCTTTCTCCATTGACCGGATGTGGTTCCGCCAACGTTGATGGCAAATGGCATGACGTATGGCCTCGTCCATGCCAGCCACGATGCCAGCTCCGCCGTCCTCCCCCGCGTGCATGTGTGGAGCAACTCGCCACTCCTTCGCGAGCTGGCTTGGAGCAGCAAGTTCTTGAACCGGACGCCGGTGTCGAGCGACAACTTGCTCCGTCTGGCTAGGCGAGGGAGGTGGAGCCGCGAGTTGCCTCGCTCGTATCCAGCGGGCTCGGCGGGCCAGCCACCCGGCTTTTATGCTAGAGAACTGCTCTTCCAGCTTGTCGGTTGCCATCGAAAGGGTGGAGAAAATGATGGAAGGAGGAGATGGGGAGCGAAGAGTGGTGCGATTCTTGTCATCGGTTTGGCCTTCTTTAAATAATGAGCGGGTGCGAGGATCTAGCTCGGTGTTTTGTTTAATGTCGGCCGGCTCACGAACAAACGTGTGTCGGCGTATGTTTATCGGCACACGCGCGGGTTTAATGGAGGCGTTTGAATGCGAAGAGGATGCGTGTTCAGCCGGGCGTGCAGCGGACGGCGCCCTTGGCCGGCGCAACGCTTCAATGCCGGAGCCAGTAAGAGATCGCGTCCGCTCAGGTCTGGCTTCAATGTCGAGCGGCCGCTCCACAACGGCATGAATGTGGGTAGCTAGCGTGAGGCGTGGATGCGCGCGGGTGAGGAAGAAGGGTTTTGGGTGTGTCAGGGCGGTCAGAAGGGGACGTGGGTGCTGTACGAACGTCCACAAAGCCTCCCACGTTTGTCTCTAGTTTGCGGGAAAAAACACGTTCGGACCGTTCTACGACCCGATGCAGGCATGTGTTGAATGGTTTCCGCGGTCCGGACCGCACGGTCCAAACAGATGCGGGCGATTCAAGGGTCGGAGTTGGAGTTGGCCTAAAACCAAAGGAGATGAGATAGATTGAATATGGCACTGACGGAAGGCGGAGAAACCCTTAACGCCAGGAAGCTTTTTCTTTCTTTCGCCTCAAGTAGGAAAAAAGGATGAAGGTAGCTACTACACGGGCTAGGCTAGTGATTCTAGAACAATTATGTAAGCCATGACTTGCTCTCCTCTAGTCGTACGTTAGTAGTACATCCGACATTCATCCGCGTGCATTTCACAAAGATACCCGCGACATGATGGTGCATAAACGAAGACTGTTTCTCCTTGTTCTCTCTGGCCAGATCTGCGAGCAGTCGGCGTGGACCGAGCACGCAGGACATGACAATTATCAGGTTTGAACGAGTCTCCAAAAAGTCCATGCATCCATCGCCTCAACCTCTCCAATCGACCAACCAGCCATCAATTCGTGGCCGCTCGTGACGGGCGGCGATTGGTTGGACAAATCATCAATCATGCACGCCATCGATCGGCCTCTCTCTCGGTGTCGCGTACCCGCTGCGGCTCCGTCTCCGTCTCCATGCCGCGCGCCTTGAACCCTCGGCGCGCACCACCACGGCGGCTGATGGAGGAGCACATGGACGGGCTGGCGTCAGGTACTCAGGTGCATGCACGCGCTGCGTGGCATGGCATGGCATGGCATGGCGTGGCACGGGCGCGGCGAGCAAGCGCCCGGGCGCGACATGGCAACGTGTGGCACGGTGGCATTGGATGCGCGCGCGCGCTCCCGCCCGCCACCGCCGCGTTAATTATTTGCCTCATGCGGAGACACAGCGCCGCTCGGCCGGACCACCACGGGCACGGGCACACGGGATGGAGTATGTAGCAGTACTACGTGCTACAGGAGCAGGTGCATGCGGGGGTGGGGTAGACGGCGACGGGGACCGGAGAGTGATTTGGCATCCACCGATATACTGTATCGAGAGATGGGTGACATCGCATGTACCTCAAGCAAAAGAAAGCGAGAGGCGCGTGGCCTGCTTTGCCGCCTTGTGTTCGTGTCTGTAACTTTTATGGGAATAGCGTCTTTCATAAAAAAATCTTTTATGGGAATAGCAGGGGCCAGTCGACTGAATTTGTTTCGATAAAACAGTCAGATCTATTTATTCTATCTCCTGAAAACTCTATTCATCATCTTCCTCTTCATGACCTCGATCTGAACCGTCCACAACAGCCGCCCAAACCACCTGCCTCCACCGCCCGCAACCGCCTTAGTGCCCCACCGTCCACTAAACCGTCGTTCATCGCCGTGTTGTCGTCGTCCCCGGCCATTCCTCTAATTCCGGCGATGCCCAGTTTTTTTTTTTTTTGGGCAAAACTGCACCATTCTTACACCACTAAGAGATAATCGGGCCACCTGCTATGTTAAGATAGATACCGAGGTCACCCTGTCACCCTATAATAGACCCAGAGGGCTTTTCCGAAGAGCTCCTTCCTTTCATCCGGCTGTTTATTTCTTCACGTGAAATTCGATTGACCCAAGTTTTAAATTTAGGCAGTAGCTAGCTAATGTGAACATTTATCTAGACGGAGACTTCCGTAACTTTAGCGGCCATGTTAATGTTACGCGAGTCTTTTTCTGTGCTAATAGATCGATCACCTGGCCCGGTCAAACTCTGCATTACGTCTGCGTGCTACTGGTCAAGGCATGAGATGAGACTTTTCTAACGTTCATTTCCTGTTTGGGGTGTCTGTCGCTGGTGCCCTACTGTAGTGTAGGGTGATTCGTTCGCCCCAACCGACACATTAAATTCCTGCATGTTATGTCTACGTGGTGCACCCCGACCTGTTCCGTGCTGACAGCTCGGAGGATCTTTGTCATCAGGCGATCATGCATATGGGGGGGCCGGGGCGGCCAAGGAAAAGCTTAAGCCTGCTTCACGTTGCCGCCTGACATTTCGGTAATCTCACTCGTCTCAAATTAATCGCTATGTTAGAGCATCTCCAACAGCTCGTCTAAAGGGTCGTCTATACACATTTAGACGACGAAAGAGCAAAAACGGCCTTCCAACAGCTCGTCTAAAGGGCCGTGCAAATGTACACATCGTCCAAATCCTGCTCGAGGACGTCCAGCCCTGGACGACGTGAACCCGTCGTCCACAGCCTTCGCGCCGAGTGGAGGAAGAGCCGCGCCACTCGCGAGGACGCCGTCGTGCCGCGCCGGGGGGGGGGGGCTCCTCTGTTGCCTCAGACGCGGGCGCGGGGGGGGGGGGGGGGGGGGGGGGGGGGGGGGCGCTGGCCGATCCTGCTGCTCTGCTTCTGCTCGATGCTTTTTATGCCTGAATGTGCACCTGGACACTGAATGTGTGTATTTTGTAGATGGAAGACGATGCTTTTTATGCCTGAATGTGCACCCGGACACTGGTAGTTGAATTGGCAGTTACAGAATAATATTAAAATATATGAGAGAGAATATAGACGTTGTGTATATAGACGTTCTGCTGTAAAACTGGACGTGTATAGTAGAGAATCTTTTTAGACCATTGTCTATATAGATATATAGACATCCAAATTTAGACGTGCTGTTGGAGACATCCAAATTTAGCTGTGGGCACGGACGACCGGCACCCAACGGAAAACTATCGCTACGGAAGAGCAGAAGTGAACACTGTCTTTTTTTTTTTGAACACAGTATAGACGCAAGCGCTCGTATACACGCGCATACACTCACCCCTATGAACGCACACACGCACACCGTACCCCTATGAGCACCTCCGAGAGACTGAGCCGGCATATCATCTTAAAATTTACGAAGTCAACGTAGGCACCTCGTCGTCGACGGGAACGTCTCCTCCCACTGAATGCGCATCGCCGGAAATCCTGAAATAAATCCAGAAATAAATGCGAGCACCAGGATTTGAACCCTGATGGGCTGAGGATACCATAGTCCCTCTAACCATCCAACCACAGGTTGGTTCGCAGAAGTGAACATGGTCGTTGGGTGCCGGTGAGTGGGAGCCAGGGGTGACCAATGGGCGATACGATACGGCGGGGCCAAATGATTATCCGAAGAGAACGTCCGCCGTCTCGTCTCTGGATCATTGGCCAAATAATTCCGTGCCGTGCCCGACGACAGATCCACGATCCAGCACGCGCATACGGCATATCCCACATGGCCTGGTCTCCGCCCGGTCAACCACCCGAGTTATAACAACCCCAGCACTGATACGGCCAGGTTACAGTTACGGCGCGCATCAATACGTACGTACCATTTCTCCCTTTTGATTGGCGCCACCGCCCGGCCGGCGAGCCTCTATAAATTCGCACCCTCCCCGCTGCATTTTCACCCACACCACTCAAACACACAGCAAGCGCTTGCAGAGAAGCCATAGAGCAACCTGGGATCGGTTCCAGCACAAGTTCGAGGGCTAGAAATGGCGCCGGCTTCGTCGTTCCCGATCATCGACATGGGGCTGCTGGCCGGGGAGGAGCGGCCGGCGGCGATGGACCTGCTGCATGAAGCGTGCGAGAACTGGGGATTCTTCCAGGTGAATATGCAACTCCATAACTCGATCAGCAACCTGCATGAACAGGTTGCATGAATAGTTTCGTGCCGTTCTTATCGAGTTGTACGTTGATTTTGCTTTGCTCTTTGTGGTGCGTGCGTGCGTGCAGGTGCTGGACCACGGCATCTCGACGGAGCTGATGGACGAGGTGGAGAGGATGACCAAGGGGCACTACAAGAGGGTGCGCGAGCAGAGGTTCCTCGAGTTCGCCAGCAAGACGCTGGAGAGCGGCGGCAGGGCGGCGGAGAACCTGGACTGGGAGAGCACCTTCTTCGTGCGCCACCTCCCGGAGGCCAACATCGCCGAGATACCCGACCTCGACGACGAGTACAGGCGGGTGATGAAGCAGTTCGCGTCGGAGCTGGAGAGGCTGGCGGAGCGGCTGCTGGACCTGCTCTGCGAGAACCTCGGCCTGGAGAAGGGGTACCTCACGCGGGCGTTCCGGGGCTCCAAGGGCGTGCCCACCTTCGGCACCAAGGTCAGCAGCTACCCGCCGTGCCCGCGCCCGGACCTCGTCAAGGGCCTCCGCGCCCACACCGACGCCGGCGGCATCATCCTGCTCTTCCAGGACGACCGCGTCGGCGGGCTCCAGCTGCTCAAGGACGGCGAGTGGGTGGACGTGCCGCCCACGCGCCACTCCATCGTCGTCAACCTGGGCGACCAGCTGGAGGTGATCACCAACGGCAGGTACAAGAGCGTGCTCCACCGCGTGGTCGCGCAGACCGACGGCAACCGGATGTCCATCGCCTCCTTCTACAACCCGGCCAGCGACGCCGTCATCTTCCCGGCGCCGGCGCTGGCGGAAACGGCCGGCGGGGCGTACCCCAGGTTCGTGTTCGAGGACTACATGAAGCTGTACGTGCGCCACAAGTTCGAGGACAAGGAGCCCAGGTTCGAGGCCTTCAAGTCCATGGAGAGCCAGAGCTCCAACCTCATCGCCACCGCCTAATAACAACAACGACCACGGTACTCCGTGGCTCTGCTCTCCGTACGTGGCCTCGGTTATTGGTCGAGGACGATGGCACATAGGATGCTTCAGAGTTCGTACGTACGTACTACTAGATCACTGGCTACTGTTTGGTGTGGAATAAACGAGCCTGCTGGCTGCGTGCTACGTCTAGGTAGGATATGTACGTTAGCATTTTGTCATTTTCGCTGTGTTGTGCTGCTTCCGACCAGCATGAGAGCTGTGCTGTAATGTACCGTGTCTGTTGTTATTCCTAGGGGCATCGTATCGATCGATTGTCTCTTTTAATATTTGCGTGTTGCCTCCTTGTGTGAGAGTAGTACAGCTCTTGACACTTCAGGGTGTTGCCACCATCACGCCAACACGGCAGCATCGCGGCGAGCTGAACTTTTACTTGCCGTTTTGGTGTGGGAGAAGAGAGACATGCCACCATTTGTGTTATTCGCACAGAACATGCATTGCCAATATTTTCCGCGTCAGATTTGCCCGATCGCGTAATGTGGTGCAGTGTGCACAACCAGTCACTAGTGTAGAATCGGCCTATAGTGCCGGTTCGTAAGGGCCTTTAGTGCCGGTTCTCCAACCGACACTAAAGGGTGGGGACTAAAGCCCCCCCCCCTCCTTTAGTCCCGGTTCAACACGGCCCGGCACTAAAGGCCCACCACGTGGCACCTGTCGGCGCCGTGGGCTGGGGGACCGTTAGTCCCGGTTGGTAACACCAACCGGCACTAAAGGCCCATCACGTGGCACCTGCCGGCGCCAGGGCTGGGGGACCTTTAGTCCCGGTTGGTAACACCAACCGGGACTAAAAGTATTTAATTCTTTTAATTTTGGTTTATTTTTTCTTTTAATCCTTTAGGGGTTTATGAATTAATTATGGTTTATTTTTCCTTTTAATTTTGTGTTTTCCATTTAATTATTTTTCATTTCAAACATATATTACGCTACTACATACTATACACGTTGTGCATATATATATAAATAGAATTTCTCGTAGAACCGATCATATATATATATATATGTATATCATCGAATTTCTCGTACGACGACCATTCATATATATATATATATATATATATATATATATATATATATATATATATATATATATATATATATATATATATACAATTTCTCCTACAATTTGCGGATCATTACATATGCAGGGCATTACTGCTTGATCTTGTAATGGTATTCTCCTTTGGGATCTATGACCTGGTCGAGCAGAAATCCAGCTATTTCCTCTTGAATTGCTCGTACGCGAGCCGTTGGTAGGAGCTGGCCCCGCATCTCCATCAGCTATAATCAAGAGATCAAGATGAATATATTAGTTGTGTGTATATATATTAGCTAGATCATGATAAAAAAATTATGGATAGTGTTCTGGCAAACGTACCCAAAGATTTCTTTCATCTCTGCTCCTTTCAGACGTGATCATGCGAATGTTCTCGCAAACGTAGTATGCGCATAAAGCATTCCTCTGCTCCTGCTTCATGCACTTTACGAGAATAAAATTCAATCAGGTAATAATTAATCAAGCATGATAATGGTATTGAAACTAGAATTAAAGAGATGCACGGACGTAGCTAGCTAGTACTACTTAATTACCTTGGGTCGCACCCATTTCAGCTGTTGTTTCCATTCGCCGGGGACCTCTTTGATGAACTTTTGCCAAGCCCTGCCCGCCGGCAAAGAAAATGAATAAAGGAGTTATTAACTAGTTGATATCAGGAAATGAAGTAAAGAGGCCGACATAGTGCGATAATGATTGAAATTACCTGTCGACCATCCCCCTCACGATTGCGTATTCGGATGGATTCTTATATAGTGAGTCCAGTACTTCAACTTTTCGCTTGTCAACTTCAATGATTAACAAGATCCAGTGGTAACTGCATGCGCACACGTTTTTTATAAATAAGCGGGCATGTGCATAACTCATCAACTACACTTATTAACATCTTGTAAGCAAAAAATAGAATTTGTGGTACAAGATATAGTAACACCCACCCGAAGTTGTAAGGAAGTAGTATTTTTGGTTGGGTGTTTAGTTGCTTCAAAAACTCTAGCAGGAATCTCTCTCTGTCTTTTCTCGAATATTGATCTTCCCATATCTCCTGATTAACCGTATTTGGGTCAATGAACCCAATGCCATAGCGTCCAGCTTTTTTCATTTCATACATCTTCATTCTGCATAATACCACAGAAAAGAATATAGTGAGGATAATTACAGGTAATGAACGAGAGCACATCTAGCTAGCTAGCTAGAGACTTAAATTACAAAAAGAAATCACTTACAGACAATAGCAACTGATGATAGATTTGTCGAGTGCGTCTTGTTGGAATAACTGAAACAACTCTGAATAATGAATCCACAAATCTTTTTTATGGAAGTAATGCTTTCTCTTGACTTTCACCATGAGGGACTCTTGATTGGTATTTGCTGTTTCTTGCATGTACCACGTATGCAAATTGTACATTCTCGTTGGTAGAAGCTTGACATTGTCAGGCTTGACCAGAGGTTTGCCGCGGACATATTGGTATTTTACTTCCTCCTCTGTAATCCCGGGGATTTCCTCAAGGCCTAGGAGTTGTTCAACAGTGACACCGGCCTCTTTAGCCTGCCTTCTAAGATCGTCGGTTATTACCAGCCGATCGGCGGTACTCACAGGTGTTTGTACAATGAGCGGGGGGGTCGATTGCACTGCCTGTTCTCCCAGCTGGGGAACAGTTTTCCCGCTTTTTTTGCCAACTGCTTGGCTCGAGCTCGAGCTCGACTCCTTTTGCTCTGCTAAATATGACTTCTTGATAGACCGCACATAGTCGGAGTCCTTCTGATTGTCAGCCGGTCGAGCCATATCAATAAAGTGTTGTGAGACATGCTCAGGTACTTTCTCCTTTGGCGGCGCGGGCGGTTTCGGTGCAAAATGGGCCTTCAATTGGGCATCACATGCGTCGTCGAGTTCCTCCTGAGTCAGGTGGTAAGACAACTTCGGAAGAGGCTTGAGGCTTGGACCATATTTGAATTTCTTGTCTGTTGTACCGCTAGCCGTCGTAGCTGCTGCCTCTCTCTTCCGCTGTTGCTTAGGCTGACGCCGTGCCGGACTTGGAGGAGGAGTCGGCTGACGCGGTGCCGGCGGACTTGGAGGAGGAGGAGTTGGCTGACGCCGTGCCGGACTTGGAGGAGGAGTCGGCTGACGTGGTGCCGGCGGACTTGGAGGAGGAGGAGTTGGCTGACGCCGTGCCGGACTTGGAGGAGGAGTCGGCTGACGCGGTGCCTGTTGGGGAACGTTGCATGGGAAACAAAAATTTTCCTACGCACACACAAGATCTATCCATGGTGATGAGCATCTACGAGAGGGAGAGTGAATCTACATACCCTTGTAGATCGCTAAGCGGAAGCGTTAAGAAACGCGGTTGATGTAGTCGAACGTCTTCGCGATCCAAATCGCCGAGTGTCCCGCGATCTCATCACGATCCATCTCGCGATCCAATCTCGATCCGTCCCACGATCCCATCACGATCCGTCCCGCGATCAAATCATGAATCGTCTCGCGATCCTGATCACGGTCCTTCTGATCTAGCGCCGAACGGACGGCACCTCCGCGTTCAGCACACGTACAGCTCGATGACGATCTCCGCCTCCTTGATCCAGCAAGAGAGAGAGAGCGGAGAGGTAGAAGAGTTCTCCGGCGGCGCGACGGCGCGGCGGCTATGGTGGTGGAACAATTCCGGCAGGGCTTCGCCTAAGCACCGCTGAAACTAGACTAGAGGAGAAACCGATCTAGATGAAGTAGAGGGAGCACGTGGCAATTAGGGTTATTTTTCTCCTCTAAATCCTCTAGTATATATAGGAGGGAGGGAGGGGAGGAGGCAGCCTCAAACCCTCAAGGTCTGGCCGAAATTGGAGGTGGAGGAGGTGGACTCCTCCACTTCAATCCTAGTCCAAATAGGACACCTTCCATATTTGGTCTCCCTTCCCTTTTCTTTGGGGTTTTTCCTTTCCCACTTATTCCTAGCCGCATGGGCCTTGTAGGGCTGGTTTGCCCAGCCCACTAAGGGCTGGTGCAACCCCCCTCAGGCCCATGTGGCCTCCCGGTGTGGGTGGCCCCTCCCGATGGCCCTCCGGTACTCCCGGTACACTACCGGAAATACTCAAAACTTTTCCGGTGGCCAAAACGGGACTTCCTATATATCAATCTTTACCTCCGGACCATTCCGGAGCTCCTCGTGATGTCCGGGATCTCATACGGGACTCCGAACAACCTTCGGTCACCAATCATACATAACTCAATTCTACCGAAACGTCACCGAACCTTAAGTGTGCAGACCCTGCGGGTTCGAGAACTATGTAGACATGACCGAGACACCTCTACGGCCAATAACCAATAGCGGGACCTGGATGCCCATATTGGTTCCTACATATTCTACGAAGATCTATATCGGTCGAACCTCTATGTCAAGGATTCAATTAATCCCGTATGATGTTCCCTTTGTTCTTCGGTATGTTACTTGCCCGAGATTCGATCGTCGGTATCTCTATACCTAGTTCAATCTCGTTACCGGCAAGTCTCTTTACTCGTTCCGTAATACAAGATCTCGTGGCTAACACTTTAGTCACATTGCTTGCAAGGCTCATTGTGATGTTGTATTACCGAGTGGGCCCTGAGATACCTCTCCGTCACACGAAGTAACAAATCCCAGTCTTGATCCATGCCAACCCAACAGACACCCTCGGAGATACCTGTAGAGCACCTTTATAGTCACCCAGTTACGTTGCGACGTTTGATACACACAAGGTATTCCTCCGGTGTCAGTGAGTTGCATGATCTCATGGTCATAGGAACAAATACTTGACATGCAGAAAACAATAGCAATAAACTGACACGATCATATGCTACGTTTATAGTTTGGGTCTTGTCCATCACATCATTCTCCTAATGATGTGATCCCGTTATCAAATGACATCTCATGTCCATGGCTAGGAAACGTTCACCATCTTTTGATCAACGAGCTAGTTAACTAGAGGCTTACTAGGGACACAGTGTTGTCTATGTACCCACACATGTATTTGAGTTTCCAATCAATACAATTATAGCATGGATAATAAACGATTATCATGAACAAGGAAATATGATAATAACCAATTTATTATTGCCTCTAGGGCATATTTCCAACAGTGCCGGACTTGGAGGAGGAGGAGTCCACTGACGCGGCGGCGGACTTGGAGGAGGAGGAGTCGGTGGCCTTGGAAAGACGATGCAATCCTTTTTCCATAGAATGATACGATGTATGGCCTCTCCTAGTGTTCTCTCCTCGTCACCTCCAAGAATGTCAAGTTGTAGCTCGTGATATCCTGACATCACTTCATCAACCCCGACACGAGCATAGCCAGCTGGAATGGGATTGCAATGGAAGGTTGCTTCAGGGGGATTTGCTAAAGCATAGCCGTCCGCCACCTTCATGGATAAGTTCTTCACTTTCATGTGCAGCTTACAGTTAGTCCTGTCTTTGATATCATCCACAGGGTAGCTAGCTAGCAATGCATTATCGATATCGGCCGGGGCGGAACCCACGCTGCTTCTCGGCATAGATGGGACGGTGCTACCAATGCTGGATCGATCTGCTCATGCTGCCGCTGAGACGCCCTTTCCTGGCTGAGTGAGTCGATCTGCTCCTGCTGCCGCCTGACAAATCATTCCAACTCCAGGTGCTTTGATTCTAGGCCTTCAAGGCGGAGTGCTTCCTCCTTCTTCTTCTTCTCCTCCTCCTGCATCTTCTTTCTCACACGGCTTTTATAGTCGTCGTTCCAATTCGCAAACCCCTCAAACCACGGAACAACGCCTTTGCCTCATGTTCTTCCCGGGTGTTCACGATTCTTCAGGGCTCGCGTAAGCTCGTCGTTCTCTCTGTTGGGCGTGAACACCCCCGTTCGAGCTTCTTCTATTGCAATAAGTATTTCGTCCATCGCTTCTTTAAGACTTGCCTTCACCATAACCAGCCCTGTCTCTGGATCCAACTTCCCCCCATGCGCATAAAACCATGTCCTTCACCTGGAGGGCCATGTCAATGTAACTGGATTGACCCCTGCACTAATCATCCTTTGCTCAGATTGATCCCACTTAGGCAGGGCCACCTGGTAGCCACCTGGCCCCAGAGTATGGTGCCACTTCTTTTTCGCAGCATTAATCTTGTTTATTCTCGACCGTTCCTTAGCTTCTTCCGATTCCTTGAACTTCATGAAAGCATCCCAGTGATCTTTTGCCTTCACCAGTGCTCCCGTGAATTCTGGAGTCTTCTTTTTTGATTTGACGTACTTAGTCCATGCATTTTTCTTGAAGGTGTTGAATGCGATCGCCATCTTTTTAAGAGCATAGTTTCTGACTTTCTTCAGTTCTGCATCTGTCAAATTATCTTGTAGGGTGAAATGTTCCATGAGCGTAGTCCAAAGCACATCTTTTGCTCTTTCGTCGACAAACGTAACTCCTGCTCGATCTCCCTTTGCTGGCTTTTTCCATTCTTGAACGGAGATCGGGATTTGGTCCCTGACAATAACTCCGCATTGATTCTTGAACTTGGTCGCATTTTTCCTAGGTTCAAGCGGTTCGCCAGTTGATGTTTTGATGGAATCGATGTTGAACTTTACGCCTTTGTCCAACTTTTTGGCCGGGCCTCGAACTACCCTGTCGCTTGTAGAAGATTTGCTCGATCCGGAGGCCTAAAAGAAGAAAGATCGATTCGTTAATACATACAAATAAATTAAGACATGTAATGATCACCGGATGGCTTATATATTAAATATACCTCGCCGGTCTTTGTTATTTGAAGAACATTTTCTTCGTCAACATCGTTGTCGTCACCTTCATCTATTCGTTCGTCTTCATCAAATATCATACAACCCTCACCGGAATTGTTCAGATATTGCGAGCCGTCATCATCTTCAGGTTCATGCTCTGGGTTCGTGGAGCGTATGATGTCGAACAGAGCCTCTTCTCCTTCTCTGTCGGTATTGTCCATAGCTTTTATTTAACTAATCCAGAAGAAAAACAATTTAGTATTCAAATTAGAATGCATGCAATCAATAAGGAAAAACCGAATCATAGTACATAATATGCATCTCGAATAATTCATATAATATGCATCATCGAATATAATCTCGAATAAATCGTCTCGAATATTATCGAATATAATGTCAAATACATCTCGAGTATTATCACTAGCTAATACAGATCGAATATTATCGAAGAATCTAGTTCACTCGCGGTTCCTGAGGCGCGGGCGGTGGACACCCAAAGAGAAGGAACAATCACAGGATCATAGCTCGGGTGAGATCCCTGAAGAACCTGCCAGGTATTGGAGAACCTGACGTCCAACGCATCCATGTAGCGACGGACGTGCTCGTCCTCCTCCCTGACACGGCGACGTACCACCTCCGGCGGGGCTGGCTGCCTCTGCACCGAAAGTGGCCCACGCGAACGCCACCAAAGAAGCTCCGGGTCGACGACGGGACCCGGGGCCGGGTTCCTCACCAAGCTGCGCGCCCCTGAAGGTAGCACCTCCCAGTGCCAGCCCGGCGGAGCCCAGTTCCGAACGTTGCCCCTCTGAAGCAGGACGTCGCCACCGATCCGACGACGAGGATGCGGGCCGGGCATCATAGACGTCGAGAACAAATTCTATGCAAATTTAACATTTTTTAAATGCTTGATTATGATTTTTGTAATTCTACATCATCCAATATATACATCATTCTACATATATCCATCATCCAATCTACTTTTGTCCATCTAATTATAACTTATCCATAATCATTCTACATATATACATCATTCTAACATAACATTCATCTACACAAATATACATATAAATTTGCAAAAATACATCATCTACACAAAAATACATCATTCTGACATATCATTCATTCTAACATAACATTCATCTACACAAAAATACATCATTCTAACATGTGTGTGTGTGTGTGTTCATGCATCATGTGTGTGTGTGTGTGTGTGGGCTCTCGGGGAGGGGCGACCATGGCGCGCGGCAGGGAGAGGAGAGGGGGGAGGGGCTCACAGCGGGGCGACGGAGAGGCGAGGCGAGTCGACGGTGACGGCGCGCGAGAGGTCGAGGAGGAGATCGAGGGGGGGCGGCGAGGTCAACGCGCGACGGCAATGGCGATGGCGCAGCGAGGCGACGGCGACGGCGACGGCGAGGCGAGTCGACGGCGACGGCGGCGGGGTGCTGATCCGGCAGCCTGGCGGCGTCCTGTTCGGCGTCGTCGAGGGGGGAAAAGCGATGACTTCTGAAATTTTGCAAACTGCCGCTTATATACAAACACCTATAGTCGCGGTTGGTGGCTCCAACCGCGACTAAAGACCCCCCCTTTAGTCGCGGTTGGAGCCACCAACCGCGACTAAAGGTGAATTCACCCAGCCGAAGCGGCGGGAAGCACAAGCCTTTAGTCGCGGTTGGAACCACCAACCGCGACTAAAGGTCTGGCTTCCCGTGTCGAATGTTTAGTCCCACCTCGCTAGTTGAGAGGAGCTCGCACCGGTTTATAAGCCCCGTCGCGGCTACCGTGTCGAGCTCCTCTCTAATGCAGGCCTTCTGGGCCTACCGCACCTGTGCTGCCCTATTGGGCCTACTGGGCCTGCATCCCGGCCCAATACGCTGTGGTGGCCCAGTAGGCGGGCATTTTTTTTATTTACTTTTCAGTTTTTTTTTAATTTCTGTTTTATTTACTTTCTTTTGTTTCTGAGTTTTTTTTGCTTTATTTAGAATTAATGAGTGAATCTTTTTGCATTAGGTCAAAAAATTTATAAACTTTCTGTTAGTGGCAGTAGTTTTCAAATTTGAATAGTTTAAATTCGAATTATTTGAAATTTGTGTGAATCACTAGTTTGTGAATAACTTTACTTTAAAAATAGATTTTGCAGTGATTCTTTTTTCTGCTGTTTAATATTAGCGTGTTTTATCATTATATTCAATTTGGTAATTCTTAGGTTATTTAAAAAATGTAATGCCTTTGTAATAGACGAGTTTTCGTCTGAAACCCTGATACTTCGAAAGAGATTGTCCATTTTGTACACGAAGTGGATCCAGTTTTTGCCGTAACCCTCTCAACTTTTTAGCACATGCTATGTGGGTGAAATGATGATACCATGCCAACTTTCAACCTTTTCAGAGTTCATTTGTAGTGCTTTTCAATCTTAGGGTCATTTAGCTCAAAAAATCAGTAAATGCATGAAAAATAGCAAATGAAGTCAGAAAGGGTTGAAAATTGATGACGTGGCTTCGAATGGTGCATACTGAACACACAAAAAGTCTGGAGTTGAAATAAGTTTAAAAAAATGAAATGCATTTGTAACAGACGAGTTTTCGTCTGAAACCCTGATACTTCGAAAGAGATTGTCCATTTTGTACACGAAGTGCATCCAGTTTTTGCCGTAACCCTCTCAACTTTTTAGCACATGCTATGTGGGTGAAATGATGATACCATGCCAACTTTCAACCTTTTCAGAGTTCATTTGTAGTGCTTTTCAATTTTAGGGTCATTTAGCTCAAAAAAATCAGTAAATGCATGAAAAATAGCAAATGAAGTCAGAAAGGGTTGAAAATTGATGACGTGGCTTCGAATGGTGCATACTGAACACACAAAAAGTCTGGAGTTGAAATGAGTTTAAAACAATGAAATGCCTTTGTAACAGACGAGTTTTCGTCTAAAACCCTGATACTTCGAAAGAGATTGTCCATTTTGTACACGAAGTGGATCCAGTTTTTGCCGTAACCCTCTCAACTTTTTAGCACATGCTATGTGGGTGAAATGATGATACCATGCCAACTTTCAACCTTTTCAGAGTTCATTTGTAGTGCTTTTCAATTTTAGGGTCATTTAGCTCAAAAAATCAGTAAATGCATGAAAAATAGCAAATGAAGTCAGAAAGGGTTG
Source organism: Elymus sibiricus (assembly GCA_039707655.1). Classification (NCBI taxonomy): domain Eukaryota; kingdom Viridiplantae; phylum Streptophyta; class Magnoliopsida; order Poales; family Poaceae; genus Elymus; species Elymus sibiricus. The sequence continues at coordinate 306,169,813 of CM077671.1, forward strand.
AAAATTGATGACGTGGCTTCGAATGGTGCATATTGAACACACAAAAAGTCTGGAGTTGAAATAAGTTTAAAAAAATGAAATGCCTTTGTAACAGACGAGTTTTCGTCTGAAACCCTGATACATCGAAAGAGATTGTCCATTTTGTACACGAAGTGGATCCACTTTTTGCCGTAACCCTCTCAACTTTTTAGCACATGCTATGTGGGTGAAATGATGATACCATGCCAACTTTCAACCTTTTTAGAGTTCATTTGTAGTGCTTTTCAATTTTAGGGTCATTTAGCTCAAAAAAATCAGTAAATGCATGAAAAATAGCAAATGAAGTCAGAAAGGGTTGAAAATTGATGACGTGGCTTTGGACATAATATTTCTTCGCGTTTCAAATGCCAAAACACATAAGTACACTACTATTACAAAAATTCCCTCCGGTTTGTCCGAAGTGGGACTTTCCAGATATATAAGTCCGGAAACTAACTAGAGAAGCCGGTCACATACCAGAGTGGGATCTTTGGGTATAAAACTTTTTCTTCGCGTGTGTCCCTTTGCGCCGTAACCATGGACAATCTTCATCGTTTAACTTGATGCCGGTCTTCCTTTACCCCGCCTCCTCTCAGATTGACCCATTTGCACCGAAACAAAGGGACCTTCAAACCAAGTCCATAGTCAAGTTCCCATATCTCCTCTATGTAACCATAATATTTGTCCTTTGGCCTATTGGTGTTTGCTGCATCAAAGCAGACACCACTGTTTTGGTTGGCGCTCTTTTTATCTTGGGCGATCGTGTAAAATGTATTCCCATTTATCTCGTACCCTTTGAAAGTCAATATAGTCGAAGATGGTAACTTGGACAGCAAGTACAGGTCATCTGCAACAGTGTCTTCATGCATGAGACGTGTCTGCAACCAACCGGCGAAAGTCACAGTTTGTTCATGTGTAATCCAGTCGTCAGACTGCTCCGGGTGTTTGGAGCGTAGAATATTCTTGTGTTGCTCGATATACGGAGCCACCAAGGCAGAACTTTGTAGAACTGTGTAGTGTGCTTGCGCCAAAGAATTCCCGTCCCGGCATATTACTGAATTCTTTCCTAGCGTGCCTTTTCCACCCAGTCTGCCCTCATGCCGCGATTCAGGAACACCAATCGGCTTAATGTCAGGAATAAAGTCAACACAAAACTCAATGACCTCCTCTGTTTCATGGCCCTTGGAGATGCTTCCTTCTGGCCTAGCACGATTATGAACATATTTCTTTAAGACTCCCATGAACCTCTCAAAGGGGAACATATTGTGTAGAAATACAGGACCCAGAATGGCAATCTCCTCGACTAGGTGAACTAGGACGTGCATCATGATATTGACGAAGGATGGTGGGAACACCAACTCGAAACTGACAAGACATTGCACCAAATCATTCTCTAACCTTGGTAGGATTTCTGGATTGATTACCTTCTGAGAGATTGCATTGAGGAATGCACATAGCTTCACAATGGCTAATCGAACGTTTTCCGGTAGAAGCCCCCTCAATGCAACCGGAAGCAGTTGCGTCATAATCACGTGGCAGTCATGAGACTTTAGGTTCTGAAACTTTTTCTCTGCCATATTTATTATTCCCTTTATATTCGATGAGAAGCCAGACGGGACCTTCATACTGAGCAAGCATTCGAAGAAGATTTCCTTCTCTTCTTTGGTAAGAGCGTAGCTGGCATGACCCTGAAACTGCTTTGGATCCATGCCGTCTTCTCCGTGCATACGTTGCTGGTCCTCCCGTGCCTCCGGTGTATCTTTTGTCTTCCCATACACGCCCAAGAAGCCTAGCAGGTTCACGCAAAGATTCTTCGTCACGTGCATCACGTCGATTGCAGAGCGGACCTCTAGGTCTTTCCAATAGGGTAGGTCCCAAAATATAGATTTCTTCTTCCACATGGGTGCGCGTCCGTCAGCGTCATTCGGAACAGATTGTCCGCCAGGACCCTTTCCAAAGATTACTTTTAAATCCTTGACCATATCAAGTATATCATCACCAGTACGGTGGCAAGGCTTCTTCCGGTGATCTGCCTCACCTTTGAAATGCTTGCCTTTCTTTCTTACGGGATGCCTGCTCTGAAGAAATCGACGATGCCCCAGGTACACATTCTTCTTACATTTATCCAAATATATATTGTCGGTATCATCTAAACAGTGCGTGCATGCGTGGTATCCCTTGTTTGTCTGTCCTGAAAGGTTACTGAGAGCAGGCCAATCATTGATGGTTACAAACAGCAACGCTCGCAGGTCAAATTCCTGCTGTTTGTGCTCATCCCACGCACGTACACCTTTTCCATTCCACAACTCTAAAAGTTCTTCGACTAATGGCCTTAGGTACACATCAATGTCGTTGCCGGGTTGCTTGGGGCCTTGGATGAGCACTGGCATCATAATGAACTTCCGCTTCATGCACAACCAAGGAGGAAGGTTATAGATACATAGAGTCACAGGCCAGGTGCTATGATTGATGCTCTGCTCCCCAAAAGGATTGATGCCATCTGCACTTAAACCAAACCATACGTTCCTTGCATCATCTGCAAAGTCCTTCCACTTTCTCTCAATTTTTCTCCACTGTGATCCGTCAGCGGGTACTCTCAACTTCCCGTCTTTCTTACGGTCATCTTTGTGCCATCGCATCAACTTGGCATGCTCTTTGTTTTGGAACAAACGTTTCAACCGTGGTATTATAGGAGTATACCACATCACCTTGGCAGGAATCTTCTTCCTAGGGCGCTCGCCCGCAACATCACCAGGGTCATCGTGGCCGATCTTATAGCGCAACGCACAAAGAGATTGTCCATTTTGTACACGAAGTGGATCCAGTTTTTGCCGTAACCCTCTCAACTTTTTAGCACATGCTATGTGGGTGAAATGATGATACCATGCCAACTTTCAACCTTTTCAGAGTTCATTTGTAGTGCTTTTCAATCTTAGGGTCATTTAGCTCAAAAAATCAGTAAATGCATGAAAAATAGCAAATGAAGTCAGAAAGGGTTGAAAATTGATGACGTGGCTTCGAATGGTGCATACTGAACACACAAAAAGTCTGGAGTTGAAATAAGTTTAAAAAAATGAAATGCATTTGTAACAGACGAGTTTTCGTCTGAAACCCTGATACTTCGAAAGAGATTGTCCATTTTGTACACGAAGTGCATCCAGTTTTTGCCGTAACCCTCTCAACTTTTTAGCACATGCTATGTGGGTGAAATGATGATACCATGCCAACTTTCAACCTTTTCAGAGTTCATTTGTAGTGCTTTTCAATTTTAGGGTCATTTAGCTCAAAAAAATCAGTAAATGCATGAAAAATAGCAAATGAAGTCAGAAAGGGTTGAAAATTGATGACGTGGCTTCGAATGGTGCATACTGAACACACAAAAAGTCTGGAGTTGAAATGAGTTTAAAACAATGAAATGCCTTTGTAACAGACGAGTTTTCGTCTAAAACCCTGATACTTCGAAAGAGATTGTCCATTTTGTACACGAAGTGGATCCAGTTTTTGCCGTAACCCTCTCAACTTTTTAGCACATGCTATGTGGGTGAAATGATGATACCATGCCAACTTTCAACCTTTTCAGAGTTCATTTGTAGTGCTTTTCAATTTTAGGGTCATTTAGCTCAAAAAATCAGTAAATGCATGAAAAATAGCAAATGAAGTCAGAAAGGGTTGAAAATTGATGACGTGGCTTCGAATGGTGCATATTGAACACACAAAAAGTCTGGAGTTGAAATAAGTTTAAAAAAATGAAATGCCTTTGTAACAGACGAGTTTTCGTCTGAAACCCTGATACATCGAAAGAGATTGTCCATTTTGTACACGAAGTGGATCCACTTTTTGCCGTAACCCTCTCAACTTTTTAGCACATGCTATGTGGGTGAAATGATGATACCATGCCAACTTTCAACCTTTTTAGAGTTCATTTGTAGTGCTTTTCAATTTTAGGGTCATTTAGCTCAAAAAAATCAGTAAATGCATGAAAAATAGCAAATGAAGTCAGAAAGGGTTGAAAATTGATGACGTGGCTTTGGACATAATATTTCTTCGCGTTTCAAATGCCAAAACACATAAGTACACTACTATTACAAAAATTCCCTCCGGTTTGTCCGAAGTGGGACTTTCCAGATATATAAGTCCGGAAACTAACTAGAGAAGCCGGTCACATACCAGAGTGGGATCTTTGGGTATAAAACTTTTTCTTCGCGTGTGTCCCTTTGCGCCGTAACCATGGACAATCTTCATCGTTTAACTTGATGCCGGTCTTCCTTTACCCCGCCTCCTCTCAGATTGACCCATTTGCACCGAAACAAAGGGACCTTCAAACCAAGTCCATAGTCAAGTTCCCATATCTCCTCTATGTAACCATAATATTTGTCCTTTGGCCTATTGGTGTTTGCTGCATCAAAGCAGACACCACTGTTTTGGTTGGCGCTCTTTTTATCTTGGGCGATCGTGTAAAATGTATTCCCATTTATCTCGTACCCTTTGAAAGTCAATATAGTCGAAGATGGTAACTTGGACATCAAGTACAGGTCATCTGCAACAGTGTCTTCATGCATGAGACGTGTCTGCAACCAACCGGCGAAAGTCACAGTTTGTTCATGTGTAATCCAGTCGTCAGACTGCTCCGGGTGTTTGGAGCGTAGAATATTCTTGTGTTGCTCGATATACGGAGCCACCAAGGCAGAACTTTGTAGAACTGTGTAGTGTGCTTGCGCCAAAGAATTCCCGTCCCGGCATATTACTGAATTCTTTCCTAGCGTGCCTTTTCCACCCAGTCTGCCCTCATGCCGCGATTCAGGAACACCAATCGGCTTAATGTCAGGAATAAAGTCAACACAAAACTCAATGACCTCCTCTGTTTCATGGCCCTTGGAGATGCTTCCTTCTGGCCTAGCACGATTATGAACATATTTCTTTAAGACTCCCATGAACCTCTCAAAGGGGAACATATTGTGTAGAAATACAGGACCCAGAATGGCAATCTCCTCGACTAGGTGAACTAGGACGTGCATCATGATATTGACGAAGGATGGTGGGAACACCAACTCGAAACTGACAAGACATTGCACCAAATCATTCTCTAACCTTGGTAGGATTTCTGGATTGATTACCTTCTGAGAGATTGCATTGAGGAATGCACATAGCTTCACAATGGCTAATCGAACGTTTTCCGGTAGAAGCCCCCTCAATGCAACCGGAAGCAGTTGCGTCATAATCACGTGGCAGTCATGAGACTTTAGGTTCTGAAACTTTTTCTCTGCCATATTTATTATTCCCTTTATATTCGATGAGAAGCCAGACGGGACCTTCATACTGAGCAAGCATTCGAAGAAGATTTCCTTCTCTTCTTTGGTAAGAGCGTAGCTGGCATGACCCTGAAACTGCTTTGGATCCATGCCGTCTTCTCCGTGCATACGTTGCTGGTCCTCCCGTGCCTCCGGTGTATCTTTTGTCTTCCCATACACGCCCAAGAAGCCTAGCAGGTTCACGCAAAGATTCTTCGTCACGTGCATCACGTCGATTGCAGAGCGGACCTCTAGGTCTTTCCAATAGGGTAGGTCCCAAAATATAGATTTCTTCTTCCACATGGGTGCGCGTCCGTCAGCGTCATTCGGAACAGATTGTCCGCCAGGACCCTTTCCAAAGATTACTTTTAAATCCTTGACCATATCAAGTATATCATCACCAGTACGGTGGCAAGGCTTCTTCCGGTGATCTGCCTCACCTTTGAAATGCTTGCCTTTCTTTCTTACGGGATGCCTGCTCTGAAGAAATCGACGATGCCCCAGGTACACATTCTTCTTACATTTATCCAAATATATATTGTCGGTATCATCTAAACAGTGCGTGCATGCGTGGTATCCCTTGTTTGTCTGTCCTGAAAGGTTACTGAGAGCAGGCCAATCATTGATGGTTACAAACAGCAACGCTCGCAGGTCAAATTCCTGCTGTTTGTGCTCATCCCACGCACGTACACCTTTTCCATTCCACAACTCTAAAAGTTCTTCGACTAATGGCCTTAGGTACACATCAATGTCGTTGCCGGGTTGCTTGGGGCCTTGGATGAGCACTGGCATCATAATGAACTTCCGCTTCATGCACAACCAAGGAGGAAGGTTATAGATACATAGAGTCACAGGCCAGGTGCTATGATTGATGCTCTGCTCCCCAAAAGGATTGATGCCATCTGCACTTAAACCAAACCATACGTTCCTTGCATCATCTGCAAAGTCCTTCCACTTTCTCTCAATTTTTCTCCACTGTGATCCGTCAGCGGGTACTCTCAACTTCCCGTCTTTCTTACGGTCATCTTTGTGCCATCGCATCAACTTGGCATGCTCTTTGTTTTGGAACAAACGTTTCAACCGTGGTATTATAGGAGTATACCACATCACCTTGGCAGGAATCTTCTTCCTAGGGCGCTCGCCCGCAACATCACCAGGGTCATCGTGGCCGATCTTATAGCGCAACGCACAGCATACCGGGTATGCATTCAAATCCTCGTACTTACCGCGGTAGAGGATGCAGTCATTAGGGCATGCATGTATCTTCTGCACCTCTAATCCTAGAGGGCAGACGGCCTTCTTTGCTTCGTACGTACTGTCGGGCAATTCGTTGTCCTTTGGTAGCTTATTCTTCATTATTTTCAACAAATTTTCAAATGCCTTGTCAGGTACACCATTCTCTGCCTTCCATTGCAGCAATTCCAGTGTGGTACCCAGCTTTTTCTTGTCATCTTCGCAATTTGGGTACAACAATTTCTTGTGATCCTCTAACATGCACTGCAACTTCAGCTTCTCCTTTTCACTTGCGCAGTTTCTCTTTGCATCGGCAATGGCCCGACCAAGATCATCAGCGGGCTCATCTGATGCCTCTTCTTCAGCTCCTTCCCGCATTGCCGGCTCAGCTTCTTCCCCCATTGTTGTACCATCGTATTCATGGAACCCATGGCCAGGATAGCTGTCGTCATCCTCTTCTTCTTCATTCTCTTCCATTAGGACCCCTCTTTCTCCGTGCTTGGTCCAACAGTTATAGCCGGACATGAAACCGGACTCAAACAGGTGGACGTGAATGGTTCTTGAGTTAGAGTAATTTCGATCATTCTTACAGCCAGCACATGGACAATACATAAAACCATCCGCCCGCTTGTTTGCCTCAGCCGCAACCAGAAAAGTATGCACGCCATTAATGAACTGGGAGAGCATCGGTCATCGTACATCCATTGCCGGCTCATCTTCATTACACAACACCGAAAAGACCAAATTAATACAAGTTCATACACACTTGTTCTCATAAAGCAACATACAAACTCTCTAGCTAAAGCATTTAAATGCAACAACAAATGCGATCAAGATCGCAACTAAGGTAACAATTGATCCAACAGCATAGTGATACCAAGCCTCACTATCAATGGCATATTTTTTAAATTTTCTAATCTTCAAGAGCATTGCATCCATCTTGATCTTGTGATCATCGACAACATCGGCAACATACAACTCCAGTTTCATCTTCTTTTCTTCAACTCTTTTCAATTTTTCTTTCAAATACTCGTTTTCTTTTTCAAATAAATTTAACTTCTTGACAAGAATATCTATGTCGGTTGCAATTTCCGGTTCACATACCTCCTAGATAAAAATATCTATGTCAGCTTGATGGGCATAATTGTCATAAACACGAAATGCAACAAACAGTTATAAAAGAGAGTATATACCACATCCGAATCATAAACCGGACGAGGGCCGACGGGGACGGATATCAAAACCATGCCACTATGTATAACAAACAACCATATAGGTAAGAAAACTATACAAGTAACTATCTAAATCTTACAAACATGATTTTTTTTATAAAAAGGATAAGAACAAGAGGCTCACCAAGGTGGTGCCGGCGACGGGACGGTGCGGGCGATCGACGGTGGTTAGGACGGGGACGGGAAGGCACTAAGTAAATCACACCTACACATGCAAAGTAAGAAGTTAATTTGAGCTCAAATTGCATATAAATCAAATGAACTACCACATATAAATACTCCCAAACTAAAACCCACAAATCACTATACTTATAGAGCATTGCAAGAGCTAATCTAGCAATGAGAGATGAAAGGACAAAGTTGCTAACCTTTGTGAACACTTGGATGGATGGGGTGCCTCCAAATCTTGACAAATTTTGGCAAAAATGGAGGATGAGCTCGAGGAAGAGGAAGAACAAAGTAGGGGAAGAAGGGGAAAAACAAGGCGGAGTACTGTGCTCGGGTTGGCCGAATTCATATAGGGGATCTTTATGTTGGGGAACGTTGCATGGGAAACAAAAATTTTCCTACGCACACATAAGATCTATCCATGGTGATGAGCATCTACGAGAGGGAGAGTGAATCTACATACCCTTGTAGATCGCTAAGCGGAAGCGTTAATAAACGCGGTTGATGTAGTCGAACGTCTCCGCGATCCAAATCGCAAGTCGTCCCTCGATCCGATCACGAACTAGCGCCGAACGGACGGCACCTCCGCGTTCAACACACGTACGGCTTGATGACGCCTTCACCTCCTCGATCCAGCGAGCGATGGTGAAGTAGTGGTTGAGTTCCAGCAGCACGACGGCGTGGTGATGGTGGTGAGGAACAATCTCTGCAGGGCTTCGCCAAGCACTACGGAGATTATGACGGAGGAACTAGAGGGCTAGGGTTGCCGCACACGGCTTGGGGAAATCTTGATGTGTCCCGTGTGCTAGCCCTGCCCCTCTATTTATATGTTGAGCCTTGGGGTCTAAACTTGGAGTAAAAGCCTCCTCCGGGTCGGTTTTGCCCGCACAAGGTCGGTTTGGCCCGCAGGGAAAGAGTCCAACTCGGATCCCTGCCGAACCGTGCACAGCCGCGCACAAGCGGTAGTACCGCTTCACACAAGCGGTAGTACCGCTTAAGCGGTAGTACCGCTTCACACAAGCGGTAGTACCGCTCGGGCGGTAGTACCGCTTCACACAAGCGGTAGTACCGCTCCGGCGGTAGTACCGCTTCACCAAGCGGTAGTACCGCTTACGCGGCAGCAAAACTACTTTTGCACTTTCCAATACCTTGTGGGCTTTATCCCTTTGGCTCATATAAAGTGTTGCTGCACCCGAACACTTCGGTAAACATCCGGAACCCCTTCCGGTGAACTCTGGAACTCTTCCGGAGATCGAAACACTATTATCACATATATCAATCTTTACCTCCGGACTCTTCCGGAGATCCTCGTCATGTCCGGGATCTTATCCGGGACTCCGAACAACTTTCGGTCACCAACATAATAACTCAATTATACTAATCGTCACCAAACGTTAAGTGTGTAGACCCTGCGGGTTCGAGAACTATGTAGACATGACCGAGACACTTCTACGATCAATAACCAATAGCGGGACCTGGATGCCCATATTGGCTCCTACATATTCTACGAAGATCTTTATCGGTCAAACCTCTATGTCAAGGATTCAGTTAATCCCGTATGCTGTTCCCTTTGTTCTTCGGTATGTTACTTGCCCGAGATTCGATCGTCGGTATCACTATACCTAGTTCAATCTCGTTACCGGCAAGTCTCTTTACTCGTTCCGTAATACAAGATCTCGTGGCTAACACTTTAGTCACATTGCTTGCAAGGCTCATTGTGATGTTGTATTACCGAGTGGGCCCTGAGATACCTCTCCGTCATACGGAGTAACAAATCCCAGTCTTGATCCATGCCAACCCAACAGACACCCTCGGAGATACCTGTAGAGCACCTTTATAGTCACCCAGTTACGTTGCGACGTTTGATACACACAAGGTATTCCTCCGGTGTTAGTGAGTTGCATGATCTCATGGTCAAAGGAACAGATACTTGACATGCAGAAAACAATAGCAATAAACTGACACGATCAAATGCTACGTTTACAGTTTGGGTCTTGTCCATCACATCATTCTCCTAATGATGTGATCCCGTTATCAAATGACATCTCATGTCCATGGCTAGGAAACCTTAACCATCTTTGATCAACAAGCTAGTCAACTAGAGGCTTACTAGGGACACAGTGTTGTCTATGTACCCACACATGTATTTGAGTTTCCAATCAATACAATTATAGCATGGATAATAAACGATTATCATGAACAAGGAAATATAATAATAACCAATTTATTATTGCCTCTAGGGCATATTTCCAACACTTTAGTCCCGGTTCGTGGAACGAACCGGGACTAAAGGTGAGCCTATAGTCCCGGTTCGTGCCACGAACCGGGACTAAAGGTAATCGTGGGGCCCCAGGTTGACACCAGCCTGGCACAAACCCTTTAGTCCCGGTTCGTGTTACGAACCGGGACTAAAGGTCCGGAACGAACCGCGACTAATGATGCCCGTCCCGAACCGGGACTAATGGTCACATTAGTGCCGGTTCAAAACCAGACCGGGACTAATGCTTTGGACAAAAGGTCTGTTTTCTACTAGTGAGTGGCGAAGCTTGAGGCCAAATCTTTAGAGGGACAATGGGTTAAGGAAGGGCAAAACTATGAGGTTTAGCCTGTTGTTACTGAGCATGCGGCACAAAAACTAACGAATAGTAGGTGATTTTTTCTTGGGCTGAGGGGGGCACCGCCCAGGGCCAACCCATGAAACTACGTCACTGTGCACAACGGTACCAGAGTTATTGCTTTTCCCAGAAGTGGTCACCACTTTTTCTCGTGCTAAGAAAGCCTAGAGCCGTACTTCCGTGCCACTCGACACTGCTAGGGTTTCTTAGGGATAGGGGGTATGGCGTAATAGTATGCACTACCTTCATTGGATGTACGAATGCTTGTGGTGCTTCATCTCGCTGGACTTTGAGCATCCACAACAGCAACTCACAAATGTGCCCCCTATACGTCCACAAACGAGTCCGGATGTGTGCACGAATAGCGATGGGTCACCCCACGTTTCTTCGCATCACCTTAAATTCATGTTACTCATGCAACTCGATTAACATTTACGTAGATAGAACTCGAACATAACAATAGCAAACATATCATTGACGATAGCAAGTTTCATCAGCACACAGATACAACTAGACACAAAATGATCATCATCACCTCACTACGATAAAGCCTAAACGATAGATAAGCTAGATAGATAGATACTTGCGGAGGAGGATGCCATCGGATTTCACCACTTTCTTGCTGGACACTTCCCCTTGGGGTCTTCAGAGCAGCAGTTGTAGTCTTCGGCATAGGCGTCGGCGGCTGGAGCGCGTCATCATCGTCGGTGGTTGTTCTGTTGTCTGAGGAGGAGCCGGAGGAGCGATCGAGGATTTCTGCTGGACTCAGCTCCCAACCTCCATCATCCGCACCGGCAAGATCTGGTGCCGCCAGACCACCAGAACCCGACATGAGAGATGTAACACACCATCTTCGGACACCAAACGGCACACCCCGGCCAAAACGCCACCCTCACGGCCATGCAAGCCCACCAACACCAGAGGCACATGCTCTAAAGGCGATCCTTTTCAAAACAAGAACATGTTTTATAGGCGATCATCTTTTCAAAATAAATTTGAAAAAGCAAAAAATGAACTTACAAAACAATAATAATTTTTGGATTTATTTTGATAAAGTAAAAATAAACTTACAAAACAATAAATAAAAAGAGAAACAAAAATGCAAAAATCCAGAGAAAACTGTGAAAGGAAACACAAGCACACGAAAAAAACGAACGAAAACCTTACGGAAGAGCCCAAAACAAGGAAACTTGAACCAAACTGAACAACTGGCCCGGTTAAAAGGCATGCGTTGTCTCCAAAAAAGAAAATTAAAAGGCCTGAAATTCTATTTAGGGACTGTTCCGCCACTTTACACACTAAATGGTAGATGACGCACACCCATCTTCCCTTCACTAGATTGAGTGGGCTGGCCGACCTACGCATGCACCTTTTTTTGAAGCTCCCAATCGGTTTTGGGAAGCTTTCAGTTTCAGAAGCTTCCATTCTGTTTTTTTGTCCTTGTTTTTCCGACATTGTTTTTTTAGGTTTTCCTTCTTTCTTTTTAATTTTTTCTTTTGTTTTTTTACTTTCATAATTTTCACACTCGTGAGCTTTTTAAAATTCGCGAACTATTTTCATTTTTTTCAAATTTCTCATACTTTTTCCAGTTTCATGAACTTTTTATGAAAAATATGAACTTTTCACAAATTCGCAAATTGTTTTCTGATATTATGATTTTTTTTCAAATCCATAACTTTTCAAAATTCATAAATTTTTAAAATTCACAAAAAATGAAATTCGCAAACTTTTGGTTAAATCCTCATTTTTTCCAAATTATGATCATTTTAAAATTCACAAACTTTTTTTAAAAATCCGGTTTTTGTTGTCAAATTCATGACCATTTGAAAATTCGTTTTTTTTAAAGAAAACCAGGTGCCTCTTTTTTCAACGAGCAGGGCGAGCGTGCCGGGATGTCCTATATGCCGCTTGTTGCGGCAGGTAGCCGCTCCTTCGCACAAAACGCACCCAGACTGGGCCGGCCCATCGGTAGCGCAGTGTAGCGAGCGGGATGGTATACTGTAACCTTAGGCGATTACTGTAGCGCGGCGCTATTGCAACAACTCGACACTGCAATAGATATTTAAAAATCCGATTCTTTCTATAAACGTGTGAACAATTCGAGTGTTCTGAACTTTTTTCAAAATTCTGTATAAATTTGAATTTTCAAGGGAAAAACTATTTCAAAATTTTGAACAGACTTTGTATTGTTTTTTATTTTCAAATATGAATAAATATTAAATTTATTTAAAAAACACGCAGATTTTTAGATTCTGAATAGTTAAAATATTTTATAAAGGCGATCATTTTCTTGAATTTGCCATGAATTTGACTGGAAAATAAAAAAACGAGAATATATTTAAATTCAGAACAATTTTTTAAATTGGGAACAATTACTAAAAGCGGACAAGTTTTGAATCTATGAACAAAATTTGACAAAGATAACATTTTCTGTCATTGTGAACAATATTTTGAATCCAATTACATTTTTTGAAATTCTTGAACAATTTTTTAAACATGAACATCTTTGTAAATTGTGAACGAAATTTTAAAATAAGAACATTTTTAAATTTCAAATAATATTTGAATTTTGCAAACAAAATTGAAATGTAAAATAAATTCGAAATTTTAAAAGGAAAAAGGGAAACAAAAAGGAAACACGAAAAATAAAAAAAAATCAGAAGAAAACAGAAGAAAGAAAAAAGAAAAATCGTGAGAAAATAAAGGAAATCGAACAGGAAAAAAAGGATTCAAAGAACCTTCTAGAAAGTTCCCAAAACAGAAAAAAGGGACAGAAACCGGCTAGAAGGTTCCCAAAATCGAACTAAACGGATCACGTAACTGGACCGGCCCAGTTGGCTCGATCCCGCTCGATCCCTATGCGTTTCCTCGACATTTTGACGCAACGAGCGTCAAATAGGAATTTCCGAGCGTGCCGACCCAGGTGTTGTCGCGTGTGAGCACCGGTTGCCGAACCAGCGCGTCTCCTCAACGACAATATTTGCCCTGGTTGACCATCATCTTTTTTTTGAAAATTCGGCCTCTGTATTAGATCAAATCACTGTTACATCATCCACCAACCATCTTACAATTGATGTCGGCGGTTCCTCAACCCACAACGAGGATGGTGTTGAGACCGCCAACCTAGCTAGCTCATGAGAGACACAGTTTGTCTCCATAAGACAATGGACGAAAGACACCGAAGTATAACCTACTAATAAAACATTGCAGTCTGCATAAATTGCCGCCGCTCCTGTCACTGTGAAGCCCCTCGTATTCATCTTGTTGATTACCTCCAAGCAATCTGCCTCCACCACCAGCTTGCTTACTCCCATCTGTTGAGCCAGAAGGAGCCCGTGTCGCAATGCATATGCCTCTGCTGAAGCTGCGTTCGAAACATGCTCAAGTTTATCATTGGAGGTTGTTGTGAATCCTCCTTTGTCATCCCTCAGCGCGGCCCCGACCGCTCCATTAAGAGTTTATACATAAAATGTTGCATCGACATTAAGCTTAACATGCCCCTCCTTTGGCTTGGTCCATCCTTCCTTCTTTCCACCCGCCTCCTTCTTCCTCTCCTTCATATAGTTCGTTGTTAGAGCTGAGATCGACAAGGCCGAACGAGCTGGCGTTTGTATATCTTCTCCATGGACTTGTTACCTTCTTTCCCACCATACATACCAGATGCCCACGAGTATTAAGGCTTGTGCACTCACATCCGGTAGCAAACTTCCTCTCCTTGGCGCACATAAAATATAGTCCAGAACCGATGATCCGGCTCGGTCCACTTCGCATGCCTCCTCCACAAAGCCATCCAACTTTAGACACCTCCAGATCTCTGTTGCTCTTGGACAAGTAAACAACACATTCTTGATATCCTCACATCCTCCTGCACACATTGGATAGTTCCTGGGCATAGCAATATGTCGGTTTGCCAGGACTCCGAAGCATGGTATAAATCCATGCAGCACTTTCCAAGCATGTATTTTAATTTTACCCAGCAGTGAAGTATCCCACAGCTTCGTCCATACTGGATATTGTTGTGACGGTTCTCCTACAGTTCTCTCAAACCAGCGCCCGAATTGATGATCCCACTGTGCATAATATGCCAATCTGACCGTGAACGTGTTGTTCCTTGTGAACCTCCAAGCCACAATATCTTCCATCATTCCTTGCGACGCAAGCGGAATAGATAAGATTCTCTCACACATCTACCTACCAAAACATGTCATTAATAAGATCTTGATCCCATACTCATGCCGACGGATCAATAAGGTCTGATACTTTTGACAGCAGGTTTGCTCCCCTCGGGGTAACTATGCGTCCGTCTACACTCGCAACAATCCACAGATCAGACAAAATATTAACTTGAGAGCCATCCCCGATCCTCCAAATTGCCCCCCTCTTGAACGTGTTGATCCTAGCGCATAAACTCTACCATGTAAACGAACTTCCACTCTTCATCTTCACATCTAGCAATTTCCCATCCGGGTAGTATTTCGATCTTAAAACCTGCGCACACAGCGAGTTAGGATTTTCCATAAGTCTCCATACCTGCTTGGCCAGCAAGGCAAGATTAAAGCTATGAAAATCTCTAAATCCCAACCCCCCTTTGTTCTTTGGAATACAAAGTTTCCACCATGTTTCCCAATGTATCCTCTTATGATTGTCATCATCACCCCACCAGTATCTTGATATGGCGTCTGTCATCCCTTTGCAGTTTTTTTGGGATATTAAACACCGACATCGCAAACACCGGCATGGCTTGAGCGACAACCTTAATGAGTATTTCTTTCCCTCATGTAGACAATAGCTTCTCCTTCCATCCGCTCACCAACTGATTGATCCGATCAATTAGATATTCAAAAGAATCACTCCTATCCGCCCCCACCATCGCTGGTAATCCCAGGTACCTGTCGTTCAACACTTCTGTGAATATACCCAGGTTCTGGCATACCACCACTTTCTCTTCCACTTCCAAGTTTGGGCTGAAGTACACGCTGGACTTAGCGTCACTCACTAGCTGCCCGGAACTCTCACAGTAAGCATCAAATATACTCCTTAGACATGCAACATTCTCCCTATCCGCTCTCATCAGAATTAGGGAGTCGTCAGCGAATAGTAGGTGCGAAATCTGTGGTGCACCTCTACAGACTCTCACCCCTACTAGATTACCATTGTTCTCCTCCCTTTGTAGCAAACTTGACAAGGCCTCGACACACATCAAAAATAAATATTGAGACAAGGGGTCTCCCTGTCTTAACCCTCTCGATGGAATGAACACCTCCATACTTGTCCCATTGAACCTAACATTGTATGATACTGATGACACACAAGCCATGATCAATGAGACCCACTTATTATCAAAACCTAGCCTCTCCATCATTTTTTCAGGAAACACCATTCCACCTGGTCGTATGCCTTATGCATATCTAGTTTCACCGCACATAGTCCTGACTTTCCTTGCTTCCTCTTAATAGTGTTCATACACTCATACGCAATTAAGATGTTATCCGTGATCAATCTTCCGGGGACAAAGGCACTTTGCGTCGGACTAATAATCTCCGGTAAGATTCCTTTCAACCGATTAGCTAACATCTTGGAGATGATCTTGTAGGCCACGTTACATAGGCTATTCGGTCTGAATTGCATAATATTTGTCGGTGCTTCCACCTTTGGGATCAACACAATAGTTGTACTATTCCATCCTTCCGGGATTATGCCTGTGTTGATCGCTTCCAATACCTCCTTCACCAAATCATCCTTGATCATACTCCAAAACCATTTGTAAAAAGCCGCATGTAATCCGTCCGGTCCAGGAGCCTTGAAGTCTCCTATACTGAACAATGCTCGACGAACATCCTCTTCAGTGAATGGAGCCAGGAGTGCCTCATTCATTTGCATCGACACTTTAGGCACCACTCTTTGAATTACATCCTCATTTGGGATATTAACTTGCGAGGTAAACAAGTTAGTAAAATAAGCTTGTATGATGTTCGCCATTTCCCCTTGCCCTTCCTGCACCACTCCATTCTCATCTTGTAGGCTCATTATTGTATTCTTCTTCCTTCTAGCCGAGGCATACATGTGAAAAAAGTTTGTTATTCTGTCTCCATGTTTTAACCAGTTTGCTCTGCCTCTCTGAACCCATTCAATCCCTTCCTGTTCTAGTAGGTTTTCAATGACTAGTAATATCTCTTTCTGTCTATCAATAGCTGCATCCGTAGTCAGACCTCTTCTCAGATCTTCTAGCTCCGCCTTGAGAGCCGCAATCCTCTTTTGCGGTCTCTTCAAAACTTCTCTATCCCACTTGTGCAACTCTGTATGTACAACATCAATTTTTGGTTTGAAAGGCCCGATCCCTAGCATCGCCGCATGCTGCCACGCCGTTCGTACCATTTCCTCCACTATTTCCTCCTTTAGCCATCTCGCTTCAAACCTTCTGCAGGGTCCTCTCGGCCTGCTCTATTCCGCATAAAATTCAGTATTCACCACCAAAGGACGGTGATCTGACTTCGTCATCTCCCCATTCAGCACGCCCACGTTAGGAAAAAAGATATCCCACCGTGGATTATAGACAGCTCTATCTAGTCTCTCCTTGATCCTACCTCTACTCCAAGTAAATGTTGGGGAACGTTGCATGGGAAACAAAAAATTTCCTACGCACACGCAAGATCTATCCATGGTGATGAGCATCTACGAGAGGGAGAGTGGATCTACATACCCTTGTAGATCGCTAAGCGGGAAGCGTTAAGAAATGCGGTTGATGTAGTTGAACGTCTTCGCGATCCAAATCGCTAGCCGTCCCGCGATCCAATCACGATCTAGCGCCGAACGGACGACACCTCCGCGTTCAGCACACGTACAGCTCGATGACGATCTCCGCCTTCTTAATCCAGCAAGAGGGAGCGGAGAGGTAGATGAGTTCTCTGGCAGCGCGACGGCGCGGCGGCGGTGGTGGTGGAACTATTCCGGCAAGGCTTAGCCTAAGCACCGTCGGAATCTATTTGGTGGAGGAACTAGGGAATAGAGAACTAGCACGTGGACTTGTGTCTTTGGGGCTCTATTCCTCTAGTATATATAGGAGGGAGGGGAGGAGGCAGCCGCCCTAGGGTTTTCCCTAGGGGTCGGCCGAACCAGGTGGAGGTGGAGAAGTCCACCTCCAATCCTACTCCAAGTAGGATTCCAATCCTACTTGGAAAAACCTTTCCTCCTCTTGGGGTTTTCCACCTCCAGCCGCATGGGCCTTAGTGGAGGGGTCGTCCAGCCCACTAGGGGCTAGTTTGCCTCCTCTCACAGCCCATGAGGCCCTATGGGGTGGGTGGCCCCTCCCGATGGACCCCCCGGAACCCTCCCGGCACTCCCGGTACACTACCGGAAATACCCGAAACTTTTCCGGTGACCAAAACGGGACTTCCTATATATCAATATTTACCTCCGGACCATTCCGGAGCTCCTCATGACGTCCGGGATCTCATCCGGGACTCCGAACAACCTTCGGTCACCACCATGCATAACTCAATACTACCGAAACGTCACCGAACGTTAAGTGTGCAGACCCTGCGGGTTCGAGAACTATGTAGACATGACCGAGACACCTCTACGGTCAATAACCAATAGCGGGACCTGGATGTCCATATTGGTTCCTACATATTCTACAAAGATCTTTATCGGTTGAACCTCTATGTCAAGGATTCAGTTAATCCCGTATGCTGTTCCCTTTGTTCTTCGGTATGTTACTTGCCCGAGATTCCATCGTCGGTATCTCTATACCTAGTTCAATCTCGTTACCTGCAAGTCTCTTTACTCGTTCCGTAATACAAGATCTCGTGGCTAACACTTTAGTCACATTGCTTGCAAGGCTTATTGTGATGTTGTATTACCGAGTGGGCCCTGAGATACCTCTCCGTCATACGGAGTAACAAATCCCAGTCTCGATCCATGCCAGCTCAACAGACACCTTCGGAGATACCTGTAGAGCATCTTTATAGTCACCCAGTTACGTTGTGACATTTGATACACATAAGGTATTCCTCCGGTGTCAGTGAGTTGCATGATCTCATGGTCATAGGAACATATACTTGACATGCAGAAAACAATAGCAATAAACTGACACGATCATATGCTACGTTCATAGTTTGGGTCTTGTCCATCACATCATTCTCCCAATGATGTGATCCCGTTATCAAATGACATCTCATGTCTATGGCCAGGAAACCTTGACCATCTTTGATCAACAAGCTTGTCTACTAGAGGCATACTAGGGACACAGTGTTGTCTATGTATCCACACAGGCAATTGAGTTTCCAATCAATACAATTATAGCATGGATAATAAACGATTATCATGAACAAGGAAATATAATAATAACTACTTTTATTATTGCCTCTAGGGCATATTTCCAACAGTCTCCCACTTGCACTAGAGTCAATAATCTAGCTCACATCACTATGTGATTTACATTGTAATGAATCTAACACCCATACAGTTCTGGTGTTGATCATGTTTAGCCCTTGGAAGAGGTTTAGTCATCAGGTCTGCGATATTCAGATCTGTGTGTACTTTGCAAATATTTATGTCCTCCTCCTTGATGTAATCGCGGATGGAATTGAAACGTCGCTTTATGTGTCTGCTCCTCTTGTGAAACCTTGGTTCCTTGGCTAGAGCAATGGCACCAATGTTGTCACAGAACAGAGTCATTGGGTTTAGTGCACTGGGCACTACTCAAAGATCTGTCATGAATTCCTTCATCCAAACACCTTCCTTCGCCGCCTCCGAGGCAGCGATGTACTCTGCTTGGCATGTAGAATCAGCTACCACGCTCTGCTTGGAACTGCACCAGCTTACCGCACCCCCATTAAGAATAAATACGTATCCGGTTTGAGACTTAGAGTCATCCGGATCAGTGTCAAAGCTTCCATCGACGTAACCCTTTACAACGAGCTCTTGATCACCTCCATAAACGAGAAACATGTCCTTAGTCCTTTTCAGGTACTTAAGGATATTCTTGACCGCCGTCCAGTGTTCCATTCCTGGATCACTTGAAACCTTCTGGCCATACTTATTGCAAGGCTGACATCGGGTCTTGTGCACAACGTTGCATACATGATAGAGCCTATGGCTGAAGCATAGGGGACGACACTCATCTTTTCTCTATCTTCTGCAGTCACTGGGCATTGAGTATTACTCAACTTCACACCTTGCAATACAGGCAAGAACCCCTTCTTGGACTGATCCATTTTGAACTTCTCCAAAACTTTGTCAAGGTATGTGCTCTGTGAAAGTCCTATTAAGCATCTCGATCTATCTCTATAGATATTGATGCCTAATATGAAAGCAGCTTCTCCTAGGTCCTTCATTGAAAAACTCTTGTTCAAATATTCCTTCACGCTTTCCAACATTTCTATATTGTTTCCAATCAGCAATATGTCATCCACATATAATATTAGAAACGCTATAGAGCTCCCACTCACTTTCTTGTAAATACAAGCTTCTCCGTAAACTTGTATAAACCCGAACGCTTTGATCACCTCATCAAAGCGAAGATTCCAACTCCGAGATGCTTGCACCAGTCCATAAATGGATCGCTGGAGTTTGCAAACTTTGTCAGCATTCTCTGGATCGACAAAACCTTTTGGTTGCATCATATACAACTCTTCCTTAAGGAAACCGTTAAGGAACGCTGTTTTGACATCCATCTGCCAAATTTCATAATCGAAAAGGCAGCTATTGCTAACATGATTCTGACGGACTTAAGCATCGCTACGGGTGAGAAGGTCTCATCGTAGTCAACTCCTTGAACTTGTGAAAAACCCTTTGCCACAAGTCGAGCTTTATAGACGGTGATATTACCGTCCGCGTCCGTCTTCCTCTTAAAGATCCATTTGTTCTGAATGGCCTTTCGCCCTTTAGGTAATACTTCCAAAGCCCATACTTTGTTTTCATACATGGATCCCATCTCGGATTTCATGGCCTCTAACCATTTCTCGGAATCCGGGCCCATCATCGCTTCTCCATAGCTCGTAGGTTCATCGTTGTCCAACAACATGACCACTAAGACAGGGTTGCCGTACCACTCAGGAGCAGTACGCGTCCTTGTCGACCTACGAGGTTCGATAGCAACTTGATCCGAAGCTTCATGATCATCATCATTAACTTCCTCTTCAACCAACGTAGGCTCTACAGAAACATCTTTCTGCGCTGCGCTACTCTCTAGTTGAAGTAAAGGTTCAACAACCTCATCAAGTTCTATTTTCCTCCCATTCAATTCTTTCGAGAGAAACTCTTTCTCAGGAAATGTTCCGTTTTTAGCGACAAACACATTGCCTTCGGATCTCAGATAGAAGGTATACCCAACTGTCTCTTTTGGGTATCCTATGAAGACGCATTTCTCCGCTTTGGGTTCCGGCTTTTCAGGCTGAAGCTTTTTGACATAAGCATCACATCCCCAAACTTTAAGAAACAACAACTTTGGCTTCTTGCCAAACCACAGTTCATATGGCGTCATCTCAACGGATTTCGATGGTGCCCTATTTAAAGTGAATGCAGCTGTCTCTAATGCATAACCCCAAAACGATAGTGGCAAATCGGCAAGAGACATCATAGATCGCACCATATCTAATAAGGTTCGATTACGACGTTCGGACACACCATTACGTTGTGGTGTTCCAGGCGGTGTCAATTGTGAAACAATTCCACATTGTCTTAAGTGACTGCCAAACTCATAACTCAGATATTCTCCTCCTCGATCAGATCGCAGGAATTTAATCTTCTTGTTACGATGATTCTCAACTTCACTCTGAAATTGCTTGAACTTTTCAAACGTTTCAGACTTGTGTTTCATTAAGTAAATATACCCATATCTACTTAAGTCATCAGTGAAGGTGAGAAAATAATGATATCCACCGCGCGCCTCAATGCTCATCGGACCGCATACATCAGTATGTATGATTTCCAACAAGTCACTTGCCCATTCCATTGTTCCAGAGAATGGGGTCTTAGTCATTTTGCCCATGAGGCATGGTTCACATGTGTCAAGTGATTCAAAATCAAGTGACTCCAAAAGTCCATCAGCATGGAGCTTCTTCATGCGTTTTACACCAATATGACCTAAGCGGCAGTGCCACAAGAAAGTGGTACTATCATTATCAACTCTACATCTTTTGGCATCAATGTTATGAACATGTGTATCATCACTATCGAGATTCAATAAGAATAAACCCCTCACATTGGGTGCATGACCATAAAAGATATTACTCATATAAATAGAACAACCATTATTCTCTGATTTAAATGAGTAACCGTCTCGCAATAAACAAGATCCAGATATAATGTTCATGCTTAACGCAGGCACTAAATAACAATTATTCAGGTTCATCACTAATCCCGATGGTAATCGAAGAGCGAGCGTGCCGACGGCGATCACATCAACCTTGGAACCATTTCCCACGCGCATCGTCACTTCGTCCTTTGCCAGCCTCCGTCTATTCCGTAGTTCCTGTTTTGAGTTGCAAATGTGAGCAACCGAACCGGTATCAAATACCCAGGCACTACAACGAGAGTTGGTAAGGTACACATCAATAACATGTATATCATATATAACTTGTTTGGTGTTGGCCGCCTTCTTGTCAGCCAGATACTTGGGGCAGTTCCGCTTCCAGTGACCAGTTCCCTTGCAATGAAAGCACTCAGTTTCTGGTTTGGGTCCAGCCCTGGGTTTCTTCACGGGAGGGGCAACTGCTTTGCCACTCTTCTTGGAGTTACCCTTCTTACCCTTGCCATTCTTCTTGAAACTAGTGGTTTTATTGACCATCAACACTTGATGCTCCTTCTGAATCTCAGACTCAGCGACTTTCAACATCGCAAGCAGCTCGGCGACTGACTTGTTCATCCTGTGCATGTCACTACTGGAATTAGGCACTTTGTCGTCTGCCATGGCGGACGGCAAAGAGGAGGACGGCAAACCTCTTTGCCGTCAGCCGGCAGACGGCCATAGTTTCGGCACTGTGAATTCCGGTAAAGGAGTTCTTTGCCGTCAGCCTGGGCTCACCGGACGGCAAAGTTTTTTGCCGTCAGGGGGCAGACGGCAAAGAGGCTCGACGGTGTAGCACTGCCGTTAACCCCGTCAGGTGGCTAACGACACCCTTTGTCGTCTGCCATGGCCACCATTGCCGTCGGCCCCCTTGCCGTCTGCCCCCCCACCCTTGTCGTCTGCCCCCCCACCCTTGCCGTCGTCCCCCTTTGCCGTCTGCCACCGACGGCAAAGGGGACAAATGGCCCAAGGCCTGGTGTTCCCAGGTTGCACATGCGGCTGACATGTGTCACCTTTGCCGTCGGTGGCAGACGGCAAAGCCACCTTTGCCGTCGGTGGGAGACGGCAAAGTGACCATATTACCTCTTTTATATTTATTTTTGATATATCCAAGCATTTTCACAAGCAAAATGTATGATATACATATATATTTCACAAAACCCATATCCATGCCATATGAATATGATCATCGAACAAACATATCAAATAAAAAGTGCAAGTTTCACCATATTACAATAGTTTCATCCATACATACATAGTTTCATCCATACGTAGAAAGTTTCACATAAGTTCATCGATACAAAATGAAAACAGAAAGTAAACACTAGCACTCCATCAAAGCAAGCTGCCGTCAAGTGAATCAAATCTGCAAAATTGGAAATGAGAAAGTTAGAAGAAGAATACTAGAAGAAGTAGAAGAAGATCTAGAAGAAGAAGAAGATGATGATGAAGAAGCTTTTTCTTCTCTTTCTCTTTCTCTTTCTCCTCTTGTTTTTCTTCTTCTTATTGCTTATTTGTGTCATTTTAGAGCTAACCTAGGTAATTATGCCATTTTTCACCTAACTAAGCTTATTGTGTCATTTTACAAGATAACAAGCTAAATATATGGCATTTATGAGGTTACCAAGGCTATTATGCCATTTTTGAGTTAACTAAGGTTATTATGCCATTTGTTGAGCTTGACTTTCGGTCTTTTGAGGTTTTCCTTACAAAAACTCTCATGCCTCATGGTGTGTATGGTGCGCACTCACTCACACTTATATGGTGGTGTATGTTGGTGGACACTACCTAACACTAATATTTTGACCGTCGGTGATGGTCGTTTCCCCTTCTCCTCTCCCGCAATATACCAAGGTATATATCGAGAGAAGGAGAAGAAGAAACGACCCCCGCGACAACAGTCGGGATTCCTCCATCAAGAAGAGGCATGAAACTCTCACAAGGAGCTCCGACAGACCGAAAGTACGTAATTTTGTCTAAGTGATAAGTTTGTCTTTCTTTGAGAAAATGAGCCAAGTAAGTGGCATATTAGGGCTTACCGTCCTCGTCATCACGGAGGTGAAGCACCGGGGTTGCTCGGGCCGATGTCACCTGGAGCACTACTTGGCCCTAGAGAAGGATCGTGCGATGCGGCTCGGGAGTTATGCTGCACCAAAGATCATTTGCAAAGTCTCGTTAGCATGATGGCACTGAAATGTTAAGACTAGTAACTAATGACCATTGAAATGAAACTCACCGTTCCCGCCGTGGTAATGACTGGCATCGGCGGAGGGGTCTGGCCGGTCTTCTCACACAGAGACTGCACATTTGGTTTTGACAAGTCAATCATATTGGTTATTAATGAAACGAACCTGTAGTGCATGATTTGGCTAATATGAAGAAGAAACTTACCACGATGAGCTCGTACATGGCCCGGTTAGATGCATCATTCCGTGCCCTCTCCTCCTCCAACAACTTAACCGTCCTCTCCTCCAAATCCCTCTTCTCCTCCGCCGCCTGTCGGGCCTATTCCTCCAGAAGCGCCTGGGTTGCCTCTCTCTCTCTTTCTGCAGAGCAGCCTGCAACACAACTCCTCGTTAGCATTGTAATCATCTTTGTTCGCACAGACAATGTAATGGAGGAAAGCTATCTGAGTCCGTATGCCTAACCTCGATGGCGAGCTCGACTGGCCGTGGACGAGGCCTTATCTCAGGACAGGAGCTCGTTTGGCACGCCTTGATCTCCCGGAGAGTGTGAGAAGACCGTATAAGTTCATCTCCAATGGCTATCGAGCCATGGGGCCTCCCGCCGCCAGCTATCATCACCAGCTCTGGATCAATAGGATGCTGGCTCGGGTTAAAGTCCTCCCCTTTCCTCGCCTTCCCCTCATCTCTGTACCTCACGATCTTGTCGTGGGAGGAGATGTTGGTGAAGTTCTCGGGATGATCGAGGTCAGACTCCGAGAATGCCTCGGCCTTCTTGTACAAGGCAGTATGGGCCATGGCATAGAGGTCGTACACCCCTGGCACCTCCGTGTTATTGTAGTGCGCCTAAAAGAGAGAGAGAGAGAGAGAGAGAGAGAGAGAGAGAGAGAGAGGAACAAAGTATTAGTAAAGGGCTCAAGCAAGCATCAAGAATGAATTGCATGAGTAATGAAGCAAACCACGTACCCAGTTCTCCCCGAACTGATATAGGTCGGCGCTGCCTTGATGGTGTGGCACACCAACCATTTTGGCACGCCGGTCCTTGGCGTTGTCGTGGACGGCTCGCCATTGCTCTGAGCACCACTCATCCACCAACGCCTCCCAACAATCCATCTTATCCGCACACCATCTCGGGGTCACCTAAGTGAGTAAAGATTAATTTGAGCGCTACGCCTACGAATCAAATCAAGGAAACTAAGTACAAGGCCTTAAGAAAAGGTAATTACCTTCATGTACTGCTCCTTGTCCAGAAACTTTCCGCGGCACTTCGTCTTTTCTGAACTTATGGCGAGGATCCAGGAACTGTCTATGCAAGTCGAAGCAAGAAAACTTGCGACCCGCCTGCAGCCAACGGAACTGAAGAGCTACCTTGCATGTGGGGCACGGGAACCTTCCATGCACACACCAGCCAATGAATAGCGCATACACCGGCAAGTCATGCATCGAGTACATGTACCACACATGCATCATAAAGTTTTGTTTTGTAGCGGCGGCGTATGTCTTGATCCCATTATCCCAAGCTTCTTGCAATTCATCCTTAAGCGGCTGCATGTACACATTCATATTCTTCCCCGGATAGTTGGGCCCTGGAATTATCAACGTCAGGAAAATGTTCTTTCTTTTCATAATCTCTCCGGGGGGGAGATTGAGTGGAATGACAAATACAGGCCAACAACTGTATTGGGTTGTCATCATACCAAACACATTGAACCCATCAGTGTTGATGGCGACTCGAGGATGCCTTGGATCTGACGCTTTATCCTTATGTAATGCATCGAAGTGCTTCCAGGCAAAAGCGTCTGAAGTGTGTACCAACAACTGATTCCCATCTGCATCTAGTTCGGTTCTTTTGCCCAATTTGTGCCATGTCATCTGTCTGGCCGTCTCTTCGACCATGAAAAGACGTTGAAGTCTTGGTACGATTGGCATATAGCGAAGAACATTAACGGGGATTTTGGTTTGATTCTTCTCACCCATACCGTTGTCTACCACAACATACCTGGAAGACTTGCAAATGGGACAATAGTTCAAGTCCGCATACTCAAGCCTAAATAAGGCACATCCATTCTCACAGGCATCTATCTTCTCATAGGGCATCTTAAGTACACGGAGGATTTTGTCCGAGTGGTACGGGTTTGCACGCAGTACATGGTCTTTCGGTAGAAAGCGTCCAAATATTGTCATCATCGCGTCGTAGCATTCTCTTCCCAGGTTGAATTGAGCCTTCAGAGCCATTACTTGCGCGATGGCATCCAGCTGACAAAGCTCAGTGTGCTCGTGGAGAGGACGTTTTGAAGACTCCAACATTTCATAGAATGCCTTTGCAGATTCCTCCATCTCATCGTCCGAATCCCGAGCATCATCAAAGTCTTGCACCATGTCTTCGATCCCGGTACCATGCTCGTCGGTGCGACGACGAACCACCTCAGCTCTGGCACGTTGGGCAGACTCACCATGAAAAGTCCACACCGTATAATTAGGCGTAAAACCCCACTTCTGCAGGTGTTTACCCATTTCACCCTCTGTCTGCTTTTTAAAGTTGTCGCACCGGGGACAGGGGCACCATGTTATATCCTGACCATTTGCAAATGCGGCTCTCACAAACCCCTTGGTATTTGTTAACCATTCTTTGGTCATGTCTTTCTGACTAGTGTGACCGGTGTACATCCACGCACGATCACTCATCTTGCGTAGCTACTAGATACACAAGAAATATATATATAATTCAGCATATATATTCATCAGTTCAAGTTTGTCAGTTTTATTACGTCCATGCAACCTACACGCTAATAGGTAAAGATAGGTCCTAATCCCACCCGAGTATGTGTAGATTGGGCTCGTTTTCCCATGCTCTGCTCCGGATCGGACGCAGAATTTCGGCAGCACCTCCCCACTGTTCTCCTGATACACGTCTCGGCAATAAGCAGAGAGGATGTGTACCCGGAGAACAACAGGGAGGCACTGACGAAATTCCGCATCGGATCCGGAGCAGAGCATACGGGAAAACGAACCCAATCTACACATACTCGGGCTGTCCATGGATAACGTTGGACAATTCGAAAGGATGGCGGTTATAAATATGCAAAGACATGCATATTTATAGATGCCGCCCTTTCGAACGGGAGACGCATACTGGTCATGCATACTGTTGAATTGAAGACACCTATAGCTAGCAAGTTTCATCGGCACGAAGACCGGAACAGAGCAAATTAAGGGGGGAGGAGATGTCATTTGTGCTCACCCACGAACGCAGCAGGGAAGCTCGTCCAACGCACGGGGTAGGTCGTTGATACGTCTCCAACGTATCTATAATTTTTGCTTGTTCCATGCTGTTATATTATCATTCTTGGATGTTTTACAATCATTTTACTACAATTTTATACTATTTTTGGGACTAACCTATTAACCTAGAGCCTAGTGCCAGTTTCTGTTTTTTTTCGTGTTTTTGAGTTTTACAGAAAAGGAATATCAAACGGAGCCCAAACGGAATAAAAATATACAGTGATTTTTTATGGACCAGAAGAAGCCCAGGGAGTGTTGGAGTTGGGCCAGAAGAGCCACGAGGCCACCACAAGCCTGGGGGCGCCCCCTCCCCTAGGGCGCGCCCCCCTGGCTTGTCGTCACCTCGTGGCCCCCTGGACTTGTTTCCGCCGCCAGAAATTCCTATAAATATAGAAACCCCCAGAAACAAACCTAGATCGGGAGTTCCGCCGCCGCAAGCCTCCAGAGCCATGAAAAACCAATCGGGAGCCCGTTCCGGCACCCTGCCGGAGGGGGAAACCATCACCGGAGGCCATCTTCATCATCCCGGCGGTCTCCATGACGAGGAGGGAGTAGTTCACCCTCAGAGCTGAGGGTATGTACCAGTAGCTATGTGTTTGATCTCTCTCTCTCTCGTGTTCTTGAGATGACACGATCTTGATGTACCGCGAGCTTTATTAATATAGATGAATCATATGGAGTTTTCCCCTCTCTATCTTCTTGTGATGAATTGAATTTTCCCTTTGAAGTTTTCTTATCGGATTGAGTCTTTAAAGGATTTGAGAACACTTGATGTATGTCTTGCGATGGGATATCCGTGGTGACAATGGGATGTTCTATTGATTCACTTGATGTATGTTTTGGTGATCAACTTGCGGGTTCCGTGACCTTGGGAATCTATGCATAGGGGTTGGCACACATTTTCGTCTTGACTCTCCGGTAGAAACTTTGGGGCACTCTTTGAAGTTCTTTGTGTTGGATTGAACATGATGAATCTGAAATTGTGTGATGCATATCGTATAATCAAGCCCATGGGTACTCGTGGTGACATTGGAGTATCTAGGTGACATTAGGGTTTTGGTTGATGTGTATCTTAAGGTGTTATTTTAGTACAAACTCTAGGGCTGTTCGTGACACTTATAGGGATAGCTCATAAGATTGATTGGAAAAGATAACTTTGAGGTGGTTTCGTACCCTACAGTAATTTCTTCGTTTGTTCTCCGCTATTTGTGACTTTGGAATGAATTCTTTGTCGCACGTGAGGGATTTACATATGATTCAACTATGTTAGTATTGTTGAGAGAACTTGCACTAGTGAAAGTATGAACCCTAGGCCTTGTTTCTAAGCATTGCAATACCGTTTGTGCTCACTTTTATCATTAGTTACCTTGCTGTTTTTATATTTTCAGATTACAAAAACCTATATCTACCATCCATATTACACTTGTATCACCATCTTCGCCGAACTAGTGCACCTATACAATTTACCATTGTATTGGGTGTGTTGGGGACACAAGAGACTCTTTGTTATTTGGTTGCAGGGTTGTTTGAGAGAGACCATCTTCATCCTACGCCTCCCACGGATTGATAAACCTTAGCTCATCCACTTGAGGGAAATTTGCTACTGTCCTACAAAACTCTGCGCTTGGAGGCCCAACACGAGTCTACAAGAAGAAGGTTGTGTAGTAGACATCAAGCTCTTTTCTGGCGCCGTTGCCGGGGAGGCTAGGTAAGCGGCACTCACATCCCGTCAACGAAGCTCTTTTCTGGCGCCGTTGACGGGGAGGTGAGTGCTTGAAGGTATATCTTTAGATCTTGCAATTAAATCTTTTAGTTTCTTGTTTTTCACTAGTTTGGTTTTATAAAAGAAAACTACAAAAAAAATGGAGTTTAGGTTGCATCAATTGGTTCGTCTTTTTAATGTCTTTCGTGAAAATGATGGTTTGGAAAATTGTGCTCAATTGGTAGAGAAAGAATTTATGAAAATACTTAATGAGAATTCCTTGAATGATGAGCATGATTGCCATATTGCTAGTATGAATTTTCTGAATATTCATGATGCTAATGATATGCAAAGCCACAAGCTTGGGGATGCTATGTTTGATGAATATGATATTTTTAGTCCCCCAAGTTTTGATGAGCAAAACTATTATGGTGATGGCATGCCTCCTATCTATGATGATTATGATGATGACATGTATGCTATAAAGAGTGATAGTAACTATGAAACTTGTCATCATGATTTTAATATTCAAAATGGTTATGTCAATCAAGTATCTCATGATAGTTATTTTGTTGAGTTTGCTCCCAGTATTATGAATGAGAAGAAAATTGCTTATGTGGAGAGTGGCAAATTTTCTATGCTTGTGGATCATGAAGATAATGCTTTATGTGATAGTTATGTTGTGAAATTCCTTCATGATGCTACTGAAAATTATTATGAGGGAGGAACATATGCTTGTAGGAATTGCAATAATATCAAGTTTCCTCTCTATGTGTTCAAAGTTTTGAAGTTATGCTTGTTTTGCCTTCCTATGCTAGTTGATTCTTGTTCCCATAAGTTGTTTGCTCACAAAATCCCTATGCATAGGAAGTGGGTTAGGCTTAAACGTGCTAGTCATATGCTTCATGATGCTCTTTTGCATGTTTCAATTCTTATCTTTTATGTGAGCATCATTGAAATCATCATGCCTAGCTAAAAGGCATTAAAGAAAAGCGCTTGTTGGGAGACAACCCAACACTTTTCCTTTCTGTTTTTGTGTGTTCACATGATTAAGCTACTGTAGTAATCATGTTTTGTGTCTTTTAGTTCAATAAAGTGCCAAGTAAAGCCTTTGGGATGACTCACAAGATGAGTAGAATTGATGCTGAACCAAAACAGAAACTTTTGACTCCAGTACAGGAATTTTAATTTTTTACTGGAGCGTTATAATGATCTTAAATTTTTACAAAGTCTTCATATACAAATTATTCAGGTTTTCCTAATTTTTCAGAATTTTTAGAGACAGGGAAGTATGGTTACTCTACAGATCTTCACAGACTGTCCTGTTTTTGACAGATTATGTTTTGCATGCATAGTTTGCTTGTTTTAGTGTTTCCATAGCTTATATTTAGTGATATAAATTATGGGAATGATATAATAAAGTAGTTATTATTTGAGAACAATTATGAATCTTGTCTTGACAGTACCTAAGTGAATGGTCTTTATTTATTACACTAACCCTTCTCACGAAGTTCCGTTAAGTTTTGTGTGATTGAAGTTTTCAAGTTTTGGGTGAGACACCGATATGAGGAGAACAAGGAGTGACAAGAACGTAAGCTTGGGGATGCCCAAGGCACCCCCAAGGTAATATCCAAGGAAGACTCAAGCGCCTAAGCTTGGGGATGCCCCGGAAGGCATCCCCTCTTTCGTCTTCAACACTATCGGTATATCTTACTTATAGCTATATTTTTATTCGTCACATAATATGAGTTTTGCTTGGAGCGTCATTTTATTTTGTTGTTCTCTGTTAGGTGTTATTTATAATCTTGTTTTTCAATAAAAGTTCCAAGAATTGCCTTAGGATGCTTGCATTGCATGTTTGATGTGTGCTGTGTAAAATACAGAAACTTTTGCTGTAGTGTTTGAATTTTCATTTTTTACTGGAACGTGGAGAGTTTCTGAAATTTTTACACAGTATTGTCATATAAATTTTATAGCATGTCCTAAATTTTCATAATTTTTTGAGTTACATAAGTACACTGTTTTCATAGATTGCTACAGACTGTTCTGTTTGGACAGATTGCTGTCATAGTTTTGTTATCTGCTTATCCTATAGTTTCCATGGCCTATATTGGTAGATATAAATTGTGGAAATGATAGTATACAGTACCTAATATTTGAAAATTATTATGCAACTTGTCTTGGCAGTACATAAAGAGTTGATTTATTATTATGTGTACTAACCTATCTCACTAGTTCTTTTCGAGTTTTGTGTGGATGAAGTTTTTGAGAATAGGTGAAACCATGATATGAGAGGATTGAACGAGATACAAAATCTCAAGCTTGGGGATGCCCAAGGCACCCCAAGTAAATATTTCAAGAAGTCTCAAGCATCTAAGCTTGGGGATGCTACGCATCCCACCTCTCTTCGACAATTATGGGTTAGCCTATGTTGAGCCTAATTTTTTTATTCGTTCACATGATGCGTGCTATTCTTGGAGTTCTATTTTTGTTTTGCTTGCTGTTTAATAAAATGCTTAAGATCTGAAAATATTTATTGAGAGAGAGAGAGTCCTCACATAGCTACTTAATTGTTTGACTACTCATTGATCTTCACTTATATCTTTTGAGAGTAGCTTGTCATTTCCTCTCATGCTTCACTTATACCTTTTTGAGAGATGAAATTTTTATGCTCTTGTACTTCACTTAAATTTGTTTGAGCTTGCCAAAAAACAATAGCAACATATGAAACTAGTCCCAAAGTGATAGATATCCAAGGTGGATATAATAAAAACTTTCATGAAGATCATGGGACAAATTAAACTTGATTCTTTGTAATAGTTTTGAAACATGATGATAGTAATATGTGAGTCATGTTAGTGAGTAATTATGCTTTAGTAGGAATATTGGTGTTAAGGTTTGTGATTCCCTATGCATGCACGAAAGTCAATAGTTATGCAATGAAGTTACATCCTACTTGTGGTGCATTATTCGGTGTTAGTTATGACTCAATGCTCACTTATGTGAATTTTCGTTTCTTGGTTTGGTTGCTTCCCAATCTATTTGCTAGCCTCCATTTGTACTAAGTAGAAATACTACTTGTGCATCCAAAATCCTTAAACCAAGTTTTGCCTTATGAGTCCACCATACCTACCTATATGCGGTATTTCCATGCCGTTCCAAGCAAATTTGTATGTGCCATCTCTAAATTTTCAAAATAAATTTTCTCTTTTGTGTGCCCGTACCGCTCATGAAATGGTGGGAAGTATCCAATATTTTTCCATGCTAGGTGGGTTATTCTCACGATATGTGTTGATTCACTATCATTCACGAGAAAGTGGCTGGTATTCGGGATGCCCAGTTCCATGCTCAAAAATCAAATCAAAATATAATGAAACAAAACTCCCCCAGGATTGTTGTTTGTATGTACGGTACCCGTGGATTCGGCTCGCCGTGGAGTGTGATTGATTGGTGGAGGGGGAGTAAAAACTTACCATTCTGTTTGGGAACCGCCTATAATGTATCTAGCATGGAAAGTATTGTGAGCTACTTTGTCGTTTTCGTTGACAGGAAAAGCATGCCACTCAAAATATTTCTCTCTCCCAATTTAAACCTTGAGCTCTGGCACCTCTACAAATCCCTACTTCCCTCTGCGAAGGGCCTATCTATTTACTTTATGCAATTTTTATTTTGCTTTGAGTCTCCATCTTCTCTTATAAGCACCAACTAGGGGGCATTATGATCGTACTTGAGGATTGGGCATAGCTAATATTTGAGTGTGTTTCATGAATGGATCAATGATTGAGCATGATGGGCTAGGGATAACTTTCTTTAGTGTTGATATTTTGAAAGACATGGTTGCTTGTTGACATGCTTGAGTATTGAAGTCATTATGTTAAAACTAGACTATTGCTTTGAATCATTCACTAGTCCAAATGTCCATGCTATACAAAGAAGATAAGAATATGATGAACATGTTAGGCAGCATTCCACATCAAAAATTCTGTTTTTATCATTTACCTACTCGAGGACGAGTAGGAATTAAGCTTGGGGATGCTGACACGTCTCCAACGTATCTATAATTTTTGCTTGTTCCATGCTGTTATATTATCATTCTTGGATGTTTTACAATCATTTTACTACAATTTTATACTATTTTTGGGACTAACCTATTAACCTAGAGCCTAGTGCCAGTTTCTGTTTTTTTCGTGTTTTTGAGTTTTACAGAAAAGGAATATCAAACGAAGCCCAAACGGAATAAAAATCTACGGTGATTTTTTTATGGACCAGAAGAAGCCCAGGGAGTGTTGGAGTTGGGCCAGAAGAGCCACGAGGCCACCACAAGCCTGGGGGGCGCCTCCCCCCTAGGGCGCGCCCCCCTGGCTTGTCGTCACCTCGTGCCCCCTGGACTTGTTTCCGCCGCCAAAAATTCCTATAAATATAGAAACCCCCAGAAACAAACCTAGATCGGGAGTTCCGCCGCCGCAAGCCTCCAGAGCCACGAAAAACCAATCGGGAGCCCGTTCCGGCACCCTGCCGGAGGGGGAAACCATCACCGGAGGCCATCTTCATCATCCCGGCGGTCTCCATGACGAGGAGGGAGTAGTTCACCCTCGGGGCTGAGGGTATGTACCAGTAGCTATGTGTTTGATCTCTCTCTCTCTCTCGTGTTCTTGAGATGACACGATCTTGATGTACCGCGAGCTTTATTAATATAGATGAATCATATGGAGTTTTCCCCTCTCTATCTTCTTGTGATGAATTGAGTTTTCCCTTTGAAGTTTTCTTATCGGATTGAGTCTTTAAGGATTTGAGAACACTTGATGTATGTCTTGCGATGGGATATCTGTGGTGACAATGGGATGTTCTATTGATCCACTTGATGTATGTTTTGGTGATCAACTTGTGGGTTCTGTGACCTTGGGAATCTATGCATAGGGGTTGGCACACATTTTCGTCTTGACTCTCCGGTAGAAACTTTGGGGCACTCTTTGAAGTTCTTTGTGTTGGATTGAACATGATGAATCTGAAATTGTGTGATGCATATCGTATAATCAAGCCCATGGGTACTCGTGGTGACATTGGAGTATCTAGGTGACATTAGGGTTTTGGTTGATGTGTATCTTAAGGTGTTATTTTAGTGCGAACTCTAGGGCTGTTCGTGACACTTATAGGGATAGCTCATAAGATTGATCGGAAAAGATAACTTTGAGGTGGTTTCGTACCCTACAATAATTTCTTCGTTTGTTCTCCGCTATTTGTGACTTTGGAGTGAATTCTTTGTCGCACGTGAGGGATTTACATATGATTCAACTATGTTAGTATTGTTGAGAGAACTTGCACTAGTGAAAGTATGAACCCTAGGCCTTGTTTCTAAGCATTGCAATACCGTTTGTGCTCACTTTTATCATTAGTTACCTTGCTGTTTTTATATTTTCAGATTACAAAAACCTATATCTACCATCCATATTACACTTGTATCACCATCTCTTCGCCGAACTAGTGCACCTATACAATTTACCATTGTATTGGGTGTGTTGGGGACACAAGAGACTCTTTGTTATTTGGTTGCAGGGTTGTTTCAGAGAGACCATCTTCATCCTACGCCTCCCACGGATTGATAAACCTTAGCTCATCCACTTGAGGGAAATTTGCTACTGTCCTACAAAACTCTGCGCTTGGAGGCCCAACACGAGTCTACAAGAAGAAGGTTGTGTAGTAGACATCAGTCGTCGAACAACTGCACATTGAAATCCACCTGATCAACACAAATATGATGTTTTTTATAACAAAATCGGAAAATATGTGACCTAACTCATAATTTACAAAACTATGACCCCGTCGGCCTCTGGAAGGCTGAAGAGCACCTTTTCGGTCAACAGGAGGCAGAAGAGGTGTCTGGGGTCGGGGGTCAGTGGCGTCGGGATTCAGTGGCGTCGGGGGTCAGTGGGGTCAGGGGTCGGTGGCATCGGGGGTTGGGGGTCAGTGGCGTCGGGGGTCAGTGGAGTCGGGAGTTAGTGGCGTCAGGGGTGAGTGGTGTCGGGGGACGGTGGCGTCGGGGGTCGGGGGCAGCGGCGTCGGGGGTCAGTGGGGTCGGTGCCGTCGGGGGTCGGTGGGGTCGGGGGTCGATGGCGTCGGGGGTCGGGGGTCAGTGGCGTCGGGAGTCAGTGGCGTCGGGGGTCGGTGGCGTCGGGGGTCGGTGGCGTCGGGGGTCGGTGGCGTCGGGGGTCGGGGGTCAGTGGCGTCGGGAGTCGGTGGCGTCGGGGGTCGGTGGCGTCGGGGGTCAGTGGCGTCGGGGGTCAGTGGGGTCAGTGCCGTCGGGGGTCGGTGGCGTCGGGGGTCGGGGGTCTTCTCTTCTTCTTCTTCTTCTTCTTCTTCTTTTCCTTTTTCCTCTTCTTCTTCTCCTCCTCTCCTCTTTTTCTTCTTCTTCTTCTTCTTCTTCTTCTTCTTCTTCTTCTTCTTCTTCTTCTTCTTCTTCTTCTTTTTTCTCCTCCTCCTCCTCCTCTTCTTCTTCTTCTTCTTCTTCTCCTTCTTTTCCTTCTTCTTTTCCTTCTTCTTCTTCTTATTCTTTTCTTCTTTTCCTTTTTCCTTTTTCATTTTTTCCTTCTTCTTTTCTTCTTTTTTTCTTCTAACCTAACTAACTAACCTAATTAACCTAATAAACTAATAAAACTAACCTAATTAACCTAATAAACTAACCTAATAAACTAATAAAACTAACCTAATAAACTAACTAATTTAACAGAAATAAAAAACAGAAAAAACGAAAAAAGGGGGCGGCCGGCGGTGGTACTCACCGGCGGGGGGCGGTGGGGGCGGCGTGGGCGGCGGGGGACGGGGACGGCGCCGGGACGCCGGGGGCGCCGCGGCGGCGGGGGGCAGGGGCGCCGGGGGCGTCGAGGCGGCGGGGGGCAGGGGCGTCGGGGCGGCAGGGGGGCGCCGGGGCGGCGGGGGGGCAGGGGCGGCGGGGGGCAGGGGCCTCGGGGCGGCGGTGACGGCGGTGGGCAGGGGCGCAGGAGCGGCAGGGCGACGGTGGCGGCCGGGCGGCAAGGGGCAGCGGCAGCGGGGGCGGCCGGGCGGCGGGGCAGCGGTGGGACGGGGCGGCGCAGCTCGGGGGTGAGAGGGAGAGAGAGAGAATGAAAGAGAGAGAGAGAGAGGGGGTGGGTGGCCGTTGACGTCGTTAGGTATAGAGCCTCTTTGCCGTCTGCTGACGGACGGCGAAGAGTCCCTAAGCAGACAGCAAAGAGCTAGCATACGGCCCACCACCCCCACGGGGCCAGTGGGGCCCAGGTGGGTTCTTTGCCGTCTGCCTTCCGGCTCTTTGCCGTCAGCTGGCAGACGGCAAAGCCCTGGCTGATGGCAAATAGTATCTTTGCCGTCAGCATCTTCTTTGCCGTCCGTTCCTGCTCAGCTGACGGCAAAGACTCTCTTTGCCATCTGCCAGCAGACGGCAAAGAGCTGGATGATGGCAAATCCTTTGATTCCAGTAGTGTGTTATAGTTCAACACAAAGCTCTTGTAGCTAGGTGGCAGTGATTGAAGAACTCTGTCAGTGATCGCCTCTGGCGGAAGGGGCATACCCAATTCAGCCAGACGGGTGGAATACCCAGACATTTTGAGTATGTGTTCACTGACAGACCCGTTCTCCTCCATCTTGCAGGCATAGAACTTATCGCAGGTCTCATACCTCTCGATCCGGGCATTGTTCTGAAAGATAAACTTCAACTCCAGGAACATATCATATGCTCCATGACGTTCAAAACGTCTTTGAAGTCCCGGTTCTAAGCCATACAACATTGCACATTGAACTATAGAGTAATCATCAGAACGTGCCTACCAGGCGTTCGCAACGTCTGTAGACTCTACTGGAGCGGGTGGATCACCAAGCGGTGCATCAAGGACATAAGCCTTTTGGGAAGCCGTAAGGATAATCCTTAGATTACGGGCTCAGTCCACAAAGTTACTTCCATCATCTTTCAACTTAGCTTTCTCTAGGAACGCATTAAAATTCAGAGGTTCTACTGCGCGAACCATTGATCTACAACATAAATTTTGCAAAAACAACTTAGACTATTGTTCAAGATAATGAGTTTAGTTAATCATATTACTTAAAAACTCCCACTCAAATTGACATCCCTCCGGTCATTCGAGTGTCACATGATCCAAATCCACCAACTCAAGTTCGATCATCACGTGAGATGAGGTGGTTTCAATGGTGAACATCTTCATGTTGATCATATCTACTATATGACCCATGTTCGACCTTTCGGTCTCTTGTGTTCCGAGGCCATGTCTGTACATGCTAGGCTCGTCAAGTTTAACCCGAGTGTTCCGCACGTGCAACACTGGCTTGCACCCGTTGTATGTGAACGTAGAGTCTATCACACCCGATCATCACGTGGTGTCTCGAAACGACGAACTTTCGCAACGGTGCACACTCGGGGAGAACACAATTTTATCTTGAATTTTTAGTGAGGGATCACCTTATAATGCTACCGTCGTCCTAAGCAAAATAAGATGCATAAAAGGATTAACATCACATGCCAATCATAAGTGACATGATATGGCCATGAACTTGTGCTTTTGATCTCCATCTCCAAAGCACTGGCATGATCTCCATCGTCACCGGCATGACACCATGATCTCCATCATCTTGATCTCCATCAACGTGTCGCCATGAGGTTGTCGCGCCAACTGTTGCTTCTACGACTATTGCTAACTCATAGCGATAAAGTAAAGCAAAACGACGAAAATAAAATAAAGACAACCCTATGGCTCCTGCTGGTTGCCGTACTGATCGACATGCAAGTCGTGATATTCTATACAAAACATGATCATCTCATACATCACATATATCTCATCATGTAATTGGCCATATCACATCACAACATACCCTGCAAAACCAAGTTAGACGTCCTCTAATTGTTGTTGCATGTTTTACGTGGCTGCTACGGGTATCTAGCAAGAACTATTCTTACCTACGCATAAACCACAATGGTGATACACAAATTGCTATTCAACCTTCTCAAGGACCGCCTTTGTCGAATCCGATCCAACTAAAGTGGGAGAGACAGACACCCGCCAGCCATCTTTAT
Source organism: Elymus sibiricus (assembly GCA_039707655.1). Classification (NCBI taxonomy): domain Eukaryota; kingdom Viridiplantae; phylum Streptophyta; class Magnoliopsida; order Poales; family Poaceae; genus Elymus; species Elymus sibiricus. The sequence goes on from CM077671.1 coordinate 306,207,894, forward strand.
GCAATAAAGTTACATGTCAGTTGATGGAACCGGTCCGCTTCATCCCACAATACCGCTGAATCAAGAAAAGACCAAGGGAGGAAGCAATCTGAGCATCAACGCCTACAAACTCCTTTGTGTTCTACTCGTGATCTCATCTACACATAGACCTAGCTCATGATACCACTCTTGGGGAACGTTGCATGGGAAACAAAAAATTTCCTACGCACACGCAAGATCTATCCATGGTGATGAGCATCTACGAGAGGGAGAGTGGATCTACATACCCTTGTAGATCGCTAAGCGGGAAGCGTTAAGAAACGCGGTTGATGTAGTCGAACGTCTTCGCGATCCAAATCGCTAGCCGTCCCGCGATCCAATCATGATCTAACGCCGAACGGACGGCACCTCCGCGTTCAGCACATGTACAGCTCGATGACGATCTCCGCCTTCTTGATCCAGCAAGAGGGAGCGGAGATGTAGATGAGTTCTCCGGCAGCGCGACGGCGGTGGTGGAACTATTCCGGCAGGGCTTCGCCTAAGCACCGTCGGAATCTATTTGGTGGAGGAACTAGGGAATAGAGAACTAGCACGTGGACTTGTGTCTTTGGGGCTCTATTCCTCTAGTATATATAGGAGGGAGGGGAGGAGGCAGCCGCCCTAGGGTTTCCCCTAGGGGTCGGCCGAACCAGGTGGAGGTGGAGGAGTCCACCTCCAATCCTACTCCAAGTAGGATTCCAATCCTACTTGGAAAAACCTTTCCTCCTCTTGGGGTTTTCCACCTCCAGCCGCATGGGACTTAGTGGAGGGGTCGGCCAGCCCACTAGGGGAAGGTTTGCCTCCTCCCACAGCCCATGAGGCCCTATGGGGTGGGTGGCCCCTCCCGATGGACCCCCGGAACCCTCCCGGCACTCCCGGTACACTACCGGAAATACCCGAAACTTTTCCGGTGACCAAAACGGGACTTCCTATATATCAATCTTTACCTCCGGACCATTCCGGAGCTCCTCGTGACGTCCGGGATCTCATCCGGGACTCCGAACAACCTTCGGTCACCACCATGCATAACTCAATACTACCGAAACGTCACCGAACGTTAAGTGTGCAGACCCTGCGGGTTCGAGAACTATGTAGACATGACCGAGACACCTCTACGGTCAATAACCAATAGCGGAACCTGGATGTCCATATTGGTTCCTACATATTCTACGAAGATCTTTATCGGTTGAACCTCTATGTCAAGGATTCAGTTAATCCCGTATGCTGTTCCCTTTGTTCTTCGGTATGTTACTTGCCCGAGATTTGATCGTCGGTATCTCTATACCTAGTTCAATCTCGTTACCGGTAAGTCTCTTTACTCGTTCCGTAATACAAGATCCCGTGGCTAACACTTTAGTCAGATTGCTTGCAAGGCTTATTGTGATGTTGTATTACCGAGTGGGCCCTGAGATACCTCTCCGTCATACGGAGTAACAAATCCCAGTCTCGATCCATGCCAGCTCAACAGACACCTTCGGAGATACCTGTAGAGCATATTTATAGTCACCCAGTTACGTTGTGACGTTTGATACACACAAGGTATTCCTCCGGTGTCAGTGAGTTGCATGATCTCATGGTCATAGGAACATATACTTGACATGCAGAAAACAATAGCAATAAACTGACACGATCATATGCTACGTTCATAGTTTGGGTCTTGTCCATCACATCATTCTCCCAATGATGTGATCCCGTTATCAAATGACATCTCATGTCTATGGCCAGGAAACCTTGACCATCTTTGATCAACAAGCTAGTCTACTAGAGGCATACTAGGGACACAGTGTTGTCTATGTATCCACACGGGCAATTGAGTTTCCAATCAATACAATTATAGCATGGATAATAAACGATTATCATGAACAAGGAAATATAATAATAACTACTTTTATTATTGCCTCTAGGGCATATTTCCAACAGTAAAACCATCACCCAAGGCCCCCAAGTCATCTAGATCACAGTCAGCCAAGGCATCTCTAAACCCCTGCATCTGTCTCTGCTCCCGAGCCGCTCCCCCTTCCTTCTCATGTGAAAAGAGGATTTCATTGAAATCTCCAAATACCATCCAAGGTTCATCCATGATCTAGTGCAAAGACCGTAAGTAATCCCATGATTTATGCTTTTTCTCCCTTGCCGGTTCTCTATAGAAACCTGTACACCGCCACTTGCTTCCATCATCAATAATGAAATCAATGAAGTTACTCGTCACATCAAGCTTTGTAACGTCCATACCATACTTCCAAAACATCACTAAACCTCCCGCCCTACCATCACTCGGGTCAACCAGCCTCTCCTGGAACCCTAACTTTGTCATCAACTTTTCTGCCCCTGCGTCAGACAAATGTGCCTTTGACAGAAAAAGCACATCTGGTTTATAGCACCTCTGGACGTCCAGGAGTGCCTGAACTGCCCGGGACTGACGCATCCCGTGACAGTTCCATCCTAAGAGAATCATTGGGCCTGGCGGTCCCCCAAACTAGGGCCCGCCATTGTTGCCAAGTCCATAGTTTCTGTCTCATCCACCTTATGCCTCTTACTTCCCAGCGAATTTGTGTCATCATCTCCCGCAGCTACTTCCTCGCGGTTTACTTCATTTGAATCTAGCAGACCCACCCCTTTTCCATCAGCCAGCAGCAATTGCTTACCCGCCCCCTGACTCTTCTCATCAAACTCCAAACGTCTTTTAGTTGAGCCTACTGAGTGAGTTGAGTTAGGATTTTTACTCGGGCTACTGGCCGTACTACGCAGATCATCATCATACTTCTCCTTAGCAGTTTGGTCCATCCATTGTCCACCTCCTCGCCCTCCTTTCCTCCTCGAGTAGCCCTTGCCCCTCTTTCTTCCGGTCCCACTTGTGCCCAATGTTCCTCTCTTCTAAACTCCGTGGCGATTAACGATATAGGGTATATTATGGCACCCTCCTCATGAACTCCATTACCATGCTCCTTAGCAACATGATTGACAAAACCGCAAACTCCATAGAACACCGGCATCTTCTCATACTCGAAGTCAAAATGCACCTTCTTCTTCCTAAGTGTAAGACTCACACATCGCATCAGCGGCTTACGCACATCCAATATAACTCTCACTTTGATTCCTCCGCCTTGGCCCCTGACAGAACGCTCATCCACACGCTCCACTTCCCCTGCCTTTTTCGCTAGTTGCCTAGCAATACTTGCAAATCTCATCTTCTCTTTTAACCCTGTTACCCTCATCCAGACCTGATATGTAAATAGTTCAACATCATGCACCTCAGACCACCCATCATAAGGTGCTATCAATATTGGGCAGTTCCTGAAGATCCACGGTCCTTCCTTCATCACCCTCTCCCAATCACCCAAGCAGCTAAATTGTACCGAAAACAGGTTGTCTTCAATTGCCCGGAACTCCACTTCTTGCGCCAGGTTCCATGCAGATCTCATATTGCCATAAAAGGCTCCATGACTAAACTTTCTATTAGTACGAACTCTAGCGAGAGCCATGAATTTAGCTTCCTTCTCCAATTCTTCCAAATCTCCCTCCAATACCACATCTTCCTCCTCCTCCTCCCTGAGATTTAGATACTTCAGTTTGTCGTTCAACGAATCCGCCTGCGACGCACTGGTCCCGTCCCTCGAACCTGCCAACTCCTGATCTCCCTTTGCTTTCCCCTTTCTCCCATCCTGCTCCTTAGTCTGCAGCCCATCAACCCTAGATGTAGATGAATCTGCATTCGCCATGATCGCCCCACCCAGGATTACTGTCGCCTCGTGTTTTCCCCCTGGATCGAAGGAAACTAGCCGGACTAGAGACCGGATTAGAGATCCGATCTAACCTCGCGGTAGTCAAGAAGTCTCTTCGGCCGTCGCCTAGGAGAAGAAAACCCTAAAGGGTACGTGACATTGTCTTCTCGTTTTGGTTGACCATTATCTTTTTTTTTTGAGATATGGTTGACCATTATCTTTACTCTTGACGAGATCACTGGAACAAAAACAAGAGGGAAAGCCCACCAATACGCCGTAGCGCACGGCCCGCAAATTCTAACAAGAACACGCCCGTGGCCCATCTTCGCAGCCTATCGCGACGAATAGATCAACCCATAGTGTCCTCCAACCATGCCACGGTCGGAACCAATCCCCTCGCGCCAAGCGAGCGAAACCTTTCCGACGTGGCAAGACACCAGACGTGGACGCTCACGATTGGTCCGCACACGCGTTCGTCTCGTCTCTCGCGAGCAAACTTAAATCCGCACCACCACGCCCCGGTGACGCAGCGGATCGATCGCCACCATCTAGTCGCCCCTCCGGCTTCCAGAAGCTTCTCGACGACGCCATGCGTCCGGCCGTCCTCGCCGCCCTCCTCCTCCTCCTCGCCGCTGCGGCCTCCCCGGCGGCAGCACTCTACTCGGCCGGCTCCCCGGTCCTCCAGCTCAACCCCAACAACTTCAAGAAGGTCTCGCTTCCCCCCCTCCTCCAGATCGGCTCTCCTCCCATTTGAGCTCCTCTCTGACCCCCGAGGGGCGTGTCGCCATTCGCTTGCGCGCAGGTGTTGAACGCGAACGGGGTGGTGCTGGTGGAGTTCTTCGCGCCGTGGTGCGGGCACTGCAAGCAGCTGACGCCGATTTGGGAGAAGGCCGCCGGCGTCCTCAAGGGCGTCGCCACAGTCGCCGCGCTCGACGCCGACGCGCACAAGGAGCTCGCGCAGGTGAGCACGGCCTCTCGTTTCCTTTTGACCCGCCCACATTCCACATGTGCGTGCTGATCTGCTTGTTTTCTGGTGTGATCTCAGCATTAGTTGTAACGATATCACAGTAATTTTATCGTCTAGCTTGAAATCGGCCGTATAATTATGTTGGATAGACACTGGGAGGAATTAACAAGTTCAATACCAAAATACTGCACCTGTAGTGGGCTATGGTAGTTTCAGACAGTAAATTTCAGTAAGATGCTTTGATGCTTTTTATATAGCAATAAGATCTGAATTCTTCTGAAGAAAGAAAAGTTTAACAAGTGCTTATCAGGAATCAGGAATTGGTCTTTTGCTTATGCTGTTCGGGGATGCTCATAGTTGATCACTAGCCTGGTTTTGTTTTCAATCTTTGTCGAATTGGATGATTGATTGAGCTTTTTTCGAGAAAGGGAATATATTAATATTGCGAAGATACCAATTACACCCGGCCTCTGTACAAGATGCCCAAAGACATCAAGGATACACACAGCCAAAAAAATAATAATAAAAAAAACAGAAGAAAAAAGGCCCCGCCAGGTGATCAATCACTAGCAACAATAGCACTCTAACCACCACCGAAGACAACACCCGGATTACAAAAAAGGTCCTCCAAAAGCAACGCCTCCAAGAAGGAAACAATGCACAAGCGTTGTCATTGCCCGATCGAAGATCTTGGGTTTTCACCCTGGAGAAAGTATATATAAAGGCCAAAAGCCATTGAGTTGTGCAATTTTCGGGTAACATGATGGCATTTTGGCATTGCCTAGAAGTTTGTTTCGTAGTGTTATATGATTTTTGTGTGTGTTAGAAATTACGTTTTGTATCTAGTTAGTCACACAGAAGGTGGATATCCTAATTAAAGAAAGCAAGCAAGGCATTGACTAGGAACTAAGACCTTTATGGCTTTACCATATACCTGCAGTGAAGCTTAGCCACGACCATTCCTCCAAATCACCTTGTGCTCCACATGTGCATTACTACTGACGATTGTAGGCCATTAATTGCAGTGTGACTTTAAGTTGTGTTTGGCATAGCAGACTGACAGGTAGGGCCGGATGAGTGAACATTGAGTTTATATCGAGGCTTGAGGTGATGAATACTTTAGTTAAAGCTAATTTAGGCAACATGCCTCTAGACTACCTTCTTTTGTTTTCCTCTACAATTATATGCCTGGGTCACTTCTTGAGCAGTTTATATTCCAAATGAATGACAATCACACAAGATATGTGGTTTCCATAATTACATTTTATAAGCACTCTTATGGAAAGCTACTAGTACAGTTTATGATGAATTGTGTCACTTTTTGCAGCAATATGGAATACGTGGATTTCCAACTATAAAAGTATTTCTCCCTGGTAAGCCACCAGTGGATTATGAAGGAGCAAGAGATGTAAAGCCAATTGTAAATTTTGCTCTGTCGCAGGTTAGTTGCAGCAAACCCTGTTTGTCCAATTTAATTTTCTTCCATTAATTTGCATGATGTATTCTCAATTGCATTTTCTCATGTCACACAAGTTGTTTATACCTTTTATGTGATGTTTCTTCTGCTACTCCACCAGTATGTAGATTTTTTTCTCTGGAGACATTTTCTGCTTTGTCTGAATGTGAAGAGTAAAATTTATATCCACTTATAACCTTGGATCTTACAGTATGTAATACTATGAACAACGAGTGCATTTTTTCTGTTGGCTGAAAATGATCTCTCGGGTAGCCCATTATTCTACTTACCAACTTCTCCTAATGACTTGGAGGCAGCCACTCTGTGTAGCTTAGCATACAATGATCCCTCTTAGTTTTTACTCTTCTCTGAAGTTCAGTAATTACTCTTACACTAATGTTAGCTGACTTGAGTTTCTTCAACATGTCATGTGTTTCAATTTAATTGTCCGTTGGTCATCACTGGTGCTTGCTGTGAATCGACAATCTTCATTCTTTATACTGTATTATGTTGTACGAATTTGTCAGTTATGTTGCAAAAGTTGTGAGCTTCCACTTTCAATACAAGGGAAAATATTTATTTGTTTTATGATGCACAGGTCAAAGGTCTTCTCAGAGATAGGTTGGATGGTAAGACATCAGGAGGTTCAAGTGGCAAAACCTCTGGTGGCTCAAGTGAGAAGAAGAATGAACCAAATGAATCAATAGAATTGAATTCGAGTAACTTTGACGAACTCGTCATCAAAAGCAAGGATCTTTGGATTGTGGAGTTCTTTGCACCATGGTATGTAGCTCAATACACGTATTGTTCATCATTTTACTCGATTCTTTACTTGTTATTGAGTGTAGCTTTTTTTTCCTGCAAATTAAGAGAAAATTATATACATAATTGTGCATGATGTAGTCATCTCTTGTTATTTCTCAGGTATACTCTAGCACACTCTTGATTAACTATAGAGCTTCAGAAGTTTGAGTTATGACCAAACCATAGAAATTTAAGTTTGTATGGCCGTGTGCCTCTGAGAATGCAGAGGCTAGGAGATTTAACCTTCCTTCTCAAGAAAAAAGGAATATTAAGTTCGTGATTTTGATTGACATATTTGAGGCCTGCATTTTAACTAGACCACACGAGCTCACATGATGCTACAGTTAAAGCTGATACATCTTCTTTCATCGGTTGTGAACAGAGATAAGCCATTTCCATGGGATCTTGTTTGATTTGGTTCATACGCTTAAGCTTTGTCTGATCTCTTCTACTGTTCCTACATCTTATCACATATTCACATTTTACAAGTTAATCCATTTGTTTGATGTATTGGACTTTTTGTATCGTATTTCTGTTACTCGTCTATTGAGAGTAAATCCTCTTAACTGAATACACTTTTTGGCTCATCGCCTGTATTGTTTTTCTTATTTAGGTGTGGGCACTGCAAGAAATTGGCTCCTGAATGGAAAAGGGCTGCAAAGAACTTGAAGGGTCAAGTGAAACTGGGCCATGTTGATTGTGACTCTGATAAGGTATGACCTTGGGATTATATCCTCATTTACCATTTTCATCTTCTGGTTGAATGCATCCCTTGCAATTCGACCTTTAAGGAAAATATATATTTCAATCCAATATTACAGGTTAAATTTAATTGTATTTGCCATACTAATGAATCTGCACTTTGATTTCACTGAAAAGCGAAATTATACAAGTGAAATTGTTGTCAAGTAACATTTGGTTTGAAAATCTTGCCGAGTCCTTGGCATTATTATGATCAGCAAGACTGGAATGAAGTGTTTTTTTGTAGTTATTGCAATTTTATAATGAAATTAAATCAGCAATATCACTCTGGGGTCATATATCATACAAATGCTGGAGTCTGCCAGCAAATAACTATGGTTCTCTTGGAAATTTTATCGAGGAAAGCTTCAGTTGGCTAACTTATCCATCCACCAGCAATTTGATTGAGTTATCGTCTATGTTTTGTTTGAGGTGCCACTACAATACTTTGAACTTTAATAGGTCAATCAGAAGGTTCAACTTGATTACTAAGTTTGAATGATTTTCGAAATGTTTCAGGCAGTTCATCAGACTATCAGTATAGTTAGAGTTGAAACTCGACATTTTGTAAGGATGCATGCATGTGCCACCAATAGTTCGTTGCGCCTACCATACAGCTTCTTTCTCGAGTGCATCTTGCAAGTATATTTTTTTAACTTGTGCTTTTTGCAGTCCTTGATGAGCAAGTACAAGGTAGAAGGCTTTCCAACTATTTTGGTATTTGGTGCCGATAAGGAGAGCCCGTTCCCCTACCAGGGGGCTAGAGCTGCTTCTGCCATCGAGTCCTTTGCGTTGGAGCAGCTGGAAGCGAACGCTGCACCACCTGAAGTTTCTGAGTTGACTAGCGCAGTAAGCCTTGATGATATCAACAACATTTCTGCAGATCACGTAGTGAATGATTGATGTGCTGATGTGGGGTTGGCTTTTCTTTAGGATGTGATGGAAGAGAAGTGTGCTTCTGCTGCCATTTGCTTTGTGTCTTTCCTTCCAGACATCCTGGACTCGAAGGCGGAAGGAAGAAACAAGTACCTTGAGCTGCTACTTTCTGTTGCTGAGAAATTTAAGAAGAGTCCATACAGGCAAGTTGTCAACTGACCCAATTACTTGAATTTAACCTACAATTGTTTTTTTTTGTGAGACAATCACACAGTTTCTAATTCATACAGCTCTTTAGTGAGTTGACCGAAAAAACAATTAACTGTAACATTTGGAAGCAATTTGTTTGTATTTCACATACTACATTAAACGATCAGATCAAATGCCTTTGGCATTAACAGAACTAGGGTTGTCGTAACTATATATGCAATGAAATCTGCAACAAGAGGGTTGGGTCTAATGGGAGCACTCTGTGTTAAAACTTCCTGATTGTTCTCGAGATGGACCATACTGAGCCAGGATAGCATGGCATTTGCAGTTTTGTCTGGGCAGGTGCCGGCAAGCAAGCTGATCTGGAGAAGCAGGTCGGCGTCGGTGGCTATGGGTATCCAGCCATGGTTGCTCTCAACGTGAAGAAAGGCGCATACGCTCCGCTCCGTAGCGCCTTCGAGCTCGCCGAAATCACGTAAGCTCCCTGCTCTCATCGCTTCGATCGTTGCATGATGAGGTTCATCAGACATATGTTTAACAAGTAAAAAAATCGTCTCCTGCAGCGAGTTTGTGAAGGAGGCAGGGCGCGGCGGAAAGGGCAACCTTCCTCTGGAGGGCGCCCCGACGGTGGTCCAGTCGGAGCCATGGGACGGCAAGGACGGAGAGGTGATCGAGGAGGACGAGTTCTCGCTCGAGGAGCTCATGGCCGACAGCTCTGCACCCAACGACGAGTTGTGATTCGTTCTCAAACCATCTTAGCGCTTTAGAGGAACACTGATGCTTCACTTGTTCTGATGTACACTGTACAATTTGGACGGGACACTTTTTGGAATGCTTTCCTTTTTCTCGATGTTAGTAGTATTGTGGGAGAAAGCTTTGGTGTGTGCACGGTGTGGGGTGCCTTTGCCCCTGAAATAAAACCAGTTCTGAGCTTAGATGCTTGTCCATGATTGCAGGGGAGGCAGATGACAGAGCATTCACTGCTCTGCTGTTTATTTAAGCGTTTTGGTACGGTTGAAATCATTGGGGTTTTGTCTCGCTTCGCGAGGCTGCCGATACGACCGGTACCACTGTCGCTCCTCAGCGTCAGCGTCGGCCTTGCCAGCGAAAGCATGCGCTTTTGTCCAAAGCCGCGGTGCGCAGCATTTCCCTGTCTCTGTGGGCTGCACGTGCTTTCTTCACCGGCGTGCGGACGTCAGTGACAGGATCCTTCGAAATTTAGTACTACTACAAACAAACTGATAAAATCTCAGTCGTCTGTACTACGCCTCCGGAGAAATATGTGGCCGGCAATTATCTTGTCAAGGAAGACTCGTGCTGCTTGAGAAAGTGACTAGTTATTTTAACTAGGGATGTTTATTGCACAAGCACAATGCACCCACTCCACCCGGAGACAGTGCACTCGCCATGCCTAGGGGAACAATTTTACTGTTCTGACCTATAACTAAAACATAATCTAGAATTAACCTTATTTTAGAAAAAATCTCAAATCTGACCTCTTTTGGTCACATCCCTGACGTTCAGCTTACACGGGAAACGTCAGGGACCATGGCGTCTAGCTTACACGAGACATCAGGGAACATCTATGGTGTCCAGCTTACACGGGAGACGCCAGGGACCAGACGCCAGGGTGCTTGGTGTCTGGTATGTAACCTGGACGCCAAGGATGTTGGCGTCAGCAAAAAAAGTCGATTTTTTTTCAAAACAGGGTCAATTCGTGAGGTTGTTTCAGCAAAAGGTGAGAAGAGAAAAATTATCCTGTCAAGGGAAAAGCGTACGGTCAACAGCAAATTATAGTAAAAACTCAGTAGAAATCACATTTTTTTAAAAGTTCGAAAAAGGGTATTATATTAAAAAGATGATGTTCGTACCTCAAAAAAGAAAGATGATGCTCCATAAACCTGTGGAATCTGAAGTTCATCCCTCGAGTTCAAACCCATATTCATTCGGGTGGCAAAAAAAATGATTTTTATGTACAAATGATGATATTGCACTTTTTTTTCACTGCAGTTGAATTTGTTTTTTTTTTTCGTACCGCGTAAATGATTTTCATTTCGAGCTAGGAATCTTATGAGTTTGCAGAACATGACCTCCTCAACTATTTTTTTAGGATACAACTTTATAGTAACCTTGAACCATACTAGACTCCCCTAACCTAATAACCATGAGTCAAGACTTCAATATGTCCACGTCCTTTCTTTCAACACATGGCATTCCATCGTCACTTATCCTCCTTTCTACCCTTGCCCGACGATTGCCTCAGTGCTTACACAATCACAACGCATTTGAATGTTGTCAATTTTAAGGCTCCTCTTTCTTTCTCTCGGCATAAGATGAACTGTGAGGCTTTGGCGAGGTTTGCATGCGTGGTTAGAGATGATTTCTTTCGTCTCTGATCCTGATTTTGCTGAGGTGATCATTTCCAGTCCGAATCGGCACCGGTATGAAAGAAAGACGGATCATGCGCTATTGATTAAGGTTGCACCCTAAATAACATTTTTAAAATATTAACGGGTAAAATAACATCTTATTTAGATTCTACACATTTTAATCAAATTCTAGATATAACATGTTAAATTTGGAGTTACGGTTTAATAGATATGGATGTTTTTAAGCATTTGAATGTACTGTGGGTTGATTAACCCAATTATCGGGGGGGGGGGGGGGGTATGCAAAAGTGAAAATCCAACTTAAAACTAGCATACAGATTTATTACCAGAAGAAACATTAGGGGGTTTTCCGCAAAAGCAAAAATCTGACTTAAAACTGGCATGTAGATTGATTACTAGAAATATCAGAGGGTTTTCTGCAAAAGCAAAAATCTGACTTAAAACTAGACTACGACTCATTATCAGAAACATCAGGGGGTTTTCTACAATAGCAAAAATCTGACTTAAAACTGGCATGCAGAATGATTACTAGAAATATCAGAGGGTTTTCTGCAAAAGCAAAAAATCTGACTTAAAACTAGACTACAAGCTCATTATCATAAACATCACGAGGGTTTCTGCAAAAGCAAAAATCTGACTTAAAATTGGACGACGGGTTGATACCAGAAACATTAAGGAAATTCTGCAAAATAGCATGACAGACCAAGAATACATATTCTCTTTATTAATAGGTATATACATTTTCATCGGTCTCTACAAGATATTTTCTTATGTCTGGGCTAGCGGATGGTAGAACCTAATGGACGCAAAGCTATACATATGTTGTTACCCATTTCATCGGCGCTAGAATCATTAGTCATTGCTATTATTTGTTTATGAAAAGCAAAATAGTGGGTGTTTAACCTAGAAGGATGCAGATGCTTCAGCTGCATTTTTCCATGCAGTTGTTAGCAATGCGGTTGATTCATCACAGTCTTTTTCAACCGCGGCACACTTTCAATCGTACCTCCTTTTTAACATGATTGTGTCTCAAATGCATTTTTTCGACCGCATCATGTATTTCAACTATATATTTTTTGATCTATATCATGTGTTCTCACGGGGGGTTGAGAACACTTGGCTTGCTTACTTAATGGCTACAATTAGATATCAAGTAGGCAGGGAGGCTTTGGGATAGGCACTAGGAATGGGAAAGCCTCTAGACGAACCTCCTTAACTTCAGGACGACGACAACCTTTTTAAAGGATGAGGGGACACATGTTATTGTGATGCCTCCCCATCGTAGAGGCGCGAGTTCCGGAGATCTACGACGATCTCATCGGACACCTTGTCGGAGTGGAGGGTCCCGACGTTGGTTTGAGGGCATGTAATTGGGAGGGTGGTTCCCTGGAGATGAGGAGTGTGTGCGCACTCGCTCTTTGTAGTCGCTTGTCACGAGGATTCTGTGGATTCCGAGCGCCCCAATCACTGTTGGAGGAGTGAGATCGTCCCGGGATTTGGGTGACACCAATATGCGTGGAGAAGGTCGCGATAGTGGCTGTATTTTCGCACCAGTGGTCAGGGCAGAGTTGGAGTTTGTGCAAAAGGTAAGTGATGGTTTCATGATTCGTAGTCGGATGAATGTTATTGCTAGATGTTTGCAAAGTAGCGATTATGTTGGTGTTATCTCGGATTCGGCGGAGTTTTCCGCCAGAACCATATCTGATGGTGGTTCTGCCATTGATCACATCATCGATTTGAGGCGGTTGGGATTTAATTTTTGAATTTGTATTTTGGGCCACACGGATTGTGTTTCGCGTGTGGGATATTGGTTGCGGCCCCTGATTGGATTGTTGATCGGGAAACCCGAGACACGGTCACAACTAAAGCATATGGGGTTTGCTTCTCTGCAATCATCGTCGGGTAGATCCTTTTTACGACAGTGGTGATGGCGGGGAGAGGTGGTCACAATTGGAGAGGTGATAGAGGACATTGTTAGTTTGGGCACTCGAACCAGACAGGGAGAGGAAACAATGAGGGCTCGGTGGAGGAAGATGGATGTAGTCCGACCTCGTTCACTGACCCACCACCAGATTAGTTCCTGCCATACCATAAGTTCCAACATGGTCAACAGTTTATTCATGAGACAAGATTTCATCTACGAGGTACGCATTTGGTCCAGAGTGGAAGAATCAGTCGCAGTTTCAACCTCCTTTTGTGGGTAATCGACTCTAGCGACCTCCTGGTCTGCCGATGGGGGTCAAAAGGTGGAGATTATAAGTAGTCTAGTGTTAGGCCTTAGGGTGCGTAGTAGGACACAAGTATAGGTGGGTCGGGTAAGAGTTCTTGACAAAAATCTAATTTGTTAGGAAGTGTTCAAATAGAATATAGGTAAATTCCTCAGGTTCGGTCTAAACAGGTCAGTGGTGTGATTGCAATTTGTGATGGTGGTAGTTCTCGCGGAGAGGGAAGTTGTTGTGTGAGGTGGTGCTAAACTTGGAGATCATTGTTACAAATGCTTGAAAGTAGGTCATATAGTGAACGGTTGTACTGAATACCTGTTATGCATATATTGTGGTAGTGAGCAGACTCATGTTTCAGAGTAGTGCACCAATTCTTAGAGCCAGTCGAGTTACTCAGTTGGTGTGTTACTCAATAGATAGATTACAACTGGTGGTGGGGAATTCTGGGAAGAGAACTGAATATCATAAGAAGAAGCAAGTTTGAGTTTTTTAATGTAGTTGATGGGAATACTACTTCTAATAAAATCACGACTGCCTTTCAGAAGCCATTTCCTCGGGGAGGACGTTGGAAAGCCAAGATGTTTAGACACAGAACTTTCCTCATTAAGTTCATTTAACGATAAGCTTGATGAGTGATACGTTCATTTTGCATCATGATTTCATATTGATATTTATAATGTTTTAAAGCATTATTTCACTTTTTTATGCAATCCTTATATATTTTCTCTCTTATTTTACAAGGGTTACACAAAGAGGGAAATCGCCGGAAACTGGAATTCTGGACCTGAAAGGCTATGGAAAAGGCTGGAAATTTCCTGGACTCCAAATTACCTTAAACTTCACGGGGAATTTTTGTGGAATATATAATGAATATTGGAGCAAAGAACCATCGAAGGGGGCCCACCAGTTGCCCACAAGGCAACAGGGCGCGCCTAACCCCCCTAGGGCGCGTCCTGATGCCTTGTGGGTCCCACAGGCTGCCTCTGGTGCCCATCTTCTGCTATATGAAGGGTTTTGACCTAGAAAAATAAGAAGGATACTTTCGGGACGAAGCACCACAATCTCGAGGCGAAATCAGGGCAGGAGCACTTTTGCCCTCCGACAGAACAATTCTGCGAAGGAAACTTCCCCCTGGGAGGGGGAAATCAAAGCCATCGTCATCACCAACGCTTCCTCCTTCGTGGGAGGACCAATCTTCAGCAATATCTTCACCAGCACCATCTCATCTCAAACCATAGTTCATCTCTTGTATTCAATCTTTGCCTCAAAACCTCTCATGGGTACATGTGGGTTGCTAGTAGTGTTGATTATATCTTGTAGTTGATGCTAGTTGGTTTACTTGGTGGAAGAAAATGTGTTCAGATCCTTAATCATATTCATTATACCTCTGATCTTGAACATGGTGATGATTTTTGAGTATTTACTTTTGTTTTCGAGGACATGGGAGAAGTCTTGTTATAAGTAATCATGTCAAGTTGGTATTCGTTCGATATTTTGATGATATGTATGTTGTTGCTTCCTTTAGTGGTGTCATGTGAACGTCGACTACATGACACTTCACCCTATTTGGGCCTAAGGGAAGGCATTGTGGAATAATAAGTAGATGATGGGTTGCTAGAGTGACAAAAGCTTAAACCCTAGTTTATGCGTTATTCCGTTAGGGGCTGATTTGGATCCCCAAGTTTCATGCTATGGTTAGTTTTATCTTAATTCTTCTTTCGTATTTGCGGATGCTTGCGAGAGGGGGTAATCATAAGTGGGTTGCTTGTTCAAGTAAGAACAGCACCCAAGCACCGGTTCATCCACATATCAAATTATCAAAGTAACGAACGTGAATCAACTAAACATGATGAACGTGACTAGACGACAATTCCCATGGGTCCTCGAGAACACTTTGCTTCATATAAGAGAACTTTCAGGCTTGTCCTTTGATATAAAAAGGATTGGGCCACCTTGCTGCACCTTTGCTACTATTGTTACTTGTTACTTGTTATGAGTTATCCTGTTACAAAACTATCTATCATTGTTACTCACAACACTTGCAGAGAATACCTTGCTGAAAACTGGTTGTCATTTCCTTTTGCTCCTCTTTGGATTCAACACTCTTACTTATCAAAAGGACTACAATTGATACCCTATACTTGTGGGTCATCAAGACTATTTTCTTGTGCCGTTGTCGGGGAGTGAAGCACCTTTGGTAAGTGGAATTTGGTAAGGAAATATTTTTGTTATGTGCTGAAATTTACTGTTGCTTGTTACTATGGAAGATTATCCTTTGAGGGGCCTGTTTGGGGTATCTCCAGCTCAACCAGAAGTGGAAAAAGCCGCTGCTCAACCTACTGAACCTACTGAAAATATTTACTATGAAATTCCTTCGGGTATGTTAGAGAAACTACTAGCTAATCCTTATGTAGAAGATGGAACAACTCATCCTGGTTTGCACTTGATATACATAGATGATTTTTTTTGATTATTTAAGCTTGCATGTTTATCCGAGGATGGAGTTAAGAAGAAGGTATTCCCTTTATATTTGAAGGGAAAGGCATTGATTTGGTACATGCTATTGTATGATGTTGGAACATGGGACTGGAATCGTTTGAAGCTGGAATTTCACCAGAAGTTTTATCCTATGCATCTAGTTCATCGTGATCAGAATTATATATATAATTTTTGGCCTCGTGAAGGAGAAAGTATCGCTCAAGCTCAGGGAGGCTTAAGTCTATGATGCACACATGCCCCAACCATGAGCTCTCAAGAGAAATAATTAAACAAAACTTTTATGTTCGGCTTTCTTATGATGATCAATCGATGCTTAATTCTTCTTCTATTGGTACCTTTATGAAGAAAACTATTGAATTCAAATGGGATCTTCTGGAAATAATTAAACACAACTCTGAAGATTGGGAACTCGACAAAGGTAAAGAGCCAGATATAAAACTTGAGTTTGATATGTGCTAAATCCTTTATGGAAACTGATGCTTTTCATAAGTTTGGCACTAAGTATGGACTTGACTCTGAGATAGTATCTTCCCTCTATAAATCATTTGCTACTCATGTTGATATCCCTAAGGAGAAGTGGTTTAAATTGCATCCACCTATTGAAGAATTGTTAGAGGAACCTGTTATAGTTAAATATGAAACAATTATCTATAATGTTGATCCGGTCGTGCCTACTGCTTACATTGAGAAACCACATTTTCCTGTTAGGATTAAGGAGCATGCTAAAGCTACAACTGTGGTTAATAAAAGTAATGTTAGAACACCCAAACCTTCTAAACAAATAAATGTAGAACCTAATATTGGTGTGGTTAAGGATCTCCTGGTTGATAATATTGATGGGCATGTTATTTACTTCTGTGATGAGGCTGCTAGAATCGCAAAACCTGTTAGAAACAAATAGGATGAGTTAGATAAGAATAAACCAGTGGTTGGCATGCCTGTTGTTTCTGTTAAAATTGGAGATCATTGTTATCATGGTTTGTGTGATATGGGTGCTAGTGTGAGTGTTATTCCTTTTACTTTGTATCAAGAAATTATGAATGATATAACACCCTCTGAGATTGAGGGCATTGATGTCACTATTAAACTTGCAAATAGGGATACTATTTCACCGCTTGGTATTGTTCAAGATGTTGAATTCTTGTGTGGAAAAATCAAATAACCTACTGATTTCTTAGTACTTGGTTCACCACAAGACACTTTTTCCCATTATATTTGGTAGACCTTTCTTGAACACCGTTAATGCTAAAATTGATTGTGTTAAAGTAAAGGTTAGAGTGAGTTCTGGTGATGTGTCTCATGAGTTTAATTTCTCTAAGTTTGGTAGACAACCACATGAGAAAGAATTATTCAGTAAAGATGAAATTATTGGTCTTGCTTCTATTGTCGTGTCTCCTACTGATCCTTTAGAACAATATTTGCTAGACCATGAAAATGATATTAATATGAATGAGAGAATGAGATAGATGAGATATTCTTTAAACAAGCACCTATCCTTAAATACAATTTGCATGTTGACATTATAGGATATCATCCCCCACCTAAAGGAGATCCCGTGTTTGAATTAAAGAAACTACCCGATACATTAAAATATGCTTATCTTGATGAAAATAAGATATATCATGTTGTTATTAGTGCTAACCTTTCAAAACATGAAGAAAAGAGATTACTTAAAACTCTGAGGAAGCACCAAGATGCTATTGGCTATACTCTTTATGATCTTAAGGGATTTAGTCCCACTCTATGTCAGCACAACATTAATACGGAACCGGATGCTAAAACCGCCGTTGATCATCAACTCCGACTGAATCCTAAAATGAAAGAAGTGGTAAGAACTGAAATATTAAAGCTTCTTGAAGTACGTTTAATTTATCCTATTGCTGACAGTAGATGGGTAAGTCATGTTCATTGTGTTCCTAAAAAGGGAGGTATAACCGTTGTTCCTAATGATTAAAATGAACTTATCCCACAAAGAATTGTAACTGGTTATAGGATGGTAATTGATTTCAGGAAATTAAACAAATCTACTAGAAAAGATCATTACCCCTTGCCTTTTATTGATCAAATGTTAGAAAGATTATCTAAGCATACACACTTTTGTTGATGGATATTCTGGTTCTCTCAAACACCTGTGTTAAAAGAAGATCAAGAGAAAACTACTTTTACTTGTCCTTTCGGAACTTATGCTTATATACGTATGCCTTTTAGTTTATGTAATGCACCTGTTACCTTTCAAAGATGTATGCATGCTATATTCTCTGATTTTTGTGAAAAGATTGTTGAGGTATTCATGGATGATTTTTCTGTTTATGGGACTTCTTTTGATGATTGCTTAAGCAACCTTGATCGAGTTTTGCAGAGATGTATAGAAACTAATCTTGTCTTGAATTGGGAGAGGTGCCTCTTTATGGTGAATGAAGGTATAGTACTTGGGCATAAAATTTCCGAAAGAGGTATTGAGGTAGATAAAGCTAAAGTTGATGCAATTGATAAAATTCCATGTCCTAAAGATGTTAAAGGTATAAGAAGTTTCCTTTGGTCATGCTAGTTTCTATAGAAGATTCATTAAAGATTTCTCAAAGATTTCTAGGCCACTAACTAATCTTCTTCAAAAGGATATTCCATTTGTTTTTTATGACTATTGTGTAGAGGCCTTCGAAATACTTAAGAAAGCTCTAATCTCTGCACCTATTGCTCAACCACCTAATTGGAACTTACCATTTGAAATTATGTGTGATGCTAGTGATTATGTTGTTGGTGTTGTTCTAGGGCAAAGAGTAGACAAGAAATTGAATGCTATTCATTATGCTAGTAAGACTCTAGACAGTGCCCAAATAAATTATGCTACTACTAAGAAAGAATTTTTAGCAGTATTGTTTGCATGTGATAAGTTTAGACCTTCTATTGTTGATTCCAAAGTTACTATTCACACTGATTATGCTGCTATTAAATACCTTACGGAAAAAATAAAGATGCTAAGCCTAGATTAATTAGGTGGGTTCTTTTACTTGAAGAATTTGACTTGCATATTATTGATAGAAAGGGAGTTGAGAATCCTGTAGCAGATAATTTGTCTAGGATGGAAAATGTTCTTGATGACCCACTGCCTATTGATGATAATTTTCCTGATGAGCAATTAGCTATTATAAATGCGTCCTGTAATACTCCTTGGTATGCAGTCTATGCTAATTACATTGTTGCTAAATTTATACCACCTAATTTCACATACCAACAAAAGAAAAATTTCTTTTTTGATTTAAGACATTACTTTTGGGATGACCCACATCTATATAAAGAATAAGTAGATGGTGTTATTAGACGTTGTATACTTGAGCATGAATAGGAACAAATCCTACGGAAGTGTCATTCCGAGGCATATGGAGGGCACCACGTTGGTGATAGAACTACACATGAGGTACTACAGTCTAGTTTTTACTGGCATACTCTTTTCAAAGATGCACGTAAGTTTGTCCTTTTTTGATGAATGTCAAAGAATTGGCAATATTGGTAGACGTCGAGAAAGGCCTCTGAATTATTCACTTATTATCGAACCATTTGATGTTCGACATTTTGATTATATGGGACCTTTCGCTTCCTCTAATGGGTATACTCATATTCTAGTTGATGTTGATTACGTTACTAAGTGGGTAGAAGCTATTCCAACTAGTAGTGCTGATCGTAACACTTCTATTAGAATGCTTAAAGAATTTATCTTTCCAAGGTTTGGAGTCCCTAGATATTTAATGACTGATGGTGGTTCACATTTTATTCATGGTGCTTTTCGTAAACGTCTAGCTAAATATGATGTTAACCATAGAATTGCATCACCTTACCATCCTCTGTCTAGTGGTCAAGTTGAATTGAGCAACAAAGAAATAAAATTGATCTTACAAAAGACTATCAACAGATCTAGAAATAATTGGTCTAAGAATCTTGATGATGCATTACAGGCTTATAGAACTGCTTATAAAAATCCTATGGGCATGTCTCTATATAAAATGGTCTATGGAAAAGCATGCCATTTACCTCTTGAGTTAGAACACAAAGATTATTGACGTGGGTTAGACTGCGTCGGTATTTCCCCAAAGAGAAAGGGATGATGTAGCACAGCGACGGTAAGTATTTCCCTCAGTTATGAAACCAAGGTTATCGAACCAGTAGGAGGATCACCACCACCCAATAAGCAGCACCTGCACACAAACAACAAATACTTGCAAAACGACGCGAAAGAGAGGTTGTCAATCTCTCTACGGTAAATAGATAGATTAGGTAGTGATAGATAGGAGAGATAGAACTCTCAAGAACACAAGTAAAAAAAGAGTAAATCTGCAGCAATATATTTTTGGTTTTTTGGTTTTGTAGATCTGAAAACAAAGATTGCAAAAAACGTAGATCGGAAAGCAATATGATAGAAAAGTAGACCCGGGGGCCGTAGGGTTCACTAGTGGCTTCTCTCATGAGTATATCGCACGGTGGGTGAACAAATTACTGTTGGGCAATTGATAGAAAATCGAATAGTCATGACGATATCCAAGGCGATGATCATTATATAGGCATCACGTCCAAGATAGATAGACCGACTCCTGCCTGCATCTACCTCTATTATTCCACACATCGACCGCTATCCAGCATGCATCTGGTGTATTAAGTTCATGGAAAAATGGAGTAATGCAATAAGAACGATGACATGATGTAGACAAGATCTATTCATGTAGGAATAGACCCCATCTTGTTATCCTTAATAGCAACGATACATGCGTGTCTTGCTGCCCCTTCTGTCACTGGGAAAGAACACCGCAAGATCGAACCCATCACAAAGCACCTCTTCCCATGGCAAGAAAAATCGATCTAGTTGGCCTAACTAAACCAAAGACTCGAAGAAGAAATATGAGGCTATAAGTAATCATGCATATAAGAGATCAAAGAAGACTCAAATAATATTCATGGATAGAAACTGATCATGAACTCAAAATTCATCGGATCCCAAAAAACACACCGCAAAAGTTTACATCAAATAGATCTCCAAGAGACCATTGTATTGAGAATCATAAGAGAGAGAGAAGAAGCCATCTAGCTACTACCTACGGACCCGTAGGTCTATGGTGGACTACTCACGCATCATCGGAGAGGCACCTATGAAGAAGATGAACCCCTCCGTGATGGTGTTTAGATTGGATGTCGCGGTCCTAGAACTAGCGGCGGCTGGAATTGTGTTTCATCGACTCCTCTAGGGTTTTTGGATTTTCTGGGAATTTATAGGCATGATAGTCAGTTGAGGGGGTGCCCGAGGTGCCCAGCACCCACCAGCCCGCGCCAGGGGGCCTCTGGCGCCCCCTAGTGGGGGCTGGCCACCCTGGTCCCCCTCTTCTGGTGTTCTTTGGCCCATCTGGTTTCTTCTGGTCCGTAAAAAATCCACAAAAATCCCCGCAGCGTTTTGTCTCCGTTTGGTACTGATTTCCTGCGAAGTAAAAAACAAGCAAAAACAACAACTGGCACTTTGGCACTATGATAATAGGTTAGTCCCAAAAAATGATATAAAGTTGTAATAAAATGATTGTAAAACATCCAAGAATGATAATATAACAACATGGAACAAGCAAAAATTATAGATACGTTGGAGACGTATCAGCATCCCCAAGCTCAATTCCTACTCGTCCTCGAGTAGGTAAATGATAAAAACAGAATTGTTGATGTGGAATGCTGCCTAACATGTTCATCATATTCTTTTCTTCTTTGTATAGCACGAACATTTGGACTTGTAAATGATTCAAAGCAATAGTCTAGTTTTAACATAATGACTTCAATACTCAAGCATGTCAACAAGCAACCATGTCTTTCAAAATATCAACACTAAAGAAAGTTATCCCAAGCCCGTCATGCTCAATCATTGATCCATTCATGAAACACACTCAAATATTAGCTATGCCCAATGCTCAAGTACGATCATAGTGCCCTCTAGTTGGTGCTTATAAGAGAAGATGGAGACTCAAAGCAAAAATAAAAAATGCATAAAGTATATAGATAGGCCCTTCGCAGAGGGAAGTAGGGATTTATAGAGGTGCTAGAGCTCAAAGTTTCAAATTGAGAGAGAAAAATATTTTGGGTGGCATGCTTTTCCTGTCAACGAAAACAACAAAGTAGCTCACAATACTTTCCATGCTAGATATATCATAGGTGGTTCCCAAACAGAAAATAAAGTTTATTCCTTTTTCCACCAAACTTTCACTTTCTATGGCGGGCCATATCCACGGTTGCCTTCCATACCAACACTTTCCAAGGAATTTATTATTTGACAACATAAAGTAATTTTTTTTCATTTCGGGAATGGGCACATGTTGGAAATATGCCCTAGAGGGTAATCGTTTATTGTCCATGCTATAATTGTATTGATTGGAAACTCAATTGCATGTGTGGATACATAGACAACACTGTGTCCCTAGTATGCCTCTAGTGGACTAGCTCGTTGATCAAAGATGGTCAAGATTTCCCAGCCATAGACATGAGATGTCATTTGATAACGGGATCACATCATTAGGAGAATGATGTGATGGACAAGACCCAAACTATGAACGTAGCATATGATCGTGTCAGTTTATTGCTATTGTTTTCTGCATGTCAAGTATCTGTTCCTATGACCATGAGATCATGCAACTCACTGACACCGGAAGAATACCTTGTGTGTATCAAACATCACAACGTAACTGGGTGACTATAAAGATGCTCTACAGGTATCTCCGAAGGTGTCTGTTGAGTTGGCATGGATCAAGACTGGGATATGTTACTCCGTATGACAGAGAGGTATCTCACGACCCACTCGGTAATACAACATCACAATAAGCCTTGCAAGCCATGTGACTAAAGTGTTAGTCACGGGATCTTGTGTTACGGAACGAGTAAAGAGACTTGCCGGTAACAAGATTGAACTAGGTATAGAGATACCGACGATCGAATCTCGGGCAAGTAACATACCGAAGAACAAAGGGAACAGCGTACGGGATTAACTGAATCCTTGACATAGAGGTTCGACCGATAAAGATCTTCGTAGAATATGTAGGAACCAATATGGGCATCCAGGTCCCGCTATTGGTTATTGACCGTAGAGGTGTCTCGGTCATGTCTACATAGTTCTCGAACCCGCAGGGTCTGCACACTTAACGTTCGGTGACGTTTCGGTAGTATTGAGTTATGTGTGATGGTGACCGAAGGTTGTTCGGAGTCCCGGATGAGATCCCGGACATCACGAGGAGCTCTGGAATGGTCCGGAGGTAAAGATTGATATATAGGAAGTCCCGTTTTGGCCACCGGAAAAGTTTCGGGTATTTCCGGTAGTGTACCGGGAGTGCCGGGAGGGTCCCGGAGAGCCATCGGGAGGGGCCACTCACGCCGGGAGGCCACATGGGCCTTAGGGGTGGCGCACCAGCCCTTAGTGGGCTGGGAAAGCCAGCCCCTAAGGGCCCATGCGGCTGGGGTGAGGGGAAAGGAAAAAGCCCAAAAGGGGGAAGGGTTTCCAAGTGGGGGAGGAATCCTACTAGGAGTAGGATTGGAGTTGGACTCCCTCTCCTCCCCACTTCGGCCAACTCCTAGGGGAAACCCTAGGGGCGCCGGCCCCTCCCCTCCCTCCTATATATACTATAGGGAGAGAGGGCCATAGACACCCAACCCAAAAGGCCATGGTGCATCCCTCTCTCCCAATAGATCGTTTCCTCTAGTTTTCAGCAGTGCTTAGGCGAAGCCCTGCTGGAATAGTTCCACCACCACCGCCGCCGCGCCGTCGCGCTGCCGGAGAACTCACCTACCTCTCCGCTCCCTCTTGCTGGATCAACAAGGCGGAGATCGTCATCGAGCTGTACGTGTGCTGAACGCGGAGGTACCGTCCGTTCGGTACTAGACCATGATTGGATCGCGGGACGGCTTGCGATTTGGATCGCGAAGACGTTCGACTACATCAACCGCGTTTCTTAACGCTTCCCACTTAACGATCTACAAGGGTATGTAGATCCACTCTCCCTCTCGTAGATGCTCATCACCATGGATAGATCTTGCGTGTGCGTAGGATTTTTTTCCCCATGCAACGTTCCCCAATAGTGGTATCAGAGCCAGGTCTATGTGTAGATGAGATCACGAGTAGAACACAAAGGAGTTCTTGGGCGTTGATGCTCAGATTGCTTCCTCCCTTAGTTTTTTCTTGATTCAGCGGTATTGTGGGATGAAGCGGCCCGGACCAACATTACTCATACGCTTACGAGAGACCGGTTCCATCAACTGACATGTAACTTTGTTGCATAAAGATGGCTGGCGGGTGTCTGTCTCTCCCACTTTAGTTGGATCGGATTCGACAAAGGCGGTCCTTGAGAAGGTTGAATAGCAATTTGTGTATCACCGTTGTGGTTTATGCGCAGGTAAGAATAGTTCTTGCTAGATACCCGTAGCAGCCACGTAAAACATACAGCAACAATTAGAGGACGTCTAACTTGTTTTTGCAGGGTATGTTGTGATGTGATATGGCCAATTACATGCTAAGATATATGTGATGTATGAGATGATCATGTATTGTATAGAATATCACGACTTGCATGTCGATGAGTACGGCAACCGGCAGGAGCCATAGGGTTGTCTTTAATTAATTTTCGCCGTTTTTGCTTTACTTTATCGCTATGAGTTAGCAATAGTCGTGGATGCTACAGTTGGCGCGACAAACCTCATGGCGACACATTGATGGAGATCAAGATGATGGAGATCATGGTGTCATGCCGGTGCTTTGGAGATGGAGATCAAAAGCACAAGTTCATGGCCATATCATGTCACTTATGATTTGCATGTGATGTTAATCCTTTAATGCATCTTATTTTGCTTAGGACGATGGTAGCATTATAAGGTGATCCCTCACTGAAATTTCAAGATAAAACTGTGTTCTCCCCGAGTGTGCACCGTTGCGAAAGTTCGTCGTTTCGAGACACCACGTGATGATCGGGTGTGATAGACTCTACGTTCGCATACAACGGGTGCAAGCCAGTGTTGCACGTGCGGAACACTCGAGTTAAACTTGACGAGCCTAGCATGTACAGACATGGCCTCGGAACACAAGAGACCGAAAGGTCGAACATGAGTCATATAGTAGATATGATCAACATGAAGATGTTCACCATTGAAACCATCTCAACTCACATGATGATCAGACTTGAGTTGGTGAATTTGGATCATGTGTCACTCGAATGACCGGAGGGATGTCAATTTGAGTGGGAGTTTTTAAGTAATATGATTAACTAAACTCATTATCTTGAACAATAGTCTAAGTTGTCTTTGCAAAATTTATGTTGTAGATCAATGGCTCGCGCAGTAGCACCCCTGAATTTTAATGCGTTCCTAGAGAAAGCTAAGTTGAAAGATGATGGAAGTAACTTTGTGGACTGGGCCCGTAATCTAAGGATTATCCTTACGGCTTCCCAAAAGGCTTATGTCCTTGATACACCGCTTGGTGATCCACTCGCTCCAGTAGAGTCTCCAGACGTTGCGAACGCCTGGCAGACTCGTTCTGATGATTACTGAATGGTTCAATGTGCAATGTTGTATGGCTTAGAACCGGGACTTCAAAGACGTTTTGAACGTCATGGAGCATATGATATGTTCCTAGAGTTGAAGTTTATCTTTCAGAAGAATGCCTGGATCGAGAGGTATGAGACCTCCGATAAGTTCTATGCTTGCAAGATGGAGGAGAATGGGTCTGTCAGTGAACACATACTCAAAATGTCTGGGTATTCCACCCGTCTAGCTGAATTGGGGATGCCCCTTCCAGCAGAGGCGATCACTGACAGAGTTCTTCAATCATTGCCACCTAGCTACAAGAGCTTCGTGTTGAACTATAACATGCACGAGATGAACAAGTCAGTCGCCGAGCTGTTTGCGATGTTGAAAGTCGCTGAGTCTGAGATTTAGAAGGAGCATCAAGTGTTGATGGTCAATAAAACCACTAGTTTCAAGAAGAATGGCAAGGGTAAGAAGGGTAACTCCAAGAAGAGTGGCAAAGCAATTGCCCCTCCCGTGAAGAAACCCAAGGCTGGACCCAAGCCAGAAACTGAGTGCTTTCATTGCAAGGGAACTGGTCACTGGAAGCGGAACTGCCCCAAGTATTTGGCTGACAAGAAGGCGGCCAAAAAAACACAAGGTATATATGATATACATGTTATTGATGTGTACCTTACCAACTCTCGTTGTAGTGCCTGAGTATTTGATACCGATGCGGTTGCTCACATTTGCAACTCAAAACAGGAACTGCGGAATAGACGGAGGTTGGCAAAGGATGAAGTGACGATGCGCATGGGAAATGGTTCCAAGGTTGATGTGATCGCCGTCGGCATGCTCGCTCTTCGATTACCATCGGGATTAGTGATGAACCTGAATAATTGTTATTTAGTTCCTGCGTTAAGCATGAACATTATATCTTGATCTTGTTTATTGCGAGACGGTTACTCATTTAAATCAGAGAATAATGGTTGTTCTATTTATATGAGTAATATCTTTTATGGTCATGCACCCAATGTGAGGGGTTTATTCTTATTGAATCTCGATAGTGATGATACACATGTTCATAACATTGATGCCAAAAGATGTAGAATTGATAATGATAATACCACTTTCTTGTGGCACTACCGTTTAGGTCATATTGGTGTAAAACGCATGTAGAAGCTCCATGCTGATGGACTTTTAGAGTCACTTGATTTTGAATCACTTGACACATGTGAGCCATGCCTCATGGGCAAGATGACTAAGACCCCGTTCTCTGGAACAATGGAACGGGCAAGTGACTTGTTGGAAATCATACATACTGATGTATGCGGTCCGATGAGCATTGAGGCGCGCGGTGGATATCATTATTTTCTCACCTTCACTGATGACTTAAGTAGATATGGGTATATTTACTTAATGAAACACAAGTCTGAAACGTTTGAAAAGTTCAAGCAATTTCAGAGTGAAGTTGAGAATCATCGTAACAAGAAGATTAAATTCCTGCGATCTGATCGAGGAGGAGAATATCTGAGTTATGAGTTTGGCAGTCACTTACGACAGTGTGGAATTGTTTCACAATTGACACCGCCTAGAACACCACAGCATAATGGTGTGTCCGAATGTCATAATCGAACCTTATTAGATATGGTGCGATCTATGTTGTCTCTTGCCGATTTACCACTATCGTTTTGGGGTTATGTATTAGAGACAGCTGCATTCACTTTAAATAGGGCACCATCAAAATCCGTTGAGACGACGCCATATGAACTGTGGTTTGGCAAGAAGCCAAAGTTGCCGTTTCTGAAAGTTTGGGGATGTGATGCTTATGTCAAAAAGCTTCAGCCTGAAAAGCTGGAACCCAAAGCGGAGAAATGCGTCTTCATAGAATACCCAAAAGAGACAGTTGGGTATACCTTCTATCTGAGATCCGAAGGCAAGTGTTTGTCGCTAAAAACGGAAAATTTCTTGAGAAAGAGTTTCTCTCGAAAGAATTGAGTGGGAGGAAGATAGAACTTGATGAGGTTGTTGAACCTCTACTTCAACCAGAGAGTAGCGCAGCGCAGAAAGATGTTTCCGTAGAGCCTACATGAGTTGAAGAGGAAGTTAATGATGATGATCATGAAGCTTCGGATCAAGTTGCTATCGAACCTCGTAGGTCGACAAGGATGCGTACTGCTCCTGAGTGGTACGGCAACCCTGTCTTAGAGGTCATGTTGTTGGACAACGATGAACCTACGAGCTATGGAGAAGCGATGATGGGCCCGGATTCCGAGAAATGGTTAGAGGCCATGAAATCCGAGATGGGATCCATGTATGAAAACAAAGTATGGGCTTTGGAAGTATTACCTGAAGGGCGAAAGGCCATTCAGAACAAATGGATCTTTAATAGGAAGACGGACGCGGACGGTAATGTCACTGTCTATAAAGCTCGACTTGTGACAAAGGGTTTTTCACAAGTTCAAGGAGTTGACTACGATGAGACCTTCTCACCCGTAGCGATGCTTAAGTTCGTCAGAATCATGTTAGCAATAGCTGCCTTTTTCGATTATGAAATTTGGCAGATGGATGTCAAAACAGCGTTCCTTAACGGTTTCCTTAAGGAAGAGTTGTATATGATGCAACCAGAAGGTTTTGTCGATCCAGAGAATGCTGACAAAGTTTGCAAACTGTAGCGATCCATTTATGGACTGGTGCAAGCATCTCGGAGTTGGAATCTTTGCTTTGATGAGGTGATCAAAGCGTTCGGGTTTATACAAGTTTACGGAGAAGCTTGTATTTACAAGAAAGTGAGTGGGAGCTCTATAGCGTTTCTAATATTATATGTGGATGACATATTTCTGATTGGAAACAATATAGAAATGTTGGAAAGCGTGAAGGAATATTTGAACAAGAGTTTTTCAATGAAGGACCTAGGAGAAGCTGCTTTCATATTAGGCATCAAGATCTATAGAGATAGATCGAGACGCTTAATAGGACTTTCACAGAGCACATACCTTGACAAAGTTTTGAAGAAGTTCAAAATGGATCAATCCAAGAAGGGGTTCTTGCCTGTATTGCAAGGTGTGAAGTTGAGTAAGACTCAATGCCCAGTGACTGCAGAAGATAGAGAAAAGATGAGTGTCGTCCCCTATGCTTTAGCCATAGGCTCTATCATGTATGCAATGCTATGCACAAGACCCGATGTCAGCCTTGCCATAAGTATGGCCGGAAGGTTTCAAAGTGATCCAGGAATGGAACACTGGACGGCGGTCAAGAATATCCTGAAGTACCTGAAAAGGACTAAGGACATGTTTCTCGTTTATGGAGGTGATCAAGAGCTCGTCGTAAAGGGTCACGTCGATGCAAGCTTTGACACTGATCCGGATGACTCTAAGTCTCAAACCGGATACGTATTTATTCTCAATGGGGGTGCGGTAAGCTGGTGCAGTTCCAAGCAGAGCGTGGTAGCTGATTATACATGCGAAGCGGAGTACATCGCTCCCTCGGAGGCGGCGAAGGAAGGTGTCTGGATGAAGGAGTTCATGACAGATCTTGGAGTAGTGCCCAGTGCACTAAACCCAATGACTCTGTTCTGTGACAACACTGGAGCCATTGCTCTAGCCAAGGAACCAAGGTTTCACAAGAGGACCAGACACATAAAGCGTCGTTTCAATTCCATCCGCGATTACATCAAGGAGGACGACATAAATATTTGCAAAGTGCACACGGATCTGAATGTTGCAGATCCGATGACTAAACCTCTTCCAAGAGCTAAACATGATCAACACCAGAACTGTATGGGTGTTAGATTCATTACAATGTAAATCACATAGTGTTGTGAGCTAGATTATTGACTCTAGTGCAAGTGGGAGACTGTTGGAAATATGCCCTAGAGGCAATAATAAAAGTAGTTATTATTATATTTCCTTGTTCATGATAATCGTTTATTATCCATGCTATAATTGTATTGATTGGAAACTCAATTGCATGTGTGGATACATAGACAACACTGTGTCCCTAGTATGCCTCTAGTGGACTAGCTCGTTGATCAAAGATGGTCAAGGTTTTCTAGCCATAGACATGAGATGTCATTTGATAACGGGATCACATCATTAGGAGAATGATGTGATGGACAAGACCCAAACTATGAACGTAGCATATGATTGTGTCAGTTTATTGCTATTGTTTTCTGCATGTCAAGTATCTGGTCCTATGACCATGAGATCATGCAACTCACTGACACCGGAGGAATACCTTGTGTGTATCAAACATCACAACGTAACTGGGTGACTATAAATATGCTCTACAGGTATCTCCAAAGGTGTCTGTTGAGTTGGCATGGATCAAGACTGGGATTTGTTACTCCGTATGACGGAGAGGTATCTCAGGGCCCACTTGGTAATACAACATCACAATAAGCCTTGCAAGCAATGTGACTAAAGTGTTAGTCACAGGATCTTGTGTTACGGAACGTGTAAAGAGACTTGCCGGTAACGAGATTGAACTAGGTATAGAGATACCGACGATCGAATCTCGGGCAAGTAACATACCGAAGAACAAAGGGAACAGCGTACGGGATTAACTGAATCCTTGACATAGAGGTTCGACCGATAAAGGTCTTCGTAGAATATGTAGGAACCAATATGGGCATCCAGGTCCCGCTATTGGTTATTGACCATAGAGGTGGCTCGGTCATGTCTACATAGTTCTCGAACCCGCAGAGTCTGCACACTTAACGTTCGGTGACGTTTCGGTAGTATTGAGTTATGTGTGATGGTGACCGAAGGTTGTTCGGAGTCCCGGAAGAGATCCCAGATGTCACGAGGAGCTCCGGAATGGTCCGGAGGTAAAGATTGATATATAAGAAGTCCCGTTTTGGCCACCGGAAAAGTTTCGGGTATTTCCGGTAGTGTACCGGGAGTGCCGGGAGGGTCCCGGAGAGCCATCGGGAGGGGCCACTCACGCCGGGAGGCCACATGGGCCTTAGGGGTGGCGTACCAGCCCTTAGTGGGCTGGGCAAGCCAGCCCCTATGGTCCCATGCGGCTGGGGTGAGGGGAAAGGCAAAAGCCCAAAAGGGGGAAGGGTTTCCAAGTGGGGGAGGAATCCTACTTGGAGTAGGATTGGAGTTGGACTCCCTCTCCTCCCCACTTCGGCCGACTCCTAGGGGCAAACCTAGGGGCGCCAACCCTTCCCCTCCCTCCTATATATACTAGAGGGAGAGAGGGCCATAGACACCCAACCCAAAAGGCCACGGTGCAGCCCTCTCTCCCAATAGATCGTTTCCTCTAGTTTTCAGCAGTGCTTAGGCGAAGCCCTGCTGGAATAGTTCCACCACCACCGCCGCCGCGTCGTCGCGCTGCCGGATAACTCACCTACCTCTCCGCTCCCTCTTGCTGGATCAAGAAGGCGGAGATCGTCATCGAGCTGTACGTGTGCTGAACGCGGAGGTGCCGTCCGTTCAGTACTAGATTGTGATTGGATCGCGGGATGGCTAGCGATTTGGATTGTGAAGACGTTCGACTACATCAACCACGTTTCTTAACGCTCCCCGCTTAGCGATCTACAAGGGTATGTAGATCAACTCTCCCTCTCGTAGATGCTCATCACCATGGATAGATCTTGCGTGTGAGTAGGAAATTTTTTGTTTCCCATGCAACGTTCCCCAACAGCATCCCTATTACCGCCGCACTCTCGTGCAATGACAAGTGAATAAACATTCATCTCGAGAATAACACATCTAGCATGGAAAAATATTGGACACTCCCCACCGTTTCATGAGCGGTACGAGCACACAAAAGAGAAAATTTATTTTGAAAATTTAGAGATGGCACATACAAATTTGCTTGGAACGGCATGGAAATACCGCATATAGGTAGGTATGGTGGACTCATAAGGCAAAACTTGGTTTAAGGATTTTGGATGAACAAGTAGTATTTCTACTTAGTACAAATGAAGGCTAGCAAATAGATTGGGAAGCAACCAAAACAAGAAACAAAAAATCACATAAGTGAGCATTGAACATAACTAACACCGAATGATGGACCACAAGTAGGATGTAACTTCATTGCATAACTATTGACTTTCGTGCATGCATAGGGAATCACAAACCTTAACACCAATATTCCTACTAAGCATAATTACTCACTAACATGACTCACATATTACTATCATCATGTTTCAAAACCATTACAAGGAATCACGTTTAATTTGTCCAATGATCTTCATGAAAGTTTTTATTATATCCTCCTTGGATATCTATCACTTTGAGACTAGTTTCATATATTGCAATTGCTTTTTGGCATGCTCAAACAAATTTAAGTGAAGCACATGAGCATAAAGATTTCATCTCTCAAATAGGTATAAGTGAAGCATGAGAGGATTTCTTCAAAATTTTACTAATCTCTCAAATTAATCTAAGTGAAGAATGAGAGTATTTCTACAAAAGTTTCCAAGCACACCGTGCTCAAAAAGATATAAGTGAAGCACTAGAGCAATTCCTATAGCTCAAAAAGTTTAAGTGAAGCACATAGAGCAATTCTAACAAATAATAGTATGATTGTGGCTCTCTCAAATAGGTGTGTACAGCAAGGATACAAAGGAAAAACTAACAAACAAAGCAAGCAAAGATACAAGACGCTCCAAGCAAAACACATGATATGTAACGAATAAAAATATAGCTCCAAGTAAAATACCAGTGGTCGTTAGAAGAAAGAGGGGATGCCACTCGGGGGCATCCCCAAGCTTAGTTGCTTGTTACTCTTTGGATATATCTTGGGGGTGCGGTAGCATCCCCAAGCTTATTTTCTTGCTACTCCTTATTCCTTCATCCATCGTGATCTCACCCAAAACTTGAAAAATTCAATCACACAAAACTCAACAAAATCTTCGTGAGATCCGTTAGTATAAGAAAGCAAATCACTACCTTAGGTACTGTTGTAAACCCATTCAAATTTTATAATTGCATTATACCTACTGTATTTTAACTTTACAATGGCTCATACCCTTCAATACAACCCATAGATGCATCAAAACAAGCACACAATGCAACAAAAACAGAATCTGTCTCAAACAGAACAGTCTGTAGTAATCTGTACCATACCCATACTTCTGTAACTATAAAAATTCTGAAACATTAGGACAACGTAAGGAATTTGTATAGAAACACTGTGTTAAAATGGCAGCTCAAGATCACGTTCCAGCAAAAAATGAAAATTCATATACTGGACGCAAAGTTTCTGTTTCAGATTCAGCATCACTTCTACTCATCCTATGAATCATCCTAACGGTTCTACTTGGCACAAACACTAAATAAACCATAAAAACACAATCATAACAGAGGCATAATTGTGTCAACACTCAAAAACATAAAGGAAAAAGAATAAATTTATTTATTCATTGGGTTGCCTCCCAACAAGCGCTATCGTTTTACGCCCCTAGCTAGGCATATTGGATGGATTCAAGTATTGTCATCTTTGGTTTTGGAAGAGGAACTTTTGTCAAGATGTTTTGCAAATAAAAATTGGAACACATCATCCATAGCAACCTTAGCACTATCAAGTTGTCCCTCTACATACCCCTTTTGATTACCGGCTACGATCCAAGAATATTGTTGGTTAACATCATTGAAAACTTGTTGGATCATATCTAAAACGAGGACTTCCTTTTTGAGATTATCATCAAAGATTTGGTTATTTCCAAGCAAATATCTCATCATGTAATCACTATTGTAAAGGATTTCTCCTATCACCGGTTTTTCATGGTTCATACCATAAAAGTTAAAGATCTCCCTAGCTTCCCGTACTATACGGTCAAATTCATACATGAGAACAAGGGTAGCCAACTTCTTAGCCTTAGGATTCTTAATTAGGGGTAGCTCATAAAACAATCTTTGCAAGGTAGGATGGGTATGAATAAATCTATTTTCAAGTTTTAGAACTAACGCCGAGATAGCTTACGCATAATATTTAGTTCTTTTCAGAATAGGGGTATCATCGAGAGTCAAATTCCCAACGCAATTAAAAAACTCTTGAATAGTTTCTTTTCCTATAACGTTCCCTTGCCCCAAAACGAATGTTTTAGAATCAAGATTGGCAGGACGTCCAATTTTAGGAGTCCTGCCGTCATCCGTTTCTGCCATACCAAAATCACTCATAGTGACAAGCAAACAAGAGATCTGACGAGAAAAAGGGCAAACGAAAAAAAAGAGGGCGAAGAAAACGGCAAATTGGTGAAGTGGGGGAGAGGAAAACGAGAGGCAAATGGCAAATAATGTAATTGCAAGGAGATGAGATTTGTGATTAGGAACCTGGTAGATGATGGTGGAGTCCCTCGGCGCCTACGATAGGCACGTAGAAGAGACTGCTTCCTCCCCGGCAATGACGCTAGAAATTCCTTTGACGTGGCTTGGACTGCGTCGGTATTTCCCCAAAGAGGAAGGGATGATGCAGCACAGCGACGGTAAGTATTTCCCTTAGTTATGAAACCAAGGTTATCGAAACAGTAGGAGGATCACCACCACCCAATAAGCAGCACCTGCACACAAACAACAAATACTTGCAACCCGACGCGAAAGAGAGGTTGTCAATCTCTCTACGGTAAATAGATAGATTAGGTAGTGATGGATAGGAGAGATAGAACTCTCAAGAACACAAGTAAAAAAAGAGTAAATATGCAGCAATATATTTTTGGGTTTTTGGTTTTGTAGATCTGAAAACAAAGATTGCAAAAAACGTAGATCGGAAAGCAATATGATAGAAAAGTAGACCCGGGGGCCGTAGGGTTCACAAGTGGCTTCTCTCATGAGTATAGCGCACGGTGGGTGAACAAATTACTGTTGGGCAATTGATAGAAAATCGAATAGTCATGACGATATCCAAGGCGATGATCATTATATAGGCATCACGTCCAAGATATATAGACCGACTCCTGCCTGCATCTACCTCTATTACTCCACACATTGACCGCTATCCAGCATGCATCTAGTGTATTAAGTTCATGGAAAAACGGAGTAATGCAATAAGAACGATGACATGATGTAGACAAGATCTATTCATGTAGGAATAGACCCCATCTTGTTATCCTTAATAGCAACGATACCTGCGTGTCTTGCTGCCCCTTCTGTCACTGGGAAAGAACACCGCAAGATCGAACCCATCACAAAGCACCTCTTCCCATGGCAAGAAAAATCGATCTAGTTGGCCTAACTAAACCAAAGATTCAAATAATATTCATGGATAGAAACTGATCATGAACTCAAAATTCATCGGATCCCAACAAACACACCGCAAAAGTTTACATCAAATAGATCTCCAAGAGACCATTGTATTGAGAATCATAAGAGAGAGAGAGAAGAAGCCATCTAGCTACTGCCTACGGACCCATAGGTCTATGGTGGACTACTCACGCATCATCGGAGAGGCACGTATGAAGAAGATGAACCCCTCCGTGATGGTGTTTAGATTGGATCTCGCGGTTCTGGAACTTGCGGCGGCTTGAATTGTGTTTCGTCGACTCCTCTAGGGTTTTTGGATTTTCTGGGAATTTATAGGCACGATAATCGGTTGAGGGGGTGCCCGAGGTGCCCAACACCCACCAGGCCGCGCCAGGGGGCCTCTGGCGCGCCCTGGTGGGGGCTGGCCACCCTGGGCCCCCTCTTCTGGTGTTCTTTGGCCCATCTGGTTTCTTCTGGTCCGTAAAAAATCCAGAAAAATCCCCGCATAGTTTTGTCTCCATTTGGTACTGATTTCCTGCGAAGTAAAAAACAAGCAAAAACAACAACTGGCACTTTGGCACTATGTCAATAGGTTAGTCCCAAAAAATGATATAAAGTTGTAATAAAATGATTGTAAAACATCCAAGAATGATAATATAACAGCATGGAACAAGCAAAAATTATAGATACGTTGGAGACGTATCAATTATTGGGCAATTAAAGAACTTAATTATGATTTTAAACTTCTCGGTGAAAAGAGGTTATCTGATATTAGCTCCTTAGATGAATGGAGGACTCAAGCTTATGAAAATTCCAAGTTGTTTAAAGTAAAAGTTAAAAGATCGCATGACAAAAGAATCCAAAACGGGAATTTAAAGTAGGAGATCAAGCTCTTTTGTACAATTCTCGTTTCAGATTCTTTGCAGGAAAGCTTCTCTCTAAATGGGAAGGACCATATATCATCGAAGAAGTTTATCGCTTTGGAGCTATTAAGATCAACAATGCCGAAGGCACTAATCTGAGCGTGGTAAATGGACAAAGAATTAAAATTATATCTCACGTACGCCCATTAATATTGAAACTAATATTATTCAAGTGATGACACTAGAAGAACACATAGGAGAGACCTTCCAGAATACTCCAGAATCCTGAAAAAGAGTAGGTATGTAATACTGTAAGTGAACCGACTCCAAAAATTCTATAAAAATATTTCTGTCTGTTTTGGAATATTAGAAAAAAAGAACCAGCCGAGGGGACTCACGAGGAGGTCACAAGGCAACAGGGCTCGCCCTCCCCACTGGGTGCGCCAGGTTTCCTTGTGGGCCCCTAGTGTGCCCTCCCGACTCCGTTTTCTTCCAGGACACGTATTCTTCCACAGAAAAAATCATTATATATACTCCCATGTGTTTTGACCACCGCATCACGAGTTTCTCCTTTGTTATTGTTTAAGGCTATTTTCTAGCAGGAATCCTAGGTTTTGGAAGTGCTCATGGCAACCCGGGATCTCCGTAAGAAGCATCACATAGTTCGACCTTGTCCGGGAAAACGCCCCTACAACAAGGTATACTATGAGTTGTCTTCGGAAGGAGAAGAGGAATATGTAACTCAAGAGGAGGTTATTTGAAGAGACGAGAGGGAAACAGGGGAATCCAAAGGGGACCACGTCAAGTCTCTCTCAAAGGACTCCAAAATACTTCCTTTCCCCGATGATATTTCCTTACCTGAAATTGATGCTTTAAATGCCATGGAAGCAAATTGTTCACAGAACACGGTGCTTACTCATGAAGTTATGTTACTGGAGGAGCAAAACCGATCTCTACGAAGGATTGTCAATAATCTAGGATACTTTTTGTTAACGGATAAGCCTATCTCTTCATCGCCACCATCACCAAAGAAGGAAACTTGAGTACACACGTATGGGCACCACCCTTAGCTTGTTCCAAGCTTGGGGGAGGTGCCTCAGTATCGTATCACCATCGCTTTTACCATCATTACCTATTTCAGTTTGATCCTTAATTATCCTCTAATTTGGAATAATAAAGCTTTAGTATGATTTAGTTTTGAGTGTTTTGCTTCGTGCTCGATCTATCGATGTAATTGAGTTCGAGAGTTATATAATAAAGAGTAGTTTGAGTTCGTTGGCTTTACCTTCTTGCATCAATCTTAGCAATGAAAAAATAAAAAGATCATATGCTAATCCCATGGGGAGCAGTGACTTCACATAAAAAGAGTATGACTGATAAAACTTGTTGGGAGTTGACAAACATAGTATTACTCATTGGTTCAATTGCATGAAATAGTAATGACGGAAGAGAGGTCTCACATATAAATATACTATCTTGGACATTTTTATGATTGTGAGCCCCCATTAAATATTCTATGCATGATCAATTAGTTGACGTTGGACAAGGAAGACAACATAATGATTTATGTTTGTTTATATTCACAAAGAAGTTATATTGTTATGGATCCTCCAACATGTGGTGCTTGCTCATAACCTTTGCTAGCCAAAACTTCGCACCAAGTAGAGATACTACTTGTGCATCCATAAACCCTTAAACCCAGTTTCATGCCATGAGAGTCCACCATACCTACCTATGGATTGAACAAGATCCTTCAAGTAAGTTGTCATCGGTGCAAAAGCAATAAAATTTGCTCCTAATATGTATGATCTTTTATTGTAAGGGAAAATAAGCTTTGTATGATCTTGTGATGGAAAAAAATAAAAGCGACAAACTGCATAATAAAGGTTGCTATCATAAGGGGCAATATAAAGTGACGTTCCTTTACATTAAGAGATTACACATTCAAATAAAAAGCGCATGACAACCTCTGCTCCCCTCTGCGAAGGGCCTATCTTTTACTTTCATGTATTTACTTTTATGCAAGAGTCATTAATGTTCATCCCTATTCCATCCTTATTTACTCTCTACTTGGCAAGCATCATGTGGTGGGAAAAGATCCAGGAATATATATCCAGCTAGATATAGGTGATCATGAGTCATTATTGTTGACATTATCCTCGAGATAAGAAGTTGGGTGATACGTCCCCGTCGTATCTACTTTTCCTCACACTTTTGCCCTTGTTTTGGACTCTAATTTGCATGATTTGAATGAAACTAACCCGGACTGACGCTGTTTTTAGCAGAACTACCATGGTGTTGTTTTTGTGCAGAAATAAAAGTTCTCGGAACTGGACGAAACTTTTTGGAGATTTATTTTACAATAAATAAAAAATACTGGAGCCAAGAACCACCGGAGGGTGGGGCCCTGGCTGGGCACAAGACACCAGGGCGCGCCAGCCCCCCCCCTCGGCGTGCCCTGGTGCGTTGTGCCCACCTCGTGGCCCCACTGACCCTAATTCCGATGCTATAAAATCCTATTTTTGGAGAAAAAAATCAGAGAGAAAGTTTCATCGCGTTTTACGATACGGAGCCGCCGCCACCTCCTGTTCTTCATCGGGAGGCCAGATCTGGAGCCCGTTTGGGGCTCCGGAGAGGGGAATCTTCGGTCTTCGAAATCATCAACCCTTCTCCATCGCCAATTCCATGATGCTCCCCACCAGGAGTGAGTAATTCCTTCGTAGGTTTGCTGGTCGGTGAGGAGTTGGATGAGATTCATCATGTAATCGAGTTAGTTTTGTTAGGGCTTGATCCCTAGTATCCACTATGTTCTGAGATTGATGTTGCTATGACTTTGCCATGCTTAATGCTTGTCACTAGGGCCCGAGTGCCATGATTTCAGATCTGAACCGTTTATGTTATCACCATTATATCTATGTTCTTGATCCGATCTTGCTAGTCATAGCACCTATTACGTGTTCTGATCCGTAAACCCCGGAGTGACAATAGTCGAGATACTTTCCGGTGATGACCGTAGTTTGAGGAGTTCATGTCTTCACCATGTGCTAATGCTTTGTTCCGGTTCTCTATTAAAAGAAGGCCTTAATATCCCTTAGTTTCCTTATGGACCCCGCTGCCACGGGAGGGTAGGACAAAAGATGTCATGCAAGTTCTTTTCCATAAGCACGTATGACTATTTACGGAATACATGCCTACATTACATTTATGAACTGGAGCTAGTTCTGTGTCGCCCTAGGTTATGACTGTTATATGATGAATATCATCCAACGAGTTCACCGATCCAGTGCCTACGAGTTTTCCACATATTGTTCTTGCTAAGTTACTATTGCTTCTGCTACTGTTCCAACTGCTACAAAACTATTGCCATCACTGCTACTGTTACCGTTACTGCTACCACTGCTATTGAAACTATTATACTACTGTGCTACTGATCACTCTGCTGCAGATATTTAATCTCCAGGTGTGGTTGAATTGACAACTCAGGTGCTAATACTCGCAAATATTCTTTGGCTCCCCTTGTGTAAAATCTATAAATTTGGGTTGAATACTCTACCCTCGAAAACTTTTGCGATCCCCTATACTTGTGGGTTATCAAGACCTTTTTTCTCGCGCCCTTGCCAGGGAGCATAGCTATATTTGTTGAGTCACTGGGGATTTATATCAATTGATCACTATGAAGAATCTGAAGGATCCAAAGACCAAGATTTTTCCCTCTAAGACGAGGGGAGGTAAGGAACTACCATCTAGCTCTGCACTTGACTCACCTTCTGTTATGAGTAAGTTTGCAACACCACCACATGCTAGTAATCCTGATATGTCGCAAGTTATTGATGATGCTACTTCTGCTATGAATGATGCTTATGATGATGCTAGTACCATGCTTGATGATAATGTGCCACTAGGTGAATTTCTTGATGAACAAATTGCTAGAGCTAAAGAGAATGAAATTACTGAAACTAATGAGATAGCTGAAACTGATGAAGCCTTTGAAACTGATGACTATGAAAGACCTATTAGACCTGGCTCTCCTAGATTTGAAATGCCTAAGATACCCGAGGGTTACGTTTTGGATGGAGAGATAGCCATAGAAATCCTTTCTTGTAAGGATAGAGACGATCTTAAGAAATTACTACGCAAGTATAAGGAAAAGACTTTGAATGCTAGAATGAAATGTGATCCTAAATTTGCTACTTCACCTATCTTTGTTACCGATAAGGATTATGAATTCTCTGTCGACCCAGAGTTAATTACTTTGGTTGAATCTGGTCCTTTCCATGGCTATGAAACTGAAACTGTAGTGGCACATCTTACTAAGTTGAATGATATAGCCATCCTCTTTGCTCATGATGAGAAGATTCGCTACTACTATATTCTTAAGTTATTTCCGTTATCATTAAAGGGTGATGCTAAGACATGGTACAATACTCTTACTCCTGGTTGTGTGCGTAGCCCCCAGGATATGATATACTACTTCTCTGAAAAATATTTGCCTGCTCATAAGAAACAAGCTGCCTTACAGGAAATATTAAACTTTGTGCAAATTGAAGAAGAGAGTCTCCCACAAGCTTGGGGGAGGCTTCTCCAATTGCTTAATGCTTTTCCTGATCATCCCCTTAAGAAAAATGAAATACTTGATATCTTCTATAATGGACTAACTGATGCTTCTAGGGAGTTCTTAGATAGTTGTGCTGGTTGTGTTTTCAGGGAACGAACTGTTGAACAAGATGAGGAATTATTGAATAATATATTGAAGAATTATGATGATTGGACCCTTCCTGAACCACCGCCTAAAACCACTCTGAAGAAGAGGGGTATATTATTTCTCAGTCCTAAAGTTATGTAAGAGGCAAAGAAATCTATGAAGGAAAAAGGTATTAAAGTTGAGGATGTTAAGAATTTACCACCTATTGAAGAAATACATGGCCTTGACACACCACCACCTCCACAGGTGGTAGATGTAAGTTCTTTATTAAAGTTTAATGAAAGTGATATCCCTTACAATAAACATCCTAGTCAATGCTTGTATGAGTTTGACAACTATATTACGAAGCAAGATCATTTCAATGCACATGTTCTGAAACAATTGAAATATAATTCTGATGTGATTGCTCGCTTGAGTGACTTGCTATTTAGAATCAGTAATGATGTTAGAGGTGTAGGAAAGCATGCCTCTATGGTTCAAACTCAGTTAGAACAAGTTGCTAAATCTCAAAAAGAACTGCTTGATGAAACGAATAATAATATGAATGATTTTGCTGGTAGAGTAGTAACTAGAGGAGGTAGAATGACCCAAGAACCACTTTATCCTGAAGGTCATCCTAAAAGAATTGAACAAGACTCTCAAAGAAATAATACTGATGCACCCAGTCCTTCTAAAAAGAAAAAGAAAAAGAAAAATGATAGGACTCTGCATACCTCTAGTGAACCTGAGATACAAAAACCTCCTAAAGATAATGATGTCTCTATTTCCGATGCTGAAACTCAATCTGGTAATGAACATCCACTTAGTGATAATGAAAATGATAATGATGATGTTCATGAGGATACTCAACCGAACAATGATAAAGAACCAGATAATGATGTTGAAATACAGCCTGCTGTTGATCTTGATAACCCACAAGCTAAAAATAAACGATATGAAAAAAGAGAATTTGTGGCTAGAAAACATGGTAAAGAAACAGAGCCATGGGTTCAGAAGCCCATGCCCTTTCCACCTAAACCATCTAAGAAAAAGGATGATGAAGAATTTGAACGCTTTGCTGAAATGATTAGGCCAGTCTTTTTGCGTACCCGCTTAACTGATATCTTAAAGATGGCCCCTTATGCAAAATACATGAAAGACATCATCAGTAATAAAAGAAAGATACCTGGAGCTGAAATCTCCACCATGCTTGCTAATTATTCTTTTAAGGATGGAGTACCCAAAAAACTTGGAGATCCGGGAATACCAACTATACCTTGCTCCATTAAAATAAATTATGTCAAAACTGCTTTGTGTGATTTGGGAGCCGGTGTTAGTGTTACGCCTTTCTCCTTATATAAAAGACTTGATTTGAATAAACTCACACCTACTGAAATATCATTGCAAATTACTGACAAATCAACTGCCATACCTATCGGTATTTGTGAGGATGTGCCCATTGTTGTTGCAAACGTTACTATCTTAACGGACTTTGTTATTCTTGAGATGCCCGAGGATGACAACATGTCGATTATCCTTGGTAGACCCTTTTTGAATACTGCAGGGGTTGTTATTGATTGCAATAAAAGC
This sequence comes from Elymus sibiricus, assembly GCA_039707655.1. Lineage (NCBI taxonomy): Eukaryota > Viridiplantae > Streptophyta > Magnoliopsida > Poales > Poaceae > Elymus > Elymus sibiricus. Next base: position 306,249,628 of record CM077671.1, read on the forward strand.
AAGGTCACTTTTCATATCAATGGTAATGAGCATACGGTGCACTTTCCGAAGAAACAATTCCAAGTGAATAGTATTAATATTATTGAAGAATCTCCGACAATCACTATTGGAAGTTTTCAATTACCTCTACCTATTGCCAAAAAGAAATATGATATACTTATTGTTGGGGATATGCACATCCCATTGAGGTAACTTAGTGTTTTACAAAAGTTCTTCAGTTTCATGCTAATCGGAAGTGGTTGTTAATAAGACTTGATCAACCTTATTAATGGATCATTTTTGAGAGGTATGAAGTCGATGAATCTAGTAAGCACAACTCTTTGCTCCCACCTTTTATTTTCTGTTTTAGTTAGTCAAATAAACTAAAATGCCATGTTTATCATGTTTTATGTTTTCTCCGTGCAACAAAAAATGAGCCAAAAATAAAAGTCCTTAGAATATTCTGAAATTTTGATACAATTTTTTCCTAAATATTTCTGATTTTCTGGTGCAAATAATATCAGAGGGGGGTGCACCTGGTGTCCTCAAGACGCGCCCTGGTGGGTTGTGGCCCCCACGTGGGCCCCCTCACTTATTCCTTTAGCCCATGTCATACCCTACCTCCAGAAAAAAATCACCATAGCTTCCATTCCCGTGTTCTTGCTCTCAAACCCGCGGATTTCGATCTCTTTGCTCGAAGCTCCATTTCCGAAACTGTTTGGAGGAATTGCTACTTGGTATGTGACTCCTCCATTGGTCCAATTAGTTTTTGATTTAGTGGGTTATTTTTAGAGTAATTAGCTACTCTTGGTGCTACTATAGATGAGCTTGCATATTGAATTCTTAGAGTTCTAAGTAGTATGAATTCTTGATATGGCCTCTATGCATCCTTGGGAGTAGTTGCTATGAATCTTACAAAGTTTTGTTGACAAAATTTTGTGGACTAAAATTTTCAGAATTCTTATTATAGGAATAAGATGGATTTCTTTAGGAAGTTTTCCTCCAAGAAAAATGCCAAAGGAGTCATTGGGGAATCAACGGACAATGACCTCCACACTCCGAGAACGGTGGAGGTGCGGCCGTGCGAATGGCCGCATGATGCCTTCATGGAGGAGGCCGGGTTTCATCAAGAGTTTGCTCAATTCGTTGCAAATGCTGGGCTGACCGTGTTCCACGCAGCTAAGTGTGACCAATACCACATCCTTACGAATTCCTTTGTGCAAAGTTTTCAATTTCTGAGAAGGAATAATCCTCCCGAGGTGCAGTTTAAGCTATATGCTGAAACGCACAAAATACCACTCACTGACTTTTGCGACATATACTTGATCCCTTCTGATGGGGAATTAAGAGAGCCTAGACCAGGGGAGTTTGAGGAATTTCTCCTCACTTTAACAATGGGTGAAGATAGAGGTGTGTCAAACGCCACTGCTACCAGTTTGCAGTTTCCTTCTGCGCATTACTTTGCTTTGTTCATCGTGAAGTGTTTAACCGCTAGGGAGAAAGTTGGCGCACTCAGTGCTCCCGACTTCGCCATTTTACGCTGTGCACTGTACAACGACCACACCTTTAGCATGGGGGATATTATTGCACGCCGCTTACTGTAGGAGATATGCCCTTGAGGCAGTAATATCAGTTACTTTTGTATCTCAGAGTTTGTAATGAATGTTTATGATCCATGCTATAACTGCAATGATTCTCGAGTCTACAATAACCACGAGGCTTGGAGGGAAACTCATGTGCACGTGTGGTATAATAAACGGTAAATTGTATTCCTAGTCTTGCCTCTAAGACTGGCTCAAGTATTGCATGATGATCCTGTTTTCCTGATCATGGGCATGGCTATGCCGGCAATTTTGAGGGCACGATGTTGGTAGAACTCTTGTGTTGAATCGACCCAAATTGATGTTATACTATGAGATATATTTGTCACAAGTTAATGGTTAAATAACACAGAGATGGTTAATGTTTGCATGATTCCTTAGACCATGAGAGTATCGAGTTTCTTCATGCTTGCTTCATGAACTTTGGGGTTTGTTAAACGTCATCCGTAAAAGGGTGGCTATTACGGCTGCTTACAGGTTCATGGAAAAGTATGTCAAGTAACTTGATAGCTCAAGATTGGGATTTGCTCCTCCGACGTTGGAGAGATATCTCTGGGCCCTCTCGGTGTTACGGTATCCATCATCGTCTGGCCAGACACTTTGTGATTTGATCACGGGGATGCCGGACCACGGGAACGAGAAAAGAGAACAATACCGGCAACGAGGTAACTGGCATAGTGGGCAAGTTGTTGATCCACGGGGATGCCAACATGTCTCACCTCGGGTAATTGTAACATATCGCGAAGCAACAGGAATAGCACACGGCAACTGGAGGTTCACTCGAATATTTATTCGTGTGGGTATAGGGATCGATATGGGTGTCCACGGCTCCGATGTTGATCATTGATCGGAAGGGGTTCCGGGTCATGTCTATGCTTCACCGAACCTATAGGGTCACACGCTTAAGGGTCATCTATCTGTTGAATACTAGATAGGGAGTCTGACAGAAAAACACCGGAAAAGTTTCGGACGCTGGAAAAGTTTCGGACAGCGGAAAAGTTCCGCAGAGAGAGGTCACCGGATGAGTTTTGGTGAAACTGGAAAAGTTGTTTCAGGGGATACCATAAAGTCAAATTGGTCTTGGCACATGCCTGATAATTCTTGGAGGGTGCCAGAATCGTTCTGGAAACTTTTTGGAATTTTCTGGAATGAAAACCGGAAATGTTCCGGAGCTGCCGAAACCGCTTCAGATGCTTTTCACAGATGAAATCACTAAACCGGAATTGTTCCGGCTCGCGTTGAAAATTATTTTGGTGGGTACTGGAATTGTTCTAAGCCCACATGAATATTTTCAGTTCGATCAGACGCTGAAAATGTCGTCGTGAATAGTGAAAGTGCTTTTTGGATATTTGTGGAAAAACACCTTTTTGGATATTTCCAAAAAGGCTTCTAGAAGGGATTGGGGAGCAAGCAAGCTCCTCATGGGGGACCCCCCAAGGGTGGCCGGCCAAGGAGGTGGGGCACCATGGTGCTCCACATGGCACTCCCATATGGCATATTCCTTTTATGAAAGGGATATTCCAAGGGCACTTTGGGGTTTTTTGTATGACAACTTTACCCCTTGGTTTTCCTATAAATAAGAGGTGAGTGGGCAGCCCACTTCCTAATCCCTTGCTCTCATACACATGCTATGCTTTGCTAGCTCTCTCTCTCCCTCCCACGAAAAGAGTTTTTCGTAGAGCCGAAAGGCTGTCTGGGTTCCGGCAGGAACTAGCTCTGGACGGCGAAGCCCTGCCGGATAGCTGACACCGTATGTGTGCAACCCCATAGAGAGATTGTAGTTTCGATCTTTTGCCCGAAGGGCTGTTCGAGTTACCGTTCGAGTTTCCGGCGTCCTCCCGAAGGGCTGTCTGGGTTACTATTCGGGTTCCGAGGGTCCTCCCGAAGGGCTGTCCGCGACATTGTCCGGGGGACTGTCCGACCGCCTCCCGAAGGGCTGTCCGGAGTGGGAGTACATCCTTGCGGTTGGGAGGTTGTAAATCCTAGCTGCAGGGATCTGCATCGACGATCTACACCGACTCTTCTTCCGCTGCGCTACGAGTCGGTACGGATCAGATCAAACCTTGTTTGCCATCTCCATAGTGATCCTGGGCGTGCTCGCTATACCGAATTTTTTTGTTTTCTGTCACGTTCCCCAACAGTGGCATCAGGAGCCAGGTTATGCGTAGATGCAGGTTACGATCTAGAATACATGGAGATGTATGGGTATTGCATAATATAATTTTGGAGTAGATAAGATCTATTGCTGAAAATTATTTATGCGGGTAGCAGATGAAGTCTGTTACCCGATGTTCTTGTTGCTTCCCTGGAATTTGCGTTTGCTCAATCTCGAGACAGCATGGTGGAATTTCACAAAGTTCTGGCAATCCGCGATCCTGATTGATCAACGAAGTGCTATCAGTTCTTTGGGTTCCACCATAGTCAAAAGAAAGATGAAATTCGCAGATGAAAGGGCATTGCAGATATGATCTGCACGGGGGTCACGTGTATGACAAAGTTTAGTATGGGGCTCGAGATTTAATTATCTCGTGTTTCATACACCCCGAGATGTTAATCTAGCAATTTTGAATTATCATACTTGATGATAAAACGTTGGTAGCTGCGGTTTAAGTCAAAACCTTAGAAGCCACGAAAAATAAAATTTTGCATAAACCGATTAGAGTCGTCTAACTTGGTTTTGCAGGATGTACATGTGATGTGGTATAGCAATGCTCATATTAAATTTGATTATGTATGAGATGACTATATGATGTAATTAACATGACCTGCGTGTCATGATTCGGCATGATGGCTGGAGCCATATGATTGCACTTTAATGACCTGCGTGTCAACCTTATGTAATGCACCTATTTTATTAGCTATAGAGATAGCAATATTATCTGGTGCATCGACAAGGTGGTGGCAATCTTCGCAAAGGTGAACACCGACGCGAATGCCGAAGACGAAGAAATACTTGACTTCTCCGTCAGAAGGGGCTATACCATATCATGCTATTATGAATTGCCTGAGATGTTTATCCCTCTTGATGCACCCTTCTTGATTGCACGGTAGTCGCTTTTTATTAGGGTGATCTCTCACTAAAATATCAAGTAGTTAGTGTTCTCCCAAGTGTAGCACCGTCACGGCACCTAACTTTTCGGGGTATCACAGGATCTCCCTGGGTACGAACGATTAGGGATGTGTGAGGCGGGTGAGTTGAGACCTCGCAGCAAGATCACTTGGTTGTCTTGACGTTCTGGAAGGATCTCCCTGAGCTCGGAACACGCCCATCGAAAGATGAACAAGAGTCACATAGAGATGTGATCGGCAAGTTTGCCCACCGATTGAAGTTCGCGCCATCAGTGTTCATCTCGTTCAATGGCGTTGAATGGATATGCGGATCTTGAATCACTCACAATCAATTATGAGAGATATTGATTTGAGTGGGAGCGCACTTTAGAATAAAACTGTTTATTCACTAGTGCAAAAATCATTATGAACAAAGTCTAAGTGAAATTGTGTTTTCCGTTGTAGATCAAATGGCTCGCAACAGCACGTTCAACTTAGGCCCGATGTTAGAGAAAGAGAAGTTAGCTGCGAATGGAAACAACTATGCGGACTGGGTCCGTGCACTGAGGATTGTCCTCAGGAGCGCTAAGAAAGTGTACGTGCTTGACGGACCTCTTCCACCTAAGCCGGCGGAAACAGCCGCGGCAGACATACAAAATGTCTGGGCCACTAAGGATGATGATTTCAACTTAGTGCAGTGCCTCATGCTGTCTTGCATGAGTTCAGAGCTTCAAAAACGTTTTGAATTCCATAACTCCTTTGATATGATCAAGGATCTGGATGCTCTGTACAAGTTTAATGCACGGTCTGAATGTTTTGATATCATGAAAATGATGGCGGAGACCAAGATGGCTGAGGGCAGTTCAGTTGGCGAGCACGTAGTCAATATGATTGGCTACGCTGAAAGGCTTAAAACCCTGGAATTTCCACTTCCGCCAGAGCATGTTATGGACTTGTTGCTAGGTTCACTCCCCCCGTCTTATAGCGGTTTTATCATGAACTACAACATGAATGGGATGAACAAAACGCCTAATGAGGTGCTTGCCATGCTGAAAACTGTTGAAGGAGGACTGCAGAAAAATCGCAAGCAAGTGTTGCTTGTGAATAAAACTGCCAGTTTCAAAAAGAAAGGCAAGCCAAAGAAGGGCAAGGGCGCCGGTAAGACCGGCTTCCAACGCAAATCTAAGGGCGGAGCCAAGAATGAAACTGAGTGCTTCTACTGCAAGGGCACAGGACACTGGAAGAGAAACTGCAAGAAGTATCTGGAAGATAAGAAGTCCGGGAAAACCGGAAAAGGTATAATTGTTATACAAGTTAATGTCATTGACGTTTTGCTTGCTAGCGAAAATTCTAAGTCTTGGGTATTTGATACCGGATCGGTTGCTCACATTTGCAACTCGATACAGGGGCTTCAGAAGGTGTGCAAGCTGGCAAAGAATGAAGTCGTGATGCGTGTCGGGAACGGCGCTGGGATCGCCGCTCAAGCCATCGGCATTATGCGTCTACGTCTCCCTTCAGGATTTATTTTGGAACTTAGTAACTGTTATTTTGTTCCGTTGTTGTGTAGAAACATTATCTCTGGATCATGTTTAGTACACGATGGGTACTCCTACAAGTCTGAGAACAATGGTTGTTCACTTTATTGTAAGGATATGTTTTATGGATTTGCACCCATTGTTGGGGGCCTTTTCATACTAAATCTTGAATGTGGAAATGATGTCTTTAACGTGAATGCTAAACGCCTTAAGAAGGCTGATACCACCACCACTTACTTGTGGCATTGTCGGCTTGGCCACATCGGAAAGAAACGCATGTAAGGACTCCATAAAGATGGAGTTTTACCGTCCCTTGATTTTGAATCATTTGACACATGTGAAGCTTGTTTGATGGGAAAAATGACCAAGACGCCGTTCACGGGTCATCCTGAACGGGCGGGTGAATTATTGGAAATAATACATAGTGATGTATGTGGTCCAATGAACACGGCCGCACGGGGTGGGTATTTTTACTTCGTGACTTTTACTGATGATTTAAGTCGGTATGGCTGTATCTACTTAATGAAGCATAAGTCGGAAACCTTTGAAAAGTTCAAAGAATTTCAGAATGAGGTAGAAAATCATCGTAACAAAAGGATTAAGTTTCTGCGGTCTGATCGCGGAGGCGAATATCTTAGTCACGAGTTTGGGCAACATCTGAGTGACCGTGGAATCGTTTCACAGCTTACGCCTCCCGGAACTCCACAGCGAAACGGAGTGTCGGAACGGCGTAACCTAAACCTGTTAGACATGGTAAGGTCGATGATGTCTCTTACAGATCTTCTGATATCTTTTTGGGGTCACGCACTACTCACTGCCGCTTATACATTAAACAGAGCACCGTCTAAGTCTGTTGAGACGACGCCATTTGAATTATGGTATGGGAAGAAACCCAATGTGTCGCATCTCAAGGTTTGGGGTTGTGAAGCATATGTAAAATGTTTACAACCAAGCAAACTCGACCCCAAAGCAGACAAATGTTACTTTGTAGGTTATCCAATTAACACCATTGGGTATTCCTTCTACCACAAGTCCGAGGGCAAAGTGTTTGTCGCAAAAGTTGGACATTTTCTCGAGAAAGAGTTTCTCGCCAAAGAATTAAGTGGGAGGACAGTACAACTTAATGAGATTAGTGAATCTTCGGCAACCGTTGATATGGCTAAGGAACCGGAAGAAATTCCGCTAATTATCCCTACAACTGAGCCGGAAGTTGTCGCATATGATGCGGAAACTTCAAACACTGTTGTAACTGAACCGCGCAGATCAGGTAGGGCTATCCAGCCACCTGAGTGGTTTCATAACGAAATCTTCATTCTTGAAGACGATGAACCTGCGCACTACAAGGAAGCGATGGCGGGGCCTAGCTCAAGGGAATGGCACAAAGCCATGAGATCCGAAATGGAATCCATGTACGAAAACCAAGTTTGGAACTTGGAAGAACTTCCAGATGGCGTAAAACCCATTGGTTGTAAATGGATTTTCAAAAGAAAGACGGACGCGGATGGTAACATTACTATCCACAAAGCTAGACTTGTCGCGAAAGGGTTCACGCAAGTTCCAGGAGAGGATTACGATGAGACTTTCTCGCCCGTAGCTATGCTTAGGTCTGTTCGGATATTACTAGCAATTGCTGCTTATTTCGATTATGAAATATGGCAGATGGATGTCAAAACGGCTTTCCTAAATGGAAACCTTGATAGGGATGTATACATGATACAGCCAGAAGGTTTTGTCGATCCTAAGAATGCTGGAAAGGTATGTAAGCTTCAGAAAGCCATTTATGGTCTGAAGCAAGCATCAAGGAGCTGGAATATTCGTTTTGATGAAGTGGTCAAAGAGTTTGGCTTCATCAGGAACGATGAAGAATCTTGTGTGTACAAGAAGTTTAGTGGGAGCGCAAAAGCATTTCTAATCTTGTATGTGGATGACATATTGTTGATTGGAAATGACGTGAATTTTCTTAGCGAAATAAAAGACTCATTGAAGAAGAGTTTTTCAATGAAAGACTTAGGCGAAGCGGCATATGTATTAGGCATCAGGATCTATAGAGATAGATCAAGACGCCTGATAGCGCTAAGCCAAAGCACGTACATTGACAAGGTGTTGAAAAGGTTCAACATGGAGAACTCCAAGAAAGGCCTACTCCCCATGTCACCTGGCACAGTACTTTGCAAGAATCAGTGTCCTCGGACCCTCGATGAGCGAGTACAAATGAATGATATTCCATATGCTTCGGCAGTTGGTTCTATTATGTATGCCATGCTATGTACAAGACCAGATGTTTCCTATGCGCTAAGTGTTAGCAGCCGGTACCAAGGTGATCCAGGATTGGAACACTGGGCCGCAGTCAAGGGTATTCTTAAGTACCTCAGGAGGACCAAGGATTTACTCCTTGTGTACGGAGGTGATGAAGAGCTCATTGTAAGTTGTTACACTGATGCAGGCTTCATGTCTGACCCAGATGACTTCAAATCTCAATCTGGCTATGTTTTCATATTGAACGGCGGCGCAGTTGATTGGAAAAGATCCAAACAAAAAACTGTGGGGGATTCTACGACGGAGGCGGAATATGTTGCTGCTTCAGAAGCCTCCAAGAAAGCTGTCGGTATCAAGCAATTTCTTGAAGATCTTGGTGTGGTTCCAAGTGCTCTGGACCCGGTGGAGATCTATTGTGATAATAGTGGCGCCGTGGCTCAGGCAAGGGAGCCACGTTCGCACCATAAGACAATGCATATTCAACGCAAATTTAAACTCATTCGACATCATGTCAAAGAAGGTTTAGTGAAAGTACGCAAAGTTCACACGGATCTGAATGTGTCAGACCCGATGACGAAGCCTCTACCACGAGCAAAGCATGAGCAACACCGGATTGCCATTGGTGTTAGGGAAGCCATGTAACTAGATTATGACTCTAGTGCAAGTGGGAGACTATAGGAGATATGCCCTAGAGGCAGTAATATCAGTTACTTTTGTATCTCAGAGTTTGTAATGAATGTTTATGATCCATGCTATAACTGCAATGATTCTCGAGTCTACAATAACCACGAGGCTTGGAGGGAAACTCATGTGCACGTGTGGTATAATAAACGGTAAATTGTATTCCTAGTCTTGCCTCTAAGACTGGCTCAAGTATTGCATGATGATCCTGTTTTCCTGATCATGGGCATGGCTATGCCGGCAATTTTGAGGGCACGATGTTGGTAGAACACTTGTGTTGAATCGACCCAAATTGATGTTATACTATGAGATATATTCGTCACAAGTTAATGGTTAAATAACACAGAGATGGTTAATGTTTGCATGATTCCTTAGACCATGAGAGTATCGAGTTTCTTCATGCTTGCTTCATGAACTTTGGGGTTTGTTAAACGTCATCCGTAAAAGGGTGGCTATTACGGCTGCTTACAGGTTCATGGAAAAGTATGTCAAGTAACTTGATAGCTCAAGATTGGGATTTGCTCCTCCGACGTTGGAGAGATATCTCTGGGCCCTCTCGGTGTTACGGTATCCATCATCGTCTGGCCAGACACTTTGTGATTTGATCATGGGGATGCCGGAACACGGGAACGAGAAAAGAGAACAATACCGGCAACGAGGTAACTGGCATAGTGGGCAAGTTGTTGATCCACGGGGATGCCAACATGTCTCACCTCGGGTAATTGTAACATATCGCGAAGCAACAGGAATAGCACACGGCAACTGGAGGTTATTCGTGTGGGTATAGGGATCGATATGGGTGTCCACGGCTCCGATGTTGATCATTGATCGGAAGGGGTTCCGGGTCATGTCTATGCTTCACCGAACCTATAGGGTCACACGCTTAAGGGTCATCTATCTGTTGAATACTAGACAGGGAGTCTGAGAGAAAAACACCGGAAAAGTTTCGGACAGCGGAAAAGTTCCGCAGAGAGAGGTCATCGGATGAGTTTTGGTGAAACTGGAAAAGTTGTTTCAGGGGATACCATAAAGTCAAATTGGTCTTGGCACATGCCTGATAATTCTTGGAGGGTGCTAGAATCGTTCTGGAAACTTTTTGGAATTTTCTGGAGTGAAAACCGGAAATGTTCCGGAGCTGCCGAAACCGCTTCAGATGCTTTTCGCAGATGAAATCACTAAACCGGAATTGTTCCGGCTCGCGTTGAAAATTATTTTGGTGGATACTGGAATTGTTCTAAGCCCACATGAATATTTTCAGTTCGATCAGACGCTGAAAAATGTCGTCATGAATAGTGAAAGTGCTTTTTGGATATTTGTGGAAAAACACCTTTTTGGATATTTCCAAAAAGGCTTCTAGAAGGGATTGGGGAGCAAGCAAGCTCCTCATGGGGGACCCCCCAAGGGTGGCCGGCCAAGGAGGTGGGGCACCATGGTGCTCCACATGGCACTCCCATATGGCATATTCCTTTTATGAAAGGGATATTCCAAGGGCACTTTGGGGTTTTTTGTATGACAACTTTACCCCTTGGTTTTCCTATAAATAAGAGGTGAGTGGGCAGCCCACTTCCTAATCCCTTGCTCTCATACACATGCTATGCTTTGCTAGCTCTCTCTCTCCCTCCCACGAAAAGAGTTTTTCGTAGAGCCGAAAGGCTGTCTGGGTTCCGGCAGGAACTAGCTCTGGACGGCGAAGCCCTGCCGGATAACTGACACCGTATGTGTGCAACCCCATAGAGAGATTGTAGTTTCGATCTTTTGCTCGAAGGGCTGTTCGAGTTACCGTTCGAGTTTCCGGCGTCCTCCCGAAGGGCTGTCCGGGTTACTGTTCGGGTTCCGAGGGTCCTCCCGAAGGGCTGTCCGCGACATTGTCCGGGGGACTGTCCGACCGCCTCCCGAAGGGCTGTCCGGAGTGGGAGTACATCCTTGCGGTTGGGAGGTTGTAAATCCTAGCTGCAGGGATCTGCATCGACGATCTACACTGACTCTTCTTCCGCTGCGCTACGAGTCGGTACGGATCAGATCAAACCTTGTTTGCCATCTTCATAGTGATCCTGGGCGTGCTCGCTATACCGAAATTTTTTATTTTCTCTCGCGTTCCCCAACACTTACACCTCAACAGGACTACGGGAAAGATACATGGTGGTATTTATGCTGCTCGCTTAGCGAGACACTTTAATATTCAGATTTGCCCACAGGATTATCCTTTGCCCCAAGTTTATCTAGATCACATGGCGTTGCAGGATCACTAATTTCTTGAGGCAACTGATTCTTTCCATAACATTCGTTACAACTTAGTATTCGGCGTCAAAACCCGTGATGTTATTTCGTTGCCCGCACCTGCTCTGTTTGATTCTATTGCTAGGAACGGATACATGATCATGCCAGATGACATTACAGCTTATCGGAACAACCTAGCAGCTGCTGAGGAGGAGCCCCAGGAGTGGGACACTCAGGTGCCGCCTTGATACGTCTCCAACGTATCTATAATTTTTGCTTGTTCCATGCTGTTATATTATCATTCTTGGATGTTTTACAATCATTTTATTACAACTTTATATCAATTTTTGGGACTAGCCTATTGACATAGTGCCAAAGTGCCAGTTGCTGTTTTTGCTTGTTTTTTACTTCGCAGGAAATCAGTACCAAACGGAGACAAAATGCTGCGGGGATTTTTGTGGATTTTTTACGGACCAGAAGAAAGAAGATGGACCAAAGAACACCAGAAGAGGGGGCCCAGGGTGGCCAGCACCCACCAGGGCACGCCAGAGGCCCCCTGAAGCGGCTTGGTGGGGGCTGGGCGCCATGGGCACCCCCTCAACCGACAATCGTGCCTATAAATTCCCAGAAAATCCAAAAACCCGAGGGGATTCGACGAAACGCAATTCTAGCCGCCGCAAGTTCCAGAACCGCGAGATCCAATCTAAACACCATCACGGAGGGGTTCATCTTCCTCATAGGTGCCTCTCCGATGATGCGTGAGTAGTCCACCATAGACCTTCGGGTCCGTAGGCAGTAGCTAGATGGCTTCTTCTCTCTCTCTTATGATTCTCAATACAATGGTCTCTTGGAGATCTATTTGATGTAAACTTTTGTGGTGTGTTTGTTGGGATCCGATGAATTTTGAGTTCGCGATCAGTTTCTATCCATGAATATTATTTGAGTCTTCTTTGATCTCTTATATGCATGATTACTTATAGCATCATATTTCTTCTTCGAATCTTTGGTTTAGTTAGGCCAACTAGATCGATTTTTCTTGCCATGGGAAGAGGTGCTTTGTGATGGGTTTGATCTTGCGGTGTTCTTTCCCAGTGACAGAAGGGGCAGCAAGACACGCATGTATCGTTGCTATTAAGGATAACAAGATGCGGTCTATTCCTACATGAATAGATCTTGTCTACATCATGTCATCATTCTTATTGCATTACTCCATTTTTCCATGAACTTAATTCACTAGATACATGCTAGACAGCGGTCGATGTGTGGAGTAATAGTGGTAGATGCAGGCAGGAGTCGGTCTACTTATCTTGGACGTGATATCGTCATGACTATTCGATTTGCTATCAATTGCCCAACAGTAATTTGTTCACCCACCGTGTGCTGTACTCATGAGAGAAGCCACTAGTGAACCCTATGGCCCCCGGGTCTACTTTTCCATCATATTGCTTTCCGATCTACATTTTTTGCAATCTTTGTTTTCAGATTTTCAAAACCAAAAACCCAAAAATATATTGCTGCATATTTACTCTTTTTATTTGTGTTCTTGAGAGATCTATCTCTCCTATCTATCACTACCTAATCTATCTTTTTACCGTAGAGAGATTGACAACCTCTCTTTCGCGTTGGGTTGCAAGTATTTGTTGTTTGTGTGCAGGTGCTGCTTATTGGGTGGTGGTGATCCTCCTACTGGTTCGATAACCTTGGTTTCATAACTGAGGGAAATACTTACCGTCGCTGTGCTGCATCATCCCTTCCTCTTTGGGGAAATACCGACGCAGTCCAAGCCACGTCAAAGGAATTTCTGGCGCCGTTGTCGGGGAGGAAGCGGTCTCTTCTACGTGCCTATCGTAGGCGCCGAGGGGACTCCACCATCATCTACCAGGTTCCTAATCACAAATCTCATCTCCTTGGAATTTCATTATTTGCCATTTGCCTCTCGTTTTCCTCTCCCCCACTTCACCAATTTGCCGTTTTATTCGCCCTCTTTTTCGTTTGCCCTTTTTCTCACCGGATTTCTTGCTTTGTCACCATGGCTAGTTCTTCCTTTATTGCATGCACTCCCGATAATGAGGTTCTTAATTTTAAGCAAAGGGGAGGGGATAACCTAAAAGATGCTTGGTATACGATTTGCAATGCTCATAATAGATCTATCCATAAGCAATCTACCGGTGCCCTTCTTCACAGTTTTTATGTGGGCATCACCACTTGGTATAGATTCATCCTTGATACGATTACCGGTGGGAATTTCTTGATGTGTCCATCTTTAGATGCTTTTAATGCTGTGGGAAGTTAGTGGGATCGCCACCTATCATGATCAATGAAACAACTTTAACTCTCGAACACGTTATGGAGAGATTATATGCTATTAAAAAGAAGATGATTACTAAAGAACATCTTGATGATCTAGATAAAAAGATGCATAATCTTGCTAATAAAATTGGATCTAAGGCGGGAGATGCTCTTAAATTGTTTAAGGCAAAAGAAACCTTAGTTAACGAAAGGGTAGAAGAAAGTCCTTATCGTATTGATAAGTTGGAAGAGATCTTTAGTAATTTGGGTTCGGCTTTTTCTTCTATCAAGTCTATTGAAAAAACTCCCGTAAAAATTGTCAAGACCACGCAAGTCAATAAGAACAAAGTTGCTACAACTAGTGGCCACTAGGGGGATCTTAAAATGATTAGTATTCATCCCGACTTTGTTGAAATCATAAGAGATCCTATTTACAAGAATGAATTTTTTGGTTTTCTTCCTAGGAGTGTTATCGTTAAAAACATGCATGCTAAATCCTTGAAGAAATCTAGTTGTGTGATTGAAGAGTTGAAAACCAAAGATGACAATACTTGAATCTATCCAATATGCCTAGCTAGGGGCGTAAAACGACAGCGCTTGTTGGGAGGCAACCCAATGAATAAATAAAGTTTTGCCTTTTCCTTTCTGTTTTTGAGTGTTGACTCAATTATGCCTCTTCTATGATTGTGTTTTTATGGTTTATTTAGTGTTTGTGCCAAGTAGAACCGTTAGGATGATTCATAGGATGAGTAGAAGTGATGCTGAATCTGAAACAGAAACTTTGCGTCCAGTATATGAATTTTCATTTTTTTGCTGGAATGTGATATTGAGCTGAAATTTTAACACAGTGTTTCTATACAAATTCCTTATGTTGTCCCAATTTGTCAGAATTTTTAGAGTTACAGAAGTATGGGTAGAGTACAGATTACTACAGACTGTTTTGTTTGAGAAAGATTCTGTTTTTGTTGCATTGTATGCTTGTTTTGATGAATCTATGGTTTGTATTGAGGGGTATAAGCCATGGTAAAGTTAAAATACAGTAGGGATAATGCAATTATAAATTTTTAATGGGTTTACAACAGTACCTAAGGTAGTGATTTGCTTTCTTATACTTACGGATCTCACGAAGATTTTGTTATGTTTTGTGTGATTGAAGTTTTCAAGTTTTGGGTGAGATCACGATGGATGAAGGAATAAGGAGTAGCAACAGCCTAAGCTTGGGGATGCTACCGCACCCCCTAGAGATATCCAAAGAGTAACAAGCAACTAAGCTTGGGGATGCCCCCGAGTGGCATCCCCTCTTTCTTCTAACGACCATCAGCATTTTACTTGGAGCTATATTTTTATTCGTCACATATCATGTGTTTTGCTTGGAGCGTCTTGTATCTTTGCTTGCTTTGTTTGTTAGTTTTTCCTTTGTATCCTTGCTGTACACACCCATTTGAGAAAGCCAAAATCTTGCTATGATTTGTTAGAATTGCTCTATGTGCTTCACTTAAACTTTTTGAGCTATAGAATTGCTCTAGTGCTTCACTTATATCTTTTTGAGCACGGTGTGCTTGGAAACTTTTGTAGAAATACTCTCATGCTTCACTTAGATTAATTTGAGAGTTAGTAAAATTTTGAAGAAATCCTCTCATGCTTCACTTGTACCTTTTTGAGAGATGAAATCTTTATGCTCATGTGCTTCACTTAAATTTGTTTGAGCTTGCCAAAAAGCAATGGCAATATATGAAACTAGTCCCAAAGTGATAGATATCCAAGGAGGATATAATAAAAACTTTCATGAAGATCATTAGACAAATTAAACTTGATTCCTTGTAATAGTTTTGAAACATGATGATAGTAATATGTGAGTCATGTTAATGAGTAATTATGCTTAGTAGGAATATTGGTGTTAAGGTTTGTGATTTCCTATGCATGCACGAAAGTCAATAATTATGCAATGAAGTTACATCTTACTTGTGGTGCATCATTCGGTGTTAGTTATGTTCAATGCTCACTTATGTGATTTTTCGTTTCTTGGTTTGGTTGCTTCCCAATCTATTTGCTAGCCTTCATTTGTACTAAGTAGAAATACTACTTGTGCATCCAAAATCCTTAAACCAAGTTTTGCCTTATGAGTCCACCATACCTACCTATATGCGGTATTTCCATGCCGTTCCAAGCAAATTTGTATGTGCCATCTCTAAATTTTCAAAATAAATTTTCTCTTTTGTGTGCCCGTACCGCTCATGAAACGGTGGGGAGTGTCCAATATTTTTCCATGCTAGATGTGTTATTCTCAAGATGATTGTTTATTCACTTGTCATTGCACGAGAGTGCGGCGGTAATAGGGATGCCCATTCCCGAAATGAAAAAGAAAAAAAATATTTACTTTATGTTGTCAAATAATAAATTACTTGGAAAGTGTTGGTATGGAAGGCAACCGTGGATACGGACCGCCATGGAAAGTGAAAGTTTGCTGGAAAAAGGAATAAACTTTATTTTCTGTTTGGGAACCGCCTATGATATATCTAGCATGGAAAGTATTGTGAGCTACTTTGTCGTTTTCGTTGAAAGGAAAAGCATGCCACCCAAAATATTTTTTCTCTCTCAATTTAAAACTTTGAGCTCTGGCACCTCTACAAATCCCTACTTCCCTCTGCGAAAGGCCTATCTATTTACTTTATGCAAATTTTATTTTTTGCTTTGAGTCTCCATCTTCTCTTATAAGCACCAACTAGGGGGCACTATGATCGTACTTGAACATTGGGCATAGCTAATATTTGAGTGTGTTTCATGAATAGATCAATGATTGAGCATGATGGGCTAGGGATAACTTTCTTTAGTGTTGATATTTTGAAAGACATGGTTGCTTGTTGACATGCTTGAGTATTGAAGTCATTATGTTAAAACTAGACTATTGCTTTGAATCATTTACAAGTCCAAATGTCCATGCTATACAAAGAAGAAAAGAATATGATGAACATGTTAGGCAGCATTCCACATCAAAAATTCTGTTTTTATCATTTACCTACTCGAGGACGAGTAGGAATTAAGCTTGGGGATGCTGATACGTCTCCAACGTATCTATAATTTTTGCTTGTTCCATGCTGTTATATTATCATTCTTGGATGTTTTACAATCATTTTATTACAACTTTATATCATTTTTTGGGACTAACCTATTGACATAGTGCCAAAGTGCCAGTTGCTGTTTTTGCTTGTTTTTTTACTTCGCATGAAATCAGTACCAAACGAAGACAAAACGTTGCGGGGATTTTGTGGATTTTTTACGGACTAGAAGAAAGAAGATGGGCCAAAGAACACCAGAAGAGGGGCCCCAGGGTGGCCCGCACCCACCAGGGCGCGCCAGAGGCCCCCTAGCGCGGCCTGGTGGGGGCAGGGGGCCTCGTGCACCCCCTCAACCGACTATCGTGCCTATAAATTCCCAGAAAATCCAAAAACCCTAGGGGAGTCGACGAAACACAATTCCAGCCACCGCAAGTTCTAGAACCGCGAGATCCAATCTAAACACCATCACGGAGGGGTTCATCCTCCTCATAGGTGCCTCTCCGATGATGCGTGAGTAGTCCACCATAGACCTTCGGGTCCGTAGGCAGTAGCTAGATGGCTTCTTCTCTCTCTCTCTTATGATTCTCAATACAATGGTCTCTTGGAGATCTATTTGATGTAAGCTTTTGCGATGTGTTTGTTGGGATCCCATGAATTTTGAGTTCATGATCAGTTTCTATCCATGAATATTATTTGAGTCTTCTTTGATCTCTTATATGCATGATTGCTTATAGCATCGTATTTATTCTTCGAATCTTTGGTTTAGTTAGGCCAACTAGATCGATTTTTCTTGCCATGGGAAGAGGTGCTTTGTGATGGGTTCGATCTTGCGGTGTTCTTTCCCATTGACAGAAGGGGCAGCAAGACACGCATGTATCGTTGCTATTAAGGATAACAAGATGGGGTCTATTCCTACATGAATAGATCTTGTCTACATCATGTCATCATTCTTATTGCATTACTCCATTTTTCCATGAACTTAATACACTAGATGCATGCTGGATAGCGGTCGATGTGTGGAGTAATAGTGGTAGATGCAGGCAGGAGTCGGTCTACTTATCTTGGACGTGATGCCTATATAATGATCATCGCCTTGGATGTCGTCATGACTATTCAATTTTCTATTAACTGCCCAACTGTAATTTGTTCACCCACCGTGCGCTATACTCATGAGAGAAGCCACTAGTGAACCCTACGGCCCCCGGGTCTACTTTTCTATCATATTGCTTTCCGATCTACATTTTTTGCAATCTTTGTTTTCAGATCTACAGAACCAAAAACCCAAAAATATATTGCTGCATATTTACTCTTTTTATTTGTGTTCTTGAGAGATCTATCTCTCCTATCTATCACTACCAAATCTATCTTTTTACCGTAGAGAGATTGACAACCTCTCTTTCGCGTCGGGTTGCAAGTATCTGTTGTTTGTGTGCATGTGCTGCTTATTGGGTGGTGGTGATCCTCCTACTGGTTCGATAACCTTGGTTTCATAACTGAGGGAAATACTTACCGTCGTTGTGCTATATCATCCCTTCCTCTTTGGGGAAACACTGACGCAGTCCAAGCTGTTGGAAATATGCCGTAGAGGCAATAATAAAAGTTGTTATTATTATATTTCCTTTTTCCTGATAATCGTTTATTATCCATGCTATAATTGTATTGATTGGAAACTCAATTGCATGTGTGGATACATAGACAACACTGTGTCCCTAGTATGCCTCTAGTAGACTAGCTCGTTGATCAAAGATGGTCAAGGTTTCCTAGCCATATACATGAGATGTCATTTGATTACGGGATCACATCATTAGGAGAATGATGTGATGGACAAGACCCAAACTATGAACGTAGCATATGATCGTGTCAGTTTATTGCTATTGTTTTCTGCATGTCAAGTATCTGTTCCTATGACCATGAGATCATGCAACTCACTGACACCGGAGGAATACCTTGTGTGTATCAAACGTTGCAACGTAACTGGGTGACTATAAAGATGCTCTACAGGTATCTCCGAGGGTGTCTGTTGAGTGGGCATGGATCAAGACTGGGATTTGTTACTCCGTGTGACGGAGAGGTATCTCAGGGCCCACTCGGTAATACAACATCATAACAAGCCTTGCAAGCAATGTGACTAAAGTGTTAGCCACGGGATCTTGTATTACGGAACCAGCAGGGTCTGCACACTTAAGGTATAGAGATACCGACGATCGAATCTCAGGAAAGTAACAAACCGAAGAACAATGGGAATATCATACGGGATTAACTGAATCCTTGACATAGAGGTTCAACCGATAAAGATCTTCGTAGAATATGTAGGAACCAATATGGGCATCCAGGTCCCGCTATTGGTTATTGACCGTAGAGGTGTCTCGGTCATGTCTACATAGTTCTCGAACCCGCAGGGTCTGCACACTTAAGGTTCGGTGACGTTCGGTATAGTTGAGTTATGTATGTTGGTGACCGAAGGTTGTTCGGAGTCCCGGATGAGATCCCGGACGTCACGAGGAGCTCCGGAATGGTCTGGAGGTAAAGATTGATATATAGTAAAGTGGTGTTTGAACTCCGGAAAAGTTTCGGGCATTTCCGGCAGTGTACCGGGAGTGACGAATGGGTTCCAGGGGTCCACCAAGTGGGCCCACCGCACCCCAAGTGGGTCACATGGACCTGAGGGTGGCACACCAGCCCCTGGTGGGCTGGGCGGCTGGCCCAAGAAGGCCTATGCGGCAGGACTTGTGGGAAAGGGAAAGTCCAAGTGGGGGAAGGGAAGGAATCCTACTAGTAGTAGGATTGGAGGTGGACTCCTCCACCTCCTCCTCGTTGCGGCCGACTCCTAGGAGGAGCCCTAGGCCAGCCAGCCCCTCCCCTCCCTCCTTTAAATACTAGAGGGGAGAGAGGGCAGTAGCACAAGAAACTCAAGCCACGGTGCAGCCCTCTCTCCCCGATAGATCAAGTCCTCTAGTTTTCAGCAGTGCTTAGGTGAAGCCCTGCTGGAATAGTTCCACCACCACCGCCACCACGCTGTCGCGCTGCCGGAGAACTCACCTACCTCTCTGCTCCCTCTTGCTAGATCAAGAAGGCGGAGATCGTCATCGAGCTGTACGTGTGCTGAACGCGGAGGTGCCGTCCGTTCGGTACTAGATCGTGATTGGATCGCGGGACGCTCGGCGATTTGGATCGCGAAGTCGTTCCACTACATCAACTGCGTTTCTTAATGCTTCCCGCTTAGCGATCTACAAGGCTATGTAGATCCACTCTCCCTCTCGTAGATGCTCATCACCTTGGATAGATCGTGCGTGTGCGTAGGAAAATTTTGTTTCCCATGCAACGTTCCCCAACAGTGGCATCATGAGCTAGGTCTATGTGTAGATGAGATCACGAGTAGAACACAAAGGAGTTTGTGGGTGTTGATATTCAGATTGCTTCCTCCCTTGGTCTTTTCTTGATTCGGCGGTATTGTGGGATGAAGCGGCCCGGACCAACATTACTCGTACGCTTACGAGAGACCGGTTCCATCAACTGACATGTAACTTCGTTGCATAAAGATGGCTGGCGGGTGTCTGTTTCTCCCACTTTAGTTGGATCGGATTCGACAAAGGCGGTCCTTGAGAAGGTTGAATAGCAATTTGTGTATCACCGTTGTGGTTTTTGCGTAGGTAAGAATAGTTCTTGCTAGATACCCGTAGCAGCCACGTAAAACTTGCAACAACAATTAGAGGACGTCTAACTTATTTTTGTAGGGTATGTTGTGATGTGATATGGCCAATTACAAGATGAGATATATGTGATGTATGGGATGATCGTGTATTGTATAGAATTTCATGACTTGCATGTCGATGAGTACGGCAACCGGCAGGAGCCATAGGGTTGTCTTTAATTATTTTCGCCGTTTTGCTTTACTTTATCGCTATGAGTTAGCAATAGTCGTGGAAGCAACAGTCGGTGCGACAACCTCATGGCGACACGTTGATGGATATCAAGATGATGGAGATCATGGTGTCATGCCGGTGACAATGGAGATCATGCCAGTGCTTTGGAGATGGAGATCAAAAGCACAAGTTCATGGCCATATCATGTCACTTATGATTTGCATGTGATGTTAATCCTTTTATGCATATTATTTTGCTTAGGACGACGGTAGCATTATAAGGTGATCCCTCACTAAAATTTCAAGATAAAATTGTGTTCTCCCCGAGTGTGCACCGTTGCGAAAGTTTGTCGTTTCGAGACACCACATGATGATCGGGTGTGATAGACTCTACGTTCGCATACAACGGGTGCAAGCCAGTGTTGCACAAGCAGAACACTCGGGTTAAACTTGACGAGCCTAGCATGTACAGACATGGCCTCGGAACACAAGAGACCGACAGGTCGAACATGAGTCATATAGTAGATATGATCAACATGAAGATGTTCACCATTGAAACCACCTCAACTCACGTGATGATCGGACTTGAGTTGGTGAATTTGGATCATGTGACACTCGAATGACCAGAGGGATGTCAATTTGAGTGGGAGTTTTTTAAAGTAATATGATTAACTAAACTCCTTATCTTGAACAATAGTCTCAGTTGTCTTTGCAAAATTTATGTTGTAGATCATGGCTTGCGCAGTAGCACCCTTGAATTTTAATGCGTTCCTAGAGAAAGCTAAGTTGAAAGATGATGGAAGTAACTTTGTGGACTGGGCCCGTAATCTAAGGATTATCCTTACGGCTTCCCAAAAGGCTTATGTCCTTGATGCACCGCTTGGTGATCCACCCGCTCCAGTAGAGTCTCCAGACGTTGCGAACGCCTGGCAGGCTTGTTCTGATGATTACTCAATGGTCCAATGTGCAATGTTGTATGGCTTAGAACCGGGACTTCAAAGACGTTTTGAACGTCGTGGAGCATATGATATGTTCCTAGAGTTGAAGTTTATCTTTCAGAAGAATGCCCGGATCGAGAAGTATAAGACCTCCGATAAGTTCTATGCCTGCAAAATGGAGGAGAATGGGTCTGTCAGTGAACACATACTCAAAATGTCTGGGTATTCCACTCGTCTGGCTGAATTGGGGATGCCCCTTCCAACAGAGGCGATCACTGACAGAGTTCTTCAATCATTGCCACCTAGCTACCAGAGCTTTGTGTTGAACTATAACATGCACGGGATGAACAAGTCAGTCGCCGAGCTGTTTGCGATGTTGAAAGTCGCTGAGTCTGAGATTCAGAAGGAGCATCAAGTGTTGATGGTCAATAAAATCACTAGTTTCAAGAAGAATGGCAAGGGTAAGAAGGGTAACTCCAATAAGAGTGGCAAAGCAGTTGCCCCTCCCATGAAGAAACCCAAGGCTGGACCCAAGCCAGAAACTAAGTGCTTTCATTGCAAGGGAACTGGTCACTGGAAGCGGAACATCCCCAAGTATTTGGCTGACTAGAAGGCGGCCAACAACAAACAAGGTATATATGATATACATGTTATTGATGTGTACCTTACCAGCTCTCCTTGTAGTGCCTGGGTATTTGATACCGGTGCGGTTGCTCACATTTGCAACTCAAAACAGGAACTGCGGAATAGACGGAGGCTGGCAAAGGACGAAGTGACGATGCGCGTGGGAAATGGTTCCAAGGTTGATGTGATCGCCGTCGGCATGCTCGCTCTTCGATTACCATCGGGATTAGTGATGAACCTGAATAATTGTTATTTAGTGCATGTGTTAAGCATGAACATTATATCTGGATCTTGTTTATTGCGAGACGGTTACTCATTTAAATCAGAGAATAATGGTTGTTCTATTTACATGAGTAATATCTTTTATGGTCATGCACCCAATGTGAGGGGTTTATTCCTATTGAATCTCGATAGTGATGATACACATGTTTATAACATTGATGCCAAAAGATGTAGAGTTGATAATGATAGTACCAATTTCTTGTGGCACTGCCGTTTAGGTCATATTGGTGTAAAACGCATGAAGAAGCTCCATGCTGATGGACTTTTGGAGTCATTTGATTTTGAATCACTTGACACATGTGAACCATGCCTCATGGGCAAGATGACTAAAACCCCATTCTCTTGAACAATGGAACGGGCAAGTGACTTGTTGGAAATCATACATACTGATGTGTGCGGTCCGATGAGCATTGAGGCGCGCGGTGGATATTGTTATTTTCTCACCTTCACTGATAACTTAAGTAGATATGGGTATATTTACTTAATGAAACACAAGTCTGAAACATTTGAAAAATTCAAGCAATTTCAGAGTGAAGTTGAGAATCATCGTAACAAGAAGATTAAATTCCTGCGATCTGATCGAGGAGGAGAATATCTGAGTTATGAGTTTGGCAGTCACTTTAGACAGTGTGGAATTGCTTCACAATTGACACCGCCTGGAACACCATAGCGTAATGGTGTGTCCGAACGTCGTAATCGAACCTTATTGGATATGATGCAATCTATGATGTCTCTTGCTGATTTTCCACTATTGTTTTGGGGTTATGCATTAGAGACAGCTGCATTCACTTTAAATAGGGCACCATCGAAATCCGTTGAGATGACGCCATATGAACTGTGGTTTGGCAAGAAGCCAAAGTTGTCGTTTCTTAAAGTTTGGGGATGTGATGCTTATGTCAAAAAGCTTCAACCTGAAAAGCTGGGACCCAAAGCGGAGAAATGCGTCTTCATAGGATACCCAAAAGAGAAAGTTGGGTATACCTTCTAACTCAAAACTGAAGGCAAAGTGTTTGTTGCTAAAAACGGAACATTTCTTGAGAAAGAGTTTCTCTCGAAAGAATTGAGTGGGAGGAAAATAGAACTTGATGAGGTTGTTAAACCTTTATTTCAACCTGAGAGTAGCGCAGCGTAGAAAGATGTTTCTGTGGAGCCTACATCGGTTGAAGAGGAAGTTAATGATGATGATCATGAAGCTTCGGATCAAGTTGTATCGAACCTCGTAGGTCGACAAGGACGCGTACTGCTCCAGAGTGGTACGGCAACTCTGTCTTACAGGTCATGTTGTTGGACAATGATGAACCTACGAGCTATGGAGAAGTGATGATGGGACCGTATTCCGAGAAATGGTTAGATGCCATGAAATCCGAGATGGAATCCATGTATGAAAACAAAGTATGGGCTTTGGAAGTATTACCTGAAGGGCGTAAGGCCATTCAGAACAAATGGATCTTTAAGAGGAAGACGGACGCGGACGGTAATGTCACCGTCTATAAAGCTCAACTTGTGGCAAAGGGTTTTTCACAAGTTCAAGGAGTTGACAACGATGAGACCTTCTCACCCGTAGCGATGCTTAAGTCCGTCAGAATCATGTTAGCAATAGCTGCCTTTTTCGATTATGAAATTTGGCAGATGGATGTCAAAACAACGTTCCTTAACGGTTTCCTTAAGGAAGAGTTGTATATGATGCAACCTGAAGGTTTTGTCGATCCAGAGAATGCTGACAAAGTTTGCAAACTGCAGCGATCCATTTATGGACTGGTGCAAGCATCTCAGAGTTGGAATCTTCGCTTTGATGAGGTGATCAAAGCATTCGGGTTTATACAAGTTTACGGAGAAGCTTGTATTTACAAGAAAGTGAGTGGGAGCTCTATAGCGTTTCTAATATTATATGTGGATGACATATTGCTGATTGGAAACAATATAGAAATGTTGGAAAGCGTGAAGGAATATTTGAACAAGAGTTTTTCAATGAAGGACCTAGGAGAAGCTGCTTTCATATTAGGCATCAAGATCTATAGAGATAGATCGAGACGCTTAATAGGACTTTCACAGAGCACATACCTTGACAAAGTTTTGAAGAAGTTCAAAATGGATCAGTCCAAGAAGGGGTTCTTGCCTGTTTTGCAAGGTGTGAAGTTGAGTAAGACTCAATGCCCAGTGACTGCAGAAGATAGAGAAAAGATGAGTGTCATCCCCTATGCTTCAGCCATAGGCTCTATCATGTATGCAATGCTGTGCACAAGACCCGATGTCAGCCTTGCCATAAGTATGGCCGGAAGGTTTCAAAGTGATCCAGGAATGGAACACTGGACGGCGGTCAAGAATATCCTGAAGTACCTGAAAAGGACTAAGGACATGTTTCTCGTTTATGGAGGTGATCAAGAGCTTGTCGTAAAGGGTTATGTCGATGCAAGCTTTGACACTGATCTGGATGACTCCAAGTCTCAAACCGGATACGTATTTATTCTTAAAGGGGGTGCGGTAAGCTGGTGCAGTTCCAAGCAAAGCGTGGTAGCTGATTCTACATGCGAAGCGGAGTACATCGCTGCCTCGGAGGCGGCGAAGGAAGGTGTCTGGATGAAGGAGTTCATGACAGATCTTGGAGTAGTGCCTAGTGCACTAAACCCAATGACTCTGTTCTGTGACAACACTGGTGCCATTGCTCTAGCCAAGGAACCAAGGTTTCACAAGAGGACCAGACACATAAAGCGACGTTTCAATTTCATCCGCGATTACATCAAGGAGGACGACATAAATATTTGCAAAGTGCACATGGATCTAAATGTTGCAGATCTGATGACTAAACCTCTTCCAAGGGCTAAACATGATCAACACCAGAACTGTATGGGTGTTAGATTCATTACAATGTAAATCACATAGTGATGTGAGCTAGATTATTGACTCTAGTGCAAGTGGGAGACTGTTGGAAATATGCCCTAGAGGCAATAATAAAAGTAGTTATTATTATATTTCCTTGTTCATGATAATCGTTTATTATCCATGCTATAATTGTATTGATTGGAAACTCAATTGCATGTGTGGATACATAGACAACACTGTGTCCCTAGTATGCCTCTAGTAGACTAGCTCGTTGATCAAAGATGGTCAAGGTTTCCTAGCCATAGACATGAGATGTCATTTGATAACGGGATCACATCATTAGGAGAATGATGTGATGGACAAGACCCAAACTATGAACGTAGCATATGATCGTGTCAGTTTATTGCTATTGTTTTCTGCATGTCAAGTATCTGTTCCTATGACCATGAGATCATGCAACTCACTAACACTAGAGGAATACCTTGTGTGTATCAAACGTCACAACGTAACTGGGTGACTATAAAGATGCTCTACAGGTATCTCCGAGGGTGTCTGTTGAGTGGGCATGGATCAAGACTGGGATTTGTTACTCAGTGTGACGGAGAGGTATCTCAGGGCCCACTCGGTAATACAACATCATAACAAGCCTTGTAAGCAATGTGACTAAAGTGTTAGCCACGGGATCTTGTATTACGGAACGAGTAAAGAGACTTGCCGGTAACAAGATTGAACTAGGTATAGAGATACCGACGATCGAATCTCGGGCAAGTAACATACCGAAGAACAAAGGGAACAACATACGGGATTAACTGAATCCTTGACATAGAGGTTCAATCGATAAAGATCTTCGTAGAATATGTAGGAACCAATATGGGCATCCAGTTCCCGCTATTGGTTATTGACCGTAGAGGTGTCTCGGTCATGTCTACATAGTTCTCGAACCCGCAGGGTCTGCACACTTAAGGTTCGGTGACGTTTCGGTAATGTTGAGTTATGTATGTTGGTGGCCGAAGGTTGTTTGGATTCCCGGATGAGATCCCGGACGTCACGAGGAGCTCCGGAGGTAAAGATTGATATATAGGAAAGTGGTGTTTGAACTCCGAAAAAGTTTCGGGCATTTCTGGGAGTGTACCGGGAGTGACGAATGGGTTCCAGGGGTCCACCAAGTGGGCCCACCACACCCCAAGTGGGTCACATGGACCTGAGGGTGGCGCACCAGCCCCTGGTGGGCTGGGAGGCCGGCCCAAGAAGGCCTATGAGGCAGGACTTGTGGGAAAGGGAAAGTCCAAGTGGGGGAAGGGAAGGAATCCTACTAGGAGTAGGATTGGAGGTGGACTCCTCCACCTCCTCCTCCTTGCGGCCGACTCCTAGGAGGAGCCCTAGGCCGGCCAGCCCCTCCCCTCCCTCCTTTATATACTAGAGGGGAGAGAGGGCAGTAGCACAAGAAACTCAAGCCATAGTGCAGCCCTCTCTCCCCAATAGATCAAGTCCTCTAGTTTTCAGCAGTGCTTAGGCGAAGCCCTGCTGGAATAGTTCCACCACCACCGCCGCCGCGCCGTTGCGCTGTCGGAGAACTCACCTACCTCTCCGCTCCCTCTTGCTGGATTAAGAAGGCGGAGATCGTCATCGAGCTGTACGTGTGTTGACCGCGGAGGTGCCGTCCGTTCGGTACTAGATCATGATTGGATCGCGGGACGCTCGGCGATTTGGATCGCGAAGACGTTCGACTACATCAACCGCGTTTCTTAACGCTTCCCGCTTAGCGATCTACAAGGGTATGTAGATCCACTCCCCCTCTCGTAGATGCTCATCACCATGGATAGATCTTGCGTGTGCGTAGGAAAATTTTGTTTCCCATGCAATGTTCCCCAACACAAGCCACGTCACGCCTCCACCTCACTTCGACTTAGGCCCGGATGGCTACTATGGATGGTGATTACCAAGCTAGTCCAAAAGCCTAAGCTTGGGGGAGTACGTATTTCCACCGACATTACATTCATGTTCACACACCTCATTCCAGTTGCCGGTGTTCATACTTTTTCATTGTAATATCCATGCTAGATTTATTTTCTCGTTCTCTTCTTGCCGGTTTGAAAAACTTTGAGAAAATCCAAAAAGATTTCTCGCTTCTTCTTCTACTTGTTGGGAGCTTTCCCGTGTAAGTAGTTTTTCTCGTTTTTTGTTTTTTCCCTCTTTAAATTGCTTTCTTCAAGAAAAACCAAAAACTCCAAAAATATTTTAGTGTGTTTCTCTGAAATTCCTTTCCTTTTACTTGATTCGTACCGAGGAGAAGACCACAATGAAAATGTTGAGTGGCTCTCATATGCACTATTGTAAATCTAACAAAGAGACCATGTTACTCTGTCTTCTCCTCCTGAATAAATTGTTTGCAGATTCCAGCTTAGTCCACGACACTCTTGCACTATTATTACTTTCATATAATTTGGTCGTGCAAGTGAAAGACAACAATGACGATATTTGATGAAGTGACTGTGGCAGAGAAAAGCGGGTATGAACTCAACTTGTTTTTGTTATTGTAAATATGTTTAGCCTAGTATCCTTGATTCAGCATATTATGATCAAACATGTTTGCAATGACAATTAGAGATTATAGTTGCCCATGCCATGCTTAAGTAGCTAGGAGTGGATAATGATTTATCTTGGATGTCAACATGCATTAAAATGATTGTGATGTGGTATGATGATATGGTATCCTCCTCTGAATGTTTCAAGTGGCTTGACTTGGCACATGTTCACGCATGTAGTTGAATCAAAACCAACATAGCCTTCATGGTATTTATGTTCATGGTGTCCATATCCTACTCATGCTAGTATTCAATTTGGATTATTCGTAATGCATGTTCATGACCGTTTTCGCTCTCTAGCTGGACGCTTCTCAATCTATTTGCTAGCCTTCGCCTGTACTAAGCAGGAACACTGCTTGTGCATCAAAATCCTTAAACCAAAGTTATTCCAGATGAGTCCACTATATCTACCTATATGCGGTATTACCCTGCCGTTTCAAGTAAATTTGCATGTGCCACCTCTAAAAATTCAAATGAACATATGTTTTGTATGCCTGGACCGCTCATGGAGCGACAGGGGGCGGTCAGTATCTTCCATGTTAAGCAGGTTAATCTCATGATGTGTGTTTATTCACTTGTCCTTGCACGAGAGGGGCGGTAATAGGGATTCCCAGTCCCGAAATCAAAAATTACAAATAATTAAACAAAACTCCCCCAGGAATGTTGTTGGTATGGACGGTACCCATGGATTCGGCTAGCCGTGGAATGTGATTGTTGGTGGAGGGGGAGTAAACCTTTACTTTTACCGCTTGGGAACCTCCGCTAATGTGTTTAGCATGGAAGATATTGATAACTCTTGGTCGTAACGTTGACAGGAAGGGTGTACCTCCCAAAATTATATCTATCTCTGTTCAAGCTTTGAGCTCTGGCACCTCTGCAAATCCATGCTTCCCTCTGCGAAGGGACTATCTATTTGCTTTTATGTTGAGTCATCACCTTCTCAAATAAGCGCCAGACCTGAGAGCACTATTGTCATCTTCATGCATTGTGTATAGTTAATGTTGGGTGCAGCATGACTGGATCTTTTCTACCATGAATTACAATGTTTAGTCGCTGCTTGAACTTTGGAGGTGCTCTGCATTTATGTTTTGCGGTCTCAGAAAGCGCTAGCGAGGTACCACTGTTGTCATATTATATCATGATTGTTTTGACAAAGTGTTGGCGCTTGAGATATTTTATTATTGCTCGCTAGTTGTTTATGCCATTGATATGAGTTAATATAATTTCTAAGAGTTATTGCTGGCATGGTTAGTCATAATCTTTGCTGAAAACCTGGGTGCTACTTAAGCATATATATGTAAACAAGAACAAAAGAGTTCGTAAAAGTTTTTCTTTATCACTTTCAGTTTGTCAACTGAATTGCTTGAGGACAAGTAATGGGTTAAGCTTGGGGGAGTTGATACGTCTCCGTCGTATCTACTTTTCCTCACACTTTTGCCCTTGTTTTGGACTCTAATTTGCATGATTTGAATGAAACTAACCCGGACTGACGCTGTTTTCAACAGAACTACCATGGTGTTGTTTTTGTGCAGAAATAAAAGTTCTCGGAACTGGAGGAAACTTTTTGGAGACTTATTTTACAATAAATAAAAAATACTAGAGCCAAGAACCACCGGAGGGGGGCCTGGCTGGGCACAAGACACCAGGGCACGCCGCCCCCTCCCCCCCCCCCCCCCGGCGCGCCCTGGTGGGTTGTGCCCATCTCGTGGCCCCACTGACCCTAATTCTGACGCTATAAAATCCTATTTTTGGAGAAAAAATCAGAGAGAAAGTTTCATCGCGTTTTACGATACGGAGCCGCCGCCACCTCCTGTTCTTCATCGGGAGGCCAGATCTGGAGGCCGTTTGGGGCTCCGGAGAGGGGAATCTTTGGTCTTCGTCATCATTGTCGGTGTTAAAACCGGCAGATCTCGGGTAGGGGGTCCCGAGCTGTGAGTTTAGGATCGATGGGTAACAAGGGACGAAGGAGACGATGTTTACCCAGGTTCGGGCCCTCCTATGGAGGTAAAACCCTACGTCCTGCTTGATTGTATTGATGTGTATGAAGATTACAGAGTCGATCTACCTCGAGATCAAGTAGCCAAAACCCTAGATGACCTTGTCTGCTCTCTACGATATAAACCCCCTGATTTATATAGACACCGGGGGTACCTAGGGTTTACACATGATAAGTCTCCAGCCAGAAGTAAAGACGCTGATCCTCTCATCTTGACTAGGAGCGCACGCCGCGTCTTCGGAGGTTTCCTTCTAGAATACGGGGTCGTCACATATCGCGGCCCTTCCTGCGATAATCAGAGAGCGGCCCACCAAGCCGGACTATGAAAGACAGGCCGGCGGCCCGAGGACCCCTTAGTCCAGGACTCCCTCAGTAGCCCCCGAACTAGCCCCCAACACTAGGGGTCATGACACTAGCAGCTTCACGTGATCAGAGTCTTCGGCTTGCGAGGTGAGTTCTTTTCCCCCTTTATGATCGGCTGGCTCTAGTCCGGCCGCCAATGGCATGTAGTTTTCCGAACATGTAGTTATCCGGACGCCATAAGTCGCTTAACCTCAAAGGCCGAATGTCAAAGTGTGAACAATATTTCCTGACAACCTTTCTGACGAAGGTTCGTGCCTATCACGACCGCTGAGCCGGTTACAAAGACTCGATTCGCGGTTCGAGGCCGTTTCTCCATTGGCACGTCTTATCAACGTGTAGATCGTGTCCCGTTTCTTACGGGATATGATTAATCCCCTGGGTTATCCCACGTGCGCATAACGGCACGATTGTTTCAGGAAGTGGCGAGGCCTGCGGCACAGTAAAAGGGAGGCTCTTGGTATTACGGCACCCCATAAAAGGGAGAAAACCCCCAAGGCCTATTCACGCTCCAAATTTGCACCCTTTGCCTCCTCAACCTTCCCAAGCTCCGAGAGCCCAGATCCCGTTCTTCTTCAATCTTCCCTCCGAGTTCGGCCATGGCCGGTTCAGGCTCCATGGGCAAGTGGGAGGCCTCCTCCGTCACCGACAATGACATTCGGGAGCTAAAGTGTGCCGGCTACCTCTCTGCCAACATCGCCCACCGCGCTCCAGAGGTGAATCAGGTGGTTCCCACACCGAAGCCGAGCGAGAGGGTGGTGTTCGTCCCGCATTTCATTCGGGGACTGGGCTTTCCGCTCCACCCCTTCGTCAGGGGCCTCATGTTCTTTTATGGGTTAGATGTCCGTGATCTCCCCCCAAACTCCTTCATGCATATCTCGGAGTTCATCATCGTTTGCGAAGCCTTCCTGCGGATATAGCCGCACTTCGGCCTGTGGCTCAAAGTGTTCAACGTCAAGCCGAAGACAGTTGTGGGCGCGCATGCGGATTGTGGAGGGGTAGTAATCAGCAAGCTACCCCGTGTCGAGTGGGCGGACGACACCTTTATCGACACGGTCAAGATCTGGCAAAAGGAACGGTTCTACATCACTGAACCAAGGAGCACGGACTGGGTGGCACCTACCGAGTTCAGATCTGGACCCCCCGCGAGGCTAACCCCGTGTCTCAAGAAAGGCCTTGACTGGGGGTCGGCCGTAGAGGTAAAATCGCTGTAGAAGCGTATCTCCACAATGATTGAGGCCAAAATCGAGCTGGTCAACGTAATCCAGGTCATGCTCTGCCGCCGTCTCCTCCCCTGCCAGCACCGGGCCTCCCCAATGTGGGCTTACCAGCTTGAGGACCCGGCCACCGTGCGTCAATTCTTCCGCACTACCCACGAGAAATTGTGGAAAGTGTTATTCAAGCCCCAGAAGAGCTGGCCGGCCGAGGAGGAGGACACTGGTCTTGACGCCGAAACCCCTCCTACCAAGGTATGATAAAACTATAATTCTCTGGCTTCGTTTTTTGACAAAGAGCTGAAACCCTTTCTCCCTCATCTTCACAGAAATGGCCGAGCAAGGCCGTGCAAATTGACTGTCCGGCCCCGCAGCCCGAAGACCCTTGGTCGGACCTGTTGACGGAGATGCTCGTCATGGCGCCGTATTCGGCGCCAGAGAAGAAGGAGAAGGAGAAGAAAGGGGAGAAGAAGGAGGCCCGAGAGGGTCTTTGTCTAAGGGGTCTTCCGGACACAAAGTCCGAGGAGACCCATGCCTTTTCCACTCATGAGGAAGAGCACGAGGACGAAGGGGAGTTCGACTCCCCCCTCACAAGGAAAAGGGCGGCGTCAGCGGACGCCGCGGAGGACCTACCTCCTCCTGCCCCGAAGAGGACATGCCGGACAACGGCAGTCCTGGCCGACGATAGCTCGGACTCCGATAAGGAGTCTGAGGCTTTTGAAAAGGTTCCCCGAAGGAACCCAAGGGTGAAGCCCCCAGCCCAGAGGTATGAATCCGAAGACCCTCTAGGTCACTTACATAGAGCTTTTAATGCTAAATGGGCGAACGTCTTTCAATTTGCAGCCCACCACGCGATCTCCCCACCGACAAAATCTCGGACGGGGAGTCTCTGCCCGCCAACCTGGCGGAAAGCGGGACTGCGTCACATCCTACGCCTCCTAAGGTCTCGAAGGAGGCTAAGGAGGTGTTATCGCGACAGGCTCCTCCTGAATCGAACACCGGCGGCGGGGGTGATGATATTATGGCTGAGATTAATACCTCGGCCGCCGATGACCAGGAAGCGGAACATCTCCTGGCAACTAAAAAGGGGGGACGAAGTCCGGTCCAGTCCCCTCCGAGGACATCTCCAGAGCGCTATATGCCTCAGGAGCTGCCAGCCCAATCCCCCACCGGAGGGAGGGTTGGGAGGTCACCACCGGTGCCTGTGACGCCCGCAATTTCGACCGTACGCTAAACATACATGCAATGCGTACGACCAAGATTAGGGACTCACTGATTGATATCACAACACAACACTAGACACAAATTAAAGTCATACAGCTTCATATTACAAGACAGGGGCCTCGAGGGCTCGAATACAGAGCTCGACAAGCACGAGTCAGCGGAAGCAAATAATATCTGAGTACACACATAAGTTAGACAAGTTTTGCCTTAAGAAAGCTAGCACAAACATAAGCCGCGGATCGAAAGAGGCGAGGCCTCCTGCCTGGGAACCTCCTAACCACTCCTGAGCATCGGCACTCTCCACGTAGTATTAGGCTCCAGCGGTGGTGTAGTAGTCGTCTTCGGCGTACTCCATCTCCTGGGCTCCAACGTCTGAACGCAGAATCGTATCGAGGGGGAAAGAGAAAGCAAAGCAGCGGTGAGTACTCATCCAAAGTACTCGCAAGACTGACATCAGAACTATGCTAAGTATGCATCAGTATCAAGGAATGGGGTTATATCTGGACTGACTGCAGAAAGCAAGAATGAGGGGGAAGGCCTAGTCCTATCGAAGACTAGCATCTTCAGCATCTTGCAGCATTAGAAGAGAGTAGACTGGTATCTCATATATAGTCATATTATTGTAGCAATTTTATTAAGTAACCACGCCCAGAGATTCTTCCTCGACTCCCTGGGAGGAAGCAATCTCGGAGCCAACATTCATTTCAATTCAAAGTCACAGTTATAGTTGTATAAGGTCAAGGTACAACTCCAAGTCGTCCTGTTACCATGGACACGGCTATTCGGATAGATATCCCTGCAGGGGTGCACCACATTTCAAACACGCCTGATCACCTCCGGCTGGACACACTTTCCTGGGTCATGCCCGGCATCGGGATATCAGCACGTCGTCGCCCCACGTAGGCTCAACAGAGAGGCCAACCCACCGGTCTAAATCCTAAGCACACAGGGGTCGTGGGCCCACTTGCCCTACGCACTCCTGCACGATGCGTGGGCGGCCGAGGTCAGCCCTAGTACACTCTAGTCCAAGAGCTGCACCGTCCAGGCCACTCGGGCGCGCCGCTCCATTGCTGACGTCCGAAGAGCTTCGGCTGATACAACGACGCGGAGTACCCATAACTTCTCCCAGGCGATGGTTTGGTGCTTAAAAAGGCCAACGACCCAACTCAGATCAAATACCCAACCCATTAGCATTTTATTAATGCGGGGGAAGCGCGACCCATGAAGTGCGGTCCCGTCGCCCCGTTTCGAGGATGTGTGGCAAGGGCCTCTCCTGCCCGTCCACGCCTCATCATCATCAAACCGTGGGTACCCCTCAGGGCCGACCCATCTCCAACATGTTTCTATAACCAGGTCATAGTAACTGTGTGTATAAAACATCAAGACAGAACCTGAGGAATCACCCTCAAAGGGCCCCGCTCGATGAAACCGTCAAGGTGGACTTAGAGGAATCACCCTCGAGGGTCCCACACTTGAGGGGTTGCACGACAGAGTCATCGTTGGGAGTGGTGAAGGAGGAATCACCCTCGATAACCACGACCGACTAGCTGCACCACAGAGTTAGCATCATGAGTACTTCATGAGGTGTCACCCTCGGTACTCGATAGTAACTCTGCAGAGTCGTACAACTAAGGGGTGTGCGGTGATGTGAGGGGCCTGGCTTGTCCGTCAGTTGACCGAGTCTTCGAGTCGTCGAGTCGTCGATGAAGAAGCAGGGGCAACTGGGACTAAGGGGTCACTGGGTGTTCACTGATCAACCTACACTAAGCAGTTGATATGATTGCAGGTATAGTAGCAGTTTATCAAAAACAGGCTATGAATCAGAATATGAGCTAACTAATATAGTAGCAAAATCTAATGCAAGGATAAGAGAGAAAGGAACTGGGCGATATCGGAATGCTCAAGGGGGGTTGCTTGCCTTGCTGCTCTGCTGCAAAGGCCTGATCGTCAACGGTGTAGTCGTACCCGGCAGCAGCGTCAGTCTCGGGGTCTACCGGTAAGAAGAGGGGGGAGAAACAATAAATATAAAGCAGACAAATGCATCACGATGCATGACATGGCAATATGCAGAACTAGGCATGCACTAACGCAGTATTACACGTCGCAGATGGGTCGGAAGATTATCTCACGATATTTTCCGGGTCTCGGGCTATTACCGGACATGCGAAAATGATGGAAAAGTTCCATGTTCGCTATGCTAGGGGCACGTGACAGACTAACGGACTGCGTATTGGGATTCGTGGGGTTTTTCTGAACAACATTCATGTATAAAGTATTTTCATCTGAGTTACGGTTTATTTTATATTAATTTTTAAGGTTTTATTAATATTCAAAAATTAAAATAGATTATTTTTAAACCAATAAACAGAATTATGACATCAGCATGATGTCATGCTGACATCAGCAGTCAACAGGGTTTGACTGGTCAAACTAACCAGTGGGCCCCACATGTCAATGACACAGTTTTAATTAAATCTTAATCTAATTAAACAATTAATTAGGTGGGGTGGGACCCACCTGTCATTCACTGACTAATTTAATTAATTAATTAAACAAGTTAATTAATTAACAGAGTGGTTATTTAGTCTAATTAATCTTAATTAAACTTATTAATTATTTAATTAACTAATTAATTATTTTAATAATTAATTACTTTTAACTAATTATTATTTATTTATTTTTATTTCCATTTTCATTTATCTATTTCTTTTTTTATTTAGTTTAGAGGGCGTGGGGCCCCTCTGTCATCCGCAGCGGGAGGGGGGTTAGTGGGGGGTTAATCCCCCCACTAAACCGGATCGGGCCCGGGGAGTCTGGGGCACGGGCACGCCGGCATAAGGAACCGGCGGCCAAGGGCGGTGCGGCCGGTGGGCGGGGGCGTAGCCACGGCGGTCAGCGGCGGCTATCGGTGGCGGCGATGCTCGGCGCGCGCGGTCGCGACGATGGGAGCGAGCACGGCCATGCGCGGCGGTGTGCGGCACGAGCGATCTGGGGCATGGGCGGCGCGGCGGTGGCCGGCGCGGGCAGCAGTGAGGGCCGCGGGAGGGCGCGGTGGCCGGAGGGAGAGAGGAGAAGGGGAGGAGGGAAGCCCCGGGGGCTCACATCGCGCGCGGGAGGGGATGGAAGTGGGCGCGAGGGGGCCGGCGGTGAGGAGACGATGACGGTGGGGAAGGTGCCGGCGGGGTGCGGGCCGGCGGGGCGGCGCCGGCTTTGGTCGGGGTAGGAGGGGCAGGAGGTGGTGACGGCGACGAGAAGGCGGAAGCAGGCCAGGGAGGGTCCGACGGCGACGGGGGCGACCAGGCGCCGGCGAGGAGACGACGGCGTGGGGCGGCGGCGTCGGCAGCCCCGATCCTGATCTGGATCGGGGGGGGGGGGAGAGCGAGCGGGGTGGGGGGAAGTGAGCGAGGGGGTGTCGGTGGGGGGTTGTGGGGGGGGGGGGGTTGTCCCCAGGGGCGCTGGGGTGGGCCGGTTGGCCCAGTTGGGCCAGCCCGGCTGGGTCGAGGCCCAGGGGGGAGGGGGCTGTTTTTTTATTCATTTATTTATTTAGACTTTCTGTTTCTTTTTATTTTAGCTTTATTTCTCCTTAATAAAAGTGTGTAAAAGGCTCCAATAAATACCTTGCAATATTCTGCAAGGCCACACACAGTTTGAGGAATTTTTAAATTGATTTGGAAATTTACATAATTCAAAAAGGGCATTTAATAATTTATCTGTCCTCTGTTTTATTTAATTTGAGGCACCAAAACACTTTGCAAAAAGTTGGTTATAATTTGAATATTACCAGGGGACTATTTGAAACCCATTCATGATTTTTATTTTCAGGTTTGCAAAACTTTCAAAACCACTTTTCAATTGAATTTTGAATTGGATAAGAATTTGAATTTGCATTTGATTTCAATAGTGACCATAATTGAATTAGCAAAATGGATTAGCCTAATCCCCAGATTACTGTAGCTTGATTACAGAGATTACTGTAGCAGTTAATCCAGGGTGTCACAACTCTCCCCTACTAAAAAAGAATTCTCGTCCCGAGAATTAAGAAGTAGAAGGAAAGAGCCCGGGGTATTCTGCACGAAGATGGTCTTCGCGTTCCCAAGTGGCTTCATCTTCAGAATGATTTGCCCACTGCACTTTGAAGAACTTGGTAACCTTCTGATGAGTCCGACGTTCAGTTTCATCGAGAATGCGGACTGGTTGCTCTTTGTAAGAGAGGTCCTGTTGCAGTTCAAGCATATCATGATCCACTGCTCGGATAGGATCCTTGGAGCAGCGACGAAGCTGTGACACATGGAACACATCGTGAACCTGAGAAAGGTTTGGCGGTAGTTCCAGTTGATATGCCACCTTACCACGCCTTTCGAGAACAGTGAAAGGACCAATATATCGAGGAGCCAGCTTGCCCTTGATCCCAAAACGGTGTGTACCTCTCATTGGCGTGACTCGAAGATAAGCCTTTTCGCCAGGTTGATAGACCATATCTTGGTGATGACGGTCATACTGACTCTTCTGACGAGACTGAGCAGCCTTCAGATTTGCATGAATAATGCGGACTTGATCTTCGGCATGTTGGATAATATCTGGACCGATAAGTGTACGTTCCCCAGTTTCTGACCAATTCAGAGGAGTCCGACACTTACGTCCATATAACACTTCAAAGGGAGCCATCTCCAGACTAGCTTGATAGCTATTGTTGTAGGAGAACTCAGCATACGGGAGAGATTCCTCCCATTTCTTGCCGAAAGAAATGACACAAGCTCGAAGCATGTCTTCGAG
Organism: Elymus sibiricus; assembly: GCA_039707655.1. Lineage (NCBI taxonomy): Eukaryota > Viridiplantae > Streptophyta > Magnoliopsida > Poales > Poaceae > Elymus > Elymus sibiricus. The sequence continues at coordinate 306,286,968 of CM077671.1, forward strand.
AATTTGGTTGACTCTTTCAACTTGTCCCTGGGATTGAGGGTGAAAAGTGGTGCTGAAGGACAAATGAGTTCCCATAGCTTCCTGGAAACTTGCCCAGAATCTTGAAGTGAATAAACTGCCACGGTCTGAACTAATCACCAATGGAATACCGTGGAGCGAAACAACTCTGGACATGTAAAGATCTGCTAGCTGACTAGCAGTAATAGTTTCCTTGACAGCCAGAAAATGTGCAACTTTGGACAGTCGGTCAATGACGACAAGAATAGCATCATTACCTTTCTGCGATCTGGGAAAACCAGTGACGAAGTCCATTTCAACATGGTCCCATTTCCATTCAGGAACCATAATAGGTTGCAGAGTTCCGGCAGGCCTTTGATGTTCTGCTTTGATACGACGGCAAACATCACATTCAGCAACATAGCGAGCAATGTCTTGCTTCATGTTAGACCACATGAATCTTCGATGAATGTCTTGGTACATCTTGGTACTACCAGGATGAATAGACAGCGGAGTGTCATGTGCTTCCTTCATGACCTCCTGAGTCAAATCATTGTTTTCCTCCTTACTCGGTACCACTAGGCGGCCTTTGAAGTACAAAGCGCCATCCTCAGCAATAGTGAAGGATGAGGGCTTTCCTTCTGCAAGATTGAATTTAATCCTCTCGACCTCATTGTCACACTTCTGGATCCACTTGATGACGTCCACAAGATCTGGTTTAGCAACCAGGGTATTAAGAGAACCCTGGGAAACAACGTGGAGGTTCATTTTGTAGGACCCTTCAGGAGGGGGAGCGAGATAACCCTGAGGAACAATATGGAAGTTCAGCTTGCGAAATTCTTCTTGAAGAAGGGGGTGAACCTTATGAACATGGAGGTGGTTGCAATAGGACTTGCGGCTCAAGGCATCAGCCATCACATTAGCCTTGCCTAGTGTATAAGAAATACCCACATTGTAATCTGCTATGCGCTCCATCCATGTCTGTTGACGGAGGATCAGATCTGGCTGAGTAAACAGGTACTTCAGATGCTTGGTACTACAACAATGGGGATGTTGTTGAAAATATGCCCTAGAGGCAATAATAAATTGGTTATTATTATATTTCCTTGTTCATGATAATCGTTTATTATCCATGCTATAATTGTATTGATTGGAAACTCAAATACATGTGTGGGTACATAGACAACACTGTGTCCCTAGTATGCCTCTAGTTGACTAGCTCGTTGATCAAAGATGGTTAAGGTTTCCTAGCCATTGACATGAGATGTCATTTGATAACGGGATCACATCATTAGGAGAATGATGTGATGGACAAGACCCAAACTGTAAACGTAGCATTTGATCATGTCAGTTTATTGCTATTGTTTTCTGCATGTCAAGTATCTGTTCCTTTGACCATGAGATCATGCAACTCACTGACACCGGAGGAATACCTTGTGTGTATCAAACGTCGCAACATAACTGGGTGACTATAAAGGTGCTCTACAGGTATCTCCGAGGGTGTCTGTTGGGTTGGCATGGATCAAGACTGGGATTTGTTACTCCGTGTGACGGAGAGGTATCTCAGGGCCCACTCGGTAATACAACATCACATTGAGCCTTGCAAGCAAAGTGACTAAAGAGTTAGCCACAGGATCTTGTATTACGGAACGAGTAAAGAGACTTGCCGGTAACGAGATTGAACTAGGTATAGTGATACCAACGATCGAATCTCGGGCAAGTAACATACCGAAGAACAAAGGGAACAGCATACGGGATTAACTGAATCCTTGACATAGAGGTTCGACCGATAAAGATCTTCGTAGAATATGTAGGAGCCAATATGGGCATCCAGGTCCCGCTATTGGTTATTGATCGTAGAAGTGTCTCGGTCATGTCTACATAGTTCTTGAACCCGCAGGGTCTACACACTTAACGTTTGGTGACGATTAGTATAATTGAGTTATTATGTTGGTGACCGAAAGTTGTTCAGAGTCTCGGATAAGATCCCGGACATGACGAGGATCTCCGGAAGAGTCCGGAGGTAAAGATTGATATATGTGATAATAGTTTTTTGATCTCCGGAAGAGTTCCGGAGTTCACCGGAATGGGTTCCGGATGTTTACCGAAGTGTTCGGGTGCAGCAACACTTTATATGGGCCAAAGGGATTAAGCCCACGAGGTATTGGAAAGTGCAAAAAGTAGTTTTGCTGCCGCGTAAGCGGTACTACCGTTTTGTGAAGCGGTACTACCGCCCAAGCGGTACTACCGCTTGTGTGAAGCGGTACTACCGCCCAAGCGGTACTACCGCTTGTGTGAAGCGGTACTACCGCCCAAGCGGTACTACCGCTTGTGTTAAGCGGTACTACCGCTTGTGCGCGGTACTGTAGGGATCCGAGTTGGACTCTTTCCCTGCGGGCCAAACCGACCTTGTGCGGGCAAAACCGACCTGGAGGAGGCTTTTACTCCAAGTTTAGACCCCAAGGCTCAACATATAAATAGAGGGGCAGGGCTAGCACACGAGATACATCAAGATTTCCCCAAGCCGTGTGCGGCAACCCTAACCCTCTAGTTCCTCCGTCATAATCTCCGTAGCGCTTGGCGAAGCCCTACAGAGATTGTTCCTCACCACCATCACCACGCCGTCGTGCTGCTGTAACTCAACCACTACTTCACCATCGCTCGCTGGATCGAGGAGGTGAAGGCGTCATCAAGCCGTACGTGTGTTGAACGCGGAGGTGCCGTCCGTTCGGCGCTAGTTCGTGATCGGATCGAGGGACGACTTGCGATTTGGATCGCGGAGACGTTCGACTACATCAACCGCGTTTCTTAAACGCTTCCACTTAGCGATCTACAAGGGTATGTAGATTCACTCTCCCTCGCGTAGATGCTCATCACCATGGATAGATCTTGTGTGTGCGTAGGAAATTTTTTGTTTCCCATGCAACGTTCCCCAACAGTGGCATCATGAGCCAGGTCTATGCGTAGATGAGATCTCGAGTAGAACACAAACGAGTTGTGGGCGTGGGTGTATACATATTGCTTGCCGTTACTAGTTGATATTTGATTCGGCGGTACTGTGAGATGAAGCGGCCCGGACTGACATTACGCGTACACTTACGCGAGACAGGTTCCTTCAACTGACATGTAACTTCGTTGCATAAAGATGGCTAGCGGGTGTCTGTCTCTCTCACTTTAGTTGAATCGATTTCAATGAAGAGGGTTCTTTTAGAAGATCAAAAAGCAATCACTACACCACGTTGTGGTTTTGCGTAGGTAAGAACGGTTCTTGCAAACCCGTAGCAGCCACGTAAAATTTGCAACAACAATTAGAGGACGTCTAACTTGTTTTTGCAAGGTATGATGTGATATGATATGGCCAATTACATGATGAGATATATGTGATGTATGAGATGATCATGTGTTGTATAGAATATCACGACTTGCATGTCGATGAGTACGGCAACTGGCAGGAGCCATAGAGTTGTCTTTAATTATTGTATGACCTGCGTGTCAATCATTAAGCGCTATGTAATGCTTTACTTTATCGCTAAACGTTAGCAATAGTCGTGGAAGCAACAGTCGGCGCGACAACCTTATGGCAACACGTTGATGGAGATCAAGATGATGGAGATCATGGTGTCATGCCGGTGACGATGGAGATCATGCCGGTGCTTTGGAGATGGAGATCAAAAGCACAAGTTCATGGCCATATCATGTCACTTATGATTTGCATGTGATGTTAATCCTTTTATGCATCTTATTTTGCTTAGGACGACGGTAGCATTATAAGGTGATCCCTCACTTAAATTTCAAGATAAATTGTGTTCTCCCCGAGTGTGCACCGTTGCGAAAGTTCGTCGTTTTGAGACACGCCGTGATGATCGGGTGTGATAGACTCCACGTTCACATACAACGGGTGCAAGCCATGTTGCACACGCGGAACACTCGGGTTAAACTTGACGAGCCTAGCATGTACAGACATGGCCTCGGAACACAAGAGACCGAAAGGTCGAACATGAGTCATATAGTAGATATGATCAACATGAAGATGTTCACCATTGAAACCACCTCAACTCACGTGATGATCGGACTTGAGTTGGTGGATTTGGATCATGTTACACTCGAATGACCGGAGGGATGTCAATTTGAGTGGGAGTTTTTTAAATAATATGATTAACTAAACTCATTATCTAGAACAATAGTCTAAGTTGTCTTTGCTATATTTATGTTGTAGATCATGGCTCGCGCAGTAGCACCCCTGAATTTTAATGCGTTCCTAGAGAAAGCTAAGTTGAAAGATGATGGAAGTAACTTTGTGGACTGGGCCCGTAATCTAAGGATTATCCTTACGGCTTCCCAGAAGGCTTATGTCCTTGATGCACCGCTTGGTGATCCACCCGCTCCAGTTGAGTCTCTAGACGTTGTGAACGCCTGGCAGGCTCGTTCTGATGATTACTCAATAGTTCAATGTGCAATGTTGTATGGCTTAGAACCGGGACTTCAAAGACGTTTTGAACGTCATGGAGCATATGAGATGTTCCAGGAGTTGAAGTTTATCTTTCAGAAGAATGCCCGGATCGAGAGATATGAGATCTCCGATAAGTTCTATGCTTGCAAGATGGAGGAGAACGGGTCTATCAGTGATCACGTGCTCAGAATGTCTGGGTACTCCACCCGTCTGGCTGAGTTAGGGATGCCCCTTCCGCCAGAGGCTATCACTGACAGAGTTCTTCAATCATTGCCACCTAGCTACAAGAGCTTCGTGTTGAACTATAACATGCACGGGATGAACAAGTCAGTCGCCGAGCTGTTTGCGATGCTGAAAGCCGCTGAGTCTGAAATTCAGAAGGAGCATCAAGTGTTGATGGTCAATAAAACCACTAGTTTCAAGAAAAATGGCAAGGGTAAGAAGGGTAACTCCAAGAAGAGTGGCAAAGCAGTTGCTCCTCTCGTGAAGAAACCCAAGGCTGGACCCAAACCAGAAACTGTGTGTTTTCATTGCAAGGGAACTGGACACTGGAAGCGGAATTGCCCCAAGTATTTGGCTGACAAGAAGGCGGCCAACAACAAACAAGGTATATATGATATACATGTTATTGATGTGTACCTTACCAACTCTCGTTGTAGTGCCTGGGTATTTGATACCGGTGCGGTTGCTCATATTTGCAACTCAAAACAGGAACTGCGGAATAGACGGAGGCTGGCAAAGGATGAAGTGACGATGCGCGTGGGAAATGGTTCCAAGGTTGATGTGATCGCCGTCGGCACGCTCGCTCTTCGATTACCGTCGGGATTAGTGATGAACCTAAATAAGTGTTATTTGGTGCCTGCGTTAAGCATGAACATTATATCTGGATCTTGTTTATTGCGAGACGGTTACTCATTTAAATCAGAGAATAATGGTTGTTCTATTTATATGAGTAATATCTTTTATGGTCATGCACCCGATGTGAGGGGTTTATTCTTATTGAATCTCGATAGTAATGATACACATGTTCATAACATTGATGCCAAAAGATGTAGAATTGATAATGATAATACCACTTTCTTGTGGCACTGCCGTTTAGGTCATATTGGCGTAAAACGCATGAGGAAGCTCCATGCTGATGGACTTTTGGAGTCACTTGATTTTGAATCACTTGACACATGTGAGCCATGCCTCATGGGCAATATGACTAAAACGCCGTTCTCTGGAACAATGGAACGGGCAAGTGACTTATTGGAAATCATACATTGTGTGGTCCGATGAGTATTGAGGCGCGCGGTGGTTATCGTTATTTTCTCACCTTCACTGATGACTTAAGTAGATATGGGTATATTTACTTAATGAAACACAAGTCTGAAACATTTGAAAAGTTCAAACAATTTCAGAGTGAAGTTGAGAATCATCGTAACAAGAAAATTAAATTCCTGCGATCTGATCGAGGAGGAGAATATCTGAGTTATGAGTTTAGCAGTCACTTAAGACAGTGTGGAATTGTTTCACAATTGACACCGCCTGGAACACCACAGCGTAATGGTGTGTCCGAACGTCGTAATCGAACCTTATTGGATATGGTGCGATCTATGATGTCTCTTGCCGATTTGCCACTATCGTTTTGGGGTTATGCATTAGAGACAGCTGCATTCACTTTAAATAGGGCACCATCGAAATCCGTTGAGACGACGCCATATGAACTTTGGTTTGGCAAGAAGCCAAAGCTGTCGTTTCTTAAAGTTTGGGGATGTGATGCTTATGTCAAAAAGCTTCAGCCTGAAAAGCTGGAACCCAAAGCGGAGAAATGCGTCTTCATAGGATACCCAAAAGAGACAGTTGGGTATACATTCTACCTCAGATCCGAAGGCAAAGTGTTTGTCGCTAAAAACGGAACATTTCTTGAGAAAGAGTTTTTCTCGAAAGAATTGAGTGGGAGGAAGATAGAACTTGATGAGGTTGTTGAACCTTTACTTCAACCTGAGAGTAGCGCAGCGCAGAAAGTTGTTTCTGTGGAGCCTACATTAGCTGAAGAGGAAGTTAATGATGATGATCATGAAGCTTTGGATCAAGTTGCTATCGAACCTCGTAGGTCGACAAGGACGCGTACTGCTCCCGAGTGGTACGGCAACCCTGTCTTAGAGGTCATGTTGTTAGACAACGATGAACCTACGAGCTATGGAGAAGCGATGATGGGCCCGGATTCCGAGAAGTGGTTAGAGGCCATGAAATCCGAGATGGGATCCATGTATGAAAACAAAGTATGGACTTTGGAAGTATTACCTGGAGGGCGTAAGGCCATTCAGAACAAATGGATCTTTAAGAGGAAGACGGACGCGGACGGTAATGTCACCGTCTATAAAGCTCGACTTATGGCAAAGGGTTTTTCACAAGTTCAAGGAGTTGACTACGATGAGACCTTCTCACCCGTAGCGATTCTTAAGTCCGTCAGAATCATGTTAGCAATAGCTGCCTTTTTCGATTATGAAATTTGGCAGATGGATGTCAAAACAGCGTTCCTTAACGGTTACCTTAAGGAAGAGTTGTATATGATGCAACCAGAAGGTTTTGTCGATCCAGAGAATGCTGACAAAGTTTGCAAACTCCAGTGATCCATTTATGGACTGGTGCAAGCATCTCGGAGTTGGAATCTTCGTTTTGATGAGGTGATCAAAGCGTTCGAGTTTATACAAGTTTACGGAGAAGCTTGTATTTACAAGAAAGTGAGTGGGAGCTCTATAGCGTTTCTAATATATGTGGATGACATATTACTGATTGGAAACAATATAGAAATGCTGGAAAGTGTAAAGGAATATTTGAACAAGAGTTTTTCAATGAAGGACCTAGGAGAAGCTGCTTTCATATTAGGCATCAAGATCTATAGAGATAGATCGAGACGCTTAATAGGACTTTCACAAAGCACATACCTTGACAAAGTTTTGAAGAAGTTCAAAATGGATCAGTCCAAGAAGGGGTTCTTGCCTGTATTGCAAGGTGTGAAGTTGAGTAAGACTCAATGCCCAGTGACTGCAGAAGATAGAGAAAAGATGAGTGTCATCCCCTATGCTTCGGCCATAGGCTCTATCATGTATGCAATGCTGTGCACAAGACCCGATGTCAGCCTTGCCATAAGTATGGTCGGAAGGTTTCAAGGTGATCCAGGAATGGAACACTGGACGGCGGTCAAGAATATCCTGAAGTACCTGAAAAGGACTAAGGACATGTTTCTCGTTTATGGAGGTGATCAAGAGCTCGTCGTAAAGGGTTACGTCGATGCAAGCTTTGACACTGATCCGGATGACTCAAAGTCGCAAACCGGATACGTATTTATTCTAAATGGGGGTGCGGTTAGCTGGTGCAGTTCCAAGCAAAGCGTGGTAGCAGATTCTACATGCGAAGCGGAGTACATCGCTGCCTCGGAGGCGGCGAAGGAAGGTGTCTGGATGAAGGAGTTCATGACAGATCTTGGAGTAGTGCCTAGTGCACTTAACCCAATGACTCTGTTTTGTGATAATACTGGTGCCATTGCTCTAGCCAAGGAACCAAGATTTCACAAGAGGACCAGACACATAAAGCGACGTTTCAATTCCATCCGCGATTACATCAAGGAGGACGACATAAATATTTGCAAAGTACACACGGATCTAAATGTTGCAGATCCGATGACTAAACCTCTTCCAAGGGCTAAACATGAACAACACCAGAACTGCATGGGTGTTCGATTCATTACAATGTAAATCACATAGTGATGTGAACTAGATTATTGACTCTAGTGCAAGTGGGAGACTGTTGGAAATATGCCCTAGAGGCAATAATAAATTGGTTATTATTATATTTCCTTGTTCATGATAATCGTTTATTATCCATGCTATAATTGTATTGATTGGAAACTCAAATACATGTGTGGGTACATAGACAACACTGTGTCCCTAGTATGCCTCTAGTTGACTAGCTCGTTGATCAAAGATGGTTAAGGTTTCCTAGCCATTGACATGAGATGTCATTTGATAACGGGATCACATCATTAGGAGAATGATGTGATGGACAAGACCCAAACTGTAAACGTAGCATTTGATCGTGTCAGTTTATTGCTATTGTTTTCTGCATGTCAAGTATCTGTTCCATTGACCATGAGATCATGCAACTCACTGACACCGGAGGAATACCTTGTGTGTATCAAACGTCGCAACATAACTGGGTGACTATAAAGGTGCTCTACAGGTATCTCCGAGGGTGTCTGTTGGGTTGGCATGGATCAAGACTGGGATTTGTTACTCCGTGTGACGGAGAGGTATCTCAGGGCCCACTCGGTAATACAACATCACATTGAGCCTTGCAAGCAAAGTGACTAAAGAGTTAGCCATAGGATCTTGTATTACGGAACGAGTAAAGAGACTTGCCGGTAACGAGATTGAACTAGGTATAGTGATACCGACGATCGAATCTCGGGCAAGTAACATACCGAAGAACAAAGGGAACAGCATACGGGATTAACTGAATCCTTGACATAGAGGTTCGACCGATAAAGATCTTCGTAGAATATGTAGGAGCCAATATGGGCATCCAGGTCCCGCTATTGGTTATTGATCGTAGAAGTGTCTCGGTCATGTCTACATAGTTCTTGAACCCGCAGGGTCTACACACTTAACGTTTGGTGACGATTAGTATAATTGAGTTATTATGTTGGTGACCGAAAGTTGTTCGGAGTCTCGGATAAGATCCCGGACATGACGAGGATCTCCGGAAGAGTCCGGAGGTAAAGATTGATATATGTGATAATAGTGTTTTGATCTCCGGAAGAGTTCCGGAGTTCACCGGAATGGGTTCCGGATGTTTACCGAAGTGTTCGGGTGCAGCAACACTTTATATGGGCCAAAGGGATTAAGCCCACGAGGTATTGGAAAGTGCAAAAAGTAGTTTTGCTGCCGCGTAAGCGGTACTACCGCTTGTGTGAAGCGGTACTACCGCCCAAGCGGTACTACCGCTTGTGTGAAGCGGTACTACCGCCCAAGCGGTACTACCGCTTGTGTTAAGCGGTACTACCGCTTGTGCGCGGTACTGCAGGGATCCGAGTTGGACTCTTTCCCTGCGGGCCAAACCGACCTTGTGCGGGCAAAACCGACCTGGAGGAGGCTTTTACTCCAAGTTTAGACCCCAAGGCTCAACATATAAATAGAGGGGCAGGGCTAGCACACGAGATACATCAAGATTTCCCCAAGCCGTGTGCGGCAACCCTAACCCTCTAGTTCCTCCGTCATAATCTCCGTAGCGCTTGGCGAAGCCCTGCAGAGATTGTTCCTCACCACCATCACCACGCCGTCGTGCTGCTGTAACTCAACCACTACTTCACCATCGCTCGCTGGATCGAGGAGGTGAAGGCGTCATCAAGCCGTACGTGTGTTGAACGCGGAGGTGCCGTCCGTTCGGCGCTAGTTCGTGATCGGATCGAGGGACGACTTGCGATTTGGATCGCGGAGACGTTCGACTACATCAACCACGTTTCTTAAACGCTTCCGCTTAGCGATCTACAAGGGTATGTAGATTCACTCTCCCTCTCGTAGATGCTCATCACCATGGATAGATCTTGTGTGTGCGTAGGAAAATTTTTGTTTCCCATGCAACGTTCCCCAACAGATGTGAGATCCACGGAGGTGTGGATGTGGGCGCGGTTACTTTTTATTGCGGGGAGGTGGGGGTGGAGATATTTGATCCTTATCTGCATGAGGACGAGACGGTAAACACCACCCATCCACCGACCCACGAGCTAGGTAAAGAGTTTCACTATGTGCGCCATTGTTGCATGCATGGCACAGAGGGTCCATGCGTGGCTGGCTTCTCCCGTGGAGGGACACGCGTGACACGTACCGTACCGGCGCATGCATGGACAGACTGACCAGGCTGTGTTCCCTTCATGAGGACGCAATTGACGAGATGCATAAGCAACCACTCTGCGCTCTTGCATTAAGACACAGCCTATTCCTTGACGTGAAGCATCACAATAGATGACAAAGTCCTTACGAGTATCCAGAGGAGCAAGCACTGGAGCAGATGTCAGCTTGTCCTTAAGTGCCTGAACGCTCTCCTGACATTTTTCTGTCCACTCATATTTAACACCTTTGTGAAGCAAATTGGTTAGGGGCTTTGCAATCTTGGAGAAGTTCTCGACGAATCGACGGCAATAGCCGGCGAGTCCGAGAAAACTTCTGACTTGCTTGACATTCTTCGGGGGAGTCCAGTCGAGATTAGCCTGAACTCATTCAGGGTTGACCGCAATACCATCCTTGGAGACCACATGACCAAGGTAGGTTACTTCGTCCATCCAGAACTCACACTTTGAATACTTTGCATAAAGTTGATGTTCTCGAAGCCTCTCCAGTATAAGACGAAGATGTTCAGCATGCTCTTCTTTATTCTTGGAGTAAACCAGGATATCATCCAGATAAACCACGACGAATTTATCGAGGTAATCCATGAATATATAGTTCATCAGTAGAGAGAAGGTTGCTGGAGCATTGGTTAGGCCGAAGGACATGACGGTGTACTCGTATGAACCATAGCGAGTAACAAATGCAGTCTTGGGAATATCCTCTTCATGAACCCGGATCTGATGGTAACCCAACCTCAAGTCGAGTTTTGAGAACACTGATGAACCAGCAAGTTGATCATACAGATCGTTGATCCGAGGAAGCGGATATTTGTTTTGAATCGTTGCTTGGTTGATGGGACGATAATCTTGGATCAATTGAGTCGTAGCATCTTTCTTCTTGACAAAGAGAGAAGGTGCTCCCCAAGCAGAGGAACTTGGACGAATGAACCCTTGACGAAGCGAATCATCGATTTCTTGTTTCAGTTCAAGGTGTTCATGTGGAGGCATCTTATATGGCCGCTTAGCAATAAGGGTGGTGCCTGGCACTAGGCCGATGACAAACTCGACAGCCCTTACAGGGGGGATCCCTGGGAGTTCTTCCGGAAAGAATCTTGGAAACCCCGGACAATTGGAATGTTTTCAATCCCTTCAAGAGGTGACACATTTAATGCATTCAAGGCATATAGTCAGGCTTCAGCATCTAACAGCTTGGAATGACATGCTTGAGTACAACTCATAATCAAAGAAGATTACTAAGAGTTGTTGAATCGCGATGCTTACTTAATTCGGACATCAGTGTCCTTGATTGTCCAACAACTCAGACCACGAGGAAACTGGATCAGTAAAACATCATAGTTGATTAGGAGCTCATACGAAGTTATAAAGCTCTGTGATATTCTCGAGATACCAGGGATAAAACTCGGAGGTAGATCAGAATAAAGGTTAGACTGGTGTATTGATCTGTGGAAGACAGACACTTTAACTTGTCTGGGAATGAAATCGAAGTAGAACAATATGGTCGGAACCACGATTGCAAAGGACAAGATCAAAGATACAAGATCAAATCATACAATGAATGATTATAGGAAAGGAGAAGCTTGTATGATAAGATCCACATCGTTTCCATGGGCATGAACACAAGGTTCAAGGTCGACTCCCACTTCATCAATGCATCACCTTCCATTTACACCTCGCCTTTGATGAAGTTGTAGTTTTGAAAGTTTAACTGGCAAAACACCAGGAGAGTATGACTCGTGAAAACTGTCGGGTTCACACGAACTAAGGAAGGCATAGGTCCAACCCATCGGGGCATCCTAGGAACATATATTACAAGCTTCAAGAGTAATTAACACATGCTTGATAACAGAGCATGGCTGACAAAAGCATAGGATACAACTTATCAGAGGGAGAAGGCACAATTTACCAATGGCATCCTGTATCAGGAGATGAACATCACAATAATTTTGAATGTGAAGGACGCCATCGGATATTAACCCAACACTGGGTCTGGCGGTCCACAAAGGACCTGATGTGAGTATCGGTACTCCATCAGAGGGAGAAAAAATACAAGGCATCAGACCATAGAACATCCAAATAATTTGATGCTTAAATAATTAAGATTTCCAAATTGGTGTATCGGAAACAGATGTTCCGATCAAATACAAGTAAGATGAAAGGACTTAGATGGGCAATCAATCAAGGTTGATTTGTCGGGAACCAACTCATGTTTAAAAAGACGTCTGAGCCGGACGGATAATTTATGATAAACAACTGATGACTGCGTGCATTCACACATAGGTTGAATCAATAAAATCAAATGAAAACCACAAAGGATTTACTAAATATTGCTAGATATATGGAATTAACCATAATGCAAGCAGGTGAGAATGTTCAAGAGCAAAAGGCTACAGAGGATTACGGAAGATCGAATAGCGTTTCCAAGGATTCTGTGAAACACATGATCAACCGAGGAAGAACGAATCTCCGGTAAGATAATTCGATGTACCTTGTAATAACAAAAGCAACTGGCTATGAAAGTATGAGTGACAATTGCATGTAGTCATCCATAGGGGTTGACGGCGGAAGGGAATCGCAAAAGCGATGAGCACAAGTTCTCGGGAGAACATCGGAGAGTATCTTCGAAGTCTTCAGATGAATCGAGCCATCGTCTGAAATAAGGGGCTCTCCAGGGGAATTAGTTACGAGAACCTAGAGTTAGAGTTAATCAAATCTTTAACCCGAAAGAGAAGACAGATCAGAACCCAGAGTATAGACGAGGAATAAAAGATCCTAATACCACCCGATTGAGATGTGGGCCCATAACCCACGCAACAATGTTAGTAAAAGTTTTTCAATGACTAGACTCAACTTCGGCCAAGGAGTTGGAAAGGGGGCTACCTACAAGCAGTCGGCTCTGATACCAACTTGTGACGCCCCCAATTTTGACCGTACGCTAAACATACACGCAATGCGTACGACCAAGATTAGGGACTCACTGATTGATATCACAACACAACACTAGACACAAATTAAAGTCATACAACTTCATATTACAAGCCAGGGGCCTCGAGGGCTCGAATACAAAGCTCGACAAGCACGAGTCAGCGGAAGCAAATAATATCTGAGTACAGACATAAGTTAGACAAGTTTTGCCTTAAGAAGGCTAGCACAAACATAAGCATCGGATCGAAAGAGGCGAGGCCTCCTGCCTGGGAACCTCCTAACCACTCCTGAGCGTCGGCACTCTCCACGTAGTAGTAGGCTCCAGCGGTGGTGTAGTAGTCGTCTCCGGCGTACTCCATCTCCTGGGCTCCAACGTCTGAATGCAGAATCGTATCGAGGGGGAAAGAGAAAGCAAAGCAGCGGTGAGTACTCATCCAAAGTACTCGCAAGACTGACATCAGAACTATGCTAAGTATGCATCAGTATCAAGGAATGGGGTTATATCTGGACTGACTGCAGAAAGCAAGAATGAGGGGGAAGGCCTAGTCCTATCGAAGACTAGCATCTTCAGCATCTTGCAGCATTAGAAGAGAGTAGACTGGTATCTCATATATAGTCATATTATTGTAGCAATTTTATTAAGTAACCACGCCCATAGATTCTTCCTCGACTCCCTGCGAGGAAGCAATCTCGGAGCCAACATTCATTTCAATTCAAAGTCACAGTTATAGTTGTATAAGGTCAAGGTACAACTCCAAGTCGTCCTGTTACCGTGGACACGGCTATTCGAATAGATAATTCATCCCTGCAGGGGTGCACCGCATTTCCAACACGCCTGATCACCTCCGGCCGGACACACTTTCCTGGGTCATGCCCGGCCTCAGGATATCAGCACGTCGTCGCCCCACCTAGGCTCAACAGAGAGGCCAGCCCGCTGGTCTAAATCCTAAGCAGACAGGGGTCGTGGGCCCACTTGCCCTACGCGCTCCTGCACGATGCGTGGGCGGCCGAGGTCAGCCCTAGTACACTCTAGTCCAAGAGCTGCATCGTCCAGGCCACTCGGGCGCGCGCCGCTCCATTGCTGACGTCTGAAGAGCTTCGGCTGATACAACGACGCTGAGTACCCATAACTTCTCCCACGCGATGGTTTGGTGCGTAAAAAGGCCAACGACGCAACTCAGATCAAATACCCAACCCATTAGCATTTTATTAATGCGGGGGAAGCGCGACCCATGAAGTGCGGTCCCGTCGCCCCGTCTCGAGGATGTGTGGCAAGGGCCTCTCCTGCCCGTCCACGCCTCATCATCATCAAACCGTGGGTACCCCTCAGGGCCGACCCATCACCAACATGTTTCTGTAACCAGGTCATAGTAACTGTGTGTATAAAACATCAAGACGGAACCTGAGGAATCACCCTCAAAGGGCCCCGCTCGATGAAACCGTCAAGGTGGACTTAGAGGAATCACCCTTGAGGGTCCCACACTTGAGGGGTTGCATGACAGAGTCATCGTCGGGAGTGGTGAAGGAGGAATCACCCTCGATAACCACGACCGACTAGCTGCACCACAGAGTTAGCATCATGAGTACTTCACGACGTGTCACCCTCGGTACTCGATAGTAACTCTGTAGAGTCGTACAACTAAGGGGTGTGCGGTGATGTGAGGGGCCTGGCTTGTCGGTCAGTTGACCGAGTCTTCGAGTCGTCGAGTCGTCGATGAAGAAGCAGGGGCAACTGGGACTAAGGGGTCACTGGGTGTTCACTGATCAACCTACACTAAGTAGTTGATATGATTGCAGGTATAGTAGCAGTTTATCAAAAACAGGCTATGAATCAGAATAGGAGCTAACTAATACAGTAGCAAAATCTAATGCAAGGATAAGAGAGAAAGGAACTGGGCGATATCGGAATGCTCAAGGGGGGTTGCTTGCCTTGCTGCTCTGCTGCAAAGGCCTGATCGTCAACGGTGTAGTCGTACCCGGCAGCAGCGTCAGTCTCGGGGTCTATCAGTAAGAAGAGGGGGGAGAAACAATAAATATAAAGCAGACAAATGCATCACGATGCATGACATGTCAATATGCAGAACTAGGCATGCACAAACGCAGTATTACACGTCGCAGATGGGTCGGAAGAATACCTCACGATATTTTCCGGGTCTCGGGCTATTACCGGACAGGCAAAAATGATGGAAAAGTTCCATGTTCGCTATGCTAGGGGCACGTGACAGACTAACGGACTGCGTATTCGGATTCGTGGGATTTCTGTGAACAACTTTCATGTATAAAGTATTTTCATCCGAGTTACGGTTTATTTTATATTAATTTTTAAGGTTTTATTAATATTCAAAAATTAAAATAGATTATTTTTAATTCAATAAACAGAATTATGACATCAGCATGATGTCATGCTGACATCAGCAGTCAACAGGGTTTGACTGGTCAAACTGATCAGTGGGCCCCACATGTCAATGACACAGTTTTAATTAAATCTTAATCTAATTAAACAGATTAATTCGGTGGGGTGGGACCCACCTGTCATTCACTGACTAATTTAATTAATTAATTAATCAAGTTAATTAATTAACAGAGTGGTTATTTAGTCTAATTAATCTTAATTAAACTAATTAATTATTTAATTAACTAATTAATTATTTTAATAATTAATTAATTTTAACTAATTATTATTTATTTATTTTTATTTCCATTTTCATTTGTCTATTTCTTTTTTTATTTAGTTTAGAGGGCGTGGGCCCCCTCTGTCATCCGCAGCGGGAGGGGGGGGTTAGTGGGGGGTTAATCCCCCCACTAAACCGGATCGGGCCCGGGGCGTCCGGGGCACGGGCACGCCGGCACAAGACACCGGCGGCCAGGGGCGGTGCGGCCGGTGGGCGGGGGCGTAGCCACGGCGGGGCAACGGCGGTCAGCGGCGGCTATCGATGGCGGCGATGCGCAGCGCGCGCGGTCGCAACGATGGGAGCGAGCACGGCCAGGCGCGGCGGTGCGCGGCACGAGCGAGCTGGGGCATGGGCGGCGCGGCGGTGGCCGGCGCGGGCAGCAGCGAGGGCCGCGGGAGGGCGCGGTGGCCGGAGGGAGAGAGGAAAAGGGGAGGAGGGAAGCCCCGGGGGCTCACATCGCGCGCGGGAGGGGATGGCAGTGGGCGCGAGGGGGCCGGCGGTGAGGAGACGGTGACGGTGGGGAAGGCGCCGGCGGGGTGCGGGCCGGCGGGGCGGCGCCGGCTTCGGATGGGGGAGGAGGGGCAGGAGGTGGTGACGGCGACGAGGAGGCGAGGAGCAGGCCGGGGAGGGTCCGACGGCGGCGGGGGCGACCAGGCGCCGGCGAGGAGGTGACGGCGTGGGGCGTCGGCGTCGGCAACCCCGATCCAGATCCGGATCGGGGGGGAGAGAGCGAGCGGGGTGGGGGGGAGTGAGCGAGGGGGCGTCGGTGGTGGGTTGTGGGGGGGGGGGTTGTCCGCAGGGGCGCTGGGGTGGGCCGGTTGGCCCAGTTGGTCCAGCCCGGCTGGGCCGAGGCCCAGGGGGGAGGGGGGATGTTTTTTTATTCATTTATTTATTTAGACTTTCTGTTTCTTTTTATTTTAGCTTTATTTCTCCTTAATAAAAATGTGTAAAACTCTCCAATAAATACCTTGCAATATTCTGCAAGGCCACACACAGTTTGAGGAATTTGTAAATTGATTTGGAAATTTACATAATTCAAAAAGGGCATTTAATAATTTATTTGGCCTCTGTTTTATTTAATTTGCGGCACCAAAACACTTTGCAAAAAGTTGGTTATAATTTTAATATTACAAGGGGATTATTTGAAACCCATTCATGATTTTTATTTTCAGGTTTGCAAAACTTTCAAAACCACTTTTCAATTGAATTTTGAATTGGATAAGAATTTGAATTTGCATTTGATTTCAACAGTGACCATAATTGAATTATCAAAATGGATTATCCTAATCCCCGGATTACTGTAGCTTGATTACAGAGATTACTGTAGCACTTAATCTAGGGTGTCACAGTGCCGCCCATGACTGGGTGGCCGGCCGTGATGGAGGAAGCTTTATCCGGCTCCTCCATCGCCGAAGATCATCGCGCCCTTATGGGTGCGGTTTTGCATGGCATTCAGTCTGTTAATAGCGGACTGAAAGAGGCCTTCAAAAGTCTCTTGACGGGCTTCAAGGTGAGCCACGTAATACTCTTTTTCCTAGAAAAAGTTAATTTACCAAGTTTATGCAATCCTTATAAGTGTAGTAGCCCCCGATCCCTGGGTGAGTTTGAATAACCCATCCGGGGGTCAAATGCCCGAAAATTAGCAACGATGCTCAAGGCACCCTTTGTCCCTCATTATTCTAAGAGCTCCGGAGAGTACTTAGCAGAGGGTCTGAATCCAACAGCTCGGGAGTTTTAATGCACATAAGTTGTTTTGTAGGCCTCATGGTCGGCGGCGGCCGCCCACGCAGTGGAGCTTGCCGAGCTAAACCGGAAGCTCAAGAGCTCTGATGAAGAGCTCGATCGCCTGAACAAGAGATTTGACGAGACGCAAGGTGAGTCTGAATTGTATCATTCAGGCTATTGTCTATCCTCATTGATTGAGATATCCAGATTGTTATCCCTAATTGTTATTTACTCATTGTTACCACAGCTGTGGTCGCGGAGGTCGAGAACCTCAAGGCCGAGTTGAAAAGGTGAGGCAGGAGGCCGCGGATGAGAAGGCGGCGGCCGAACAAGTAGCAGCCGAACTGTCGGCATTAAAAGCCACGAGCGACAAGCATGAGGCACGGGTGGTAGAGGTGCAGCTGGAGCTCAAGGATGCTAGCACGAAGTGCGAGGCCCTTGAGCAAAAGAACGAAGAGCAGGCAACCGAACTATCCACGCTGAAATCCGAGCTCAAAGTGGAGCGAGTTGATAGGCGCTTCTTTGAAGAAGAACTCCGCCAAGCTGAGGCGATCGCGGATGGTAAGCCGTACTTACTACAATGTGCCTTTGGTGGTAACAGGTTTGCATTGCTCACCCGGGTGTGGCGTTCCTCATGCGCCTTTACGGACCTCCTAAGGAGTGCAGCGGACGCGAACAAATACTTCGCCTCCGGGATGGGGATGTTGAGCCTCGGCTGTTCAGGGCGCAATTTCAAGCCCCCGAGCATCCTCCCCTCCTGAGCAAACAGATGAAACAATTGATGGAGCTGCACAGGATGGCGGAGCCGGCCATGAAGGACCTCTGCATCCGGCTGTGGCCTGCAGAGCCGTTGCCGAGCAGTTACTTCGGCTTGGTGCAGAAACTGTGCGACGCTGCACCTCAGATTGACATTCTAAAGCGTTCTACGTGCATCGAGGGAGCTCGGATGGCCTTTGCAAGGACCATGATGCACTGGTCGAGGCTCAAGCCGACCGAGGTGGCCACCGCGCCTCCACCCCCTGGGAATGAGCATAGGCGCCCCGAGCAATACTTTTCCACCGCGATGGATGGTGCTCGGGCGATAGAAGCCCAATGCCCTAAGGATGTAATTTATGAATGAGTGTTTTGTCATGCATCCGATGACTGTTCCGCTTTATAATGCGGTTGCATGGTTTATCATGTCTTTAAGCTTTGTATTATTTTGACTCCTATGTGGCCGTTTTATCTAAAAGTTGCGATTCGTCAGCTTCAGCCCCCATGTAGATACTACACGAGGTGTTTCTACCTCCACATTGTGACCCTTAGCCGACGTATCGGTGCCCGAAGGCGGTAGTGCAAGGGGAACAAGGCAATCAGACTATGATGCTTTATTGCTTTCACTTAGCCGTAGGAGCTTGACTGTGGGGGCTGATGACTAGCCCCTAGTGTTTTGTGATATTCGGATGCACCGAGGTTGAAACCAGCATCACATGGTTTGTGATCATACAAACCCCTTGTATAACACGGAATAACCTCTATCGATTTTTAGTTTGACACTTATGCTCGGATTGCAGACCGGTTCTCGCTTATTATGACAGTCAGTTTTCGGCTTTCTCCACTGAGGTACTTGACAAGGCGAGCTGGAAGCACAATCGCAATGGTTCTCCCTTTACCCTTTTAGCCGAACGAGCGGAACGTAAGAGGGCAAACACAGGAGTTGGGCAACCCAACCATTGACCCAAGACATAATTCGGAACTGATTCATATAACGCAACATCCGAGACGTCGAACACATAAACAATAGTGCCGGGGTGATGCTTGGGGCGATTTCTATAGTCAAGCCCCCGGTCTATTAGCTGGTCGCATCATAATATGTACCGAAACAGCTTTTGCTATCGGCGTCGGTGAGTAGAGGACAGAGTATGTGACATAAAATATAGCGAGGAAGCCGTAAAGGATGGTCTTTATTTCTGATGATTTTCTTATAACTCAAACTGCCGAAGCAACTGTTACAGGTATTTTGAAATGAAAAGTAAAGTTTACAAAGGAGAGGTTTTACCCGGGGTCTTCGATGGGTAACTTGACGTCCTCAATGTGCCCTGTCGCATGTCTGCTCCTTTGCTCCCGAGGGGGTTGCGTTCCTTTAAAGGTGATTGCTACCGGGAAACGGACCTTGGGAAGAAGATCTTGAGAAGTCGCCGCAGTGTGGATGAGCTTTACGCTTGGAAGGTCCTAGATGGTACCTGTGGTTTGTCCGAAGACATGTGTTGGCAGTAGTTCGGTCCAGCCGAACACTTTCCCTTTGACAGTGGGTCGCCACAGCTGCCCATGGTATTTTGAGCGCGAAGTTGTGCCTTCTTGGCACATATTTAATGGGTACTAGGGCTGTGCTGTGGGGGGCGTATCCCTATTTTTGTTGGGCGGAAAATGATTCCGGGAGTTCGGGTTGAGACCGAGCTCGTTTACTAACCTGACGTGCCTTTATGGCTGATTTGGGCATCGGCCTATCGTCGCCATACTGGAATTCGGCTGCCAGGGCCGCTGTGTGTTCCTCAGTTCGGAGAGAGCGTTCTGTGTTGCCATTGACAGTAATGACCCCGTTGGGCCCGGGCATCTTGAGCTTCAGGTACGCGTAGTGGGGGACGACGTTAAAGCGAGCGAATGTTGTGTGGCCGAGTAGGGCGTGATAACCGCTGCGAAAAGGGACAATGTCGAAGATCAAGTCTTCGTTTCGGAAGTTGTCGGGCGAGCCGAACACTACTTCCAGATTCACGGTGCCTGAGAAGCGGGCTTCGACGCCTGGGATTACTCCTTTAAAGGTAGTGTTGCTAGGTTTGATCCATGACGGATCTATACCCATCTTTTTCACCGTGTCTGAGTAAATCAGATTAAGGCTACTTCCTCCGTCCATTAGGACTCTAGTGAGGTGATACCCATCGATAATGGGGTCTAGGACAAGGGCTGCCGAACCTCCGTGACGAATACTGGTCGATGGTCCCATTGGTCGAAGGTGATCGGGCAAGCCGACCATGGGTTATACTTCGGGGCTATAGGCTCTACGGCATAGACCTCCCGAAGGGCGCTCTTCCTCTCCTTTTTTGGTATGTGAGTGGCATATATCATGTTCACATTTTTTACCTCTGGAGGGAACAGCTTTTGTCCTCCATTGCTTGAACCGCGGGGCTCGTCGTCGTCCTCGCTGCGTGGGCCCTTGCCTTTCTCTTCGGTTGCGAGTTTGCCAGCTTGTTTGAATACCCAACAATTACGGTTGGTGTGGGTAGCGGGCTTGTCTTGGGTGCCGTGGATCTGGCAGGGCCTATCCATGATTTTGTCCAGGGTGGTAGGTCATTCTCGATTTCCTGTAGAAGGTTTCTTCCGCGGTCCAGATTTTGGGTTGCGGAAACCGGCATTAACGGCCGTGTCCTCAGCATCGCCGTTGTTGTGCCGGCGTTTGTTTTTGTTACGTCGTGGTTTCTCATTTCCATCCCGGACTTCGGAGGTGCCGGGGTCTTCGGGGTTATGGCCTCGTCGGGCTAGCCAGTTATCCTCACCCGCGCAAAAGCGGGTCATAAGTGAGGTAAGGGCGGACGTTGTCCTTGTCTTGTCCTGGCCGAGCTGACGAGCTAGCCACTCGTCCCGGATATTATGTCTGAAGGAGGCTATTGCCTCGGCGTCCGGGCAGTCAATGATCTGGTTTTTCTTGGTCAGGAACCGATTCCAGAATTGCCGAGCCGATTCACCTGCTTTCTGGACAACATCGCTCAGGTCGGACGAGTCTGGTGGCCGGACATAAGTGCCCTGGAAGTTAGATTGGAAGGCATCCTCGAGCTCTTCCCAGCTTTCGATGGAATTCTCGGGGAGATTGTTTAACCAGTGTCGAGCTGGCCCCTTAAGTTTTAGGGGCAGATACTTGATGGCGTGGAGATCATCTCCTCGTGCCATATGAATGTGGAGGAGGAAGTCCTCAATCCACACGGCTGGGTCTGTTGTCCCGTCGTATTGCTCTATGTTAACTGGTTTAAACCCTTCAAGGAACTGATGTTGCATCACCTCGTCTGTGAAGCACAGTGGATGGGCAGCGCCTCTGACCCGAGCTATGTCATGCCTACGATCGGCGGTCGATCGGGCCCGGTTTTGTTCCCGACCTCTATTGTTGCGGTCGAGCCAAGACTGGTACCCGTCCCGTCTAGCGGGGGAGTACCCTCTAGATCCGTAGATGGATCTTGTGTGGCCTGCTCTATAATCCAGGTCCTGTCGTAAGTCATACCTGTCCTTAGGCTCTGCTGGCTCTTTTCCTCTCCTGCAGGGTTCCGCAGGTCTGTACTCGGCCTCGCCGGTCATCCTATCCCGTCCTCGGGGAAGGCGGTCTGGCTGGTCGTACGGAGTATGCCTGGGAGACGATGTTTCAAGGACCTCGTCATCGAACTACGGTAGCAGCCGCTGGCGTGGGTAGCTCTTGGGTTGGCCCGGTAGATTGGTACCGTACCCTTCTTTGGCTGCCAAGACCCTCGTCCATCTATCATTGAGGGTGTCTTGTTTGGCTTTGAGCTGCTGTTGTTTTGCCTTCAGGCTTTGGGCGGTGGCTAAAAGCTGCCGCCTAAACCGTTCCTGATCCGTAGGGTTTTCGGGGACGGTGAAGTCTTCGGCTTCCAGGCTGTCCTCCTCCTCGACAGGGGGAAGGTAGTTGTCGTCCTCGGAATCATTAAGATCCTCGGTGTCGCGCGGATCTTCGGGCCTTTCCTGGTCCTCCAGTGGCTGTTCGGGGACTTCAGGGTCGCCGAGGTCTTCCGGGGTGTCGTTTTCCCTGGTGCCTGCAATGGCTTCCCTTCCCTTGTTTGCCTTAGATCGTTTTCGCTATTTCCGGCGCCTTGACGGCTCCTCACCGGATTTATCGCCATTCTTCTTAGGGGTGCGATTGCCCTTATCGTCGGGGGTGTCTACCATGTAGACGTCGTAGGTGGAGGTGGCAGTCCATCGCCCAGTGTTGACAGGGGCGGGGGCGCCGTCCTCTTCATCCATGTCTTCTACCTCCTCGGAGGCGTAGTCCAGCTTATCGGTTAAGTCTTCGATAGTGGCTACCAAGTGGGTGGTGGGCGGGTCAAAAAATTCCACATGACCCGCCTTCAGACCGATCTGAGCATGAGTCGAGGTCGGGTCGTCTGTGATTTTTATTGATAGGATCCGATCCAGCGCCTCGTTGATCCACGCTCAGATCGGTCAACAATTCTTATTGATAGGATCCGATCCGGCTACCAGCAGGGTTTTCGGCCCGATGACCCCTTAGTCCAGGACTCCCTCAATCATCAACCCTTCTCCATCGCCAATTCCATGATGCTCCCCACTGGGAGTGAGTAATTCCTTCGTAGGCTTGCTGGTCGGTGAGGAGTTGGATGAGATTCATCATGTAATCGAGTTAGTTTTGTTAGGGCTTGATCCCTAGTATCCACTATGTTATGAGATTGATGTTGCTATGACTTTTCCATGCTTAATGCTTGTCACTAGGGCCCGAGTGCCATGATTTCAGATCTGAACCATTTATTTTATCACCATTATATCTATGTTCTTGATCCGATCTTGATAGTCATACGCACCTATTACGTGTTCTGGTCCGTAAACCTCGGAGTGACAATAGTCGGGATACTTTCCGGTGATGACCGTAGTTTGAGGAGTTCATGTATTCACCATGTGCTAATGCTTTGTTCTGGTTCTCTATTAAAAGGAGGCCTTAATATCCCTTAGTTTCCTTATGGACCCCGCTGCCACGGGAGGGTTGGACAAAAGATGTCATGCAAGTTCTTTTCCATAAGCACGTATGACTATTTACGGAATTGATGCCTACATTACATTTATGAACTGGAGCTAGTTCTGTGTCGCCCTAGGTTATGACTGTTATATGATGAATATCATCCAACGAGTTCACCGACCCAGTGCCTACGAGTTTTCCACATATTGTTCTTGCTAAGTTACTATTGCTACTGCTACTGTTCCAACTGCTACAAAACTATTGCCATCACTGCTACTGTTATCATTACTGCTACCACTACTATCGAAAATATTATACTACTGTGCTACTGATCACTCTGATGCAGATATTTAATCTCCCGGTGTGGTTGAATTGACAACTCAGCTGCTAATACTCACAAATATTCTTTGGCTCCCCTTGTGTTGAATCTATAAATTTGGGTTGAATACTCTACCCTCGAAAACTGTTGTGATCCCCTATACTTGTGGGTTATCATTGGGTGGTTAAAAATTATAAACCCCTATCTTCCTATGTGTCTAATTGATGCTTTTGTTTCACAAATATGACGTGAGTGTCAGCAATCATAGAAGACTAAATGATAGTTGAGTATGTGCACTTGCTAAACAAAGGTCTGGCATATACTCTTACTGAAATACGATGAATTGTAATTTCCTCAATGACTAAGAACATAGCTTGTTAGTTTTCAATAAGGTTTGTGGTTTACACTTTAGCGTGTGAATAGCTTATCACTTGTTCATGAGAAGTTTTATGATATTATATTGCTGCTATGATAATGACCATGATGCTATTATGTCCGTATTTTGTTTTTATCGGCACCTCTCTCTCTAATCATGTGGTCATTATTATCGAGTTTGGCTTTCGCTTGAGGACAAGCGAGGTCTAAGCTTGGGGGAGTTGGTACGTCCATTTTGCATCATGATTTCATATTTATATTTATAATGTTTTCAAGCATCATTTCACTTTTTGATGCAATCCTTATATCTTTTCTCTCTTATTTTACAAGGTTTACACAAAGACGAAAATCACCGGAAACTGGAATTCTGGACGTGAAAGGCTATGGAAAAGGCTGGAAATTTTCTGGACTCCAAATTACCTGAAACTTCGTGGAGAATTTTTGTGGAATATATATATATTGGAGCAAAGAATCATCGAAGGGGGGCCACCAGTTGCCCACAAGGCAACAGGGTGCGCCCTGATGCCTTGTGGGTCCCACAGGCGGCTTCCGGTGCCCATCTTCTGCTATATGAAGGGTTTTGACCTAGAAAAAATAAGAAGGATGCTTTCGGGACGAAGCGCCAGCATCTTGAGGCGGAATCATGGGAAGGAGCACTTTTGCCCTCCGGCAGAGCGATACTGCCAGGGAAACTTGCCTCCACGAGGGGGAAATCCAAGCCATCGTCATCACCAACGCTTCCTCCTTCGTGGGAGGACCAATCTTCATCACATCTTCACCAGCACCATCTCAACTCAAACCCTAGTTCATCTCTTGTATTCAATCTTTACCTCAAAACCTCGGATTGGTACGTGTGGGTTGCTAGTAGTGTTGATTACATCTTGTGGTTGATGCTAGTTGGTTTACTTTGTGGAAGATAATATGTTCAGATCCTTAATCATATTCATTATACCTCTGATCTTCAACGTGGTGATGATTTGTGAGTAGTTACTTTTTTTCTCGAGGACATGGGAGAAGTCTTGTTATAAGTAATCATGTGAAGTTGTTATTCGTTCGATATTTTGATGATATGTATGTTGTTGTTTCCTTTAGTGGTTTTATGTGAACGTCTATGATACGTCTCCAACGTATCGATAATTTATGAAGTATTCATGCCATATTCATCTATGTTTACAATACTTTTATATGGTTTTGATGCACTTTATATGATTTATTTAGAACTAACCCGGACTGACGTTGTTTTCAGCAGAATTACCGTGGTGTTGTTTTTGTGCAGAAAATGAAAGTTCTCGGAATCGCCCGAAACTTTTTGGTGATGTTTTGTGGACCAAATAAGCAATATTGCAGCGAAGAACCACCGGAGAAGAGCCACGAGGTGGGCACAACCCACCAGGGCGCACCAGAGGTCCCAGGTGCGCCCTAGTGTCTTGTGCCCTCCCCATGGCCCATCTTGGTGTGAAACCGATGCCAAAAATCCTATAAATATAGAAACCATCAGAAATAACCCTGGACTCTCCGCTCCGCAACTCTCTGTATCGATGAAAAACCAATCTGGAGACGTTCTATTACCCTGCCGTAGAGGGGAATCCATCTCCGGTGGCCATCTTCATCATCCCGGCGGAGGCCACGATGAGGAGGGAGTAGTCCACCCTCGGGGATGAGGGTATGTACCAGTAGCTATGTGTTCAATCGCTCTCCCTCGTGTTCTTGAGATGTCACGATCTTGATGTATCACGGGCATTGTTAATATAGTCGGATCACATGATGTTTCCCTTACTATCTTGTTGTGATGAATTGAATCTTTCACTTTGAGATATCGTTATGTTGAGATTTGAGAACACTTGATATATGTCTTGCATGTGGATACTCGTGGTGACAATGGGGTGTTCTATTGATTCACTTGATATATGTTTTGGTACTCAACTTGCGGATTCCGAGGTGACATTGGGGTAATCTATGCATAGGGGTTGATTGTGACGCCCTGGTTTTGCGCTACAGTAATCTCTGTAATTAAGCTACAGTAATCCCGCGCTAATGGTGCCACGTCACCGCGTTTACTGTTGTTAAACTCGCGTTGGTTCAAACCCCGTTTGATTCCGTTGCAAATTTAATTCGTCCGAGTAGTGGATTTTAAAAGTTTTGCAAAACTGGAATTAAAAATGTTGGATGGGTTGTAAATATTCCCTAAGGATTTATAAAATTGAAACTGGAATTTTTCGAAGTATTTTAGAGCCCCTAAATATTTAAAACAGAAGCTGGTTAATTAAAAAAATCCCTATTGGGCCTAAACAGGCCGGCCCAGCCAGCTCCTATAAGGAGCCACCAGGCGAACCCTAGCCCGAGCCGCTCCCGATTCCCCCCCCCCCCCCCCGCCGCCGCCGCTCGCCCGCTCGCTCGCGGCGCCCGAGCCCCGCGCCCGCTCGTTCCCCCATCCTCCCCCCCCCGCACCGAAGCCCGGCCGGCCCACGCCGCTGACCGCCTCCTCCTTGACCGGCGTCCGCCCCGCCGTCGGCCGGCCCGACGCTGCCTTGGCCCCGCCACCTCGCCGCCGCCCCGCCAGCTCGTCCCCGTCGCCATTCGCCGCCCCCCGTGAGCCTCCCCCCCCCCCCCCCCCGCCGGCGACCACCGGCCGCCGTGCCGTGGCTGCGCGCGCGTATGTGTGCACGGGCGTGTGTGCTGTGAGTGTGTGTGTGCGTGCGCGCGCTTTGCGCACCCGGACATGTCCGGTGTCCGAAGGGACACAGCCGGATGTGTCCGGCCTGGCCCACTGACAAACGGGGCCCAGTGCCCCTATTTAAAAATAAAATAAAATAGAAAACATTAATAAAAAAATGAATTTAGAAAATAAATAAATAATTAGTTATTAATATTAATAATTAACTAACTAGATTAATTAATTAGGTAATTAATTAATCAATTAGATGAATAAGATTAATTAGATTAATTAATTAATCTGTTATTTAATTAATTAAAATAAACAGTAATTATTACTGTTTTGGATAATTCGGATTAAATAATTAAATTACATTCAGAATATTATTAAATCTTTAATAATTAATATAAAATAAACCGTAGCTCGGATTAAAAAGTTTTTAACATGAAAGTTGCTCAGAATAATTCTACGGTTCCAACTGCGCAGTCCGTTAGTCTATCACATGCCTGTAGCATAGCAAACATGGAACTTTTCCATCGATATCATCTGTCCGATAAATCCAAAGACCCAGAAAATATCGTCAGATATTCTCCCGCTCCGTCTAAAACGTGTAGTACTGCGTTAATGCATACCTAGCCCTGCACATTGCCATGTCATGCATCGTGATGCATTTGTCTGCTTTGTATTTATTGTTTCTCCCCCCTCTTCTTACCGGTAGACCCCGAGACTGACGCTGCTGCCGGCTACGACTACACCGTTGACGACAAGCCTTTTTTCGCAGAGCAGCAAGGCAAGCAAACCCCCTTGAGCATTCCGATATCGCCCATTCTTCCCTCTTATTCTTGCATTAGATTTTGCTACTGTATTAGTTAGCTCCTATTCTGATGCATAGCCTGCTTTTGATAAACTGTTACTATACCTGCAACATATCAACTGTTTAGTATAGGTTGATCAGTGAAACCCCAGTGACCCCTTAGTCCCAGTTGCCCCTGCTTCTTCATCGACGACCCGACGACCCGAAGACTCGGTCAACCGACCGACAAGCCAGGCCCCTCACATCACCGCACTCCCCCTTAGTTGTACGACTCTGCAGCACTACAATCGAGTACCGAGGGTGACACCTCGTGAAGTACTCATGATGCTAGCTCTGTAGTGCAGCTAGTCGGTCGTGGTCATCGAGGGTGATTCCTCCTTCACCACTCCCGACGATGACTCTGTCGTGCAACCCCTCAAGTGTGGGACCCTCGAGGGTGATTCCTCTAAGTCCACCTTGACGGTTTCATCGAGCGGGGCCCCTTGAGGGTGATTCCTCAGGTTCCGCCTTGATGTTTTATACACACAGTTACTATGACTGGGCTACTGAAACATGTTCGTGATGGGTCGGCCCTGAGGGGTACCCACGGTTTGATGAAGATGAGGCGTGGACTAGCGAGAGAGGCCTTTGCCACACATCCTCGAGGCGGGGACCGCACTTCATGGGTCGCGCTTTCCCCGCATTAATAAAATGCTAATGGGTTGGGTATTTGATCTGAGTTGGGTCGTTGGCCTTTTTACGCACCAAACCATCGCGTGGGAGAAGTTATGGGTACTCAACGTCGTTTTATCAGCCGAAGCTCTTCGGACATCAGCAATGGAGCGGCGCGCGCCAGATTGGACTGGATGGTGCAGCTCTTGGACTGGAGTGTACTAGGTCTGTTTCCGGCTGCCCACGCATCGTGCAGGAGCGCAAGGGCAAGTGGGCCCATGAACCTGCGCGCTTATGATTTAGACCGGCGGGCTGGCCTCTTCATTGAGCCTAGGTGGGGCAATGACGTGCTGCTATCCCGAGGCCGGGCATGACCCAGGAAAGTGTGTCCGGCCGGAGGTGATCATGCGTGTTGGAAATGCAGTGCACCCCTGCAGGGAAGAATAATCTATTCGAATAGCCGTGTCCACGGTAACAGGACGACTTGGAGTTGTGCCTTGACCTTATACAACTATAACTGTGATTTAAATTTGAAATGAATTGTGGCTTCGAGATTGCTTCCTCGCAGGGAGTCGAGGGAGGATCTCTAGGCGTGGTTACTTAATAAAATTGCTACAATAATATGGCTATATATGAGATACCAGTCTACTCTCTTCTAATGCTGCAAGATGTTGAAGATGCTAGTCTTCGATAGGACTAGGCCTTTCTCCCTATTCCTGCTTTCTGCAGTCAGTCCAGATATAACCCCTCCCCTTGATAATGTTGCATACTTAGCATAGTTCTGATGTCAGTCTTGCGAGTACTTTGGATGAGTACTCACTGCTGCTTTGCATTCTCTTTCCCCCCCTCGATACGATTCTGCGTTCAGACGATGGAGCCCAAGAGATGGAGTACGCCGGAGACGACTACTACACCACCGCAGGAGCCTACTACTACGTGGAGGCTGCCCCTGACGCTCAGGAGTAGTTAGGAGGTTCCCAGGCAGGAGGCCTCGCCTCTTTCGATCCGCTGTTTATGTTTGTGCTAGCCTACTTAAGGCAAAACTTGTCTAACTTATGTCTGTACTCAGATATTATTTGCTTCCGCTGACTCATGCTTTGTCGAGCTTTGTATTCGAGCCCTCGAGGCCCCTGGCTTGTAATATGAAGCTGTATGACTTTAAATTTGTGTCTAGTGTTGTGTTGTGATATCGATCAGTGAGTCCCTAATCTTGGCCGTACGCATTGCGTGATTGATTAGTGTACGGTCGAGATCGGGGGCGTCTCATTGATGCACGTTCTTGTCCTACGTTCTCCGATAGAAATCTTGGGGCACTCTTTGAGGTTCTTTGTGTTGGATTGAGCATTATGAATCTGAAATTGTTTGATGTGTATCGTATAATTAACTCATGGATACTTGTGGTGACATTGGAGTATCTAGGTGACATTAAAGTTGGTTGATGCGTATCATATGGTGTTATTTTAGTACGAACTCTAGATGGATTGATCGGAAAGGATAACTTGGTGTTATTTTAGTACGAACTCTTGGATAGATCGATCGCAAAGGATAACTTTAAGGTGGTTTCATACCCTACAAACAATTTCTTCTTATGTTCTCCGCTAGATAACAACTTTGGAGTGATTCTTCGTTGCACGTTGAGGGATGGTTATGTGATCCAATTATATTAGCATTGTTGAGAGATTGCACTAGCGAAAGTACGGACCCTAGGCCTTGTTTTCAAGCGTTGCAATACCGTTTGTGCTCACTTTTGTTACTTGCTACATTGCTGTTTTTATATTTTCATATTACAAAAACCTATATCTACTATCCATATTGCACTTGTATCACCATCTCTTCGCCGAACTAGTGCACCTATACAATTTGCCATTGTATTGGGTGTGTTGGGGACACAAGAGATTTCTTGTATTTGATTGCAGGGTTGTTTGAGAGAGACCATCTTCATCCTACACCTCCCACGGATTGATAAACCTTAGGTCATCCACTTGAGGGAAAATTGCTACTGTCCTACAAAACTCTGCGCTTGGAGGCCCAACAAAGTCTACAGGAATAAAGTTGCGTAGTAGACATCAGTCTACTACATGACACTTCACCATATTTGGGCCTAAGGGAAGACATGTGGAGTAATAAGTAGACGATGGGTTGCTACAGTGAGATAAGCTTAAACCCTAGTTTATGTGTTATTCCGTAAGGTGCTGATTTGGATCCACATGTTTCATTTTATGGTTAGATTATCTTAATTCTTCTTTCGTAGTTGCGGATGCTTGCGAGAGGGGGTAATCATAAGTGGGTTGCTTGTTCAAGTAAGAACATCACCCAAGCACTGGTTGATACGTCTCCAACGTATCTATAATTTTTGCTTGTTCCATGCTGTTATATTATCATTCTTGGATGTTTTACAATCATTTTATTACAACTTTATATCATTTTTTGGGACTAACCTATTGACATAGTGCCAAAGTGCCAGTTGCTGTTTTTGCTTGTTTTTTACTTCGCAGGAAATCAGTACCAAACGGAAACAAAACGCTGCGGGGATTTTTGTGGATTTTTTACGGACCAGAACAAACCAGATGGGCCAAAGAACACCAGAAGAGGGGGCCCAGGGTGGCCAGCCCCCACCAGGGCGCGCCAGAGGCCCCCTGGCATGGCCTGGTGGGTGCTGGGCACCTCGGGCACCCCCTCAACCGACTATCATATCCTGGGGACTACGCACACAACCAGGAGCAAGAGTATTGTACCATGTCTTAGCATCACCCTTTAATGAGAATGGAAACAACTTAAGGATGTAATAGTAGCGAATCTTCTCATCATGAGTAAAGAGGGTGGCTATATCATTCAGCTTAGTAAGGTGTGCCACTACAGTTTCAGTTTCATAGCCATGGAAAGGATCAGATACAACCAAAGTAATTAACTCTGGGTTGACAGAGAACTCATAATCCTTATCGGTAACACAGATAGGTGAAGTAGCAAACTTAGGATCACATTTCATTCTAGCATTCAAAGTTTTTTCCTTGTACTTGCATAGCAGTTTCTTAAGATCGTCTCTGTCCTTGCAAGAAAGAATTTCTCTACTTATCTCTTCGTCCATAACATATCCTTTGGGTATCTTAGGCATTTCAAACTTAGGAGAGCTAGGACTAATAGGAGTTTCATAATCATAATCAGTTTCATAAGCTTCATCAGTTTCAGCAATTTCATTTTCTTTAGCTCTAGCAATTTGTTCCTCAAGAAATTCTCCTAGCGGCAGATTATCATCAAGCATGATACTAGCATCATCATAAGCATCATTCATAGCAGAGGCAGCATCATCAATAACTTGCGACATATTAGGATTACTAGCATGTGGTGGTGTTGCAAGCTTACTCATAACAGAAGGTGAATCAAGTGCAGAACTAGATGGCAGTTCCTTACCTCCCCTCGTAGTAGAGGGAAAAATCTTGGACCTTGGATCCTTCAGATTCTTCATAGTGATAAATTGATATAAATCCCAAGTGACTCAACAAATATTGCTATGCTCCCCGGCAACGGCGCCAGAAAAAGGTCTTGATAACCCACAAGTATAGGGGATCACAACAGTTTTCGAGGGTAGAGTATTCAACCCAAATTTATTGATTCGACACAAGGGGAGCCAAAGAATACTTGAGAGTATTAGCAGTTGAGTTGTCAATTCAACCACACCTGGAGATAAATATCTGCAGCAGAGTGATCAGTAGCACAGTAATATGATAGGTTTGATAGTAGTAGCAATAGTAACAGCAGCAGTAACAGTAGTAGCAATAGTTTTGTAGCAGTAGGAACAGCAGTAGTAACTTAGCAAGATAATAAGTGGAAAGATCGTAGGCACTGGATCGGTAACTCGTTGGATGATATTCATCATATAACAGTCATAACCTAGGGCGATACAGGACTAGCTCCAGTTCATCAATGTAATGTAGGCATGTATTCCGTAAATAGTCATACGTGCTTATGGAAAAGAACTTGCATGACATCTTTTGTCCTACCCTCCCGTGGCAGCGGGGTCCACAAGGAAACTAAGGGATATTAAGGCCTCCTTTTAATAGAGAACCGGAACAAAGCATTAACACATGGTGAATACATGAACTCCTCAAACTACGGTCATCACCGCGAAGTATCCCAAATATTGTCACTATGGGGTTGACGGATCATAACACGTAATAGGTGCATATGACTAGGCAAGATCGAATCAAGAACATAGATATAGAGATGATAACATAAACGGTTCAGATCTGAAATCATGGCACTCGGGCCCTAGTGACAAGCATTAGGCATAGCAAAGTCATAGCAACATCAATCTCAGAACATAATGGATACTAGGGATCAAGCCCTAACAAAACTAACTCGATTACATGATGAATCTCATCCAACTCCTCACTGACCAGCAAGCCTACGAAGGAATTACTCACTCGCGGTGGGGAGCATCATGGAATTGGCGATAGAGAAAGGTTGATGATGACGAAGACCGAAGATTCCCCTCTCCGGAGCCCCAAACGGGCTCCAGATCTGGCCTCCCGATGAAGAACATGAGGTGGCGGCCGCTCCGTCTCGTGAAACACGATAATTCTTTCTCTCCTATTTTTCTCTCCAAATTTAGGAATTTATAGTGGCGGAGGTAGGGCAAGTGGGGCCCTGAGGTGCCCAGCACCTACCAGGGCGCGCCGGGAGGGGGCTGGCATGCAATGGTGGGTGCTGCACACCCTGGGCCCCCTCTCCGGTGGTTTCTGGCTCTAGTATTTTTTATATTTTCCAAAATAAATCTCCAAAAAGTTTTGTTCTGTTTCGAGAACTTTTATTTCTGCACAAAAAACAACACCATGGCAATTCTGCTGAAAACAGCGTCAGTCCAGGTTAGTTCCATTCAAATCATGCAAATTAGAGTCCAAAACAAGGGCAAAAGAGTGAGGAAAAGTAAATACGTTGGAGACGTATCAACTCCCCCAAGCTTAAACCTTTGCTTGTCCTCAAGCAATTCAATTGATAAACTGAAAGTGATAAAGAAAAACTTTTATGAACTCTTTTTTTCTTGTTTACATATATATGCTTAAGTGGCACCCAGGTTTTCAGCAAAGATTATGACTAACCATGTCAACAATAACTCTTAGAAATTATATTTACTCATATCAATAACATAAGCAACTAGCGAGCAATAATAAGATATCTAAGTGCCAACATTTTGTCAAAACAATCGTGATACAATATGACAATAGTGGTATCTCGCTAGCCCTTTCTGAGACCGCAAAACATAAATGCAGAGCACCCCCAAAGTACAAGCAGCGACTAAACATTGTGTCAGCGTCCTGGGAACGGGGGTACCCAGACTTGCCTGCCTGCGGCCCAGGGCGTGGCCCACTTCGACAACCAGCACGGCCCGGCGCGGCTTCACTCAAGGCAAGGCCCTCGCGAGAGCCCCGCCCTCGCGAGGAGGACGGCGCCAAGACCCCTGGAGAGAGGAGGCCACCCCAGGCTGCCTCCCGAGGAGCGGAGATCTCTATGCAGCGCCCGGCCTCGCGAGGTCGGGAGTGACTCAAGTCAAGCCAGGCGAGCACCAGCGCGCACAGAGAAGACAGTTTCCTCTTTGGTGCAAAGGAGGCAAGGGCGTACGCGGGTTCCCGAGGCGTCCCACCAAAGGTTTCCATTCTGGTGTAACAAGACCAGGCTAACGGGCACGGCAGGGCGGATGTCACCGCCGAGCCCACCTCCGTGTCACTTCCAGCTACTTTGCAGGCAAAGACCACCTTTCGTCAGGATAAGATGTACCTCCTGTCCCCTTTAGAATTTGGCCGTTGTGGGATCCCTTCCCGCCAGTGCGATAAGGGAAGAGGACTTGGGCCATTATAAATAGAGGCTAGGCTGCACCGTAGAGGAGGACGGATCCGAAACCACCCGAGAGCCCTCGCGAGGTTGCTCACCACTGTACCAGTTCATCCACAAACCTCCTCGTGAGGCAATCCACCAAAAGGCAGGAGTAGGGTTTTACGCTTCGCAGCGGCCCGAACCTGGGTAAATCCTCGCGTGTTAGTCTTCTTCCTCGAGATTGAGTGAGTTTCGATTGGGGCCGAAGCTGGTTGGGATCTTCGTACACGCCCCTGAGTTTGAACCTCTTCGGGTTTTGCGGAGCCCGAAATCCGGCATTTGGCGCGCCAGGTAGGGGGCATGTCGAAGTCTCTCTTCAAGCTTCGCTTCCTCTCCGCTCACCGCTCCGATGGCTGACGCTCGCCGAGCCCGCGCCGAGCGCCGGGCTGCTCGTGTCGCCCAGATAGCGCCAGTGGGCCGCACCACCGCACGTTGATCCGCCTTTCCTGCGGTCGACGCCGCCACGGGCCCAGATGCCCATGGGCAGCAGGACTCGTCGCAGCCGGTCACCGCTCGGCGCGACGGCCGCACTGCCACCCCGTCCATCGTTCCAGCTACTGGGTCGTCCTCCCACGCTCGCCCCGGGCAGGCGCACGGGTCAGCCGCATTGCTCATGGCGCGTGAGTTGTTGCGCTATCGCCATGCACCCAACCGCTACAACGACTGGCTCGGCCGCATCGCGGAGCTCGTCAGCGCTGCCGGCGATGCCCCGGTGCTCTCCTACTCGCTCCGTCCCCCGCCCTCTCTGGCGGGCGACGTGGCCCATGGTGCTCCACCTCCTCCTCCCCAGCGCGGCGCCGACCCCGTGCCCAGGCGTGAAGCACACCCACGCGACCAGCCGCACGGGCCCTCGGCAAGGGTGAGGGATGAAGTAAGCTGCCAGGTGGTGCCCAGGCCGCGCGCGCGCTCCCTGCGCCGCTGCACCAGCATCGCGACCGAGCGCCCCTGGAGGCAGCTGCGCAGGAACACCAAGACCGGGCCCCTCCCATGCGCACGGCACCCGCGGGTGCAGTGGGTTGCCGCGCCATCGCCCCGGAGCTGCGTCCGGTCACGTGGTCCGGCAAGTTCAAGTCCGACCTGCCTCCTCGCTACGACGGCACCCCAGATCCTGCCGAGTTCCTACAGCTCTACTCGCTGAGCATCATGGCGGCCGGTGGAGACGACAAGGTCATGGCGAGCTGGTTCCCTATGGCCCTCAAGGGTGGTGCGCTCTCCTGGCTCCTCAGCCTCCCGAAGGGGTCAATCACCTCCTGGGACGAGCTTCGCGAGCGTTTCGTCGCCAACTTCCAAGGCACCCATGACCGCGCCCTCGCTGTGGCTGACCTGCGCCGCGTGAAGCAACAATCGTGCGAGACCTTGCACAAGTACATACATCGGTTCACGACTGTCCGCCTCAAGATCCCGAGGGCGTCGGATGAGCCATCATCTCGGCGTTCACCGACGGCGTCAGGGACCTCAGGATGAGGGAGGAGCTCGCCATCCATGACGACCTGTGCTCTGCTCTGGAAATGTTCAACCTGGCGAACAAGTGCGCAAAGGCCGAAGAGGGCTGCCTCTCCCTCCTCGAGCTTCCGGAGGCGAACCCCGAAGATAAGAAGACCAAGGCCAAGGAAACGAAGTGCAAGGCCCCTGCGGTGCTGGCGGCGGAACCTGAGGCGAAGCGCAGTCGAGATGAGGAACCCCCCAGGGGTGGATGACCATTCTGCATTTTCCACTGCTCCAACAGCCACAACACCAACGACTGCCAGGAGCTCAGGGTGCTCCGCGAGGAGCATTTCGGTCGTTTCCCTGGGCGTGTTGACCATGGCTACGGTCGCGGTGGAGGCCGCTGGGACGGTCGCGACCCCCGTCAGGAGTGGCGCGACCAGCCTCGGGAGGACCGCTGGCGCGACGAGCCTCGTGAGGGACCCCGCCGCGACCAGCCTCGTGAGGCTCGCCCTCGTGAGGCCGGCCTCCCCCCGTTGCCGCCGCCACCCAGGAGGAAGGAGGAAGACGGGCAGAACGACGGGGATGGGGGCTTCCAGGAAGCCAGGGCAATCGCTTGCATCCTGGGCAGCGCTCAGGCCCCCGCATCAAACCGAATCTTCAAGCAGTTCTTGCGGGAGGTGAACGCGGCTCTCCCAAAGCTTGAGGCCATGCGTCCCCTCAAGTGGTCGCAGTGCGCCATCACCTTCGACTCCAAGGATCAACTCAGGTGCTCGGCCACGGCAGGCGCGCTTCCCATGCTGTGCACGCCGACCATCAGCAACGTCCTCGTCACCAAGACCCTCATCGACGGTGGCGCTGGGCTCAATGTCCTCTCCATCGAGACGTTCGAGACGCTCCAAGTGCCCTATGACCAGCTCATGCCAACCAAGCCTTTCTCAGGGGTCACCGATGGCTCCACTGTCCCCATTGGGCAAGTGCGCCTGCCGGTCACCTTCGGCGGGCGTAGCAACTACCACACCGAGCTCATCGACTTCGACGTCGCTCACATCCACCTCCTGTACAACGTGATCCTCGGGTACCCTGCCCTCGCCAAGTTCATGGCGATGACTCACCATGGCTACAACGTCCTCAAGATGCCCGGGAGTGGTGGCGTCATCACTGTTGCCTGCAACGAGAAGGACGACGTTTGCTCCCTCGAACGCACCTACCGGGCCGCGGCGGCGGAAAACTCTGACGACGAAGGCGGCATCCTGCCTCCTGAGGATGTACCCAGGAAGAAGAAGCAGCTCCTCTCCAAGGGGCATCAGGGGGCGGAGACCTCCAAGGATGGCGCCTCAGGCTCCGCGCCTGGGGCCAAGGCCCCTTCCCCCCTCGCATAGGAAGGCGCGCTCGGCGCCTCCCTCGGGTCGGGCTCGGGTGCTTCCATCTGGAAAGCTTCCGACCTAACCAGTGAGACGAGGGAGGTGCTCGGGCACAACATGGAGGCGTGCTTCGGCACGCGCCCACTCAAGCAAGGAGCACGGCGCGAGGCGCCAGGTTCGCGGGAGTTCACCGCCAATGCAATCGAGGAGCTTCAGGAGGCACAGGCCATGCGAGGCGGGAGTCGCCCTGCATCACCTGGCGCAGCCGCCGTCCTTGGCCCGAGCGGCATGCTGCGCGTCTGCGTCGACGTACCGGGCATCAACAGGGCCGCGTCCCAGGACCTCTTCTGGCCGTCGCGCGTCGGCCGCAGTGGGGTCTATCCGTGCAACTACATCCGCATGCCCTTCGGCCTGGCGAATGCGGGAGTCACGTTCTGGCGCCTCGCCTAGGCCATGCTCGCACCCTACGAGCCTCGACGCCGCGTGGTCCTGGAGGAGGTGCCAGGTCCTAGTGAGGACCCTGAGCCTCCGGAGGCGTCGGGCGCATGAAGGCCAGGGTCCAACGACTACCTCGACGCTTCAGCGGTACCGCTTCCAGGTGACTTTTTGGTTCGTACCAGGTAACTTTTTGGTTTGTTCAGATTGAGGGCACCCATCGGGCTGCATTATCCTCAGGCGGTTAGGGCCCGTCCCTGCAGCCGCGTCGTTTGCGTTTGTATCAGAACCTCTTATGCATTTGATAAATTTCCTAAGTATTTCAAACTGCATGCTCGGTGCTTCGCCACCATGAATGTCGCCGCGCCCTAACAATCCCGCTTTCGACCGCCTCGTGATTAAGGGCTAGCATGACGCTGTGCTCGGGTCCGTCCCTGCAGCGTTGGCAAATCCAAGCGGTCGAGCTTTGTCTCGCGGGCCATCCCCGTGCACGTCACCTCCCATGGCCCTTGGTGCTACGTCCTC
Source organism: Elymus sibiricus (assembly GCA_039707655.1). Taxonomy (NCBI): domain Eukaryota; kingdom Viridiplantae; phylum Streptophyta; class Magnoliopsida; order Poales; family Poaceae; genus Elymus; species Elymus sibiricus. The sequence goes on from CM077671.1 coordinate 306,324,778, forward strand.
GCATGAGCTAATCGAGAGTGGGTGAGTCAGGGCGCGTGGCACGGTTCCTGCAACCATAGTCGGCGTTTCGCCGCCACAGGAGCCGCGCGCCGGGTGTTTCCTCCTCGGGTTTGTCGCATGAGAAGACTGGCCACGGCGTCTGTGCTCGGGTCCGTCCCTGCAGCGTCGACAAATCCAATGGCTGAGCTCTGTCTGGCGGGCCGGCCCCGCTCACGTCACCTCCAGGGGTCATTGGTGTTTGGCCATCTCTTGCGATGGCCCTCGGAAATTCACTCGGCGCAGGTTTCTCCAAAAATGTACAGGGATTGCAATGGCGCCTCCTACCAGAAGATTCAGGCGCAACCCGCCTTTGAGGTAGGGCCCCGTGAGTCCCGCGCTGGCTCACGGGTGCCCAAATACACCTCCAGTTCTACCGTGCAGGCCACGTGTGTGAACTTAATGGGCTGTACACGCCCAGGGGGCTCAGGAGCCGAGCCCCCCCTTCCCACATCCAAGTGGAAGCCCCATGCTCCGCGCTGGCGGATGACACTGTCGCTTAGCGGCTATGCCCACGCAATGTGGAAGCCCCATGCTCCGCGCTGGTGGATAAACAACTGAGTGCGCACTAGCGGCTGCATCCAACCTCAGGACGGCCCCTCACGGCCCCGTCTTGCGGCATTCCCCTAGGATGCCCGCGCGAGGGGGCTGCACGGGGGCTACGCTCAGGCTGGGCCTGGCGCGCGCCACCTCCCCAGGTCCCCGATACCTGGTCTCCACGCGTCCCTCTCAGGCAAAAGCTGGCGAGGAAAGGTATGGGAGCCGCTCCTACGTCAAGGGGGACCCCTGAGTGTCGCGGCTCAGGGGCCTCACTGGTCACATAGCCCCTCACCCTTTGGTCTCGTCCTGGTGATCCGGACGCCCCAACGGCGGTTGAGGTATGCGCGGGACCGGGCCCTGCCGACGCAGAGCTCAAGGCGCTCCAAATCTCCAAATTGACCCCGTCGTCGCCATGTTCCCTTCATGAGGGCTGCTCGTACGTCAAGGGGGACTCCTGAGCATCGCGACTCAGGGGCCTCACTGGTCACATAGCCCCTCACCCCTTGGTCTCTTCCTGGTGATCCGGACGCCCCAACGGCGATCGAGGTATGCGCGGGATCGGGCCCTGCCGACGCAGAGCACTACAGCAAACAGGAAGGAAGCTAGGCGAGGAAGGAAACCACATAATTTAAATAGTCATTACAAGCATTGAATGTCTCCGAAAATGCAAACAAGCCTAACTCCTCCGCGAGGCACGATAAATGTTGCAGGAAAGGACCTAGGAGGAGGAGCTGACGCTGCTGCATGCCCCAACCACGGGAAGCTCGTCGTCGACATCGCTGCCGTTGTCGTCGTCGTCATTGACCTTCGCAGTTGCGGGAGGCGAGGGAACGGCGACGCAGGCGAACTTCTTCATCAGCGCCTCCAGGACGCCCTCCATGGCCGTCGCCGTAGCGGCGCGAACCCCGGGATCAACCGGGTGGATCACGGAGCCGAAGTCGAAACCCGGCTCGCGAAGGTAGAGGTGGCTGAAGACGCGCGTCGCGGCCGCGGACAAGAGGTCGCGGCACTCACTCTCCAAGACGGTCTCCACCCTGGCAACAGCACCTTGGAGCACCTCGGCAAGCTTTGAAGAGAGCCCCGTGAAGCCGCTCTCAGGAGCTACGAGGGGTTCCGTGAATCCCCGCCGGCAGAAGGAGTGCAGCGCCTGACGGAGCCTGAGCTCGACGGAGGGGAGGGCGTCGCGCTCCGCAGCCTTTCTCTCCTCAGCCACAGCAAGGGCCTTCTCCCTGGCGTCGAGCTGAGCCTTCTCTGACGCTACTTCCTCCTTCAGCTTGTCCAGATGCTCGCGCTCCGTGGCTTGGTCGTCCACCACCTTGGACAGCGCGGAGTCGCGGTCGGCAAGTTTGGCCTCGCAGGCCTTGAGGTCTCCCTCCCGCTGGCGGAGCTGTTCCGCGAGCATAGTCTTCTCCTCCTGAAGAGCCTTCAGGCTGACCTCCGCTTCACCGCAGCGCTTCGCAGCAGACGCAGCATCGACCAGCGCCGCGTCGCGAGCCGCCTTGGCTGACGCGGTTCCTTCTTGCTCACAACAGCGGTGGCCTCGGCTTGGCTCCAAACTACCATGGCAGCGGCGTCGGCCTGGAGCCACCCAGAAAGGAGCCCCAAGCGCTCCTTCACGAGGCGACCGTCGGCACTCCGGAGATCGTCCCGAACCTGATCCAGAGCAGCATAGGCCCCCTCCAGGGTGCCTGACTCAACCAGAGGGCCACGACTCAGAGGTGTCAGGGCCTGGCGCGGAGGTGGCGTCTGCGCGGCAGCGGACGCCACCACCAGGGGGGCAGAAGCATTGAAGGCCGAGGGTGCCGGAGGCTGCGGTACCGCCACAGACAAGGCAGGGACGGGCGGTCCCGCGGCCAGCCGACCCTCGGGGGCTGGCCTCTCAGGCAGCAGCGCAGATGCACCCCCAGGGGCAGAAGCAACCTCTCTAACGGGCGTCGGGGGCTCCGCAGCCGCGACAAGGAGAGTCGCCCAGTGAGCCTCCTCGCCCACGATATCCGGCTCCTCATCAGGCGTCGGCAGGGCACCAAGAACGGGCGTCACATTAGAAGGTACCTTCGGCTTGACGCCCGCCTTCTTCTTCTTCACCTTCAGCAGGACGGCGCTCCTGGTTACCAAGCAAAGAAGGGACCGTGAGCACGCGAGCCACCAGCGGGCGGCCGAAAACCAAGCAGGGCTACTTACTCTTCGACGTCGACCCACTTCCTCTTCTTCTCCACCTCGGCGAAGGCGGGAATGCCCTCTCCCTTCTCTGGGGAGGCGCCACCTGATACGTCTCCAACGTATCTATAATTTATGAAGTATTCATGCCATGTTTACAATAATTTTATATGATTTTGGTATGATTTTATTAGAACTAACCCGGACTGACGCTGTTTTCAGCAGAACTACCATGATGTCGTTTTTTGTGCAGAAATAAAAGTTCTCGGAATGGGCTGAAAATTTACGGAGAATATTTTTGGAAAATATAAAAAATACTGGAGCAAAAAGATACCGGAGAGGAGTCCCGAGGCAGCGACAAGCCTAGGGGGCGACCCCCCTAGGGCGTGCCCCCATGGCTTGTGGGTCCCTCGGGAGTCCCCTTGACGTGGCACCGACGCCAAAAATTCCTATAAATACCAAAACCCCCAGAAAGAAACCTAGATCAGGAGTTCCGCCGCCGCAAGCCTCTATAGCCACGAAAAACCAATCGGGAGCCCGTTCTGGCACCCTGCTGGAGGGGGAAACCATCACCGGAGGCCATCTTCATCATCCCGGCGGTCTCCATGACGAGGAGGGAGTAGTTCACCCTCGGAGCTGATGATCGTACTTGAGGATTGGGCATAGCTAATATTTGAGTGTGTGTCATGAATGGATCAATGATTGAGCATGATGGGCTAGGGATAACTTTCTTTAGTGTTGATATTTTGAAAGACATGGTTGCTTGTTGACATGCTTGAGTATTGAAGTCATTATGTTAAAACTAGACTATTGCTTTGAATCATTTACTAGTCCAAATGTCCATGCTATACAAAGAAGATAAGAATATGATGAACATGTTAGGCAGCATTCCACATCAAAAATTCTGTTTTTATCATTTACCTACTCGAGGACGAGTAGGAATTAAGCTTGGGGATGCTGACACGTCTCCAACGTATCTATAATTTTTGCTTGTTCCATGCTGTTATATTATCATTCTTGGATGTTTTACAATCATTTTACTACAATTTTATACTATTTTTGGGACTAATCTATTAACCTAGAGCCTAGTGCCAGTTTCTGTTTTTTCCGTGTTTTTGAGTTTTACAGAAAAGGAATATCAAACGGAGCCCAAACGGAATAAAAATCTACGGTGATTTTTTTATGGACCAGAAGAAGCCCAGGGAGTGTTGGAGTTGGGCCAGAAGAGCCACGAGGCCACCACAAGCCTGGGGGGCGCCTCCCCCCTAGGGCGCGCCCCCCTGGCTTGTCGTCACCTCGTGCCCCCCTGGACTTGTTTCCGCCGCCAAAAATTCCTATAAATATAGAAACCCCCAGAAACAAACCTAGATCGGGAGTTCCGCCGCCGCAAGCCTCTAGAGCCACGAAAAACCAATCGGGAGCCCGTTCCGGCTCCCTGCCGGAGGGGGAAACCATCACCGGAGGCCATCTTCATCATCCCGGCGGTCTCCATGACGAGGAGGGAGTAGTTCACCCTCGGAGCTGAGGGTATGTACCAGTAGCTATGTGTTTGATCTCTCTCTCTCTCGTGTTCTTGAGATGACACGATCTTGATGTACCGCGAGCTTTATTAATATAGATGAATCATATGGAGTTTTCCCCTCTCTATCTTCTTGTGATGAATTGAGTTTTCCCTTTGAAGTTTTCTTATCGGATTGAGTCTTTAAGGATTTGAGAACACTTGATGTATGTCTTGCGATGGGATATCTGTGGTGACAATGGGATGTTCTATTGATCCACTTGATGTATGTTTTGGTGATCAACTTGCGGGTTCTGTGACCTTGGGAATCTATGCATAGGGGTTGGCACACATTTTCGTCTTGACTCTCCGGTAGAAACTTTGGGGCACTCTTTGAAGTTCTTTGTGTTGGATTGAACATGATGAATCTGAAATTGTGTGATGCATATCGTATAATCAAGCCCATGGGTACTCGTGGTGACATTGGAGTATCTAGGTGACATTAGGGTTTTGGTTGATGTGTATCTTAAGGTGTTATTTTAGTGCGAACTCTAGGGCTGTTCGTGACACTTATAGGGATAGCTCATAAGATTGATCGGAAAAGATAACTTTGAGGTGGTTTCATACCCTACAGTAATTTCTTTGTTTGTTCTCCGCTATTTGTGACTTTGGAGTGAATTCTTTGTCGCACGTGAGGGATTTACATATGATTCAACTATGTTAGTATTGTTGAGAGAACTTGCACTAGTGAAAGTATGAACCCTAGGCCTTGTTTCTAAGCATTGCAATACCGTTTGTGCTCACTTTTATCATTAGTTACCTTGCTGTTTTTATATTTTCAGATTACAAAAACCTATATCTACCATCCATATTACACTTGTATCACCATCTCTTCGCCGAACTAGTGCACCTATACAATTTACCATTGTATTGGGTGTGTTGGGGACACAAGAGACTCTTTGTTATTTGGTTGCAGGGTTGTTTGAGAGAGACCATCTTCATCCTACGCCTCCCACGGATTGATAAACCTTAGGTCATCCACTTGAGGGAAAATTGCTACTGTCCTACAAAACTCTGCGCTTGGAGGCCCAACAAAGTCTACAAGAATAAAGTTGCGTAGTAGCATCAAGCTCTTTTCTGGCGCCGTTGCCGGGGAGGTGAGTGCTTGAAGGTATATCTTTAGATCTTGCAATTGAATCTTTTAGTTTCTTGTTTTTCACTAGTTTGGTTTTATAAAAGAAAACTACAAAAAAATGGAATTGAGGTTGCCTCATATGCTTCATCTTTTTAATGTCTTTCGTGAAAATGATGGAAAGGAAAATTGTGCTCAAGTGTTAGAAGAAGAAGTTATTAAAATGTTTGGCACTAAATCTTTGAGTGATGAGCATGATTGCAATGTTGTTAGTATGAATTCTTTGAAAATCCATAGTACTAATGATGATTGCACTAGTCATGATAAAAAGATTTCTTATAAGCATGTCAATTTTTGTGGAGTGCATAGAGTTTGTGAAGACATGCCTAAAAGGGAAGATAGATTTTGTAAGAGGCATAAGTTTTTAGGAACTAAATGGTTGCAAGAGAGGCTATATGTTTGTGTTGAAAGACTTAATATTTCTCGCCGTCCTTGTGAACTTTGCAATGAAAGTGGTCATTTTAATTTCCAATGTGAATTATTTCATGATCGAATTGTGTCCAAAAATTGTGATAACCTCATTACCCTTGAGCATCATAATGAACTTAGTCTATTTTTGGGGTATGAAGAAATGAAACATAAAACTAAGGATGTTCCAGCTTGGGTTCTCATGAAAATGATTGATTTTGATCTAAATGAAATCTATATGTATTGCGTGGTAAATTGCATTGAGAATCCTTATATTGCCAATTACTTAAAGACAAGAAAACAAATAGAAGATGAAGAGAATACTAATGAAGGGTAAGAGGTTTCCCAATATCCTCCTATTTTTCTTATGATGAATCAGGTAAAGAGGAGGAGCTTTTTATTCAACCAACCTCTTCAAAAAGAAGCTTGGAGGAATTAAATAAACCCACACATAATGTGGTGAAGAAGAAGAAAAGAAGGAAAAGTAAAGGTAAAGAGGTATCTATCCCAAATAATGTTGCTCCCATTATTGATAGGCCTCATGAGAATGAATCAAAAATAGTTGTGGAAGATGATACACTTGAGGATGATTTTGTTATGACTATTGCTTGTTGTGATAATTATGATTGGGAAGGTAATGATATTTCTTATAATCTTGAAAATATTTATGGCACCAACTTGGAAGATGATGATAATAATTGCTATACTATTGGTGCTATTCATACTATTAATGATGAGAGTGATTATGTTTATAATATACAAAGCCACAAGCTTGGGGATGCTATGTTTGATGAAAATGACATGTTTGAGAATTTATTTGCTGCAATTAATGTTTGTCCCAAGCTTGGGGATGCTATGCTTAATGAAGATGATCTTTTTATTCCCCCCTACTTTGAATGATCAAATTTGTTATAAAGATTGCATGCCTCCTACTTATGATGATTATTGTGATGATACTTATGCGATGAAAAAGAGTGATGATTACTATTATGATACTTGTCATAATTATGAATATCCTTTTACTGAATATTACTCTTTTAATGTGGAACCAATTTGTAGTATTCAATTCTTTTATGATACTCTCACTATTAGTCATGAGAAGAAATTTTCTTGTGTGGAGAGTAGTAAAATTTCTATGCTTGTAGATCATGAAAAGAATGCTTTATGTGCTGGTTATATTGTGAAATTCCTTCATGATGCTACTGAAAATTATTATGAGGGAGGAACATATGCTTGTAGGAATTGCAATAATATCAAGTTTCCTCTCTATGTGTTCAAAGTTTTGAAGTTATGCTTGTTTTGCCTTCCTATGCTAGTTGATTCTTGCTCCCATAAATTGTTTGCTAACAAAATCCCTATGCATAGGAAGTGGGTTAGACTTAAATGTGCTTGTCATGAGATTCATGATGCTCTTTTTCATGTTTCAATTATTATCCCTATGTGAGCATCATTGAAATCATCATGCCTAGCTAAAAGACATTAAAGAAAAGCCCTTGTTGGGAGACAACCCAACACTTTTACTTTCTGTTTTTGTCTGTTCACATGATTAATCTACTGTATTAATCATGTTTTGTGCCTTTTATTTCAATAAAGTGCCAAGTAAAGCCTTTGGGATGACTCACAAGATGAGTAGAATTGATGCTGAACCAAAACAGAAACTTTTGACTCCAGTACAGGAATTTGCATTTTTTTACTGGAGCGTGATAATGATCTGAAATTTTTACACAGTCTTTATATACAAATTCTTCAGGTTGTCCTAATTTTTAATAATTTTCAGAGACAGGGAAGTATGGTTACGCTACAGATCTTCACAGACTGTTCTGTTTTTGACAGATTCTGTTTTGCATGCATAGTTTGCTTGTTTTAGTGTTTCCATAGCTTATATTTAGTGGTATAAATTATGGGAATAATAGAATTCAGTAGGTATCATGTGGAAACAATTATTAATCTTGTCTTTACAGTACCTAAGTGAATGATCTTTGTTTATTATACTAACCCATCTCACGAAGTTCCGTTAAGTTTTGTGTGATTGAAGTTTTCAAGTTTTGGGTGAGACACTGATATGAGGAGAATAAGGAGTGACAAGAACCTAAGCTTGGGGATGCCCATGGCACCCCCAAGGTAATATCCAAGGAAGACTCAAGCGCCTAAGCTTGGGGATGCCCCGGAAGACATCCCCTCTTTCGTCTTCAACATTATCGGTATATCTTACTTGGAGCTATATTTTTATTCGTCACATAATATGAGTTTTGCTTGGAGCGTCATTTTATTTTCTTGTTCTCTGTTAGGTGTTATTTATAATCTTGTTTTTCAATAAAAAGTTCCAAGAATTGTCTTAGGATGCTTGCATTGCATGTTTTGATGTGTGCTGTGTAAGAATAGAAACTTTTGCTGTAGTGTTTGAATTTTCATATTTTACTGGAACGTGGAAAGTTTCTAAAAAATTTACACAGTGATTTCATATAAATTATTTAGCATGTACTAAATTTTCATAATTTTTTGAGTTACAGAAGTACACTGTTTTCATAAATTTCTACAGACTGTTCTGTTTGGACAGATTGATGTCATAGTTTCGTTATCTACTTATCCTATAGTTTCCATAGCCTATATTGGTAGATATAAATTGTGGAAATGATATTATACAGTACCTAATGTTTGAAAATTATTATGCAACTTGTCTTGGCAGTACATAAAGAGTTGATTTATTATTATGTGTACTAACCTATCTCACGAGTTCTTTTCAAGTTTTGTGTGGAAGATGTTTTTGAGAATAGGTGAACCCATGATATGAGAGGATTGAAAGAGATACAAAAGCTCAAGATTGGGAATGCCCAAGGCACCCCAAGTAAATATCTCAAGAAGTCTCAAGCATCTAAGCTTGGGGATGCTACGCATCCCACCTCTCTTCATCAACAATTATCGGTTAGCCTATGTTGAGCCTAAATTTTTATTCGTTCACATGATGCGTGCTATTCTTGGAGTGCTATTTTTCTTTTGCTTGCTGTTTAATAAAATGCTTAAGATCTGAAATTCTTAGATGAGAGAGTCTTCACATAGTTATTTAAATTTTTGACTACTCATTGATCTTCACTTATATCTTTTTTGGAGTAGTTTGTCATTCACTCTCGTGCTTCACTTATATCCTATGAGTAAATGGTTGAATGAATTGAATATCATAAATCTGAAATTAGATATGCTTCATATACCTATCCCATGGGGAGTAATGACTTCACACCTAATAAGTATAGGTGGTAAAATTTATTGAAAGTTAGCAAACACCGCATTGGTCACTTGAACAATTCATGAAAGAATATTGAAGGAAGAGAGATTCCACATATAAATATACTATCTTGGACATCTTCTATGATTGTGAGCTCATTAATTATTTTCAAACTTGAGCAAATTAGTTGAAATAGGACAAGGAAGACAACGTAATGAGTTATGTTTGGGTATATTTGTATAGAAGTTATATTGTTATGGATCCTCCAACATGTGGTGCTTGTTTCCACCTCATACTAGCCAAAACTTCCGCACCAAGTAGAAATACTACTTGTGCATCCAAACACCCTTAAACCAGTTTTGCCATGAGAGTCCACTATACCTACCTATGGATTGAGTAAGATCCTTCAAGTAAGTTGTCATCGGTGCAAAAAGCAATAAAAATTGCTCCTAAATATGTATGATCTTTTATTGTGAGGGAAAATAAGCGTTGTACGAACTTGTGATGGTAAAGAAATAAAAGCGACGGACTGCATAATAAAGGTTGCTATCACAAAGGGCAATACAACGCGACGTTCCTTTGCATTAAGGGTTTGCACATCCAAAAACAAAAAGCGCATGACAACATCTGCTTCCCTCTGCGAAGGGCCTATCTTTTACTTTCTAGTACTTACCTTTATGCAAGAGTCATGGTGATCTTCACCACTTCCTATATTTCGCATTTTTCTCTTGGCAAGCGTCATGTGTTGGGGAATGATCTAGACATATATATCCACACAAATATATTTGATCATGAATTATTATTGTTGACAATTATCTATATGATAAATAAGTTGGGAGGCAAAACATTAAGCCCCTATCTTTCTCTGTGTTCGATGGATGCTATTTGTTCTAAAAATATGCTTTGAGTGTCAATAATCATGGAAGACTATATGATAGTTGAGTATGTGGAATTTTCTAAATCAAAGCTCTTACATAGACCCTTCCTGAAAATAAGATGAATTGCAATTGTTCGATGACTAGGAATATGGTTTGTTAGTTTTCAAGAAACTGTCTAGTCTATACTTTAACATGTGAATAGCATGTTACTTGATCATGAGAAGTTTTATGAGATGAGCTACTGTTTATGGTTTATATTGATGCTAGAAAAAGTGATTGGAATTATCATTGATCAAACTTGTGCACTTGCTAGCATTCACACTTCACAAATTATTTCTTTTATCATTTACCTACTCGAGGACGAGCAGGAATTAAGCTTGGGGATGCTGATACGTCTCCAACGTATCTATAATTTATGAAGTATTCATGCCATGTTTACAATAATTTTATATGATTTTGGTATGATTTTATTAGAACTAACCCGGACTGACGCTGTTTTCAGCAAAACTACCATGGTGTCGTTTTTTGTGCAGAAATAAAAGTTCTCGAAATGGGCTAAAAATTTAAGGAGAATATTTTTGGAAAATATAAAAAATACTGGAGCAAAAAGATACCGGAGAGGAGTCCCGAGGCAGCCACAAGCCTAGGGGGCGCACACCCCCCCCCCCCTAGGGCGCGCCCCCCTGGCTTGTGGGTCCCTCGGGAGTCCCCTTGACATGAAACCGACGCCAAAAATTCCTATAAATACCAAAACCCCCAGAAAGGAACCTAGATTGGGAGTTCCGCTGCCGCAAGCCTCTGTAGCCACGAAAAACCAATCGGGAGCCCGTTCCGGCACCCTGCCAGAGGGGGAAACCATCACCGGAGGCCATCTTCATCATCCCGGCGGTCTCCATGACGAGGAGGGAGTAGTTCACCCTCGGGGCTGAGGGTATGTACCAGTAGCTATGTGTTTGATCTCTCTCTCTCGTGTTCTTGAGATGACACGATCTTGATGTACCGCGAGCTTTATTAATATAGATGAATCATATGGAGTTTTCCCCTCTCTATCTTCTTGTGATGAATTGAGTTTTCCCTTTGAAGTTTTCTTATCGGATTGAGTCTTTAAAGGATTTGAGAACACTTGATGTATGTCTTGCGATGGGATATCCGTGGTGACAATGGGATGTTCTATTGATTCACTTGATGTATGTTTTGGTGATCAACTTGCGGGTTCCGTGACCTTGGGAATCTATGCATAGGGGTTGGCACATGTTTTCGTCTTGACTCTCCGATAGAAACTTTGGGGCACTCTTTGAAGTTCTTTGTGTTGGATTGAACATGATGAATCTGAAATTGTGTGATGCATATCGTATAATCAAGCCCATGGGTACTCGTGGTGACATTGGAGTATCTAGGTGACATTAGGGTTTTGGTTGATGTGTATCTTAAGGTGTTATTTTAGTACGAACTCTAGGGCTGTTCGTGACACTTATAGGGATAGCTCATAAGATTGATCGGAAAAGATAACTTTGAGGTGGTTTCGTACCCTACAATAATTTCTTCGTTTGTTCTCCGCTATTTGTGACTTTGGAGTGAACTCTTTGTCGCACGTGAGGGATTTACATATGATTCAACTATGTTAGTATTGTTGAGAGAACTTGCACTAGTGAAAGTATGAACCCTAGGCCTTGTTTCTTAGCATTGCAATACCGTTTGTGCTCACTTTTATCATTAGTTACCTTGCTGTTTTTATATTTTCAGATTACAAAAACCTATATCTACCATCCATATTACACTTGTATCACCATCTCTTCGCCGAACTAGTGCACCTATACAATTTACCATTGTATTGGGTGTGTTGGGGACACAAGAGACTCTTTGTTATTTGGTTGCAGGGTTGTTTGAGAGAGACCATCTTCATCCTACGCCTCCCACGGATTGATAAACCTTAGGTCATCCACTTGAGGAAAAATTGCTACTGTCCTACAAAACTCTGCGCTTGGAGGCCCAACAAAGTCTACAAGAATAAAGTTGTGTAGTAGACATCACCACCATGCAGGGAAGCAGAGGCGTCTCCCGCAAGGGCCGCGGCCGGGGAAGCCATACCCACCCCATCTGCGGCCACCTCGCCCATAGGCTGCGGCTCGGGCAGGGGCAAGTCGGGCGCCTCAGTCGTCTTACTGGCGCGAGGGGGGGCGCTCCAGACGAGGCCCAGCCTCGCACTTCCTTGAGGTTGCCCGGTCGGCGGTCCGCGCGGCCCGAGGAGTGGGTCCTGGCCCCCTGAGGACCCTGGCGAATCACGAAGGACTTGCAGCCAGGGGGACACCAGCATCGTCGTCGTCTTCAAAGCCGTGGAGGAGCGCGCTCCGCGAGGGAGGGGACACCTCCTTCAGATCGTCACTCGCGGTCTCCTCCAAGTCTTCCTCACCTGCAGTGTCGTCGGAGGACACCGTTACTGGGGAGCCAGGGCACTCGGCTGGAGAGAGCCCCAGCTCGTCAAAGGTAGGCATGGTGGCGACCAAGTCGGCCTTGTCGTCACGGCAATATAGCGGGGCGTAGGCCTCGGGGAGGTCCCCGGGGTCGCCGTTGAGCAGGGTCGCCATAGCCCTGTTCAGCTCCCCGGAGGTCAGGCGTGCGGATCAAAGCCTGATGCCATCACCACCGCCCTGGTAGTCCCACATGGGCTCTGAGTGAGCCTGGAGTGGCGCCAGGTGTTGCGCCAGAAACTCCTTCACTATCATCCCCCCGGTCAACTTCCTGGCGCTGATGTCTCGGGAGATCTGCTCCAGGACGGGCTTGGCCCGGGGGTCGGTGAGCTTCGCCGAGCCCTACGCAGGAGTCTTCTCCGGCAGCCCCTTCGGAAGCTCCAGGCGGGAGTTGAGGCCCTTGACATCCAAGAAGACCCAGCGGTGCCTGAAGTTCTCCACCTTCTTCCCGGGCTTTAAGAGCATGTTCCCGCTCTGGACCGCGATGAAGGAGACGCATGCAGACCGCTGAGCGCCGTCGTGAAGCCGCAAGCTGAAGAAATGGCGGAAGAGGGCCACTGAAGGCTTCACGCCTATGAAGGCCTCACAGTAAAAGGCGAAGACAGACAGGAGCAGCATGGAGTTGGGTTGGAGATGGAGGGCCTGGATCCCATAGTGCTCGAGGATGGCGGTGAAGAACTCTGAGAAGGACGGAACGAGCCCAGAGAAGATGATGTGGAGGAAGAAGGGGTAGGCTGACTTGGCCAGGCTGTGCTGCTCCGCGGAGCCGCACCCTATCAAGGTTCGCCCCCACTCATTGGTGTCGTCCGCCGTCGACGGAAGCACCGGGGCGAGGTCCCCGTCCTTGGCTATGGCGGACTCCGAGAGCGCCGGTGAGGCGGAAGCGGAGGCAGAGCCTTGAGCTTCGAGTTTCGACTTGCCGGCGGGCGCCATCGAGAGGCCCTAGAGAACAAGAAAGCAAGGGGAAGGAAGGCGCAGCGCTGAGATCTGGAGGAGTTCTCACGGAGGATGGGGATCTGGACGAAGGAGCAAAAGCATAGGGAAGGAAAGCAATAATATCTCGACACCGGGCGTCAGGCTTTTGTCAGTTCGGGCAGTTGTAGAGGAGACATGGGAGGAAAGACGACCGTACCCGACCACGCACCACTCGCCAGGCCTGGCCCGCAGGCGATTGGGGCCCACGGCGCTTCGGGCTATCTTCTCCGGCTTCGCCCCGAAGCCAACTCGACCGCGCCTTGGGCCCGGGGGCTACTGTCGGCGTCCTGGGAACGGGGGTACCCAGACTTGCCTGCCTGCAGCCCAGGGCGTGGCCCACTTCGACAACCAGCACGGCCCGGCGCGGCTTCACTCAAGGCAAGGCCCTCGCGAGAGCCCCGCCCTCGCGAGGTGGACGGCGCCAAGACCCCTGGAGAGAGGAGGCCACCCTAGGCTGCCTCCAGAGGAGCGGAGATCTCTATGCAGCGCCCGGCCTCGCGAGGTCAGAAGTGACGCAAGTCAAGCCAGGCGAGCACCAGCGCGCACAGAGAAGACAGTTTCCTCTTTGGTGCAAAGGAGGCAAGGGCGTACGCGGGTTCCCGAGGCGTCCCACCAAAGGTTTCCATTCTGGTGTAACAAGACCAGGCCAACGGGCACGGCAGGGCGGATGTCACCGCCGAGCCCACCTCCGCGTCACTACCAGCTACTTTGCAGGCGAAGACCACCTTTCGTCAGGATAAGATGTACCTCCTGTCCCCTTTAGAATTTGGCCATTGTGGGATCCCTTCCCGCCAGTGCGATAAGGGAAGAGGACTTGGGCCATTATAAATAGAGGCTAGGCTGCACCGTAGAGGAGGACGGATCCGAAACCACCCGAGAGCCCTCGCGAGGTTGCTCACCACTGTACCAGTTCATCCACAAACCTCCTCGTGAGGCAATCCACCAAAAGGCAGGAGTAGGGTTTTACGCTTCGCAGCGGCCCGAACCTGGGTAAATCCTCGCGTGTTAGTCTTCTTCCTCGAGATTGAGTGAGTTTCGATTGGGGCCGAAGCTGGTTGGGATCTTCGTACACACCCCTGAGTTCGAACCTCTTTGGGTTTTGCGGAGCCTGAAATCTGACACATTGTAATTCATGGTAGAAAAGATCCAGTCATGCTGCACCCAACATCAACTATACACAATGCATGAGGATGACAATAGTGCTCTCATCTCTGGCGCTTATTTGATAAGGTGATGACTCAACATAAAAGTAAATAGATAGTCCCTTCGCAGAGGGAAGCATGGATTTGCAGCGGTGCCAGAGCTCAAAGTTTGAAACAGAGATATATATAATTTTGGGAGGTGCACCCTTCCTGTCAACGTCACGACCAAGAGTTATCAATATCTTCCATTCTAAACAAATTAGGGGCGGTTCCCAAGCGGTAAAAGTAAAGGTTTACTCCCCCTCCACCAACAATCACACTCCATGGCGAGCCGCATCCACGGGTACCATCCAAACCAACAACATTCCTGGGGGAGTTTTGTTTAATTATTTTTGATTTTTGATTTCGGGACTGGGAATCCCTATTACCGCCCCTCTCGTGCAAGGACAAGTGAATAAACACTCGTCATGAGAATAACCCGCTTAGCATGGAAGATATTGACCGCCCCCTGTCGCTCCATGAGCGGTCCAGGCGCACAAAACAGATGTTCGTTTGAATTTTAGAGGTGGCACATGCAAATTTACTTTGGAATGGCAGGATAATACCGCATATAGGTAGATATAGTGGACTCATCTAGCATAACTTGGTTCAAGGGTTTTGATGCACAAGCAATATTCCCGTTTAGTACAGGCGAAGGCTAGCAGTTAGATTGAGAAGCGGCCTGCTAGAGAGCGAAGACGGTCATGAACATGCATTACATATAATCAACATTGAATACTAGCATGAGTAGGATATGGACACCATGAACATAAATATCATGAAGGCTATGTTGGTTTTGATTCAACTACATGCGTGAACATGTGCCAAGTCAAGCCACTTGAAACATTCAGAGGAGGATACCATATCATCATACCGCATCACAACCATTTTAATGCATGTTGACACCCAAGATAAATCATTATCCACTCCTAACTACTTAAGCATGGCATGAACAACTATAATCTCTAATGGTCATTGCAAACATGTTTGATCATAATGAGCTGAATCAAGGGATACTAGGTTAAACATATTTACAAAAACAAAAACAAGTTGAGTTCATACCCGCCTTTCTCTGCCACAGTCAATTCATCAAATGTCGTCATTATTGCCTTTCACTTGCATGACTGAATGATAAGAGAATAATAATAGTGCAAGAATGCCGTGGACTAAGCTGGAATCTGTAAACATTTATTCAAGAGGAGAAGACAAGGTAATATGGGTTCTTTGTTAGGTAAACGATAATGCAGATGAGAACCATTCAACAATTTCATCGTGGTCTTCTCCTCGGTATGACTCGAGTAAAAGAAAAGAAATTCAGAGAAACACACTAAAATATTTTTGGAGGTTTTGGTTTTTCTAGAAACAATCAAAACAAAAACGAGAAAAACTATTTACACGGGAAAGCTCCCAACAAACAAAAGAAGAAGCGGGAAATCTTTTTGGGTTTTCTTTTGACGCTACAATTAAACTAAGCTAGAAAGAAAAACTAAAAAGAAGTAGGAAATATTTTTGGGTTTTCTCAAGGTTTTTCAAACACACAAGAAGAAAGCGAGAAAACAAACCTAACATGGATAATACAATGAAAAAGTGTGAACACCGACAACTGGAATGAAATGTGCGAACATGAATGTAATGTCGGTGGAAATACGTACTCCCCCAAGCTTAGGCTTTTGGCCTAGCTTGGTAATCATCATCCGTATGAATAATAATCTGAGCGATGGCTCATCGAGAACCTCGGAGCAGACTCCGCGGCCCTCCTGGCAGCTTCAACCTCCGCGTTGTACTCATAAGCTTCGCTCTCAAGAACATAATATCTTCCCCTAGTGTGAAAATCAAAGAGAGCAGGAGCAGGCAAAACAACATGCACAATGTTTTTTTATTAAATCTCTGAGTGGGTAGTTGGTGGTCGTACCCGTAAGGAACTTATGACATTTCATGGCATCAAAGTCTAAATACTAAGTGGGTAGGATGGGGTCATTAGGCCAAGGTGAAACATTTAATCTCTCAGCTACACGGGAGGCATAAATTCCTCCATAAAAATTACCATTAGCAGCATTAAGCTGCAACCTCCGTGCAACAATTGCACCAAGATTATAATCCTTATTCCCAGTTATGGCAGTTTGGAAGAGACTCAAATCATGAGCACATAAGATGCTACAGTCTTGTTTGCCTACAATACATTTACCGTTAAAGAGCGCAAAATATTGGAGTGATGGAAAATGGATGCTGTTAATTCTCCCTTGTGTAACCCCTCTATCTTTGCCAAAGCAAAGATTAACTAAAAATGACGCGTACTCAGATTTTGTGGGTTCATCGAAGGAACCCTAGTATGGAAGTTTGCATGCATCGCTAAACATTTCTAATGGCATGGTAAAGGAATGATCGTACAGGTTGAAGGAAACTCTAGAATCACGAGGAAAATATTTAAATTTCTTTGTGAAGGTTTTCGTGAGTTCGAGATGTTGGGGGAACTTATCTGCGACGAAGGAAGCAAGCCCTGTGTTGTGGATAAATTGGTAAAATTCCTCCTTAATACCTGCACCTTCCATGAACTCGTCGCAGGGCCACAAGCATGATTTGGTAGCGGCATCTCGCATCGAGCTTTCGCTTGGTTCAACATAAGACTGTCGAACTAAGCTTCCACTTGATGAGGCTCCCGAGGATCTCCTCCTCGAAGAACTCCTAAAGAATTGCATTTTTATTCCTATAAAAATTCTGAAAATTTTTAGTCCACGAAAATTTGTCAACAAAACTTTGTAAGATTGTTAGCAACTACTCCTAAGCATGCATACAGGCCATATTGAGCATTCAAACTACTTAGAACTCTAAGAATTCAACATGCAAGCTCATCTACAGCAGCACCAAGAGTAGCTAATTAATCTAAAAATAACCCACTAAAACAAAAACTAATTGGAGCAATGGGGGAGTCACATACCAAGTAGCAATCCCTCCAAACAGTTTCGGAAACGGAGCTTCGAGCAAAGAGAGCAAGAACACGAAAATGGTGGTTGTGTTGATTTTTTGCTAGAGGTAGGTGACAATGTGGGCTAAAGGGATAAGTGAGGGGGCCACCACCCACCAGAGCACGCATGGGGGGTGCTGGCGCGCCCTGCTGGGTGCTGAGCACCCTGTGCACTCCCCTCAGGTGTTATTTGCACCAAAAATTCTTAAATAATCAGGAAAAAATCGTGTTAAATTTTCAGGGCATTCTGAGAATTTTTATTTTTGGGTCATTTTTTATTGCACGGAGAAAACAGAAAACAGGATAAACATGGCATTTTATTTTATTCTAGTAACTAAAACAAAAAATAAAAGGTGGGAGCAGAGAGTTGTGCTTACTAGATTCATCGACGTCATACCTCTCAAAAATGATTCATTAATAAGGTTGATCAAGTCTTATTAACAACCACTTCCGATTAGCATGAAACCGAAGAACTTTCGTAAAACATTAAGTTACCTCAATGGGGATATGCATATCCCCTACAATAAGTATATCATATTTCTTTTTGGCAGTAGGTAGAGGTAATTGGAAACTTCCAATAGTGATGGTCGGAGATTCTTCAATAACATTCACTTGAAATTGTTTCTTCGGAAAGTGCACCGTATGCTCATTACCATTGATATGAAAAGTGACTTTGCTTTTATTGCAATCAATAACAGCCCCTACAGTATTCAAAAAGGGTCTACCAAGGATAATCGACATGTTGTCGTCCTCGGGCATCTCAAGAATAACAAAGTCCGTTAAGATAGTAACATTTGCAACAACAACGGGCACATCCTCACAAATACCAATAGGTATGGCTGCTGATTTGTCAGCCATTTGCAATGATATCTCAGTAGGTGTGAGTTTATTCAAATCAAGTCTTTTATATAAGGAGAAAGGCATAACACTAACACCGGCTCCCAAATCACACAAAGCGGTTTTAACATAGTTTCTTTTGATGGAGCAAGGTATAGTTGGTATTCCAGGATCTCCTAGTTTTTTAGGTACTCCATCCTTATAAGAATAATTAGCAAGCATGGTGGAGATTTTACCTTCCGGTATCTTTCTTTTGTTAGTGATGATGTCTTTCATATACTTTGCATAAGGGGCCATCTTCAAAATATCAGTCAAACGGGTACGCAAAAAGACTGGCCTAATCATTTCAGCAAAGCACTCAAATTCTTCATCATCCTTTTTCTTAGATGGCTTAGGTGGAAATGGCATGGGTTTCTGAACCCATGGCTCTCTTTCTTTACCATGTTTCCTAGCCACAAAGTCTTTCTTATCATACCATTTATTTTTAGGTTGTGGGTTATCAAGATCAGGAGCGGGCTCTATTTCAACATCATTATCTGGTTCTACATCATTACTAGGTTGAGCATCATCGTGAACATCATCATTATCATTGCCATTATCACTAGGTTGATGTTCACTACCAGACAGAGTTTCAGCATCAGAAATAGAGACATCATTATTATCAAGAGGTTTTTGTGTCTCAGGTTCACTAGAGGTATGCAAAGTCCTATCATTTTTCTTTTTCTTTTTCTTCTTAGAAGGACTAGGTGCATCAAGATTAATTCTCTAAGAGTCTTGTTCAATTCTTTTAGGATGACCCTCAGGATAAAGTGGTTCTTGGGTCATTCTACCTCCTCTAGTTACTACTATAGCAGCAAAGTCATGCATATTACTATTCATTTCATCAAGCAATTCTTTTTGGGACTTAGCAACTTGTTCTAACTGAGTTTGAACCATAGAGGCATGCTTTCCTACACCTCTAACATCATTACTAATTCTAAATAGCAAGTCACTCAAGCGATCAATCATATCACAATTATATTTCAATTATTTCAAAACATGGGCATTGAAATGATCTTGCTTCATAATATAGTTATCAAACTCATATAAGCATTGACTAGGAGGTTTATTGTGAGGAATGTCACTTTCATTAAACTTTAATAAAGAATTTACCTCTATCACCTGTGGAGGTGGTGGTGTGTCAAGGCCATGTATTTCTTCAATAGGTGGCAAATTCTTAACATCCTCAGCTTTAATACCTTTTTCTTTCATAGATTTCTTTGCCTCTTGCATATCTTCAGGACTGAGAAATAAGATACCTCTCTTCTTCGGAGTAGGTTTAGGTGGTGGTTCAGGAAGTGTCCAATCATCATAATTCTTCAATATATTATTCAATAATTCCTCAGCTTGTTCAACAGTTCGTTCCCTGAAAACACAACTAGCACAACTATCTAGGAAGTCCCTAGAAGCATCGGTTAGTCCATTATAAAAGATATCAAGTATTTCATTTTTCTTGAGAGGATGGTCAGGCAAAGCATTAAGCAACTGGAGAAGCCTCCCCCAAGCTTGTGGGAAACTCTCTTCTTCAATTTGCACAAAGTTAAATATTTCTTGTAAGGCAGCTTGTTTCTTATGAGCAGGAAAATATTTTTCAGAGAAGTAGTAAATCATATCCTGGGGACTACGCACACAACTAGGAGCAAGAGTATTGTACCATGTCTTAGCATCACCCTTTAATGAGAATGGAAACAACTTAAGGATGTAATAGTAGCGAATCTTCTCATCATGAGTAAAGAGGGTGGCTATATCATTCAGCTTAGTAAGGTGTGCCACTATAGTTTCAGTTTCATAGCCATGGAAAGGATCAGATTCAACCAAAGTAATTAACTCTGGGTCGACAGAGAACTCATAATCCTCATCGGTAACACAGATAGGTGAAGTAGCAAACTTAGGATCACATTTCATTCTAGCATTCAAAGTTTTTTCCTTGTACTTGCATAGCAGTTTCTTAAGATCGTCTCTGTCCTTGCAAGAAAGAATTTCTCTACTTATCTCTTCATCCATAACATATCCTTCGGGTATCTTAGGCATTTCAAACTTAGGAGAGCTAGGACTAATAGGAGTTTCATAATCATAATCAGTTTCATAAGCTTCATCAGTTTCAGCAATTTCATTTTCTTTAGCTCTAGCAATTTGTTCATCAAGAAATTCTCCTAGCGGCAGATTATCATCAAGCTTGGTACTAGCATCATCATAAGCATCATTCATAGCAGAGGCAGCATCATCAATAACTTGTGACATATCAGGATTACTAGCATGTGGTGGTGTTGCAAGCTTACTCATAACAGAAGGTGAATCAAGTGCAAAGCTAGATGGCAGTTCCTTACCTTCCCTCGTAGTAGAGGGAAAAATCTTGGTCCTTGGATCCTTCAGATTCTTCATAGTGATAAATTGATATAAATCCCAAGTGACTCAACAAATATTGCTATGCTCCCCGGCAACGGCGCCAGAAAAAGGTCTTGATAACCCACAAGTATAGGGGATCGCAACAGTTTTTGAGGGTAGAGTATTCAACCCAAATTTATAGATTCGACACAAGGGGAGCCAAAGAATACTTGAGAGTATTAGCAGTTGAGTTGTCAATTCAACCACACCTGGAGATAAATATCTGTAGCAGAGTGATCAGTAGCACAGTAATATGATAGGTTTGATAGCAGTAGTAATAGCAACATCAGCGGTAACAGTAGTAGCAATAGTTTTGTAGCAGTAGGAACAACAGTAGTAACTTAGCAAGACAATAAGTGGAAAGATCGTAGGCACTGGATCGGTAACTCGTTGGATGATATTCATCATATAACAGTCATAACCTAGGGCGATACAGGACTAGCTCCAGTTCATCAATGTAATGTAGGCATGTATTCCGTAAATAGTCATACGTGCTTATGGAAAAGAACTTGCATGACATCTTTTGTCCTACCCTCCCGTGGCCGCGGGGTCCATAAGGAAACTAAGGGATATTAAGGCCTCCTTTTAATAGAGAACCGGAACAAAGCATTAACACATGGTGAATACGTGAACTCCTCAAACTACGGTCATCACCGCGAAGTATCCCAAATATTGTCACTATGGGGTTGACGGATCATAACACGTAATAGGTGCATATGACTAGGCAAGATCGGATCAAGAACATAGATATAGAGATGATAACATAAACGGTTCAGATCTGAAATCATGGCACTCGGGCCCTAGTGACAAGCATTAGGCATAGCAAAGTTATAGCAACATCAATCTCAGAACATAATGGATACTAGGGATCAAGCCCTAACAAAACTAACTCGATTACATGATGAATCTCATCCAACTCCTCACCGACCGGCAAGCCTATGAAGGAATTACTCACTCCCGGTGGGGAGCATCATGGAATTGGCGATGGAGAAAGGTTGATGATGACGAATACCGAAGATTCCCTTCTCCGGAGCCCCAAACGGGCTCCAGATCTGGCCTCCCGATGAAGAACAGGAGGTGGCGGCGGCTCCGTCTCGTGAAACGCGATAATTCTTTCTCTCCTATTTTTTCTCCAAATTTAGGAATTTATAGTGGCGGAGATAGGGCAAGTGGGGCCCCGAGGTGCCCAGCACCTACCAGGGCGCGCCGGGAGGGGGCTGGCACGCCCTGGTGGGTGCTGCGCACCCTAGGCCCCCTCTCCAGTGGTTTCTGGCTCCAGTATTTTTTATATTTTCCAAAATAAATCTCTAGAAAGTTCCGTTCCATTCCGAGAACTTTTATTTCTGCACAAAAAACAACACCATGGCAATTCTGCTGAAAAGAGCGTCAGTCAAGGTTAGTTCCCTTCAAATCATGCAAATTAGAGTCCAAAACAAGGGCAAAATAGTGAGGAAAAGTAGATACGTTGGAGACGTATCAGGTACTGAAGTGGTTATTAGAATTTCAAAAATGACTGAAGACCTTAGTAGTTTTTAACATGAGCTCTGTCTGGTTACAAGCTTTTGGGGTGCCGTGATAACCCACAAGTATAGGGGGGTCGTGACAGTCTTCGAGGGTAGTATTTCACGCAAATTTGTTGATTCGATACATGGGGAGCCAAATAATATTTATGAGCCTTAGCACTTGAGTTGTCAATTCAACCACATCTGGAATATAATATCTCTGCAGGAAAATGATTAGTAGCACAGTAGTTTGATAGTTTTGATAGTTTCAGTAACAGTAGCAATAGTAACCGTAGCAGTTTATGATGATTGTAATAGCAGCAGCAGTAGTAACTTAGCAAAGATCAATATGAGAAAAGAGTAGGCATTGGATCAACGATGGATATTTATGTTGGATAACATTCATCATGTGATAGTCACAAACTAGAGCGATACACAATAGCTCCAATTCATCAATGTAATGTAGGCATGTATTCCGCATATAGTCATACATGCTTATAATAAGAACCTGCATGATAACTTTTGTCCTATCCTCCCATGGCAACGGGGTCCAAAGGGAAACTAAGGGATATTAAGGCCTCCTTTTAATACAGATCCGGAACAAAGCATTAACACATAGTGAATACATGAACTCCTCATACTACGGTCATCACGGGAGAGGATCCCAACTATTGTCACTTTGGGGTCTACGGATCATAACACATAATAGGTGCATATAACTTGCAAGATAGGATCTAAAACACTCTTATATTCATGAAAACATAATAGGTTCAGATCTAAAATCATGGCACTCGGGTCCTAGTGACAACCATTAAGCATAGCAAAGTCATAGCAGCATCAATCTTAGAACGTAGTGGATATTAGGGATCAAGCCCTAACAAATTGACTAGATTACATGACAAATATTATCCAAATCCATCACGTCCAGCAAGCCTACAATGGAATTATTCACTCCCGTTGGTGAGCATCATGAAATTGTTGATGGAGAAGGGTTTATGATGACGAGGGCGATGAATCCCCCTCTCCGGAGCCCCAATATGACTCCAGATCAGACCTCCCGAAGAAGAACAAGAGGTGGCGGCGGCTCCGTCTCGTAAAACGTGATGAAAGTTTCTCTTTGATATTTTTTCTTCGTGAGACGGTACTTATGAAGTTGGAGTTAGGGCTAACGGAGGTCAGTGGGACCCACGAGCTCGCATGGCGATACAAGTTCTTGGATTGCTGAAAATTTACGAAAAATATTTCTAGAATATATAAAAAATATTGGCGATGAGAACTACTGGAGGGGGCTGATACGTCTCCAACGTATCTATAATTTTTTATTGTTCCATGCTCATGTATTGCGTGATAAATAAAAAGTGTATGCACATTGAAAAAGTACGAGCCAATTGCCTGACTTGGACACCGTGGTGCTTACATTTGTATTAATGTGGTGAAGATGGAGCCATGCCTTGCTAATATAATAAGATGAATGGGGAGGGTAAACATTTCTTAAGGATCGTATACTTTTAAGGATTGATGATTTTGTTTCTTACACTTTATATTTCTATGTTAATATTTGTTGATTCATCTTTTCTCAACGAGCATACATGCATAAGATTACATAATGGATAGCATGTCACATCAAAAATTCTGTTTTTATCATTTACCTACTCGAGGACGAGCAGGAATTAAGCTTGGGGATGCTTGATACGTCTCCAATGTATCTATAATATTTGAATGTTCCATGTTGATATATTATCATTCTAGGATACTTTTTGGGTCTTTATTTACCAATTTATAATATTTTTTAGCACTAACCTATTGACCCAATGCCCAGTGCCAGTTGTTGTTTTCTGCATGTTTTTTACTTTCCAGGTTTACAGTACCAAACGAAGTCCAATTGCCACGAAACTTTTTGATGATTTTTTCTGGACAAAAGAAGACCTCGAAGCTTCGGAAGGAGGCCGGGAGGTGTACGAGGGCCCCACCACACATCAGGGCGCACCCTAGGGGGGGCGCCCTGATATGTGGTGGCCCCCTCGTGGCTCACCCGACGCCCCTCTCTGGCCTATATATTCTCTAATATTGCAAAAAAACAGAAGCAGTCCCGAAACCCTTTTTCCGCTACCGCAAGTCTCTGTTCCGTCGCGAGGCCATCTAGAGCTCCGTTCCGGCACCCTGCCGGAGGGGGGATCGATCACGGAGGGCCTCTACATCAACCTTGCTGCCCTCATGATGATGTGTGAGTAGTTCACCACATACCTACGGGTCCATAGCTTGTACCTAGATGGAAATATCTCTTGATCTTGATCTTCAATACAATGGTCATCGCATCTTCACTTTGATCTATCCGATGTAATCCTATTGTGCGGTGTGTTTGTTGGGATCCGATGAATTGTGGGTTTATGTTCAGATTATTCATAAAAAGTATTTGAGATACCTCTGATATATATTGTCTCTTAATTGCATGATCATTATATCTTCGTAATGCTCTCCGATTTATTGATGTGCTTTGGCCAAGTAGATTGATATTTCATCGGTGGGAGTGGTGCGTTGTGGTAGGTTCAACCTGACGAGTTTCTATACCCAAGTGACAAAGTAGGGGACAAGATGCGTCTTTGTGTTGTTGCTACTAAGGTTAACATGACGGGGTTCATTCATATTGTTTGAGTTTACTTTGTCTACATCATGTCATCGTTCTCCATGCATTACTCTGTTTTACTTAATACTCTAGATGCATGCTGGATAGCGGTCGATGAGTGGAGTAATAGTAATAGGTGCAGGCAGGAGTCGGCCTATTTGTTTATGGACGTGATGCCTATATATACATGATCATTGCCGTGAAAATCGCATAACTATCCGCTTTTCTATCAATTTCCCAACATTAATTTGTTACCCACCGTATGCTGCCTACATGAGAGATGCCGCTAAGGAAAACTATGGCCCCCGGGTCTATTCACCTTTATATTTACAAACGCTATTATTACCTCACTGCCTTTATTTATGTTTTATTTTATTTACATTTATCAACAATTATCTACACAACTCATTTGCTTGCAAATAATGAGATCAAGGGGATTTACAACCCTCTTGCCCGCGTTGGGTGCAAGTTGTTTGTTCATTTGTGTGCAGCCGCTGAAGACGGTTGAGGATTGATATTCCTGTTGGTTCGATAAACCTTGGTTTCATAACTGAGGGAAATACTTACCCACTTTATGCTGCAATAACCCGTTCCTCTTCACGGAAAATCCAACGCAGATCACAAGTATCAGGAATGATTTCTGGCGCCGTTGCCGGGGAATATCATCATCAACTATTAATTAACTTCACACAAATTTTCATTCACTTGTTCTTCTTTTTATTTGCTGTTATATTTAGTTTGTCTCATAAAAACCAAAAATACAAAAATATTTATCTTTGCTAGTTACCGGTTTACTTCTTCGCTTGCTAGATTACTTGTCTTGCTTGTTACTTTGCTTGCTCGGTCACCATGTCTCAAGATAGATTCCACAATATCTCTTACTTCCAAAGAATGTCGGAAATAGAGAATTCTATGGAAACTTTCACGACTTCAAAATATGACCATAATAGATCCTTCGCTTCTGAAATTAAGGAGCATTCAACGTTGGTTGACGCTATTAGTAAGCAACTTGATGAGGTTAATAAGGAAGTTTCTAGTCTCCAATCACAATTTGCTCAAACCGAAGAGTTGTTGGGAAAGATCTCCGATAAGCAAACCACTCTAGTGAATAGGATGGCCGCTAAACCGAAATCTTTACCCGATGGGAATCATGATGAAGATCTTAAAATGATTGGTACTTATCCTACTGAATATTTATTTACCTCTCTGAATATAAATGATAAAGGGACTAGAGATGAGTCAACTCTAATTGAGAAGCATTCTGTTTGCTTGGAGGATGATGATTTTGATGCTTAAACTGAAAAATGTGGGTTTGGAGAGGTCAAAACTTTAACTAGTGATGTGCCCACTATTTTGGATTACAAGGACTTCAATTATGATAATTGCTCTTTAGTATAATGTATTTTCTTGTTGCAATCCATAATTATCTCACCCAATGCTTATGAACAAAATAAAGCTTTTACCGAACATATAGTAGAAGCTATGATAAAAGCTTATGATGAGAAACTTGAGCTTGAAGTTTCTATTCCTAGAAAATGGCATGATGAGTGGGAACCTACTATCAAGATTAAAATAAATAAATATGAATGCAATGCTTTGTGTGACCTTGGTGCTAGTGTTTCAACTATTCCCGAATCTCTTTGTGATGTGCTTGGTCTCACTAATATTGAAGATTGTTCCCTTAACTTGCATCTTGCGGATTCTACCATTAAGAAACCTCTAGGTACAATTAATGATGAGCTTATTATTGCAAATAAAAATTATGTGCCTGTATATTTCATTGTGCTTGATATTGATTGCAATCCTACTTGTCCCATAATACTTGGTAGACCTTTCCTACGAACTATAGGTGCAATTATTGACATGAAAAAAGGAAACATAAGGTTCCAATTCCCATTAAAGAAAGGGATGGAACACTTACCTAGAAATATAATTAAACCACCTTATGAATCAATCATGAGAGCTACTTATGGGTGGAGTGTCAAAGATGACAATACTTGAAACTATGCATTATGCCTAGCTAGGGGCATAAAACGATAGCGCTTGTTGGGAGGCAACCCAATAGTTATCTTTAAAAAAAATTCTTTAAACTTTCTATTTATTTTTAATAACATGATTATTGCCTCTGTAATTATTATGTTTTTTTGTTTAAATTAGTGTTTGAGCCAAGTAAAGCCTTTGGGATGACTCACAAGATGAGTAGAATCGATGTTGAAACAAAACAGAAACTTTTGACTCCAGTACAGGAATTTTCATTTTTTGCTGAAGCGTGATAATGAGCTTAAATTTCTACACAGTGTTGCTATACAAATTTTAGAGGTTGTAATAATTTTTCAGAATGTTTAGAGTTATATAAGTATAAGATCTCTACATATTTCTACAGACTATTCCGTTTTAGACAGATTCTGTTTTTTGCTTGCATAGTTGCTTGTTTTGATTATGCTATGGATTGTATTGGGGGGTATAAGCCATGGATAAGTTAGAAGACAGTACCTATTATGAAATTATAAAATAATAATCAATTTATAACAGTACCTAAAGTATGCAATATGTTTCTTATACTAACGGATCTCACGAAGTTTTGTTGAGTTTTGTGTGATTGAAGTTTTCAAGTTTTGGGTGTTATTATGATGGACCACGGAATAAGGAGTAGCAAGAGCCTAAGCTTGGGGGTTCACAAGGCACTCGAAGGTAATATTTTAAAGGAGACTCAAGCGTCTAAGCTTGGGTATGCCCCGGAAGGCATCCCCTCGTTCGTCTCAATCCATCGGTATGTCACTTGAAGCTATATTTTTATTCGTCACATGATATGAGTTTTGCTTGGAGCATCATTTGCTTTTGTTTGATTTTACTTTAAGTTTGCCACGATCATTATTTCCTGGACACGCCTATTTAAGAGAGACACACCTTCATCATAATTTGTTAGAATACTCTATGTGCTTCACTTATATCTTTTGAGCTTAGCAGTTGTAGTACTTCACTCATATCTTTTTGAGCACGGTGGCGTGTAGATTTTGTAGAAATGATTTCACTCTCGTTCTTCACTTATATTTGTTTGAGAGTTAATAAATAATGACGGTAATTTGCATGGGTCATATGACTAGTCCAAAAATATTAGGTATTCAATGAGTGATAATCAAAACCATCAAGTAGCACATACAGAGAAATCGTGGGTTAATGATATTGATGTGATAATATGAAATAGGTGTGAGTCCATAATTGTTAATCCGTAGAAGTGTCGATATTAAGAAAGGCTGACCTTTTTTTTCATCTAAAAATTAAAGAGGCATGGTGATGATGTGTGAGCATTTCTATTCCTCGTTGAAATCCTAGTGTTGTTTCAGATCGGAAGCGCGCGATGGTTCACTCCTACCAACCTCTTCCCTCGGGGCATGCGAGTAGTACTTTGATCTATGATAAAACTAATAAAACTTTGCAATAAGTATATGAGTTCTTTATGACTAATGTGAAACCATGGACATACGCAATCTCACCTTCTCATATTTGCTAGCCTCTTCGGTACCGTGCATTGCCCATTCTCACCTCGAGTATCGGTGCAACTTTCGCTGGTGCATCCAAACCCCGTGACATGATACACTCTGTTGCACATAAGCCTTATTATATCTTCCTCAAAATAGCCACCATACCTACCTATCATGGCATTTCCATAGCCATTCCGAGATATATTGCCATGCAAATTCCATCATCACTTCACATGACTAGTTTGTTCATCATCATATTGCTTTGCATGATCATATAGAGCTGACATAGTGTTTGTGGCAAAGCCACCGTTCACCATATTTTTGATACATGTCACGCTAGATCATTGCATATCCTTGTACACTGCCAGAGGCATTCATACAGAGTCATATCTTCATATTAGTTCTCCATATTGAGTTTTAAGTAAATAAAAGTGTGATGATCATCATTATTAGAGCATTGTCCCAGTGAGGAAAGAATGATGGATACTATGGTTCTCCCACAAGTCGAGATGAGACTCCGAACGAAAAATAAAGATGGGGGAGGCCAAAAGAGCCCACCATTCGAAAAAAATGAATGAGAGAAAATGAGGGAAGGGACTTTGCTACTATCTTTCACCACACTTGTGCCTCAAAGTGGCACTATGCTCTTCATGTAGAGAGTCTCATGATATATCATTTTCATATGCTAGTGGGAATTACCTATTCATTATTACAAACTTGGCTTGTATATTCCTACGACGGGCTTCCTCAAATGCCCGAGGTCTTCATGAGCAAGCAAGTTGGATGCACACCCCACTTAGCTTAATTTGAGCTTTCATACACTTATAGCTCTAGTGCAACATTTGCATGGCAATCCCTACTCCTCGCATTGACATCTATCGATGGGCATCTCCGTAGCCCATTGGTACGCCTAGTTGATGTGAGACTATCTTCTCCACCTTTTTAGCCCTTTTGATATCTACCACCATACTCTATTCCACCTAAATGCTATGTCCAAAGGCTCACGCTCATGTATTGCGTGAAGAATAAAAAGTTGATGCATATTGAAAAAGTACGATACAATTGCCTGACTTGGACACCGTGGTGCTTAATATTTGTATTAATATGGTGAAGATGGATCCATGCCTTGCTAATATAATAAGATGAATGGGGGGTAAACATTCCTTAAGGATCGTATACTTTTAAGGATTGATGATTTTGTTTCTTACACTTTAAATATTGCTATGTTAATATTTGTTGATTCATCTTTTCTCAATGAGCATACATGCATAAGATTACATAATGGATAGCATGTCACATCAAAAATTCTATTCTTATCATTTACCAACTCGAGGACGAGCAGGAATTAAGCTTGGGGATGCTCAATACGTCTCCAACGTATCTACAATTTTTTATTGTTCCATGCTGATATATTATCAATCTAGGATACTTTTTGGGTCTTTATTTACCAATTTATAATATTTTTTAGCACTAACCTATTGACCCAATGCCCAGTGCCAGTTGTTGTTTTCTGCATGTCTTTTACTTTCAAGGTTTACAGTACCAAATGAAGTCCAATTGCCACGAAACTTTTTGATGATTTTTTTTGGACCAAAAGAAGACCTGGAAGCTTCAGAAGGAGGCCGGGAGGTGCACGAGGGCCCCACCACACATCAGTGCACGCCCAAGGGGGGGCGCCCTGATATGTGGTGGCCCCCTCGTGGTTCTCCCAACGCCCCTCTCTGGCCTATAATTTCTCTAATATTGCAAAAAACCCAGAAGCAGTTGATACGTCTCCAACGTATCTATAATTTTTGCTTGTTCCATGCTGTTATATTATCATTCTTGGATGTTTTACAATCATTTTATAGCAACTTTATATCATTTTTTGGGACTAACCTATTGACATAGTACCAAAGTGCCAGTTGCTGTTTTTGCTTGTTTTTTATTTCGCAGAATATCAGTACCAAACGGAGTCCAATCGCGACGAAACTTTTTGGAGATTTTTTTGGACCAGAAGACACTCAGTGGGCCAAAGAAGTGCCAGAGAGGTGGGCCATGGAGACCACAGCCCACTAGGGCGCTAGAGGCACCAGGCGCGCCCTGATGGGTTGTGCCCTCCTCGGGGACCCTCTCCACCGCCTCTGATGCCTATAAATTCCCAAATATTCCAGAAACCCTAAGGGAGTCGATGAAAAACACATCCAGCCGCCGCAAGTTCCAGAGCCTTGAGATCCAATCTAACACCATCACGGAGGGGTTCATTATCCTCATTGGCGCCTCTCCGATGATGTGTGAGTAGTCCACCATAGACCTACGGGTCCGTAGGCAGTAGCTAGATGTCTTCCTCTCTCTCTCTTTTGATTCTCAATACAATGGTCTCTTGGAGATCTATTTGATGTAAACTTTTGCTGTGTGTTTGTTGGGATCCGATGAATTTTGAGTTCATGATCAGTTTCTATCCATGAATATTATTTGAGTCTTCTTTGATCTCTTATATGCATGATTACTTATAGCCTCGTATTTCTTCTTTGAATCTTTGGTTTAGTTAGGCCGACTAGATCGATTTTTCTTGCCATGCGAAGAGGTGCTTTGTGATGGGTTCGATCTTGCGGTGTCCTCTCCCAGTGACAGAAGGGGCAGTGAGGCACGCATGTATCGTTGCTATTAAGGATAACAAGATGGGGTCTATTCTTACATGAATAGATCTTGTCTACATCATGTCATCGTTCTCATTGCATTACCCCGTTTTCCATGAACTTAATACACTAGATGCATGTTGGATAGCGGTCGATGTATGGAGTAATAGTGGTAGATGCAGGCAGGAGTCGGTCTACTTATCTTGGACGTGATACCTATATAATGATCATCGCCTTGGATATCGTCATGATTATTTGATCTTCTATCAATTTCCCAACAGTAATTTGTTCACCCCCCGTGTGCTATACTCATGAGAGAAGCCACTAGTGAAACCTACGGACCCCGGGTCTACTTTTCCAACATATTGCTTTCCGATCTATCTTTTTGCTGCTTTTTTTCAGATCTATTATTCCAAAAACCCAAAAATATATTGCTGCACTTTTTATTTGCTCTTTTTATTTTGTGTTCTTGAGAGATCTATCGCTCCAATCTATCACTACCTAATCTATCTTTTTACCGTAGAGAGATTGACAACCTCTCTTTCGCGTCGGGTTGCAAGTATTTGTTCTTTGTGTGCAGGTGTTGTTTATTAGGTGGCGGTGATCCTCCTACCGGTTCGATACCTTGGTTTCATAACTAAGGGAAATACTTACCGTCGCTGTGCTGCATCATCCCTTCCTCTTTGGAGAAATACCGACGCAGTCTCAAGCCACATCAAAGGAATTTCTGGCGCCGTTGCCAGGGAGGAAGCGGTCTCTTCTACGTGCCAATCTCTGGTGCCGATGAGACACCATCATCATCTACCAGGTTCCTAATCACAAATCTCGTCTCCTTGCAATTACATTATTTGCCATTTGCCTCTCGTTTTCCTCTCCCCCACTTCACCCAATTTGCCGTTTTATTCGCCCTCTTTTTCGTTTGCCTTTTTCTCGTCAGATCTCTTGTTTGCTTGTCATCATGAGTGATTTTGGTATGGCAGAAACAGATGATGGCAGAACTCCTAATATTGGACATTCTGGTAATCTGGATGCTAAAACTTTTGTTTTGGCGCAAGGGAACATTATAGGAAAAGAAACTATCCAAGAATTTTTCAATTGCGTTGGGAATTTGACTCTCGATGATACTCCTATACTGAAAAGAACTAAAACTTATGCGGAAGCTATTTCAGCACTAGTTCTGAAACTTGAAAATAGGTTTATTCGTACCCATCCTACTTTGCAAAGATTGTTTTATGAGCTACCCGTCATAAAGAATCCCAAAGCTAAGAAGTTAGCCACCCTTGTTCTCATGAATGAATTTGATCATATAGTACGGGAAGCTAGGGAGATCTTTGATTTCTATGGTATGAGCCGTGAAAAACCAGTAATAGGAGAGATCCTTTACAATAGTGATTACATGTTGAGACATTTGCTTGTAAATAATCAAATTTTTGATGAGGATCTCAAAAAGGATGTCCCCGTTTTAGATATGATCCAACAAGTTTTCAATGATGTAAATCGACAATATTCTTGGATTGTGGCCGGGGATCAAAGGGGGTACGTAGATGGACAACTTAATAGTCCTAAGGTTTCTATGTACGATGTGTTTCAAGTTTTATTTGCAAAACCTCTTGACAAAAACACCTCTACCACAACCAAAGATGACAATACTTGAAACTATGCGTTATGCCTAGCTAGGGGCGTAAAACGATAGCGCTTGTTGGGAGGCAACCCAATGAATAAATTTATTTTTGTCTTTTCCTTTCTGTTTTTGAGTGTTGACACAATTATGCCTCTGTTATGATTGTGTTTTTATGTTTTATTTAGTGTTTCTGCCAAGTAGAACCTTTAGGATGATTCATAAGATGAGTAGAAACAATGCTGAATCTGAAACAGAAACTTTGCCTCCAGTGTTCGAATTTTCATTTTTTACTGGAGTATGGTTATAGTGCAGATTACTACAGACTGTTCTGTTTAAGACAGATTCTGTTTTCGTTGCATTGTGTGCTTGTTTTGATGAATCTATGGGTTGTATTGAAGGGTATGAGCCATGGTAAAGTTAAAATACAGTAGGTATAATGCAATAATAAAATTTGAATGGGTTTGCAACAGTACTTAAAGTAGTGATTTGCTTTATTATACTAACGGATCTCACGAAGATTTTGTTGAGTTTTGTGTGATTGAAGTTTTCAAGTTTTGGGTGAGATCACGATGGATGAAGGAATAAGGAGTGAAAAGAGCCTAAGCTTAGGGATGCTACAGCACCCACAAGATATATCCAAAGAGAAACAAGCAACTAAGCTTGGGGATTCCCCCGAGTGGCATCCCCTCTTTCTTCTAACGACCATCAGTATTTTACTTGGAGCTATATTTTTATTCGTCACATATCATGAGTTTTGCTTGGAGCGTCTTGTATCATTTGAGTCTTTGATTGCTTTGCTTGTTAGTTTTTCACTTGTATCCTTGCTGGACGCACCTATTTGAGAGAACCAAAATTATGCTATGATTTGTTAGAATTGTTCTATATGCTTCACTTAAACTTTTTGAGCTATAGAATTGCTCTAGTGCTTCACTTATATCTTGTTGAGCACGGTGTGCTAGGAATTTTTTGTAGAAATACTCTCATGCTTCACTTAGATTAATTTGAGAGTTAGTAATTTTTGAATAAATCCTCTCATGCTTCACTTATACTATTTTGAGAGATGAAACTTCTATGCTCATGTGCTTCACTTAAATTTGTTTGAGCTTGTCAAAAGCAATGGCAATGTATGAAACTAGTCCCAAAGTGATAGATATCCAAGGAGGATATAATAAAAACTTTCATGAAGATCATTGGACAAATTAAACTTGATTCCTTGTAATAGTTTTGAGACATGATGATAGTAATATGTGAGTTATGTTAGTGAGTAATTATGCTTTAGTAAGAATATTGGTGTTAAGGTTTGTGATTCCCTATGAATGCACGAAAGTCAATAGTTATGCAATGAAATTACATCCTACTTATGGTGCATTATTCGGTGTTAGTTATGCTCAATGCTTGCTTATGTGAATTTTTGTTTCTCGGTTGGATGCTTCTCAATCTATTTGCTAGCCTCCACTTGTACTAAGTAGAAATACTACTTGTGCATCCAAAATCCTTAAACCAAGTTTTGCCTTATGAGTCCACCATACCTACCTATATGCGGTATCTCCATGTCGTCCTAAGCAAATTTGTATGTGCCATCTCTAATTTTCAAAATAAATTTCTCTCTTGTGTGCTCGTACCGCTCATGAAACGGTAGAGGGTGTCCAATATTTTTCCATGCTAGATGTGTTATTCTCAAGATGAGTGTTTATTCACTTGTCATTGCATGAGAGTACGGCGGTAATAGGGATGCCCATTCCAGAAATGAAAAAGAAAGAAAAATTAGTTTATGTTGTCAAATAATAAATTCCTTGGAAAGTGTTGGTATGGAAGGCAACCGTGGATACGGCCAGCCATGGAATGTGAAAGAATGGTGTAAAAAGGAATAAACTTTATTTTCTGTTTGGGAACCGCCTATGATGTATCTAGCATGGAAAGTATTGTGAACTACTTTGTCATTTTCGTTGACAGGAAAGGCATTCCACTCAAAATATTTTTCTCTCTTAATTTAAACTTTGAGCTCTGGCACCTCTTCAAATCCATACTTCCCTCTCTGAATGGCCTATCTATTTACTTTATGCAATTTTTATTTTTACTTTGTGTCTCCATCTTCTCTTATAAAGCACCAACTAGGGGGCACTGTGATCTTACTTGAGCATTGGGTGTAGCTAATATTTGAGTGTGTGTCATGAATGGATCAATGGTTGAGCATGATGGGCTAGGGATAACTTTCTTTAGTGTTGATATTTTGAAAGACTTGGTTGCTTGTTGGCATGCTTGAGTATTGAAGTCATTATGTTAAAACTAGACTATTGCTTTGAATCATCTAAAAGTCCAAATGTCCATGCTACAAAAGAAAAGATTATGTGATGAACATGTTAGGCAGCATTCCACATCAAAAATTCTATTTTTATCATTTACCTACTCGAGGACGAGTAGGAATTAAGCTTGGGGATTCTGATACGTCTCCAACGTATCTATAATTTTTGCTTGTTCCATGCTGTTATATTATCATTCTTGGATGTTTTACAATCATTTTATAGCAACTTTATATCATTTTTTGCGACTAACCTATTGACATAGTGCCAAAGTGCCAGTTGCTGTTTTTGCTTGTTTTTTTACTTCGTAGAATATCAGTACCAAACGGAGTCCAATCGCGACGAAACTTTTTGGAGATTTTTTTTGGACCAGAAGACACCCAGTGGGCCAAAGAAGTGCCAGAGAGGTGGGCCGTGGAGACCACAACCCACCAGGGCGTGCTAGAGGCCCCAGGCGCGCCCTGATGGGTTGTGCCCTCCTCGAGGACCCTCTCCACCGCCTCTGATGCCTATAAATTCCCAAATATTCCAGAAACCCTAAGGGAGTCGACGAAAAACACATCCAGCCGCCGCAAGTTCCAGAGCCTCGAGATCCAATCTAACACCATCACAGAGGGGTTAATTATCCTCATTGGTGGCTCTTCAATGATGCTTGAGTACTCCACCATAGACCTATGGGTCCGTAGGCAGTAGCTAGATGGCTTCCTCTCTCTCTTTTGATTCCAATACAATGGTCTCTTGGAGATCTATTTGATGTAAACTTTTGCGGTGTGTTTGTTGGGATCCGATGAATTTTGAGTTCATGATCAGTTTCTATCCATGAATATTATTTGAGTCTTCTTTGATCTCTTATATGCATGATTACTTATAGCCTCGTATTTCTTCATCGAAACTTTGGTTTAGTTAGGCCGACTAGATCGATTTTTCTTGCCATGGGAAGAGGTGCTTTGTGATGGGTTCGGTCTTGCGGTGTCCTCTCCCAGTGACAGAAGGGGCAGCGAGGCACGCATGTATCATTGCTATTAAGGATAACAAGATGGGGTCTATTCCTACATGAATAGATCTTTTCTACATCATGTCATCGTTCTTATGGCATTACTCCGTTTTCCATGAAATTAATACACTAGATGCATGCTGGATAGCAGTCGATGTGTGGAGTAATAGTGGTAGATGCAGGCAGGAGTCGGTCTACTTATCTTGGACGTGATGCCTATATAATGATCATCGCCTTGGATATCGTCATGATTATTTGATCTTCTATCAATTGCCCAACTGTAATTTGTTCACCCACCGTGTGCTATACTCATGAGAGAAGCCACTAGTGAAACCTACGACCCCCGGGTCTACTTTTCCAACATATTGCTTTCTGATCTATCTTTTTGCCGCTTTTGTTTTCAGATCTATTATTCCAAAAACCCAAAAATATATTGCTGCACTTTTTATTTGCTCTTTTTATTTTGTGTTCTTGAGAGATCTATCTCTCCAATCTATCACTACCTAATCTATCTTTTTACCGTAGAGAGATTGACAAACTCTCTTTCGCGTCGGGTTGCAAGTATTTGGTCTTTGTGTGTAGGTGCTATTTATTAGTTGGTGGTGATCCTCCTACTGGTTCGATACCTTGGTTTCATAACTGAGGGAAATACTTACCGTCGCTGTGCTGCATCATCCCTTCCTCTTTGGGGAAATACCGACGCAGTCTCGGGGGGTGGGCATGCCACCTGAGCTCGTGGCTCCCTTGTGCCCCCTCCAGTAGTTCTCATCGCCAATATTTTTTATATATTCTAGAAATATTTTTCATAAATTTTCAGCAATCCAAGAACTTGTATTTCTGCACAGAAACAACACCATGGTAGTTCTGTTGAAAACAACGTTAGTCCGGGTTAGTTTCATTCAAATCATGCAAATTTGAGTCCAAAACAAGAGCAAAAGTGCTTGGAAAAGTAGATACGTTTGGGACGTATCATGCCTCAACCTTTCCATCACGTGA
The DNA here is from genome assembly GCA_039707655.1 of Elymus sibiricus. Taxonomy (NCBI): domain Eukaryota; kingdom Viridiplantae; phylum Streptophyta; class Magnoliopsida; order Poales; family Poaceae; genus Elymus; species Elymus sibiricus. The sequence goes on from CM077671.1 coordinate 306,361,690, forward strand.
ATGGTTTGCCGAAATTGCTAATCTTGTAGACACTTCCTAAATGTTAGCATGAAAGGATTTGGGGGAAATTAGGTGATCAGAATCAATTGTTGGGGTGAAGGACCCTATAAGATTCTAGATATTGCAGAATTTACTGATAAGAGGACCTCTTTGGCGTATCATATTGGTTTTGAGCTAGAAAAAATGTAGGAGGAGGTAGGGCACTTGATTGATGGGGCATCAACTCACTATTTTGAGTTTAGCAAGGAACTGCAAAAAATAAGGCAACGAGCTTAAAAGGGAAAACAAATGCGTAACCAGATGGATCGATTTTGCATAGAGCTAGTAGTGGGGGGGGGGAGGGTGTAAAGCATAAAAAATTAAGTACATAAGAAGTTGAATGTGTGACTTTAGGCCAACCTAGTCAAGATAGGAGAATGGAGTAGGAGCTTAGGGACAGGATGCCAACTATGGAAAAAATGAAGGAATTAGGAAGAGAGCATACTAGAGAATTGGATAATGTGGATTTTGAGCAAAAGAATGATGTTTCAGAGCCAATGGATATTGAGAGAAATCAGGAAAAGGGAGGGGACACAATATATGTCAAATCAGATGGAAGGCATGGGGGATAATGGCAATATCTCACTAGAAATGGATGGGATGGATTATACATATGTTGATACTCATGAAAGTAAGCTGGCATAAAATACACAAGGAATACATACGCAGAGGAAGTTGAGTCAGAAATGTCTGAAAGTGAATAAATTGCAAATACAGTAACCCGAGAAGCAGATGTACAAAAGAAGATTGAACAACTTGGGCCAAAGGAAACCAAGAGAGGGATTAAATTCAAAGAAAACATTGTAGAAGAGAGGAAGCCAATCATTAGAACAGACGCTGATGAGAACATGATTGGACAAGGCTATGGAGAGGGCTAGCCTTCAGGACCTGGGCTTTTTGCAAGGTAAGCATAAGGAAACTCTTCTCTTAATTCTACACATAAAACTCTCCTGGATTTTGCTGATAAATTGGTATTTAAGTTAGAAAGTTCTAGTAGATAGATTGATAGTTCAATAGATGTTATTAAGAAATTAGAGCAAGCTAGAGTTGACCTATTTGTAGCTGGTAAATACAAACATGATTTATTGCGTTCTATTGAGGGCCAAGAGCTGGAGGGTTCTGGTTCTAGGTATATTTTAGAGATGGAGTTAGAGGTAGATCAGTTAGATGCAGATGATTTTGATAGAGATATTGAGGCATTGGTTAAGTGCATTGAATGGTACTAATATTCACATATTTAATAAAATAGGAAAATAGGGGGTAGCAAAGTTATAATAGAGAGTAGAATAAATAAGAGTATGGCACTGTAGAAAACTAAGAAGCAAAATTATGAGCATAGATTTTTTTGATAGTTTCAGTAGAGGGGGTGATTTCACTTGGGTATTCTCTCTTACTAAGGGTTTTGTTGGTGAGATTACTTAATATGGTATGTTTGATGTTTTGGAAAAAGATATTGGTTTGTTTTATGTTAGATGCTTAGTCCAGAATAATATTACTGGTGTTATCTCGAATATAGTTTCTCTATATGGAGTTGTTCATACTGTAGATGAAGAGAGTGTCCTAGTAGAGCTAGTTCATCTCCTGGGTAGTAACAAATTTCGTTTTGTGGTAGGAGGTGTTTTCAACATTATCAAAAGAATACCTGTGAGTAATAAAAGAAGGAAATTAAGTTAGTGGTCTGTCATGTTTAATGTTTTTATTCAATATAGTGAGTTGAGGGTGATAGAGAAAACTGGGAGGAGATATACCTGGTCTAATAAGCATGAAGACCATGTTTTAAAAAGGCTTGATAAAGTTCTTGTCAGTATAAGGTCGGAGGAGATATTTCTTAGAGTTAATGTTTTTAGTTTACCCATGATCATGTCTGATCATACCCTGCTAGTTATGTCTCTTTGCTTTGGTCAGACTATTTCTACTAGGCCTTTTAGATTTGAACTTTACTGGTTACTTAGACTTGATTTATATGTGGTGACTAATGCCTGGAGTAAAGAGTATTGTGATAGATCCTTTTTGATAAATGCCAAAACAAAAATAGAATGTTAGGAGGGTGACTAAGGGTCGGAATATGAATTAGATTGCTCAGAACAAGAAAGAGAAGAAACAACTGATGGAGGATGTAGATGTTATCAATAAAGAGAGTGAACTTCTAGGTTTAACTACTCATAAATACTCTCTCAAGAAAATGTTAGAAGGAAAAAATAAATATAATTGTCAAGGAAGATGAGATACATGGATGCAGAGAGCTAAAGAACAACATTTATTACTAAGGAATGCTCCTACAGCTTATTTTATTGCTAAAATCAATGGTTGAAGGACGAACAACTTTTTTGTTTCTCTCAACAAGGGTAATAGAGACATTTGAGGGGATGTGAATGTACTTAGATATGCACTGAGTTTTACAAATCTCTTTTTGGTCAAGATAATAGGAGTGCTTTTATTCATTTGGATGTTCTCTCAAAGAGGGTAATAGAGCCATATGAGGGGATGTGAATGTACTTAGATATGAACCGAGTTTTACAAATCTCTTTTTGGTTAGGATAATTAGGAGTGCTTTTATTCATTTGGATGTTTTTGTACCTTGTGTGTTAGATGATTCTGATACAAAGAAGTTGGTTTTTGATTTTACTTTAGATAAGATCTAAGTAGCTTGATTCCATATGAAGCATAATAAGTCTTCTGGACCTGATGGCCTTCCAGCAAAGTTCTGTCAATATTTTTGGCATTTTTTTTCTTAGAGGAGGAGATTTGTTTAATTTTTTTAATGACTTTTTATGGAAGGATTGACTTAGCTAGATTGAATTATGGAGTAATAGCTTTAATTCCTAAAGCACGGGGGCTTTTGTACGACTGATGTGAGTGTGAAATTAATTCCTAAGTAGGTTTATCTTAGAAGGAGTAGTGGTGTTACATGAGATTCACAAGAGAAAACACAATGTTGTTCTGTGAAAGGGATTTTTAGAAAGCTTATGATAAAATTAACTGGGAGTTTTATGTTTGATGTCTTTAAAATGAAAGGTTTCACTTTGAAATATATAAATTGGATTAAACAGATGGTGCAAAGTGGTAGCATAGCTGTAATGGCTAGACTTGTAAAGGTTTAAGACAAGGATATCATTTGTCTCTCATACTGTTTAATATTGCGATTTATGGTCTACAGGAGTTAGTGAGTAGAGCTAAGGTTCAACAAATTATTAGAGGTGTATTTACTAATCTATATGACACTATGTTTATGTTTGATGCTGATTTCGATAGTGAAAAATGTTTAAAAGTATTATTTGCATGCTTGAACTTATTTATGGTCTTAAGATTAATGATGATAAAAGTGAAATTTGTTGTTTTGGTGAAGCTAAGGATAATGAACTAGTTGATAGAGATACTTTCACTTATGTTTGTGGGATCTACCTATGAAGTGTTTAGAAATTACTATTCATAATGTAAAGTTGAGGAACAATGATTGGAATCCTACTAAGGGAAAGGTAGATAAGAGATTAGATACTTGGCAAGGAAGATTTATGGATTATTGGAGAAAGTTAAATTTACTTAGATCTTGTTTAACTAACATTCCTCAATTTAAGGTGTCCATGTTCATTATGCCCAAGGGCCATTTGCACACTTAGAGTTTTATACAAGGCTTCTTTTGGTAGGAAGATGATAATACTAATAACTATAATCTTGTTAAGTGGTCAGATCATATTTGTAAGCCAATGGATTAGGGAGGTCCACACATAGTTAATCCACAAGTAATGAACATTTTCCATTTAAGTAAATGGCTATGGAAACTTAAAAAATGTGGGGATCTAGCATGAGGTTATTAAAAAGAAGTACTACAGTAAGGAGCTTCTAAGCTATGTTAATAGTAAACCTAGACAATCTCAATTCATGCGTACAATTTTAAGCTCGAGAGATCTTTCCTACTAGTTACGTAGCAAATTGGAGGAAATGGTCTAAGTACTACTTCATCCGTATCATAATATAAGATCGTTATAATGGGACGGGGGGAGTATGTTTTGAGAAGATGATTGGATAGGACATAAACCTCTTTATGACATATTTCCTAGATTATAGTGTAACGACCAACTGTAATATCTTAGTGGCTACAATTTTCAATTCTGGTTGGGGAAGTGTTAAATTTAGGAGGAATTTGAGAGGTGCTTTGCTGGCCAGTTGTATTAGACTACAAGCTATTTGTACACATGTTCATCTGAATGATGATATTGATAGAGTTAGATGGAAGCTTACCGGATTAAGAAAAATTACTGTTAAATCTATGTATAATATGTTGAAAGTAGTTCAAGGAGATTGTTCTTTTAAGAAATTATTATGGTTTACCAAAATTCCTCTGAACAAATTAATGTTTTCTTATGGTTGATGTTCAAAGATAGCATACTCACTAAAAACAACTTGTTGGAAGGGGGTTGGCTGGTAGTGAGAAGTGTAGATTTTGCAGTGCAAGTGAAATAGTCAATCATTTTTTTTTCATTGCTCTTTGGCTAGGTATGCTTGGGGTCTCATAAACTATGCTTTTGGTATATATATGAATGTTGATCCAGTACAAGATTTATGTGGCATGGTTGTTGAATTCCCTAGGAAGGTTAGGGGCTTGGTAGCAGTAAGGGTGTATGTTGTTATTGCTTTATGGACATCTGGTAATAGAGCTTGCTTTGACAACACAATCTGCTCATTCGCTAGAGTTTTAGAAACTGTTACAAAGACAAGAACTACGAGAGGCACAAGTCAGAAGCGCAAGACTAATGTTCCGGGCGGCTGATGATATCGTCAGCAAAAGGGGAGGTTGGGCACCTATGATGCTCTGGATTGTTCGGTGGTGACCCCTGGAGTTGTGTCGTTGTTTCATACAATGGTTATAGTTTATAGTCTGCTTTACTTTAATAGCTTCGGTTCCTAGTCGTGTGATCCTATAATAAGGTTTAGTTTTTTATGGGCGGATGTCTCATGCTGTTAGGAAGGTCCTCGTAAACATGTTATGTTACGCTGAGGCCGATGCCTCAACGAACACTTGGTGGATGGTTGTGTTATTGAATTTAGAAATGAAACGGTGGGTGCGGGGCAACCCCATTTTATTTTCTAAAATACCATGCATCTATCTTTTTAATCGCACCTCATGTCTTTTTTTGAACAAAATGTAGCATCACTACGTTTTATTCATTAAAGAGGAGAGCCAACAGAGCCAGGAAATTATAGGAATACAAGATGTGATGATTACAGATCACACCAAAAAAGAAAGAAACAACAAAAGAGTTACAAGGATGGAAAGAGTCGCCGCTTGCAATCACGGACCACGTCGACACAACCACCACGAAGGAGGACTTCAACTTTCATCTTCATCTCATGAAGGAAGGGTATAGGCTTGAAATTGGTCGTCTGATTGCCACCCGACAATATCCTAAGGAAGATGAGTGTTCATCATAGGAGCGAGAGGATCCAACGGGGAACACAGCCTCGCTAACCCGACCTCAGATGAGAGCAACAGGCTCTTCCGCTAACTAGATCGAATGACAATACCAATGCATACATCCCAACAAAAAGAACATATTAATTCTCAAGAAAAAAAAACAGATTAGAAGCAAACACCATCACCCCTGCACGGCGAAATGCGTGCATAGACCTTAACCCAGCCAACCGCTCTCCAACCAAGACGTCGAACAAGCAAGAGATGATCCGAAACTTCAAGACGATGGATCCAAGAATGAAAACGGCACCCTAAACTTATTCACATCATGCTGTTGTACTCGATAAACTTAGCCAAATTTGAACCAGTTTGACTCGAGTCAAAAGAAAACAGGCCTGGTGGACAACCGGCCGGGGCGAGCACCGCCCGGTCGCGCCGACTGTTTTGCAGCGAGACGGCGAATCCTTTTGGGTCGGTAATTGGGGTGCTGGCCGCCGCATGCCGTGGACAGGCATTGGCATCGGCATCGCGCACCGCACGGGACGCCGGCACGGCACCCACCCACCCCACCGTGGCGCATGCCAATCAAGCGCGCCCACCCGCACCCAACGACTCGATCGCACGCACCGCGCCGCGCCCTGCCTCTTAAAATATCGGCACCGATGCGGATACAGATTACCCAAGGGCCGCCGGGTTAGCAGCAGAGCACAGCACAGCACACCGCAGCGCAGCGCAGAGCCCCCCCCCCCCCGCACGAGGCGAGAGCGAGCGCCCCAGGCTAGACCTTGCCGCCCCGCCCCCGCCGATGGCACCCAAGCGCTCGGCCGCCACGGCGTGGGGATCCCCGTCCGACGCCTCCGACGCGGAGGGGGACGCGGGGGGCCACCGCCGCCGCGACCGCGACGACCCGCCCTCCGACACGGACCCCTCCAAGACCCCGCCGCCCAACCCTAACCCTAAGTCGTCCGCCGCCGCGCCCTCCTCCACCCCCTCCGTCGCAGCCGACTCCGCCGCCGCCGGATCCGACTCCGGGGGCACCTACGACTCCGACGCCGAGGCGCACCGCCGCCCCGCGCCCAAGCCCGCCGCCTCCTCGCCCAAGCCCGGCGGCAAGCCCAGGTCGCGCTCCCCCGGCATCAACTCCGACTCCTACAACTCGGAGGACTCCGAGGACGAGGCCCACCGCCGCCCCGCCCCGAAGCCCGCCTCGTCTTCGCCCAAGCCCGGCGGCAAGCCCAGGGCGCGCTCCCCCGGCATCAACTCCGACTCCGCCGACTCCGCCGAGCCCGCGGGCTCCGATGCCGACCTCGACCCGGCCGCCGGCGCCGACTCTGAAGACGACAACGTCTCTCCGCTCCGCCCCGGGCGCCACCCCCGCGCCGAGGCCTCCATCATCAAGCCCATCAGCTCCCGCCCCATGGACTCGCCGCCCCGCGGCGGCGCCTCTGCCTCCGAGCCGCGCGTCAAGCGCCCCCGCAGCGCCGCCATAGCTGCGCCCTCCCCGGACCAGCAGAGGCGCCCGTCGCGGCTCTGGAGCCATGACGACGAGCTTCTCATCCTGCGCGGCCTCGCCACGTACCGCGCCAAGAGCGGCGTGCTCCCTGGTTCCACCAATGACATCGGTAAGCTCCACAGCCACATCCGTGCCCAGCTCAGTGTTAGGGTGTCCACCACGCAGCTCAGTGATAAGGTCCGGCGCCTCAAGCAGAAGTACCAGTTGCTTGCCACCCGTGCCAAGAACGGGCGGGAGCAGGAGTTGCACACTCCGCATGACCGCAGCGTCTATGAGCATGCCAAGAAGGTTTGGGGGTTGGTTGGTAGTGGTGGTGGTGATGGAGGAGGCAGTGGGTATGAGAATTATGGTGGCGGTGATAGTGATGAATTGCAATACAGCGGAGATAGCGATGATGATATGGAGAGTCAGCGGGATGATCGTTACCACATCAAGAACCGGAAGGTGAGGCCGATTACAGCGGCAAATGGCAATGGGATTGGACTTGGGGCTGTCAATTCCAATGGCAGAGGGAAAAGTGGGCTTGAGAAGGGGAAGGATGCATATCCCTACCTGTGGGAGACTGTTGAGGAGTTGTCCAAGGAGCATCCGAGTGGTGCGGCATTCAAGAAGGCATTTGAGGTGCTCGAAGGATCAAAAGCACGGGCGATTGAGGAAAAGCTGAGGAGGTTTAGGTTGACGGAGATCAGACAGCAGCTGCGTAGGATGGACCTGATGAAGGAGACGGTGAGGATGGTGCTCGATGCCCTTGAGAGTGCTGACTGAATAATGGCTGCTCGATAGTGATTGGTAAACTGTCGAAAGGGGGAAATCACTCTCTTTTTGTTTCTAGATAGACTATATGTGGTTAATTACTTACTTCCCTGGACAAGGTTGCACTTGCCTCCATCAAAATTAGGCATAGAACATGGAGTGATGGTCTTCTCCTTGTTATTGTTCATGGATCATTGTATTTTGTGATTCTTAGGTGCTAACTTATGGTTTATATGCTATTTGGTTGTGTCGAATCAGGCTTCTTGCATCCTCGTTTTGAATGCTGTGTTCACATATCCCACCCTTCGCGCTGGGCCTTTTAAATCACATCATCTGCAGGCTGGTCAAAATTGGGTGCTAGCGTCTTACGCGCTGTTTGCAGCATAGAGTTGCATAATTTTGTGACCATGCTAGGTCATGTCATTGTGCTTAATTAGAGTTGCAGTGTCTTCTTTTTGGTTTCTTGATTGGCAGTTCTAGTTGTGTACTCACCTTAACTAACATCGTCATTGTAGTTGAGGAACAATCTTCTACTGTGCATGGTTCATGGCCTATTACATTTAAGCAAGTTTTTATAGTGATAATGTTGTTTATATATCGTAAAGTTTGTTGAGATGTTGCTCTTACCATCCATTATGTAAGGCCTGCCAATTTGGCTTGAATTGAATAGGACGATGTGCTGTGGTTGTTATAGTTGAGGGTCAAAAGTAGGGATTATCTTTTAACAAGATTCGCTAGTGCTTTCATCACAGAAACACATTCTTTGAAAAGGGGATATTCTGAAGCCGATGCTTTCTCGGGATGGGAATAGTCTGAAATACTCCCTCCGTCACGGTTTAGAAGGCACAGTTAGATTTGCGTGCGTTTTCAAAATAGACAAGATTTAAGGCGCCAATGCAATTACTCCTAGCTAATTAATAACCCGCTCTACTCGACCGTGTATGCATGCGATGGAAACCTTTTGTTGATTGTGATCTCTGCACATGTTTTAATGTCTATGCTGTTGTGTGAATGTTATTATGCGTGTCTATGTCGGTGAGCTTGTGTTATGCGCTTCTGCGTTTTGGTGTCTCCTCTTAGTTCTCTCATCTCACTGGTGTTTGTTAATGGTGATTATCTTAGTCTCTACCGGTGTTTTTCGTTTTCCTGGGTTCTTACTTGGAATCCTGTGAGTAAAAAGTTCCTGAGTTCTCCTTTCACTGGTGTGGTGATTATCTTAGTCCTTCTCATTTTTGTCATGACATTCTTGAGGTACTGATGTGTCGGAGAGCATGAACCATGATCAGGTCGAGTGTATCCAACCGTAAAACAAAATCGATGAGGTTGAGTTCAGGTTCCACTAGATGAGATAAATTATCATGTCATGTCTCCTGATGGTGTAACTGTAAACTGCTTTACTCTCTGAATAATTGCTCGCTGCTCAGTCCTTCCTTGTTCGTCTTTTGATGGACGGCAAAGCTGAGGCGACAGCTCAGTTAGAGCAGAGCTGGAGAATCTCCGAGCAAACTGGTCGAAAATTTGGCGAAGTTTTTGGCGAAATCATGCACCAGCTTCCCTTTGTGCGCTGTATGATTCTCCCGATGGGCACAGCGCACGGTGCAGGCCGCTCAGTGTTTAGGAGGGCCGTCGTTCATCAGGGTGTAAATCTGCATCATCCAGGGGAACTCCATGATTTTTCACTGAAGCTCGCCGTGCGTCAGAACTTATCATCAGCTGCAAGTGAATTTGCAAGCGACCGTGGCTTCTTTCTCTTTACTATAAACTCGCCGTGCGTCAGGACTTACTATACTGAAAATGTTTTCAGAAATTCAAAAGGGCACCTAGCCGGACAAGGTAGGCCGCTACAATAGATCGAAACCGGAGAGAACCAACTACTACCATCGCCCTACTAAACTGCCCAAACACTGATCATCTCCAACAATCGTAAGGAGCTCCCTCCGATGATGATCGAGTAGGCGCAAGCATCGGAGGAGCAGGGCAGCTTGAGCATCTGCACAGAGCAGCTTCCACTGATGAACCGTAGTTCTGACCAAACCCAGGATGCACTTCATGCTTCGCCAAGTTCGACCCTGAAAAACAAATTCGTTGCGAATCAACCATAAGCTCCACAAGGTAGGAGATGTGATCATGTTACAACTATAACATGTTTCTTTTTCATCCAGTAGAAAGCTAAGTCATCAAAAGGGCAAGGAGTTAGGATACCAAGTGTATCAACCACCACATTCCATGTGTTTTTTTTTTCAAACAACAGATGTTGAATACTTTCCATTTCATTACAAAATACACAAGTAGGACCAACCATATGGCGCTGTTTAGCCAAATTATCTTTAGTAAGACTCTTATTATGTAAAATGAGCCACAGGAAAACATGAATATTTGGAGGGTTTTAATTTTCCAAATGCAATCTTTAAGACTGGAAGAGATCCCACCAGAATTGATTAACTTGCAAAAGGACTCGACAGAATACATGCCAGAAGGCTCAAGTGACTAAACATGGCTTCACTAGATAGAACAATTGGTTTCATAAGAGAAACCAACTCAAAGCAGCTACTGAGAATTTGCTCACTAACACATCTTCTAAAAGTCAACTTTAGATCTGAATATCCCAAACCTGTGCAACTGTAGCATCTTGTTGTTGGCAAATCACATAGAAGTACCAAAGTTTGGTCTTGAGTGCACACTCAACCATCCAAACATCATGCCATAAGGCAACATTTTTCCATTGCCAAGTTTCCATCTATAAAAAAAAATTAACAGCTGAAAAAGCCCAGGAAACACATTTCCAAAAAGGAGAGCCTAGACCAGACCTACCTCAAAGAGTATACTTAAAACTCAACATCATCTTCCAAGCATGTTAATACCCAAGTACTTAAAAGGAAACAAACCAATCCGTCAACAAAAGATTTGAGAAAAGGAATTAGCAATGTAATCCTCCACATGGATAGTATGCAGGTCACTTTTATGGAAATTAATTTTCGTCCCAGGCAACTTCTTAAAACAAAAATGATCCATTTCAAATTCCTAGCATGATACAAAGAAGCATTTAAAAATATAATGGTGTCATCTACATATTGCAGACTAACAAGGCCACCAGGAATATCAAGAGGAAGTAAGCCACCAATTAAATTGTGTTGAACATCTTTAGCAAGCATCTTAGAAAAGACATCATCAACCAAGTTAAAAAGCATTGGGGACAAATGGTGTCCTTGTTTCAAACTTTTACCACCAACAAAATAAGGACCATTGGTATCATTGATGCTAACACGAAAAGAACTTTGGAATAAAGTACTACAAATCCAACCAATCCATTTACTACTAAAACCTTTAGTTTAGATGTGAGCATTTCCACACGAAAACCTAACTCACTCTATCATAGGCTTTCTCATAGTCTAGTTTCAACACCAGACCATTGGCACCAGTTCTATGAATCTCATGGATAACCTCATGAGCCATTACAACAATATCCAGAATAAATATCCATTTAATAAACACATTTTGATTTGGAGAAATAAACCTATCACAAATAGGAGAAACTCTACTAGTCATAACTTTAGTGACAAATCTTAATAGCACAATTACTCTGGGTCTCTGGCTGATAGGGCGAAATTTCTTCATCTCTTTGGCATTAGGTTACCTAGAAATTAGGGTAATAATAACAAAATTAAAACGGTAACATCCAAAGTATCATCTTCAAATTCCCTCACAAACCCCATAAAATGTTTTTTAATTGAATCCTAAAACGTTTGATAAAAGATAAAAGAAAACCCATCTAGGCCAAGGGCACCATGAGCATAAGAGCTCATAATGGCCTCCTTAATCTCTTCTTCTGAATAAGGTTTTTCAAACAAGGCTTTCTCTTCCTCAGAAACAAGATCATTAGCCTCCCAAAAATTAGAACCCAAACGAATATGAGGCTTAGGCTTAAGAGAAAATAAATTCTTATAGAAAGAAGTAGCCACGTTCAACATCTCAGAGGTATAGGTCACAGGACTATTATCCTCGTGAGAGAGGATAGATGCTTCTTATAATGCCTATGGTTAACCAAAAAATAATGAAAGTGATCATCATCGTGGTTCCCCCTCTAAAATCTTTCTATCTCTAGATCTTTGCCATAAGGCAGTCTCTTTAGTTTTTCAAATTTCATCCAAATCTTTCTCAATCACTTACATTCTATCTATATCCTCATTTGATAGCAAGTTTTTCTCAGAAAAAACATCTAAAATATCAAACTCCATAAGGAGAGCTTTCTTCTTATTTTTATTAGCAACCTCAATGTTAATACTCCAACCTTTAATATTCTTCTTTAGCAACCTAGTTTGGAATTACCAATTCTCAATGGCAGAAACATCATTAGAATTAGTACCCCACACATCATGAACCAATTTAACAAAGTTAGGGTGAGATAACCACGACTTCTCAAACCTAAACATCTTGGAACTGGTAACTTTCCTGGCCGGAGTGTCTAAAATGGGAGGAGTGTGATCACTCCCAATTCTCCACAAGGGAAGAGAGAGGGAAATGTTAATCCTAGCTCACAAAGTGAGCACTCTACCATTCAATTCCATGTGCTAAACTGATCAGACATAAGAGGTTTACGACTGCCCTCGTACATGGGTTCCTTGTAGGCATAGTAAGTATAGAATGACGACGATAACTAATAAATACGACAATCTAGCTAAAATTTAGCTAATCTAGACATGCATGGACCAGCATGTGTTGAGTGCGAGCACCAGATTTCAGTAGCGGGGTTTTTTAAAGGAGGAGGCAAAAAATTCCAAACCAATTAGTTAAGACAGGAAGACATGGTTTGTTACAAAAGGGAACCAAATGGAAGAAAACAAAGTCCCTACTCTCTTGAAAATAAATTACTCAAATACTTCTCCCGCGCGAGGACCCAAAGTCTTGCCTCGCTCTTGACGTTTGCCACGATGATCGTCGGAGGTGTAGTTTTCTTCCGAAAACTCTAGAGTTTCTCTCATTCCAAATGACCCAATTGGTGAGCATGATGAGGGATTCCAATGGCTTGCTCCGCAAAAGACGTGGTGATCCACCGACTTCCAATAGAATGATGAGTTGGCCATTGTGAAAGGACGTGGATGTCGGCTAGAAGGGGGGTGAATAGGCACTTTAAAATAATTACGGTTTAGGCTTGAACAAATGCGGAATAAAACTAATGTTTAATATGTCAAGCACAAAACCTAAAACAACTAGGTTCACCTATGTGCACCAACAGCTTATGCTAAGCAAGATAAACAACTAAGTGATAGCAAGATATATAACAAGAAACAATATGGCTATCACAAAGTAAAGTGCACAAGTAAAGGGCTCGGGTAAGAGATAACCGAGGCACGTGGAGACGATGATGTATCCCGAAGTTCACACCCTTGCGGATGCTAATCTCCGTTCAGAGCGGTGTGGAGGCACAATGCTCCCCAAGAAGCCACCAGGGCCACCGTAATCTCCTCACGCCCTCGCACAATGCAAGATGCCGTGATTCCACTAAGGGACCCTTGAGGGCGGTCATCGAACCCGTACAAATGGCAACCCTTGGGGGCGGTCACCGGTACCCGTACACTTTGGCAACCCTTGGGGGCGGTCACCGGTACCCGTACAAATTGCTCGGGGCAATCTCCACAACCTAATTGGAGATCCCGACGCTTGCCCAGAGCTTTACACCACAATGATTGAGCTCCGAGGCACCACCAACCGTCTAGGGCGCCAAGGCACCCAAGAGGAACAAGCTCTAGGGTGCACAAACACCCAAGAGTAATAAGCTTCTCAAACTTCACTTCCACGTATCACCATGGAGAACTCAAACCTATGCACCAAATGCAATGGCAAGGGCACACGGGGTGCCCAAGTCCTTCTCTCCCAAATCCCACCAAAGCAACTAATGCTAGGGAGGAAAATGAGAGGAAGAAAAAAGAAGAACACGAAGAACTGCAAGATCTAGATCCAAGGGGTTCCCCTCACATAGAGGAGAAAGTGATTGGTGGAAATGTGGATCTAGATCTCCTCTCCCTTTTCCCTCAAGAACTAGCAAGAATCATTGGAGGGATTGAGAGATAGCAAGCTCAAAGAAAGTCAACAATGGGGGGCAAAACGAGCTCAAGAGTTGGGGAACCATTGGGGAAGAAGACCCCCTTAAATAGGTCCCCACGAATCTGCCCGTTATGTGCAGAATAACACACGGGAGGTACAACCGGTGATGCGGGCGGTAGAACCGGGCTATAGAGATATAGCGGTACAACCGCCCAACCACCGGACCACAACAGAAAGGTGGCCAGTGGTTCCACCAAGATGCAACAGCTCGGCCCGAGCGCTGGACCAGGCAAAGTCCCCAGCGGTACAACCGCTTGGGACACCTGTAGTACCGGGCTATATAATATAGCGGTACAACCGGTCCAGGTCCGCCCAACAACCGGAGCTTAACAGAACCGTGTCCGGTTGGAGCCTGATGCTGGGCCGGTTCTACCGCCCAGAGCTGCCACCCTGGGTCACCCAGCTGTGGGCGGTACAACCGCCCGGGGGCAGCGGTACAACCACTGGGGACCTCTCAATGACAGCACCTCCAGGGTATCACCCCAGGAGTGGTGGTCAAACCGGATGTCTGGAGCGAGCGGTGCATCAGGTCGGGACAGCGGTGTAACCGTATCAAGAAAACAGGTAAGACTGGAACTGCCATAACCTCTGCAAATGAGCTCTGAATTGAGCAAACTCAAGCTTGTTGGATTCAGGACGACAAGAGCTATCCAACAGCGACTGGTTATCTTAAGAGGAGGCAGTATGAAAATGCCAATGATATAGAGATGTGAAACCTCTATGAATGAAGAACTGGCAAAAACACCAACATCGAAAACATCATGGAAGATGCATATGGACTCCGTTTTTGATGAACTTGAGCTTGTCATGAAGCTGACCATAAGCTCAAGAACCCACATAGAGAAAAGCCAACCAAGAACCAAGAAAGATGATGATGCCAAGAATGCAATGGTTTGAGCTCTCAACAAACGATACGATCAAGCTACTCACTTGAGAGCCCCCCTTGATAGTACGGCTATCGATCCTATAACCCGGTCTCCCAACTACCACCATGAGACCGGTAAAGTAGAAAACCCTATCAAGGTCAAACATTTGTCTTGCGCATAGTCCACTTGAGCTAGATGATGACGATCTTGTCCTTCTCAAGATGGACCACCTTTCTTGATTGCGCCGGCTCGATGAAGACTAGTAGATTGCTCCCCCATACTCCACTATGGGTGAGCCACTCTTCGGCACATCTTCACAAGTCCATTGTCACCACAATGGACGGCAAGCTTCAAGCATGATCTCTTTGTGATGCTTTACTTGAACTTGCACACCGCAACCTTGATGACGATCACCACTTGATGTCATCTTCCATGGGTTGTATGGGATCTTCCTCTTGATACAATCCCATGGAAATATACCTAACCCTACAAAGAACACTCACGTAGACCATGGGTTAGTACACAAAGCGTAATGGACAACGCTTACCATACCATGGGATCACTTGATCCCTCTCGGTGTATCTTGTACGCTTTGTGTGTTGATCAACTTGGTTCACTCTTTGACTTAGTCTTGATCAACCTTGTATCTTATCTTCTCTCTTCATAAAGATGATGTCTTGAAGGTAAACATGGATGCTCACAAAATCTTCTTCTTCAAGACATGCTTGCAATAGGCTCAACTCTCACATGACCAATATTTGGATAAAACCTTGAATACCACCTTGGTCACCATATAAACTCCTTGAAACCAACAGATGGACTTCAAGAAGTACCTACAGAAAAATCCTTCGAATATAACTCAAGGCAACCATTAGTCCATAGGGATTGTCATCAATTACCAAAACCACACATGGATAAATGTGCTCTTACACATTGGCAGGGGTCAATGTCCACAAGCCCCATCCACTCTTTGATCGTCATCCAAACCCACAATGTAAATCGACAACTGAAGAAAAGGTGGGCGGTGGACTCGTACTCATGCTTGCATAACAGGAAAAGCCCACAATCATTCCAACCTCGTCGCTCCAGACGATCAGCCGTCCACAGTCTGGTTTGGATAGTAAGCCGAGCATAAAAACTGACATTTGGAGGAGCCCACACTTTCCAAATGACCTTGTTCATGGGGGTGAGGATAGACCCCCAAGAACTGAGACTTGTATGCCGCCGCCGAGTATTCACCGTTAGAAGAGAACTTCTAGTGGATGGAGTCTTCAACATCCTCGTTCAAAGGAACATGAGTAAATTGAGACAAAAGCACCACAAATTTGGAAAAACATGGTTCCAAAAGAGACTGTTTCTCATGTCAATCGCTTTTATCCATGCATTACCTGGCGTCGCTGACTCTCTAATTCTTGCACCCCGGAGGCTTTAAAAATGAGCGGGGCGATATCTTTTGGCTTGTGCCCATGCAGCCACGGGCCACGGCCATCCCAAAAAAATTCCTCTTCTCATTTTCAATGGTGATGGTGATGAGAGCATAGAAGAGGTTTGTTTCCTTCTCGTCGAAGGGGCTGCCCGTCCCAATCTGAATCTTTGCCGGATCCTTCTATTCAAGCCATGGTCACCATAGTCAAAGCGCCATTGCAAATTTCTCTAGATGAAGCAAACCAAGGCCCCCAAGATGATTAAGACTGCAAACGGTCTCCCAGTTAACCCTGCACTTCCCGCGCCTCACCTTATTCCCCGCCCGAAGAAACGAACTTTCAATCTTGTTGATTCTTTTGAGGACATGCGGGGGGGGGGGGGGGGGGGCAATGAGTGAAATGATGTGGTGGATTGTCTACCAGGCGAGGACTGATTTAACGAGCGCTCCATGACCTGCCGAAGTGATGTTCATGCCCTCCCAAGGAACATGCTTCGTCACCACTTTGCCCTACAAGTACTGATGGTCGATCCGCTTGAGTTGCTAAACTGAAAACGGAAGGCCGAGGTGTCGCATGGGGAAAGTAACATGCACGGAAGGTAGCCCTGCAAAGATGCTACCCAAGTCCAAATGCCCACACCGTATAGGCACAAACAAGCTCTTGTGGAAGTTTGTTTGCAGCTCACATCACCGAACCCCTGTAGGATACGAGCAAGGTTCTAGATATCTTCCTTGATTGGCGCAAAGAAAACAATTGTGTTGTTAGCATATGGAGATGTCCTTATGGTAGCTCAACGTCCCCGGATTTTATGGAGCGCAAGTCTCGTAAACGAGTCGAGGGTTTGTTGCAGTGGGTTGATGGCTATGTTGAACAACAATGGCGAAAGCAGATCTCACTCCTTGCCTAAGACCGCGACCATGTACAATGGGATAGGTTGGCACACCATTAAGAAGAACCCTCTATGAAGAGGTGCTAAGTAGGGCGGCAATCCAATCACGAAATCTGCTAGGGAAGCCCCTTCTCCGAAGAATGTCAAATATGTACTCCCAATGCACCGAGTCAAAAGCTTGAAGAGGGAGATGGTTTTGTTTTTGTGGAGCCGCTGGGAAAGGTTCCTCACATACATAAAGTTTTCGTGGATACTTGTCTTCTTGATGAAAGCACTCTGGGAGTTGGAGAGAATTGCATTCATGTGTGGTGAAAGTCTAACGACAAGCATCTTGGCAATGATCTTTGCAATGGCATGAATAAGATTAATAGGCCTAAAATCGAAATCGGTAAAAATAAGCAAGGAGCAAGTTCGTAAAGCTAATAGAAAACCCGCCACAAGGCAGAGAAGATGAGAAGATCACTCTTGCGGCTTTATATTACTCAAACCCTTTGCGCCCACGATCATCCAAAGCCAAGTTTTATTATTTATTTTATCCACGATTAGCATCGCTAGGGCAACAAGATTATAGAAAACCCATGTGTTATGCTCTTTTCAAATCTCCCAAGCAATATGCATCATATACACTGCAAGGTGCTTAGAGAGGCGATTATGAAAATAATTAAGCACCGGTGCTTAGAAATGAAACTATTCATTTTCACAGTTGTGGATCCCATGCCAAACGAAAACCTTCATCCAAGTTGTAACCGTGAAGTGACATTGGTATTTGATATATGAGGCCACCGCAAACTCTTGGACTTTCTTACAAATGTCATACTGTATAATGGAAAAGTGGCTAGTCTGGTTTGGAAATTAAGGCAAGGACCAGCGTTCAGTTTTTCACGGCTCATAGCCATCTTCAAAATAGTGGATGTCAGGTTCATATTGTTTTTTTTTAGCTTTCATATCCAGGATATTGGATACCCTCTAATTTCATTTTTAAGGAAAAGAATATCCGACATCTACAAATTGACCCAAGTATTAACCTTATCAACCTGCCCACAGGAGATCTATCGCAAGCTGAATTGCATACTTCAGAAGAAAATGTTATGTTCATACAGTGCAACGCCAAGAGGGATGCACAAGAGCAGTGCATCACACACCAGACCAAATGGACATATATGAACTTCCAAAAAAACTATTCAAACCATTCCACCACTTTGCTAGCACCTTTAAATCCATGAAAGCCTTATGTTTCTTACTCTGTCAGGTCTCAACTTCCGTAGGACGGTAGGAGGTTTCGTTAATGGCAATAGCACGTCAATTCTTATGTTTCTGCGAGCAATTCAGAGATCACAGACCAGCAAAGTCCACAGTGGCCATTTACACTGCACGATCGTTGGTAGCACCAAGGTGATCATTATCTCCACGCCAACCAGATGCCAGAAGCTCCTCAAACTGCAACATGGCAGTCAACAGCCCTTGGAGCGTTGACGAGCTTGTCGCACAGATCATATCTTGCAACGTGGTTCTGAGCATGAGTCGCCTCCATCTGTAAGTCTGTAGAGGGTCCACCGCACGAGGCTTTGCTGAAGGATGCTTCTTTCGTGCGTGCTTGCAGAGTTCTCTGTACGTACCGCTGTATGAGCAGCCATCTTGCATGCAGGTCCTCCTATTTCTGTTTAGCTGCTCCCGAGCAGGCTCAACCAGTGTATATCCCTTAACCTCACCACGGCAAAGCGGGCATGTGAGCACTATCGAGCCTGTATCATCACCGCTTCCTGGGCTTCTGCATGACTCTATAAGCTGGTCGAGACAATTTGAGTGGAGGAAGCTAGTTCCACATACATATGGACGGCAGCCTTTGTCATGAGACGAACAGAGTAGAAGGACCGCATCATGTGGGCATTCGATGCAAACTGGGCAGATCGCGTCTTTCCATGCAAATTTCTCCATTGCTGCTAATGTTGGCTCCTGGGTAGCAACTCTCTTGAAACTGCAGTGGCTGAACGGCCTTAAATAACGAGTTGATCTGACCTCACGAGATGAATATTTCATGTTCCTTGAATTTTTGGTCATCTTGAAGACTGCAAGAATGCAAGATAGACATGCTTAGCGTATCAAGTCTTACAAAGTCTAATACAAGAAAATTCACATTGTCCATTGCACAAATAAAAATTAAAAGAACCGGCTGACTGTAGGATGGCAAGGGTGTTGTTGAAGGTTCTTTTTTTGCTTTTTCCTAGACTCCAAAATAATCCAGAAGGGTATTTTTAAAGGGTTCATTTTTGCTCCACTCTTCATATAAATAAAAATGAATTAGAGATCTGATTGATGAAGGGCAACATAAGATGCTGTGAAGAAATTAAATGGTTGATGTCACCCACTTTAACTGTTTTACCCTGACAATTTTACTTACGTGTGTACAAGGAACTATGGAGTCTGATTCTAGCTATATGAAAGGGCAACACAAGATGCTGTGAAGAAATTAAATGCTGGATGTCAGCCACTTTTGCTGTTTTACCCTGATATTTCCCCTACACATGATAAGTAACTGTACACTCTGATTCTAGCAATATGAAAGGGCAACACAAGGTGCTGAGGAGAAATTAAATTGTTAATGTCACCAAGTTTTGCTGTTTTAGACTGATATTATTCCTAAGGGTGTATAAGGTAGTACTCCCTCCGTCCCAAAATAAGTGTCTCAAGCTTAGTACAACTCTGTACTAGAGCTAGTACAAAGTTAGTACAAAGTTGAGACAGTTTTATTTTGAGATGGAGGGAGTACTACCATACAGTCTGATTCAAGAATCTCAAACTCATATAAGAAGTGCATAAATTAAATGGTTAATGTCACGAACTTTTGCTGTTTTACCCTAATAGTTTTCCTAAGGGTGTATAAGTTACTATACAGTAACCTCTAACAGAAATTTTCTGCGGGTATTTTCCAAAAATATTGGGTCCATCAGGTGACAAAAGTGCACTACAGGTATGTCATGAAGGAAAAGAAAGAGGAGACTTTTACTTGGATTCTGTGTCAGCACAAATACAGGATTTACACACTTTCTTGACACTTGCGTGTTCCGCGATGTGTAATTTCAAAAATAAAAAGACCATCAACCATCAGTTTTTACCCATGAACCATCACCGTTACAGTTTGCCGCAACTAAATTGAGTTCACCAACCTTTGTTCCTAAATGTAAGACGTTTTAGGGACAGAGGTAGTAACATATTAGCTCTGTGAGGTTTACTTGCCGATACAGTGCTCAAGCTTATGATTCCTTGGATCTAATTTTATGTTAGTTGGGATCTTTTATTGGTAGTGATATCAACAATCCCAAACTCTTATAAGTGGAGAAATTAAATGGTTAATCACCAACTTTTGTTGTTTTACCCTGATAGTTTTCCTACGGATGTATAAGGTATTATACAGTCTGATTCAACAATCTCAAACTCTTATAAGAAGTGGAGAAATTAAATATTTAATGTCACTAACTTTTTCTGTTTTACCCTGAAACTATTCCTACAGTCTGATTCAAGAATCTCAAACTCTTATCAGAAGTCCAACATCATATGCTGACCACAAATTCAAGGCAACATGTTAGTGCTAAACTTTGAATGATTTGCTTTAGTCAGCACAAGTTCCACTGGACATTGTATGCCCACTATAAGATCGACCAGAAGAATCAAACAGAGTACCAGATATGCTTTGTTCTCTTTATAATACAACAACAAACAACAAACAAAGCCTTTAGTCCCAAACAAGTTGGGGTAGGCTAGAGGTGAAACCCATAAGATCTCGCGACCAACTCATGGTTCTGGCACATAAAGATCCATAATAGAGATCCATAATTGTTTTCATCACATAAAGATTGTAAAAGGCAACTTTGATGTTCCTAGTAGTCCAAGGACAAGACAGCTATGACAGATGTGATTGCTATTGCAAATGTGGCATTTCACTTTTGTTTGCGGGTGCAAATGTGGCATTTCAACCAGACAAAATATAAGATAAAGACTAGTTCCCTCAAACCTTCACTAGTATATGTGTCGAATGTTAGATATCTTCACACGAGATGGAACTTACAGGAATGGAAACTATAAAGATTAAGATCAAAATAATATACTAGCACACAAAGGGATTCTACTTAAAGTTAAAGATGGATTTTACTACTCCCTCCGTTCTTTTTTGTAAGTCGTTTCAGACAGCTGAAATTGAGCTGTTTTGTACGCTGTCTGAAATGTCTTCAATGCCTTATAAAAGTGAACAGAGGGAGTACAAAATATACATTGCTAACAATATCGCAGACGTAGTGTCTGTCCAAGTTCCTAAAACAATCTTATTTGCAATAACCGAACACGATCCATACACTTTGCAGCACAGGGAAAGTTTACAGTGTCAGATCTTAACACTATTGGATGTTTTGGGGGGTAAAACAGCACCCAAAAATTGCAATTTGAGGACACCTGATACGCATCTAAGAAACACCAAACACTTGTTTTCAAAAAATGTAACACTAAACACTTGTTTTCAAAAACAAGAAACACGAAACACTTGTTTTCAACAGAAGAAACATAAACACTTGTTTTGAGCAAAAGAAACACTTGTTTTGATCCAAAGAAACACTCAACGCCCAGTTCCCTTGCGCAACCCAGGCAAACAACAGAGCAGCGTCACCAGATCAAGGGGTTTCATCAACAGTCGGAAACAAGATAAACAAGACAGAAAGGCAACCTCGCCCAAGTAAAGCTGAAGGCGGTAGGCAGTAAGGAGGCGAAAAGGGCCGATTTGAGCCGGGGAGATTCAAAAACTTACCCTCCCTGCCTCGATTCTCCGAGGAGACAAGCAAAGGCCGCGCGGAGGGCACGGCGGCGGAGGCGGAGGAGGCGACGGCGGGGAGGGAGGTCGCGGTGGCGTCGCCTCCCTAGGCGAGAGGCCGAGAATTCGGTCGGGTTTACGGAGCGCGGCGGTGGAGCTTTTGAGCCGGGGTGCGGGGTACCTCCTGTCTGTCTAGGAAGGAGTCGGCTAGGGCCCTAGTGCTGGTAGTGGCTGGAGCGACAGCGAGACGAGGTGGGCTTGTCAAAACCTAGCACGGCCCAAGGCTCAGTACCATGGTGGACAGGCTGGCCCATTTAGGCTTACCATTTCAACGTGGCTTTAGGAAGCTCCCAACTAAGGCTGTGTTTGGTTCAACTTCAGCTTTCAACTTTTGGGTCCAAAAGCTATAAGCTGAACCAAATGGTAAATTTACAAAGTAGCTTTTGAGAATCTGCAGCTTCTCTGTAGTGTAAATTTTGAAGCTGGAATATCCCAACTTTTCAGCTTCTCAGCTTCTAAACCAATCATTTTTGGCTGTCCCCTAAAACCGAGTAGTATTTACCCATCAATGCCACTGGTAAGTCATACCTCTTCGTTGTGTTTCACAGCCGTTTCAGCCAAACAGCCGTTTCAGCCAAACAGCTTTCAGCTTTTCCACAGCTAAAAGTTCACAGCAGCTTTTTCACAGCTTACAGCTCAGAGCAGCTTTTACAGAATCTGCAGCTCAACCAAACACAGCCTAAGAGCATCTCTAGCCGTTTGGCCTCCCCAGGGTCATTTTTTTCACCGGCGAGAGGTGAGCCGGCGGAAGTTTTGGGCTGGTGGCTTGTTTATTCCCAGCCGGTCCCCCATGCCATGTCTTTTCCTTGCTTTCGATTGGTGCATGTCGCATGCTGGTCTTGCCCCATGCATGGTCCCGCCGCATGCACATGGGAGAAAAAAGAGAGGAGAGAAGAGAGAGAGATCCAACAGCCCCACAGTCAGCCATGCAAAAAATACCGCCGGCGTCCCCAGCTGCCCCCCAGGATCCTGGGTTTGGGGTGGGTTCGCCGGTGCTATTTTTGGCCATATCCGGCGCTAATCGAGATCGTGGGGGCGCGAGTGGGAACTTTTTCTTCCGCCGGCACAGAAAAAGTGCTCCTGAGGGCCTTCCTGGGGGGACGGGTGGAGATGCTCTAACAGCTTTTGCTCTCTCAAGTTGGACATGATGAAGGCTTATGACAGGGTTGAGTGGGCCTATCTACATGCAATCATGACCACGTTGGGCTTTTCTCCGACTTGGATAGAAACTGTTATGGGAATGGTAAAGACAGTGTCATTTTCAGTTCTCTTCAATAGTGAAAAGTTTGAGCAATTTAAACCTACAAGAGGTATTCGGTAGGGAGATTCAATTTCTCCTTACTTATTCTTACTTGCAGCAGAGGGATTTTCGTGCCTTTTAAAATGCAGTTCTTAGTCATCAGTACTCAGTGGTGTCAAGGTGGCTCCCACAGCTTCTGAGGTGAACCACCATATTATTTGCAGATGACAACCTGTTGCTATTTAAGTCTAGTGTTGAGGGTGCAAATTTGGTTTCAAACTTGCTTAATACTTATTATCATGCTTCCGGATAAAGGATCAACAATGACAATTCTTCAAAAAAATTCCAGCAAAGGTTGCTCAGGTACTTTAAGGCAACAGGTTAAAAATATACTTAATGTGTAGAATGAATCCTTGAGTGAAAAATATCCCGGTATGCCTACCGAGGTTGGGCAATCCAAGAATGGCACTTTCAAGTACTTGAGAGACAGAGTTTGGGAGAAAGTAAGAGGATGGGTGCACAAGCTCCTCTCAGCTGCTGGTAAGGAGGTTCTTATAAAATATGTTGCACATGCGATACCCGTTTTCTCGATGTCCTGTTTTAGACTCCCCAGAGGACTGTGTGAGACTGTGACATCTATTATAAGACAATTCTGGTGGGGCTCGAAGCAAGGGAAGAGGAAACCAGCTTGGGTGTCATGCGATGTGCTAACACGGTGAAAGAATTTAGGGGCCTTGGGGTTCAGAGATTTGGAAATCTTTAACTTGGCTCTCTTGTCAAGACAATCTTGGAAGTGTTTGACCGAACCCAATTCTCTGAGTGCACGCATACTTAAAGCAGTCTATTACCCTGACTCATCCAACCTAGATGCAGAACTAGGACAACATCCCTCTCAGATTTGGCGAGCAATCGTTGATGGGAGGAACATCATGAAGCAAGGCATCATTAGAAGGATCGGAGATGGTAGGTCAACCAATGTTTGGCAACACAATTGGATTCCACACGCGGGTTTAATGAGGCCTATCACATCTTTGTTGCCGAACCCACCACAACTAGTAGTTGATCTCAATGATATTACCTCGGCAACTTGGAAAGAGCAGGTAATCAGGCAAGTTTTTGTACTTGTGGACGCTGAAGCAATTGTGAAAATACCCCTCAGCACCAGACACGTTGAGGATTTTTGGGCATGGGTTGAGGATCCAAGGGTCCGGTTCTCTGTAAGGACTGCATACAAGATGATTTTCGGTGTAAAGATGGGAAGGGAGGCATGGCTCGAGGAAGCTGAAAATATGTCCAACATGCAGGGGGAGATGACATGTTGGTCATCAATGTGGAGGCTGGAGGTGCCGTCGAAACTGAAAATGTTCACGTGGAGACTGGCTCATCACTCTCTACCGACTGGAGACGTGCTTCAGCATAGAAATATGGCAACGACGGACGTGTGCGGGATCTGTGGTGCACAAGACAGCTGGCGCCACTCTCTACTTGATTGTGCGATATTCAGAAGCATTTGGGCACTATCTAATGAGGAGCTGGTACAACACATGTCCATGAACAGATATGAGAATGCCAAGAGATGGTTGTTTTCCATGACCGAATCAATACCCCAGGATGAGCTTGAGGTCATGATAGTTACCTTATGGGCCATCTGGTCTGCCCGGGGTAAAGTTATTCATGAGGGAATTTTTCAGACATTGTATGATACTCATTGCTTCATATCGAGCTATCTGTCGAACTTGCGATTTATGAAGAAGCCGGTCACAGGAGCAAGGGCAACGACAGTGCCGAGACCCACACACTAGATTCCTCCCCCAGATCAGCATATGAAAGTAAACATGGATGAGTGGTTGCACGACATGGAAAGTTCGGTGTTGTTGCGGCGGTCTGCCGAGACATATCAGGGGGCTTCAGTAGTGGTGTACAATCATATGGATGATCCAGATGTTTTGGAGACTTTGGCCATTCTTGAGGCTCTTGATATCGCTGAATGATCTTTACCTGCACAAAATTTCTGTTGCGTTGGACTGCAATGAGGCCGTTCAAGCACTCAAATTCAGTACATCTGCACTATATGGGGCTATGGCACATGAAATTGTAGATCATTATAGACTTTTTTATTCTTGTTTGATTAGTCACGAATTTAGAACCTCCAATGTGGAGGCTCACAGACTTGCAAAGCATGCTTTAACACTGGGTACCGGCCGCCAGGCTTGGTTCGGTGATACGTCCGTTTTGTATCATGATTTCTTATTGATATTTATGTTATTCCTGTCCATTATTCCTTATTATCATAAAATTCTTATGCCTTTTATCTCTGAATATGCAAGGTACATGACACAGAGGGAAAAATCTGGAAATTGGAATTCTGGACCGGGAAACCAAGAAAAAGCCAGAAAAATCACCAGACCCCAAATGACCTGAAACTTCACGGATAATTTTTATGGATTATTTAAGAATTATTGGGCCAAATATACCAGAGGGGGGCCACCTGCTGGCCACAAGCCAACAGGGCGCACCCACCCCCTGGGCGCGCCCTGCTGGCTTGTGGGGCCCCAGTAGGCCTCCCGACCCCTCTCTTCTCCTATATGGTGTGTTTTACCCTAGAAAAAATCATAAGCAACCTTTCAGGACGAAGCACCGCCGTCTCGAGGCGGAAACCTGGGCACAGGCCCTTTTGCACTCCGACAGGCTGATTCTGCCACGAAAACTTCTCTCAAGGAGGGGGAGATCGAAGCCATCGTCATCACGAACGCTTCCTCCTTCGTGGGAGGACCAATCTTCATCAACATCTTCACCAACACCATCTCATGTCCAACGCTAGTTCATCTCTTGTATTCAATCTTTGTCCCAAAACCTCAGATTGGTACCTGTGGCTTACTAGTAGTGTTGATGACATCGTGTAGTTGATGCTTGTTGGATTACTTGGTGAAAGAGATTATGTTCAGATCTTTAATCTCCATCATTACACCTCTGATCTTGAACATGTTGATGAGGTGTGAGTAGTTACTATTGTTCCCGAGGACATGGGAGAAGTCTTGTTATAAGTAATCATGTGAAGTTGGTATTCGTTCGATATTTTGATGATATGTATGTTGTTACTTCTCTTAGTGGTGACATGTGAACGTCGACTACATGACACTTCACCATGCTATGGGCCTAAGGGAAGTCATTGTGGAGTAACAAGTAGATGATGGGTTGCTAGAGTGACAGAAGCTTAAACCCCAGTTTATGAGTTGCTTCATAAGGGGCTGATTTGGATCCACACGTTTCATGCTATGGTTAGATTTATTTTAATTCTTCTTTCGTAGTTGCGGATGCTTGCGAGAGGGGGTAATCATAAGTGGGTTGTTTGTTCAAGTAAGAACAATATCTTAGCACCGGTCCACCCACATATCAAATTATCATAGTAGCGAACGCGAATCAACTCAACATGATGAACATGACTAGACAGAAACTCTCATGTGTCCTCGGGAGCGCTTGCTTAATATAAGGGTACTTTCAGGACTGTCCTTTGCTATAAAAAGGATTGGGCTACCTTGATGCACCTTTGCTATTATTATTACTTGTCACTTGTTACGAATTATCTTGCTAGAAAACTATCTATCATTGTTACTCACAGCACTTGCAGAGAATACCTTGCCGAAAACTGCTTATCATTGCCTTCTCCTCCTCGTTGGGTTCGACACTCTTACTTATAAAAAGGACTACGATTGATCCCCTATACTTGTGGGTCATCAAGACTCTTTTCTAGCGCCGTTGCCGGCGAGTGAAGCGCCTTTGGTAAGTGGAAATTGGTAAGGAAACATTCTCGATACATGCCGAAATTTACTGTTGCTTGTCACTATAAACGATCACCCTTTAAGTCGCTTGTTCGGGGCATCTTCGCCTCGAACGGAAGTTGAAGATGTTGCTCCTCAACCTCCTAAACCTACTAAAAATATTTACTATGAGATTCCTTCGGGTATGTTAGAAAAACTGCTAGCTAATCCTTATGATGGTACGACTCATCCTGATTACCATTTTATATTTGTCGATAAGGTTTGTGGATTATTTCAGCTTGCAGGCTTGTCTGGAGACAAAGTTAAGAAGAAGGTTTTCCCTTTATCTTTGGAGGGAAAGGCATTAATGTGGTATCGACTATTGGATGATATTGGATCATGGGACTGGAATCATTTGAAGCTGGAATTCCATCAGAAGTTTTATCCTATGCATCTAATCCATCGTGATCAGAACTTTATTTATAATTGCTGGCCTCGTGAAGGAGAAAGTATCGCTCAAGCTTGGGGGAGGCTTAAATCTATGATGCACACTTTCCCCAACCATGAGCTTTCTTTTGGAAATATGCCCTAGAGGCAATAATAAAATGGTTATTATTATATTTCCTTGTTCATGATAATTGTTTATTATCCATGCTATAATTGTATTGATTGGAAACTCAAATACATGTGTGGGTATATAGACAACACCGTGTCCCTAGTAAGCCTCTATAGGACTAGCTCGTTGATCAAAGATGGTCCAGGATTCCTGGCCATAGACATGAGTTGTCATATGATGATGGGATCACATCATTAGGAGAATGATGTGATGGACAAGACCCAAACTATGAACGTAGCATACGATCGTGTCAGTTTGTTGCTATTGTTTTCTGCATGTCAAGTATATGTTCCTATGACCATGAGATCATGTAACTCACTAACATCGGAGGAGTACCTTGTGTGTATCAAACGTCACAACGTAACTGGGTGACTATAAAGATGCTCTACAGGTATCTCCGAGCGTGTCTGTTGAGTTGGCATGGATCAAGACTGGGATTTGTTACTCCGTGTGACGGAGAGGTATCTCAGGGCCCACTCGGTAATACAACATCACAATGAGCCTTGCAAGCAAAGTGACTAAAGAGTTAGCCACGGGATCTTGTATTACGGAACGAGTAAAGAGACTTGCCGGTAACGAGATTGAACTAGGTATAGAGATACCGACGATCGAATCTCGGGCAAGTAACATACCAATAAACAAAGGGAACAATGTACGGGATTAACTGAATCCTTGACATAGAGGTTCAACCGATAAAGATCTTCGTAGAATATGTAGGAACCAATATGGGCATCCAGGTCCCGCTATTGGTTATTGGCCATAGAGGTGTCTCGGTCATGTCTACATAGTTCTTGAACCCACAGGGTCTGCACACTTAACGTTCGGTGACGTTTCGGTATTATTGAGTTGTATATGTTGGTGACCGAAGGTTGTTCGGAGTCACAGATTAGATCCCGGGCGTCACGAGGAGCTCCGGAATGGTGCGGAGGTACATATTTATATATAGAAAGTGGTATTTGGGTTCCAGAAAAGTTTTGGGTATTTTCGGTAGTGTACCGGGAGTGACGAATGGGTTCCGGGGGTCCACCGGGAGGGGCCCACCCACCCCGGGGGGCCACATGGGCCCAAGAGGTGGCGCACCAGCCCCTTGTGGGCTGGGCAGCCGACCCCATGAGGGCCCATGCGCGCAAGAGGAAAAGGGTGGAGGGTGGGAGGAGTCCTTGTTGGAGTAGGACTCCTCCCCCGCGCCCACCTCCTTGTTGGAGGTGGATTCCACCTCTTGGCTGGCGGCCAAGGCCCTAGGGGGAACCCTAGGGCGCCTCCTCCCACCCCTTCCTCCTATATACAGTGTAGGTTTGAGGGAAGCCCAACACCTGAAAAGCCACGTGCTGCCCTCTCCTCTCTAGATCGTCTTTCTCCTCTAGATTAGTTCGGTAGAGCTCGACGGAGTCCTGCCGGATTAGTTCACCACCACCGCCACCACGCCGTTGTGCTGCCGGAGAACTCATCTACCTCTTCGCCCTCGCTTGCTGGATCAAGGAGGCGGAGATCGTCATCGAGCTGTACGTGTGCTGAACGCGGAGGTGCCATCTGTTCGGTGCTAGATCATGATTGGATCGCTAGACGGCTTGCGATTTGGATCGCGAAGACGTTCGACTACATCAACAACGTTTCTTAATGATTCCCGCTTAGCGATCTACAAGGGTATGTGGATCCGATCTCCCCTCTCCTAGATGCTCATCTCCATGGATAGATCTTGTGTGTGCGTAGGAAATTTTTTGTTTCCCATGCAACGTTCCCAATAGTGGTATCAGCGCTAGGTCTATGCGTAGATGAGATCACGAGTAGAACACAAAGGAGTTTTGTGGGCGTTGATATTTAGATTGCTTCCCTCCTTAGTCTTTTCTTGATTCAGCGGTATTGTGGGATGAAGCGGCTTGGACCAACCTTACTCGTCCACGTACGAGAGACCGGTTCCATCGACTGACATGTAACTTTGTTGCATAAGATGGCTGGCGGGTGTCTGTCTCTCCCACTTTAGTTGAATCGGATTCGACAAAGGCGGTCCTTGTAGAAGGTGAAATAGCAACTTGTATATCACCGTTGTGGTTTTTCGTAGGTAAGAATCGTTCTTGCTAGATACCCATAGCAGCCACGTAAAACATGCAACAACAAATTAGAGGACGTCTAACTTGTTTTTGCAGGGTATGATGTGATATGATATGGCCAAAGACATGATGAGATATATGTGATGTATGAGATGATCATGTTTTGTATAGATTATCACGACTTGCACGTCGATGAGTACGGAAACCAACAGGAGCCATAGGGTTGTCTTTAATTTATTTTCACCTTTTTGCTTTACTTTATCGCTATGAGTTAGCAATAGTTGTAGAAGCACAGTTGGTGCGACAACCTCATGGCAACACGTTGATGGAGATCAAGATGATGGAGATCATGGTGTCATGCCGGTGACGATGGAGATCATGCCGGTGCTTTGGAGATGGAGATCAAAAGCACAAGTTCATGGCCATGTCATGTCACTTATGATTTGCATGTGATGTTAATCCTTTTATGCACCTTGTTTTGCTTAGGACGACGGCAGCTGATGCGGAGCATCCTACGGACATCACCATGTCAAGAGTCCGTTTGGCAAGTGACACGTGCGACCTCTACTTCACATACATAAAGGTGAATCATCTCCTTTACACGTGTCCACTTGACCCCTTCGAGGATGGCATACTACTTGACACTCCTTCTGTGTGCATATATAGGTATTGTCGGACCTTCACGGATGACAAGAAGGAGTGCAAGCGCCAAGGAACGACTACACCTTCCTCAAGGTAAGCCTGGAAGCGGAGACGGAAGAAGATGGAACTGCGGAGTCTACAGCAGCCGGACGTCCGACAGCCTTCGGACGTCCGACGTCTTCCGGACGTCCGACGCCTGGAGTCCATCCCAGCCAGAGGACGAGGAGAATCTACAGCGACTGGACGACCGATGCCTTCCAGACGTCCGGCAGCCTCTAGCGCCCGGATGTCCGAGCCCATCCAGAAATCCGGCGCCAAGTCACCCGCGCCGAAATGACGGAAGTCCGAAGACCTCCGGACGACCGAGCCACGAACGTCCGACACGCTCCGGACATCCGGACCCTCCCGAGCCTCCGGACGACCGACGCCCTCCGGACGTCCGACACTTGCCTGTGTGCAGCCACGGGCCTTGGGCCTTGTATCCCTTCTCCACTTACCCCTTCATGGCCAAGACTATATATACTCCACCCCCACCTCCATTCTAGGGTTAGCATTGACTTAGCTCATAGATAGATGAGCCTTTGCTCCTTCCACTACCTCTCCCATGGAGTAGATGCCTCTATGAGAGAAGATCCCTAGTGGATGTCAAGGCCCCCTTGCGTGGGAAGATCCCTAGTGGATTCAAGGCCCCATCTCCCCATGGGATTTGGGATGAACTCTACCATGTATCCTCTTTCCCTTTGTTGTTCTTGTACCCTTGTGGATCTTGTGTGGATGTGAGCATAGTGGATGTGTGATTGGACTTGTTTTGAGTGTTTCTCTTGTGATTTCCCGGTCGTGTTCTTCGTGTTCATGCACAAATCCACCTCCAATTCGTGAAAGATCAACGCACACGGGCGTGCCCCGTATCATATTGGTATCAAGGGCCACGTTTCTCACGAATCTGGAGTCCTACTCTTCGTTTTCTAGCCTAATTTTGTGTGTTTTTGTCCCAATTCGAAAATCCCCACCAAAAATAGCCTCACCAAATTTGTTGTGATTTGTTGGTTCTTGTGAGATTTTGTTGATTTTGATCCATGGAATTCGTGTTTGACAAGTAGATCTAGCTTTCCCACCACGAAATCCCCCCAATTTTTCTTTTTCCCCATCAATTTTGACCCCGAAAATCGATATTTCCACCCAAAATCGCGTCCTGGATCTGAAATCCCGAGCTGACCCAGACCCTTCGGACGTCCGACAGCCTCCGGACGTCCGGACCCTTCCGAAGCCTCGGACGTCCGACACTTTCTGGACGTCCGGAAAACCAAAACAGAGCTGATTTCTCGGATTTCCGGACCGTCCGGACGTCCGACCCTCGGATATCCGACATCTCTCCGACACCTGTAAAAACTGACTTTTGCTGATTCTTGTTTCGGCCATAACTAATTCAGCCGGACTCCGATTTTGACGTTCTTTAGCTCGTTTTGTAGCTATTGACACCCTCCATCCCACAAAAATAGATTCATACCCATTTGACTCCATAATAGTTTTGAAATTTTGGCAAGTTTGCCTAGGCCTCCACCATAACTTCCGCATAGCTTTTCCGCCAAAAAAGTTCCGCTTCCCTAACCCAATTTTGTTTGAGATTTTGAGTTGCGGTTTCTGTTTCCTAAGTTGTTTCGGCTAATTAGGGACGGTTCTACATCGACAACGCCGCCACTCATCATCGCCTCGGCCTCGACATCGACATCGGCCACTTTGCCTTTTAGCACCCCAACCGTAAGCAAGGACGGTAATCCCGATGACATCTTTGTCCATTATCTTGCCATTGCATTGATCGCTTCGAGCCTATTGCATACCTTACCCATTGAGACTAGCGAGTTGAGAATTGCCGGGCCACGTTACTTGTGCACCGTAGTGATACTCTTATGCCGCATAGCTACTTTTAGCGTGCAAACATCTTGTCCTCTACATTGTGCCATAAGTCTCTCCCGTGCATATCCATCATACTTGTCTCATATCTTGGTTCAAGCATCAAGCATAGAGAAAAAAAAGAAGAAAAAAAGAGCAAAAATAAGAAAAAGCTTTTAAGCAAAAGAGGAGATACAAAAGAGCTTATAAGCAATAGCAATAGCATTGAGGCATTTTGCGTAGTAGATACACTTGGATCATACATACATAGCATACTTGGGATTGAAGACGGCACATTTCCTCTTTTAGGTTGGTGCACAAACGCGTATCTAGACCATTTGAGCAATCGAGTTATTGTCTCTCTTGTATCCGTGCAACACGAGCTTTTCCCGGGTCTCACATATTTTGTGCTCATTCCTTGGTTGCGCAGATCCCATCTATCTATCCGTGTGTGTGTTCCTAGTGCCACCATAGCTATTGATCTATTTGCTTTGCATTACAATTTTGTGAATCTTCCTCAACATTTTTGATATCTTGAATTGACAATTGCTTGAATTTTGTGCCACTTGTCCTAACCGAGCCACTCAATAAGCTTTACATTCTAGGTGTGAGTGAACAAATCCGGTACCAATTCCCCTATTCTTGCATTTCACATTGAGTGAAACAGGATACATCCTCAACTTTGGGAAACGGTATTTTGGTATTGTTTATCTCATTTCCCACTCACCTTTGCTCGAGTCTTGTGATGGATAGGCAAAGCACATCATCTTCGGTCTTCGACGACTACATCGACATGAACAACTACATCAACCAAAAACTCGAGCGACTCGCCACCGATGTAAGACACTCCGAAGCTCGTAAAAGAGACTACATCGACAACAAGTTGGACGCACACATGGAGCAACTTCGACATGTGCTAGCCAACTACAAGTCTTCTTCCCCTTCGTCATCTTCAAGGCGAAGATGCTCAAGTCGCACATCTTCGGAGGACCCATCCGATGCAAGCAAAAGTCGGCCAAGTCCTCATCTTCGAGACGACCGCCACAACAACCATCACGTTTGTCATCTCCATCATCGCGAAGGGCAAGCCACCTCCAAGAAACAAGTGCGCGAAGACCAAGAACACCACCAAGGACAAGCTTCGACGCCAAGATCAAGGCGATTGACTACACGCATGGATGACCCTTCCATCTTTGGAAGCATCCCAAGGAAGATGGCCGAGCATGGGAATTTCCCTTCGGTCATGGAGGCGAGTGATGATGTACCATCTTCGGCCTTCATCCACGACGACGACGACGAGACGGTTGAGCATGGGACCATCCCTTCAACCAAGGAGGCGCAAGGAGTTGAGCATGGAGACGTTTGCACCTACATCTCTCCGGCACCCACATATGATGAGATGCCCCAATTTCCATGTGAGGAGAGCCACCACCACATGAGTGAGATGAGTGACTCCACCATAAATGACATTGAGTGCATTTCCTATGAGAGGATGAGTGTGACTACCACTAGCCCCATACACGAAAACATGCCAAATTTCCTATGTGAGGTTGAGAGCCATCACCACCCATTGAGTGACTCAACCATCCACATGAGTGAGGGCATCCTAGAGGGAGTGAGTGAGCCACAACACTTAGTGAGTGAGGTAGTTGAGAGGGCATGTGAGGCCACTATGATTTCTAACAACTTAACCTCTATTCCTATTGTGTCTTCTTCTTTGGTGCTAGGTCTCCTACATGACGACGCGCCTACCCTCGATGATTCCATCCCTCCAATGGGAATGACGATGGCCATGGTGGAATATGACGCACCCCCCACATGGTTCCATCAAGATGACGATGGCCACGAGTTGGTACTTCCTACCTCACCTAAATCACATGAGCGGATCTCTAAAGGTAACATAGGTGAAGGTTCTTTGCTTGTCCCACTAGTGGACTATCTTGAGATTGATTGCTTGCATGATGATGATACACCTATTGCTATGCTTCATGATTATGCGATTTCCTCATGTGATGAATTACCCATTTATGATGAGTTTGATGATTCTCATGTGGAGTCTATTAGTTATGATGCCATGTTGCATAGGATACCTTGTGAGAACTCTATTGGTCACATCATGTTCGACAACCCTCTAAACTTGTCATATGCTATGCATGAGATCACCAATATTGCATTTTTACAATCTCATCGTAGTAACTATGCATATGCAATTAAGATAAATCCAATTTGCACATATGGCATAGATGACAAACCCATGTGTATTGGCATTTGCTTTTCTTGTGATGATATTGCCATGCCCCCTTTGCATCATTTGCGCAATTGTTCATTATTGCCATGCCATGACCACCATGATTTGGAAATGCATTATTTTGGATGTTGTACATACTCTCCAAATTATGCTTCCGCTATTGCACATGAGGAGACCCCCATAGTTTCCTCATACATGTTAGGAGATTTTGTTACATCCCATCCATTGCATGATCCCAATTATTGTGTGCACCATCCGCATATCATGAATATCAATGCTCCCGATAATTTACATGATGCACTACATATTTCTAGTCTCCATTATGCTATACATAAAAACAAACCTTTCATGATGGATGACATGTTCTTATATCATGCATCTCATTTATTTGAGCATTGGATACTTTGTGCTAATGAACACAAGCACATGCACATCCTAACGGATGATGTATACATATACCACGTGCACACAATTTCCCCTTTGCCTTTGTTGTGTGTAGGTACTCATGATTACTCGTCAACCTCACAATCCCATGAGTTGACAAAAAGAGCTCTTGAGAGCACCGATGCTTTGGGATCTACCGGAATGTGTCTCCAACCATTCCCCTCGCGCAAGGACTACGCGCATTTCTTCTACATGGCCCTCACATGGTTATGGGCTATTGGCCATTATATATCCTTTGCCCATATTTCCATGTTCACTTTGCATGATATGCTCATTTCTATGCCCTTGCCATGCATTTGTGACCCATGCTTTGCATTACACATTACACTTGACTATATGACTTGTATGCGTACTTACAAGCTTGGTGGAGATATTACTTACTATTGCCATGTTTGCTTTCGGCTCCATGCCTATGATGACACGTTGATCTTGCTTCGTTTTCATGCTTGTGATATGTCATGTGCATTATGTATGCCCACTAGTTGCACATGTGACATGATTACCATGATTTCCTCTAGTATGTTGCATCTTCGCACTACTAGTTTGCACGACATGATCACTATGCTTGCTTGTGTTGCATCACCGATGTGCTCCTTTTATGCGGTTGATGACAACCATTGCCATGCTTCGCACATGATTGCAATAGCTTGTTGTCATATGTCTCCATGTGTTGCCTTTCTCATGCTAGATGATTTTCCATGTATTGAGTGAAACAATGCTATTCATTTTGTTAATGAGATTGCCCCCATAGCTTTCTCTCATATTCTTGGAGCTTTTGACATCTTTCATGTGAAGCATGCTTTGTTTCCTTCTTTGCACCATATGCCTAGTGCCATGAATATAGCCATTGTTGCATCATATTGTTCATGCACTTTTTATCCTCATGGTTATGTGCAAGAGAAGAGAACCATCATGATGGATGATGTGTTTGTCTACCATGCACATACATTGTTTCCTTTGTTGTGTGTATGTGTAGGATACTTCGACTACATGTCAACTTCCACTTCACGTGAGTTGACGATTCGAGCTCTTGAGAGCGAGCCATGCTACACCGACGCGATTCTACATCACACTTGCTTGCGCATCGACATTGTGAAGAAAGCACTGGGACAAGTTTTCAAGGTGACATCCTTCTTGAGCATGGATATTGTGGCTCATCCTACTTGTGTTGCTTGTACCATGACATATATTGGTCATCTTGGACCACTTACTTGCACACATGTTAGTGATGTTGCTTCCATTCTTGATTGCCATCTTTCCATGCCTCATGACATATATACCTTGTGTGTTGCATCCAACTTGTGGATTACTTGCTCGTATCATATGCTTGGTTGCAACAATGTCATTTCTTCACATATGCTATGCCCGATTGCTTGCTACATGCTTGACTTGATTGCCTCACACATGATGAACAATATTGCTCTTTCTATTGTGTTGAGTGCCACACTATCTTCACTACACCATGTGCACATTATGCTTGGATTGTCTTGCACTTGCACCATGTGTTTAGACACTTCATATTATTTGGTGTTGTGAATGATTCCTATGCCTATAATACACCCTTTGTCGATTGCTTTGAGCATGCGTGCTATGACCTTGAGGTAGATGCTCATTCTATCGTCACACATATTTGCATCACTACCTCACATTTTCATGTTTGTCTCCATGATGCCTTAGATTGTGATCAATCCATATGCTTACATGTCATGACACAATCCCTTGTCACACCATATGTTATGCATGATGACGACACTTGTTCGGTGAATAACCGCTTGAATGCTTGGTTTTGCACTAACGCTAACCACATTTGTTTTTCCAAGTGTTTGTCGTATTTGCTCCTTTTGAAGGAATTACTTGACGGTGCGACATTGGAGAGTGCCCCTTTCGAGTTTGTTGATGATGAGTGCTTGGTGATCGTCCACTTCTACTCGGCGACGCCATCTCCTTTCCATGGTGATCTGGATTTTGATCCGAGGATGGATCTTTCCCAAGGGGGTGGGGATGATGCGGAGCATCCTACGGACATCGCCATGTCAAGAGTCCGTTTTGCAAGTGACACGTGCGACCTCTACTTCACATACATAAAGATGAATCATCTCCTTTACACGTGTCCACTTGACCCCTTCGAGGATGGCATACTACTTGACACTCCTTCGTGTGCATATATAGGTATTGTCGGACCTTCACGGATGACAAGAAGGAGTGCAAACGCCAAGGAACGACTACACCTTCCTCAAGGTAAGCCTGGAAGCGGAGACGGAAGAAGATGGAGCTGCGGAGTCTACAGCAGCCGGATGTCTGACAGCCTCCGGACGTCCGACGTCTTCCGAACGTCCGACGCCTGGAGTCCATCCCAACCACAGGACGAGGAGAATCTACAGCGACCGGACGACCGACGCGTTCCGGACGTCCGACAGACTCCAGCGCCCGGATGTCCGAGCCCATCCGGAAATCCGGCGCCAAGTCACCCGTGCCGAAATGACGGAGGTCCGAAGACCTCCGGACGACCGAGCCACGGACGTCCGACACGCTCCGAACGTCCGGACCCTCCCGAGCCTCCGGACGACCGACGCCCTCCGGACGTCCGACACTTGCCTGTGTGCAGCCATGGGCCTTGGGCCTTGTATCCCTTCTCCACTTACCCCTTCATGGCCAAGACTATATATACTCCACCCCCACCTCCATTCTAGGGTTAGCATTGACTTATCTCATAGATAGATGAGCCTTTGCTCCTTCCACTACCTCTCCCATGGAGTAGATGCCTCTATGAGAAGACCCCTAGTGGATGTCAAGGCCCCCTTGCGTGGGAAGATCCCTAGTGGATTCAAGGCCTCATCTCCCCATGGGATTTGGGATGAACTCTACCATGTATCCTCTTTCCCATTGTTGTTCTTGTACCCTTGTGGATCTTGTGTGGATGTGAGCATAGTGGATGTGTGATTGGACTTGTTTTGAGTGCTTCTCTTGTGATTTCCCCGTCGTGTTCTTTGTGTTCATTCACAAATTCACTTCCAATTCGTGAAAGATCGACGCACACGGGCGTGCCCCGTATCAGTAGCATTATAAGGTGATCCCTCACTAAAATTTCAAGATAAAATTGTGTTCTCCCCGAGTGTGCACCGCTGCGAAAGTTCGTCGTTTCGAGACACCACGTGATGATCGGGTGTGATAGACTCTACGTTCGCATACAACGGGTGCAAGCCAGTGTTGCACATGCAGAGCACTTGGGTTAAACTTGACGAGCCTAGCATGTATAGACATGGCCTCGGAACACAAGAGACCGAAAGGTCGAACATGAGTCATATAGTAGATATGATCAACATGAAGATGTTCACCATTGAAACCACCTCATCTCACGTGATGATCGGACTTGGGTTGGTGAATTTGGATCATGTAGCACTCGGA
Organism: Elymus sibiricus; assembly: GCA_039707655.1. Lineage (NCBI taxonomy): Eukaryota > Viridiplantae > Streptophyta > Magnoliopsida > Poales > Poaceae > Elymus > Elymus sibiricus. The sequence goes on from CM077671.1 coordinate 306,399,832, forward strand.
TGACCGGAGGGATGTCATTTTGAGTGGGAGTTTTTAAGTAATATGATTAACTAAACTCATTATCTTGAAAAATAGTCTAAGTTGTCTTTGCAAATTTTATGTTGTAGATCAATGGCTCGCGCAGTAGTTCCCCTTAATTTCAATGCGTTCCTAGAGAAAGCTAAGCTGAAAGATGATGGAAGTAACTTTGTAGACTGGGCCCGTAATCTGAGGATTATCCTCACGGCTTCCCAAAAGGCTTATGTCCTTGATGCACCGCTCGGTGAGCCACCCGCTCCAGTGTCGTCTGCAGATGTTGTGAACGCATGACAGTCGCGTTCGGATGATTACTCAATAGTTTAGTGTGCTACGTTGTATGGCTTAGAGCCGGGACTTCAAAGGTGTTTTGAATGTCATGGAGCATATGAGATGTTCCAAGAGTTGACGTTTATCTTTGAAAAGAATGCCCGGATCGAGAGGTATGAGACCTCTGATAAGTTCTATGCTTGCAAAATGGAGGAGAACGGGTTTGTCAGTGAACACATACTCAGAATGTCTGGGTATTCCCACCGTCTGGCTGAGTTAGGAATTGCTCTCGCGCCGGAGGCGATCACTGACAGAGTTCTTCAATCACTGCCACCTAGCTATAAGAGCTTTGTGTTGAACTATAACATGCAAGGGATGAACAAGTTAGTCGCCGAGCTGTTTGCGATGCTGAAAGTCGCTGAGTCTGAAATCCAGAAGGAGCATCAAGTGTTCATGGTCAATACAACCACTAGTTTCAAGAAGAATGGCAAGGGCAAGAAGGGTAACTCCAAGAAGAGTGGCAAAGCAGTTGCCCCTCCCGTGAAGAAACCCAAGACTGGACCCAAGCCAGAAACTGAGTGCTTTCATTGCAAGGGTACTGGCCACTGGAACCGGAATTGCCCCAAATATCTGGCCGACAAGAAGGCGACCAACACCATACAAGGTATATATGATATACATGTTATTGATGTGTACCTTACCAACTCTCGTTGTAGTGCCTGGGTATTTGATACTGGTTCGGTTGCTCACATTTGCAACTCAAAACAGGAACTGCAGAATAGACGGAGGCTGACAAAGAATGAAGTGATGATGCGCGTGGGAAATGGTTCCAAGGTTGATGTGATCGCCGTCGGCACGCTCGCTCTTCGATTACCATCGGGATTAGTGATGAACCTGAATAATTGTTATTTAGTGCCCGCGTTAAGCATGAACATTATATCTGGATCTTGTTTATTGCGAGACGGTTACTCATTTAAATCAGAGACTAATGGTTGTTCTATTTATATGAGTAATATCTTTTATGGTCATGCACCCATTGTGAGGGGTTTATTCTTATTAAATCTCGATAGTGATGATACACATGTTCATAACATTGATGCCAAAAGATGTAGAGTTGATAATGATAGTACCACTTTCTTGTGGCACTGCCGCTTAGGTCATATTGGTGTAAAACGCATGAAGAAACTCCATGCTGATGGACTTTTGGAGTTACTTGATTTTGAATCACTTGACACATGTGAACCATGCCTCATGGGCAAGATGACTAAGACCCCGTTCTCTGGAACAATGGAACGGGCAAGTGACTTGTTGGAAATCATACATACTGATGTGTGTGGTCTGATGAGCATTGAGGCGCGCGGTGGATATCGTTACTTTCTCACCTTCACCGATGACTTAAGTAGATATGGGTATATTTACTTAATGAAACATAAGTTTGAAACGTTTGAAAAGTTCAAGCAATTTCAGAGTGAAGTTGAGAATCATCGTAACAAGAAGATTAAATTCCTATGATCTGATCGAGGAGGAGAATATCTGAGTTATGAGTTTGGCAATCACTTAAGACAATGTGGAATTGTTTCACAATTGAGGCCACCTGGAACACCACAACGTAATGGTGTGTCCGAACATCGTAATCGAACCTTATTGGATATGGTGCGGTCTATGATGTCTCTTGCCGATTTGCCACTATCGTTTTGGGGTTATGTGTTAGAGACAACTGCATTCACTTTAAATAGGGCACCATCTAAATCCATTGAGACGATGCCGTATGAACTGTGGTTTGGCAAGAAACCAAAGTTGTCATTTCTTAAAGTTTGGGGATGCGATGCTTATGTCAAAAAGCTTCAGCCTGAAAAGCTAGAACCCAATGCGGAGAAATGCGTCTTTATAGATACCCAAAAGAGACGGTTGGGTACACCTTCTATCTCAGATCCGAAGGCAAAGTGTTTTTCGCTAAGAACGGGTCATTTCTCGAGAAAGAGTTTCTCTCGAAAGAATTGAGTGGGAGGAGGATAGAACTTGATGAGGTTGTTGAACCTTCACTTCAACTAGAGAGTAGCACAGGGCAGAAAGATGTTTCTGTGGAGCCTACATCAGCTAAAGAGGAAGCTAATGATAGTGATCATGAAGCTTCGGATGAAGTTACTGTCGAACCTCGTAGGTCGACAAGGGCACGTACTGCTCCTGAATGGTACGGTAACCTTGTCTTAGAGGTCATGTTGTTGGACAACGATGAACCTATGAGCTATGGAGAAGCGATGGTGGGCCCGGATTCCGACAAATGGTTAGAGGCCATGAAATCCGAGATATGATCCATGTATGAAAATAAAGTGTGGACTTTGGAAGTATTACCTGAAGGGCGAAAGCCGAAAGGCCATTCAGAATAAATGGATCTTTAAGAGGAAGACGGACGCAGACGGTAATGTCACAGTCTATAAAGCTCGACTTGTGGCAAAGGGTTTTTCACAAGTTCAAGGAATTGACTACGATGAGACTTTCTCTCTCGTAGTGATGCTTAAGTCCATCAGAATCATGTTAGCAATAGCTGCATTTTTCGATTATGAAATTTGGCAGATGGATGTCAAAACAGCGTTCCTCAACGGTTTCCTTGAGGAAGAGTTGTATATGATGCAACCAGAAGGTTTTGTTAATCGAGAGAATGCTGACAAAGTTTGCAAGCTCCAGCGATCCATTTATGGACTGGTGCAGGCATCTCGGAGTTGGAATAAACGCTTTGATGAGGTGTTCAAAGTGTTTGGGTTTATACAAGTTTATGGAGAAGCTTGTATTTACAAGAAAGTGAGTGGGAGCTATATAGTGTTTCTAATATTATATGTGGATGGCATATTGCTTATTGGAAACAATATAGAATTTTTGGAAAGCATGAAGGAATATTTGAACAAGAGTTTTTCAATGAAGGACCTAGGAGAAGCTGCTTTCATATTGGGCATCAAGATCTATAGAGATAGATCAAGACGCTCAATAGGACTTTCACAGAGGACATACCTTGATAAAGTTTTGAAGAAGTTCAAAATGGACCAGTCCAAGAAAGGGTTCTTTCCTGTGTTGCAAGGTGTGAAGTTGAGTAAGACTCAATGCCCAGTGACTGCAGAGGATAGAGAAAAGGTGAGTGTCATCCCCTATGCTTCTGTCATAGGCTCTATCATGTATGCAATGCTATGCACAAGACCAGATGTCAGCCTTGCCATAAGTATGGCCGGAAGGTTTCAAAGTAATCCAGGTGTGGATCACTGGACGACGGTCAAGAATATCCTAAAGTACCTGAAAAGGACTAAGAAAATGTTTCTCGTTTATGGAGGTGATCAAAAGCTCGTCATAAAGGGTTACGTCGATGCAAGCTTTGACACTGATCCAGATGACTCTAAGTCTCAAACCGGATACGTATTTATTCTCAATGGAGGAGCAGTAAGCTGGTGCAGTTCCAAGAAAAGCGTGGTAGCTGATTCTACATGCGAAGCGGAGTACATAGCTGCCTCGGAGGCGGCAAAAAAAGGTGTCTGGATGAAGTAGTTCATGACGGATCTTGGAGTTGTGCCCAGTGCACTGGACCCAATGACTCTGTTCTGTGACAACACTGGTGCCATTGCTCTAGCCAAGGAACCAAGGTTTCACAAGAGGACCAGACACATAAAGTGACGCTTCAATTCCATCCGCAATTACATCGAGGAGGGTGACATAAATATTTGCAAAGTACACACGGATCTGAATGTTGCAGACCCGTTGACTAAGCCTCTTCCACGAGGGAAACATGATCAATACCAGAACTGTATGGGTGTTAGATTCATTACAATGTAAATCACATAGTGATGTGAGCTAGATTATTGACTCTAGTGCAAGTGGGAGACCGTTGGAAATATGCCCTACAAGCAATAATAAAATGGTTATTATTATATTTCCTTGTTCATGATAATTGTTTATTATCCATGCTATAATTGTATTGATTGGAAACTCAAATACATGTGTGGGTATATAGACAACACCGTGTCTCTAGTAAGCCTCTATAGGACTAGCTCATTGATCAAAGATGGTCAAGGTTTCCTGGCCATAGACATGAGTTGTCATTTGATGACGGGATCACATCATTAGGAGAATGATGTGATAGACAAGACCCAAACTATGAACGTAGCATATGATCGTGTCAGTTTGTTGCTATTGTTTTCTGCATGTCAAGTATATGTTCCTATGACCATGAGATCATGTAACTCACTAACATCGGAGGAGTACCTTGTGTGTATCAAACGTCACAACGTAACTGGGTGACCATAAAGATGCTCTACAGGTATCTTCGAGGGTGTCTGTTGAGTTGGCATGGATCAAGACTGGGATTTGTTACTCCGTGTGACGGAGAGGTATCTCAGGGCCCACTCGGTAATACAACATCACAATGAGCCTTGCAAGCAAAGTGACTAAAGAGTTAGCCACGGGATCTTGTATTACGGAACGAGTAAAGAGACTTGCCGGTAACGAGACTGAACTAGGTATAGAGATACCGACGATCGAATCTCGGGCAAGTAACATACCGATAAACAAAGGGAACAACGTACGGGATTAACTGAATCCTTGACATAGAGGTTCAACCGATAAAGATCTTCGTAGAATATGTAGGAACCAATATGGGCATCCAGGTCCCACTATTGGTTATTGGCCGTAGAGGTGTCTCGGTCATGTCTACATAGTTCTCGAACCCGCAGGGTCTGCACACTTAACGTTCGGTGACGTTTCGGTATTATTGAGTTGTATATGTTGGTGACCGAAGGTTGTTAGGAGTCCCGGATGAGATCCCGGACGTCACGAGGAGTTCCGGAATGGTCCGGAGGTAAAGATTTATATATAGGAAAGTGGTATTTGGGTTCCGGAAAAGTTTCGAGTATTTTTGGTAGTGTACCGGGAGTGACGAATGGGTTCCGGGGGTCCACCGGGAGCGGCCCACCCACCCCGGGGGCCACATGGGCCAAAGAGGTGGCGCACCAGACCCTGGTGGGCTAGGCAGCCGACCCCATGAGGGCCCATGCGCCCAAGAGGAAAAGGGTGGAGGGTGCGAGGAGTCCTTGTTGGAGTAGGACTCCTCCCCCACGCCCACCTCCTTGTTGGAGGTGGATTCCACCTCTTGGCCGGCGGCCAAGGCCCTAGGGGAAACCCTAGGGCGCCTCCTCCCACCCCTTCCTCCTATATATAGTGGAGGTTTGAGGGCAGCCCAACACCTGAAAAGCCACGTGCTGCCCTCTCCTCTCTAGATCATCTCTCTCCTCTAGATTAGTTCGGTAGAGCTCGGCGAAGCCCTGCCGGATTAGTTCACCACCACCGCCACCACGCCGTTGTGCTGCCGGAGAACTCATCTACCTCTCCACCCTCGCTTGCTGGATCAAGGAGGCGGAGATCGTCATCGAGTTGTACGTGTGCTGAACGCGGAGGTGCTGTCCGTTCGGCACTAGATTTGGATCGCGAAGACGTTAGACTACATCAACCACGTTTCTTAACTCTTCCTCCTTAGCGATCTACAAGGGTATGTGAATCCAATCTCCCCTCTCGCGGATGCTCATCTCCATGGATAGATCTTGTGTGTGCGTAGGAAATTTTTTGTTTCCCATGCAACGTTCCCAACACTTTCAATAGAAATGATTATACAATTTTTTTATGCTCGGCTTTCTCATGATGATCAAGTATTACTCAATTCTTGTGCTACTGGCTCCTATATGAGGATGACTATGGAATTTAAATGGTATCTTCTAGAAAGAATTAAACGCAACTGTGAAGATTGGGCCCTCGAGAAAGGTAAAGAGTCAGGTATAAAGCTTAATTTTGATTTTGTCAAATCTTTTATGAAGACTAATGCTTTCCATGAGTTTAGCAATAAATATGGTCTTGGCTGTGAGATAGTAGCTACTTTATGTGAATCATTTGCTACTCATGTTAATCTCCCCAAGGAGAAGTGGTTTAAATATCATCCTCCCATTGAAAAACCATTAGAAGAACCAGTTAAAATTAAGAAGGAAGAAATAATTGTTAACCACGTTGATCCAGTTGTTCCTACTTCTTATATTGAGAAACCTCCTTTTCCTGTTAGGATTAGGGAACATGCTAAAGCAACAACTGTGGTTAATAAAAGTCATGTTAGGACACCTAAACCTTGTGAACAAATAAATGTTGAGCCTAATGTTGCTATGGTTAAAGATCTCCTAGTTGATAATATTGATGGCAGGTTATTTACTTCTGTGATGAAGCTGCTAGAATTGCAAAACCTATTAGAAATGAGCGGGATGAGCTCGATAAAAACAAACCAGTTGTAGGCATGCCTGTTGTTTCAGTTAAAATTGGAGATCATTGTTATCATGGCTTGTGTGACATTGGTGCTAGTGTTAGTGCTATACCTTTTACCTTATATCAAGAAAATAGGTATGCCATATCACCCTCTGAGATCGAAGATATTGATGTCACTATTAAACTTGCAAACAAAGATACTATTACACCACTTGGGATTGTTAGAGATGTTGACGTCTAATGTCTACTACGCAACTTTTTTCTTGTAGACTTTGTTGGGCCTCCAAGCGCAGAGTTTTGTAGGACAGTAGCAATTTTCCCTCAAGTGGACGACCTAAGGTTTATCAATCCGTGGGAGGTGCAGGATGAAGATGGTCTCTCTCAAGCAACCCTGCAATCAAATACAAGAAATCTCTTGTGTCCCCAACACACCCAATACAATGGCAAATTGTATAGGTGCACTAGTTCGGAAAAAAGATGGTGATACAAGTGCAACATGGATGGTAGATATAGGTTTTTGTAATCTGAAAATATAAAAACAGCAAGGTAAAAAATAGTAAACAACGAGCAAAACGGTATATTAATGCTTGGAAACAAGGCCTAGGGTTCATACTTTCACTAGTGCAATCTCCCAACAATGCTAACATAGTTGAATCATATGATCATCCCCCAACGTGCAACAAAGAATCACTCCAAAGTTCCTATCTAGCGGAGAACAATAAGATGAAATCGGTGTTGGTAGTAGAACCACCTCAAAGTTATTCTTTCCGATCAATCTTTTGGGCTATTCCTATAAGCGTCACAAACAGCCCTAGAGTTCGTACTAGAACAACACACATGATACATATCAATCAACCCTAATGTCACCTAGATACTCCAATGTCACCTCAAGTATCCGTGGGTAAATTATACGACATGCATCAAACAATTTCAGGTCTATCATATTCAATCCAACACAAAGAACTTCAAGGAGCACCCCAAGATTTCTATCGGAGAACTTGGTATGAAACGTGCAATCAACCCCTATGCATAGACCCCCAAGGTCACCGGAATCCGCAAGTTGATGCCTCAACATATATCAAATGAATCAATAGAATACCCCAATGACCCTACGGGTATCCCACGCAAGACGTACATCAAGTGTTCTCAAACCAAAATATTCAATCCAACATAATGAGATCTCATAGGTAAATATTCAATTCATCACAACAAGGTAGCGAGGGCAAAGCCCGTGATACATTAAGATTGTGACATCTCAAGAACATGAGCGAGAATGATTGAACACATAGCTACTGGTACATACCCTCAGCCCCGAGGGTGAACTACTCCCTCCTTGTCATGGGCTCCGCCGGGATGATGAAGATGACCACTGGATGATGATTTCCCTCTCCGGCAGGGTACTGGAAAGGCTTAAGATTGGTTTTTCGTCGATACAGAGAGTTGTGGCGGCGAAACGGAGAGCTCATTGTTTAAAACAGAGATGAATATGTAATTTTGAGTGGTGTGCTTTTCCTGTCAATGTCACAACAAAGTTTTCAATATCTTCCATGCTAATCACATTATTGGCGGTTCCCAAACAGAATTGAAAACTTTTACTCCCCCTCCACCATTCAAACACATTCCATGGCTGGCCGAATCCACGGTTGCCCTCCAAACAATCAACATTCTAGGGGGAGTTTTTGTTTATTTATTTTTTTATTATGCAGGACTGGGCATCCTTTTTTACCGGCCTCTCTCGTGCAATGACAAGTGAATAAACACTCATCTTGAGAATAACTCGCTTATCATGGAAGATAATGACTGCCCCGTCGCTCCATGAGCGGTACGAGCACACAAAACGGATGTTTATTTGAAGGTTTTAGAGGTGGAACATGCAAATTTACTTGGAATGGCAGTGAAATACCATATATAGGTAGGTATGGTGGACTCTCATGGAAGAAACTTGGCTCAAGGATTTGGATGCACAAGTAGTATATCTACTAAGTACGAAGTTTTGGCTAGCAAAAGGTTCTAAACAAGCACCACATGTTAGAGGATCCATAAAAATATAACTTCTATGCAAATATACCAAACATAACCATTACGTTGTCTTCCTTGTCCAACTTCAACTATTTGATCATGGTTGAGAATAATTAATGGGTATTCACAATCATAAAAGATGTCCAGGATAATATATTTGTATGTGAAAGTTCTCTTTCTTATACTAATCATTCATGAATTACTTGTATAACCAATACTATGATTGTAAAATTTCAATAGATATTACTTTCTAAACCAAATGTGAAACTACTACTAAGCATAAAGCACATGGATAACTTCAGATGTATGATATTTCAATTCATTCAACGTTTACTCTCAGGATATATGTGAAGCACAAGAGTAAATTTCGAACTACTCTCAAAAGATATAAGTGAAGATCAATGAGTAGTCAAACAATAAAGTAGATATGTGAGGACTCTCTCTCTAAATAAAGATTTTCAGATCTGAGTATTTTATTCAAACAGCAAACAAAACAAAAATACACTCCAAGAATAGCACGCATCATGTGAACGAATAAATATTTAGGCTCAACATAGGCTAACCGATAGTTGGCGAAGAGAGGTGGGATGTGTAGCATCCCCAAGCTTAGATGCTTGAGACTTCTTGAAATATGTACTTGGGGTGTCTTGGGCATCCCCAAGCTTGAGCTTTTGTATCTCATTCAATCCTCTTATATCACGGTTTCACCTATTCTCAAAAACTTCATCCACACAAAACTTGAAAAGAACTCGTGAGAAAGGTTAGTGCACATAAGAATAAATCAACACTTTATGTATTGGCAAGACAAGTTGCAAAATAATTTTCAAACATTATCTACTGTATACTATCATTTCCATAATTTATATCTACCAATATAAGTGATGAAAACCATCGGAGAAGTAGATAACAAAACTATGACAGCAATCTGCCTAAACAGGACAGTATGTAGCAATTAATATACAAAGTGCACTTATATATCTCTAAAAATTATGAAAATTTAGGACATGATAAAGAATTTATATTACAATAGTGTGTAAAAATTTCAGAAACTTTACACGTTCCAGTAAAATATGAAAATTCAAACACTACAACAAAAGTTTCTGTTTTTACATAGCACACATCAAACATGCAGTTTATGCATCCTAATGGCAATTCTTGGAAATTTTTATTAAAAAACAAGATTATAAATAACATATAACAGATAAAAACAAATAAAATGACGCTCCAAGCAAAACACATATTATGTGACGAATAAAAATATAGCTCTTAGTAAGATATACCGATAGTGTTGAAGACGAAAGAGGGGATGCCTTCCGGGGCATCCCCAAGCTTAGATGCTTGAGTATTCCTTGGATATTTCCTTGGGGGTGCCTTGGGAATCCCCAAGCTTAGGTTCTTGTCACTCCTTATTCTTCTCATATCGGTATCTCACCCAAAACTTGAAAACTTCAATCACACAAAACTTAACGAAACTTTGTGAGATGGGTTAGTATAATAAATAAAGATCATTCACTTAGGTACTGTAAAGACAAGATTCATAATTGTTCTCACATAATACTTACTGTATTCTACCATTCACATAATTTATATCACTGAATATAAGCTATGGGAACACTAAAACAAGCAAACTATGCATGCAAAACAGAATCTGTCAGAAACAGAACAGTCTGTGAAGATCTGTAGTATAACAATACTTCCCTGTCTCTAAAAGTTCCGAAAAATTAGGAAAAATTTAATAATTTGCATATAAATACTGTGTAAAAAATTTCAGAATTTTTTGACGCTCATGTAAAATCAGAGAAATTCTTTACTGGAGGCAAAAGTTTTTGTTTTTGCACAGAATCAAATCAACAAGTATCCATACTATCCCAAAGGCTTTACTTGGCACATTATTGTAATAAAAGGCTCAAAACATGATTACTACAGTAGTTTAATCATTTTAACACACAAAAACAGAAAGTAAAAGTGTTGGGTTGTCTCCCAACAAGCGCTTTTCTTTAAAGCCTTTTAGCTAGGCATGATGATTTCAATGATGCTCAGATAAAAAGTAGTAATTGAAACATGCAAGAGAGCATCCTGAATCTCATGACAAGCACATTTAAGTCTAACCCACTTCCTATGCATAGGTATTTGTGAGCAAAAAATTTATGGGAGCAAGAATCAACTAGCATAGGAAGGCAAAACAAGCATATCTTCAAGATTTTCAACATATAGAGAGGAAACTTGATATTATTGCGATTCCTACAAGCATATGTTCCTCCCTCATAATAAATTTTAGTAGCATCATGAAGGAATTTCACAATATAACTATCACATAAAGCATTCTTTTCATGATCTACAAGCATAGAAGATTTATTACTCTCCACATAAGCAATTTTCTTCTCATTCATTGTAGTGGGAGTATCATAGGGGACTTGAACATTATAAATTGTTTCCACATTAAAAGAGTAATGTTCAGATAAAGTGTATTCATAATTATGACAAGTTTTATAATAATAATAATCACTACTTTTTATAAAATAAGTATCATCACAATAATCATCATAAGTAGTAACATGGTTCTCATCGTAAATGGGAGGCGTGCAATCATCATAACAAATTTGATCATTTGAAGTAGGGGGACTAAAAAGATCATCTTCATTATGCATAGCATCCCCAAGCTTGGGACACACATCAATTGCAGCAAACATATTCTCAAATATGTCATTCTCATCAAGCATAGCATCCCTAAGCTTATGGGTTTGCATATCATTAGGATAATCATCATTAGCAAGAATAGCACCAATAGTGTAACAATTATTATCATCATAATTTTCCAAGTTGGTGCCAAAAAGATTTCAATATTATAAGGAGTATCATTATCTTCCCAATCACCCTCATCACAACGAGTAGTAGACATAACAAAATAAACATCAAGTGTATCATCATCCACACTACTTTCATATTTATTTTCAACAGTGATAGGAGAAAGATTATTTGAGAGGGATAACTTTTTACGTTTACCTTTTCTTCTTTTCTTCTTCTTCACCACCTTATGTGTGGGTTTGAGTAATATTTTTGAGCTTCTTATTGAAGAGATTGGTTCGATGGGAAGCTCTTCATTGCAACCTGATTCATCACGAGAAACAATAGGAGGGTATTGGGAGACCTTTACCCTTTCATTAGTATTCCTTTTATATTCTATTGGTTTCTCATTCTTCCTATAGTTGGCAATATAAGCATTCTCATTGCAATTCACTATGCAAAACATATAGATTTCTTGTAGATTAGTTTCATTATCATTTGTGACAATGAATATATCAAACCAATCATTTTTATGTGATAAGTCTTCATTCCCCAAAAATAGGCAAAGTTCATTATAGAGTTCACGGGGGATCAAATTATCACAATATTTGGAAACGGTTCGGTCATGAAAAAGCATGCATTGGAAATTAAGATGGCCAACCCTATTGCAAAGTTCACAAGTAATGGGATGAAGAGAGCATAATCTTGTGGCACATTCATCTATCACTTTAAGCCACCAATTAGTTTGATCATTTTATGCTTCTTACAAAATCTATGTCCCTATATGGCATGTCTTTTGTAAATTTTATTCACTCCACAAAAATTGACATGTGATACGTCTCCGTCATATCTACTTTTCCTCACACTTTTGCCCTTGTTTTGGACTCTAATTTGCATGATTTGAATGAAACTAACCCGGACTGATGCTGTTTTCAGCAGAACTACCATGGTGTTGTTTTTGGGCAGAAATAAAAGTTCTCGGAATTGGACGAAACCTTTTGGAGATTTATTTTAGAATATATAAAAAATATTGGAGCCAAGAACCACCGGAGGGGGGGGGCCCTAGCTGGGCACAAGACACCAGGACGCGCCAGCCCCCCCGGAGTGCCCTGGTGGGTTGTGCCCACCTCGTGGCCCCACTGACCCTAATTCCGACGCTATAAATCCTATTTTTGGAGAAAAAAATCAGAGAGAAAGTTTCATCGCGTTTTACGATACGGAGCCGCCGCCACCTCCTGTTCTTCATCAGGAGGCCAGATCTGGAGCCCGTTTGGGGCTCCGGAGAGGGGAATCTTTGGTCTTCGTCATCATAAACCCTTCTCCATCGCCAATTTCATGATTCTCCCCACCAGGAGTGAGTAATTCTTTCGTAGGCTTGCTGGTCGGTGAGGAGTTGGATGAGATTCATCATGTAATCGAGTTAGTTTTGTTATGGCTTGATCCCTAGTATCGATTATGTTCTGAGATTGATGTTGCTATGACTTTGCCATGCTTAATGCTTGTCACTAGGGCCCGAGTGCCGTGATTTCAGATCTGAAGCGTTTATGTTATCACCATTATATCTATGTTCTTGATCCGATCTTGCTAGTCATACGCACCTATTACGTGTTCTGATCCGCAAACCCCGGAGTGACAATAGTCGGGATACTTTCCGGTGATGACCGTAGTTTGAGGAGTTCACGTATTCACCATGTGTTAATGCTTTGTTCCGGTTCTCTATTAAAAGGAGGCCTTAAAATCCCTTAGTTTCCTTATGGACCCCGCTGCCACGGGAGGGTAGGACAAAAGATGTCATGCAAGTTCTTTTTCATAAGCACGTATGACTATTTACGGAATACATGCCTACATTACATTTATGAACTGGAGCTAGTTCTGTGTCGCCCTAGGTTATGACTGTTATATGATGAATATCATCCAACGAGTTCACCGTTCCAGTGCCTACGAGTTTTCCACATATTGTTCTTGCTAAGTTACTACTGCTGTTGCTACTATTACACTTGCTACAAAACTATTGCTATCACTGCTACTGTTACCGTTACTGCTACTACTGCTATCAAAACTATCATACTACTGTGCTACTGATCACTCTGTTGCAGATATTTAATCTCCAGGTGAGATTGAATTGACAACTCAACTGCTAATACTCGCAAATTTTCTTTGGCTCCCCTTTTGTCGAATCTATAAATTTGGGTTGAATACTCTACCCTCGAAAACTGTTGCGATCCCCTATACTTGTGGGTTATCAAGACCTTTTTCTGGCGCCGTTGCCGGGGAGCATAGCTATATTTGTTGAGTCACTTGGGATTTATATCAATTGATCACTATGAAGAATCTGAAGGATCCAAAGACCAAGGTTTTTCCCTCTAAGACGAGGGGAGGTAAGGAACTACCACCTAGCTCTGCACTTGATTCACCTTCTGTTATGAGTAAGTTTGCAACACCACCACATGCTAGTATTAATCCTAATATGTCGAAAGTTATTGATGATGCTACTTTTGCTATGAATGATGCTTATGATGATGATGCTAGTACCATGCTTGATGATAATGTGCCACTAGGTGAATTTCTTGATGAACAAATTGCTAGAGCTAAAGAGAATGAAATTATTGAAACTGATGAGATTGCTGAAACTGATGAAGCTCTCGAAACTGATGATTATGAAACACCTATTAAACCTGGCTCTCCTAGATTTGAAATGCCTAAGATACCTGAAGGTTATGTTATGGATGAGGAGGTAACTAGGGAAATTCTTTCTTGTAAGGATAGAAACGATCTTAAGAAATTGCTACGCAAGTATAAGGAAAAGACTTTTAATGCTAGAATGAAATGTGATCCTAAGTTTGCTACTTCACCTATCTTTGTTACCGATAAGGATTATGAATTCTCTGTCGACCAAGTGTTAATTACTTTGGTTGAATCTGATCCTTTCCATGGTGAACGATCACTAGAAGTGTGTGTCTAGAGGGGGGGGGTGAATGGACTACTTGCAAGAATTAAAACCTAACCTTTTCCCAAGTTAATTTGTGGGCAGTTTTAGCAATCATAGCAAGTCTAATGCACCCTACACATGCTAGTCAACAAGTATGGCAGCGGAAAATAAGACAATCACATGTAAGAGAGAGTAGAGATAGGAAGATCAAACACAATTTGGAGACGCAAGAATTTTTCCCATGGTTCCGATAGGTGGCGCTATCGTACATCCACGTTTACGGAGTCTTCAACCCACGGAGGGTAACGGTCGCGAGAGTCCACGGAGGGCTCCACCCATAAGGGTCCACGAAGTAGCAACCTTGACTATTCCATAACAGCTTCCGTCCACGAAGGACTACCCTCACTATGGGTAGATCTTCACGAAGTAGGCGATCTCCTTGCCCGTACAAACTTCTTGGTTCAACTCCACAACACGAAGTAGGAGGCTCCCAAGAGACAACTAACCAATCTAGGAGGCACCACCCTCCAAAAGGTAATAGGCTCGATAGTAACGATGAACTCCTTGCTCTTGTGCTTCAAGATGATAGACTCCTCAACACACAATCACTCTCTCACAGATTTGGCTTTGGTGGAAGATATTGATTGGGTGGAAAGCATCTTGGGGAGGCTAGAAATCAAGATTCATATGGTTGGAATGGAATGGCTTGATCTCAACACATGAGTAGGTGGCTCTCTCTCAGAAAATTGGATGGGGCAAGTATGGAATGGTTCTGAGTGCTTCTCTTGCGAGTGGGTGGTGGTGAAGGGGTATATATAGGCATCTCCAAAAATCCAACCGTTACACCTATAATGACCAACTCGGTGACACCGAAGTGTAAAACTCGATGGTACTGAGTTGCTCAAAAGGTAGCAACTTTCGAATCTTGGTGAGACCAATATATAAATCTCGGCAGTACCGATCAGGTGAACAACGGTCAGATTGCAAAACTCGGTGGCACCGATCCAAACAATTTGGAAATTCTGAATTGAATAAAATGGGCAACAGAATGTTGGCAACCTAAACTCGGTGGCACCGATGCAGAATTGGCTGTACCGAAGATCTAGGGTTTGGCTGGGATCTGTCTGAGGTGAAAATCGGTAGGGCCGAGTGGGGAATATTGGTGGCATCGATTTTATATGATAGGATTTTGACAGACTTTTGTGGAAGAGCTTGTGGGTGTTTTTGGTGACTACCACCTTACCCCCTTTTAATAGTATTGGCTTTCCTATAGACTCAAAGCGATTTCTCACAAAGTAAAATGTAGAGTCTTCTTGCTTGAAGCTTTGCCAACCTATTCTTTGCATCTTGGGGTATCTCCTCACAATCCTTTTGCCAACCCATCTTCCTCTATGGACTTTTATCTGAAATACACTAGGTAGAAATATTAGTCCAAGAGACAATGTATGTTGTCATGAATTATCGAAACCACCAAGGGAGCATATTGTGCTTTCAATCTCCCCCTTTTTGGTAATTGATGACAACATACAATCAAAGCTTCAAATAAAGATATGCATAGATATAATGAAGACTTTGAGAGACACATGACAAAGACTTGCTCCCCCTAAATGTGTGCAATCCCTTTAAAGGATAGTTGCCTTGGAATGCATGGACACACATATAGTAGAAATGGATAAAATGAGTCATGTGTATCTTGGCTATATGCATCAAATATATGTGAATGAGTTACACCCTTGTTCAAGACTTCCCTCTTGCAAACAATATGTGCAAGAAGCAGAAGATCATCTCGATCAAGGATATGATGCATATACTTACCTTGAGTTCTTGAGTATTCTAGTAGTAGAAACACACTTGAGAAAACAATGTTGGGAAACACAAGAGTATTGTACCAATTTAAAAAGCAATAGAGCTCAATAGTACCAAGATGTGGAGAACATATAGAAGATAGTATTCCTTAAGATTGATATGTCTCCAAGAACATTTAGAACTTTCTCCCCTAGATGTGAAATTGTAGGTCATCCTCTCCCCCTGAATCTTAGCATTTAGATATTGGGAGTAGGTAGGGCTGAGAAAATTTTGAAACAGATAGGAATTAAATTCAATCAGATTTATTCTACTCACTCTGCTCACTTCTCCTGAAGAAGTAAGGGATCCTTGATATTTCCCCCCTTTATCTTGTTAATTATACACTTCTACTTTTCATGAGCATCTCTCCCCCTGAAGCATGAATGCTTAGATATTTCTCCCCTTTAAGCATTGTATCTCCCCCTTTGGTATAAATATCTCCCCCTTTGGTGTTAATAAGGCTATAGAAGCTTTGATATTTCTCCCCCTTTGGCATTAATTTCCAAAAAGGGTCACAAAAAGGGTCAGATAACTGGGATCATTGAGAGGGAAGGGATCCTAGAGAGTAAGGGTCATTGAGAGCATGGAGACAAGGGTTCCTTGAAAGCAATTTTCTCCCCCTTAAGATCTGAAAACTGTCAAGATTTCTCCGCCTTTGATGTAGGGATCCTTGAATTTTTGAGATTATATCTTGTGATCTTTCTCCCCTACACCATACCATTTGCAATGAATTTGTAGAATCATTGATCTGATCATAAAACAGATAAAATGTATAGATATTTTTGCAAAAAGTCGGTGGCTCCGAAGAAAAAGAGTCGGTAGCACCGATGAGTGAATGTGCAGCGTAACTGCTTCATCGGTGAGACCGAGATTCTTTGATCGGAGGCGCCGGGTTGTGAAACAGAAACTTGGCAAAATTGTGCTTGGCTATTTCGTCAAATGCAGTTTTTCAGAAAGTCTCAAACAGATCACAAAGATTTTCAATGAATTTTCATCTAGGGCTAAGTTGAATGGAAATGTCAAATATTAACAAAACAAAGATTCTCCATTCAATTCTTATAACTAGATGATGGGCGGTGACTAGGTCACCTATGTTAGAGTATATTGACTTAAGGAGTCAAGCAAGAATACTTGATCATAGGTCATACTCATCGTTAAGCTCGAAATGGGGTTTCCATTTTTCGATTAAGCATTTTAATGTTTTCATATCACTTGAGTTGCTTTATCCCATGACTTGGAGTAAAGCTATATCAGGGATATGAGTACATACCTTTGAGTGATGTTGATGACGTGGCTTGTAGGTGAACTTGATGAGGATGCTCGAGGTTGATGAAGTTCATCTTGAGTTGGGAGCAATCCTTCTTGTTTTGGTTCACTTATCACCTACATAGGTTAGTCATGCAAGGAAGAACATGATATATCCAAATGACAAGAGTGATATTTTCATCATATGTAAGTCAGGGATATGGTTTTGTTGTCCTCTTCCTTCCATCATCAAGAGGGGTTGTGGTTACTTGACCATGACAAGATTGCTTAAGATATGAGTTGATGGCAATCTTGTGGAGTGTTGTTCTTCCAAGTACCTACAAAAGGGTTAGATGCAATACAAGGGAGCATAGAATTCCAAGATATATGATATTTATGGTAATGATAGCATGGAATGGTCAAGTAAGCTCATCCCCTTGCATGCATCCGAGTGAGTTTAGCTCAAGTTTGAAGCATCAATGATGTTCAACTCACTCCTCAAATAACAAAACACTTTCTCATCAAGTGGCTTAGTGAAGATATCGGCCAATAGCTTGTTAGTACGGACATGCTTAAGATTAATATCTCCTTTGGCAACATGATCACGAAAGAAATGATGTCGAACTTGAATATGCTTAGTTTGAGAATGTTGCACGGGATTATGACCAATCTTAATAGCACTTGCATTGTCACAAAGTAATGGAACATTTTTCACATGGATTCCATAATCCTTAAGCGTTTGTGTCATCCATAGTAATTGTGCACAACACGATCCGGCGGCAATATACTCAGCTTCGGCGGTAGATAGAGATACCGAGTTTTGTTTCTTGGAGGACCAAGACACAAGAGATCTCCCAAGAAATTGACATGTACCCGAGGTGGATTTTCTATCAACCTTGTCACCGGCATAGTCCGAATCGGAATAGCCAACGAGGTTAAAAGAAGATCCCTTGGGATACCAAATGCCAAAGTTTGGTGTTTGTATCAAATATCTCACAATACGTTTCATGTCTAAAAGATGACACTCTTTAGGTGCAGCTTGATATCTAGCACACATGCAAACACTAAGCATAATATCGGGACAGGAGGCACATAGATATAACAATGAACCAATCATAGATCGATAAACCTTTTGATCAACCGGTTCATCCTCCTTGGTAAGATCAACATGTCCACTAGTAGGCATAGGAGTTTTCATACCTTTACACTCTTGCATGTTGAACTTCTTGATCGTCCATAGTATACTTGGTTTGAGAGATTAAAGTTCCTTCTCTCGTTTGCTTTATTTGCAAACAAGGGAAAAATTTCAGCTCACACATCATGGACATCTCATACTTCTCCGACATCAACCTTCCAAATATTTCACTAAATTGTGGGTTAGTAGATCCAAAGATAATGTCATCCACATAGATTCGGCACACAAATAATTCACCATTAACTCTCTTAGTGAATAAGGTTGCGTCAATTTTACCAATTTCAAAACCCTTTTCAATGAGAAACTTCGTTAAGCATTTATACCAAGCATGTGGGGCTTGCTTAAGACCATAAAGAGCTCTCCGAAGCTTGTAGACATGATTAGGTTTCTTAGGATTCGCAAAACCAGGGGGTTGTTTAACATAGACCTCTTCTTCAATCTCACCATTTAAAAATGCACTTTTAACATAAGCTTTGGAATGACATTTCCGTAGGATTTGTTCCTGTTCATGCTCAGGTACACAACGTCTAATAATAGCATCTACTCCTTCTTTATAAAGATGTGGGTCATCCCAAAAGTAATGTCTCAAGTCATAGAAGAATTTTTTCTTTTGTTGGTATGTGAAGCTAGGTGGTATATATTTAGCAACAATGTAATTAGCATAATCAACATACCATGGGGTGTTTTGATAAACATTTATTGTAGCTAACTGTTCATCAGGAAAACTATCATCAATAGGTAGTGGGTCATCAAGAATATTTTCTAACCTAGACAAGTTATCAGCTACGGGGTTCTCAACCCCCTTCCTATAAACGATATGTAAGTCAAATTCTTGAAGCAAGAGAACAAACATAATGAGTCTAGGTTTAGCATCTTTCTTTTCCATAAGATATTTCATAGCAACATGAACGGTGTGAACAATAGCTTTGGAGTCAACAATATAGGATCTAAATTTATCACAGGCAAACACAACTGCTAAGAATTCCTTTTCAGTAGTAGCATAATTTCGTTGGGCACTGTCTAGAGTTTTGCTAGCATAATGGATAACATTCAATTTTTTATCAACTCTTTGTCCTAGAACAGCACCAACAACATAATCACTAGCATCACACATAATTTCAAAAGGCAAGTTCCAATCAGGTGGTTGAATGATAGGTGCAGAGGTTAAGGCTTTCTTGAGTGTTTCAAAGGCTTCCACACAATCATCATCAAAAACAAAAGGAATATCCTTTTGAAAATGATTAGTAAGAGGCCTAGAAATTTTAGAGAAGTCTTTAATGAACCTCCTATAGAAATCAACATGAGCAAGGAAACTTCGAATACCTTTAATATCTTTAGGACATGGCATTTTCTCAATTGCATCAACTTTAGCTTTATCCACCTCAATACCTCGTTCAAATATTTTATGCCCCAAAACAATACCTTCATTAACCATAAAGTGGCACTTCTCCCAATTCAAGACGAGATTAGTTTGTTCACATCTCTGCAAAACTCGATCAAGGTTGCTTAAGCAATCATCAAAACAAGTCCCGTAAACGGAAAAATCATCCATGAAAACCTCCACAATCTTTTCACAAAAATCAGAGAATATAGCAGTCATACATCTTTGAAAGGTAACAGGTGCATTGCATAAACCAAAAGGCATACGTCTATAAGCATAGGTTCCAAAAGGGCAAGTAAAGGTGGTTTTCTCTTGATCAGATTGCGACACATGTATTTGAGAGAAACCGGCATATCCTTCCAGAAAACAAAAGTGTGTGTGCTTAGATAATCTTTCTAGCATTTGATCATTGAAAGGCAGAGGGTAATGATCTTTTCTAGTAGCTTTATTTAATTTTCTAAAATCAATTACCATTCTATAGCCAGTAACAATTCTTTGTGGAATGAGTTCATTTTTATCATTAGGAACAACGGTTATATATATACCTCCTTTCTTAGGGACACAATGAATATGACTTACCCATCTACTATCAGCAATGGGATAGATTATACCTGCTTCCAGAAGCTTTAATATTTCAGTTCTTACCACTTCCTTCATCTTAGGATTTAATCCCCGTTGGTGATCAACAACGGGTTTAGCATCAGGTTCCATATTAATCTTGTGCTGACATAGAGTGGGACTAATGCCCTTAAGATCATCAAGAGTATATCCAATAGCAGCCTGGTGCTTCCTTAGAACTTTTAATAATCTTTCTTCTTCATGTTCGGAAAGGTTAGCACTAATAATAACAGGATATATCTTTTTCTCATCAAGATAAGCATACTTCAAAGTGTCAGGCAATTGCTTTAATTCAAACACAGTATCACCTTTAGGTGGAGGAGGACCTCCAAGAGTTTCAATAGGCAAATTGTGTTTCAGGAGAGGTTGTTGTTCAAATAAAATTTGATCTATTTCATTTCTTTCACGCAAGTGCATATCATTTTCATGGTTAAGCAAATATTGTTCTAATGGATCAGTAGGAGGCACATCAATAGAAGCAAGACCAATTATTTCATCCTTACTAGATAACGCTTTATCACGAGGTTGTCTACTAAACTTGGAAAAATTAAGCTCATGACACACACCTCCAAATCTGACACCGACAGTTTGTTTTTCACAATCTATCTTAGCATTGAAGGTGCTCAAGAAAGGTCTACCAAAGATAATGGGACAAAAGTCATCTTGTGGGGAACCAAGGATTAGAAAATCAGTAGGGTATTTTACTTTCCCACAGAATACTTTAACATCTCTAACAATCCCAAGTGGTGTGATGGTGTCCCTATTAGCAAGTTTAATAGTAACATCAATGTCTTCTATTTCAGCAGGTGCTATTTCATCCATAATTTCTTGGTATAAGGTAAAAGGGATATCACTCACACTAGCACCCAAATCACATAAACCATGATAGCAATGATCTCCTATTTTAACTGAGACAACAGGCATGGCTTCTATGGGCCTATGTTTATCTTTTTCATCAGGTTTAGCAATTCTAGCAGCTTTATCACAGAAGTAGATAACATGCCCATCAATATTTTCTACCAAGACATCCTTAACCATAGCAACACTAGGTTCTACTTTAATTTGCTCAGAGGGTTTAGGTGCTCTTATATTACTCTTACGAATCACGGTTGATACCTTAGCATGTTCCTTTACCCTAACAGGGAAAGGTGGTTTTTCAATATAAGCGGTAGGCACAACTGGATCAACATTGTAAATGATGGTTTCATCATTAGCTATGACCGGTTATTTAATTTCTTATTTAATAGGGGGATGATATTAAAACCACTTCTCCTTAGGGAGATCAACGTGAGTAGCAAATGGTTCGCAGAAAGAGGCTACTATCTCAGAGTCAAGTCCATATTTAGTGCTAAACTTGTGAAAAGTATCAGTATTCATAAAAGATTTAACACAATCAAACTCAAGCTTTATACCGACTCATTACCTTCGTCGAGTTCCCAATCTTCAGAGTTGCGTTTAATTCTTTCTAAGAGGTCCCACTTGAATTCAATAGTTTTATTCATATAAGAACCAACACAAGAAGTATCAAGCATGATTTGATCATTATGAGAAAGCCGAGCATAAAAATTCTGAATGATAACTTCTCTCGGGATGTCATGATTGGGGCATGAATATAACATTGACTTAAGCCTCCCCCAAGATAGAGCGATGCTTTCTCCTTCACGAGGCCAAAAATTATATATATAATTCCGATCACGATGAACTAGATGCATGGGACAAAACTTTTGGTGGAATTCCAATTGCAAACGATTCTAGTTCCACGATCCAAGATCATCACATAGCCTATACCATGTCAATGCTTTTTCCCTTCAAAGATAAAGGGAAAACCTTGTTCTTAGCTTCATCTCCGGGTAAACCTGCAAGCTCAAATAATCCACAAATTTCTTTCATATATAATAGGTGCATATCAGGATGCTCAGTTCCATCTCCTGCATAAGGTTTAGCAAGCAGTTGTTCTACCATACCCGAAGGAATTTCATAACCAATATTTTCAGTAGGTCCAGTAGGTTGAGGGGCAACTAATTGTGGTACCGTTCGAGGTGAAGATACCCCGAACAAACCCCTCAAAGGATTGTTTTCCATAGTAGCAAGTAGCAATAAATTTCAGCACGTAGTATAAGTTTTTCCTTACCGATTTCCACTTACCAAGAGAGCTTCACTCCCCAGCAACGGCACCAGAAAAGAGCCTTGATGACCCACAAGTATAGGGGATCAATCGTAGTCCTTTAGATAAGTAAGAGTGTCAAACCCAACGAGGAGCAGAAGGAAATGACAAGCGGTTTTCAGCAAGGTAATTTCTGCAAGCACTGAAATTGTAGGTAGCAGATAGTTTGATAGCAAGATAATTGGTAACGAGCAAGTAGCAGTAATGGTAAGTAAGGTGCAGCAAGGTAGCCCAATCCTTTTGTAGCAAAGGACATGCCAGAATAGTCTCTAGTAATAGGCAAAGTGTTCTTGAGGGTACACGGGAATTTCATCTAGTCACTTTTATCATGTTGGTTTGATTCGTGTTCGCTACTTTGATAATTTGATATGTGGGTGGACTGGTGCTTGGGTGCTATTATTACTTGAACAACCTCCCACTTATGATTAACCCCCTCGCAAGCATCCACAACTACAAGAAAAGTATTAAGATAAAATCTAACCATAGCATTAAACGTTTGGATCCAAATCAGCCCCTTACGAAGTAGCGCATAAACTAGAGTTTAAGATTCTGTCACTCTAGCAACCCATCATCTAATAACTACTCCACAATGCATTCACTTAGGCCCATGAATGGTGAAGTGTCATGTAGTCAACGTTGACGTGGCTTGAGACTACGTCGGTATTTCCCCAAAGAGGAAGGGATGATGCAGCACAGCGACGATAAGTATTTCCCTCAGTTATGAAACCAAGGTTATCGAACCAGTAGGAGGATCACCACCACCCAATAAGCAGCACCTGCACACAAATAACAAATACTTGCAACCCGACGCGAAAGAGAGGTTGTCAATCTCTCTACGGTAAAAAGATAGATTAGGTAGTGATAGATAGGAGAGATAGATCTCTCAAGAACACAAAATTAAAAGAGCAAATAAAATATGCAGCAATATGTTTTTGGGTTTTTGGTTTTGTAGATCTGAAAACAAAGATGCAAAAAGATAGATCTGAAAGCAATATGTTGGAAAAGTAGACCCGGGGGCCGTAGGGTTCACTAGTGGCTTCTCTCATGAGTATAGCGCATGGTGGGTGAACAAATTACTGTTGGGCAATTGATAGAAAATCGAATAGTCATGACGATATCCAAGGCGATGATCATTATATAGGCATCACGTCCAAGATAAGTAGACCGAATACTGCCTGCATCTACCACTATTACTCCACACATCGACCGCTATCCAGCATGCATCTAGTGTATTAAGTTCATGGAAAAACGAAGTAATGCAATAAGAACGATGAGATGATGTAGACAAGATCTATTCATGTAGGAATAGACCCCATCTTGTTATCCTTCTGTCATTGGGAAAGAACACCGCAAGATCGAACCCATCACAAAGCACCTCTTCCCATGGCAAGAAAAATCGATCTAGTTGGCCTAACTAAACCAAAGATTCGAAGAAGAAATATGAGGCTATAAGTAATCATGCATATAAGATACCAAAGAAGACTCAAATAATATTCATGGATAGAAACTGATCATGAACTCAAAATTCATCGGATCCCTACAAACACACCGCAAAAGTTTACATCAAATAGATCTCCAAGAGACCATTGTATTGAGAATCATAAGAGAGGGAGAGAGAAGAAGCCATCTAGCTACTGCCTACGGACCCGTAGGTCTATGGTGGACTACTTACGCATAATCGGAGAGGCACCTATGAAGAAGATGAACCCCTCCGTGATGGTGTTTAGATTGGATCTCGAGGTTCTGGAACTTGCGGCAGCTGGAATTGTGTTTCGTCGACTCCCCAAGGTTTTTTGGAATATTTGGGAATTTATAGGCATCATAGGCGGTGGAGAGGGGCCCCGAGGAGGGCACAACCCATCAGGGCACGCCGGGGCCCCCCTGGCACGCCTTGGTGGGTTGTGGTCTCCTCGGCCCACTTCTCCGACACTTCTTTGGCCCATTGGGTGTCTTCAGGTCCACAAAAAATCTCCAAAAACTTTCGTCGCAATTGGACTCCGTTTGGTATTGATTTTCTACAAAGTAAAAAACAAGCAGAAACAGCAACTGGCACTTTGGCACTATGTCAATAGGTTAGTCCCAAAAAATGATATAAAGTTGTTATAAAATGATTGTAAAACATCCAAGAATGATAATATAACAGCATGGAACAAGCAAAAATTATAGATACGTTGGAGACATATCAGCATCCCCAAGCTTAATTCCTACTCGTCCTCGAGTAGGTAAATGATAAAAACAGAATTTTTGATGTGGAATGCTGCCTAACATGTTCATCATATTCTTTCCTATTGTATAGCATGGACATTTGGACCTGTAAAAGATTCAAAGCAATAGTCTAGTTTTAACATAATGACTTCAATACTCAAGCATGTCAACAAGCAACCATGTCTTTCAAAATATCAACACTAAATAAAGTTATCCCTAGCCCATCATGCTCAATCATTGATCCATTCATGAAACACACTCAAATATTAGCTATGCCCAATGCTCAAGTACGATCATAATGCCCCTAGTTGGTGCTTATAAGAGAAGATGGAGACTCAAAATAAAAATTGCATAAAGTAAATAGATAGGTCCTTCGCAGAGGGAAGTAGGGATTTGTAGAGGTGCCAGAGCTCAAGGTTTAAATTGAGAGAGAAAAATATTTTGGGTGGCATGCTTTTCCTGTCAACGAAAACGACAAAGTAGCTCACAATACTTTCCATGCTAGATATATCATAGGCGGTTCCCAAACAGAAAATAAATTTCATTCCTTTTTCCACCAAACTTTCACTTTCCATGGCGGGCCGTATCCACGGTTGCCTTCCATACCAACACTTTCCAAGGAATTTATTATTTGACAACATAAAGTAAATATTTTTTTCTTTTTCATTTCGGGAATGGGTATCCCTATTACCGTCGTACTCTCGTGCAATGACAAGTGAATAAACACTCATCTTGAGAATAACACATCTAGCATGGAAAAATATTGGACACTCCCCACCGTTTCATGAGCGGTACGGGCACACAAAAGAGAAAATTTAGAGATGGCACATACAAATTTGCTTGGAACGGCATGGAAATACCACATATAGATAGGTATGGTGGACTCATAAGGCAAAACTTGGTTTAAGGATTTTGGATGCACAAGTAGTATTTCTACTTAGTACAAATGGAGGCTAGCAAATAGATTGAGAAGCAACCAAACCAAGAAACGAAAATTCACATAAGCGAGCATTGAGCATAACTAACACCGAATAATGCATCACAGGTAGGATGTAACTTCATTGCATAACTATTCACTTTCGTGCATGCATAGAGAATCACAAACCTTAACACCAATATTCCTACTAAGCATAATTACTCACTAGCATGACTCACATATTACTATCATCATGTTTCAAAACTATTACAAAGAATCAAGTTTAATTTGCCCACTGATCTTCATGAAAGTTTTTATTATATCCTCCTTGGATATCTATCACTTTGGGACTAGTTTCATATATTGCCATTGCTTATTGGCAAGCTCAAACAAATTTAAGTGAAGCACATGAGCACAAAGATTTCATCTCTCAAAAAGGTATAAGTGAAGCATGAGAGGATTTCTTCAAAATTTACTAACTCTCAAATTAATCTAAGTGAAGCATGAGAGTATTTCTACAAAAATTTCCAATCACACCGTGCTCAAAAAGATATAAGTGAAGCACTAGAGCAATTCTATAGCTCAAAAAGTTTAAGTGAAGCACATAGAGCAATTCTAACAAATGATAGCATAATTTTGGCTCTCTCAAATAGGTGTGTACAGCAAGGATACAAGTGACAAACTAACAAGCAAAGAAAGCAAAGATACAAGACGCTCCAAGTAAAACTCATGATATGTGACGAATAAAAATATAGCTCCAGGTAAAATACCGATGGTCGTTAGAAGAACGAGGGGATGTCACTCGGGGGCATCCCCAAGCTTAGTTGCTTGTTTATATTTGGATATATCTTGGGGGTGCGGTAGCCTCCCCAAGCTTAGGCTCTTTTCACTCCTTATTCCTTCATCCATCGTGATCTCACCCAAAACTTGAAAACTTCAATCACACAAAACTCAACAAAATCTTCGTGAGATCCGTTAGTATAATAAAGCAAATCACTACTTTTGGTGATGTTGCAAACCCATTCATATTTATTATTGCATTATACCTACTGTATTTTAACTTTACCATGTCTCATACCATTCAATATAACCCATAGATTCATCAAAACAAGCACACAATGCAACAAAAACAGAATCTGTCTTAAACAGAACAGTCTGTAGTAATCTGTACTCTAACCATACTTCTGTAACTCTAAAAATTATGAACAATTAGGAAAACTTAAGGAATTTGTATAGAAACACTGTGTTAAAATTTCAGCTCAAGATCACGTTCCAGCCAAAATTGAAAATTCATATACTGGAGACAAAGTTTCTGTTTCAGATTCAACATCGCTTCTACTTATCCTATGAATCATCCTAAAGGCTTTACTTGGCACAAACACTAAATAAACCATAAAAACACAATCATAACAGAGGCATAATTGTGTCAACACTCAAAAACAAAAGGGAAAAAGCAAAAAATTATTTATTCATTGGGTTGCCTCCCAACAAGCGCTATCGTTTTACGCCCCTAGCTAGGCATAACGCATAGATTCAAGTATTGTCATCCTTGGTTTTGGTTGAGGTGTTTTTGTCAAGAGGTTTTGCAAATAAAACTTGAAACACATCATCCATAAAAACCTTAGCACTATCAAGTTGTCCCTCTACGTACCCCCTTTGATTACCGGCCACGATCCAATAATATTGTTGGTTCACATCATTGAAAACGTGTTGGATCATGTCTAAAACGGGGACTTCCTTTTTGAGATTCTCATAAAAAATTTGATTATTTCCAAGCAAATATCTCATCATGTAATCACTATTGTAAAGGATTTCTACTATTACCGGTTTTTCACGGCTCATACCATAAAAGTCAAAGATCTACCTAGCTTCCCATACTATGTGATCAAATTCATTCATAAGAACAAGGGTAGCTAACTTCTTAACTTTGGGATTCTTTATGACGGGTAGCTCATAAAACAATCTTTGCAAGGTAGGATGGGTACGAATAAATCTATTTTCAAGTTTTAGAACTAGCGCCGAGATAGCTTCCGCATAAGATTTAGTTCTTTTCAGTATAGGAGTAGCATCGAGAGTCAAATTCCCAACGCAATTGAAAAACTCTTGGATAGTTTCTTTTCCTATAACGTTCCCTTGCCCCAAAACAAAAGTTTTAGAATCCAGATTAACAGAACGTTCAATTTTAGGAGTCCTGCCATCATCCGTTTCTGCCATACCAAAATCACTCATGGTGACAAGCAAACAAGAGATCTGACGAGAAAAAGGCAAACGAAAAAGAGGGCGAATAAAACAGCAAATTGGTGAAGTGGGGGAGAGGAAAACGAGAGGAAAATGGCAAATAATGTAATTGCAAGGAGATGAGATTTGTGATTAGGAACCTGGTAGATGATGACGGAGTCCCCTCGGCACCTATGATAGGCACGTAGAAGGGCAACGGCGCCAGAAATTCCTTTGACGTGGCTTGAGACTGCGTCGGTATTTCCCCAAAGAGGAAGGGATGATGCAACACAGCGACGGTAAGTATTTCCCTCAGTTATGAAACCAAGGTTATGGAACCAGTAGGAGGATCACCACCACCCAATAAGCAGCACCTGCACACAAATAACAAATACTTGCAACCCGACGCGAAAGAGAGGTTGTCAATCTCTCTACGGTAAAAAGATAGATTAGGTAGTGATAGATAGGAGAGATAGATCTCTCAAGAACACAAAATAAAAAGAGCAAATAAAATATGCAGCAATATGTTTTTGGGTTTTTGGTTTTGTAGATCTGAAAACAAAGATGCAAAAAGATAGATCAGAAAGCAATATGTTGGAAAAGTAGACCCGGGGGCCGTAGGGTTCACTAGTGGCTTCTCTCATGAGTATAGTGCATGGTGGGTGAACAAATTACTGTTGGGCAATTGATAGAAAATCAAATAGTCATGACGATATCCAAGGCGATGATAATTATATAGGCATCACGTCCAAGATAAGTAGACCGACTCCTGCCTGCATCTACCACTATTACTCCACACATCGACCGCTATTGAGCATGCATCTAGTGTATTAAGTTCATGGAAAAACGGAGTAATGCAATAAGAACAATGGCATGATATAGACAAGATCTATTCATGTAGAAATAGACCCCATCGACACATGCGTGTCTTGGTACCCCTTCTGTCACTAGGAAAGAACACCGCAAGATCGAACCCATCACAAAGCACCTCTTCCCATAGCAAGAAAAATCGATCTAGTTGGCCTAACTAAACCAAAGATTCGAAGAAGAAATACGAGGCTATAAGTAATCATGCATATAAGAGATCAAAGAAGACTCAAATAATATTCATGGAAAGAAACTGATCATGAACTCAAAATTCATCGGATCCCAACAAACACACTCCAAAAGTTTACATCAAATAGATCTCCAAGAGACCATTGTATTGAGCATCATAAGAGAGAGATAAGAAGCCATCTAGCTACTACCTACGAACCCATAGGTCTATGGTGGACTACTCAAGGTTTTTTGGAATATTTGGGAATTTATAGGCATCAGAGGCGGTGGAGAGGGGCCCCGAGGAGGGCACAACCCATCAGGGCGCGCCGGGGCCCCCCTCGCGCGCCCTGGTGGGTTGTGGTCTCCTCGGCCCACTTCTCCGACACTTCTTTGGCCCACAGGGTGTCTTCTGGTCCAGAAAAGATCTCCAAAAACTTTCGTCGCAATTGGACTCCGTTTGGTATTGATTTTCTGCAAAGTAAAAACAAGCAAAAACAGCAACTTGCACTTTGGCACTATGTCAATAGGTTAGTCCCAAAAAATGATATAAAGTTGTTATAAAATGATTGTAAAACATCCAAGAATGATAATATAACAGCATGGAATAAGCAAAAATTGTAGATACGTTGGAGATGTATTAGACGTTCACATGACACCACTAAGGGAAACACAACATACATATCATCAAAATATCGAACACATATCAAATTCACATGATTACTTGCAACATGACTTCTCCCGTGCCCTCAAGAACAAAGGTAACTACTCACAAATAATAAACATGCTCAAGATCAGAGGGGTATTGAATAGCATAATGGATCTGAACATATAATCTTCCACCAAATAAACCATATAGTAATCAACTACGCAAGGTAATCAACACTACTAGTCACCCAGAGGTACCAATCTGAGGTTCCGGTACAAAGATTGAACACAAGAGATGAACTATGGTTTGAGAGGAGATGGTGTTGTTGAAGATGTTGATGAAGATTGGCCTCCCAAAGATGAGAGGGGTGTTGGTGATGACGATGGCTTCGATTTCCCCCTCCGGGAGGGAAGTTCCCCTGGCGGAATCGCTCCACCGGAGGGAAAAAGTGCTCCTGCCCAAGTTCCGCCTCGAGACGGCGGCGCTCCATCCCGAAAGTCCTCCTCCTGCTTTTTCTAGGTCAAGAGTGATTATATACCAGAAGATGGGCACCGGAGGTGGGCCGAGGAGGGCACAACCCACCAGGGCGCACCCTCGTGTCTTGTGCCCACCAGGGTGGCCCCCTCCGGTAGTTCTGTGCTCCAGTATTTTTTATTAAATCCAAAAATAATCTCCGTTAAGTTTCAGCTCCATTGGAGATGTGCAGAATAGGTATCTCTGATGTTCTTTTTTTAGGTCCAGAATTCCAGCTGCCGGTATTCTCCCTCTTTGTATAAACCTTGCATATTATGAGAGAAAAGGCATTAGAATCACTCCCTAAAGCATTATTATTCAACAAAACATAATAAGTAACAGTAGGAAATCATGATGCAAAATGTAGACGTATCAGCCTCCAAGCGCAGAGTTTTGTAGGACAGTAGCAATTTTCCCTCAAGTGGATGACCTAAGGTTTATCAATCCGTGGGAGGTGTAGGATGAAGATGGTCTCTCTCAAGCAACCTTGCAATCAAATACAAGAAATCTCTTGTGTCCCCAACACCCCCAATACAATGGCAAATTGTATAGGTGCACTAGTTTGGCGAAGAGATGGTGATACAAGTGCAATATGGATGGTAGATATAGGTTTTTGTAATCTGAAAAATATAAAAACAGCAAGGTAAAAAATAGTGAATAGCGAGCAAAACGGTATATTAATGATTGGAAACAAGGCCTAGGGTTCATACTTTCCCTAGTGCAATCTTCCAACAATGCTAACATAGTCGAATCATATGATCATACCTCAACATGCAACAAAGAATCACTCCAAAGTTCCTATCTAGCGGAGAACAATAAGATGAAATCGGTGTAGGTAGTAGAACCACCTCAAAGTTATTCTTTCTGATCAATCTTTTGGGCTATTCCTATAAGTGTCACAAACAGCCCTAGAGTTCGTACTAGAACAACACCAATGATACATATCAATCAACCCTAATCTCACCTAGATACTCCAATGCCACCTCAATTTTCCGTGGGTAAATTATGCGACATGCATCAAACAATTTCAGGTCTATCATATTCAATCCAACACGAAGAACTTCAAGGAGCACCCCAAGATTTCTATCGCAGACCGTGGTATGAAAACGTGCAATCAACCCCTATGCATAGATCCCCAAGGTCACCGGAATCCGCAAGTTGATGCCTCAACATATATCAAGTGAATCAATAGAATACCCCAATGTCACTACGGGTATCCCACACAAGACGTACATCAAGTGTTCTCAAACCATAATATTCAATCCAACATAACGTGATCTCATAGGTAAAGATTCAATTCATCAGAACAAGGTAGCGAGGGAATAACATCATATGATCTGACTATATTAACAAACCCGTGATACATCAAGATTGTGACATATCAAGAACACGAGAGAGAGAGAGAGAGAGAGAGAGAGATTGAACACATAGCTACTGGTACATACCCTCAGCCCCGAGGGTGAACTACTCCCTCCTTGTCATGGCCTCCGCCGGGATGATGAAGATGGCCACCGGATGATGATTTCCCTCTCCGGCAGGGTACTGGAAAGGCTTCAGATTGTTTTTTTGTCGATATAGAGAGTTACGGCGGCGGAACGGAGAGTCTCTATTTATTTCTGGGGTTTCTGGAATTTATAGGATTTTTCATCGTTGGAATCACGCGGAACGGAGCCACGTTGGCCCCACCACATATCACCGCGCGACCTTGGGGGAGGGGTCGCGCCCTGATGGCTTGTGACCCATGAGTGGCTCCCCTTCGGTGGTTCTTTGCTCCAATATTGCTTATTTCCTCCAGAAAAAATCACCAAAAAGTTTTGGGCGATTCTGAGAACTTCCATTTTCTGCACAAAAACAACACCACGGTAATTCTGCTGAAAACAGCGTCAGTCCGGGTTAGTTCTAAATAAATCATATAAATTGCATCAAAACCATATAAAAGTATTGTAATCATAGGTGAATATGGCATGAATACTTCATAAATTATCGATATGTTGGAGACGTATCAACGTCTTGTGTGGTAAAGTCAAGTACCCGAGAGATTTCCCAGTACTTGGGTCAGAACAAGATAACTTTTGCCCCATTATATTTGGTAGACCTTTCTTGAATACTGTTAATGATGAAATTAATTGTGCTACTGAGAAGGTCAAAGTAAGCTTTGGTGATGTGTCGCATGAATTTAATTTCTCTAAGTTTGGTAGACAACCACATGAAAAAGAATTGCCTAGTAAGGACGAAATAATTGGTATTGCTTCTATTGCCATACCTCCTACAGATCCGCTAGAGAAATATTTGCTAGACCATGAAAATGATATGCATATGAATGAAATAAATGAAATAGATGATATATTTCTTAGACAAACACCTATTCTTAAACACAACTTACTAGTTGATATTTTAGGGGATCCTCCTGCACCCAAGGGAGATCCCGTGTTTGACCTAAAGACACTACCTGATACTTTGAAATATGCTCATCTTAATGAAAACAAGATATAGCCTGTTATTATTAGTGCTAACCTTTCATAGCATGAAGAAAAGAGATTACTTAAAACTCTAAAGAAGCACATGGCTGCTATAGGATATACACCTGATGATCTTAAGGGCATAAGCCCCACTCTATGTTAGCACAAGATTAATATGGAACCGGATGCTAAACCTGTCGTTGATCATCAACGCCGTCTAAATCCTAAGATGAAGGAAGTGGTAAGAACTGAGATACTAAAGCTTCTGGAAGTAGGTATAATTTATCCTATTGCTGATAGTAGATGGGTAAGTCCTTTTCATTGTGTTCCTAAGAAAGGAGGTATAACTGTTGTCCCTAATGATAAAAATGAACTTATTCCACAAACAATCGTAACTGGTTATAGGATGGTAATTGATTTCAGGAAATTAAATGAAGCTACTAGGAAAGATCATTACCCCTTGCCTTTTACTGATCAAATGTTAGAAAGATTATCTAAGCACACACATTTTTGTTTTCTTGATGGATACTTTGGTTTCTCTCAAATACCTGTGTCAAAAGAGGACCAAGAGAAATCTACCTTTACGTGCCCTTTTGGAACTTATGCTTATAGAAGTATGCCTTTTGGTTTATGCAGTGCAACTGCTACCTTTCAAAGATGTATGACTGCTATATTCTTGGATTTTTGTGAAAAGATTGCTGAGGTTTTCATGGATGATTTTTCCATTTATGAGACTTCTTTTGATGATTGCTTGAGCAACCTTAACCGAGTTTTGTAGAGATGTGACGAAACTAATCTTGTCTTGAATTGGGAGAAGTGCCACTTTATGGTAAATGAAGGTATAGTACTTGGGCATAAAATTTCTGAACGAGGCATTGAGATGGACAAAGCTAAAGTTGATGCAATAGAGAAAATTCCATGTCCAAAAGATATCAAAGGTATAAGAAGTTTCCTTGGTCATGCTGGTTTTTATAGGCGTTTCACTAAAGATTTGTCAAAGATTTCTAGGCCACGAACTAATCTTCTTCAAAAGGATATTCCCTTTGTTTTTTATGATGATTGTGTAGAAGCCTTTGAAATACTTAAGAAAGCATTGATTTCTGCACTTATTGTCCAACCACCTGATTGGAATTTACCATTTGAAATTATGTGTGATGCTAGTGATTATGCTGTTGGTGCTGTTCTAGGGCAATGAGTAGACAAGAAATTGATTGTTATTGGCCTACTCTTTTTAAAGATGCTCGTAAGTATGTCCTTTCTTGTGATGAATGTCAAAGAACTGGCAACATTGATAGACGTCAGGAAATGCCTATGAATTATTCACTTGATACTGAACCATTTGATGTTTGAGGCTTTGATTATATGGGACCTTTTCCTTCCTCTAATGGGTATACTCATATTCAAGTTGCCGTTGATTACGTTACTAAGTGGGTAGAAGCTATTCCAACTAGTAGTGCTGATCATAACACTTCTATTAAAATGCTTAAAGACATCATTTTCCCGAGGTTTGGAGTCCCTAGATATTTAATGACTGACGGTGGTTCACATTTTATTCATGGTGCTTTCCGTAAACTACTAGCTAAATATGATGTTAACCATAGAATTGCATCACCTTACCATCCTCAGTCTAGTGGCCTAGTTGAATTGAGCAATCGAGAAATAAAATTGATCTTGCAAAAGACTGTTAATAGATCTAGAAAGAATTGGTCTAAGAAACTAGATGATGCTCTGTGGGCTTATAGAACTGCTTATAAAAATCCCATGGGAATGTCTCCCTATGAAATGGTCTATGGAAAAGCATGTCATTTACCTCTTGAGTTAGAGCATAAAGCTTATTGGGCAATTAAAGAACTTAATTATGACTTTAAACTTGCAGGAGAAAAGAGGTTATTTGATATTAGCTCATTAGATGAATGGAGGACGCAAGCTTACGAAAATGCCAAGTTGTTTAAAAAAATTAAGAGATGGCATTACAAGAGAATCCAAAGATGGGAATTCCATGTAGGGGACCTAGTTCTTTTGTACAATTCTCGTTTCAGATTTTTTGCAGTCAAGCTCCTCTCCAAATGGGTAGGCCCGTATGTTGTTGAGGAGGTCTATCGCTCCAGTGCTATAAAGATTGATAACTTCGAAGGCAAAAATCTGAGAGTGGTAAATGGGCAAAGAATTAAGCATTATATCCGAGGTACGCCCATTAATATTGAAACTAATCTTATTGAAGTGATAACACCGGAGGAGCACATAAGAGAGATCTTCCGGAATACTCCAGAAACCTGAAAAAGGAGTAGGTACGTGATAGGGTAAGTAAACCGACTCCAAAAATTCCAAAAAATATGTTCTGTTGGTTTTGGTATTTTAGAAAAAAATCCAAAAATAAAAAGGAGTCAGGGGGACCCACGAGGGAGGCACAAGCCAACAGGGCGCGCCCACCCCCCTGGGCGCCCTGATGGCGTGTGGGGCCCTCATGTGCCTCCCGGACTCCGTTTTCTTCCCGAACACGTATTCTGACCTAGAAAAAAATCATTATATATACCCCCGTATGTTTTGACCACCGCATCGCAAGTTTCTCCTCTGTTCTTGTTTCGGTCTGTTTTTCTGACAGATCTAGATCGCCGTGACGTCATTAAACTCCTCCAAGGACACGTTCTTCGAGAAGGTCATCAACCCCTACCTGCCGGAGGTGATGAAGCACCCTCAATCCATTGATATGGGTGAGGGGGTTCTCCACATCCGGCATGTTCAAGGCCCCAAGAAGGAGGGGAGCGAGAAGGCCATGCTTTCAGCAGTGGAGCAGGAGATCTTCAAGTGCCAAGGGATGGTTGAACATGGTCTGAGTGCTAATCACTCTATGATCACGGACTTCATTCGAGAAAACAAGATGGACACAAGGAATGTGGGAGAGTCTCTCTTCAAGCTTCAAGAGTGGACCGAGCATCTCCAAGCTCAAATCTATGACCTGCAAAACCAAAATTGTGAGTATGAATCCAGGTTTAAAAGGATGAGCATCGCTGCCGATTTCAGGATTCTGGAGACAAGATCTTCCTTTTATGATGGAGTGCCCATTCCATGGAAGATGGAGGACAAGCCTACTACATCATCACCACCATCACCCAAGAGGGACGCTTGAGTACATGGGTATGGGCACCACCCTTAGCTTGTTCCAAGCTTGGGGGAGGCGCCTCAGTATCGTATCACTACCACTTTTTTACCATTACCATCTATCTTAGTTTGTTCCTTAGCTTTTTCGTGATTTTAGAGAAATAAAATTTCAGATTTTCTTTGCTTAGATTTTTTGCTTTGAGATCTATCTACCCTTGTAATCGACTGTGAGAGTTATATAGTAAAGATTTGTTGAGTTTTCTGTGCTTTACCTTCATGCACCTATCATCATAGCATGGCAATAAAAGAAATAGAAAAGATCATATGCTTATCTCATGAGGAGTAATGACTTCACATGGAAAAAGGTATAAGTGATAAAAGATGTTGAGAACTAACA
This sequence comes from Elymus sibiricus, assembly GCA_039707655.1. Classification (NCBI taxonomy): domain Eukaryota; kingdom Viridiplantae; phylum Streptophyta; class Magnoliopsida; order Poales; family Poaceae; genus Elymus; species Elymus sibiricus. The sequence continues at coordinate 306,436,066 of CM077671.1, forward strand.
AACGTAGCGTCAGTAACTGATATAATCTATGCAAGATTATGATAGAGAAGAGTAGATTCACATATAAATATACCATCTTGTACACCGTTTATGATTGTGAGCCCCCATCAAATATTATATAATGATCGAGTGTTGATGTTGGACATGGAAGACAACATAATGATCATGATTGTTTACATTTGCATAGAAGTTATATTGTCATGGATCCTTTAACATGCGGTGCTTGCTTTAGATCTTTTGCTAGCTAAAAAAATTCCGCACCAAGTAGAGATACTACTTGTGCATCAAATAATCCTTTGAACCCAGTTTCTTTCATGAGAGTCCACCATACCTACCTATGGATTGAATAAGATCCTTCAAGTAAGTTGTCATCGGTGCACAAAGCAATAAAAATTGCTTCTAAATATGTATGATCTTTTATTGCAAGGGAAAATAAACTTTGTACGATCTTGTGATAGCAAAGAAATAAAAGCGATAGAGTGCGTAATAAAGTTCACTATCATAAGGGGCAATATAAAGTGACGTTCCTTTGCATTAAGAGTTTGCACATCCAAACAAACATAAGCACATGACAACCTCTGCTTCCCTCTGCGAAGGGCCTATCTTTTACCTTCTTATAGCATTTATTTTCATGCAAGAGTCAATAATATTTACCCTTGTTCCTACCTATTAACTCTTTAGTCGGCAAGCATCATGTGTTGAGGAAATATCTAGACAAGTATATCCAGTTGAATGTAGATGATCATGACTCATTATTGTTGACATTATCCATGAGGTAAATGATTTGGGTGGCAAACAAGATAAAGCCCCCATCTTCCTATGTGTCTGACGGAAACTTTAGCTCCAAAAATATGCAATGAGTGTCAACAATCATAGAAGGCTAAATGATAGTTGACTATGTGAACTTGTTAGAAATAAAAGCTCTTACATAGACTCTTCTCTTGAATATGATGAATTATGATTATCTCAATAACTAATGGCACCGTTTGTTGGTTATCAATAGAGTTTATGCTTCATACTACCTCAGTTGTGAATAGATCATTACTTGTTTATGAGAAGCCATATGATGGAAAACTTGCTGCTATGATAATATTCATGATGCTCTCATGTCTGTATTTTGCTTTTATCGACTTCTCTCTCTCAAATCATGTGGTCATTATTTTCGAGCTCGGCTTTCACTTGAGGACAAGTGAGGTCTAAGCTTGGGGAAGTTGATACGTCCAATTTGCATCATGATTTCTTATTGATATTTATGTTATTCTTGTCCATTATTACTTATTATCATAAAATTCTTATGCCTTTTCTCTTTGAATATGCAAGGTACATCACAAACAGGGAAATATCTGGAAACCAGAATTCTGGACCGGGAAACCAAGAAAAAGGCAGAAAAATCACCAGACCCCAAATGACCTGAAACTTCACGGAGAATTTTTATGGAATATTTAAGAATTATTAGACCAAAAATATACCAGAGGGGGGCCACCTGCTGGCCACAAGCTGACAGGGCGCGCCCTGATGGCTTGTGGGGCCCCAGCAGGCCTCCCTACCCCCTCTTCTCCTATATTGTGTGTTTTACCCTAGAAAAAATCATAAGCAACCTTTCGGGACGAAGCGCCGCTGTCTCAAGACGGAAACCTGGGCAGAGGCCCTTTGGCACTCCGGCAGGCTGATCCTGTTGGGGAAACTTCTCTCTGGGAGGGGGAGATCAAAGCCATCGTCATCACGAACGCTCCCCCCCTCGTGGGAGGACCAATCATCATCAACATCTTCACCAGCAACATCTCATCTCCAACCCTAGTTCATCTCTTGTATTCAATCTTTGTCCCAAAACCTCATATTGGTACCTGTGGGTTACTAGTAGTGTTGATTACATCGTGTAGTTGATGCTTGTTGTATTACTTGGTGAAAGATATTATGTTCAGATTTTTAATCTCCATCATTAGACCTCTGATCTTGAACATGTTTATGAGGTGTGAGTAGTTACTATTGTTCCTGAGGACATGGGAGAAGTTATATTATAAGTAATCATGTGAAGATGGTATTCGTTCGATATTTTCATGATATGTATGTTCTTACTTCTCTTAGTGGTGTCATGTGAACGTCGACTACATGACACTTCACCATGCTATGGGCCTAAGGGAAGTCATTGTGGAGTAACAAGTAGATGATGGGTTGCTAGAGTGACAGAAGCTTAAACCCCAGTTTATGTGCTGCTTCATAAGGGGCTGATTTGGATCCACACGTTTCATGCTATGGTTAGATTTATCTTAATTCTTCTTTCATAGTTGCGGATGCTTGCGAGAGGGGGTAATCATAAGTGGGTTGTTTGTTCAAGTAAGAACAACACCTTAGCACCGGTCCACCCACATATCAAAATTTTCAAAGTAGCGAACGCGAATCAACTAAACATGATGAACATGACTAGACATAAATTCCCATGTGTCCTTGGGAGTGCTTGCTTAATATAGGAGTACTTTCAGGTATGTCCTTTGCTATAGAAAGGATTGAGCTACCTTGCTGTACCTTTGATATTATTATTACTTGTCACTTGTTACAAATTATCTTGCCGCAAAACTATCTATCATTGTTACTCACAGCACTTGCAGAGAATACCTTGCTGAAAACTGCTTATCATTTCCTTCTGCTCCTCGTTGGGTTCAACACTCTTACCTATCGAAAGGACTACGATTGATCCCCTATACTTGTGGGTCATCATTGGGCCACCCCGGTGATCTTGATTTTGTCCCTGTAAATCTTGTGATAGTTGAATAAAGCTTTGCTGGTTTGTCTCAAAAAAGGAAGGTCCCAGAATGCTTGTGGTGCAATTATTCAGGAGATAAAGATGCATATAGTTGCTTTTATTTCATGTAATATATTTCATGAGTTTAGGAGCTCCAACTTTAAAGCTCACAATTTAGCGAAGTTTGCTTTATCTTTTGGGGCTGGCCGCCATGTTTGGTTAGGTCAGCCCGATGGAATTATTTTCGTCCCCTAGTTTTATTATGCACTAGGGTAGATACTTGTGTTTGCATCATGTTTAAATTTTATTTGAAATTTGAAATTGGGATGACCAAACCTTAGCACTTTGAATTTCAAATTCAATGAATCCAAAATGGCCTTCAGAAAAGTTCGTGATTTTTGAAAAAGGTGCAAACCTCTGCCAAAATTCTGTGTCTGGTACTGCTTTAGTTATATAAGGGAATTGATTGTGGAAGGAAACGTAAGACTCTTTTTACTGCTTTTCTTGAGTCATTCTAATTCCCAGTCACCCTCTTCTTCTCTACAGGGTTTAAGAACTAGGATTCCCATATGTCTATGAGGATGACGCGTTACTATGCCGGAGACTTATAGGAAAGTTGTCGTTTTCTTCGATCGGTGTTTTCATAGAATTCAGTTATTGTGTTGTCAGTTGTATTGCAGGTTGTATCATATTTCATGCCCGTACAACCGTTTTGCTACCTGAATTATCCAAGGTTTCTGAATAATCTGATGCACCTGCAAATCCTTTCATGCTGGTTCAGTGTCTTTGGCCAGACTAGACACACTAGTTATTGTGTTGAGGTATTCTATTACCTGAAAATATTTGTTGAAGTTAATAGGAAACCATGTCATCTTAAGTGAACCACCCACCGATTCAGCCTATGTGGTGTATCCCTAGTGTGATAATTTTGGCCATCATTATCAAAAGCATCCCATGATGTTATTTAGTTAATAGGTATTCTATGTATGGGTTCTTGAACCCATGAATCACCCCGTTCACTCCTGTTGATAGTGTTTGTTCGTTCCTTTAGGATGATTATCAACCTTGCTCTAGTCTTCGAGGTCCGTGGTATATCATTCTTCCAATACCATGAACCATTATGGCAGAAGTTCTTCCTGTACCAAAAGATCACAGTAAAAGTGCTCTTGATGAGTTATCCATTCTACATTGTGAATCTGCTAATTCTTCCTCTTCTGCATGGATCATCTGGAAGAAATGTTTTGAACTTTTTGTTCGACATGTTAATCTATGCATCCACAACTCAGAAAAATCATACGTTCCATTGAGTTGTCCCTCATGTCTTAATGATGGGACTTAAGTGTCTTGACATGTTTGGTCAAGATAGTGATGAGAGACCGTGCTGGAGAACATGGTGGGTTGTTTTGTGATACGGCTCATAGGAACTGGGTTTCGTGCTTACCAGAGCCTACCTCGCGGTTACACGGACATGTGTGTGTCAGGTGTGCGGGCAGGTGGCGCATGGGACATGTGTCTGGGTGGCACACGACATGGCACTATGTTAGGGCTGGACTCGGATACGTGTTCCAAGAGGGAACATTGCTGATGGGACGAGGACGTTGGTTCCTTTGAGTCAGGGTAAAAGATCTATTTGAATAGCCACGTCCGCGGATATGGAGGACTTGGAAACTTATATGGTTCATAGACAATTTGAAATGGATACTTTAAAATGCGCAATATAAGTGTGAGTGCTATGGATGGCCTTCTCATAGGGAGACGAGAGGGGATTCATAGTGGTGTATTTATGTGGTGAATATGTGGACTCGTGTGCGCTCTCTCACCTCAAGGATAACACTTGTAGTCATAGTACAGGTTAGCCAAGAGTCAAAGCTAGCATTCTGCAATAAATCCCACAACCCCCTTTAATGATGCTGATGCATATATAGATAGTTCTGATGTAAGTCTTGTTGAGTACCTTTTTACTCGTGGTTGCTTAATTTATGTTTTTGCAGAGGAGACGTTAGTCTCACTAGTGGTTCCAACGACGAGTTCGATGTTGATCGAGTATCTTGGGAATCCCAGACAGAGGCCTCGATCCTATGGAGGGTCTTGTAGATAGATTGGCCTTCTAGCCTTCTTTCTTTTCACTTATCTGTACTCAGACATGTTTATGCTTCCATTGCTTGCATGACATTGTATGATGGGTCATGTGACCCATGTTTGTAATATTATACTATGTTGTCTCCTTCAAGCCTTATCTATACTTGAGTTATGTTGTGATGTCATGTTGTACCAACACATACTTGCATGTTATGCGTACGTGTGATGTGTATTGCTATGTGTGGGGTTCGACACCTAGTTATATGCCTATGGTAGCCTTCCTTCCAGGGAAATGCCTCTTTGTGCTTCCACTGAGCCTTGGTAGTTTGCTACTGCTCCGGACACATTGATTGACCGACATGTATCCTTCTTTGCTCCCATGTCTGTCCCTACGAGGAAATCACTCGCGATGTTTACCAGAGTCCTTGGAGCTTGCTCTAACACGGTTAGACAAGCTGTTGACCAACACGTGCATTGTTAGGTTACCTATGTCTGTCTCTGTATGTTTGTGCCACTTTGGTTTATAACTAATCATGTCGATCCGGGTTCTACTATGACGGTTGAATATTGCCTCAAAAATAAAACTAGCAACTAATTTTTTTTCTAAAAAAAATATATAAACTGATTTAAATCTCTAGTCGATTTGCATGGCTTCGGATTGTGAAGAAGTGGTGGCAAAATTTGGAAACCGGAGCTCCATGCTGGTATTCTATGATCTCGCGGGAGTTCAACGAGCAGTGCAGCTCATTTCGACCCATCCTCTATAACACTATGCTTCCTAGATTTAAAGAGCCCACATTCAATTGAGGTCTTCAATTAGAATTGGGTCATCCAATTTTTACCCGCTCAACAATTTCCCATAACTCTCTCATTCAATTGTTTTATACTATATACTATACTTTCTTATTGTTAAGGCCTCACAATTAAATTGAGGCATTCAATTTAGAATTATAATTGGGTCGCCCGATTTTGACTTGGTCAGCAATTTCTCAAAGCTCTCTCTTTCAATTCTTTTATACTATACATTATGCTTTCTATTTTTTAAGGCCTCACAATTAATTGAGGTATCCAATTTAGAGTTGGGTCACCCAATTTTGACCAGGTTGACAATTTCTTAAGCTTACCCATTCGATTCTTTTAAATAACTATGTTCCCTAATTTTGAAGCTTTTTCATTCAACTGTGGTATTCAATTTTGAATTTAGTTTACGTTTTTTTTACCAGGCCAATGATTTTTCAAATCAATCAGTAGCAACCAACCTATAAAAACATATCAATCCCGTGCATCCTTTCACCACCTAGAAAAAGTAAGTGTCGCCATGTGATACTGTAGCGTCAATATAGTACATGCAGGCACCGATACAGAAATTTCACTGTTGCAGACGCGTCCTATACAAACGGTTTAAACCCCCTTTCCGCGATGTAGTTTTAAACCGTCACCTTGCATGTGTGTACGATAGGGGAGCCTATCGCACACGACACAGATAAATTATCGGCGATAGGTCCTTCGGTCACACACGCTGAGCAAAAAGAGCGCGTGTGCGATGGTGAGCCACTGCAAACAATTATATCGGACAAATCGTGTGAGATTTTATTAGCATCACGCACGGTGCCTAGAATAAACTGTATGGCATAGGGTGTACAACACGCACATTTGTCTTGTGGAAACGTTTGTGCAAGGTAGCCTAACGCAAACATTTGTTGGGCGTAAGTCGTGTGTGATTGTTCATTGGTCCAACACGCGTACTTTCTAGAAACCGTATGGGTTGTATTAGGTCATCGCCCACGGTTCTGTCTAAGAAACCGTATGCAATAGAAAACCACGATAAGTAGGCTAATTGGCCTATTATTGATGCTCCATTTAGTAATCAAGTTGAAATTTCAAATCAAACGCATCATATATTTCATATTCGTATTACGGCAACCAGGATTTCACAACTAAATTACATCAGAGTACAACATCAGATAGCTTCAGCAATCAGGTACATCATATAGGCATATAGCTAGCTACACCATTACTCAACATCACCAAGTTTCACATGCAACATCTAAAACCTTTGGAAAGTAGCATCATATTCAGTAAATAGACAGATGAATCTCATCTGGAAAACTGCAGAATCTGAAGGCGAATATCGAGCCTTCAGTGATGTTGAATGTCCTTGCAACTTTAGGTCAGTGGATGTGGATGATTGCTGATACGTGCATTTTGCATCATGATTTCTTACCACTATCTACCTTATTTTTGTCCATTATTCCACATTATCATACAATTCTTATGCTTATTCTCTTTGAATATGCAAGGTACATCACAAGGAGGGAAATATCTGGAAACTGGAATTCTAGACTGGAAAACCGAGAAAAAGGCAGAAAAATCACCAGTCTCAGAATGACCTGAAAATTTACGAAGAATATTTTTGGAATATTTAAGAATTTCTGGAGCAAAAATATACCGGAGAGGGGCTGCCAGCAGGCCACAAGCCAACAGGCCGCGCCCCCTAGGGGCGCGGCTAGATGGCTTGTGGGCCCCCTGTTGGTCCTCTGATGCCCCTCTTCCTATATGATGTGTTTTACCCTAGAAAAAATCATAAGCAACCTTTCGGGATGAAGCGCCGCCGTCTCGAGGCAGAAACCTGGGTAGAGGCCCTTTTGCACTCCGGCAGTCAGATTCTGCCGGGGACATCCCTCTCCGGGAGGGGGAGATCGAAGCCATCATCATCACCAACGCTTCCTCCTTCGTGGGAGGACCAATCTTCATCAACCTCTTCACTAACACCATCTCATCTCCAACCCTAGTTTATCTCTTGTATTCAATCTTTGTCCCAAAACCTCAGATTGGTACGTGTGGGTTACTAGTTGTATTGATTACATCTCGTAGTTGATGCTTGTTGGATTACTTGGTGGAAGAGATTATGTTCAGATCCTTAATTATCATTATTACTCCTCTGATCTTGAACATGTTGATGATGTGTGAGTAGTACTATTGTTCCTGAGGACATGGGATAAGTGTTGTTATAAGTAATCTTGTGAAGTTGGTATGCGTTTGATATTTTGATGATATATATGTTGTTACTTCTCTTAGTGGTGTCATGTGAACGTCGACTACATGACACTTCACCATGTTATGGGCCTAAGGGAAGTCATTGTGGAGTAACAAGTAGATGATGGGTTGCGAGAGTGACAGAAGCTTAAACCCCAGTTTATGCGTTGCTTCATAAGGGGTTAATTTGGACCCACATGTTTCATGCTATGGTTAGATTTATCTTAATTCTTCTTTCGTAGTTGCGGATGCTTGCGAGAGGGGTTAATCATAAGTAGGTTGTTAGTTCAAGTAAGAACAGCACCTTAGCACCGGTCCAACCACATATAGAATTATCAAAGTAGCGAACGTGAATCAACTCAACATGATGAACATGACTACACAGAAATTCCCATGTGTCCTCGGGAGCACTTGCTTAATATAAGAGTACTTTCAGGCCTGCCCTTTGCTACAAAAAGTATTGGGCTACCTTGCTGCACCATTGTTACTATTGTTACTTGTCACTTCTTACGAATTATCTTGCTACAAAACTATCTACCACTGTTACTCACAGCACTTGCAGAGAATACCTTGCTGAAAACTGCTTATCATTTCCTTCCGCTCCTCGTTGGGTTCGACACTCTTACTTATCGAAAGGACTACGATTGATCCCCTATACTTGTGGTTGATCAAGACTCTTTTCTGGCGCCGTTGCCGGGGAGTGAAGCGCCTCTGGTAAGTGGAAATTTGTAAGGAAACATTTTCTATACGTGCTGAAATTTACTGTTGCTTGTCACTATGAGCAGTCACCCTTTGAGTGGCTTGTTCGGGGCATCTTCGCCCCGAATAGAAGATGAGGAAATTGTTCCTCCACCTACTGCACCTACTGAAAATATTTATTATGAGATTCCTTCGGGTATGCTTGAAAAACTATTGTCTGATCCTTATGATGGTACGACTCATCCTGATTTCCATTTGATATTCGTCGATGAGGTTTGTGGATTATTTCAGCTTGCAGGTTTTTCTAGGGACGAAGTTAAGACGAAAGTTTTCCCTTTATCTTTGGAAGGAAAAGCATTAATGTGGTATAGGCTATTGGATAATATTGAATCATGGGATTGGAATCGCTTGAAGCTAGAATTTCATCAGAAGTTTTACCCAATGCATCAAGTTCACCGTGATCGGAATTATATATATAACATTTGGCCTCGCAAGGGAGAAAGCATCGCTCAAGCTTGGGGGAGGCTTAAATCTATGATGCACACTTTCCCCAACCATGAGCTTCCAAGAGAAATGATTATACAAAAATTTTATAATCGGCTTTCTCATGATGATAAAAAAATATTGGATTCTTCTTCCTCGGGCTCATATATGAATGAAACTATTGAATTCAAATGAGATCTTTTGGAAAGAATTAAATGCAACTCTGAAGATTGGGAGCTCGACAAAGGTAATGAGTCAGGTATAAAACTTAATTTTGATTGTGTTAAATCTTTTATGGAAACCAAGACCTTTCATGAGTTTAGCAACAAATTTGGTATTGACTCTGAAATAGTAGCTACTTTCTGTGAATCATTTGCTACTCATGTTGATCTTCCCAAAGAAAAGTGGTTTGAATATCATCCTCCCATCGAACCACCATTAGAGGAACCAATTAAAATTGAGAAAGAAGAGATAATTGTTAGTCATGCTGATCCTGTTGTTCCCACTTCTTACATTGAGAAACCTCATTTTCCTGTTAGAATTCAGGAACATGCTAAAGCTACAACTGTGGTCAATAAAAGGCATGTTAGGACATCTACACCTCCTGAACAAATAAATGTTGAACCTAAAGTTGCTATGATTAAGGACCTCTTAGTTGATAATATTGATGGTCAGGTTATCTACCTGTGTGATGAAGCAACTATAATTGCAAAACCTGTTAGAAACGAGCGAGATGAGCTCGATAAGAATAAACTAGTCGTAGGCATGACTGTTGTCTTAGTTAAAATTGGAGATCATTGTTATCATGACTTGTGTGACTTAGGTGCTAGTCTCAATGCTATACCGTTCACCTTATATCAAGAAATTATGAATGACATAGCACCCTCTACTATTGAAGATATTGATGTTACTATTAAACTTGCAAACCGAGACACTATTTCGCCACTTGGGATTGTTAGAGATGTTAAAGTTTTATGTGGAAAGGTCAAGTACCCCGCTGATTTCTTAGTTCTTGGTTCAAAACAAGATAATTGTTGTCACATTATATTCGGTAGGCCTTTCTTGAACACTATTAATGCTAAATCAATTGTGCTACTGAAAAGTTTAAAGTAAGATTTGGTGATGTGTCTTATGAATTTAATTTGTCGAAGTTTACTAATCAAACGCATGAGAAGGAATTACCTAGTAAAGAAGAAATGATTGGTCTTGCTTTTATTGTCGTACCTCCTACTGATCCTCTAGAACAATATTTGTTAGACCATGAGAATGATATGCAAATTATTGAAAGGAATGAAATAGATAAGATTCTTCTCGAACAAACACCTATTCTCAAACACAACTTACCAGTTATATTTTAGGGGATCCTCCTCCACCTAAAGGAGATCCCGTGTTTGAATTAAAGACTTTACCAGATACTTTGAAATATGCTTATTGTTGGGCGATATTTTGTCACGATTATACAAGTTTACAAATTTCAAATCACAGTTGTAGGTCTGTGAAAATACAGGGTTCTTATTTACAAAGTAAAAAAAAGAATTACGAGGATGTACAATTGTGACACATGGGCACATGTACGTGGACAGTTTAGATTTTTTAAATGAATTAATATATGGCGACTTGTTTCAAGAAAATTAGTCATTAGTGGGACCTATAATGGGCAGGCATGTGAAACACACATGAGTTCATCGATTGGCCTGGACTATTTTGGTTGTTCACTAGCACGTACATGTACATGACTTGGGTGCACACATGCATGTCTGTAACCTACTTCTGGCTGGGCTGGTTAAAAATTTCGTAGTCTATCAGTTAGTCGGATAAGTATCCAAGCAGCACGTGACCTTGCCGTTTGCCATCTGATTTGAACGCTTGGAGTTTGTTAGGTGGATAAGTATGCATGCATGATATTCAGGAGTAAGACCGAATATTAACTGGAAATGTGGAATGCCGTTGGTCAGCTACGGCGGAGTCTACTCCAGAAGATATCCTTTAGTCCTGTGATATAAAATGTTTTGGATTGGTTCCGAACGAGGAGGGTGGGGCGTTTCGGCCGCCAAGCGCAACGGTGCAGTTCCCTTGTGATCAACCATCCGCTCCACACACACAGACGCACACCCATACTCATTCACTTTCACGGCTCAATTCATGCCTATCTCTAGTCGCTCCTTTCAATCTTCACCCGATGGTTTCCTTCAAGGCTCCGGTCCATGGCGTTAATTGGTGAGTTAGTGGCATGAAGGTAACATGCGGCTATTTCATGTTTTCTTTTTTATTCTTCGGCCTGCAGGTTCGTGGCGTCTATTGGCTCAACCCGGCGATTGAATAGTCGCTGCGAGCATTTCACCGTCTGATCTACAAAGAGATCTATGACATCGCGCGACTCTACCTAGCACCCAATCGCTGCCACGGATGCGTCACGACCCGGAAAAAAAAGAGATTTACATCATCTGCGGCTCTACATGGCGATCTAATCGTCGCCGCGGATGTCTCACGACCCAATATAAAAAAACGATATATGACATCTCGTGGCTCAGCATGACGATCTAATCGTCACCGCGGATGTGTAACGACTTGATATAAAAAAAGATCTATGGCATCTCGCGGCTCTACCTGGCGCCCAATCGCCGCCGCGGATGTGTCACGACCCGATAAAAAAAAGAGATTTACAGCATCTGCGGCTCTACATGGCGATCTAGTCGTCGCCACGGATGTGTGTTGCTTCATTATGGAAAAAGAGAGTGATGACATCTTGCGGCTCAACATGGCAGTTTAATCGTCGCCGCGGATGCGTGTTGATCCGATATGAGTAAGAGATTATGACAACTTGCGGCTCTACCTGACGCTTCAATCGTCGCTGCCGATATATCACGATCTAATATGAAAATAAAGTGTTACGGTATATCACAGTTCTACGTAGAAACCGAAACATCATTGCGGATGTTTGACGGTTCGTGGATGTTGTTCTTCGAGGACGTCATGATGGCAAAATAATGTGGCTCTTCATGATCTACAAACTGCATGCATAATTTTGTAAACATCCATCAGCTCTTTCGGACATTGTGCAAGCGTGAGGCTCCAAATTGTTTATGAACGCCGAAAACAAGCTTCATATGAGTTAAGCACGTATAAATAAGAACATAGCCATATATGTTGGAGTAAAGAAAGGAAGTTGTCCTCAACGATTCAGAGGCATGACACAAATTTAATATGCAGTTCATCATTTAGTTGCAATCAGACGACTTACACCCATCCGCAACCGGCGAGGTATAAATCTACATCATGACCGACAATGCTTGACACACATGGTTCATGAGCGATGAGACCGACAACTACTTTCAGACTTCATATCAAAATTGGTGATTGAGGACTCGTGGAGAGGTGAAGCTGAATATTCCGGGATTGGTGGAATACGACCCGCCTACTTTGTTAGCAAGGCAATGATCGTCTGGAGTATTTCGTAAAGGCTTGTCCTCAGTGCATATTTTTGTTGTAAACTCCCTCACATGTAAACATTTCACATAGTGGATTTGGCCTCCGTGCCACCGTGGTTTTTTCCCGACTTGGGTTTCCACGATTAAAATATGTGTCTCCTGCGTGTGCTTGATTGAGTTATTTTATTTACGTGCGTACCTTTACAAGGGCATGATCTAGAGATTTAATTAGGTAAAGATGATCATTTGAAGCAACTTAATCGGAGGTACTCTGCAAGAACATCTCTACAGAGATGTAATTAACTAGAATTCTTTCGAGGTTCTAGGAATTAGGAATCCTTTGCAATCATCTCCGTCAGATGCATATGCATTTTCATGCGCATACAAAAAGGATACATGATAAATGGGAATCTACAAATTGTTGATGATCGATAAAACAAGTTTCCCGTTTCATGTGTTTGCAACCTTTTTTTTATTTGTATACAGTTGTATACTGGCACGCCCGCACCTAAAATGCCAACGCGGATAAATTTAACATTTATCTCGGGTAAAACACTTATGTTGTTGAAAAGAAGATATATCATGTTATCATCAGTGCTAACCTTTCAGAGCATGAAGAAAGAAGATTACTTAAAACCCTGAGGAAGCACAAGGCTGCTATTGGATATACTCTCGATGATCTAAAGGGCATAAGCCCCACTCTATGCCAGCACAAGATTAATATGGAACCAGATGCTAAACCTGTTGTTGATCATCAACGCCGCTTAAATCCTAAGATGAAGGAAGTGGTAAGAACTGAAATACTAAAGCTTCTGAAGGCAGGTATAATCTATCCTATTGCTGATAGTAGGTGGGTAAGTCCTGTTCATTGTGTTCCTAAGAAAGGAGGTATTACTGTTGTCCCTAATGATAATAATGAGCTTATTCCACAAAGAATTGTAACTGGTTATAGGATGGTAATTGATTTTAGAAAATTAAATAAATCTACTAAGAAAGATCATTACCCTTTGACTTTTATTGATCAAATGTTAGAAAAATTATCCAAGCACACCCACTTTTGTTTTCTTGATGGATATTCTGGATTTTCTCAAATACCCGTGTCAAAAGAAGATCAAGTGAAAACTACCTTTACATGTCATTTTGGAACTTATGCTTATAGACGTATGCCTTTTGGTTTATACAATGCACCTACTACATTTCAAAGATGTATGGCTTCTATATTCTCTGACTTTTGTGAAAAGATTGTTGAGGTTTTTATGGATGATTTTTTTTGTCTATGGGAAATGATTGCTTGAGCAACCTTGATCGAGTTTTGCAGAGCTATGAAGAAACTAGTCTTGTCTTGAATTGGGAGAAGTGCCACTTTATGGTTAATGAAGGCATAGTACTTGGGCATAAAATTTCTGAACGAGGCATTGAGGTAGACAAGGCTAAAGTTGATGCGATAGAGAAAATGCCATGCCCGAGAGATATCAAAGGTATAAGAAGTTTCCTTGGTCATGCTGGTTTTATAGGTGTTTCATTAAAGATTTCTCTAAGATTTCTAGGCCGTTAACTAATCTTCTTCAAAAAGATGTTCCTTTTGTTTTTGATGATGATTGTGTACAAGCTTTTGAAATACTTAAGAATGCTTTAATTTCTGCACCTATTGTTCAACCACCTGATTGGAACCTACCATTTGAAATTATGTGTAATGCTAGTGATTATGCTGTTGGCGTTGTTCTAGGGCAGAGAGTAGACAAGAAGTTAAATGTTATCCATTATGCTAGTAAAACTCTAGATTCTGCTCAAAGGAATTATGCTACCACTGAAAAGGAATTTTTAGCAGTTGTTTTTGCTTGTGATAAGTTTAGACCCTACATTGTCGATTCCAAAGTAACTATTCACACCGATCATGCTGCTATTAAATACCTTATGGAAAAGAAAGATACTAAACCTAGGCTTATTAGGTGGGTACTTTAACTTCAAGAGTTTGACTTGCATATCATTGATAGAAAAGGAGCTGAAAATCCCGTAGCAGATAACTTGTCTAGGATGGAAAATGTTGTTGATGACCCACTTCCTATCGATGATAGCTTTCCTGATGAACAACTTGCTGCTATAAATACTTCACGTAGTGCTCCTTGTTATGCTGATTATGCTAATTATATTGCTGCTAAATACATTCCACCTAGTTTCACATATCAACAAAAGAAAAAATTCTTTTATGACCTACGACATTACTTTTGGAATGACCCACATCTTTACAAAGAGGAAGTAGACGGTATTATTAGACGATGTGTACCTAAGCATGAATAGGAACAGATTCTTCGGAAGTGTCATTCCGAACTTTATGGAGGACACCATGCCGGTGACCGAACTGCACACAAGGTATTACAATCTGGTTTCTATTGGCCTACTCTTTTCAAAGATGCTCGTAAGTATGTCCTTTCATGCAATGATTGCCAGAGAGTTGGCAACATCGGTAAGCGTTAGGAAATGCCTATGAATTATTCACTTGCTATTGAACCATTTGATGTCTAGGGCTTTGACTTTATGGGACCTTTTCCTTCCTCAAATGGGTATACTCATATTCTAGTTGTTGTTGATTACGTTACTAAATGGGTAGAAGCTATTCCAACTAGTAGTGCTGATCATAACACCTCTATTAAAATGCTTAAATATATTATTTTCCCGAGGTTTGGAGTTCCTGGATATTTAATGACTGATGGTGGTTCACATTTTATTCATGGTGCTTTCCATAAACTTCTAGCTAAATATGATGTTAACCATAGGATTGCATCACCTTATCAAGCCCAGTCTAGTGGTCAAGTTGAATTGAGTAATCGAGAAATAAAATTAATATTGCAAAAGACTGTTAATAGATCTAGGAAGAATTGGTCTAAGAAACTAGATGATGCACTTTGGGCTTATAGAACTGCTTATAAGAATCCTATGGGTATGTCTCCGTACAAAATGGTCTATTGGAAGGCTTGTCATTTACCTCTTGAGTTAGAACACAAAGCTTATTGGGCAATTAAAGAACTTAACTATGATTTTAAACTTGCCGGTGAGAAGAGGTTATTTGACATTAGCTCACTTGATGAATGGAGAACACAAGCCTATGAAAATGCTAAGTTATTTAAAGAAAAGGTTAAAAGATGGCATGAAAAATGATTCAAAAATAAGAATTCAATGTAGGAGACTTAGTACTTTTATACAATTCTCGTTTCAGATTTTTTGCAGGAAAACTCCTCTCCAAATGGGAAGGCCCATATGTTGTTGAGGAGGTTTATCGCTCCGGTGCTATAAAACTCAACAACTTCGAAGGCAAGAACCCGAGAGTGGTGAATGGGCAAAGAATTAAGCATTATATTTCAGGTGCACCCATTAATGAAGAAACAAATGTCATCTAAGTCATCACACCGGAAGAACACATCAAGGAAGTCTTCCGGAACACTCCAGAAACCTGAAAAAGGGGTAGGTATGTGGTATGGTAAGTAAACCGACTCCAAAAATTCCATAAAAATAATTTCTGTCCTTTTTGGTATTTTAGAAAAAATACAAAAATAAAACGGAGTCGGAAGGACCCACGAGGGAGGCTGACACGTCTCCAACGTATCGATAATTTATGAAGTATTCATGCCATATTCACCTATGTTTACAATACTTTTATATGGTTTTGATGCACTTTACATGATTTATTTAGAACTAACCCGGATTGACGCTGTTTTCAGCAGAACTACCGTGGTGTTGTTTTTTTGTGCAGTAATAAAAGTTCTCCAAATGCAACAAAAAAAATTGACGATTTTTTTAGAACAAAAGAGGCACTAGAAGCTTCATGGGAGGGCCAGAAGAGCCACGAGGTGGCCACAACCCACCAGGGCGCGCCAGCCCCCTCTGGCGCGCCCTGGTGTCTTGTGGGCCCCTCGTGGCCCATCTTCGCGTGAATTTGGTGCCCAAAAATCCTATATATTCAGAAACCCCCAGAGATAACCCTAGATTAGAAGTTCCGCCGCCGCAAGCCTCTGTAGCCACGAAAAACCAATCTAGACCCCGTTCCGGCACCCTGCCAAAGGGGAAAATCATCACCGGAGGACATCTTCATCATCCCTATGGTCTCCATGATGAGGAGGGAGTAGTCCACCCTCAGGGCTGAGGGTTTGTACCAGTAGCTATGTGTTTAATCTCTCTCTCTCGTGTTCTTGATTTGGCACGATCTTGATGTATCACGGGCTTTGTTAATATAGTTGGATCATATGGTGTTTTCCCCTCTCTATCTTGTTGTGATGAATTGAGTTTTCCCTTTGAGATTTCGTTATTACCGGATTTAATACTTTTATGGATTTGAGAGCACTTGATCTATGTCTTGGCACTCAACTCGCGGATTCCCGAGGTGACATTGGGGTAATCTATGCATAGGGGTTGATGCACGCTTTCGTCCTACTTTCTCCGGTAGAAATCTTGGGGCTCGCTTTGAAGTTCTTTGTGTTGGATTGAGTATTATGAATCTGAAATTATTTGATGCGTATCGTATAATTAACTCATGGATACTTGTGGTGAAATTAGAGTATCTAGGTGACATTAGAGTTGGTTGATGCGTATCAAATGGTGTTATTTTAGTACGATCTCTTAGATAGATCGATCGGAAAGGATAACTTGGTGTTATTTTAGTACGAACTCTTGGATAGATCGATCGGAAAGGTGTGAGAGCCTGGCTTAATAGGAATGATAGACTACTCATATCAACAAAGAATTCCTTCTTTTCCGGGAGCCCATTCGAAAAGAACTCCAAAGTTAAGCGGGCTTGGCTTGGAGCAATTCTAGGATGGGTGACCGACCGGGAAGTTGGTCCCGGGTGCGCACGAGTGAGGACAAAGTGCACAGGAAAGACTGGTGTTGGTCTGTGGGGCCAGTCTAGATCCCGCCAGGCGTAACGGGGTGTTACAATTGGTATCAGAGCCGACCCTTGCGGTTACACGGGCATGCATGGGTCAGGTGCGCGGGCATGTGACGCATGGCGCGTGTGGCCCGTTGTGGCACACGACATGGCACATGTGCTGGACTGAACACGCATACGTGTGCCAATAGGGAATGTTCTTGATGGGCCGACGAGGACGTCAGTTCCTTTTAGTGCGGGTGTATGTGAGAGCCTGGCTTAATAGGAATGATAGACTACTCATATCAACAAGGAATTCCTTCTTTTCCGGGAGCCCATTCGAAAAGAACTCCAAAGTTAAGTGTGCTTGGCTTGGAGCAATTCTAGGATGGGTGACCGTCCGGGAAGTTGGTCCCGGGTGCGCACGAGTGAGGACAAAGTGCGCAGGAAAGACTAGTGTTGGTCTGTGGGGTCAGTCTAGATCCCGCCAGGCGTAACGGGGTGTTACAACAGGATAACTTTAAGGTGGTTTCGTACCCTACAAACAATTTCTTCTTATGTTCTCCGCTAGATAAGAACTTTGGAGTGATTCTTCGTTGCATGTTGAGGGATGGTTATGTGATCCAATTATATTAGCATTGTTGAGAGATTGCACTAGCGAAAGTACGGGCCCTAGGTCTTGTTTTCAAGCATTGCAATACCGTTTGTGCTCAATTTTGTTACTTGCGACCTTGCTGTTTTTTATTGTTACTATTACAAAAATCTATATCTACTATCATTACTACACTTGTATCACCATCTCTTCACCGAACTAGTGCACCTATACAATTTACCATTGTATTTGGTGTGTTGGGGACACAAGAGACTTTTTATTATTTGATTGCAGGGTTATTTGAGAGAGACCATCTTCATCCTACACCTCCCACAGATTGATAAACCTTACGTCATCCACTTGAGGGAAAATTGCTACTGTCCTACAAAACTCTGCGCTTGGAGGCCCAACAAAGTCTACAAGAATAAAGTTGCATAGTAGACATCAAGCTTTTTTCTGGCGCCGTTGCTGGGGAGGTGAGTGCTTGAAGGTATATCATTAGATCTTGCAATTAAATCTTTTAGTTTCTTATTTTTCACTAGTTTGGTTTCATAAAAGAAAACTAAAAAATGGAATTGTGGTGGGCTCATATTATTTGTCTTTATCATGTCTTTCTTGAAAATGATGGAAAGGAAAATTGTGCTCAATCGATAGAAGAAGAATTCAATAAAATGTTTGGCATAAATGATGAGCATGATTGCAATGTTGTTAGTATGAATTCAATGAATATCCAAAATACTAATGACGATTGCACTAGTCATGATAAAAATGTTTCTTATAAGCATGTCAATTTTTGTGGAGTGCATAAAGTTTGTGAAGACATGCCTTAGGGATGATAGATTTTGTAAGAAGCATAAATATGATAGAACCAATTTTTTGCTCAAAGTGATAGATGAATTTGCTACAAAATTATGTTCTCTTTGTCCTATTACTTGTGAACTTTGCAATAAAGTTGGTCATCTTAATTTCCAATGCAAACTTTTTCATGTTCAAATCATGGCCAAATATTGTAATGAGTTGATCACCCTTGAACCTTATGATGAGCTTTCTCTATTTTTGGGGAGTGAAGAATTGACACATAAAAATAGTTGGTTTGAAGTATTCATTCTCACGGACGACATTGAAACTAATCTAAAAAATATCTATATGTTTTGCATGGTAAATTGCAATGAGAATGCTTATATTGCCAACTATAGAAAGATGGGAAAACCAATAGAATATAAAAGGAATACTAATGAAAGGGTAAAGATTTCCACTTTCCCTCCTATTGTCTCTCATGATGAAATAGGTGACGAAGAGGAGCTCCCTATTCAACCAATCTCATCAATACGAAGCTCGAAAAAATTAGTTAAACCCACACATGATGTGGTGAAGAAGAAGAAAAGAAGAAAAAGTAGAGGTAAAAAGGTATCTCTCCCCTATTATTGTTGTGCCTCACGAGGATGAATCAAAAATAATTGTGGAAGATGATACACTTGATGATGATTTTGTTATGCCTATTGCTTGTTGTGATGACTATGATTGGGAAGATAATGATACTTCTTATAATCTTGAAAATATTTTTGGCACCAACTTGGTAAATTATTATGATAATAATTGTTATACTATTGGTGCTATTCATACTATTAATGATGAGAGTGATTATGCTTATGATATGCCAAGCCACAAGCTTGGGGATGCTATGTTTGATGAGAATGACATGTTTGAGAATTTATTTGCTGCGATTAATGTTTGTCCCAAGCTTGGGGATGCTATGCTTAATGAAGATGATCTTTTTAGTTCCCCTACTTTGAATGATCAAATTTGTTATGATGAATGCATGCCTCCTATTTATGATGATTGCGATATTTATGAAAGTGGGTTTGGAAGAGTGTCAACTTTAGATAATTATTATCCCACTATTTTGGAGGGTGTTGAATTTTATTATAATGATAAAAGTGGATTTGGAGAGGTCATGACTTTATTTAGTAATGATTCCACTAATTCAGAAGAGGTTTCACTTGACTATGATGAGAACAAAGTTGCTACTTATGATGCTTATTGTGATGATACCTATGTTATAAAAAGTAGTGATAATTATTGTCATAATTTTGAATATTCTTTTACTGAACATTACTCTTTTAATGTGGAAACAATTTATAGTATTCGAGATTCATTTGATGCTCCCACTATTATGAATGAGAAGAAATTTGCTTATGAGGAGAGTAATAAAATTTCTATGCTTGTGGATCATGAAAAGAATGCTTTATGTGATAGTTATATTGTTGAATTTATTCATGATGCTACTGAAAATTACTATGAGAGAGGAACATATGTTTTTACATATTGGAATAATATCAAGTTTCTTCTCTATGTGTTGGAAATTTTGAAGTTATACTTGTTTTGCCTTCCTATGCTAATTGATTTTTGCTCCCATAATTTGTTTGCTCAAAAAATCCCTATGAATAGGAAGTGGGTTAGACTTAAATGTTCTTGTCATGTGATTCATGATGATCTCTTGCATGTTTCAATTACTATTCCTATGTGAGCATCATTGAAATCATCATGCCTAAGCTGAAAGGCATTAAAGAAAAGCGCTTGTTGGGAGACAACCCAACACTTTTACTTTATGTTTTTCAATGATAACATAATTAAGATACTGTATTAATCATGTTTTGTGTCTTTTATTTCAATAAAGTGCCAAGTAAAGCCTTTGGGATGACTCACAAGATGAGTAGAATTGATGCTGAACCAAAACAGAAACTTTTGACTCCAGTACAGGAATTTTAGTTTTTTACTGGAGCGTGATAATGATATAAATTTTTTACACAGTGTTTATATACAAATGCTTCAGGTTGTCCTAATTGTTCAGAATTTTTAGAAACAGGGAAGTCTGGTTGTACTACAGATCTTGACAGACTGTTCTGTTTTTGACAGATTCTGTTTTGCATGCATAGTTTCCTTGTTTTAGTGTTCCCATAGTTAATATTCAGTGATATAAATTATGTGAATGTTAGAATACAGTAGGTATTATGTGAGAACAATTATGAATCTTTTCTTGACAGTACCTAAGTGAATGATCTTTACTTATTACACTAACCCTTCTCACGAAGTTCCGTTAAGTTTTGTGTGATTGAAGTTTTCAAGTTTTGGGTGAGACACCGATATGAGAAGAATAAGGAGTGACAAGAACCTAAGCTTGGAGATGCCCAAGGCACCCACAAGTTAATATCCAAGGAAGACTCAAGCACCTCAGCTTGGGGATGCCCCGGAAGGCATCCCCTCTTTCGTCTTCAACATTATCGGTATATCTTACTTAGAGCTATATTTTTATTCGTCACATAATATGTGCTTTGCTTGGATCGTCATTATATTTTGTTATTTTCTTTTAGGCGTTATTTATAATCTTGGTTCTCAATGAAAAGTTCCAAGAATTGCCTTAGGATGCTTGCATTGCATGTTTGATGTGTGCTGTGTAAAAACAGAAACTTTCTCTGTAGTGTTTGAATTTTCATATTTTACTGGAACGTGGAAAGTTTCTGAAATTTTTACACAGTGTTGTCATATAAATTATTTATCGCGTCCTAAATTTTCATAATTTGTTGAGTTACAGAAGTACACTATTTTCATAAATTGCTACAGACTGTTCTGTTTGGACAGATTGCTGTCATTGTTTTGTTATCTACTTATCCTATCGTTTCCATAGGCTATATTGGTAGATATAAATTGTGGAAACGATAGTAAACAGTAGATGATGTAGGGAAATTATTGTGCAACTTGTCTTGGCAGTACATGAAGTGTTGATTTGTTCTTATGTGTACTAACCTATCTCACGAGTTCTTTTTGAGTTTTGTGTGGATGAAGTTTTTGAGACTTAGGTGAAACTGGGATATGAGAGGATTGAACGAGATACAAAAGCTCAAGCTTGGGGATGCCCAAGGCACCCCAAGTAAATATTTGAATAAGTCTCAAGAATCTAAGCTTGGGGATGCTACGCATCCCACCTCTCTTCATCAAACAAATATCGGTTAGCCTATGTTGAGCCTAAATTTTTATTTTTCCACATGATATGCGCTATTCTTGGAATGAATTTTTATATAGTTTGCTGTTTTAATAAAATACTCAGATCTGAAAATATTTATTGAGAGAGAGTCCTCACATAGCTACTTAATTGTTTGACTACTCATTGATCTTCACTTATATCTTTTGAGAGTAGTTTGATGTTTACTCTTGTGCTTCACTTATATCCTAAGAGTAAATTGTGAATGAAAGAAATATCATAAATCTGAAATTATCAATGTGCTATATTCTTAGTAGAAAGTTCACATTTGGTTTAGAAAGTAAAATCTATTTAAGTTTGACAATCACTGTATTGGTCATATGAGCAATTCATGAATGATTCATATAAGAAAGAGAACTTTCACATACAAATATATTGTCTTGGACATCTTTTATGATTGTGAATACCCATTAATTATTTTAAAACTTGATCAAATAGTTGAAGTTGGACAAGGAGGACAAAGTAATGGTTATGTTTGAGTATATTTGCATAGAAGTTATATTGTTATGGATCCTCTAACATGTGGTGCTTGTTTAGAACCTTTTGCTAGCCAAAACTTCGTACTAAGTAGAGATACTAGTTGTGCATCCAAATCCTTGAGCCAAGTTTCTTCCATGAGAGTCCACCATAGCAACCTATATATGGTGTTTCACTGCCATTCCAAGTAAATTTGCATGTGCCACCTCTAAAACCTTCAAATAAACATCCGTTTTGTGTGCTCCTACCACTCATGTAGCGACGGGGCGGTCATTATCTTCCATGCTAAGCGATTTATTCTCAAGATGAGCGTTTACTCACTTGTCATTGCACGAGAGAGGCTGGTAAAAAGGATGCCCAGTCCTGCATAATACAAAAATAAATAAACAAAAACTCCCCCTAGAAATTTGATTGTTTGGAGGGCAACCGTGGATTCGGCCAGCCATGGAATCTGTTTGAATGGTGGAGGGGGAGTAAAATTTAAATTCTGTTTGGGAACCGCCAATAATGTGATTAGCATGGAAGATATTGAAAACTCTGTTGTGACATTGACAGGAAAAGTACACCACCCAAAATATATTCATCTCTGTTTTAAGCAATGAGCTCTGGCACCTCTGCAAATCCCTGCTTCCTTGCGAAGGGACAATCTATTTACTTTCATGTTATTTACTATTCATATTGAGTCAACTTCTTATTCCAACCTCAATCTATTAGTTGTCAAGCATCATGTGGTGGGGAAAGATCCAAACACATATATCCTGTCAAATATATTTGATCATGATTCATTATTGTTGACAATTATCTTCATGATAAGTATGTTGGGAGGCGAAACATTAAGCCCCTATCTTTCTATGTGTTCGATGGATGTTGTTTGTTCTAAAAATATGCCTTGAGAATTAGCAATCATAAAAGACTATATGATAATTGAGTATGTGGAACTCTTACTAGACTTGATGATGCATTGAAATTGTTTGGTGACCAAGAACATAGGTTGTTAAGTTTCAAGCGAATGAATTGTTTGAACCATGAAATGTGAATTGATTGCTACTCTATCATGATGATTTTATGAGAAAAACTTGCTGGTTATGATGCTAGAAAAGTGACTGAAATTATCCTTGATCAATATTATACATTATGCTAGCATTCACACTTCATAAATTAGTTCTTTTATCATTTACCTACTCGAGGACGAGCAGGAATTAAGCTTGGGGATGCTGATACGTCTCCAACGTATCGATAATTTATGAAGTATTCATGCCATATTCACCTATGTTTACAATACTTTTATATGGTTTTGATGCACTTTACATGATTTATTTAGAACTAACTCGGACCGACGCTGTTTTCAGTAGAACTACCGTGGTGTTGTGTTTTTGTGCAGAAATAAAAGTTCTCCATATGCAACACAACTTTTTGATGATTTTTTTTGCAACAAAAGAGGCACTAAAAGCTTCGTGGGAGGGCTAGAAGAGCAACGAGGTGGCCACAACCCACCAGGGCGCGCCAGCCAGCTCTGGCGCGCCCTAGTGTCTTGTGCCCCCTCGTGGCCCATCTTCGCGTGAAACCGACGCCCAAAAATCCTATATATTCAGAAACCCCCAAAAATAACTTTATATAAGACGTTCCGTCGCCGCAAGCCTCTGTAGCCACGAAAAACCAATCTAGACCCCGTTCCGGCACCCTGCGGGAGGGGGAAATCATCACCGGAGGCCATCTTCATCATCCCTATGGTCTCCATGATGAGGAGGGAGTAGTCCACACTCGGGGCTGAGGGTTTGTACCAGTAGCTATGTGTTTAATCTCTCTCTCTCGTGTTCTTGATTAGTCACGATCTTGATGTATCGCGGGCTTTCTTAATATTGGTGTTTCCCCTCTCTATCTTGTTGTGATGAATTGAGTTTTCCCTTTGAGATTTCGTTATTACCGGATTGAATACTTTTATGGATTTGAGAGCACTTGATCTATGTCTTGGCACTCAACTCGCAGATTCCCGAGGTGACATTGGGGTAATCTATGCATAGGGGTTGATGCACGCTTTCGTCCTACTTTCTCCGGTAGAAATCTTGGGGCTCGCTTTGAGGTTCTTTGTGTTGGATTAAGTATTATGAATCTGAAATTGTTTGATGCGTATCATATAATTAACTCATGGATACTTGTGGTGACATTAGAGTATCTAGGTGACATTAGAGTTGGTTGATGCGTATCATATGGTGTTATTTTAGTACGAACTCTTAGATAGATCGATCGGAAAGGATAACTTGGTGTTATTTTAGTATGAACTCTTGGATAGATCGATCGGAAAGGATAACTTTAAGGTGGTTTCGTACCCTAGAAACAATTTCTTCTTATGTTCTGCGCTAGATAAGAACTTTGGAGTGATTCTTCGTTGCACGTTGAGGGATGGTCATGTGATCCAATTATATTAGCATTGTTGAGAGATTGCACTAGCGAAAGTACGGACCCTAGGCCTTGTTTTCAAGCATTGCAATACCGTTTGTGCTCACTTTTGTTACTTGCTACCTTGCTGTTTTTTATTTTTACTATTACAAAAATCAATATCTACTATCATTACTACACTTGTATCACCATCTCTTCGCTGAACTAGTGCACCTATACAATTTACCATTGTATTTGGTGTGTTGGGGACACAAGAGACTTTTTATTATTTGATTGCAGGGTTGTTTGAGAGAGACCATCTTCATCCTACACGTCCCAGGGATTGATAAACCTTAGGTCATCCACTTGAGGGAAAATTGCTACTGTCTTACAAAACTCTACGCTTGGAGGCCCAACAAAGTCTACAAGAATAAAATTGCATAGTAGACATCAGAGGCACAAGCCAACATGCCTCACCCCCTCCTAGGGGCGCGGCCAGATGGCTTGTGGGTCCCTCTTGTGGCCTCCGGACTCCGATTTCTTCTGGAACACGTATTCTCACCTAGAAAAAATCATTATATATACTCCCGGATGTTTTGACCACCGCATCGCGAGATCTTCCTCTGTTCTTGTTTCAAGCTGGTTTTTTTGGCAGATAGGAAAATATGTCGTCCCAAGATTCGGATGGAGTGAGATATGTATCCCATTATGTTGCCAATCCAAAGATCTTTGGGGATATTTACCCCTATCTATGGTCCTCGGAGGAGGAAGAAGACACCGACTTGGAGGAAATAGAAGATGCTGGCCCGGATGCTAGCTCAGATAAAGATGAAGCTCCACTACCTCAACTTGGAGATATGCACGTGGAGTTCAAGAAGTCAAGCCTCCCTAATGGAGGGAACAAACCCAATACCCAGTTTATCCCTTCTCGTTTTCTGCAGGAAAGCAAGGCAGCTCTATGCAAGAGGATATTGAAGCTTTAACAAGAGAACGACAATTTAAGGGAAGAAAACTTCATCCTCAAGCGCAAATTGGAGAAGAAGAATATTACTACAACACCACCACCATCACCGAAGAACACTTGAGTACATGGGTATGGGCACCACCCTTGGCTTGTTCCAAGCTTGGGGGAGGTGCCCCGGTATCGTATCACCATCACTTTTACCACCACTATCTACCTTAGTTCAATCTTTAGTTTTTCGTGATCTAGGGAGTTAAATTTCAGATTTGCTATGTTTAGAGTTTTTGCTTTGAGTTCTACCTATCCTTGTAATCGAGTGTGAGAGTTATATAATAAAGTTGGTTGAGATCGTGTGCCCCTTATTCACTTGCACCCATCATCTTAGCAAGGCAATAAAAAGAATAGAAAAAAATCTTATGCCTATCTCTTGAGAAGTAATGACTTCACATAGAAAAAGAGGTATAAGCAATAAGAAGTGTTGGAAACCAACAAACATAATGTTAGTAATTGATATGATCTATGCAAAAGTGTGGTAGAGAAGAGGAGATTTACATATAAATATACTATCATGAACACCTTCTATGATTGTGAGCTTCCATCAAAATATTACATAATGATCAAGTGTTGAAGTGGGACATGGAAGACAATATAATGATCATGTTTGTCTACATTTGCATAGAAGTTATATGGTATTGAATCCTTTAACATGTGATGCTTTCTTAGGACCTTTTGCTAGCCCAAAGATTCGCACTAAGTAGAGATAATACTTGTGCATCCATAACCATTAAACCCAGTTTCTTGCCATGAGAGTCCACCATACCTACCCATGGATTGAATAAGATCCTTCAAGTAAGTTGTCATTGTTGCACAAGGCAATAAAAATTGCCTCTAATCATGTAAGATCTTTTATTGTAAGGGAAAGTAAGCTTTGTACGATCTTGTGATGGTGAAGTAATAAAAGCGACGGAATGCATAATAAAGTTCGCTATCACAAGGGGCAATATGAAGTGATGTTCCTTTATGTTAAGAGATTAAACATATCAAACAAATAAAAGCTCATGACAACCTCTGCTTCCCTCTGCGAAGGGCCTATCTTTTACGTCTTACAAGTTTTATTTTCATGCAAGAGTCAATAATATTTCCCTTGTTCTTATTCTCCAAACTATTTAGTGGCAAGCATTATATGTTGAGGAAAGATTCAAACAAATATATCCAGCTGAATATAAATGATCATGTTCCATTATTGTTGACATTATCCTTGAGGTAAATAAGTTGGGTGGCAAAAACATTAAAGTCCCCATCTTCCTATGTGTCCCACGGAGTCACTTGTTCCAAAAATATGCAATGTATGTTAGCAATCATAGAAGGTTACATCATAGTTGAATATGTGAACTTGCTAGAAATATAAGCTCTTACATAGACTCTTCTCTCGATTGCAAAAGCTATGATTATCTCAAGGACTAATAGCATTGCTTGTTGGTTCTCAATAAAGATTATGCCCCATATTTCTTCAGTTGTGAATAGATTGTTACTTGTTCATGAGAGGTTATATGATTGAAAACTTGCTGCTATGATGATATTCATGATGCTCTCATGTCCGTATTCTGTTTTTATCGACATCTCTCTCTCTCAAATTATGTGGTCATTATTTTAGAGTTTGGCTTTCACTTGAGGACAAGTGAGGTCTAAGCTTGGGGGAGTTGATACGTCCATTTTGCATCATGATTTCTTACCACTATCTACCTAATTTTTTTCCATTATTCCACATTATCATACAATTCTTATGCTTATTCTCTCTGAATATGGAAGGTACATCACAAGGAGGGAAATATCTAGAAACTGGAACTCTGGACCGAAAAACCGAGAAAAAGGCAGAAAAATCACCAGTCTCTGAATCACCTGAAAATTTACGGAGAATATTTTTGGAATATTTAAGAATTTCTGGAGCAAAAATATACCGGAGAGGGGATGCCAGCAGGCCACAAGCCAACAAGCCGCGCCCCCCTAGGGGCGCGGCCAGATGGCTTGTGGGCCCCCTGCTGGTCTTCCGATGCCCCTCTTATCCTATATGGTGTGTTTTACCCTAGAAAAAAAATCATAAGCAACCTTTCGGGATGAAGTGCCGCCGTCTCAAGGCGGAAACCTGGCCAGAGGCCTTTTTGCACTCCGGCAGTCAGATTCTGCCGGGGAAATCGCTCTCCGGGAGGGGGAGATCAAAGCCATCGTCATCACCAACGCTTCCTCCATCGTGGGAGGACCAATCTTCATCAACGTCTTTACCAACACCATCTCATCTCCAACCCTAGTTCATCTCTTGTATTCAATCTTTGTCCCAAAACCTCAGATTGGTACCTCTGGGTTACTAGTTGTGTTGATTACATCTCGTAGTTGATGCTTCTTGGATTACTTGGTGGAAGAGATTATGTTCAGATCCTTAATTATCATTATTACTCATCGGATCTTGAACATGTTGATGATGTGTGAGTAGTTACTATTGTTCCTGAGGACATGGGAGAAGTCTTGTTATAAGTAATCTTGTGAAGTTGGTATGCGTTCGATATTTTGATGATATGTATGTTGTTACTTCTCTTAGTGGTGTCATGTGAACGCCGACTACATGACACTTCACCATGTTATGGGCCTAAGGGAAGTCATTGTGGAGTAACAAGTAGATGATGGGTTGCGAGAGTGACTGAAGCTTAAACACCAGTTTATGCGTTGCTTCATAAGGGTCTGATTTGGATCCACATGTTTCATGCTATGGTTAGATTTATCTTAATTCTTCTTTCGTAGTTGCGGATAATTGCGAGAGGGGTTAATCATAAGTAGGTTTTTAGTTCAAGTAAGAACAACACCTTAGCACCGGTCCACCCACATACCAAATTATCAAAGTAGCAAACGTGAATCAACTCAACATGATGAACATGACTAGACAGAAATTCCCATGTGTCCTCGGGAGCACTTGCTTAATATAAGAGTACTTTCAGGCCTGTCCTTTGCTACAAAAAGGATTGAGCTACCTTGCTGCACCATTGTTACTATTATTACTTGTTGATACGTCTTCGTCGTATCTATAATTTTTGATTGTTTCATGCCAATATTATACAACTTTCACATACTTTCGGCAACAATTTATATGATTTATTGGACTAACCTATTGATCCAGTGCCCAGTGTCAGTTCCTGTTTGTTGCATGTTTTTTGTTTCGTAGAATATCAATATCAAACGAAGTCCAAACGCGATAAAAGTTTATGGAGATTTTTTTGGAATATTTTTGAATTTTGATAAGTGGAATCAACGCAAACGGAGGCCCACAGCCCCCAAGAGACACCAGGGCGCGCCCAGAAGGCCCAGGCGCGGCGTGGTGGGTTGTTCCCACCTCGTACGTCAGTTAGAGCTCTCCTTCGGGCGTAAGGAAGATAATTTTTGTATAAAAATTCCCTCAAAATTTCAGCCCGATCGGAGTTACGGATCTCTGGGAATATAAGAAACGGTTTTCGGCCAGAAAACAGGAACGGGAAACAGAAGAGAACAGAGAGGGAGATCCAATCTAGGAGGGGCTCCTGCCCCTCCGCCGCCATGGAGGCCATGGACCAGAGGGGGAACTCTCCTCCCATCGAGGGGGGAGGCCATTGAAGCAGAAGGAGGAGGGAGCTCTCTCCCCCTCTCTCCCGATGGCGCCGGAACGCCACCGGGGCAATCATCGTGACGGCGATCTACACCAACAACTTCGCCGCTGTCAACACCAACTCTCTCCCCCTCTATGCAGCGGTGTAACACCTATCTTCCCCGCTATAATCTCTACTTAAACATGCTGCTCAACTCCATATATTATTTCCCAATGATATTTGGCTATCCTATGATGTTTGAGTAGATCTCTTTTGTCCTATGGGTTAATTGTGGTATGATGTTATGGATGTGAGTTGTATGTTGATATTGTGCTGTCCTATGGTGCCCTCCGTGTCGCGCAAACGTGAGGGGTCCCTACTGTAGGGTGTTGCAATATGTTCATGATTTGCCTATGGTGGGTTGCGTGAGTGACATAAGCACAAACCCGAGTAGGTGGGTTGTTGCGTATGGGAGTAAAGGGGACTTGATACTTAATGCTATAGTTGGGTTTTACCTTAATGAACTTTGGTAGTTGCGGATGCTTGCTAGAGTTCCAATCATAGGTGCATATGATCCAAGTGCGGAAAGTGTGTTAGCGTATGCCTCTCCCTCATTGCATATGACAAGTATCTATCATATTATATTCAATTGCCTAGGGACAATCTTTCTCTTGCATTACACAAGAAGCTTTCTACTAAGTTATTTACTTTTCTTGTTCTTTTATTAAAACAGTGCATAACTTTTATTTCCACGTTCTTTATTATCTTGCAAAGTACTTCTAGTTTTATTCCCGCAAAGTAGTTTCATACTTGTTCTAGGTAAAGCAAGCATTAGCGTGCGTAGAGTTGTATCAGTGGTCGATAGACTTGAGGGAATATTTGTTCTACCTTTAGCTCCTCATTGGGTTCGACACTCTTACTTATCAGAAAGGCTACAAACGACCCCCTACACTTGTGGGTTATCAAGACCTTTTTCTGGCGCCGTTGCCGGGGAGCAATAGCATGGGGTGAATATTCTCGTGTGTGCTTGTTTGCTTTATCACTAAGTAATTTTTATTTTCTGTTATTAGTTGTTTTATATCTTTAGTTATGGATATGGAACACGAAACACCAAAAAAATTAGTGGTACTTGCTACTCATGGAGATGGGGAACCTCCTAAAACCCTCGATGCTAGTTATGTGAAACACGTTAATTACTCCTTTGATAATCCTAAGAAATCCTCATCGAACTTTATAATGGGAGATACGTTGGATCAACGTGAGTACTTTAGGGATTATGGCTTGTCTCAAAAAGGGAAACACTTATGGGTCAAATTAGAATATTGCACTGGTTTGCTTGGGATGCATGCTCGAGCTGTGACTTTACTTGTTGCTCTAAGATAGAAGCTCGACACCTTCCCTTTCAATGTAAATTCAACAATAATGAAACCTTGGCTTCATATGCTAAAGGTATTTATGACTACTATGATGTTGAACAAATAGAAGAATTTGTTGCTTTTAAAGGTGCTTATGAAATTGCTTCTTTGCTTCAAAAGTATGATGATGATGTTCCTTACGAATCTGAAAATTTGGCCTTTGATTAAATATTGCTATGAGAATTATGATTGCAATGCTGATATTATTGAATTTATTGAGAGAATGACCACTGCCTTGGAAGAGACTAATAATTTGCAGGAATCTATGGAAGAAGAAATTGCTGAAATTGTGAGCTCATTAGATGAAAAAGATGAGGAGGAGAGCGAAGAACAAAAGGAGGAAGAGCGGATTGATCACCCGTTCCCACCTCCTAATTAGAGTAACTCTTCAAGTCATACATTGTTTAATTACCCTCCGTGCTTATCGAAGGATGAATGCTATGATGATTGCTATGATCCCTTGGATTCTTTTGAAATATCCCTTTTTGACGAACTTGATGCTTTCTATGCTTGTGGCCATGATGCCAATATGAATTATGCTTATGGGGATGAACTTGCTATAGTTCCTTATGTTAAGAATGAAATTGTTGCTATTGCACCCACACATGATAGTCCTATTATCCTTTTGAATTCTCCCAACTACACTATATCGGAGATGTTTGCTCTTATTAAGGATTACATTGATGGGTTGCGTTTTGCTACTACACATGATGATTTTAATGAATATAATATGCATGTGCTTGCTGCTCCTACTTGCAATTATTATGAGAGAGGAACCAAATCTTCACCTCTCTATGTTTCCAATACTATGAAATTGCAAGAAACTGTTTATACTATGCATTGGCCTTTACATGATGTGTATGAATTGTTCTTGTATGACATGCCGATGCATATGAAGAGAGTTAGACTTCGTTGTCACATGATATATATCACTTTGTGCTCACTACTAAATTACAAATCATTTTTAATTAAAATTGGCTTTGATATACCTTGGGATCCGGGTGGATCCATTACTTGAGCACTTTATGCCTAGCTTAATGGCTTTAAAGAAAGCACTGCTAGGGAGACAACCCGGAAGTTTTAGAGAGTCATTTATTTCTTTTGTGTTCTTTTATAAAGTTTAAAAACAAAAAATATATATAGGGGAACCTAAAACTTCACAAAAGGAAAGGTGAAAGTGAGAGAGATGATGAGCATCGTTGAAGTGGGGGATATCCTTGAACTTTGTTCATGCCCATGGAAACTTTGTGAGTCTTGAATCACAGAAACTTTTCCAACAAAAATAATTATCCCCTTGTACAAATCCATTGTATTATAAAAATAATGTGCCAAGATTTGCCTTTAGGATGATTAGATTGCTTGTTGGTATGTGCGGTGTAAAAACAGAAACTTTGGCTGTAGTGCGTGAATTTTCATTTTTTACTGGAACGCCAAAAGTTTCTGAAATTTTTACACAGTATTTATATACAAATTTTTTATTTTTTCCTAATTTTTAAGAATTTTTTGAGTTACATAAGTATGGTCAAAGTTCAGATTACTACAGACTGTCCTGTTTAAGACAGATTCTGTTTTTGATGCATTGTTTTGCTTGTTTTGATGAAACTATCAATTTTATCGGCGGTATAAGCCATGGATAAGTTATAATACAGCAGGTATAATGCAAATGGAAAATATGAATGGGTTTGCAACAGTACTTAAAGTGGTAATTTGCTTTATTATATTAACGGATCTCACCAGCTTTCTATTAAGTTTTGTGTGGATGAAGTGTTCAAAGATCGAGGAGGTCTCGATATGAGGAGAAGGAGGAGAGGAAAGAGTTCAAGCTTAGGTATTTCCAAGGCACCCCAAGTAAATATCCAAGGAGACTCAAGCGTCTAAGCTTGGGGATGCCCTGGAAGGCATCCCATCTTTCTTCAACAAGTATCGGTATGTTTTCGTTTTCGTTTCGTTCATGTGATATGTGTAAATCTTGGAGCGTCTTTTGTGTTTAGTTTTCACTTTTATTTTATGCACCATGCTGGTATGAGATAGTCCATGGTTGATTTATAGAATGCTCATTGCACTTCACTTATACCTTTTGAGTATGGCTTTATAGCATGCTTCATGTGCTTCACTTATATCATTTGAAGTTTGGATTGCCTGTTTCTCTTCACATAGAAAACCGTTATTTGTAGAATGCTCTTTTGCTTCACTTATATTTATTAGAGCATGGTATTTTGTAGAAAGAATTAAACTCTCTTGCTTCACTTATATCTATTTAGAGAGTCAACAGGAATTGGTCATTCACATGGTTAGTCATAAAATCCTACATAAAACTTATGGATCACTGAATATGATATGTTTGATTCCTTGCAATAGTTTTGTGATATAGAGATGATAATATGTGGGAGGTACTAGTGGATGATCGTGTTTAGTAAGATATTGGTGTTAAGGTTTATGATTCCCGAAGCATGCACGTATAGTCTCCCGTTATGCTAGGAAGTTGGAGCACAATTTATTCTTGATTGTCCATCTTTGTGTGAAGGTCGGTGGCGCGCGATGGTTAACTCCTACCAACCTCCCCCCTAGGAGCATGCGTAGTAATAGTTTGCTTCGAGAGAGCTAATAAAACTTCTGCAATAAGTATGTGAGTTCTTTATGACTAATGTGAGTCCATGGATTATACGCACTCTTACCTTTCCGCAATTTGCTAGCCTCTACGGTACCGTGCATTGCCCTTTCTCACCTAGATAGTCGGTGCAAACTTCGCCGGTGCATCCAAACCCCGTGATATGATACGCTCTATCACACATAAGCCTTATTATATCTTCCTCAAAACAGCCACCATACCTACCTATTATGTCATTTCCGTAGCCATTCCGAGATATATTGCCATGCAACTTCCACCGCTTTCGTTTTGATGACTTGAGCATTCATTGTCATATTGCATTACATGATCGTAAGATAGCTAGCATGATGTTTCCATGGCTTGTCCATTTTTTGATATCTTTGCTACGCTAGATCATTGCATTCATATAGAGTCATACTTTGTTCTACTATCGTTGTAATATTGAGTTGTAAGTAAATATAAGTGTGATGATCATCATTATTCGTTATTAGAGCATGCCCTAGTGATGAAAGATGATGGAAACTATGATTCCCCCACAAGTCGGGATGAGGCTCCGGACAAAGAAAAAAAAGAAAAAAAATAAAAAGAAAAAAAAGAAGAAAAAAGGGGAAGAAAAGAAGAAAAAAATGAATGAAAGAAGTAGAAGGGGCATGCTAATTCCACACTTGTGCTTCAAAGTAGCACCATGTTTTTCATATAGAGAGTCTCCTGTGTTGTCACTTTCATATACTAGTGGGAATTTTTCATTATAGAGTTAGATGCATACCCACTTAGTTTTCATATTGAGCTTTCATACACTTATAGATCTTAGTGCATTCGTTGCATGGCAATCCCTACTCCTCGCATTGATATCTATTGATGGGCATCTCCATAGCCCGTTGATATGCTGAGTTGATGCGAGACTTTCTTCTCCACTTTTACCCCTTTGAAACCTACCACCATATTCTATTCCACCTATAGTGCTATATCCATGGCTTGCGCTCATGTATTGCGTGAGAGTTGAAAATGCTGAAGCGCGTTAAAAAGTATGAACCAATTGCTTGGCTGACACCGGGGTAGTACATGATTTATACTTTGTGTTAAGAATACAGAGCATGACAAGGCTATATGATTTTGTAGGGATAGCGTTCTTTAGCCTTGATATTTTGAAAGACATGATTGTTTGTTGGGATGCCTGAGTATTAATGCCTTTATGTCAAAACTAGACTATTGCTTTGAATCACTTGTGTCTTAATATTCATGCCATGATTAGATATATGATCAAGTTTATGCTAAGTAGCATTCCACATCAAAAATTATCTTTTTATCATTTACCTACTCAAGGACGAGCAGGAATTAAACTTGGGGATGCTGATACGTCTCCGTCGTATCTATAATTTTTGATTGTTTCATGCCAATATTATACAACTTTCACATACTTTTGGCAACAATTTATATGATTTATTGAACTAACCTATTGATCCAGTGCCCAGTGTCAGTTCTTGTTTGTTGCTTGTTTTTTGTTTCGCAGAATATCCATATCAAAAGAAGTCCAAACGTGATAAAAATTTATGGAGATTTTTTTTGGAATATTTGTGAATTTTGAGAAGTGGAATCAACGCAAACGGAGGCCCACAACCCCCAAGAGACACCAGGGGGCGCCCAGAAGGCCCAGGCGCGGCGTGGTGGGTTGTGTCCACCTCTTACGTTGGTTGGAGCTCTCCTTCGGGCGCAAGGAAGCTATTTTTTGGATAAAAATCCCCTCAAAATTTCAGCCCAATCGGAGTTATGGATCTCCGGGAATATAAGGAACGGTTTTCGGTCAGAAAATAAGAACGGGAAACAAAAGAGAACAGAGAGGGAGATCCAATCTAGGAGGGGCTCCTGCCCCTCCTCCGCCATGGAGGCCATGGACTAGAGGGGGAACTCTCCTCCCATCTAGGTGGAGGCCAAGGAAGAAGAAGAAGGAGGAGGGCTCTCTCCCCCTCTCTCCCGGTGGCGCCGGAACGCCTCCGGGGCAATCATCGTGACGGCGATCTACACCAACAACTTTGCCGCCGTCAACACCAACTCTCTCCCCCTCTATGCAGCGGTGTAACACCTCTCTTCCCCGCTGTAATCTCTACTTAAACATGGTGCTCAACTCCATATATTATTTCCCAATTATATTTGGCTATCCTATGATGTTTGAGTAGATCTCTTTTGTCCTATGGGTTAATTGTGGTATGATGTTATGGATGTGAGTTGTATGTTGATATGGTGTTGTCCTATGGTGCCCTACGTGTCGCGCAAACGTGAGGGATCCCTACTGTAGGGTGTTGCAATATGTTCATGCTTTGCCTATGGTGGATTGCGTGAGGGACAAAAGCACAAACCCGAGTACGTGGGTTGTTGGGTATGGGAGTAAAGGGGACTTGATACTTAATGCTATGGTTGGGTTTTACCTTAATAACTTTGGTAGTTGCGGATGCTTCCTAGAGTTCCAATCATAAGTGCATATCATCCAAGTAAGGAAAGTGTGTTAGTGTATGCCTCTCCCTCATTGCATATGACAAGTATCTATCATATCATATTCAATTGCCTAGGGACAATCTTTCTCTTGCGTTACACAAGAAGCTTTCTACTAAGTTATTTACTTTTATTGTTCTTTTATTAAAACAACACCTAACTTTTATTTGCACGTTCTTTATTATCTTGGAAAGTACTTCTAGTTTAATTCCCGCAAAGTAGTTTCATACTTGTTCTAGGTAAAGCAAGCATTAGCATGCGTAGAGTTGTATCAGTGGTCGATAGAACTTGAGGGAATATTTGTTCTACCTTTAGCTCCTCGTTGGGTTTGACACTCTCACTTATCGAAAAAGGCTACAAACGATCCCCTACACTTGTGGGTTATCACTTGTCACTTGTTATGAATTATCTTGCTACAAAACTATTTATCACTGTTACTCACAGCACTTGCAGAGAATACCTTGCTGAAAACTGCTTATCATTTCCATCTGCTCCTTGTTGGGTTCGACACTCTTACTTATCGAAAGGACTACGATTGATCCCCTATACTTGTGGGTCATCAATTGCCCGCCCAACCTTCGTCCTATTGAGGAAGACTTCAATAGTGTATCGTGGGTGTTGAATGAATATCTTCTTCATCTCTAGACCTGTCGGGGGGATTACCCCCGAGTAGGCTCAAGGAGGCGACTCGACATTTCGAGACAACGGGGCGGCCAACGCCCCTCTGTCCGGCTGCCCCGGCCGGTACCCCGGTCTTGCCGGCCACTGGGTCCGGCCGGCTCCCTGCTCGGCCGTTCCAACTGGCTCCTCTGTCCAGCCGGCGCCCTGCCCGGCTGTACCAACCGGCTGCTCCAACCGACCCCCCCGTCCGGCTGCTCCAGCCGGCCTGCTGCGCGAGGTCAACCGCCACGTCCCATCGGACACGACACAAAGACACTATAGCCTGTCATGCGTCACTTCACTGCGCTCCAATAGTGGCGCACTGTAGCCTGCATCATGCGTTACCTCGCATGTCATCTCCAATAGTGGTGTACTATTGCCTACATCACTTGTCACCTCCAACAGTGTATAGTTGGCCATGTGGGCCACCCTTTGTCCCCTGGGCCTCCCTTTATAAGAGGCACCGGGGGAGCTCCCTCACACATGGACACTCACGGGAGGGCACACACACATGAAGCTCTCTCTCATTCTCTCATCCCCACACTCTCACACTCACGTATGAGGCAAGAAGCCCCTGGCTCTCCTCTCCCATACAGCTCCAGGAGCAACCCTGTACTGCAAAGACACCTCATATACAGACATGCAGGAGTAGGGGTATTATCTCTCCGGAGAGCCCCGAACCTGGGTAAACCACCGCGCGCTGTTGCCCTATCCCATCCTGGATCTCCACTGCAGCCTTGCTCTCACCTCTTAAGCCATCCCATGGCATCTGCCGTCCCGGGGCACCTGAAAGCACATTTGCTCCCTTGGTGGTTTTGGTAATTTATAACAACATATAAGTCATTGAACTAATGTTTTCCACTAAGTATATTTCAGGAAAAGTTCAATGATAGGGATGGCAAAAGGATTGTGAAGATTGTGGAAATACCCCAAGATGCAAGGAAATAGGTTGGCAAAGCTTCAAGCAAGAGGACTCTACATTTTACATTTGTGATAAATCACTTTGAGTCCATAGGAAAGCCAATACTATTAAAAGGGGGTAAGGTTTTGATTGGTGAACAAAATGCTCATACGTGCACAAGTGATAGTCACCAAATACACCCACAAACTCTTCCACCAAAGTCTGTCCATAGCCACATTCTCAACATCAGTGCAACCAACATTTCCATCCCGGTGCCACCGATTCTCAACCATAGACAGACTCAGCCAAACCCTAGCCACTTCGGTGCAACCGATTCCATACCGGTGCCACCGAGTTTAGGTTGCCAACTTTCTGTTACGCAAATTCACAATATCGGTACCACCGAGATTGTTGGATCGGCGTCACCGAGATTGGGAATCTGACCATTGGTCACCTTATCGGTGCAACCGAGTTTCCTATATCGGTCTCACCGAGATTCAAAAGTTGCCACCTTTTGGTCACTTTGGTACCACCGAGATTAACACATCGGTGTCACCGAGTTGGTCATTTTGTGTGTAACGGTTGGATTTTTGGGGATGCCTATATATACCCCTTCACCACCACCTACTCGAAAGAGAAGCAGTCAGAACTATTCCATACTTGCCACATCGAGTTTTCTGAGAGAGAACCAGCTACCCTTGTGTTGAGGTCAAGATTTTCCACTCCAACCATATGGATCTTGATTTCTAGCCTCCCCAAATTGTTTTCCACAAATCCCATCTCTTCCACCAAGACAAA
The DNA here is from genome assembly GCA_039707655.1 of Elymus sibiricus. NCBI lineage: Eukaryota > Viridiplantae > Streptophyta > Magnoliopsida > Poales > Poaceae > Elymus > Elymus sibiricus. Next base: position 306,474,311 of record CM077671.1, read on the forward strand.
TCTGTGAGATTGTGATTGTGTGTTGAGGAGTCTATCATCTTGAAGCACAAGAGCAAGGATTTCATCGTCATTACCGAGCCTATTACCTTTTGGAGGGTGGTGCCTCCTAGATTGGTTAGGTGTCGCTTGGGAGCCTCCTACTTCGTGTTGTGGAGTGAACCAAGAAGTTTGTAAGGGCAAGGAGATCGCCTACTTCATGAAGATCTACCCATAGTGAGGCTAGTCCTTCGTGGACGGAAGCCGTTATGGAATAGTCAAGGTTGCTACTTCGTGGACCCTGATGGGTGGAGCCCTCCGTGGACTCTCGCGACCGTTACCCTCCGTGGGTTGAAGACTCCATAAACGTGGATGTACGATAGCACCACCTATCGGAACCACGGGAAAAATCATCGTGTCTACAATTGCGTTTGATCTTCCTACCCTATCCTTTCTACTCATGCTTGTTGTTACTTTCCGCTGCTATACTCTTAGACTTGCATGTGTAGGGTGTACTTGACTTGCCATGAAATGCTAAAACTGCCAACTCTAAAATTTGGGAAAAGGCAAAACTTTTATTTGGTCAAGTAGTCTAATCACCCCCCCTCTAGACATACTTTCGGTCCTACAAGTGGTATCAGAGCTTTGGTCTCCATTGCATTGGTCTCACAACCTAGGAGAGTATGGCGTCTAGTGAGGGAAGTTATCACCGTAGAGGTCCGTATTTTGATGGCACTAATTTTGCTAGTTGGAAGCACAAAATGAAAATGCATATTCATGGTCATAATCCCGCCGTTTGGGCTGTTGTTCGTGTTGGCTTGCAAGGTGAATTCTTTGGTGATGGAAAGGAACCGGATCGTGAAGCGACCGCGGATGAATTGAAGATGTTGCAATACAACGCTCAAGCATGCGACATTCTATTCAACTGCCTATGCCCAGAAGAATTCAACAAAATCAGCCGTCTTGAGAATGCAAAAGAGATTTGGGATACTTTGGTTGATATGCACGAAGGAACCGAGTCCGTGAGAGAATCCAAGTTAGATGTTCTTCAAGGTCAGCTTGACAAGTTCAAGATGAAGGATGGTGAAGGAGTCGCTGAGATGTACTCTAGGCTAGCTCTCATCACCAATGAGATTGCCGGCTTAGGAAGCGAAGAGATGACCGACAAATTCATCATCAAGAAGATACTTAGAGCTTTGGATGAGAGATACGACACCGTGTGCACATTGATCCAAATGATGCCCAACTACAAAGATCTCAAGCCTACGGAAGTCATTGGAAGGATTGTTGCTCATAAGATGACAATCAAAGACAAAGAAGAGCTTCACCACAAGTCTAGCGGTGCTTACAAAGCCACAAGTGATGCTCCCGCAACTTCAAGCAACAAACTTGTCACCAATGAAGAGATAACCCTCATGGTCAAGAAATTCAACAAGTTCTACAAGAATAGAGGCAAAGAAAGAAGCTCCAACTCAAGATATGATGAGAAGCGTTCGTCAAGTCGTGACCGCAATTGCTACAATTGTGGGAAGCCCGGACACTATTCCAATGAGTGCACGGCTCCCTACAAACGAAGAGAAGAGTCACCTCGAAGACGAAGCTCAAGGAATGAATCACCTCAAAGAGAGAGAAGGAATAGAGATGATCGTTATGAACGAAGACCCTCAAGGAGAAGTAGAGATTTGGAGAAGAAGGACAAGTACACCAAGAGCTATACAAGAAGAACACATCAAGCTCATGTTGGTGAATGGGTTTCTGGCTCCGACTCCGACAACAACTCCGAGAGAAGCTATCACTCCGACTCCGACTATAGTCAAGATGATGGTGTTGCCGGGATTGCTCTAGTGACTACCAACTCCCATGATTTATTTGATTCACCCAACGAAGGGAGTGGAAGTTGCTTCATGGCTAAAGGCCCCAAGGTATCACACCCCGAGTATCTTGATTTCAATAGTGATGAAGATGACTTGCTTTGTGATGATGACTTGCTATTTGATAAAACTAGTGATGTTAGTCAAAATGAACTTGATGATTCTCATGCTAGTCAAGATAAGTCAATTGATGATGATAAGATGAAAATAGAAGAACTAACTAAAGAACTAAACACTCTTAAGTTAGCTCATGAATCTACTCTTGAAGATCATAGAGAGCTTGTGAGAACTCATGAGAAGCTACGCTTCGAGAAGCAAAACTTGGAGCAAGAGCATGAGTTTCTTAAAGCTATCAATGACGATCTCCGAAAGAAGACTTCATCTTATCTAGCCAAACGACTACTCTTGTCTACATTCATGCCTCAAGTTAAAACTAAGCAATCTAGTAACAAAGGCAAGAAATGTTCTTCATCTAGTAGCAACAATAAAAATGCAAAACCCAATGATGTTGCTTCTAGTAGTTCTATTGATTCCACTAATGATGTTTCTCTTAGCCAAGTTACACTTGAGCAAGAAAATGCTTTATTGAAAGGAATTATAGAGAAAGGTATCTACAAGAGTCTTGCCGGGTGTAAGCAATTTGAGGAAATTGTACGCAAGCACGGAGGATACCGAAAGAACCGTGGTGTTGGCTATTTCAACGCAAATGGAGTTGAATGGGAAGAAGGTCAATATCCCGAGCCCAAGTTTGTTCCTCAAAAGGAGAAGTATGAAAATACTCTTCCCAAGGGGACAAGCACTCAAGATGATCTTCCACCACAAGACCACAAGCTCAAGGGCAAGAACAAGCTTCAAGAGGACATTGACTCATATGAAGATGAATCCCTAGCTATGGTGGAGTGGGTTCTCAAGGCTACGTCAAGCTCAACTTCTACAAAGGCTACTACAACACCAAGGATCCCTATCAACTTGATGTGGGTCCCCAAGAAGAAGAACTAGAGAGTTCTTGAGGGGTGACTCCGCTAATGAAATTCACTCACATTCATTATTGGCAAGAATTATTTGCAATCAACATCAACTCTATGCAATAGTTTAAGGAGTCACACATTTCCTCAAAGGTAAGCAAGGGACAAGGTAATCAACAAATCAATGGACATCATTACACATGCCTTGCACTCCATGTCCATAGATATCCTTGTATTTGTCTCTTGTGTGTGTTGGGACTAACCCATGTAGGTGAGAAGAGTAAGGAAACAACAAGGATGCTCCCAACTCTTGGTGATCTTCATCAACCTTGAGCATCCACCACTACCTCACCAACATGAAGTCTTCATCGACAAAACCCAAGGTTAGTCTATCCCTCTTATGGGGGGATGTCACATCAAGGGGGAGCTTTACTCTAAGACTTGAGTTAAAGCATCTCTTAGTATGTGACAACATTAAATGCTTTATGGAAAAGTGGTAACCCCACTTGTGCTTAAACGATGAGTATGACCTATGATCAAGTATTCTTACTTGGCTCCTAAGTCAATATACTCATATATAGATGACTTCGTCATCGCCCAAGTGCTTGTTAGATGCTAGTGTGTATGTGCATGTTTGCCATGATTTCATTTGACATCTCTTTGTGTGAGCATGTTGGTCTGCATTTATTTTCTTATTAGAGGACATCCAATTGTTGCTATTTGGCTCTTGATTTTCTCTTTCGCCAATTGGATGGACAAGAATGCCTAGGACCACTCTTTAGCTATCTATGCTTTCTCACCTCATATTCTATTCATGCTGCATCACAAAATTTGAACAAGTACTTTTCGATCCCTCTGTGTGTGGAGCACTCGGAGTTCCGTATCGACAAGGACTGACCATTAAAACCTCCCAAGTGCATCTCGGTGGAACCAACCCACAATTCTCGGTCACACCGAGTGCCTAGGGTTGATCTGGTTTTCTATCTCGGTACTACCGATTCCATATTCTCGGTTACACCGAGTTTCCCTGTCAGCTGACAGTTGAGGAACTCGGTGACACCGAAAATTTAGAACCGGTATCACCGACAGTGAAGGGTATATAAGCTGTGGTCCCGACGGTTCGAAATTTCAATCTTCAATCGTCGCGCCCCAGACCCTAAGCTACCGCAAAAGGACCCCCTGGTCATCGCCTTGCCTCCTCGTGTGTCTTTGCCGCTGGGAATCCTCGCCGTCGATGGGCATCTTCGCCGCCGTCGCCGCCGTAGCGGATCCGTCACCAAGCTAGGGTATGGATTCGATCTTTCTTGCGCTCCCCGTCTGATTCTTGTGCAATAAAGTTGTTTTTCTCTATAAGCCACAGTTTGCACATCTTTCTATCCACAAGAAAACTCCGTAGATTAGAGAACCATCGATTTTCTAGGGTTTGCCTTCCGCCCGATGGAACTCGGTAGAACCGAAGTGAACTAATCGGTATCGCCGATTTGCCTGTCTGTGTTGCTGAGAACTGTCTCGGTGAAACCGAGTACTTCCTTTCGGTCTCACCGAAAGGAGTGCCAAGTTTCTGTTAATGAGATAGTCAGTCTCGGTAACACTGAAAACTTTGCTTCGGCTGTACCGATTTTCATTTGACAGAATGTAAAACTTTGAAAATCTTTTGTTCAAACTTTCAAAAACCAGCCACATTTTGTGATGACTTATCCTTTTCTGCTCCTCTATACTCTATTCACAGGGTCAGTATGTCAAGTGCTGAGGACAGTGAGAACAACTTCAGAGAGCAGAGTGTTGAATTGGATTCTGGCACTAGTCCTGAGTCTAGTTCATCTTCAGATCAAGGCACTCCCAGTTCCCATGGGTTGCCCAAGGCTGCTACAAGGGCTAGGAAGAAGCTGAATTCAAATGAGGAGGATTCAGACTTCATTTGAGAGGAGGTTCTTGCTAAGAAGCGAGAGAAGGCTGCCAAGAAAGTTGCAAATGAAGCTACCTCTTCAAGGAGAGCTGTCAGGAAAGAGTATGCTAGCTCTGAGGCTATGAGAGCACCTGAGGGTGCTAGGGCAAAAATGGTTCTTCACCTTAAGTCCCCCCCAAAGAAATCTATGCCTAAGAAGGCAGGGGAGAAGAAGAGAGCCAGGAAGAGGATAGTCTATGTCACTGGCAGGCAGATCTCCATGTTTGAAAATCCTGAGGAGGCTGCTGCTGCTGAGGAGGAGGAAGAACATGTTGGGAAGGCCCCTCCCAAGAAGAAAAAGAAGCTTATGTCTGATGCTATGCCAAAGACTGCCACTTCCAAGAGCACCAAGTCTGCCCCCAAGAAGGCTGCTGCTGAAAAGCCCAAGAGGACTTCCAGGCAAATTCCAGCATCTGGGAAGAACAAAGGGACTGCCTCCAGAGTTGAGGATGAGGATGCTATGTCTGCCTTAATGAAGCTTAGGCTACACCTTCCAGTACATAATGCCAGCTACCCACTTGCTGAGGATATGAAGAAGAGGAAGGATTCTGATTTGAGGGCTTGGAGAGCTGCTGATCCATATGCCCAAAGGAGAAAGACAGCCGTGGACTACAGATTTTACACCAAAGAGCAACAGGATTTCTATGAGACTGTGCTTTTTGAAAAAAGTCCAGCTGTGAGTGATATGAGGTATGTGGACTGGAAATTCATCAAGGAGAATGAAGACTATTTTCCAAGTGTCCAAGACAATTTCCACTGCATTGGCTTGGATGAGTTTGTTGGCAAAGAGTTCACTGCTTGGAATGCTGAGATGATCATGCAATTCTACTCCACTGCACATTTCTATGGAGATGGTAGAATTGTATGGATGAATGAAGGTGCTAGATATGAGTCCACTGTTGAGGAGTGGGATGCTATCTTAGGAGTTCCAGAAGTTCAGGATGGAGATTTGGATGTCTACTCAGAATCCAAGGAGAGCCACAATGCTATGGCTAACATGTATAAAGAGATCCCTGCTGCCAACGTGAAGTCTCACATGCTAGGATCTATTTACTTTCTTCAGGCTGGCCTCCGCACCATGAACACCATTCTGAGGCATACCTTAATGCCCAAGTCAGGAGATGACAAGATGACCCGAGGCTACTCCATCAACATGCTGATTCATCTTGACAGACACACCAGGATTAGAGTCATGGACTTAATTGTTGAGACAGTTAAGAGGGTTGCTGCTGATCAGAAACGCTCTTGCTGCTATGCACCCTACATCCAGATGCTCATCAACTCTAAGCTGGAGAAGCACATATTAGCTCTAGACTGTCCCCACTTGCCCCTACAGCCAGATCTCGAGGACAACGTCGTGGAGATGAACCCAGAACATCCCACATCTACTGCAGCTCAGGCAGAGGTAGAGGCAGCCAGAGCCACTAGTGCTCAAGTCCCTAGATCCAGGAACGAGCAAATGGATCTTTTGATCTCATCGGTACAGGGCATGCAGAAGGACATTAAGGGGATTCTGGACAACCAGAACAGTCTTGTGAGGATCTTCGAGAACAGGATCAAGACCCTTAATGATAAGGTGGATGGGCTGACTAAGACAGTCAATGAGCTCAAGAAGGAAGTTGACTCAGTGCCTCTTCCTCAGACTTCTTCAGATGATGATGATGATGAGGATGGATCACCTCTCAGGCCAGGCACACAGTTTACTACTCAGGCCAGATCAGCCACTGTGCCAGCTCCAAACTTGATGCCCTCTTCATCAGCTCCTCCTACTATCACCTCAGCTCCTGCTCCATCAGCTTCAGTTCCTCCTGTTGCCACACCAACTCCATCCACGACATCTGCAGAGATCTTCGCCGACGCTGTTCTCTCGACTGCTTCATCAACAACCGGAGGAGATCAGCCCAAGAACGCTTAGACATATGCCTTTGAACTTTTTGGTAACTTGTTGCCAAAGGGGGAGAAGTGTATATAGATCTTTAGGCTTCGAGTGAGAGAGCGTTTGGTTTTTAGCGTTTGGTTTTTATTCCTTTTTCAAAAACACACATGGTTCATTTACTTTTGGCTACGCTTTGTGTTTTGATCATACACTTTATGTGTGTTGTGCTACTATTTCCTATCATCTTAATGCCTTTTGAGATGATCATTATCTTTGGCTGGTTGTGTTGTGCTATGTTGTTCACTCTTATTATTATCGCACACCACCAAGATGTATGTGACATGGAAGAAGTGCCCCATGTACCTAATCGATTGTGCATTTGCATTCAAACGCAAATTTAAAATAATGCACAAATTTAGGGGGAGCTCTTGCTTATCACATACTTCTCAAAGCGACGATTATATTCATTGATTATATCTTTGTCAAAGCTTTGATCTATATGTTGTCATCAATTACCAAAAAGGGGGAGATTGAAAGCACATTTGCTCCCTTGGTGGTTTTGGTAATTTATAACAACATATAAGTCATTGAACTAATGTTTTCCACTAAGTATATTTCAGGAAAAGTTCAATGATAGGGATGGAAAAGGATTGTGAAGATTGTGGAAATACCCCAAGATGCAAGGAAATAGGTTGGCAAAGCTTCAAGCAAGAGGACTCTACATTTTACATTTGTGAGAAATCACTTTGAGTCCATAGGAAAGCCAATACTATTAAAAGGGGGTAAGGTTTTGATTGGTGAACAAAATGCTCATACGTGCACAAGTGATAGTCACCAAATACACCCACAAACTCTTCCACCAAAGTCTGTCCATAGCCACATTCCCAACATTGGTGCAACCAACATTTCCATCCCGGTGCCACCGATTCTCAACCATAGACAGACTCAGCCAAACCCTAGCCACTTCGGTGCAACCGATTCCATACCGGTGCCACCGAGTTTAGGTTGCCAACTTTCTGTTACGCAAATTCACAATATCGGTACCATCGAGATTGTTGGATCGGCGTCACCGAGATTGGGAATCTGACCGTTGGTCACCTTATCGGTGCAACCGAGTTTCCTATATCGGTCTCACCGAGATTCAAAAGTTGCCACCTTTTGGTCACTTCGGTACCACCGAGATTAACACATCGGTGTCACCGAGTTGGTCATTTTGTGTGTAACGGTTGGATTTTTGGGGATGCCTATATATACCCCTTCACCACCACCTACTCGAAAGAGAAGCACTCAGAACTATTCCATACTTGCCCCATCCAGTTTTCTGAGAGAGAACCACCTACCCTTGTGTTGAGGTCAAGATTTTCCACTCCAACCATATGGATCTTGATTTCTAGCCTCCCCAAGTTGCTTTCCACAAATCTCATCTCTTCCACCAAGCCAAATCTGTGAGAGAGTGATTGTGTGTTGAGGAGTCTATCATCTTGAAGCACAAGAGCAAGGAGTCTATCATATATCGGTCTCACCAAGATTCCTCAAGTTGCCACATTTTGAACAAATCGGTACGACCGAGTTTTACTTCGGTTTCAGTGAGTTGGTCAATAATGGTGTAACGGTTGGATTTTTGGAGATGCCTATATATACCCCTCCACCTCCACTCACTCGGAAGAGAAGCACTCCGAACTATTCCACACTTTCCATATCCAATTTTCTGAGAGAGAACCACCTACCCTTGTGTTGAGGTCAAGATCATCCACTCCAACCATATGGATCTTGATTTCTAGCCTTCCCAAGTTGCTTTCCATCCAATCAATCTCTTCTATCAAGCCAAATCTATGAGAGAGTGATTGAGTGTTGAGGAGTCTATCATCTTGAAGCACAAGAGCAAGGAGTTCATCGTCATTACCGAGCCTATTACCTTTTGGAGGGTGGTGCCTCCTAGATTGGTTAGGTGTTGCTTGGGAGCCTCCTACTTCGTGTTGTGGAGTGAACCAAGAAGTTTGTAAGGGCAAGGAGATCGCCTACTTCGTGAAGATCTACCCATAGTGAGGCTAGTCCTTCATGGACGGAAGCCGTTATGGAATAGTCAAGGTTGCTACTTCATGGACCCTTATGGGTGGAGCCCTCCGTGGACTCTCGTGACCATTACCCTCCGTGGGTTGAAGACTCCATAAACTTGGATGTACGATAGCACCACCTATCGGAACCACGGGAAAAATCATCGTGTCTACAATTGCATTTGATCTTCCTACCCTATCCTTTCTACTCATGCTTGTTGTTACTTTCCGCTGCTATACTCTTAGACTTGCATGTGTAGGGTGTACTTGACTTGCCATGAAATGCTAAAACTGCCAACTCTAAAATTTGGGAAAAGGCAAAACTTTTATTTGGTCAAGTAGTCTAATCACCCCCCCTCTAGACATACTTTCGGTCCTACAGCACCCCTGTGAGAAAACGACGACATGACCATACAGGTGGTTTGGGAGGTAATCATCGGTGAAATGCTTATGGAAGGACTAAAAACAAAGATATGAATAAATATTTGTTCTAAATTTTGAAATGGCGCAAAGGAAAACAACTACGTAAAAGAGTTATTACCATCCTATAGTTGACTGATGTCTTCTTCATTGTACAAACAAAGATCTTGTTGTTATTAGTCACTAGTTTCTTTATCCTAACAATCTTTCCGAGTTTCTTTACTTGACTGATATTCATGGACATCTTATTCCCCCATATGCAAAATGGATCGAACTATTGGTCTAAACCTTTGACAACAGGACCTACATGTGCAAGACCAAAAAGTTAAAACCTGGATATTAGAATGGTTCCTACAATTGCAAAATAATGTGTTATTAGACAAAGGATCCTGCATGTGCAAACCATGATGGTAAACGTCAGTGCCTCCCATTGTTTCCCTATAACACATATAAGGTAGTTATTGATCAGTGTAAGTGAGAGTTGGTATACTATAAGTAAAATATATTGATGAAAAATGAACACAAAGCAAGTTTCAGAAGATTAAGTCGAGCCACATGGAAAAGCCAGTTATCCAAACCAAGCATGCTTAAGAACTTGGAAATATAGTAATTGGATATGTTTCTCATGTATTTAGTATAGGCAAATTTAATTTATTTCCCACTGCATAACAATACAAAATTGAACCCACAAGAAGTGAACATCACATTTCAGAATTGAACTAAACAGTTAACTGAACATCACAACAAATGAACCAAAGAGTTAACTGAGCACCACATTGCACATTATATATAACATTTATACTAGAATATCAGATTGCATATTAACATCACAAGAAGGCACCGGCGGTGGCCTAGAGAAAACAACACGAAGTGTCATTTGAAGTAGCCAATCGTGTTGTGGCGTCCGTGAGAGAGGCGTCGACGGTGGGGTCTAAGGCGAGGTGCTCCTCCAAGATCTGGCGGTCAGCATGCATGGCAGCCCTCGCGACCTCATCCGTGCATGCGGCCGCGATTTGCTTCTCCGCTGCGAGATCTCCTTGAGATCCTGGCTATACTGCGTGCACCATGGCTTAGGGCAGTGCTTATTTGGAGGATGGGGCGGCAATTTGGATGGAAGATGTTGTGCCGGGTGTCGGGGCATCTGCGGTGGAGAAGGAGGAGGAGGATGTGGGGTGTGGATTACCTCACTAGATCGACGAGGTCGCGCAGCAGGAAGGAGCATCGCCGGCGAGCAGGCGATGCTGCAAGCAAACAATGCACTTATGTACTTGGTAAAACAAGGAGGAAACAGTGGTGTGGTCTCTTTTAGTGGGGGCGAAGTAGATATTTCCGCGGTTGCCGAAATTTTTTGCTCGGTACGGTGAAAATTGAAAAACTGACGCGCAAGTGTGGTTGACGCACGGACGTTGGACTCTAGCTGGTTAAGCTTCTAGAGTAAGCTAGATCCCAAGATAAGTTATACTACATCGCACACGATTCTTGCTAATGAACACTTGATTTTTAATTTTGAATTAAAAGACAAAATGGGGTTACGGCGAAACAGGACGGTGTTTAAATTGCTAGAACATTTATCTTCGGTGAACATGCAACTATAGGAGTGTCATGTTAAAATTTGGAATTATCCTGGGTTCGTTTGGACATTTTTATACATTAACCGAATTTTCTAGGCATTTAGTGTTCATAATTCAAATTTGAATTGCACGCACATGCTCCAGTGCACCAAAATGGTTTGAAAAATCATATATGTGTCTCTGGGTGCCTCTTTGTTTCCCAGACAATAAACGAGAATGAATTTCAAACACCTTAGGATCGTGGATCAACCGCAAGCATTGACAAGCTTGGTTTTTAAATTTTTGTAAATCCAAAACTCGTCTGAAATTCATGAAACTTGGCATGGTGTCATGAAATGGTACCAACATGTCGTGGTAAACTTTTTTGTCCATTTTGGGTAAAGTTTTAGCATAACCTTCTTACAAACCAGAGCTTCTCACTAGAGGCGTCATGATTCCGGTAGGGAACGTGTCACCTTTGTGGACGAATCGACATTCGTTGCCTCTTCTTTACTTGAATATTTTTACATGGGAAACATGCAACTATAGGAGTGTCGTGTTAAAATTTGGAATTATCTAGGGTTCGTTTGGACATTTTTTATACATTAACTGAGTTTTCTAGGCATTTACTGTTCATAATTCAAATTTGAACTGTAGGCACATGCTCCAGTGCACCAAAATGGGTTGAAAAATCATATATGTCTCCCTGGGTGCATGTTTATTTCCCCAGAAAGAAATGGGAATGAATTTCAAACACCTAGGCGTCGTGGATCGGCCGCAAACATTGAGAAGCTTGGTTTTTAAATTCCTATAAATTCAAAACTCATGTGAAATTCATGAAACTTGGCATGGTGTCATGAAATGGTACCAACATGCCGTGGTAATTTTTATGTCCATTTTGGGTAAAGTTTTGGCATAACCTCCTTACAAACCAGAGCTTCTTACTAGAGGCCTCGTGGTTCCGGTAGGGAACGTGTCACCTTTGTGGAGGAAACGACATTCGTTGCCTTTTCTTGCTTTGAATATTTTAATAGAGGCAACATGCAACTATAGGAGTGTCGTGTTAAAATTTGGAATTATCTAGGGTTCATTTGGACATTTTTATACATTAACCGAGTTTTCTAGGTATTTAGTGTGCATAATTCAAATTTGAACTACATGCACATGCTCCAGTGCACCAAAATGGGTTGAAAAATCATATATGTGTCCCTGGGTGCATGTTTATTTTCCAGGCAAGAAATGGGAATGGATTTCAAACACCTAGGCATCGTGGATCGGCCGCAAACATTGAGAAGTTTGGTTTTTAAATTCCTGTAAATCCAAAACTCGTATGAAAATCATGAAACTTGGCATGGTGTCATGATATGGTACCAACATGCTGTGGTAAAAGTTTCATCCACTTTGGGTAAAGTTTTGGCATAACCTCCTTACAAACCAGAGCTTCTTACTAGAAGCCTCGTGGTTCCGGCAGGGAACGTGTCACCTTTATGGACGAAACGGCATTTGTTGCCTCTTCTCGCCTTGATTTTTTTATAGAGGCAACATGCAACTATAGGAGTGTCCTATTAAAATTTGGAATTATCTAGGGTTCGTTTGTACATTTTTATACATCAACTGAGTTTTCTAGGCATTTAGTGTTCATAATTCAAATTTGAACTGCACGCACATGCTCCAGTGCACCAAAATGGGTTGAAAAATAATATGTGTGTCCCTGGGTGCATGTTTATTCTAGGCAAGAAATGGGAATGGATTTGAAGCACCTCGGCTTCGTTGATCGGCCGCAAACATTGAGAAGCTTGGTTTTAAAATTCCTGTAAATCCAAAATTCGTTTGAAATTCATGAAACTTGGCATGGTGTCATGAAATGGTACCAACATGCCGTGGTAAATTTCTTGTCCAATTTGGGTGAAAATTTGGCATAACCTTCTTTCAAACCAGAGCTTCTCATTAGAAGCCTCGTGGTTCCGGTAGGGAATGTGTCACCTTTATGGACGAAACAACATTCGTTGCCTTTTCTTGCCTTGAATATTTTTATAGAGGCAACATGCAACTATAGGAGTGTCGTCTTAAAATTTGGAATTATCCCGGTTTCGTTTGGACATTTTTACACATTAACTGAGTTTTCTAGACATTTAGTGTGCATAATTCAAATTTGAACTGCACGCACATGCTCAAGTGCACAAAAATGAGTTGAAAAATCATATAAGTGTACCTAGGTGCATGTTTAATTCCCACGCAAAAAATGTGAATGGATGTCAAAATAGCTGGCAAGTTCTTTTTTGGAACAACCAGCTGCCAAGTTAATATTGCAACCGGTTGGCTTATTTTAATCGTCTGCGTTGTACTAACCATTTACGTCCACACGTCCCTCTTATTTTCTTGGCTACGAGTTGTTGTGGCAGCAGGTTTGATTAGACGGGACGCGTGCGAGCAGTCTGACGCGCAGTCTCAGTGGGACGTGTGCGTGTAGTGTGCCGCGCAGCTGGCTCACCGGGAATCGAGCCCTCTGATCTCCACCCACCTTCCGCCTCGCTCCCAAGTTCTCCATTAATGCTCCACCTTCTCCTCCGTTCTTATCTATAAGTGCCGCCGCCGAGGATTGCCTCCTTATCCGATGGAGAACGCGTCAGCCAACAAGCGTGGCCGGATCGAGGCTGAACCGCAAGAGCCTCCGGCGAGCGAGGACTTCATGAGCAGCCTCCCCGACGAGATGTTGGTAACCATCATGTCCCTCCTCCCCATTAAAGCTGTCGTGCGGACCACCGTCCTCTCCCGACGGTGGCGTCCCCTCTGGCACGCCACCCCCTGGACCTCATCGACAACAACGAGCTCTGCAATGGGGATCACAAATGCTTGGACGCATTGTCCCACATCCTTGCCATGCACACTGCGCCAGTCAGACGCCTTGGCATCGGCAAGTTCTATTCCAACTGCAAGGTTGAACACAAGTCCCACGAGTGGTTCTTATCCCTGCCCTAGATTAGCTCGACGAGCTCAGCTTTGAAGCTGGACATCAGCGATCGCTGCCTCCATCCGTCCTCCGCCTCGTGCCCACGCTGCGTCATGCTAAGTTCAGGGAGTGCTTTTCCCCCAAGATTAATGCCGAGCATGCTCTTCATCTCCCTAAACTGAAGGACCTCGATCTCATTGGCGTCAGCATCTTGAAGGAGGATTTGGAGCGCCTACTTCGCGGCTGTACATTGCTCGAGTACCTTCATCTTCATTTCATGTTTGGGTGTAGTTGCCTCCACATCGCCACGACGAATGTTCGTACCTTTTATGTGCATGGTTGGTGCCGCAATACACCTTCAGTTGGGGTGTTTCATGATATGGTCGTTGAGAATGCGCCTTTCCTTGAGAGATTGTTTGTACTTCAAAAAGAAGTGTAGGGTAACGCAGCAGAAAACAAAAAATTTCCGACCTACGCACCAGCCCAGGACCACTATGGAGACTGCATACAAGGTTTGATCTTTTTCGTTACCGACTCGTAGCGCAGCGGAAGTAGAGTCGATGACGATCGGCGGTGCAGATCCCCGCAGCTAGAATTTACAACCTCCCAACCGCGAGGATGTATACCCTCATCCGCCCCACGGACAGCCCTCCGGGAGGCGGTCGAACAGTCCCCCGGACGGTGTCACGGACAGCCCTTCGGGAGGACCATCGAAACTCGGACAGTCACTCGGACAGCCCTTCGGGAGGACCTTCAAAACTCGGACAGCCCTTCGGGAGGCACTCTCGAACTAAGACCGAAACTACGATCTCTCTACAGAGTTGCACACATACGGTGTCATCTATCCGGCAGGGCTTCGCCGTCCAGAACTAGTTCCCACCGGAACCCAGACAGCCTTTCGGCTCTACGAAACTATTTCGCTGGGAGGGAGAGAGAAAGCCAGATCATGCATGGCACTTGTATGTGAGAAAGAGTGAGTGTGGAGAGTGCATCTCCACCTCTATTTATAGAAAAACCCAAGGGGTAGGGTGACACTTGAAATACCCAAAATGCCCTTCACAAGGGCACAAAGGTAAAATCAAGTGGGCAGCCCTTATCCTTCCATGTCATCCCTAGAGATATTTGTGAGTAAAGCCCCAAAACATGGCTTTCCATAAAGTAATTCAAAAAGCACTTTCACTATTCACGACGACATATTTCAGTGTCCGTTCGAACTGAAAATATTTATGTGGGCTTAGAACATTGCCAGTACCACTAAAATAGTTTACAATGCGTTCCGAAACTATTCCGGTTTAGTGATTTTCATCTGCGAAAAGCATCTGAAGCGGTTCCGGCAGCTCCGGAACATTTCCGGTTTTCATCCCGGAAAATTCCAAAAAGTTTCTAGAACGATTCTGGCACCCTCCAAGAATTATCAGGCATGTGCCAAAACCAATTTGACTTTATGGTGTACTCCGAAACAACTTTTCGGTTTAGTGATTTTCATCTGTGAAAAGCAACTAAAGCGGTTCCGGCAGTCCCGGAACATTTCCGGTTTTCATCTCTGAAAAATCTCAGAAGTTACCGGAACAATTCTGGTACCTTCCAATAATTTCCAGGCATGTGCCGAAACCAATTTGACTTAATGGTACACTCCGAAACAACTTTTCGGTTTTACCGAAACTCTTCCGGTGTTCTCTCTCTCCGGAACTCTTCCGTTGTCTCCGAAACTTTTTCGGTGAATTTCTCTCAGACTCCCTGTCTAGTATTCAACAGATAGATGACCCTTAAGCGTGTGACCCTATAGGTTCGGTGAAGTATAGACATGACCCGGAACCCCTTCCGATCAATGATCAACATCGGAGCCGTGGACACCCATATTGACCCCTATACCCACACGAATGAATATTCGAGTGAACCTGCAGTTGCCGTGTGCTATTCCTGTTGCTTCGCAATATGTTACAAATACCCAAGGTGAGACATGTTGGCATCCCCGTGGATCAACAACTTGTCCACTATGCCAGTTACCTCGTTACCGGTATTGTTCTCTTTTCTCGTTCCCGTGTTCCGGCATCCCCGTGATCAAATCACAAAGTGTCTAGCCAGACGATGATGGATACCGTAACACCGAGAGGGCCCAGAGATATCTCTCCATCGTCGGAGGAGCAAATCCCAATCTTGAGCTATCAAGTTACTTGACATACTTTCCCATGAACCCGTAAGCCGCCGTAATAGCCATCCAGTAACAGATGACGTTTAACAAACCCCAAAGTTCATGAATCAAGCATGAAGAAACTCGATACTCTCGTGGTCTGAGGAATCATGCAAACGTTAACCATCTCTGTGTTATAAACCATTTAACTAGTGACGAATGTATCTCATAGCATAACATCAATTCGGGTCGATTCAACACAAATGTTCTTCTAACATTGTGCCCTCAAAATTGCCGGCATAGCCATGCCCATGATCAGGAAAAAAGGATCATCATGCAATACTTGAGCCAGTCTTAGAGGCCAGACTAGGAATACATTTTACCGTTTATTATTCCACACGTGCATATGAGTCTTCCTCCGAGCCTCGTGGTTATTGCAGACTCGAGAACCATAGCAGTTATAGCATGGAACATAAACCTAATTATGAACAGGGAGATAATCAATAACATTTATTATTGCCTCTAGGGCATATCTCCTACAAGAAGGTCCAACAAGAATCAGGGTCATTAACGCACCGAAATTAACAGTGTTGGGCTATTCGTGTGCTGAATTCTCCGAACTTGTTACAACTGGATCAATATCCATTTAGGTACAACAGTGTTCTTCTCCTTCTTACCATTGTACATAATATTTTATCTATTTTTATTGATCCATGTTCGGCTGTCATCCAGAAAATGATTCCCACAGGCCTCGTCATGTTTGTGTGCACAGTGAAGATCCTGGCACTACAATCTATCGACACCGATCTGGATGAAGTTGTTAGATTCCTTAGATGCTTTCCGTGCACGAAGAAGCTATACATCGAGGTGATTCTCATTTCGTGTTAATTGTTAACCACAACGGAGTTGACTTTGTTGGTACTTTTATCCATGATTACAATGATATATGTATTATGATTTCCAAAGGAAATTTGGAGGATTTCAATACATACTTTTTGAGATGTTAATCATGAATGATTGAAGATGGCATGCCACTCTATTAGTGTATTTTAGAAATCCTGCAAATCAAAGAGGCCCGTAGTGTTCAAAACTGCATCTAGGCATTGATATGTTGTCTTATTTTGCAGAAACAAGCAGGCCTGAAAGTGAAAAAAGTGGTGTAATATAATAATCCCATCGAATGCCTTGAATTCCATCTCATAGAAATTACTTTGAACGAGTACCGAGGCACCAATCTAGAGATTCAATTCGTCAGGTTCTTTGTTTAGAAATCAAGGGTGCTCAAGGTAATGAGGTTTGCACTATATTTAGTGCGCTACAATGATTGGTTTGCCGATCAATGCAGACGTCTACAGGTGAATGGGAGAGCCTCTGCAGAAGCTGAATTTCATTTTGGAAGTTCATATTACAGATTATTCGGAATGCAGTCTATCGAGCCGATATATTACTTCTCGATGGCTGATCCTTTCACAGAAATATTTCATGACAAAGATTCTGAAAAAGATGGACTTGACTTCTAGTATTAGTTTGAACCTTGTAATCTTTGAATTTGAGCCTTGTAATGTTGGAATTTGAACCTTGTAATATTTCTGGTATTTTTTATACAATGTTTGAAATGGCATTCTGTTCTTTTTCGATTATGCAATCATGTTCTTATAAGTATATATGTTGTTGTTCTGTAGACACCGCATAGATGTTGTGCAGACACAGCAAATCACATTACACACGGACTAAACTAGAAACTTGTTGGTGATGATTTCATCAATCACTGACAATTGTATACCAGCAAGCATTTTCCCACAACACACACAACTTATTAGTAGCAATCGTCCGTGTTATTTCTAGTGTTCGCACACGATTCTGATTACTCAACTGTTTGTTGTCTATCGCACACATCTTGTTACGCCGAATCATTTGTGTTCTCTTGTAACATCGCATACAGTTTATCATAGTGAAATGTGTGCCCTCTATCCCACACATGTTGTTACGACGAATCATATGTGTTCTCCTGTATCATCGCACACGGTTTATCATAGTGAACTGTGTGTCCTCTATCGCACGCATCTGATTCTCTATGGTCGCTTCTGTTATTTTGGCTGATCGCAAACAATTCATTTGGATCAAGTGATTGCCACGTATCGCACACGCAACTTTTTTCTGAATCGTATTTGAGGGATCCGCATCGCACAAAGTTCGCTTTATTAGCGACGGAGCTAGAACTATATTGTTTGTAATTCATGCTTAGCACACAGTTTGGTCGACGGGTCCCAGATTGATGTGTCGTCTTTAGACCTTCCTGCAGTAGTGTCGCCTACATAAATATAGGTTGGTTAGTGAATAACACAGAATTGTACCACAAAAGGCCCACTGAATCACCGCATTACAAATAAGATAAAACACACTCTATCATCTCCCCCACCCAAGAAACTAAATATTCCATCTATTCCAAAGTATAAGGGGTATTGGTTTTTCTGAAAGCCAAATTTCTTTAACTTTGACCAAGTTTAGAGCAATAATATCGACAACCATAATATTAAACAAAGCAGTATGAAGATTTATGGCATGATGAATATAATCATACCGATATGATATTATGGATTTTGATATATTTTTGATAAATTTGGTCAAACTTGAAGGTTTGACTTTTTAAAACAGCAATACACCTTATATTTTAAAACAATATTGTTTTTTAAGAAACCCAACAACATCAACGGCGCAGCAAAGCGCGCTCAACCCATTTAGTCAAGGTGATCCACAAAAGAGCCAACACAATTTTGAAGCTCACTCTTTGGCCAAAGCGGCCTTCTCTCTTCCTTTTGGGCGCCACGTGTGGCTAGCTGAATTGCCCAATAGCATCTATATCTCTGTAAAGATTGATCATTAATAAAGGATATAGTTGCTCAAAGAAAAGGAAGCTCCCAAATAATAAAAGGAGTGGGCTCTTTCTAAAAATAGGAAGGAGTGGGCTTTCTTAGTTCTCATACGTCTGGGTCACCCAATTAGGCCACCTGTTTGCGTCTGGATCTCCCGACTGGATCTTCGTTTTGTTAATTGGGACTGAGGTTTGTTTTGGTTTCGTACATTTGTTTCAAGATGGGCATAAATCCCGAAACTCGAAGCCTGAAGCCGAAAAACCCAAACACGAACCTGTATAACCCGAACCCGGAAAATCCGAGCACTATTCGGGTAGCAATTTTGGAAACCCGAATTATTCGGGTAATCGGGTTAGAACCAACCGTAACCGAATTACCCAAAAAACCCGAAATAAATATGAAAGCCCAAAAAAATCCCATGCACAGGTGACAACCCAATGCCTAGCCCAAAATCCACCGCAGGGCCTGGGTTTTCTATTTTGTGCTCTCATTCGACCGTCCCCAACGTCCCACTTTCCCACTCCCTCGTCTCCAACTCTCGAGCCACCATTTTCACGATGACCGTCGACCACTGTAGGTCCGCATCACCGTCGATATGCCGTTGCGCCCTAGCGAAGCCGCCGGCTATCCCTATCCCAGCCTACGACTCGCAAGAGCGCCGCCGCCCTTACCTCCACAGCATGCCACTTGCAACCGACTGCCACTCGGCCGCTCATCTCATCTTCCTCAACACCGCGCAATCTCCATGCTTGACCGCTCACCTCGTCTTTCCCGTTCAGCGGTTGCAGGTCAAAGGCCACATCCATGGAGCAGTGAACTGAACGTCGATTCATGGTTGCACCGCCAACACCAACAAAATCAAGCAATGTGTGTATTTCGGGATTACCCAAATCCGAACCCGAATCATTGGGTAGCAAACAAATTGGACAAATTTTGCGTTTCAAATCTGAGAATTCGAATTATTTTTTACCCGAATTACCCGACCGAACGCCCAGGCTGACATTTGTTCCTATCGTAGGTCGCTGCATTCGTTTTATGTCCGTCACACAAAAAGAAAACTATAGTGTAGAAAGACTAGAACACTGTTGGTGAGGAAGGAAAGCCCATGGCCCAAGATTTTTCCAAAACTATAGGAGCCCAAACTCTTGTCAGAAACTATTGAACGACTTTTAAATATTTGTTCCTATCACGCATATGGAACAAGCGATCGGGTTCTTTTTGTCGAGTGATTTTTTTTTCCAGACCCGGTAGAGGCTCAATGCAGCGTGTACCTATATGATATAGTACATTTTTTTTTGCATACATATGCATATCTTTGTCTATCCGAGTAGGACTGAAGTAGAGCTCGACTAGGCTAGATACTCTATATAAACGTACATATGCCCCTGTATACAATTGAGCGAAGGGAATCAATAAAACAACAGACTTCTCCCCCCGCGAACCAACCTGTGGTTGGATGGTTAGAGGGACAGTGGTATTCCTAGCCCACCAGGGTTCAAGTCCTGGTGCTCGCATTATTACAAAATTTATTTCAGGATTTTCGGCGACGCGCATTCAGTGGGAGGAGACGTTCCTATCGACTACGAGGCATCTATGGTAACTTCGTAAATCTCAAGATTATATGCCGGCTCAGTCTTTCGAAGGTGCTCATAGGGGTAGGGTGTACGTATATGCGTTCATAGAGGTGAGTGTATGCGCGTATATATGAACGCTTGCGTCTGTACTGTGTTTAAACAAAAAAAAATCACTCCTCCCCCCGCAAAAACAAAAAACAAAAAAAAAGGCTCTTACGCCATCAAATGAAATTTTCATATGTGCGTGCGCATGAAGTGTTCCAGCAAAGGCTAATAGCATCTAACCCCGTATTCATTCCTAAACATCCGCAACATTCGCCTGGTCAGTACCCGGTTAAAAAAAATTGACCTAACCGAACCCTTTATTTAGTCTCTATACGCTCAGACTCATCGGCACCCCTCAAATCGGAATCAAATATAGAGAAGATACATGGGCGCCCAGACGCGATCGGGCACCCCGCTCCATTTAAGTGGTTCCTCCTGCAGCCTGCTCCTTCGTTTCTCATCTCTACACAACATGAAGAATGCAATGGCGTGACAAGCTGGCCTCGCATGCTTCTGCTCCGGCACACGCGTCGGAGAGGAGCTTGCATCTGCGACGCCGACCGACTTAAATAACCGTGCCGGCAGATGGCGGCAAACTTCTCTGTTAATTACATAGATTGATCAATTCACGTTGTGTGAATGAGGTAGCTTGACACTGGATTGCATTTCATCAACTGATGATTGTTCATCGAGTGTCAAGTTCATTTCATTCATATACGTTGAAGCGCTATTACAATGGAAGAGATTCTTATTTGTGATTCAAAAAGAGCCATGCAAATATCAGTGTTCCGTTTGTGAAGGAGATAGACCATGACTATGAATCTTCTCTCTGAAGGATACAATGATGATTGAAGCTTATCGCTTCTGGACGACCCGACTATTTAAACCGGTCGACTAGCTTCACAGACAACGAGGTGGGACCAAAAACATCCGAAACCCGTCGGCCCAATACGGATGTGAGAATCTTAAGTAGGCCCAATGCATGCGTGATGATCGATATGTGTTTGCATGTATTAGCTGTTTTGAAAGTAGGGTTTGTGATTACAAATGATCAAATTTAGGTCTATCTGGTCACTGACGTGGTTTGCAAACATTTGAGGACCCAAATTTACGGATGGTGGCAGTAGATGCCCTAATGTATGCGGGTCCATGTAGCCTATCGATCAGGCCAATTTCTTTTGACATTGAGCTCGATGTTGGTGAAGGCGGAGGCAACTTTGTGTTGTGTGGTGTATCTCGGCGCAAGAGAATCTCATTTGCACGGAGTTGGTTTAATCCGTGTTAGCATCTAGCCGAGTTTGATAAATCCGATCCTTCAAACGCCTCTGGACGTGTGCAGACGCGTCGGCGAACATTGACCAATCAAGACTCAAATAATTCATTCTACAACCGGATACGATAGATTATAAACCTCAAATCCATACTATTACATGCAACGTAAAGCAAATATTAAGCGGAGCTCGTCCAGCTCCATCAGATTTTTTTTGAAACTATGACGTTTTTTATAGCAAATTCGGAAACTATACACCCTAATGCATAAAAATCGAAAATATGACCCCGTCGGCCGCGGATTGGCCGAAGAGGGCCTTTTCGGCCAACCATTGGCCGAAGACCTCTCTTTGGTCAACCGTTGGCCGAAGATACCTAGAAGTGGGCCGAAGACAGGCTGTCGGTGGCCTGGCGACCGAAGAGGGGCCCGTCGGCCAACCAGCGGCCGAAAAGGCTCTTCGGCCACCCATCGGCCGAAAAGCGTGGATAAGGCCACCGCCACGGCTTTCTTCTTCCTCTGGTTGCTCATTCTTGCTCTCTCTCTCGTAGCTCTCTGTTCCACGCCACCCCGCGCCGATCTCTTCTCTTGTCCACCCGTTTTCATATCCAATCCGCAGAAACAATAGATCATAGCATTCTTCGCCGGCCTACGGTAATTTTTTTTGCTATGGGCTAGTTTTTTGTGCGTGAGGAGGAGCCATGGTGGGGTGGAGGAGGTGTGGCTGGTGAGGAGGTGGTGGGGTGGAGGAGGTGCGGCTGTGGAGGCAGTGGTGGTGAGGAGGGGGTGCGCCTGAGAGGAGGTGGTGGTGTTGTCCGGTGGTGCAAGAAGTCCGCGAGGTGGCCGGTGCAAGAAGAAGGGGATACACGCGTCGAAGGTATAACAATGTCGTCATATTTTTCTCTCTAAGTTGTACAGCGGTTAGTTAGTGTTAATTTGTCTGTGGTGTCATTTTAGCGGTTAGTTAGTGTAGCGGGTAATAATTTTGTTTGTTGTGATTAATGAGAAGATGAAAATGTCTGACAGGTGAAAATGTCAGAATCAGTAAATTTGACTATTTACTACGGCCCTGGTAATGTTCGATACAATGAGTTGGGGGTTGATCTTAGTGAGTATAAAAATGGCGTCATGACACTGCCAGACCCGAACAGACTGGACATTAGACAGTTGAAGTACTGGTTGACTACTAGTTTTGGGCTGGATCCTGAAGTATGTTCCGTCAGTATTCATGCATTGTGGACCAAATCCTGTAAAAATGTCAAGTGGGAGTTGATGCCTATAGATAGGAGCCAGCATTGGTTGACGCTGTTAAGTCGTTGCCGAGACCGAAGAATCCACCCATATGCCCTAGTGCGACCTGTGGTGAAGGAGGAGAATACCGTACAAGTCGACGGGGGGTATGAACCCGGCCAGGGCAGTCAAGTGGCTACCGATATTTGTTTATCCGGGTCACAGCCACTGGATGTGGATGGTAGCCAACCCGAGAAAGAGTCAGACTACGTGGCACACAATGTGTGTGGTCATGATACTGGGCAGAGTAGTCAGTCGATAATATTAGCTGGTTCTGGTTTTGCTGATGAGGAAGAGGAGGAAATGCTGAGGGTGATGGAGGAAGAGGACGAGGATGGATTGGCGGAGGATCTGGATTCTGAAAATTCCGAGGATGGAGTGGAGGTATCGATTCCTTCTGCATGGGATCAGGACATATCCACCGGTCTTACGGTCAACGATGGCCATGAAGTTCCATGGCAGTATAACCTGAACCAAGTCCAGATAGGGGCTATGTTTGATACAAAGAAAAAAATGAAGTATGCAGTGATCAAGTGGGCTATGTCTACGCAGAGGGTTTTCCAGACACACATTTCAAGTCCAACAAACTATACCGTGAAATGTGTTGAAACAGGTTGTCCTGGGAAGGTGCACGGGCACGTGCCGAAGTATAACATCCACTGGGTTGTGACCGATGTCGTCCCACATAATTGTGTGAGGAAAAACCTTCTGGTGAATCATCCAAACCTGACTTCAACTCTCATTGCGCAACTCATGTATACTGAGATAGTGCAGAAAAGAGATATGGAAGCAAAACATATCCAGACAACAGTCAAGGTCAGAAACTGCAACAGATAATTAAGATACAAGTACATCTGAATTAAACGGTACGGCTAAACTTAAAAAATATAGCTTACAAACTACATGAATGCATCATCGTCATCCTCCGTCGATGCAGCACTCTTGCCCTTCGACGATGCGGTACTCTTGCCCTTCGATGATGCGGTACTCTTGCCCTTCGACGATGCAGAGCTCTTGCCCTTCGTCGATACAGAGCTCTTCCCCTTCGACAATGCGGTGGTCTTGGCCTTGGTGCTCGGCATGAAGATGTCGTCTTCATCCTCGCTGTCGTCTGTCCACCAGTGTGTATGTTCTGCTGCAAGCTTCAGGTAAGATTCACTCTTATGCAGTTGCTTCTGCCATCTTCCATGCAACCTGAGAAGTTCTTTTCGTATCTCCTCAAATGTCCTAGGAGGCCACCCACTCCTAGCTAATGCATGAGCCAACTCATTCAGTAAGGTGTCACTACTGAGGAGTTCGTCCCATGGAACTATCCTATTGTCTATCTCGAAATTGGCGGCTAACCTCAGAAGACATTTCGACATACTAGGGTGAAAACAATTACGATCGAAAGGATAACCGGACATCTTGACGAGACTACACTGGCCTGCTTACCCTCCTTAGTGTGGAGGGGGTTTTATAGGTTGAGAAGAGAAGATGGCGGGAGAGAATGAAGGGAGAGAATGGCGGGAAAAAATGGCGGGAGAGAATGACGGGAGAGAATGGAGAGAGAAAATGGCGGGAGAGAATGGAGGGAGAGAATGGCGGCAGAGAATGCTGGGAGAGAATGGCGGGAGAGAATGGAGGGAGAAAATGGCGGGAGATAATGGCGGGAAAGAAAATGGCGGGAAAGAAAATGGCGGGAAAGAAAATGGGGGGAGAAATTGCGGGAAAGAACGGCGGGAAAGAAAATGGAGGGAAAAAGATTGCGGGAAAGTACATTTTTTTCATGTATAAGACAGCAATGGTTGTACAGGATTTGTAAGCCACTTTTAAATATAAAATAACACTTCAGCCTAATATAAAAAAACACTTCAGCACTCTTCGGCCAACAGTAGGCCGAAGTTACTATTCTTCGGCCAACGGTTGACCAAAAAGTAGTAACTTCGGCCCAGCTGGCGACTCTTCGGCTAACGGTTGACCAAAGAGAGGTCTTCGGCCAATGGTTGGCCGAAAAGGCCCTCTTCGGCCAACCAGCGGCCGACGGGGTCATAGTTTTGATTTTTATGCATTAGGGTGTATAGTTTCCGAATTTGCTATAAAAAACGTCATAGTTTCAAAAAAAAATCGCTCCATCATGCCCATGTCCGGCAGCCGGATGCACTTTCCAGAGTATTGGTTTGGTCGCCGGTGAGGTAGAGTAGGTCATGGGACACGAGCCGGCTCATGGGACTCGAGGCGTCGCCGTCTCACATGCCCTACTCTTCGTCGTCGGAGCTCTTAACCTTGACGTTGACGGTGGGCGTTAGATCGATGATGGATCCGTCTTGGGAGGAGCCGGCGATGTCCACCACGATGCAGTTTTGGCGTCCGCACTCATGCATCGTACGAGGCGTTGCAGAATGCAACTGCGCCGCGTTAGCGTCCACCGTTGTGAGGGCTGCCCCCGCCTCCCTCACCTGTTGTCTCGTGGCATGCGTGCGCCGGAGGACGCCCATGGTGCGTCCTCCAGCTCGGCGCGCCAACGGAGGGGTTGCACGTCCGTCACCACGTTCGGACGCAGATTCAATACGGACCGCACCACCTCCGGTGAGGTAGCGATGGCGCCATTAGCGGCGGATCCATGCGTCATTTGGACGGACGCAATGGATTCCCGACGGAAGGAGTCCGAGCGTTGCTGTCGGGCAGCCTCCTCCTGGCAGTGGCGGAGCGTAAGCTGAGCGGCCATCTCCTTCTAGGGGGGGCCATGGGATGATCTCATGGTCGACAGATCTGGAGGTGTAGGACTCGGATTTGCTGCCCCCCATGGCGCACAAGCCCGAAGATCGTCTGACGGGAGCTTGGGTGACAGAGGGGAGTGGAGTGAAGTGGCTAGGATTTGGGCGTGGGAGAGGATGAAGATGAATATATGTGGGATCGGGTGGCCCAGCATGGGTCGGGTTCGACGTGACGGACGCACGTGCTCGCACCCGAGCCTCCCATATCCGTCTCATATTTAGACCAGATATGAGGGGTGCTAGTCATTCCGGGTGTTTGAGGCCGGTTTGAGGCGTCCGTCTGGTCAGATTTTTGTGACTAGCACTGATCAGACCGTTCATCCGAACGTATGAGAGGGGTTTGAGGCGGCCAACTGTAGATGCTCCTTGTTCGTTCTCACATCATCCTCAAAAACAACTCAATGTTATGACTATGGGTCAACACCATCTTTCCCACCCCACATTCTCCATCTCTCTTGGAGCCACATATTTTCCCACGACGCTTCCTTTAAAAAAAAGAAACACCCACTTAATTAATTGGAAATAATGGTTATATCGTCTGTAAGAAGAGGTACAAGATTCTCCATAGGTTCCTCAAACCAATCTCTAGATACCGAAATTTTTGCTAGCCTAGCAAATTCATGAGCAACCTTATTAGGTACCCTATCACAATGTTCAAATCTAGTCAAAGGAAAATCACATGCCATGAAGTAGCAATCATCGAAGACTACTCCCCCGCTCCCGCAGATTGTCCTCCATTCTTCATTGTGTGAATGACTTCCATATTATCAGAGTTAATAATAAGACAATTGCATGCCGCCTTTTTTTGCAAGAACTAAACCAAACCTAAGAGACATCGCTTCTGTTGTTAGTACATCAACACACCAATCGATCTTTCAGTTTCCGCCAACAATGAATTTTCCTTTGTCATCTCTGAGTACAACACCAGTTGTGCCCCTGAGCAGATCATGGTCAAAAGAAGCATCAACATTCAACTTATCAAACCCATAGGAGATCTGCTCCATCCTTCTTTTTTACTAGTCGCACTAGGAGAGTGGTCATTAACATAGTTTGCTTATAGCATGAACCCCCATCGAAATTTGGTTTACATCTTGAGACTTTCCTTCATGAAGCAACATGGGTCTTTCCCACCATTGATACCAAGCGGTTATCACGATTAATTCACGTGCATTCTGGCAACCCAATATAGATAGTTCTTGGTGTGACATAAGAAGTAAGAATTCAGGAACCGCCTCACCTGCTCAATCAATAACACAAGCTTTCTTAATCACCTCGCACATCCCCAGCTTACCCCAAACCTCTTTTGCCTTCTGACATATAAAGAAAACGTGTTTTTTATCTTCTTGCCCTTTTGAGTATGATGGGCAGAGGGGAGAAACTTTCATGTTTCTATTGGCAAGCGCAACACGACACAGCAGAGTTTCATGCAACGTACTCCAATTTTTTTCCCAGGACGCTTCCTTATTCGACTATAAAACAAAGCATCGATGCCTTGAGGGTATCTTCCTTCCGATACATCTCCAAGCCTGTGAGTTCGCGGACACATGACTTCGAACCACCCCGTTGCAACAAATGGACAATTTTACTATAGTGTCATAAAACAAGGAAGCTTTTAGAAGATTTATTTTTCGTTCTTTTCTTCTTTTGTGCCGTTTCTATTGGGATTTTTCATTTTTCATTTTTTTCTTGTTCCTTTGTTTTGTGCATATCTTATTTTTATAATTCGTGATTTATTACAAATTCATGATTTTTTTCAAATTTAAAAACGGTTTTCAAATTGGCAAACATTGTTTTGAATTTCACGAATCAAAATCATGAACTTCTTTAAATCCACAAACATTTTTTCCAAATTATGAAGTTTCCAAAATTGTGGAACATTTCTTGAACATTTTTTTTCAATTGATGAACTTTTTTTAAGTCCATGATTTGTTTTGAATTCACAATTCTTTCCAAAATCATGAAAATTTTCAAGTCCAGGAACATTTTTCAAATTCACACACTTTTTAGTTAGTAAACATTTGCAAATTCTAGAAAAAATATTAAGTTTGTGAATAATTTTTCAAATTCACGAACTTTTTCAAAATTGGTGACCAATTTTAAAATCATTTAACAATTCAAATTATTGAACAATTTAAATTTTTGACCATTTTTCGAATTCCAGACCATTTTTCAAATTCCAGACCATTTTAAAATTTGAGAACTTTCTTTGACTCTGTGAACATTAGTTGAATTTATGAACTATTTAATCTACATGAAACTAAGTTTTTTTTCCTGAAAAAACATCAGTCGAATAGAAAGCTATCGAGCCGACTAGGAAGGAGCTCCAACGAGTAAGTGAAAAGAAAAAACAATGAGCAAGCTGAGGAGAAAGATGAGTGAGCTGAGCTAAGGAGTGAGCGAGAAGCTCGTTTGGGCCGCGACCAGACGTAGCATGCGTTGGAGAGCTGTTTCAGCTGATGGGGCTTGGAAAATCCTTGTTGACGGCCGCAAGCAAGCGCTTTGTGAAAATTTGTTCAGATAATTAAAAAATTGCTTGCGTTTTCGAAAAATTGTTGTAATGTGAAAACAATTGTTTTATGATTTTTTTTCAAGATTTCAGCAAATATCCGAAATTTTAAGAATGGAAAAACTTCAAAATTATTCTTTTTTTAAGTTGTTCGAACTTTTTTATAAACATGTTCAGATTTTTTTTTTAAAATATTCGAACTAGAAAACAACTTTGTTTTCACAAAATGTTCCATGTTTGAAAAATATTCGCTATTGTACAATGGTTTGCTATATTACACCGTGTCGATGTAGAATCGGTTTGCTACAGTACCTCAGTTTAGTTCCCAGACGCTACAGAACTAGTGGGGAGGATGGCAGATAACAAAGAACCTACGACAAAGAACTCGATGTTCGAACTTCATGAGAGTCTGAGTCAAGACAACTTCACTAGGATGGTTTTGACCTTATGGGCTATATGGTATGCAAGGTGGAAGGCTATTCATGAGTCAATCTTTCAAAGCCCGCATCAATGATTTGATGTCACTACCAAAGCCAGAACGACAACTCAACATCACGACGAGATCAAGTGTTGATACTTTCCAACGCTAGCTACCATCACCGAAGGGCATTATGAAAATCAATGCTGACAGGGTGGTTACCCGACAAGGACACGGAGGTGTCACAGCCGTGACTTGTCATGATCATAGAGGCCTATACTTGGGATCATCTGTCGTGGTGTTTAGTGGTGCTACAGATCCCACGGTACTTGAAGCTTATTCATGGGCGAATCACTAGCATTGGTGGAAGATCTCAGACTACAAAGTATATGTATTGAGTCGGACTGCCAAGGGATCATCAACTACATTGATCAAGGAACAAGAGGCCCTCATGGCGTAATCGTACAAGAAATAACAGAAATAAAAGGTACTTTTCAGTTATATAATTTCATCTTTGAACGTAGGAACTTTAATTTTGAAGCTCACTATCTAGCCAAGTATGATTATAATGTAGGTACGCGCTGATATGTTTGGTTGGGTAATCCTCATGACCCAATTCTTATACCTACGAACATTATTCCGAATCAATAAAGTCCGTGAGAGGGGAGAAATAGTTCTTAGTCGCTACGGTACCAGTTTTCCCATTCGCTGCGGCAGGTTCAGTGGCCTGGCCCATCCTTGACGCCCTTGTGCGGAACCCTTCTGAAGCGTGCCAGGCCTATTTCTCACCCATTGTGAAACGTAGTTCCGTCTCGCCTCTGGCGTGGCGCAACTCAGCCGGCCCATCACTGTTGGTGCACGTGGATTTTTCTTCCTCTGTGATTTTCTTATCATGTTTTATCACTGTTTTGATCGGTTTTATTTTCCCCCCTTTCTTTGTTTTCATTTTTCCTTTTCCTTTTTAGTTTTCCTTTCCCTTTTTTCCAACACATGTCTACACTTTCTATGCACATTGTACTTCTTTCTTTTACATCAGGAAACATTTTTCAAATATATGTTATGATGCCAATTTGTTGCATACACATTGTACATGTTTAGTATACATCTAAAACATATTTATACACATTTACAATTTTTCAAATACATATTTTTGAACATTTGCTTGGATACATTGTAAAATTTTTAAAATACACATTGAAGCATCTTCCTGAATGACACAAAACATGTTTTTAAAACTATGTGAACATTTTGTTTACAATGTATAATTTTCTTTTGAAAACGGCACAAACATATTTTTGAAACTCGTTATATTATAAAAAATGTAATGCACGTTTTTTGAATGGTAGGATTTTTTTTGAATTACACATTTTTCTTACATTCTATAAAAAAATTAAAAAAATGTCATGTACAATTTTTTTAAAGCACGTGATTTTTTTTGGTGTCCGCATTTTTTAAATTACACTGACAAACTTTTTATACTATGTTAATATTTTCAAATACATGATTTCTTTTTAAAAAATGATTAAATTTAAGTTTTGGAATAATTTTTTTAGAAGGGTTTTGAACTTATGAACAAAATAAAAAATGATTGTTTTTAAAGAACTGAGAATGCATGAAACTACTTGGGACTGCCAATTAGAAGCGAAGCATGAGACTATAAGCGAGACACAACCACTCCCACTAGAATGTGCCCACGAAATCGCATATCAGTCGGTACGACCCCGAGTGGTCCATTGGTATGGAGGAAGCATATTTTTCTGTGAAAAATGACATCAGTGCTTGCTCGTGGCATGAGATATGGTGCTAGTAGTACAGTGATGACACATGGCAGTAGACATGTGAAGCATTACATTTGTCGAAACCATCATGGTCCTCTCATATGTCTTATGTCTCCCCATCTTTTTTCTCCTAAGCCAATAACTTCTCATCTCATTCACTTTAAACCATCCCTTTTGTCCCTTTCTCCTTTTTCTCTCCTTTTGTGGCGAAGCCCCCACCTCTCCTAAATGATCCCATTGACCTCTTCTCGCAACCATCTTTTTACCTTTTCACCATGCCAGCAAGGCTTCCGATGCATAGGGGTGGGGCAGCAATCCACCATGTACCATAGTGCATGCTCTAAGAGGATGGCCAAATGTCCTATCCTAAACGACTGCTCTAGCTCACCATATAGTCTAAAAAAATGTGCCATGCAGTCTCCGACAACCCATAACTCCGCTTATGGTTATCCTTCCATAGTAAAACATGATCTTGCAAAAGAAGACGCTTCCTTCCTAACAAAAGCAGTGGCCAAAGCTGAAAAACATCGAGCAAATGTTGAAAAGGAGAGAAAGAGAGGGCAAACAAAAAGGAAGAGGTAGATAGCTAAAAGAACGTCGCAACAAAGACGTGTGTCCCCTTCTAGTAGATGCAATGCTTATAGAGATAGATGTGGCTATCTGTTCTCTAGCTTGTGTGACCCAGAAACTTAGGAGCTTGGCTCATTTAAATCTTGCACAACCTGTTGTCTTGGCAATTTTGCATTGTAATCTCATACACTTATAATTTGTTCCCTAGCTTGTGTTCTACTATTGATGACGATGAATTAGAGGGACGAATGAAGGACACTAAGTTTCTGGACATGTTTTAGTGTCTTGCATGCATTTTTTGAGGGAAACGATAGGGCTTTGCTGCATATTTTTATTGCTTTTCCAAAAATAAGTACAAAAGGTTATGTACAAAAACGAAGAAAAAGAACCAAGGGAAAAAAAAGCTATACAGAGAAATGAATAACATAACTAAAGCTAGCAAAAAATAAAAAAAACAGAAAACAATGTACAAAGGAATATGTCATCTGCCTGTTCAATTATTGGAAGACGTCAACCCATGCTTGAAAGCCCCCATAATTTTTCGTGGTTGCTCGATAGGCAAGCCACCGCATCACTTCTTTACATATTTTCCTGCAGGAGTACAGACTGAGTCGAATGCCTTTGAAGATGAAGTTATTCATGGTGATCCATATAGCCCTGGAAGCCAGGATAATAATCTCCAGAGTTAATGGAACACCAAGGATAGCTTTTATGTTGTTGATCTCATGTTGGATGTCCAGGAATGTAGGAGTCCAAGGAGGACATAATAAGTCCAACGATGTTTAACAAATGGACAATGCATGAAAAGGTGGTCTCTGGTTTCAAGTACATGTAAACAACATAGAACACAACTATAATCAGGAATGCAAAAGTTTTTCCTCTGGAGAATGGAT
This sequence comes from Elymus sibiricus, assembly GCA_039707655.1. Classification (NCBI taxonomy): domain Eukaryota; kingdom Viridiplantae; phylum Streptophyta; class Magnoliopsida; order Poales; family Poaceae; genus Elymus; species Elymus sibiricus. The sequence continues at coordinate 306,506,019 of CM077671.1, forward strand.
CGTGTGTTTTGCGTGTTATGAAGTAGTAACTAGAAGGAAATCTTGTGTTTGAGTTGGCAGCAAGTTTTCCAGATCTAAGTCAGGGCTAGAATACATTCCTGATGACTAGTGATGATTTTGTAAGCTCGAGAGGCTTGAAATCTTGTTGCTCCTATGCATATTGATGCGGATGTACATTCCTTGTATGCATATTGACGTGGATCGCCATTGAAGTGCGCAAGAAGAACTTCATGGATAGTCTTTATTTTTGTTCTTGGGTATTAGGGATCTCACACTATTAAGAGGGGGTAATTGGGAGGCAAAGGACAAGCTCAAGCCATGATCATGAAAACCCATTTCCCATGTCCCAGAGTCCAAATCCAAAATGCCTAAACAAGTCCCGAGCCAAAATATGCAAAGTGCAACTTTTGGTTGGCCAGAGTCTCCAAGCAGGCACTTGTTGCACATGATAGAGCGATTTTTGCAGCTAGTCTCCTGGGTTTTATCTATCTCCTATTGGGCTAGAGATAAAGTGTTGGCATTTGCTCTCGGTTCCCTTAAGTTCCACCAGAGTATTCAGACAATTTGCCGAATCCTCCTGGCCCCTATGCCTATCTACTACTCTCGCCATCGGGTTATGCCCAAGCCAGAGTGTCTAACTCTTCTCTATTGGTGCTCTCAGATCTTACCCATAGCCTCAAGGAATATCGCCTCAGAGACGCCAAGACTGACCTTGAGACCAGCTCCAGCCTCACTTGTGATGGTCCGGTTCAAGCATACAATGCCAATCGGGAGCTTTCGGGCCATTTCAGTCGAAGACTCTGTGTGTGCATTTATTACGAGCCGATAAATCTCACCTCAGGTTCTGTAAAGTATCGAAAAAGTACTAGAGACAAATTTTTGTGGGTGAGAGGTGTAACCTAGCTCCAATTTTGCGGGTGGGAGGTATAACCTAGCTGTGGGAATATGCATCAACACACTTCACCAACTCATCTCTCCGCCGTGTTATGTTGCTGAGCAATCTAATCTAAATCAAATCTTACTTGCCTCTTCATAGTGATCCTGGGATGATTCGTAGCTACCTATTTTTTTCTATTATGTTTCCCAACAATTGCTCTTGACGCATATCTCCTCCTCCTTCACCATGATGTCCTCAGAACTCTGTGTCATCTTTGTTGCCACCCCCTTCTCGCTTCTCCTTCTAGTCCTCCCACATCTCCCCCTGGTGTCTAGCCATCATTTTGTTTGCCTCCTTTTGTTGGATCACCATCTACATCTACATTGGGCATGTCAACGATCTTAACAGAATTGACAATGACATCGAGCCACTTTGGGGGTGCGCATTCAACTTCAACCAACAATGCATGAAGAGAAAGTGTTTCTTCTCTATCTCTAACAACAATGTGACCGCACGACTTGAAAGGTAAGAAACGACATGATCATATCGTTGCATATCCGGCCAATTGTCCAACACAAGTTGCATATCTGGACACATGACCAACACATAGAGCATATCCGACTCAATGACCAACACACATAGAGCAACAGAAAACCTACAATCTCTTAGGGTGCCATGCCACTTGGCCACCGGATTTGCAATTTCTTTTAGAAGCCACAATACTTGCCCGTGGCCTCTTGAATGGTGTGTCATCAATTAGTGAGCGACTTCGAGTTGCCTCATAGATCACTTCTGTGCGATACAAATTAGAGTAATTGTGCTCATGGAACCAAGAATGCATGCTTGTCCAAAAGGTTATTTCCCTTTGCTCCGTGCCATGAGTCCGATCAATGCTATGGCCAACCACGCATCAATCGACATTTCATCATCCTTCAAGTTGAAATTTTCTTCCTTTTTCTTCTTTGGGTTTGTACCGGGAGCCCAAATGTCCTCCGGATTACCATCCAGTTGCTGAGTGTCTGATACCTGGGTGTGCGTCTGTTGCGTGTACGCCTCTGGCTGGGATTCCTCCACTTGTTCGTCTTCCTGGTCATCGTTGTCATGCATCATGTTCGCCAGTGCCTCCTCCTCACCAATCATCGGGCCAGCCTAAGACATTCCGGCAAACAGATATTAGGCACCAAAGGGCGAGGGAGCCAGCAGCCGCGAACTGACAAGCGTCAACGACTGCGACCATGTGAAGGTGTACTCCGTGTTGAGGTCGACGTACTACAACATGTGATAGCTGACAGTGACGGTTGACGCAGACTGGTGTTGTGGACTAAGCTGGGGATTGGGGTAATGACCTACAAGTGCACAGGGCTGTTGTAGCACTTTTGTGATAAGTGAATTGTCGAACCCACATGGAGCAAATAGGAAGGAATTACAAACCCCACAACTACGCTATAACTTACGTTGTTCCGTACGCACCCAAACCGGAGTTTGGAAATAGTCTATTACAGTAAGTTGCTAGGAACACAAATAGAAGGATAATGTTTATCTAAACTGCAAACAAGAAATAAAAGACAAAAAAATAAAGGAACTAAACTAGGAGAAACGGGAATTAGAGTCATCACCACAAGTATGATGTTGACAGCACATGATAGACTGGCTCTCTAGTTGTATCACTAAGCCACTTGTACATGATCTCGCGTGGGCGGAGCCAACAAAGTACGCATCCCCACTACGGTTACCGCGTACACTCGTGCTACCACTGTGCTTCCCCACTCCGGTTCTCACAACGATGATTAAGGGGAGAGAACTTCTCGTGATCACGACATTAAGTTCTATGGTTCTCCACTAATCCCTATTGCAATGATTAGGGATGAAGCAAGAATAGGTCCTGTCACTACCTACCCTCCAAACTACCCTTCTCACCAACATAAATCACCTCAAGTCCATAAGTGTCTAATGTTGTGTGGGCACCCTTCATTACACCATGGGACAATCAACGCAATGGATATAAAGAGAATATTGGATTGCTTATTCAACAAAGTACTAATCATGCAAGGGTTCATCCAATTCCTGAAGAACTAAAACAACTAGTCAAACATCATAGAGGGAGAGGGAAAGTTACAAGCCGGCATAAGGCCGATGGAAGAGAGGAGCATGGTGGTGGAGATGATAGCAGCGGCGCCCGCGATGGAGATGGTGATGGTGGCGGCCCCGGTGATGAAGACCGCACCGGCCCGAAGGCTAGTGCACGCGGTGGAGGCTCCCCTTCTTCTTCCGCTTGTCTTGGCCCTACTCTTCTCTATGGAGGTGGTCTTGGAGGAGAAATAGAGATGAATGATGGCTGCGTATGGGAATGAATGACGAGACGGGAGGTGCCTAGGGTTGATGGTTCTTATATGAAGGCCTCCTGGTATCTCTTCCGTTGATGTGGTCATCCAAGGGCTCTAGATGAGCCTCATCTTCTCCCCATCCCTTCTTTATGAGCCAAGGATCCTATGGGAACAATTGGTGATGAAATCGATGAAGAATCTGTTGGGGAACGTTGCATGGGAAACAAAAATTTTCCTACGCACACATAAGATCTATCCATGGTGATGAGCATCTACGAGAGGGAGAGTGAATCTACATACCCTTGTAGATCGCTAAGCGGAAGCGTTAATAAACGCGGTTGATGTAGTCGAACGTCTTCGCGATCCAAATCGCCGAGCGTCCCGCGATCCAATCACGATCCTTCCGATCTAGTGCCGAACGGACGGCACCTCCGCGTTCAACACACGTACGGCTTGATGACGCCTTCACCTCCTCGATCCAGCGAGCGATGATGAAGTAGTGGTTGAGTTCCAGCAGCACGACGGCGTGGTGATGGTGGTGAGGAACAATCTCTGCAGGGCTTCGCCAAGCACTACGGAGATTATGACGGAGGAACTAGAGGGTTAGGGTTGCCGCACACGGCTTGGGGAAATCTTGATGTGTCCCGTGTGCTAGCCCTGCCCCTCTATTTATATGTTGAGCCTTGGGGTCTAAACTTGGAGTAAAAGCCTCCTCCGGGTCGGTTTTGCCCGCACAAGGTCGGTTTGGCCCGCAGGAAAAGAGTCCAACTCGGATCCCTGCCGAACCGTGCACAGCCGCGCACAAGCGGTAGTACCGCTTCACACAAGCGGTAGTACCGCTTGGGCGGTAGTACCGCTTCACACAAGCGGTAGTACCGCTCCGGCGGTAGTACCGCTTCACCAAGCGGTAGTACCGCTTACGCGGCAGCAAAACTACTTTTGCACTTTCCAATACCTTGTGGGCTTTATCCCTTTGGCTCATATAAAGTGTTGCTGCACCCGAACACTTCGGTAAACATCCGGAATCCCTTCCGGTGAACTCCGGAACCCTTCCAGAGATCAAAACACTATTATCACATATATCAATCTTTACCTCCGGACTATTCCGGAGATCCTCGTCATGTCCGGGATCTTATCCGGGACTCCGAACAACTTTCGGTCACCAACATAATAACTCAATTATACTAATCGTCACCAAACGTTAAGTGTGTAGACCCTGCGGGTTCGAGAACTATGTAGACATGACCGAGACACCTCTACGGCCAATAACCAACAGCGGGACCTGGATGCCCATATTGGCTCCTACATATTCTACGAAGATCTTTATCGGTCGAACCTCTATGTCAAGGATTCAGTTAATCCCGTATGCTGTTCCCTTTGTTCTTCGGTATGTTACTTGCCCGAGATTCGATCGTCGGTATCACTATACCTAGTTCAATCTCGTTACCGGCAAGTCTCTTTACTCGTTCCGTAATACAAGATCATGTGGCTAACTCTTTAGTCACTTTGCTTGCAAGGCTCAATGTGATGTTGTATTACCGAGTGGGCCCTGAGATACCTCTCCGTCATACGGAGTAACAAATCCCAGTCTTGATCCATGCCAACCCAACAGACACCCTCGGAGATACCTGTAGAGCACCTTTATAGTCACCCAGTTACGTTGCGACGTTTGATACACACAAGGTATTCCTCCGGTGTCAGTGAGTTGCATGATCTCATGGTCAAAGGAACAGATACTTGACATGCAGAAAACAATAGCAATAAACTGACACGATCAAATGCTACGTTTACAGTTTGGGTCTTGTCCATCACATCATTCTCCTAATGATGTGATCCCGTTATCAAATGACATCTCATGTCAATGGCTAGGAAACCTTAACCATCTTTGATCAACGAGCTAGTCAACTAGAGGCTTACTAGGGACACAGTGTTGTCTATGTACCCACACATGTATTTGAGTTTCCAATCAATACAATTATAGCATGGATAATAAACGATTATCATTAACAAGGAAATATAATAATAACCAATTTATTATTGCCTCTAGGGCGTATTTCCAACAGTCTCCCACTTGCACTAGAGTCAATAATCTAGTTCACATCACTATGTGATTTACATTGTAATGAATCGAACACCCATGCAGTTCTGGTGTTGTTCATGTTTAGCCCTTGGAAGAGGTTTAGTCATCGGATCTGCAACATTTAGATCCGTGTGTACTTTGCAAATATTTATGTCGTCCTCCTTGATGTAATCGCGGATGGAATTGAAACGTCGCTTTATGTGTCTGGTCCTCTTGTGAAATCTTGGTTCCTTGGCTAGAGCAATGGCACCAGTATTATCACAAAACAGAGTCATTGGGTTAAGTGCACTAGGCACTACTCCAAGATCTGTCATGAACTCCTTCATCCAGACACCTTCCTTCGCCGCCTCCGAGGCAGCGATGTACTCCGCTTCGCATGTAGAATCTGCTACCACGCTTTGCTTGGAACTGCACCAGCTAACCGCACCCCCATTAAGAATAAATACGTATCCGGTTTGCGACTTAGAGTCATCCGGATCAGTGTCAAAGCTTGCATCGACGTAACCCTTTACGACGAGCTCTTGATCACCTCCATAAACGAGAAACATGTCCTTAGTCCTTTTCAGGTACTTCAGGATATTCTTGACCGCCGTCCAGTGTTCCATTCCTGGATCACTTTGAAACCTTCCGACCATACTTATGGCAAGGCTGACATCGGGTCTTGTGCACAGCATTGCATACATGATAGAGCCTATGGCCGAAGCATAGGGGATGACACTCATCTTTTCTCTATCTTCTGCAGTCACTGGGCATTGAGTCTTACTCAACTTCACACCTTGCAAAACAGGCAAGAACCCCTTCTTGGACTGATCCATTTTGAACTTCTTCAAAATCTTATCAAGGTATGTGCTTTGTGAAAGTCCTATTAAGCGTCTTGATCTATCTCTATAGATCTTGATGCCTAATATGAAAGCAGCTTCTCCTAGGTCCTTCATTGAAAAACTCTTGTTCAAATATTCCTTTACGCTTTCCAGCATTTCTATATTGTTTCCAATCAGCAATATGTCATCCACATATAATATTAGAAACGCTATAGAGCTCCCACTCACTTTCTTGTAAATACAAGCTTCTCCGTAAACTTGTATAAACTCGAACGCTTTGATCACATCATCAAAACGAAGATTCCAACTCCGAGATGCTTGCACCAGTCCATAAATGGATCGCTGGAGTTTGCAAACTTTGTCAGCATTCTCTGGATCGACAAAACCTTCTGGTTGCATCATATACAACTCTTCCTTAAGGTAACCGTTAAGGAACGCTGTTTTGACATCCATCTGCCAAATTTCATAATCGAAAAAGGAAGCTATTGCTAACATGATTCTGACGGACTTAAGCATCGCTACGGGTGAGAAGGTCTCATCGTAGTCAACTCCTTGAACTTGTGAAAAACCCTTTGCCACAAGTCGAGCTTTATAGACGGTGACATTACCGTCCGCGTCCGTCTTCCTCTTAAAGATCCATTTGTTCTGAATGGCCTTACGCCCTTCAGGTAATACTTCCAAAGTCCATACTTTGTTTTCATACATGGATCCCATCTCGGATTTCATGGCCTCTAACCACTTCTCGGAATCCGGGCCCATCATCGCTTCTCCATAGCTCGTAGGTTCATCGTTGTTTAACAACATGACCTCTAAGACAGGGTTGCCGTACCACTCAGGAGCAGTACGCGTCCTTGTCGACCTACGAGGTTCGATAGCAACTTGATCCAAAGCTTCATGATCATCATCATTAACTTCCTCTTCAGCTAATGTAGGCTCGACAGAAACAACTTTCTGCGTTGCGCTACTCTTAGGTTGAAGTAAAGGTTCAATAACCTCATCAAGTTCTATCTTCCTCCCACTCAATTCTTTCGAGAGAAACTCTTTCTCAAGAAATGTTCCGTTTTTAGCGACAAACACTTTGCCTTCGGATCTGAGGTAGAAGGTATACCCAACTGTCTCTTTTGGGTATCCTATGAAGACGCATTTCTCCGCTTTGGGTTCCAGCTTTTCAGGCTGAAGCTTTTTGACATAAGCATCACATCCCCAAACTTTAAGAAACGACAGCTTTGGCTTCTTGCCAAACCAAAGTTCATATGGCGTCGTCTCAACGGATTTCGATGGTGCCCTATTTAAAGTGAATGCAGCTGTCTCTAATGCATAACCCCAAAACGATAGTGGCAAATCGGCAAGAGACATCATAGATCGCACCATATCCAATAAAGTTCGATTACGACGTTCGGACACACCATTACGCTGTGGTGTTCCAGGCGGTGTCAATTGTGAAACAATTCCACACTGTCTTAAGTGACTGCCAAACTCATAACTCAGATATTCTCCTCCTCGATCAGATCGTAGGAATTTAATCTTCTTGTTACGATGATTCTCAACTTCACTCTGAAATTGTTTGAACTTTTCAAATGTTTCAGACTTGTGTTTCATTAAGTAAATATACCCATATCTACTTAAGTCATCAGTGAAGGTGAGAAAGTAACGATAACCACTGCGCGCTTCAATACTCATCGGACCGCACACATCAGTATGTATGATTTCCAATAAGTCACTTGCCCGTTCCATTGTTCCAGAGAACGGCGTTTTAGTCATCTTGCCCATGAGGCATGGCTCACATGTGTCAAGTGATTCAAAATCAAGTGACTCCAAAAGTCCATCAGCATGGAGCTTCTTCATGCGTTTTACGCCAATATGACCTAAACGGCAGTGCCACAAGAAAGTGGTATTATCATTATCAATTCTATATCTTTTGGCATCAATGTTATGAACATGTGTATCATTACTATCGAGATTCAACAAGAATAAACCCCTCACATTGGGTGCATGACCATAAAAGATATTACTCATATAAATAGAACAACCATTATTCTTTGATTTAAATGAGTAACCGTCTCGCAATAAACAAGATCCAGATATAATGTTCATGCTTAACGCAGGCACCAAATAACACTTATTTAGGTTCATCACTAATCCCGACGGTAATCGAAGAGCGAGCGTGCCAACGGCGATCACATCAACCTTGGAACCATTTCCCACGCGCATCGTCACTTCGTCCTTTGCCAGCCTCCGTCTATTCCGCAGTTCCTGTTTTGAGTTGCAAATATGAGCAACCGCACCGGTATCAAATACCCAGGCACTACAACGAGAGTTGGTAAGGTACACATCAATAACATGTATATCATATATACCTTGTTTGTTGTTGGCCGCCTTCTTGTCAGCCAAATACTTGGGGCAATTCCGCTTCCAGTGTCCAGTTCCCTTGCAATGAAAACACACAGTTTCTGGTTTGGGTCCAGCCTTGGGTTTCTTCACGAGAGGAGCAACTGCTTTGCCACTCTGCTTGGAGTTACCCTTCTTACCCTTGCCATTTTTCTTGAAACTAGTGGTTTTATTGACCATCAACACTTGATGCTCCTTCTGAATTTCAGACTCAGCGGCTTTCAGCATCGCAAACAGCTCGGCGACTGACTTGTTCATCCCGTGCATGTTATAGTTCAACACGAAGCTCTTGTAGCTAGGTGGCAATGATTGAAGAACTCTGTCAGTGATAGCCTCTGGCGGAAGGGGCATCCCTAACTCAGCCAGACGGGTGGAGTACCCAGACATTCTGAGCACGTGATCACTGATAGACCCGTTCTCCTCCATCTTGCAAGCATAGAACTTATCGGAGATCTCATATCTCTCGATCCGGGCATTCTTCTGAAAGATAAACTTCAACTCCTGGAACATCTCATATGCTCCATGACGTTCAAAACGTCTTTGAAGTCCCGGTTCTAAGCCATACAACATTGCACATTGAACTATTGAGTAATCATCAGAACGAGCCTGCCAGGCGTTCACAACGTCTAGAGACTCAACTGGAGCGGGTGGATCACCAAGCGGTGCATCAAGGACATAAGCCTTCTGGGAAGCCGTAAGGATAATCCTTAGATTACGGGCCCAGTCCACAAAGTTACTTCCATCATCTTTCAACTTAGCTTTCTCTAGGAACGCATTAAAATTCAGGGGTGCTACTGCGCGAGCCATGATCTACAACATAAATACTGCAAAGACAACTTAGACTATTGTTCTTAGATAATGAGTTTAGTTAATCATATTTAAAAAACTCCCACTCAAATTGACATCCCTCCGATCATTCGAGTGTAACATGATCCAAATCCACCAACTCAAGTCCGATCATCACGTGAGTTGAGGTGGTTTCAATGGTGAACATCTTCATGTTGATCATATCTACTATATGACTCATGTTCGACCTTTCGGTCTCTTGTGTTCCGAGGCCATGTCTGTACATGCTAGGCTCGTCAAGTTTAACCCAAGTGTTCCGCACGTGCAACATGGCTTGCACCCGTTGTATGCGAACGTAGAGTCTATCACACCCGATCATCACGGCGTGTCTCGAAACGACGAACTTTCGCAACGGTGCACACTTGGGGAGAACACAATTTATCTTGAAATTTAAGTGAGGGATCACCTTATAATGCTACCGTCGTCCTAAGCAAAATAAGATGCATAAAAGGATTAACATCACATGCAAATCATAAGTGACATGATATGGCCATGAACTTGTGCTTTTGATCTCCATCTCCAAAGCACCGGCATGATCTCCATCGTCACCGGCATGACACCATGATCTCCATCATCTTGATCTCCATCAACGTGTCGCCATAAGGTTGTCGCGCCGACTGTTGCTTCCACGACTATAGCTAACGTTTAGCGATAAAGTAAAGCATTACATAGCGCTTAATGATTGACACGCAGGTCATACAATAATTAAAGACAACTCTATGGCTCCTGCCAGTTGCCGTACTCATCGACATGCAAGTCGTGATATTCTATACAAAACATGATCATCTCATACATCACATATATCTCATCATGTAATTGGCCATATCACATCACAACATACCCTGCAAAAACAAGTTAGACGTCCTCTAATTGTTGTTGCAAATTTTACGTGGCTGCTACGGGTTTGCAAGAACCGTTCTTACCTACGCAAAACCACAACGTGGTGTAGTGATTGCTTTTTAATCTTCTAAAAGAACCCTCTTCATTGAACCGATTCAACTAAAGTGAGAGAGACAGACACCCGCCAGTCACCTTTATGCAACAAGTGCACGCAGCGGTAAAACCAGTCTCGCGTAAGCGTACGCGTAATGTCGGTCCGGGCCGCTTCATCTCACAATACCGCTGAATCAAGTATCAACTAGTAACGGCAAGCAATATGTATACACCCACGCCCACAACTCGTTTGTGTTCTACTCGAGATCTCATCTACGCATAGACCTGGCTCATGATGCCACTGTTGGGGAACGTTGCATGGGAAACAAAAATTTTCCTACGCACACATAAGATCTATCCATGGTGATGAGCATCTACGAGAGGGAGAGTGAATCTACATACCCTTGTAGATCGCTAAGCGGAAGCGTTAATAAACGCGGTTGATGTAGTCGAACGTCTTCGCGATCCAAATCGCCGAGCGTCCCGCGATCCAATCACGATCCTTCCGATCTAGTGCCGAACGGACGGCACCTCCGCGTTCAACACACGTACGGCTTGATGACGCCTTCACCTCCTCGATCCAGCGAGCGATGATGAAGTAGTGGTTGAGTTCCAGCAGCACGACGGCGTGGTGATGGTGGTGAGGAACAATCTCTGCAGGGCTTCGCCAAGCACTACGGAGATTATGACGGAGGAACTAGAGGGTTAGGGTTGCCGCACACGGCTTGGGGAAATCTTGATGTGTCCCGTGTGCTAGCCCTGCCCCTCTATTTATATGTTGAGCCTTGGGGTCTAAACTTGGAGTAAAAGCCTCCTCCGGGTCGGTTTTGCCCGCACAAGGTCGGTTTGGCCCGCAGGAAAAGAGTCCAACTCGGATCCCTGCCGAACCGTGCACAGCCGCGCACAAGCGGTAGTACCGCTTCACACAAGCGGTAGTACCGCTTGGGCGGTAGTACCGCTTCACACAAGCGGTAGTACCGCTCCGGCGGTAGTACCGCTTCACCAAGCGGTAGTACCGCTTACGCGGCAGCAAAACTACTTTTGCACTTTCCAATACCTTGTGGGCTTTATCCCTTTGGCTCATATAAAGTGTTGCTGCACCCGAACACTTCGGTAAACATCCGGAATCCCTTCCGGTGAACTCCGGAACCCTTCCAGAGATCAAAACACTATTATCACATATATCAATCTTTACCTCCGGACTATTCCGGAGATCCTCGTCATGTCCGGGATCTTATCCGGGACTCCGAACAACTTTCGGTCACCAACATAATAACTCAATTATACTAATCGTCACCAAACGTTAAGTGTGTAGACCCTGCGGGTTCGAGAACTATGTAGACATGACCGAGACACCTCTACGGCCAATAACCAACAGCGGGACCTGGATGCCCATATTGGCTCCTACATATTCTACGAAGATCTTTATCGGTCGAACCTCTATGTCAAGGATTCAGTTAATCCCGTATGCTGTTCCCTTTGTTCTTCGGTATGTTACTTGCCCGAGATTCGATCGTCGGTATCACTATACCTAGTTCAATCTCGTTACCGGCAAGTCTCTTTACTCGTTCCGTAATACAAGATCCTGTGGCTAACTCTTTAGTCACTTTGCTTGCAAGGCTCAATGTGATGTTGTATTACCGAGTGGGCCCTGAGATACCTCTCCGTCATACGGAGTAACAAATCCCAGTCTTGATCCATGCCAACCCAACAGACACCCTCGGAGATACCTGTAGAGCACCTTTATAGTCACCCAGTTACGTTGCGACGTTTGATACACACAAGGTATTCCTCCGGTGTCAGTGAGTTGCATGATCTCATGGTCAAAGGAACAGATACTTGACATGCAGAAAACAATAGCAATAAACTGACACGATCAAATGCTACGTTTACAGTTTGGGTCTTGTCCATCACATCATTCTCCTAATGATGTGATCCCGTTATCAAATGACATCTCATGTCAATGGCTAGGAAACCTTAACCATCTTTGATCAACGAGCTAGTCAACTAGAGGCTTACTAGGGACACAGTGTTGTCTATGTACCCACACATGTATTTGAGTTTCCAATCAATACAATTATAGCATGGATAATAAACGATTATCATTAACAAGGAAATATAATAATAACCAATTTATTATTGCCTCTAGGGCATATTTCCAACAGAATCCCGCCTGGATATGCAACTTTCGGAGCTGCATGCACGTCAAACAACCGACAAAAAGACCGCGTGCGGTCGCATGGAACGCCGTTTTTTTGTTGTGACCTCCACTGGTAAAATGGTCGTCAATTCTTCATACGAACTCGGAATTTGGCATTCTTGGGCTCGTTGAATTCGTATGAATGGCGAGGATCCATTTCTGATCTTAGATCTTGATTTGGACAACTTTGGGAAAAAAAATGACTTTTCCGACCTCTGAAATGGCTAAGTCTGCCCTTCTGTGTGTCTCCATATTGAACCCATCCTTGATTCTTTCATCGTGCTTGGTTCTAGGTTCCTTGAATACACCTATACAAACAAGAAAACAAATAAAACTAATCAAACACTAAATGTACGATGCTCACAATGATAAGTGTAAAAACCTGTAATCATGCATAATGGACACATATTTGGTTCAATGGGACATAATATATATAGATAACATGCAACAATGAGCTCTAAAATGCATAAAATATAGAGCCATCAACCTCCCCACGCTTAAACCTTGCTCGTCGTTGAGTAAGAAGGTTGACTACCAAAAGCTCACTGTTACCAACTCCAAAGCTTACATTGAACCAAACCCGAGAAGTGATATCCATGATCATTGTATGCAAGCATGCAAAAGTTAATCAAGTAGGGAGTAATACAAGATATCCTCATAGTTCCATTGCCATTGAGGTTAAGAAGGAGGAAAATATTTTTGTGGCGCCCAAATTCCCATTGCCGAAGGTTTAGAAAGAGGGTCAATATTATGTTAGGAACAAAGTAATGACTGTCATAAACAAAAGAAATCAAGCATTAGCGATCGCTTCAAAAACACCAACCCGAGGCATACCACGTGCAATAGCAAGATCATCTGTTTGCATTATTCAACCGTTCAACTACCTATGCAGCACTGAGCGCAAGCCTATGCCTCACACTTTAGGGAAAGATAGAAAATGGTTGGGGTTTTGAGAAGTAAAAAATAAAGAAAGTCTTGCATCAATGCAGCCGGCCACTAGCCTATGGAGAAGGCCTTATGATCGATGTTGACACAAGGAGTAGTGATCGCCATGCAAATAGGATGCACACAGAGCTATGAATATGTGAAATCTCTCCTATGGACTAAGTGGGGGTGCATCCAACTTTCTTGCTCATGAAGACCTCGTGCTTTGGAGGAGGCTCGTCATTGGAGTATACAAGCCAAGTTCTTTAATGTAAGTTCCCCACTAGTATGAAATATATGAAGCACATGAAACTTTCTACTCTTGAATGCATGAAGTGGTGCTACTTTGAAGCACAAGTGTATACTAAAAAGGATAACGGTGTTGCTCCTTCTCCCATCCTCACTTTCTTTCTTTCTTTCGTTCTCTCTTTCTTTTTTTCTTTTTTTTGTGGCACCTCCGTGGTGCATATTTTATTTGGTCTCTCTCTCTCTCTCTCTCTCTCTCTCTCTTTCTCTAGAAGCAACACCTTATAATGATGAATGATACACTTTACAATTACTAACTTCAACTGAATGCAATCATAAGTCAAATCTACATACATGAGAGAAACTCTATATGATGAATGGCTCTGGCAGTGTACTAGTATGTGCAATGATTCGCTGTAGCATAGACATCAAAAAATGGACAAGCCATGAAAATGTCGAGCTAGCCATACTATGATCATGCAAGGCAAATGAAAAATATGTCTCTAGTCATGTAATATAATATGATGGTAGTACATGGCGATATGCTCGGAATGGCTATGAAAAATCCCATGTAGGTAGGTATGGTGGTTGTTTTGAGAAGATGAGGTGTTTTATGTGTAGGAGAACAAGAGAAAGTCCTCCCACGGGTTTGGATGTACCTGCGAACTATGCGCCAAGTCTCATTCTGAGAGTGGGTAATGCACGGTACCATAGAGGCTAGCACTAAAAGCTGAACGGAAATGCAAAGGCTTCGAACTTGCTTTAGTCATAAAGAACTCAAATACTACACAAGATTATCGCGATGTCATATTGCATAATACGCAAAAGCTAAGTACCCCAAGGGGATAGCTTGGCGGAGATAAACCCTTACGCGTTCCGAATCAACCAAAGATGCTAGGTTCATCAGCAAAAAGCCTCTACAATCATTCAATCACTAATCAAAAGCCTCTACAATCATTCAATCACTAATCAGGCCACCACTAGAGTCCCCAACTTACGTGATTAGGTGAAAGAAAGGCAACAACTCAAAGGACTCATTTACTGGGCTTTTAATAAAAGAAAATGGCAATGTTTTTCAAAAGATAGCAAGATTTACACAAGCTGAGTTAAACAAATGCAAAGCAAGCATGTCAAAACAGCGGGACACACTATTGCATAAAAACCTTATGATAAATAGCATTGCACAAGACACTACACATGCAAAAGTAACCTCCTCGCACTTAGAACTAAACTAGGGCAAATTACGAAAGTAGAAAGACGATGCACTTACTAAAAGAGAGTGTGAGAAGTGGTTACCTCCCCTGAGCTTAGTTAAGCAAAGGGTTAGACACTTTTACCGTTGAGGTGCATATGACCTCTCTCTAATAGACATGGACCTTGCTTCAGTTGATCTCTTTGTTGTTGTTCGGTGCCTGCCCTCCGATAGAACCTGCTAGAGACGAACTAAAAAGAAAAGAAAAATATTTTTGTGCTTTTGTGTTTTTCATTATTTTTGTAGCACAAATGATAGCAACACACCACATAAGAAATATGCCCCACAATGATCGGTTCATCTACTTAAGCATCACGCTTAAGTTGACAAACTAAGTCTAAGAGCTTTGAAGTCTCCTAGGTTTGGAATGAAGTGCGTGTGAAACAAAATATAGACACAAGTGTGCAACTCCTAGGTGCTTATTTAAAAAGAGAGATCCTCACTTAACGTGAGAAGTTCACTACTAATCAACTTTTATTTGAGCAAGGTTCATATTGGAAAACTTTACCGCGCACTTGTAGTTGAAGTTCATCTCGATGAAGCAACCAAGTGGCTTGTGTGGTTTTTTTATACTGTTGGCACTATACCACATAAGGTCCAAGCCCTTGTGAAAATAATACATAAATAAAAATATCGATTCGGTATACGAATGGAGTTCGTATACCCAACCGGCAAAAAGAAATAAATGAAAAAGTAGTTGCCAAAGAGAATTATTGGCTAGTGAGTTTCAGAGGCAATTAATAATAATTAGAAAGCAAATAGTCAGTTAGAAAACACCTTGTCGACCTCAGACGTCGAAAAAGAATCAAATGGAGATGTTATTGACTTCATACGGGCGCTCAAATGACCAGTAGCGGTCGTATGGAACGTCGTCGTTCACTCTATGAAGATGCTCATTATGGACGCTAGGTGAAACGACCGCTCGTACGAGCGCGAGCGCTCGTACGGTATGCCGTATTTTGCTCTGGTTCTCTTCTCTCTTGCGGCCACGAGCTCATACAGACGCTCAAACGACCAGGACGGTCATATGGAACGTCGTTTTTTCTCCTGGAGCTGCAGACTTCATGAAAAAGTTTGTGCCTCCTCCTTAAGTTAGACACATAACAATATTGGAATAAAAATGATAGGAGGCATGCAAGAAAATACAGGCTACAGACATGCTATAAATTTTACCAATGAAAACTATTGCAACAAACTCAAATAGCAACTACTCAAAGCAAAAAACTAAAGTGCCAATGCAATCATGAATGCATCTAGTCTCAAGACACAAAACTAAGAAAGACACCTAGGGACTTCCGGGTTACATCAGGCATTGCTTTCTTTATAGGCATATAGCTAGGCTTTGGTGCTCCGCTAGGTCATCCACCCAGATCCCAAGGGATGTCAACCCTGAGTGTCAGGCCAAACTCCGTCCGGGGTTTGGAGCACCTCATAGAAAGGCTCGATCGGAGTCGTACTCGCTTCTGGTGCATCGGCATCATATATGTAAATTCATACTCGCTTCTTGGCAAGTACCGATGCATCCGGTTCAGTGGAGATGCTTGCAAGGTTAGTAGATGCAATTTGACAATATTTTTATAACTGAGAAGATATGGAGCTATAAGGAAATCATCAACCTCTTCTTCATCTTCAGTATACCTTGCAATGTTAGTATCCAAATTTGCAAATTCAATATCAAGGCTATTATCATTTATAAGACTTTGCAATTTGCTCTCCAAAGAAGGTCTATGGAGAGCATGCAGAAAATCAGCCCATACATCATCAAGATCGATCTCAGAATATGCAATTTGGGGTTTGTCTAATATTGACAAATCCACAGGTATAGAGTAGTGATCATGCATCAAGGTGGTCGCATCTCTCTTTGATAGCTCTATTAATGCGAGCAACTCAGCCTCCTTTTGTGTTATCTCATCCTTAAGATGAATGCCAATTGGTGTTTCATCAAAATGAGTCATCGGAGGCACATCGGGAAAAATGCCAATATCTAGTTCATCTCTAACAATAAACTTTGAAACATCAACCCTCGCTATATCCTTCCATGGAGAATATCCAAGCATCGTTTCAATAGGTTCCATGAAAGCTCTAATAGAACGTAGATATGATAAATGATCATCGAGCTGGGAATAAGTGGTGTCTAGAAATTTACCATGATTGGTAGGAGTTGTTGGAAGGCAGCCTTTCCCTCCTTCATCTCCAGGTTCCTCCTCCGGCTTATCTCCTAGACACGCTTCTTAAAAAGTGGTTCCCTGGATTTTCTCCCATCTCTTAATTATCTCCTCGAATTCTTTCATGAGGTTATATTCCTACAACATAGAGGCTTGGGAAGTGCCAATTAGCTTATCATAATCTTTAATAAAAGGGGTATTACGGAGATTGTTAGTAATACACCATTTATGAATACTCTCCAATAAACCCATATGTTTCATGACCCATTCATGTTGCAGAGAGAGCTCCTTCACCCTGTTCATCAGTTCTAATGTTCTGTAAACGAGCATCAGTTCCTCAACACATTCACACATTCACACATTCAGATAGAAGGCATTTACGGTTGTATGATGCTATAAAAGGGATATGGTGAAATTTACAGTTGTAGTTCATATGGCAAATGGACTTACAATTCTTACAAGATAACATAAGTATAGCTTTAGCAATAATGTCCAATGTCTCCAATTTTTCACCCACCTTAATACCTTTAGCTGAATGTCGGTGTAGCATATATTGTTCCTCTCTCTTCGGTTTGTTTCATTGTAGCCATCTTAGTTCCTGTAGAAGACATCTCAAAGCAATTTTTTTGTATTTTTGGTTAAATAGCAATAGACATAAATAAACTATATGCGAGTGGGTAAGTAATAACCAAGCGCTATGCTCCCCGGTAACGGCGCCAGAAAATGCTTGATGACCTGCAAGTGCACATGGTTGTTGTATCACTTTCGTGATAAGTGAAGTGTCGAACCCACAAGGAGAAAATAGGAAGGAATTACAAACCCCGCAACTACGCTATCACTTACGCAATTCCGTACGCACCCAAACCGGAGTTTGGAAATACTCTGTTACAGTAAGTTGCTAGGAAGACAAATAGAAGGATAATGTTTATCTAAACTACAAACAATAAATAAAAGAGAGAAAATTAAAGAAACTAAACTAGGAGAAACAATGCTTGATTAGTAAACGATTCTCGAGAGAATTAGAGTCATCACCACAAGTATGATGTTGACAACACATGATAGACATGGCTCTCTAGTTGTATCACTAAGCCACTTGTATATGATCTCGCGTGGACGGAGTCAATAAAGTACGCATCCCCACTACGGTTACCGCGTACACTCGTGCCACCACTATGCTTCCCCACTTCGGTTCTCACAACGATGATTAAGGGGAGTGAACTCCCCGTGGTCACGGCATTAAGTTCTATGGTTCTCTACTAATACCTATTGCAATGATTAGGGATGAAGAAAGAATAGGTCCTATCACTACCTGTCCTCCACAACTACCCTTCTCACCAACATAAATCACCTCAAATCCATAAATGGCTAATGCTGTGTGGGCGCCCTTCACAATACCATGATACAATCAACACAATACATATAAATAGAATATTGGATCGCTTATTCAACAAAGTACTAATCATGCAAGGGTTCATCCAATTCCTCAAGAACTAACACAACTACTCAAACATCATAGAGGGAGAGGGCATGTTACAAGACGACATGAGGTGGTGGAAGAGAGGAGCATGGTGGTGGTGATGATGGCAGCGACACCCGTGGTGGAGATGGTGATGGTGGGGGCGTCGGTGATGAAGACCGCACGAGACCGAAGGTCGGTGCACGCGGTGGAGGCTCCCCTTCTTCTTCCTTTTGTCTTGGCCCTTCTCTTCTCTATGGAGGTGGTCTTGGAGCATAAATGGAGATGGATGACGGCTGTGTATGGGAATGAATGAGGAGATGTGAGGCGTATAGGGTTGATGGTGCTTATATGAAGGGCTCCCGGTATCTCCTCCGTTGATGTGGTCATCCAAGGACTCTGGATGAGCCTTATCTTCTCCCAATCCCTTCATTATGAGCCAAGGATCCCATGGAAACAATTGAAGACGAAATCGATGAAGAATCTCGTCTTTAGAGGCAACTTTCGGAGCTTCAAACGACCGCCGAAACGACCTCGTGCGGTCGCATGGAGCGCCGCCTTTTGTTGTGACCTCCTTCGGTAAAACGGTCGCCAATTCTTCGTACGAACTCGGAATTTGGTCTTCTTCGGCTCGTTGAATTCGTATGAACGACGCCGATCCATTTCTTGTCTTAGATCTTGATTTGGACAACTCTAAAAAAATGACTTTTCCTACCTCCAAAATGGCCAAGTCAGCCCATGTGGGTGTTTTCATATTGAACCCATCCTTGATTGTTTTATCGTGCTCGGTCCTAGGTTGCTATAATACACATGTAGACACGAGAGAAAAAGAAAACTAATAAAACACTAAATGTGCGATGCTCACAATGATAAGTGCAAACACCGGTAAGCATGCACAATGGACACATATTTGGTTCAATGGGACATAATATATAGAGAGAACATGGAACAATGAGCTCTCAAAATGCGTAAAATATAGAGTCATCAGGGGGCATAGTAGTATTGTAGATGCAGCTGCGCCAGTCAGTGCGGTAGTGGTCACGGGACTGGCGATCGCATGACCGACACCTGCTTATTCGCATGCTTTGTCGGAGGAGGTATTGGGTGATTGGCCCCCGCCAATGCGTTCTCCCTTTCCTTCTTTTTGCGGCTGCAGGCGGTGTGTGTTGTTGTGTTGGCTTTGCAGGCGGCCACCACCAATTGGTCCTCCGGCTCTGGCGAGACTATAAACATCTCTGTCACCACCTCCTCTGACTCCACCGTGATGGCGTACGGTGAAACAGGCGGGAACTGGAGGGTGTGATGGCGGCGATTGGGGCAGAGAGGGTGGGAAAGAACAGTCTTTTGTGCGGAAAAGTGGCGGAAATATTCAAACCTGCGGGCTCCACCTCGGTTTTGGCTTGGTCCGGCGTGTTGGACTTCTATGTGGCGACTGTTCGGATGTCCGCAAACCTTCCCAACCTTTGCTTCCTGTTTGCGGGACTTCGGACGTGCGAACCGGACCGCGAACGATTAATACATGACGTTGGATGGCACAAAGTGCCCGGACCATGTTATTTGAATGTTATCGCGAAAGTGCCCTTATGCTCCCGAGCTCAAATGAGCTCGGTGAACAGTAAAAAATCTGTTTTCTTTGAACAACATTGGCAAAAGTTCTAAGTGTGTGCAACAATCCGCCCTGAAATAATATTTCTATAAGGCGTGACAAAAAAAATCGATACTCTAAAAATGCGCATTTTCAGAGTACCGATTTTGTGTTTTTTTGCCACGCATTATAGGAATGTTATTTCAGGCCAAATTTTTGCAAGCACTTAGAACTTTTGTCAATGTTGTTCACAAAAAAAAATCAGATTTTTTTGAATTTTTCTCGCATTTTCAGAGTATTGATTTTTTTTTTTTGCCACACCTTATAGGAATGTTATTTCAGGTCAAAATTTTGCCAGCACTTAGAACTTTTGTATGTTGTTCACAAAAAAATTCAGATTTTTTTGAATTTTTCTTGAATTTTTTTCGATTTTACTGTTCACCGAGCTCAAATGAGCTCGGGAGCAGAAACGCTGCGTCCTGTTTACGGGCGTTTTGATGCACAACGTTGAAGAAGCCCTTGTTACCTGTGATGCATAGTTGTTTTTTTCTCATGTAGTTGTAGGTTAGTAGCTAGTACTAGTGGAGTATCACTGTAACAACTAGAAAGTCTGTTTCTACTCCCGAGCTCAAATGCACCTGACTGAGAAGAAAATTCATTAAAAAAATCAAAAAAATATGATTTTTTTTAGAAACATTGACAAAAAAATTTGGTTCCTGATTTTGTTTTTTTTTTGCTGCGACTTCCACAAATGTGTTTTTTTTAGGGAAAACAAATGTGTTTTCATGATGAAATTTTGCAGGCACCTAGAAATTTTGTCAATGTTTCTAAAAAACTCATATTTTTCTGATTTGTTTTGAATTTTTTATGAATTTACTTCTCAGGCAGGTGCATTTGTGATCGGGCTCAAAATAGCTGCGTCCGTAACAGCTCCTCTACTGTCTGCACGTATGTGTTGTGTGGTTCTGTTTCTGTACGTCATTCACTCTCTTTCTGATGAGTAGTAACTTGCATCGTACTGCTTGTCAGGGAAGACCATATACCTGGCTCGAGACTTAAAATTGGTTTGAGAGTCATGTCAGTCACAGAGGGGACATGATTTTATTTTGGTGTCAGGATTGTACTATAGATCGGCAAATGGGTAGATTACTTTGCAAATCAACCAAGGCCAATGCTTTGGTATGGCTTTCCAAATCTTTCAGGCTCATCTGCGCAAAACAAGAAGATCTCAGGTTTTGCTGCCTTGGCCTTGGTTGATTTGCTTGTTTATATTGATAGTTCAAGCACATTCAACACGTCAATGTGCGCTCAAACTCAATGGCTGGAGGCATATAGGCCGGATTTTTCCACCCTTGCTATTATTCTAAAGATTTCAGAGAACAACATGCACGCATTTTATACCAATTTCTTATGTTGAACAATACACATTGTTACGCTTGTCGACACATCCCCTCGTGTGCAACTTTGATTGTTCATAAAATTCTAATGATATGCTAAAAAGATATATGTGGAAAACCAATATGAATATATTTTCAATGACAAGTGCATCGATACTATCTTCATTTTACCAAAAATAATAATACATGTACATATTAAATTCAAGCAGCAACAAAGACAATATGTTTATTCAACTACAAAGTTGAAAAGTTGTTTGGGATCAACTATTGTAAATGTGCTGGTTCTTTTTTCCTTTTATTTCAATCAAATCGCTCTCCACCACCGGCCGATCGAGATCCAACGGCCCAATGACCTTCTTCTTCCTTTGCCTCTTCTTCCTTCCCCTTCCCTTGTCTCTGGTGAGGTGTACGAGTGTGACACCCTGGGTTTTGCTACAGTGATGATTGTAATTAAGCTACAGTAATGGCCAAGTGATTAAGCTAATCTTTTGCTAAACAGTGCTTGATCACCTTTGATTCAAGTATCATTTAAAACTCCACTTTGAAATCAAATTCAATTGGCAAGTGAGATTTGAAGTTGCTCAAATATTGCTGGAAAAATGTTCATCATTCAGCAAAAATTCCAAAACAATATGTTGTTAAGGAAAACAACATCACTATGTTGCTAAAATGAGCAGTAGCAATTAATCCAGTGCAATCCCAGCATTTTAAATGCCTTTTCATTTATAAAAATTTCCAAGCTTTTCAAAAGGGCCCCAAGCTTTTTGTGGCAGTACTAAATATTGCATGGCAATTATTGGGCCCTATCCCATATTTTTAAAAAGTCATTTAGTCCTAAAACTATTTCAAAACAGAAAGATTTAAAAAGAAAACAGAAAAGAAACAAAAAGGAAAAAAAGGCAGAAGCCCACTTACCTGTCGCAGCCCGAGCCGGCCCAGCCCACTTACCGGTTCGTCCACCTGCTCCCGCCTCGCTGTCGTCGCCGGCGTGGCTAGACGCGCGCGGCTCCGGCCGTTGGCCGCCACGGCACCGGAGCAGGTGGGGCGAGGGGATAAGGGCGCCCTGGGCCTTCTCCCCTGGATGCCTCCTCCATTCGCCGCCCTCTCTTCCCTCGCTCGCTCTCCTCCCTCTCTTCCTCCTCCAGATCCGCCGCGCCCGACCGCACCGTCGCCATGGCCGCCGGCTAGCCGCGGCCCCAGCCACTCCCGCGCGCTGCCAGCTGGCCAGGAAGGACCGCCGCGACGCCCCCGTCCTCCTCGACCACGAGCCCGAGCCCCAGGAGCCCTGCATCGCCCCCACGCCGTCGTCTTCCTCCTCGGGACCCGAAGATCGCCGTCGTCGATTCCGGCCACCTCGAGCCTCCCCCGAGCCCGCTTTGCACATCTGCAGGATCCCTATGAGCCCGCGCATCTTTCCCCTCGCTTAGCCCCGTCGATTACTAGCTCTGTCGCTCGATTTCGCCGGAGCCCGAACCTGTCTCCGCCTGAGCTCGTCGCCGGCGAGCCTCCGGTGACCTTTTGGTCCAACCGACGCCGTCGTTCGACTCAGTGCATCGCGTAGGCCCGTGTAGTGCCCGTAGTTAGACCGTTTGCGCCCCGTTTTGCTCGCTACCATCGGCGCCCGAAGCTCACCGCCGCCAACCTCGACGCTGGCGACGCCACAGGCCACCGCAGCTCCCCCTGACGGCAGGAATGGAACGGCGACGATCTCCGCTCTCGAACGCATGAAGAACCACGCGATTTGGTGCCCTGTGCGCCATTTCCGAGCCCCGCCGTGTTTTCGGTTGCTCGCCGGAGCTCCTCCGGCGGCGAACGCCGGCCGCCGCCGACGTGGCCTGGTCGGGGCCACCCCCCCAGTGACCCCGCCAGTGGGCCAGGGCGACCCAGTTGACCAGTTGACTTGGTCAACTGGCTGACTGGGCACAGCCCAGTCACTGACAGTGGGGCCCAGTCCCCCTGTGCCTATGACATGTGGGCCACGTCTGTCAGTAGATTAATTAGTAAATAGGTTAAATTAAAACTAATTAATTTGCCTAATGTGACACTGACCAGTGGGGCCCTCCCCTAATTAAACCTATTTAGATTAAATTAACACTGGTTTAAAAGCTGAATCTATGACATGTGGCCCCCACATGTCAGGTTTGACCTGGCCAGCCGTCCTGTTGACTGATGACATCAGGATGATGTCATGCTGACATCACCTGCACTGTTCTGGATAATGTTGATTTTAATAAATAGAAATAATTCCAGAAATTGATTAAATCTATGAAAAATCATATAAAATAATCTGTAGCTCAGATGGAAAAACTTTATACATGAAAGTTGATCAGAAAAATCCCACGAATCCAAATATGCCATCCATTCATCTGTCACATTCTCCTAGCATGATGATCATGGAACTTTCCCCTCCGGATCGCCTGTCCGATAAATCCAAAGACCCGGGAAATATCGTCAGATATTCTCCCGCTCCGTCTGCAACGTGTAGTACTGCGTTAGTGCATGCCTAACTCTGAATATTACCATGTCATGCATCGTGATGCATTTGTCTGCTTTATATTCATTGTTTCTCCCCCCTCTTCTTACCGGTAGACCCCGAGACTGACGGTGCTGCCGGGTACGACTACACCGCCGATGATCAGCCTTTTGCCGCAGAGCAGCAAGGCAAGCAACCCCCCTTGAGCATTCCGATATCGCCCATTTCCTTTCCCTCTCAGTCTTGCATTAGATTTTTGCTACTGTATTAGTTAGCTCCTATTCTGATGCATAGCCTGTTTTTGATAAACTGCAATCATACCTGCAATCATATCAACTGCTTAGTATAGGTTGATCAATGAATCCCCAGTGACCCCTTAGTCCCAGTTGCCCCTGCTTCTTCATCGACGACTCGAAGACCCGAAGACTCGGTCAACCGACCGACGACCCAGGTCCCTCACATCACCGCACACCCCTTAAGTATGGCACTGCAGAGCTACTATCGAGTGCCGAGGGTGATACCTCACTTAGCACTCCTGATGTTAACTCTGTAGCGTAGCTAATCGGTCGTGGGTATCGAGGGTGATTCCTCCTTCCCATTTATCGATAGCGACTCTTGTCATACACATACCTCGAGTGGGATCCATCGAGGGTGATTCCTCGGATATCCACTTGGTGTATAAACACACAGTTACTTCTACTTGACTTTGTTTACATGGGAAAGACGGGACTGGAGGGACAGGCGGTACCACCCTGGTTGAGTGGACCTGAGTTCCCGACAGTCTTGAGACGGGTCGGCCCCAAGGGTACCCGTGTGTGAGATGTGGTGGGATGCGCCGGTAAGGCATCCGGGTTATGTTGAGGCGTGGACGGGCAGTAGAGGCCCTTGCCACACATCCTCGAGACGGGGTGACGGGACCGCACTTTGAGGGTCGCGCTTGCCCCGCATTAATAAAATGCTAATGGGTTGGGTATTTGATCTGAGTTGGTCGTTGGCCTTATTGCGCACCAAACCATCACGTGGGAAAGTTATGGGCACTCAGCGTCATTGTATCAGCCGAAGCTCTTCGGACGTCAGCAATGGAGCGGCGCGCGACGGATTGGACTGGACGGTGCAGCTCTTGGACTGGAGTGTACTAGGTCTGCTTCCGGCCGCGTTCGCATCGTGCAGGAGTGCAAGGGCAAGTGGGCCCACGAACCTGCGCGCTTAGGATTTAGACCGGCGGGCTGGCCTCTTCGTTGAGCCTAGGTGGGGCGACGACGTGCTGCTATCCCGAGGCCGGGCATGACCCAGGAAAGTGTGTCCGGCCGGAGGTGATCAGGCATGTTGGAGATGCGGTGCACCCCTGCAGGGATGATTAATCTATTCGAATAGCCGTGTCCACGGTAACATGACGACTTGGAGTTGTACCTTGACCTTATACAACTATAATTGTGATTTAATTTGAAATGAATTGTGGCTCCGGGATTGCTTCCTCGCAGGGAGTCGAGGAAGGATCTCTGGGCGTGGTTACTTAATAAAATTGCTACAACAATATGACTATCTATGAGATACCAGTCTACTCTCTTCTAATGCTGCAGGATACGGAAGATGCTAGTCTTCGATAGGACTAGGCCTTCTCCCTATCCTTGCTTTCTGCAGTCAGTCCAGATACAACCCATCCCCTTGATACTGATGCATACTTAGCATAGTTCTGATGTCAGTCTTGCGAGTACTTTGGATGAGTACTCACCGCTGCTTTGCTTTCTCTTTTCCCCTCGATATGATTCCGCGTTCAGACGATGGAGCCCAGGAGATGGAGTACGCCGGAGACGACTACTACACCACCGCTGGAGCCTACTACTACGTGGAGAACGCCGATGCTCAGGAGTAGTTAGGAGGTTCCTAGGCAGGAGGCCTCGCCTCTTTCGATCCGCTGCTTATGTTTGTGCTAGCCTTGTTAAGGCAAAACTTGTCTAACTTATGTCTGTACTCAGATATTATTTGCTTCTGCTGACTCGTGCTTGTCGAGCTTTGTATTTGAGCCCTCGAGGCCCCTGGCTTGTAATATGAAGCTGTATGACTTTAATTTGTGTCTTTTGTTGTGTTGTGATATCAATCAGTGAGTCCCTAATCTTGGTCGTACGCATTGTGTGCATGATTAGCGTACGGTCGAGAATGGGGGCGTCACAACGAGCCACCCCTGCGACCATGTGCCTCGCTGCCACTTGCCGTGGCATCCTTGTCCCCAGCCCTGGTTTCGTCTTATCACACTGAAGTGAGAACCAAAAGGCCCCTACCACACCTAGCAAGGCTCGGACTCGCCTCTGCATGCGTCGTCGCGCCAACCGCGTCTTCGCCGGCTTCGGCTCGATCCCGCTCAACCTCCCCAACGTCCCCCCGCCTCAGTGCGACATTGGAGAATTTGATTGGTGTCTAAAAATATTTCAGGCGCGTGTCAAATAGCAATTGCAAAGTAGTTTTTGTGCAATCCACCTCTTTTTAGTTCTAAACATTCGCGCATCACCCACTAGTATATTTTCATGTGCACTTGTAAAACAAGTATTCTCCAACCAAGTCCACTCGCATTCCAGTATTCCAAATGTATTTTCTACACACCCAAATAAGTTATAGTTTCCTCATAAACACGACAATCATGCATGAACATCGAGTTATAACAAGTAGTCCTGCAAAATCTCGCGTAAAAATGCTATCATGAGTCATGTACTAAAAAAAAGCCAATGTAGCTTGGGCAGAAAACGTACGGTCATATGTCATCAAACTAAGCAAAGATATTAATTTTGATCTTTTCTTTTATAAAATCCATAGATTTTTATGTAAAAAAAATCAATTATAAGGTATGAATCAGTGTCCTGAGTGGAGATGAGTATATAATTTTGTCTCACCCGCAAAAACCTTTTTGTCTAAAGTCGGGGCTAAATTAATCGGCGCCCTGAATGAAAAATTCTTACGCTATCTTGTTTGAAGCATAAATAAAATCCCAAAGAAGTCATGGAGTTTCTCATGTTTGAAGAACAGGCTACCCACCCACCCACACCACTGGAAAAATCGTACATGCACGGCCGGTAGATGGACGGTACATGCAGCATTGAAAGGTCAAAAACCCAACAAGACCCATACGGGGAGTTAACTCGCCTTGATGGCTTGGCATGGGGAGTCGGGATCTTCTGCGCTCCCCGAGGAATCAGCTTTCTCCAGTGGCTCTCCTCTCCTCTCTTCTCCCTCCCTCAATCACAGCGGCATCATGAACCCATAATTGCTGCCAACCTGGGGCACAAGCTACCACCGAGCAGGATCCCGCCACGTCGACGATTGAACGCCTGGGCGTTTTCAGTCGGTCGTCAGGCTCCATCCGCCAGCAGGACGCGATTTTACACCGGCCCATGGTATTGCTGGCGGGCTATGCATGGTTGTATGATTTTAACATTTGTTGTCCTTGGTATCTTTTTTTTGTTGTTGTTGCGGGAGGGTCCTTGGTATCTTTTGTTCGCCTACATTATGGAGTAGTACTATTAGGAAAGGCTAGCCAGTCAAAAAAAATATTTGGAGGAAAATGACCATGCATGCATGCTACCATGATGGATAAGTCACTGAAGTTTTTTTAGGGATATAAGGGGCGTGCTACGTGTCAGTTGGGTGATGTTTGGAAAAGATCCACCGACGGGGTAGCCGTTCAATGGTGAGCTCGGCAGCCATCTCATTTTCTCCTCGTGAGCGTGAACTAGCCTTTGCAAAAAAAGCACGTGTTGCGCTCGGCATTTTGCATCACGAGCCTTGTTACGCTCCCGCCAAACCGTTTTTCTCTTTGAAACAGTGCCTATGTTTAAGAAACATAATGAAAACAAAGAGCCCTACTACAGGAATTTTTTGTTGTTGTTGCCCCCTTCGCCACAAACATAGTTTTGTGCTCGTCCCTCTGCAATAAGAGGCTTGTTGCAATCACCCCAAACCATTTTTTTCTTTCTGGAACACAGTCTCTGTTGCAGAATGAAATCAAACACTACTTCCATTGCAGAAAATAAAATTCCCCTCGGGGAGCTGCCGACTGAAGTGGCGTGGGGTGTGTGTGGGTGCATGGGGTGGGGGCACTGGGTGTACAGACGTGGGGCGTGGGGTCATGTGGAGGCCGCATGAGCCAGGGATGGTTGGCCGAGCTTGGCCTTCATGGCCATGGTGGCCACAGCCGATAGCTCGGAGCCTCAGACTTCGAGCGAGGTGATGTCTCTAGAGTAGGGATCGACCGGGGAAGAGGGAGGAACTAAGGAGGACCTCATCTGATCTCGTAGCCATGGACGGGGTGGCTCGAGACAGACAGAAGGCGACATATTCGACATCGGATGTCGGTGAACCGAGGTGGAAGAAGACAATGAAGGGGTTGAGAACCAGACGGCCGACTCACCTGGTTGGACCGGAACAAACCCCGTGTTGGGCTTTAGGTCTTTGCAACATAGCCCATGTTGCAAAACCTATTGAGTCAGCATGTGGAAGAGAGTTGTGATGCATGCCTTCAGATCAAACTCAGATCTAACGGCCATGCAGGCGGTTGACGCGCGATCAGTTATCGGTCGGGTGAGGGAGTTCGTTTTCGGGGATATAATAAGTCACTGGAGTTTCTTTGTTTGAAGTCACGCTGAAGGTTGTTATCTTTGAAAAATGTTTGGTTGGGCTAAATTTAAAAACGACTCACATCAATATGTGATCAAAGGGAGTACTTCTAAATACAATAGCTAGAGTTAAGAGATGATGAAGTTGCTAGAGAGGTTTCATTATTTTTAATTTGTCATTCGTTATCATCATCTCTCTATGACGTCAATAATTATTATACATGCAAGAACAAATATTCAATCATTGCACGTTTATAATTGTATATGCCTCTAGAACCGGTTTGGTAACTATAAGATCCCTTCTCTTAGGCTCTCTCCATTCAGAAATATAGTGCATATACTAATTTTTTAAAGAAGTCAAGTATCATAATGTATGAGCAAGTTCATAGAGAAAAATATCAATATTAATATATAATACTAGAGAAATAAAAACAATTACAATGTATCTAATTACAAAAATATGTTCCACAATGTATTCATTACAAAAATATATTCCACAATATATCTAATCACAAAAATATGTTCCAGAATGTATCTAATGATATTGTTGACCTAGATATTTATTCCATCAATTTATCAAAATTTAGAAAGCTTGGTTTTTCAAAATGATTATCTACATGCACTTTATTTTCGAATAGACAGACCAAATTGTGACTATAAGTTGACTTCCTTCTCTTAATAATTATATTAAGACCAATTATAACTATAAGTTGACCTCTCTTCTATTAAGACCAGACCAATTTTCTAGACTTTGGTTAGCTTCTAGGAGTATGTGCCGTCCCATATGTTGGCCCAATTATTCAATAGTTTGACTTGTTACCAATAATAAAGCAAAAGTCATATCAGAACTAGACAACCAATTACAAACGGGGAAATGCTAGTCAACAAAACCAAAACAGTGGCTGGGTAAAAGTAAAACCTAAAAACCGGAAGCTTACGAGCATAGTGGTAGCACGGTAGCAGTAGCACTCTATTTCCCTGGGGAGAAAAAATCACCCCACACTCACACACACAGTACGCCTGTACCACAAGCAATGAAGTCTGTTTTCAGTGGCTATCAGTGCACAGCTCGTGTATGTCCAATGGCAGGCCCCTCAATAAATGGCAATTCAGTGGCCCATCATCCATAGCCAGTTAGCCACTGCCCGTTTCCCCTCTTCAAAACCACCAGCCCTAGCTCCCCCTCTCCATCTCCTTCAGTAGCCAGTTGCCCAGTTCTTCTCTCCACTGCCTATATCTTCTTCTAGCTTCTTGCTTCCACTGTGTCCATCCATGGTGAAGTAGCTTCACCGGTCTTTTGCTGCTGGGTTTGTTTGGACTGCATGTCCAGGTTGAAGTTAGGTTAAGGGGGTTGTTGTCTGGTTCAAGGTCTCCACATACATCATATACATGGAGAGCATGGTATGGATTGTATGATTTGGTGATCTCGGACCAGGCTTCAATCCCTTTAACCAGCATCTGCACGATTCTTACGCCTCATGCATGTGGTAATTCCAACGGCGGTGGTTTGCTTCTAAGTTAAGCATATGTGTGGTAAGTCATCTACTACTATTAATCAGCTCCTCCTCCAGCTGCTCATCTTTTGATAACATTCTCCGGCCCATCTTATATAACCTCTTCCTGCTAATCTTAACATAACAGGTGCAGATTTGTTTTGCACCTAGTTCCATAGATTAGCAGCAACTGTGCAGATTTGTTCATACAGTAGAATTTCATTCTTATATGTTGTCCAACATGAAGCCATGACCAGGCATGCAGTAAACTTGCAATCCATGTGCATAAAATAATGCACTAGGCTACGTAGCATGTTCATGTGAGAAACGATGTAGAAGAGCTAGCAGCAAAGATGAACTGTGTGTGGACGTGTGGTGTGAAGTACTTCTCCCATTTCACCTTCCACATATGCATCCCAAGCCTCCAGTCAACTTGCATTTCTGCATTGGCGTCAAATAATCTTAACCATGCATGTTGACATCAGTAGTACAAGAAAACGACACACCTATACAGCTAGCACATGTTCGTTTCCATGCATGCTAGCAGTGAAAATGCTAGCTCTTTGGTAAAACTACCCCACAATAATGCATGCAAATTACAGCTAATCTTTGAAGAAGCTAGGTACTAGGGTGAAGTATCGACCGATTATTAGGGACAGGAACTGACCAAGCATTTAAGCAGGACTGGCTCGACACTCATGTATGACAAAGGAATGGGGAATGGCTGGCCAGGCAGGCTCATTACTTGGCTCACGTGGCTGCTGTGAGAGAGATGCCATGCACAGTACTGCTCCTCTTGTTGCATCTGAACGGCGTGCGATCGATCGATCCCATTCGCTGCCTGTTCTCTCTGGGAGTTTTGTTCCACCCGTCTGCAAATCGCAGGACTACATAGTCGTACACATGTTGGTGGCCTTGTGCATTAACTTTTGTATGCACTATGCAGTGCAGGTTGAAGCGCTTCTCGTGAGTTAGGAGAGTAGATTGGTCACCGAATTTGTTTTTACCATTATATCATACTCCTACAGCTTATAACCCTGAAATATACAATTTTGCAAAATATACAATCAAACAAATGGTACAACCGATAATGCATTTTGTAGCAAGACTGGAATATCCTGAGTTAATTATATTTCCATTTCCACATTATAGTGTAACTAGCTCCACATATATATCCTCAGTATATGCATGGAGTGAGTCGAACTATTCTATAATTTTTACTAGCAATATATAGATTATCTTGTTTACATTGTGTGGCATAAATATTGAGTAGTACTATCTTTACAATAGCACCTTTGCAATATCTTGCTTCCACTTGCAGAGCTAGCGTCCAATATTCATGTCACTGATCTAATTAATTGATATACATGTGATGTATACAGTATATTGCTTGGAACAAGCGATGACAGTTCATGCATGACACAGACGGGCACATGCGTTGACATTGATCTGTTGCATCGTATTATTAGTCTTTTTGCAGAAGCTAATTCGTGTCAAAACTTAATTGCCTAAGGCAAACTGGTGGTACATCCAATCAGGCAAAATCATCAAACCAACATGGATATAGATACGGTATCATTGCTCAATTAATACCACCTGTATATGTACTTGTTGCAATGTAGCACCTACTAGTTCGCCAAGAAGATTACTAATACCTTACAAGATAATTCCGCACAAAACAATCCTTCTGCCGCGCCATATCATACACACGAGCTAGTTTCGATATACCGAAAGAATCTTTTGCCCCCCTTTATGTATAAAGCAACACGATCAACATACAAACCGACGCATCTATCTTTCATACTAATGAGTCTTGATATCGAGCGCTCCCAGCGGGTTTCCTGCTAATTAATACTCCAACTCGCATCTATTTTTCCCTGTTCCCTCTAGCTGCATGTAACGAACTGATTAATGGAAGAGAAAGGAATGGTAGCTCCCGGTGTCCCTACACCCTCATAAACAGTAAATTATAAAGAAATAAAAAAAACTGAAATTTTGTGACATCAATTTTGCTTAAACGTTTTAGGTGCTTGTAAATTTTCATCGAGAAATATCATCCGATGAGCTCTACAAATAAGAAACAAAATTCAGTGCTCAAAAGTACTCAAAACTATGAGAAGTGAAATCTTTTTCTTGTGTAGAGCTCCTCGAATGATTTTTCTGCATGAAATCTTGCAAGCATCTACAAGTAATCACAGTTGATGTCACGAAATTTCATGTTTTTTTTTGTTTTATATTCATGAGGGTGTAGAAACCATTGGAAAAGAATAAATGTCTCGGCAAATAAATCAATATACATTGTCTTGCTAATAACATGTTATAGCCCGATATAGCACGCTAATAGCGTATTTTAAAGGTGACACTATTCTGCTATAGCGTCCTATTTTTTTTCACTCTTAGAAACTCCTGGATTTGCTCGGTTGGAAAAAATCATCTTCAATTATTGGCGAGTAAAACTTTGACTTGATTGCAGATGAGATAGGGGGAGGAGCGCGTGAATATATGCTTTTGGAAAGTGAAGCTGCAGAGCGAAGACAAACGCGTAGTGCAGCTACAGCCCTACGTATGTCTACATGGCTCTCTTCGTCAGTAGTACAGTAGTAGCTACCTACTGTGCTGTGCACACACTGTAGACACTGCTCGTATATATAGCGTATGCAACTATGCATGCATGTGTACATGCCGCGCCATGATGGCCTGAAGATGCAGTCTAGCTCGAACCACATTCGGCCATGGCACACAAAAGCGACGCAGTGCCCATCATGTGAACGGATTGTTTCAGTAGCATCATCATCGAGCGCTGGATAGCTAGCTGCATGCTGTCGACATGGACGAGAGCCGTATATTCTGAGTTCTGGCCATCGCCCCGGACGTACCGTGCGTCGTGTATGTGTACTGGGCTAGCTGGCGGCGATCCATGTGCGTGTCCTGCAGCTGCATCCTCCATCGTTTTGGGGAGGAAGATTCAGAATTTCAGACTAAAATCCGGCGGGTGAGGATTGTATGGTTCTGCGTGACTTTGATGCGGACTTGGGAACGGATCGGATCGAGGGCCAGCTGCTGGCTAAAGCGACTAGCGCATGCGCATGTGCGGACCGTGCGGTTCCGTGGCGTCTACCGGGACAAATGGGGAGGGAGTTGAAAGGATAATATTGCTGTTAGAATTTCATAATGCAAATAGTTATGGACCATTCAAAAACAGAGAATGGTTCCAGGGGTCTTCCCAACATCTTCACCGTACTCTCCTCTTTTAGATGCTCGAACCGAGACATGCTCGAGGTCGCGAGCGGAAAACGATGGCAGAGAATATCAGGAGCCTTAGCCCCCTACCTAGCGCGCCATATGTCGGCATGTGAGCACGCCACCAGAAGTGAGAAACATCCCCTTAGTTCGACCAGGGGCTAAACACTTAGACGCGTTTGGTTACCTGCATTAGGTCGGGCCAGGCCCGCACAGGAAGAATTTGGCCCGTTTGGTTACCTGGCTCGCATTGAATAGTTGGCCCGCACGAAACTTAAAGCAGTGCTCAGCTAGGCCCGCTGGGAACGGTCGAATCGGCAGTTTCTAGCGAGCCAGGCTGGGGCGATGCAGGGGAGGGGAACGCCGCGCTCAGCAGTTGCAGGGAGGGAGATGGCGGGAGCGATGGCGCGTCTCCGAAAAAGCGGCGCGACGAATTCGCGTCACCGCCCGCCGATTCGCGGTAGCCCTATATAGTCAGGGTGATCGGCGCGCCAAAACTCCCGCCACCATTCCTCCCCCCCCCCCCCCCCCACTCACCCCCCCCCCCCCCTCGAGCTTGCACTCCGGTCCGGATCCACATCGGCGACAAGGTAAGAAGTGCAAGTACTCCGGCGACCAGTTGGCTACGACGACGGCGGATCCACTCCTCGTCTTCTCCTTCGTGTCG
Organism: Elymus sibiricus; assembly: GCA_039707655.1. Taxonomy (NCBI): domain Eukaryota; kingdom Viridiplantae; phylum Streptophyta; class Magnoliopsida; order Poales; family Poaceae; genus Elymus; species Elymus sibiricus. The sequence continues at coordinate 306,539,990 of CM077671.1, forward strand.
CACCTTGATACGTCTCCAACGTATCGATAATTTATAAAGTATTCATACTATATTCACCTATGTTTACAATACTTTTATATGGTTTTGATGCACTTTATATGATTTATTTAGAACTAACCCGGACTGACGATGTTTTCAGCAGAATTGTCGTGATGTTGTTTTTGTGCAGAAAATGAAAGTTCTCAGAATCGCTCGAAACTTTTTTGTGATTTTTTCTGGAGGAAATAAGCAAAATTGAAGCGAAGACACGCCGGAGGGGGTGTGCCAGTGGGCCACCACGCAACAGGCCGCGCCCCCCTAGTGGTGCGGTGAGATATGTAGTGGGGCCTACGTGGCTCCGTTTGGCGTGATTCCAACGCTGAAAAATCCCATAAATACCAGATACCCCAGAAATAAAGAGAGACTCCTCGTTCCGCCGCTGCAACTCTCTGTATCGACGAAAAACCAATCTGGAGGCGTTCCAGTACCCTGTCGGAGAGGGTAGATCATCTCCGGTGGCCATCTTCATCATCTCGGCGGAGGCCATGACGAGGAGGGAGTAGTCCACCCTCGGGGCTGACGGTTTGTACCAGTAGCTATGTGTTGCATCTCTCTCTCTCGTGTTCTTGAGATGGCACGATCTTGATGTATCACAGGCTTTGTTAATATAGTCGGATCATATGATGTTATTCCCTTGCTACCTTGTTGTGATGAATTGAATCTTTACCTTTGAGATCTCGTTATGTTGGATTGAATATTATAGTTTGAGAACACTTGATGTACGTCTTGCGTGGGATACCCGTAGTGACACTGGGGTATTCTATTGATTCACTTGATATATGTTGAGGCATCAACTTGCGGATTCCGGTGACCTAGGGGATCTATGCATAGGGGTTGATTGCACGTTTTCATACCACGTTCTCCGATAGAAATCTTGTGGTGCTCCTTGAAGTTCTTTGTGTTGGATTGAATATGATAGATCTGAAATTATTTGATGCATGTCGCATAATTTACCCACGAATACTTGAGGTGACATTGGAGTATCTAGGTGACATTAGGGTTGATTGATATGTATCATTGGTGTTATTCTAGTAGGAACTCTAGGGTTGTTTGTGACACTTATAGGAATAGCCCAATAGATTGATCGGAAAGAATAACTTTGAGGTGGTTCTACTACCTACACCAATTTCATCTTATTGTTCTCCGCTAGATAGGAACTTTGGAATTATTCTTTTTTGCACGTTGAGAGATGATCATATGATTCTACTATGTTAACATTGTTGGGAAATTGCACTAGCGAAAGTATGAACCCTAGGCCTTTTCCAAGCATTTATACACCGTTTTGCTCGATATTTTACACTTGCTACCTTGCTGTTTTTATATTTTCAGATTACAAAAACCTATATCTATCATCCATATTGCACTTGTATCACCATCTCTTTGCCGAACTAGTGCACCTATACAATTTGCCATTGTATTGGGTGTGTTGGGGACACAATAGATTTCTTGTATTTTGATTGCAGGGTTGTTTGAGAGAGGCCATCTTCATCCTACACCTCCCACGGATTGATAAACCTTAGGTAGTCCACTTGAGGGAAAATTCCTATTGTCCTATACAAAACTCTGCGCTTGGAGGCCTAACACGAGTCTACAAGAATAAAGCTGCGTAGTAGACATCAAGCTCTTTTCTGGTGTCGTTGCCGGGAGGTGAGTGCTTGAAGGTATATCTTTAGATCTTGCAATTAAATCTTTTTATTTCTTGTTTTTCACTAGTTTGGTTTTATAAAAGAAAACTACAAAATAAATATAAATGGATCCTCACCCACTTGCTAATCTTTTCAAAAGACCCGATTATGTTGGAACAATTTCTAGTGAGAGTTCACTAGATTATCTTTATGAGGTCTTGCTTGAAAATCATGAATGTAAAAATTGTGAAATTTATAAAGTGATTCATGATAGTTCCTTGAATGAAAAGCATGATAGCAATATTGCTAGTATGACTTCTCTGAATATCCATGATGCTAATGATATGCAATGTTTGATGAATATAATATTTTTAGTCCCCCAAGTTTTGATGAGCAAATTTAGTATGATGACGGCATGCCTCCTATCTATGATGATTATGATGATGACATGTATGCTATAAAGAATAATTATAACTATGAAACTTGTCATCATGATTTTAATTTTCAATTTGGTTATGCCAATCAAGTGTCCCATAGTAGTTATTTTGTTGAGGTTGCTCCCACTACCATGAATGAAAAGGACTTTGCTTATGTGGAGAGTAATAAATTTTCTATGCTTGTAGATCATGAAAAGAAACCTTTATGTGATAGTTATATTGTTGAATTCCTTCATGGTGCTACTGAAATTTATTATGAGGGAGGAACATATGCTTGTAGGAATTGCAATAATATCAAGTTTCCTCTCTATGTGTTGAAAATCTTGAAGATATGCTTGTTTTGCCTTCCTATGCTAGATGATTCTTGCTCCCATAAATTATTTGCTCACAAAATCTCTATGCATAGGAAGTGGGTTAGACTTAAATGTGATTGTCATGAGATTCATGATGCTCTCTTGCATGTTTCAATTACTACTTTTTATGTGAGCATCATTGAAATCATCATGCCTAGCTAAAAGGCATTAAAGAAAAGCGCTTGTTGGGAGCCAACCCAGCACTTTTACTTTTTGTTTTTGTGTGTTAACATGATTAAGATACTGTAGTAATCATGTTTTGTGCCTTTTATTTCAATAATGTGCCAAGTAAAGCCCGTGGGATAGTGTGGATACTTGTTGATTTGATTCTGTGCAAAAACAGAAACTTTTGCCTCAAGTAAAGAATTTCTCTGATTTTATTGGAGAGTCAAAAAATTCTGAAATTTTTACACAGTATTTATATGAAAATTCTATAAGTTGTCCTATTTGTTCAAAAAAATAGAAATTGGGAAGTATGGTTATACTACAGATCTTCACAGACTGTTCTGTTTTTGACAGATTCTGTTTTGCATGCATAGTTTGCTTGTTTTAATGTTCCCATAACTTATATTCAGTGATATAAACTATGTGAATGGTAGAATACAGTAGGTATTATGTGAGAAAAATTATGAATCTTGTCTTGACAGTACCTAAGTGAATGATCTTTATTTATTATACTAACCCATCTCACGAAGTTCCGTTAAGTTTTGTGTGATTGAAGTTTTCAAGTTTTTGGTGAGACACCGATATGAGAAGAATAAGGAGTGACAAGAACCTAAGCTTGGGGATGCCCAAGGTGTTGGGTTCTACCATAGGTGCATCGCATGCAAATTAAAAATTTCCCACGCGCAGAACATCCAAGAACATGCTACAGAGATGGATCACAGATCGTTACCACTAGACGCGCAGTGTCGTGCAGCGGAAGGAGAGTTGGGGCAGCGCGTCCGCGAGGTCCGTCTCCTCCTCGTCCGATCTCCCTCGAACAGCCGGTCGCCGGTTCCCAGGTACAGGTTCGCCGGAGCGGCGCAAGTGCACCGCCTCTAATGGTATCCGCGCGTGCAGGAGGAATACCGTGCGGCGGACTGCTAGGTCTGATCACACAGTTCGGCGGCGAGTGGAGGTGGCTAGTTGCAACACATGCAAAGCCCTAATGACGGCGCCAAAGCGATCAACCAGATGGGTATGCCGCACCTCCACTATATATAGGCATCCGTCTCGGGCTCAACTCTTGGGCCTCGCACGGATCCTAAAGCCCACGTATTCCTTCCCTTAAGCGCGCGACCCCTTAGGTTCTCATTCACTTGGTCGCGAGTCAGATCACATCCGACTCGACTAGTCGGTAGCGGCCTCTAGCAAAGCGTGCCGACTCCAAGTGTCCGATGAAGTTGGTTAGGCGAACCTGTACTTCATACTTCTGTTCCCTTTGCCACACGATATATGTTGTCACGCTCAAGGCGAGTCTGTCATCCTTGTGTTAGCCCGACCTTTTCTCGTTCCAATGATGCTAACCACAAATCAGATTATCTCATAATCCTTGTCGCATGGCCATGCTTATCTTGGTCGGATCACATGAGGGGCCCAGAGTATATATCCTGATCGGAGGGGCAAATCCCATCTTGCTCAACCATGTCTCGCAGTATGGGTCTGGACAAGCCCGAAACCTACCTTTATAACTACCCAGTTACGGAGTAGCGTTTGGTCGGACCAAAGCAGGTCTATCACCATCCCGAGTACACGCGTCAGCTCAGGTCTTAGGACATAGAACGTCTGTTGTTCTAGAGACTCACAGATGACCTATCGCTGCGTCTCATAGTTGGGTCTGTCCAACTCAGACCTTATCTCAACTCGGATCCGACTACGTCGAATCCGACAAGATCTTTCTGAGTCCATATTATCTGGCTAGCATCCAATGCTACATGGTCAGTGAGATCGGACCATCCATCGTGTCATATGCTAGTCTAACTGGCTGCGCGTCCACACAGCCCTTTCGACTAGGGACCATTTAGGACAGTCATCATACAATGCATAGTCTCACAAACAAGTCACGTACTTGTTGATACACATCATTGATAATGTCCAAGGACTATCTTTATTCATAAACACATAGGAAATATCATCATACATCATTGCCTCTTGGGCATATCTCCAACACAAGGCACCCCCAAGGTAATATCCAAGGAAAACTCAAGCGTCTAAGCTTGGGGATGCCCCGGAAGGCATCCCCTCTTTCGTCTTCAACACTATTGGTATATCTTACTTGGAGCTATATTTTTATTCATCACACAATATGAGTTTTTCTTGGAGCATCATTTTATTTGTTGTTCTCTGTTAGATGTTATTTATAATCTTTTTTTTTCAATAAAAAGTTCCAAGAATTGCTCTTAGGATGCTTGAGTTACATGTTTGATATTTGCTATGTAAAAATAAAAAAAAATCTGTAGTGTTTGAATTTTCATATTTTACTGGAACGTGGAAAGTTTCTGAAATTTTTACACAGTATTGTCATATAAATTCTTTATCACGTCCTAAATTTTCATAATTGTTTGAGTTACAGAAGTACACTAGTTTAATAGATTGCTACAGACTGTTCTGTTTGGACAGATTGTTGGCATAGTTTTGTTATCTACTTATCCTATTTTTCCATGGCCTATATATTGGTAGATATAAATTGTGGAAACGATAGTAAACAGTAGATGATGTTTGAAAATTATTTTGCAACTTGTCTTGGCATTACATGAAGTGTGGATTTATTTTTATGTGTACTAACCTATCTCATGAGTTCTTTTCGAGTTTTGTGTGGATGAAGTTTTTGAGAATAGGTGAAACCATGATATAAGAGGATTGAACAAGATACAAAAGCTCAAGCTTGGGGATGCCCAAGGCACCCCAAGTACATATTTCAAGAAGTCTCAATCATCTAAGCTTGGGGATGCTACGCATCCCACCTCTCTTCATCAACAATTACCGGTTAGCCTATGTTGAGCCTAAATTTTTATTTGTCCACATGATATGTGCTATTCTTGGAGTGCTATTTTTCTTTTGCTCGCTGTTTAAATAAAATACTCAGATCTAAAAATATTTATTGAGAGAGAGAGAGATCCCTCACATAGCTACTTGATTGTTTACCTACTCATTGATCTTCACTTATATCTTTTGAAGAGTAGTTTGATGTTTACTCTTGTGCTTCACTTATATCCTATGAGTAAATTGTGAATCAATGAAATATCATAAATATGGAATTATCAATGTGTTTTGTGCTTAGTAGTAGCTTCACATCTGGCTTATAAAGGAAAATCTATTGAAGTTTGACAATCATCAAATTGGTCATACAAGCAATTCATGAATGATTAGTATAAGAAAGAGAACTTTCACATATAAATATATTATCTTGGACACCTTTTATGATTGTGAATACCCATCCATTATTTTCAACCTTGATCAAATAGTTGAAGTTGGACAAGCAAGACAACGTAATGGTTATGTTTGGGTATATTTGCATAGAAGTTATATTGTTATGTGTTGGGGAACGTTGCATGGGAAACAAAAAATTTCCTACGCACATGCAAGATCTATCCATGGTGATGAGCATCTACGAGAGGGAGAGTGGATCTACATACCCTTGTAGATCGCTAACCGGGAAGCGTTAAGAAACGGGATTGATGTAGTCGAACGTCTTCGCGATCCAAATCGTCGAGCGTCCCGCGATCCAATCACGATCCGTCCCGCGATCCTGATCACGATCCGTCCCGCGGTCCAACCACGGTCCTTCCGATCTAGTGCCGAATGGACGGCACCTCCGCGTTCAGCACACGTATAGCTCGATGACGATCTCTGCCTTCTTGATCCAGCAAGAGGGAGCGGAGAGGTAGATGAGTTCTCCGGCAGCGCGACGGCGCGGTGGCGATGGTGGTGGAACTATTCTGGCAGGGCTTTGCCTAAGCACCTCCGAAATTAGACTAGAGGAGAAAAAGATCTAGAGGAAGTAGAGAGAGCACGTGGCAATTAGGGTTAGCTCTCCCCTCTAAATCCTCTAGTATATATAGGAGGGAGGGAGGGGAGGAGGCAGCCTCAAACCCTCAAGGGTTTGGCCGAAATAGGAGGTGGAGGAGTCCTACTCCAATCCTACTAGGAGTAGGATTCCTCCTCTCCACTTGGAAACCATTTCCACCTTTCCACCTTTGGGTTTTTCCCACCCCTAGCCGCATGGGCCTTAGTGGGGGGTTCGGCCAGCCCACTAGGGGCTGGTTTGACTCCTTCCACAGCCCATGAGGTCCTTTGGGTCGAGACACCCCTCCCGATGGCCCCCGGTACCCTCCCGGCACTCCCGGTACACTACCGAAGTACCCGAAACTTTTTCGGTGACCAAAACAGGACTTCCTATATATCAATCTTTACCTCCAGACCATTCCGGAGCTCCTCGTGACGTCCAGGATCTCATCCGGGACTCCGAACAACCTTCGGTTACCACCATACATAACTCTACTATACCGAAACGACACTGAACCTTAAGTGTGCAGACCCTGCGGGTTCGAGAACTATGTAGACATGACCGAGACACCTCTACGGTCAATAACCAATAGCGGGACCTGGATGCACATATTGGTTCCTACATATTCTACAAAGATCTTTATCGGTTGAACCTCCATGTCAAGGATTCAGTTAATCCCGTATGTTGTTCCCTTTGTTCTTCGGTATGTTACTTGCCCGAGATTCGATCGTCGGTATCTCTATACCTATTTCAATCTCGTTACCGGCAAGTTTCTTTACTCGTTCCGTAATACAAGATCTCGTGGCTAACACTTTAGTCACATTGCTTGCAAGGCTTGTTGTGATGTTGTATTATCGAGTGGGCCCTGAGATACCTCTCCGTCACACGGAGTAACAAATCCCAGTCTTGATCCATGCCAGCTCAACAGACACCTTTGGAGATACCTGCAGAGCATCTTTATAGTCACCCAGTTACGTTGTGACGTTTGATACACACAAGGTACTCCTCCGGTGTCAGTGAGTTGCATGATCTCATGGTCAGAGGAACAGATACTTGACATGCAGAAAACAATAGCAATAAACTGACACGATCATATGCTACGTTCATAGTTTTGGTCTTGTCCATCACATCATTCTCCTAATGATGTGATCCCGTTATCAAATGACATCTCATGTTTATGGCTAGGAAACCTTAACCATCTTTGATCAACGAGCTAGTCTAGTAGAGCCTTACTAGGGACATTTTGTTGTCTATGTATCCACACATGTATTTGAGTTTCCAATCAATACAATTATAGCATGGATAATAAACGATTATCATAAATAGGGAAATATAATAATAACCAATTTATTATTGCCTCTAGAGCATATTTCCAACAGTCTCCCACTTGCACTAGAGTCAATAATCTAGTTCACATCACCATGTGATTTACATTGTTAATAATCTAACACCCAATGAGTTCTGGGGTTCGATCATGCTTTGCATGTGAGAGAGGTCTTTAGTCAACGGTCTGCAACATTCAGATCCGTGTGTTCTTTGCAAATCTATATGTCATACTGCAGATGCTACCACGCTCCACTTGGAACTATTCCAAATGGCTGCTCCACTATACGTATCCGGATTGCTACTCAGAGTCATCCGGATAGGTGTCAAAGCTTGCATCGACGTAACTCTTTACGACGAACTCTTTATCACCTCCATAATCGAGAAACATTTCCTTAGTCCTCTAGTTACTAAGGATAATTTTGACCGCTGTCCAGTGATCCACTCCTGGATCACTCTTGTACCCCTTGACAGACTCATGGCAAGGCACACACAGGTGCGGTACACAGCATGGCATACTATATATAGAGCCTATGGCTAAGGCATAGGGGACGACCTTCATCCTTTCTCTCTCTTTTGCCGTGGTCGAGCTTTTGAGTCTCACTCAACTTCACACCTTACAAATCAGGCAATAACTCTTTCTTTGACTGTTCCATTTTGAACTCTTTCAAAATCTTGTCAAGGTATGCACTCATTGAAAGTCTTATCAGGCGTCTTGATCTATCTCCATAGATCTTGATGCCCAATATTCAAGTAGCTTTATCCAGGTCTTCCTTTGAAAAACTCATTTCAAACAACCCTTTGTGCTTTCCAGAAATTCTACATCATTTCCGATCAACAATATGTCATCCACATATACTTATCAGAAATTCTATAGTGCTCCCACTCACTTTATTGTAAATACAAGTTTCTCATAAACTTTGTATAGACCTACAAACTTTGATCACCTCATCAAAGCGTATATTCCGACTCCGAGATGCTTGCTCCAGTCCATAGAAGGATCACTGGAGCTTGCATACATTTTAGCATCCTTAGGACTGACAAAACCTTCTGGTTGTATCACATACAACCTTTCCTCACGGGAACCGTTAAGGAAACTTTGTTTTGACATCCATCTGCCAGATTTCATAATCGAAAAATGCAGCAACTGCTAACACAATTCCAACAGACTTTAGCATCACTACGGGTGAGAAAGTCTCATCCTACTCAACTCCTTGAACTTGTGAAAAACCCTTTGCCACAAGTCGAGCTTTATAGACGGTGACATTACCGTCCGCGTCCGTCTTCCTTTTAAAGATCCATTTGTTCTGAATGGCCTTTCGCCCTTAAGGTAATACTTCCAAAGCCCATACTTTGTTTTCATACATGGATCCTATCTCAGATTTTATGGCCTCTAACCATTTCTCGGAATCCGGGCCCATCATCACTTCTACATAGCTCGTAGGTTCATCGTTGTCCAACAACATGACCTCTAAGACAGGGTTGCCGTACCACTCAGGAGTAGTACGCGTCCTTGTCGACCTACGAGATTCGATAGTAACTTGATCCGAAGCTTCATGATCATGATCATTAACTTCCTCTTCAACCGATGTAGGCTCTACAGAAACATCTTTCTGCGTTGCGCTACTCTCTGGTTGAAACAAAGGTTCAACAACCTCATCAAGTTCTATCTTCCTCCCACTCAATTCTTTCGAGAGAAACTCTTTCTCGAGAAAGGACCCATTTTAGCAACAAACACTTTGTGCTTGGATCTAAGATAGAAGGTTTTACCCAACTGTTACGTTAGGGTATTCTATGAAGATGCATTTGTCCGCTTTGGGTTCGAGCTCATTAGGTGAAAACCCTTTTTCACATAAGCGTCGCAGCCCCAAACATTAAGAAATGACAGCTTAGGTTTACGCCAAACCAAAATTCATACGGTGTCATCTCAACGGACTTAGATGGTGCCCCTTTTAAAGTGAATGTAGTTGTCTCTAATGCATAACCCCTAAACGATAGTGGCAAATCGATAAGAGACATCATAGTTCGCACTATATCCAATAAAGCACGACTACGACGTTTAGACACACCATCACACTATGGTGTTCCAGGTGGCGTGAGTTGTGAAACAACTTCCACATTGTCTTAAGTTGTATACCAAACTCGTAACTCAGATATTCACCTCCACGATCATATCATAGACATTTTATCTTCTTGTCACGATGATCTCAAACTTCACTCTGATTTTGTTTGAACTTTTCAAACGTTTCAGACTTGTGTTTCATTAAGTAAATATACCCATATCTACTCAAATCATCAGTGAAGGTAGGAAAATAACGATATCCACCACACGCTACAACACTCATTGGATCGAATACATCAACATGTATCATTTCCAATAAGTTACTTGCCCACTCCATCATACCGGAAAACAGGGTCTTGGTCATCTTGCCCATGAGGCATGGTCCGCATGTCTCAACCGATTCGAAATCGAATGAGTCCAAAGATCCATCAGCATGGAGTTTCTTCATGCGTTTTACACCAATATGACATTTAGCGGCAATGCCACAAGTATGTGGTACTATCATTATTAACTTTGTATCTTTTGGCATCAATATTATGAACATGTGTATCACTACGATCAAGTTTCAATAAACCATTCTCATTGGGTGCATGACCAATGAAGGTATTATTCATGTAAATAGAATAACCATTATTCTCTAACTTAAATGAATAACCGTATTGCAATAAACATGATCTAATCACGTTCATGCTCAACGCAAACACCAAATAACATTTATTTAGGTTCATCACTAATCCCGATGGTAGAGAGAGCGTGCGATGGTGATCACATCAGCCTTGGAAACACTTCCAATGCTCATCGTCACCACACCCTTAGCTAGCCTCTATTTATTCCGTAGCTTTTATTTCGAGTTACTAACATTTAGCAACCGAACCGGTATCCAATACCCAAGTGCTACTAGGAGTACCAGTAAGGTACACATCAATAACACGTATATCAAATATACTTCTGTCGATGTTGCCAGCCTTCTTATCTACCAAGTATCTAGGGTTGTTCCGCTTCAGCGACCGTTCTCCTCATAATAGAAGCACTTAGTCTCGGGTTTGGGTTCAACCTTGGGTTTCTTCACTGGAGCAGCAACTGACTTGCGATCCATGAAGTTTCCCTCCTTGCCCTTGCCCTTCTCGAAACTAGTGGTTTCACTAACCATCAATACTTGATGCTCCTTCTTGATTTCTACCTTCGCGGTGTCAAACATCGCGAATAGCTCAGGGATTATTATTTCCATCCCTGGCATTTTATAGTTCATCACGAAGCTCTAGTAGCTTAGTGACAGTGACTTGGAGAACTATATCAATCACTATCTTATCTGGAAGATCAACTCCCTCTCGATTCAAGCGATTGTAGCACCAGACAATCTGAGCACATGCCCAACGATTGAGCTATTCTCCTTCATCTTGCAGGCAAAGAATCTCGTTGGAGGTCTCATACCTCTCAACACGGGCACGAGCCTGAGATACCAATTTCAGCTCTTAGAACATCTCATATGTTCCGTGACGTTCAAAACGTTTTGGAGCCTCAATACTAAGCTGTAATGCATGACGCACTGAACTATCAAGTAGTCATCAGAACGTGCCTGTCAGATGTTCACAACATCTACATACGACGCTTGAGGGGTGGCGCACCGAGCGGTGCATTAAGGACATAAGCCTTCTGTGCAGCAATGAGGACAATCCTCAAATCACGGACCCAGTCCGCATTATTGCTACCATCATCTTTCAACTCTATTTCTCTAGGAACATATAAAAATTCAAGGGAGCTACAGCACGAGCTAGTAATCTACAACATAATTTGCAAAGACATTTTGACTATGTTCATGATAATGAGTTCAGTTAATCATATTACTAAAGAACTCCCACTCAAATTGACATCCCTCCGGTCATTCGAGTGTCACATGATACAAATCCACCAACTCAAGTCCGATCATCACGTGAGTTGAGGTGGTTTCAATGGTGAACATCTTCATGTTGATCATATCTACTATATGACTCATGTTCGACCTTTCGGTCTCTTGTGTTCCGAGGCCATGTCTGTACATGCTAGGCTCGTCAAGTTTACCCCGAGTGTTCCGCACGTGCAACACTGGCTTGCACCCGTTGTATGCGAACGTAGAGTCTATCACACCCGATCATCACGTGGTGTCTCGAAACGACGAACTTTCGCAACGGTGCACACTCGGGGAGAACACAATTTATCTTGAAATTTAAGTGAGGGATCACCTTATAATGCTACCGTCGTCCTAAGAAAAATAAGATGCATAAAAGGATTAACATCACATGCAAATCATAAGTGACATGATATGGCCATGAACTTGTGCTTTTGATCTCCATCTCCAAAGCACCGGCATGATCTCCATCGTCACCGGCATGACACCATGATCTCCATCATCTTGATCTCCATCAACGTGTCGCCATGAGGTTGTCGCGCCGTCTGTTGCTTCCACGACTATTGCTAACTTATAGCGATAAAGTAAAGCAAAACGGCGAAAATAATTAAAGACAACCCTATGGCTCCTGCCGGTTGCCGTACTCATCGACATGCAAGTCGTGATATTCTATACAATACATGATCATCTCATACATCACATATATCTCATCATGTAATTGGCCATATCACATCACAACATACCCTGCAAAAACAAGTTAGACATCCACTAATTGTTGTTGCAAGTTTTACGTGGCTGCTACGGGTATCTAGCAAGAACAATTCTTACCTACGCAAAAACCACAACGGTGATACGCAAATTGCTATTCAACCTTCTCAAGGACCGCCTTTGTCGAATCCGATCCAACTAAAGTAGGAGAAACAGACACCCGCCAGCCATCTTTATGCAACGAAGTTACATGTCAGTTGATGGAACCGGTCTCTCGTAAGCGTACGAGTAATGTTGGTCCGGGCCGCTTCATCCCACAATACCGTTGAATCAAGAAAAGACCAAGGGAGGAAGCAATCTGAATATCAACGCCCACAAACTCCTTTGTGTTCTACTCGATATCTCCTCTACACATAGACCTAGCTCTAATACCATTGTTGGGGAACGTTGCATGGGAAACAAATAAATTCCTACGCACACGCAAGATCTATCCATGGTGATGAGCATCTACGAGAGGGAGAGTGGATCTACATACCCTTGTAGATCGCTAAGCGGGAAGCGTTAAGAAACGCGGTTGATGTAGTCGAACGTCTTCCCGATCCAAATCGCCGAGCGTCCCGCAATCCAATCACGGTCCTTCCGATCTATTGCCGAACGGACGGCAACTCCGCGTTCAGCACACGTACAACTCGATGACAATCTCCGCCTTCTTGATCCAGCAAGAGGGAATGGAGAGGTAGATGAGTTCTCCGGCAGCGCGACAGCGCGGCGGCGATGGTGGTGGAACTATTCCGGCAGGACTTCGCCTAAGCACCTCCGAAATTAGACTAGAGGAGAAAACGATCTAGAGGAAGTAGAGGGAGCACGTGGCAATTAGGGTTAGCTATCCCCTCTAAATCCTCTAGTATATATAGGAGGGAGGGAGGGGAGGAGGCAGCCTCAAACCCTCAAGGGTTCGGCCGAAATAGGAGGTGGAGGAGTCCTACTCAGATCCTACTAGGAGTAGGATTCCTCCTCTCCACTTGGAAACCCTTTCCACCTTTCCACCTTTGGGTTTTTCCCACCCCTAGACGCATGGGCCTTAGTGGGGGGTTCGGCCGGCCCACTAGGGGCTGGTTTGACTCCTCCCACAGCCCATGAGGTCCTTTTGGTCAAGACACCCCTCCCGATGCCCCCCTGTACCCTCCCGGCACTCCCGGTACACTACCGAAGTACCCGAAACTTTTCCGGTGACCAAAATAGGACTTCCTATATATCAATCTTTACCTCCAGACCATTCCGGAGCTCCTCGTGACGTCCTGGATCTCATCCGGGACTCCGAACAACCTTCGGTTACCACCATACATAACTCTACTATACAGAAACGTCACTGAACCTTAAGTGTGCAGACCCTGCGGGTTCGAGAACTATGTAGACATGACCGAGACACCTCTACGGTCAATAACCAATAGCGGGACCTAGATTCCCATATTGGTTACTACATATTCTATGAAGATCTTTATCGGTTGAACCTCTATGTCAAGGATTCAGTAAATCCCGTATGATGTTCCCTTTGTTCTTCGGTATGTTACTTGCCCGAGATTCGATCGTCGGTATCTCTATACCTAGTTCAATCTAGTTACCGGCAAGTCTCTTTACTCGTTCCGTAATACAAGGTCCCGTGGCTAACACTTTAGTCACATTGCTTGCAAGGCTTGTTGTGATGTTGTATTACCGAGTGGGTCTTGAGATACCTCTCCGTCACACGGAGTAACAAATCCCAGTCTTGATCCATGCCAACTCAACAGACACCTTCGGAGATACCCGTAGAGCATCTTTATAGTCACCCAGTTACGTTGTGACGTTTGATACACACAAGGTACTCCTCCGGTGTCAGTGAGTTGCATGATCTCATGGTCATAGGAACAGATACTTGACATGCAGAAAACAATAGCAATAAACTGACACGATCATATGCTACGTTCATAGTTTGGGTCTTGTCCATCACATCATTCTCCTAATGATGTGATCCCGTTATCAAATGACATCTCATGTCTATGGCTAGGAAACCTTAACCATCTTTTATCAACGAGCTAGTCTAGTAGAGGCTTACTAGGGACATTTTGTTGTCTATGTATCCACACATGTATTTGAGTTTCCAATCAATACAATTATAGCATGGATAATAAACGATTATCATAAACAGGGAAATATAATAATAACCAATTTATTATTGCCTCTAGGGCATATTTCCAACATTATGGATCCTCCAACATGTGGTGCTTGTTTAGAACCTTTTTCTAGCGAAAACTTCATACTAAGTAGAGATGCTACTTGTGCATCCAAATCCTTGAGCCAAGTTTCTTCCATCAGAGTCCACCATACCTACCTATATATGGTATTTCACTGCCATTCGAAATAAATTTGCATGTGCCACCTCTAAACATTCAAATAAACATCTATTTTGTGTGCTCGTACCGCTCATGGAGAGACGGGGCGGTCATTAAAGTCCATTCTAAGCGAGTTATTCTCAAGATGAGTGTTTACTCACTTGTCATTGCACGAGAGAGGCTGGTAAAAAGGATTCCCAGTCCTGCATAATACAAAAATAAATAAATAAAACTCCCCCTAGAATGTTGATTGTTTGGAGGGCAACCGTGGATTCGGCCAGCCATGGAATGTGTTTATATGGTGGAGGGGTGATACGTCTCCAACGTATCTATAATTTTTGCTTGTTCCATGCTATTATATTATCATTCTTCGATGTTTTAGAATCATTTTATAGAAACTTCATATC
Organism: Elymus sibiricus; assembly: GCA_039707655.1. NCBI lineage: Eukaryota > Viridiplantae > Streptophyta > Magnoliopsida > Poales > Poaceae > Elymus > Elymus sibiricus. The sequence goes on from CM077671.1 coordinate 306,555,186, forward strand.
ATTTTTTGGGACTAACCTATTGGCATAATGCCAAAGTGACAGTTGTTGTTTTTGCTTGTTTTTTACTTCGCAGAATATCAGTACCAAATGGAGTCCAATCGCGACGAAACTTTTTGGAGAATTTTGTTGGACCAGAAGAAGTCCAGTGGGCCAAAGAAGTAATCAGGAGGGAGCCCAGGCCGCCCACAACCCACCAGGGCGCGCCAGGGGCCCCGGGCGCGCCCTGATGGGTTGTGGCCGCCTCGGGAACCCCCTCCACCACCTCTGAGCTCTATAAATACCCAAATATTCCAGAAACCCTAGAGGAGTCAACGAAAAATACATCCAGCCACCGGAAGTTCCAGAACCGCGAGATCCAATCTAACACCATCACGGAGGGGTTCATCATCCTCATTGGTGCCTCTCCGATGATGCGTGAGTAGTCCACCATAGACCTACGGGTCCGTAGGCAGTAGCTAGATGGCTTTCTCTCCCTCTTTTGATTCTCAATACAATGGTCTCTTAGAGATCTATTTGATATGAACTTTTTGCGGTGTGTTTGTTGGGATCCGATGAATTTTGAGTTTATGATCAGTTTCTATCCATTAATATTATTTGAGTCTTCTTTGATCTCTTATATGCATGATTACTTATAGCCTCGTATTTCTTCTTCGAATCTTTGGTTTAGTTAGGCCAACTAGATCGATTTTTCTTGCCATGGGAAGAGGTGCTTTGGGATGGGTTCGATCTTGCGGTGTCCTCTCCCAGTGACAGAAGGGGCAGCGAGGCACGCATGTATCGTTGTTATTAAGGATAACAAGATGGGGTCTATTCCTACATGAATAGATCTTGTCTACATCATGTAACCGTTCTTATTGCATTACTCCGTTTTTCCATGAACTTAATACACTAGCTGCTTGCTGGATAGCGGTCGATGTGTGGAGTAATAGTAGTAGATGCATAATCGTTTCGGTCTACTAATCTTGGACGTGATGCCTATATAATGATCATCGCCTTGGATATCATCATGATTATTTGATTTTCTATCAATTTCCCAACAATAATTTGTTAACCCATCGTGTGCTATACTCATGAGAGAAGCCACTAGTGAAACCTACGCCCCCCGGGTCTACTTTTCCAACATATTGCTTTCCGATCTATCTTTTTGCCGCATTTGTTTTCAAATCTATTATTCCAAAAAAAACAAAAATACCTTGCTGCACTTTTTATTTGCCTATTTTATTTTGTGTTCTTATGAGATCTATCTATCCAATCTATCACTACCTAATCTATCTTTTTACCGTAGAGATATTGACAACCTCTCTTTCGTGTCGGGTTGCAAGTATTTGTTCTTTGTGTGCAGGCATTGTTTACATAGTGTTGGTGATCCTCCTACTGGTTCGATACCTTGGTTTCATAACTGAGAGAAATACTTACCGTCGTTGTGCTACATCATCCCTTCCTCTTTGGGGAAATACCGACGCAGTCTCAAGCCACGTCAAGGGGGAGTAAAAATTTAAATTCTGTTTGGGAACCGCCAATAATGTGATTAGCATGGAAGATATTGAATACTCTGTTGTGAAGTTGACAGGAAAAGCACACCACTCAAAATTACATATTCATCTCTGTTTTAAACAATGAGCTCTAGCACATATGCAAATCCCTGCTTCCCTTTGTGAAGGGACAATCTATTTACTTTCATGTTACTTACTTTCATGTTGAGTCAACTTCTTATTCCAACATTAATCTAGTAGTTGGCAAGCACCATGTGGTGGGGAAAGACCCAAACGTATATATCCACTCAAATATATTTGATCATAATTCATTATTGTTGACAGTTATCTTTATGATAAGTGTGTTGGGAGGCAAAACATCAAGCCCCTATCTTTCTCTGTGTTCAATGGATGTTGTTTGTTCTAAAAATATGCCTTGAGTATTAGCAATCATAAAAGACTATATGATAATTGAGTATGTGGAGCTCTTACTTAGACTTGATGATGTATTGAAATTGTTTGGTGAGCAAGAACATAGATTGTTAAGTCTCAACAGAATGCATTGTTTAAACCATGACATGTGAATTGATTGCTACTATATCATGATGATGTTTATGAGAAAAAGTTATTGGTTATGATGCTAGAAAAGTGACTGAAATTATCAATGATCAAAACTATTCACTAAGCTAGCATTCACACTTCATAAATTATTTCTTTTATCATTTACCTACTCGAGGACAAGCAGGAATTAAGCTTGGGGATGCTGATACGTCTCCAACGTATCGATAATTTATGAAGTATTCATGCCATATTCACCTATGTTTACAATACTTTTATATGGTTTTGATGCACTTTATATGATTTATTTCGAACTAACCCGGATTGACGCTGTTTTCAGCAGAATTACCATGGTGTTGTTTTTGTGCAGAAAATGAAAGTTCTTGGAATCGCCCGAAACTTTTTTGTGATTTTTTCTAGAGGAAATAAGCAACATTGGAGCGAAGACCTATCGGAGGGGGTGTTCTAGTGGGCCACCATGCAACAGGCTGCCCCCCCTAGTGGCGCGCTGAGATATGTTGTGGGGCCCATGTGGCTCCGTTTGGCGTGATTCCAACGCTGAAAAATCCCATAAATACCAGAAAACCCAAAAATAAAGAGAGACTCCTTGTTCCGCCGCCGCAAACCTCTGTATCGACGAAAAACCAATCTAGAGGCGTTCCAGTACCCTGCCGGAGAGGGTAGATCATCTTCGGTGGCCATCTTCATCATCTCGGCGGAGGCCATGACGAGGAGGGAGTAGTCCACCCTCGGGGCTGACGGTTTGTACCAGTAGCTATGTGTTCAATCTCTCTCTCTCTCTCTCTCTCTCTCTCTCTCATGTTCTTGAGATGGCACGATCTTGATGTATCACGGGCTTTGTTAATATAGTCGGATCATATGATGTTATTCCCTTGCTACCTTGTTGTGATGAATTGAATCTTTACCTTTGAGATCACGTTATGTTGGATTGAATATTATGGTTTGAGAACACTTGATGTACGTCTTGTCTGGGATACCTGTAGTGACATTGGGGTATTCTATTGATTCACTTGATATATGTTGAGGCATCAACTTGCGGATTCTGGCGACCTAGGGGATCTATGCATAGGGGTTGATTGCACGTGTTCATACCACGTTCTCCGATAGAAATCTTGGGGTGCTCCTTGAAGTTTTTTGTGTTGGATTGAATATGATAGATCTGAAATCGTTTGATGCATGCCGCATAATTTACCCACGGATACTTGAGGTGACATTGGAGTATCTAGGTGACATTAGGATTGATTGATATGTATCATTGGTGTTATTCTAGGAGGAACTCTAGGGCTGTTTGTGACACTTATAGTAATAGCCCAATAGATTGATCGAAAAGAATAACTTTGAGGTGGTTCTACTTTGGAGTGATTCTTTGTTGCACGTTGAGGGATGATCATATGATTCAACTATGTTTGCATTGTTGGGAGATTGCACTAGCGAAAGTGTGAACCCTAGGCCTTATTTCCAAGCATTTATACACCGTTTTGCTCACTATTTTACACTTGCTACCTTGCTGTTTTTATATTTTCATATTACAAAAACCTATATCTATCATCCATATTGCACTTGTATCACCATCTCGTCGCCGAACTAGTGCACCTATACAATTTGCCATTGTATTGGGTGTGTTGGGGACAAAAGAGATTTGTTGTATTTGATAGCATGGTTGTTTGAGAGAGACCATATTCATCCTACACCTCCCACGGATTGATAAAACTTAGGTCATCCAGTTGACGGAAAATTGCTATTGTCCTACAAAACTCTGCACTTGGAGGCCCAACACGAGTCTACAAGAATAAAGTTGCGTAGTAGACATCACACCCCCACTGCGCCTCCTCCTATGGCGTCTGTAAGTTTGACCCCCTCCCCCTTCCATCTACTTGTTCTAGCTAGATTTGTCGATGGGGTGGGGTTAGATCGTGCGATCTGTTCCACTGTGATGTTGCAGTAGCTAGTTGGGATGGATTTAAAGCATGCTAGTGGTTATTTTCTTGGATGTTCATGCATGGAGTGGCAGTATGCTTAGATGTTCATGGATGGAGTGGTAGTATGCTTAGATGTTCATGGATGGAGTGGTAGTATGCTTACATGTTCATGGAGAATCAGGTGGATCACCATATCCAAGCTGAGAGACCTGAGCGGTGCTTCATGGGATGAGCAGACCTGCACGATCATGTTGGAGGGAGAGCACTACTAAGGCCACATTGCGGTTAGCCCACAAAGCATGCCATTCTAACTCATCATCTCATATGAACCATTGCGCCATACTAACTAACCGCCACTCTGCCTTGTTACTTTCTTAGGATCACCCCAAGGACGCAGAGTTCCTCAACACACATATCCAGAACTACCATCAGATGCAACAGATCTTCTCCTTCGGACTTAGAACCGTCAAGCATGCCATGGGGTCAGGTCAGCCCTGGGCTCACCGATGCCCCCAATGCCGCCCATGCCCTCGATGCCAGAGTATCCAGACACCTGATACGTCTCCGTCGTATCTATGTTTCCTCAAACTTTTGCCCTTGTTTTGGACTCTAATTTGCATGATTTGAATGAAACTAACCCGGACTGACGTTGTTTTCAGCAAAACTACCATGGTGTTGTTTTTGTGCAGAAATAAAACATTTCGGAACTGGACGAAACTTTTTGGAGATTTATTTTACAATAAATAAAAAATACTGGAGCCAAGAACCACCGAAGGGGGAGCCCTGGCTGGGCACAAGACACCAGGGCGCGTGGCGCGCCCTGGTGGGTTGTGCCCACCTCGGGGCCCCACTGGCCCTAATTCCGACGCTATAAAATCCTATTTTTGGAGAAAAAAATCAGAGAGAAAGTTTCATCGCGTTTTACGATACGGAGCCGCCGCCACCTGCTGTTCTTCATCGGGAGGCCAGATCTGGAGCCCGTTTGGGGCTCCGGAGATGGGAATCTTCGGTCTTCGTCATCATCAACCCATCTCCATCGCCAATTCCATGATGCTCCCCACCGGGAGTGAGTAATTCCTTCGTAGGCTTGCTGGTCGGTGAGGAGTTGGATGAGATTCATCATGTAATCAAGTTAGTTTTGTTAGGGCTTGATCCCTAGTATCCACTATGTTCTGACATTGATATTGCTATGACTTTGCCATGCTTAATGCTTGTCACTAGGGCCCGAGTGCCATGATTTCAGATCTGAACCACTTATGTTTTCACCATTATATCTATGTTCTTGATCCTATCTTGCTAGTCATATGCACCTATTACGTGTTATGATCCATAAACCCCGGAGTAACAATAGTCGGGATATTTTTCGGTGATGACCGTAGTTTGAGGAGTTCATGTATTCACCATGTGTTAATGCCTTGTTCTGGTTCTCTATTAAAAGGAGGCCTTAATATCCCTTAGTTTCCTTATGGACCGCTACCACGGGCGGGTAGGACAAAAGATGTCATGCAAGTTCTTTTCCATAAGCACGTTTGACTATTTACGGAATACATGCCTACATTACAATTATTAACTGGAGCTAGTTCTGTATCTCCCTAGGTTATGACTGTTATATGATGAATATCATCCAACGAGTTCACCAATCCAGTGCCTACGAGTTTTCCACATATTGCTCTTGCTAAGTTACTATTGTTGATGTTACTGTTCCAACTGCTACAAAACTGCTGCTATCACTGCTACCGTTATTGTTACTGCTACTACTGCTATCCAAACTATCATACTACTATGCTACTGATCACTCTGCTGCAGATATTTCATCTCCTGGTGTGGTTAAATTGACAACTCAGCTGCTAATACTATCAAATATTCTTTGGATCCCCTTGTGTCGAATCTATAAATTTGGGTTGAATACTCTACCCTCGAAAACTGTTGTGATCCCCTATACTTGTGGGTTATCAAGACCTTTTTCTGGCGCTGTTGCCGGGGAGCATAGCTATATTTTTTGAGTCACTTGAGATTGATATCAGTTGATCACTATGAAGAATCTGAAGGATCCAAAGACCATGATTTTTCCCTCTAAGACAAGGGGAGGTAAGGAATTGCCATCTAGCTCTGCACTTGATTCATCTTCGGTTATGAGTAAGTTTGCAACACCACCACATGCTATTAATCCTGATATGCCGCAAGTTATTGATGATGCTACTTCTGCTAAGAATGATGCTTATGATGATCCTAGTACCATGCTTGATGAAAATGTGCCGCTTGGTGAATTTCTTGATGAACAAATTGCTAGAGCTAAAGAGAATGAAATTATTGAAACTGATGAGATTGCTGAAACTGATGAAGCCTTTGAAACAGATGACTATGAAACACCTATTAGACCTGGCTCTCCTAGATTTGAAATGCCTAAGATACCTGAAGGTTATGTTATGGACGAGGAGACAACTAGAGAAATCCTTTCTTGTAAGGATAGAAATGATCTTAAGAAATTGCTACGCAAATATAAGGAAAAGACTTTGAATGCTAGAATGAAATGTGATCCTAAGTTTGCTACTTCACCTATCTTTGTTACCGATAAGGATTTTGAATTCCCTGTCGACCCAGAGTTAATTACTTTGGTTGAATCTGATCCTTTCCATGGCTATGAAACTAAAACTGTAGTGGCACATCTTACTAAGCTGAATGATATAGCCACCCTCTTTGCTCATGATGAGAAGATTCACTATTACTATATTCTCAAATTATTTCCGTTCTCATTAATGGGTGATGCTAAGACATGGTACAATACTCTTGCTTCTGGTTGTGTGCGTAGTCCCCAGGATATGATTTACTACTTCTCTGAAAAATATTTTCCTGCTCATAAGAAACAAGTTGCCTTACAGGAAATATTTAACTTTGTGCAAATTGAAGAAGAGAGTCTCCCACAAGCTTGCGGGAAGCTTCTCCAATTGCTTAATGCTTTGCCTAATCACCCTCTCAAGTAAAATTAAATACTTGATATCTTCTATAATGGACTAACTGATGCTTCTAGGGACTTCCTAGATAGTTGTGCTGGTTGTGTTTTCAGAGAACGAACTGTTGAAGAAGCTCATGAATTATTGAATAACATATTGAAGAATTATGATGATTGGACTCTCCCTGAACCACCGCCTAAACCCACTCCCAAGAAGAGAGGTATCTTATTTCTTAGTCCTGAAGATATGCAAGAGGCAAAGAAATGTATGAAGGAAAAAGGTATTAAAGCTGAGGGTGTTAAGAATTTACCACCTATTGAAGAAATACATGGTCTTGACACACCACCACCTCCACAGGTGGTAGAGGTAAATTCTTTATTAAAGTTTGATGAAAGTGATGTCCCTTACAATAAACATCCTAGTCAATGCTTATATGAGTTTGATACAATTGAAATACAACTCTGATATGATTGCTCGCTTGAGTGACTTGCTATTTAGAATCAGTAATGATGTTAGAGGTGTAGGAAAGCATGACTTTATGGTTAAAAATCAGTTAGAACAAGTTGCTAAGTCTCAAAAAGAATTGCTTGATGAAATGAATGTAATATGAATGATTTTGCTGCTAGAGTAGTAACTAGAGGAGGTAGAATGACCCAAGAACCTCTTTATCCTTAAGGTTATCCTAAAAAAATTGAACAAGACACTCAAAGAAATAATACTGATGCACCTAGTTCTTCTAAGAAGAAAAAGGAAAAGAAAAATGATAGGACTTTGCATACCTCTAGTGAACCTGAGATACAAAAATCTCCTGATAATAACGATGTCTCTATTTCTGATGCTGAAACTCAGTCTGGTAATGAACATTCACCTAGTGATAATGAAAATAATAATGATGATGTTCATGAAGATACTCAACCGAACAATGATAAATAACAAGATAATGATGTTGAAATAGAGCTTGTTGTTGATCTTGATAACCCATAACCTAAAAATAAATGTTATGATAAAAGAGACTTTGTGGCTAGAAAACATGGTAAAGAAAGGGAACCATGGGTTCAGAAACCCATGCCCTTTCCACCTAAACCATCTAAGAAAAAGGATGATGAAGAGTTTGAACGCTTTGCTGAAATGATTAGGCCACTCTTTTTGCGTACCCGCTTAACTGATATCTTAAAGATGGCCCCTTATGCAAAATACATGAAAGACGTCATCACCAATAAAAAAAAGATACGTGAAGCTGAAATCTCCACCATGCTTGCTAATTATTCTTTTAAGGATGGGGTACCTAAAAAACTTGGAGACCCAGGAATACCAACTATACCTTGCTCCATTAAAAGAAATTATGTCAAAACTGCTTTGTGTGATTTGGGAGCTGGTGTTAGTGTTATGCCTTTCTCCTTATATAAAAGACTTGATTTGAATAAACTCACACCTACTGAAATATCATTGCACATGGCGGACAAATCAACTGCCATACCTATCGGTATTTGTGAGGATGTGCCCGTTGTTGTTGCAAATGTTACTATCTTAACGGACTTTGTTATTCTTGAGATGCCCGAGGACGACAACATGTCGATTATCCTTGGTAGACCCTTTTTTAATACTGCTGGGGCTGTTATTGATTGCAATAAAAAGCAAAGTCACTTTTCATATCAATGATAATGAGCATACGGTGCACTTTCCGAAGAAACAATTCCAAGTGAATGGTATAAATATTATTGAAGAATCTCCGACAATCACTATTGGAAGTTTTCAATTACCTCTACCTACTGCCAAAAATAAATATGATATTCTTATTGTTGGGGATATGCTCATCCCCATTGAGGTAACGTAGTGTTTTAGGAAAGTTCTTCGGTTTCATGCTAATCGGAAGTGGTTGTTAATAAGCCTTGATCAACCTTATTAATGGATCATTTTTGAGAGGTATGGAGTTGATGAATCTAGTAGGCACAATCTTCTGCTCCCACCTTTTATTTTCTGTTTTACTTAGTCAAATAAAATAAAATGCCATGTTTTTCCTGTTTTCTATTTTCTCCGTGCAATAAAAAATGACCCAAAAATAAAAGTTCTCGGAATGTCCTGAAAATTTGATACCATTATTTTCTGAATATTTCTGAAGTTCTGGTGCAAATAACATCAGAGGAGGGTGCACCTGGTGCCCACAAGACACCAGGGCGCGCTAGCAACCCCAGGCGCGCCCTGGTGGGTTGTGGCCCCCACATGGGCCCCCTCACTTATTCCTTAGCCCATGTCATCCCCTACCTCCAAAAAAATCACCATAGCTCCCATTCCCGTGTTCTTGCTCTCAAACCCGCGGATTTCAATCTCTTTGCTCGAAGCTCCGTTTCCGAAACTGTTTGGGGGGATTGCTACTTGGTATGTGACTCCTCCATTGCTCCAATTAGTTTTTGATTTAGTGGGTTATTTTTAGAGTAATTAGCTACTCTTGGTGCTGCTGTAGATGGGCTTGCATGTTGAATTCTTAGAGTTCTAAGTAGTTTGAATGCTTAAGATGGCCTATATTCATCCTTAGGAGTAGTTGCTATAAATTTCACGAAGTTTTGTTAACAAAATTTTGTGTCTCAAAAATATTTCAGAAAGTTTTTCGCAAATAAAAATGCAATTCTTTAGGAGTTCTTCGAGGAGGAGGTCCTCGGAGGCCTCGTCAAGTGGATGCTCGGTCCGACAATCTTATGTTGAACCAAGTGAAAGCTCGATGCGAGATGCCGCTACCAAATCAAGTTTGTGGTCGTGTGACGAATTCAAGGAAGGTGCAGGTATCAAGGAGGAATTCGAACAATTTATCCACAATGCAGAACTTGCTACCTTCATCGCAGATAAGTGCCCTCAACAAAGAAATTTAAATATTTTCCTCGTGAGTCTAGAGTTTCATTCAATCTTTATGACCGTCCCTTCACCATGCCTTTAGAAATGTTCAGTGAAGCATGCAAAATTCCACATTGGGGTTCCCTTGATGAACCACGAAAATCTGAGTACGAGTCATTTTTGATTAATCATTGCTACGGTAAAGATAGGGGGGTGACACAAGGAAGAATTAAAAGCATCCATTTCCCATCAATACACTACTTCTCACTCTTTAATGGCAAATGTATTGTAGGCAAACAAGATTGTAGCACACTGTGTGCTCCTGATTTGAGCCTCATACACAATGCCATAACTGGAAATAAATGTTATAATCTTGGAGCAATTGTTGCACGGAGATTGCAGCACAACGCTGCTAGTGGTAATTTTTATGGAGGAATTTACGCCTCCCGTGTAGCAGAAAAGCTAAATGTATCACCATGGCCTAACGACCCCATTTTACCTATTCAGTACTTAGACTTTGAGGCCATGAAGTGTCATAGGTTCCTTAAGGGCACAACCACTAATGATACCTATAACTTGAGATTTAATAAAAAAACTCGTTGTGCCGGTTACTTTGCCTGCTCCTGCTCTCTTTGATTTTCACAGTAGGGGAAGATATTATGTTCTTGAGAGGGAGGTCCATGCATACAATGCGTAGGTTGAAGCTGCCACGAGGGCTGAGGAGTATACACCAAGGGCCTCGGTAGGCTATCACTCTCGCTATTATCCATGCTATGGATGGTGATTACCAAGCTAGGCCAAAAGCCTAAGCTTGGGGGAGTACGTATTTCCACCGACATTATATTCATGTTCACACATTCCATTCCAGTTGTCGGTGTTCATAATTTTTCATTGTATTATCCATGCTAGATTTATTTTCTCGCTTTCTTCTTGCGTGTTTAAAAAACTTTGAGAAAATCCAAAAATATTTCCTGCTTCTTTTCGGTTTTTCTTTCTAGCTTAAATTAATCGTAGGATCAAAAGAAAACCCAAAAAGATTTCTTGTTTCTTCTTTTACTTGTTGGGAGCTTTCCCGTGTAAATAGTTTTTCTCGTTTTTGTTTTTCCCTCTTAAATTTGCTTTCTTCAGAAAAACCAAAAACTCCAAAAATATTTCAGTGTGTTTCTCTAAAATTCTTTTCCTTTTATTTGAGTCGTACCAAGGAGAAGACCACGATGAAAATGTTGAGTGGCTCTTATATGCACTATTGTTAATCTAACAAAGATCCCATGTTACTTTGTCTTCTCTTCTTGAATAAAATGTTTGCAGATTCCAGCTTAGTCCACGGCACTCTTGCACTATTATTATTTTCATATCATTCGTTCGTGCAAGTGAAAGGCAATAATGACGATATTTGATGAAGTGACTGTGGCAAAGAAAAGCGGGTATGAACTCAACTTGTTTTTTGTTTTTGTAGATATGTTTAGCCTAGTATCCTTGATTCAGTTTATTATGATCAAACATGTTTGCAATGACAATTAGAGATTATAGTTGTCCATGCCATGCTTAAGTAGCTAGGAGTGGATAATGAGTTATCTTGGATATCAACATGCATTAAAATGGTTGTGATGTGGTATGATGATATGGTATCCTCCTCTGAATGTTTCAAGTGGCTTGACTTGGCACATGTTCACGCATGTAGTTGAATCAAAACCAACATAGCCTTCATGATATTTATGTTCATGGTGTCCATATCCTACTCATGCTAGTATTCAATGTTTATTATTCGTAGTGCATGCTCATAACCGTTTTCGCTCTCTAGCTGGCCACTTCTCAATCTATTTGCTAGCCTTCGCCTGTACTAAGCGGGAATACTGCTTGTGCATCAAAATCCTTAAACCAAAGTTATTCCATATGAGTCCACTATATCTACCTATATGCGGTATTACCCTGCCGTTCCAAGTAAATTTGCATGTGCCACCTCTAAAAATTCAAATGAACATCTATTTTGTGTGCCTGGACCGCTCATGGAGTGACAGGGGGCGATCAGTATCTTCCATGTTAAGCAGTTTATTCTCATGATGAGTGTTTATTCACTCGTCCTTACACGAGAGGGGCGGTAATAGGGATTCCCAGTCCTGAAATCAAAAACTACAAATAATTAAACAAAACTCCCCCAGGAATGTTGTTGGTATGGATGGTACCCGTGGATTCGTCTAGCCGTGGAGTGTGATTGTTGGTGGAGGGGGATAAACATTTACTTTTACCGCTTGGGAACCGCCGCTAATGTGTTTAGCATGGAAGATATTGATAACCCTTGGTCGTAACGTTGACAGGAAGGGTGTACCTCCCAAAATTATATTTATCTCTGATTTAAGCTTTGAGCTCTGGCACCTCTGCAAATCCCTGCTTCCCTCTGCGAAGGGACTATCTATTTACTTTTATGATGAGTCATCACCTTCTCAAATAAGCTCCAGACCTGAGAGCACTATTGTCATCCTCATGCATTGTGTATAGTTAATGTTGGGTGCAGCATGACTGGATCTTTTCTACCATGAATTACAATGTTTAGTCGCTTCTTGAACTTTGGAGGTGCTCTGCATTTATGTTTTGCGGTCTCAGAAAGGGCTAGCAAGATACCACTATTGTCATATTATATCATGATTGTTTTGACAAAGTGTTGGTGCTTGAGATATTTTATTATTGCTCGCTAGTTGCTTATGTCATTGATATGAGTTAATATAATTTCTAAGAGTTATTGTTGTCATGGTTAGTCATAATCTTTGCTGAAAACATGGGTGCTACTTAAGCATATATATGTAAACAAGAACAAAAGAGTTCGTAAAAGTTTTTCTTTTTTCACTTTCAGTTTGTCAACTGAATTGCTTGAGGACAAGCAATGGGTTAAGCATGGGGGAGTTGATATGTCTCCGTCGTATCTACTTTTCCTCACACTTTTGCCCTTGTTTTGGACTCTAATTTGCATGATTTGAATGAAACTAACCCAGACTGACACTGTTTTCAGCAGAACTACCATGGTGTTGTTTTTGTGCAGAAATAAAAGTTCTCGGAACAGGACAAAACTTTTTGGAGATTTATTTTACAATAAATAAAAAATATTGGAGCCAAGAACCACCGGAGGGGGAGCCCTGGCTGGGCACAAGACACCAGGGCGCGCCACCCCCTCCAGGCGCGCCGTGGTGGGTTGTGCCCACCTTAGGGCCCCACTGATCCTAATTCCGACGCTATAAAATCCTATTTTTGGAGAAAAATCAGAGAGAAAGTTTCATCGCGTTTTACGATACGGAGCTGCCGCCACCTCCTGTTCTTCATCGGGAGGCCAGATCTGGAGCCCGTTTGGGGCTCCGGAGAGGGGAATCTTCGGTCGTCGTCATCATCAACCCTTCTCCATCGCCAATTCCATGATGCTCCCCACCGGGAGTGAGTAATTCCTTCGTAGGCTTGCTGGTCGGTGAGGAGTTAGATGAGATTCATCATGTAATCGAGTTAGTTTTGTTAGGGCTTGATCCCTAGTATCCACTATGTTCTGAGATTGATGTTGCTATGACTTTGCCATGCTTAATGCTTGTCACTAGGGCCAGAGTGCCATGATTTCAGATCTGAACCACTTATGTTTTCACCATTATATCTATGTTCTTGATCCGATCTTGCTAGTCATACGCACCTATTACGTGTTATGATCCGTAAACCCCGGAGTGACAATAGTCGGGATACTTTCTGGTGATGACCGTAGTTTGAGGAGTTCATGTATTCACCGTGTGTTTGTTCTGGTACTCTATTAAAAGGTGTCCTTAATATCCCTTAGTTACCTTATGGACCCCGCTGCCACGGGAGGGTAGGACAAAAGATGTCATGCAAGTTGTTTTCCATAAGCATGTATGACTATTTACGGAATACATGCCTACATTACATTTATGAACTAGAGCTAGTTCTGTATCACCCTAGGTTATGACTGTTATATGATGAATATCATCCAACGAGTTCACCGATCCAGTGCCTATGAGTTTTCCACATATTGCTCTTGCTAAGTTACTACTGCTGTTGTTACTGTTCCAACTGCTACAAAACTACTGCTATCACTGCTACTGTTACTGTTACTGCTACTACTGCTATCCAAACCATCATACTACTGTGCTACTGATCACTCTGCTGCAGATATTTAATCTCCAGGTGTGGTTGAATCGACAACTCAGCTGCTAATACTCACAAATATTCTTTGGCTCCCCTTGTGTCGAATCTATAAATTTGGGTTGAATACTCTACCCTCGAAAACTGTTGCGATCCCCTATACTTGTGGGTTATCAACACCCAGGAGTCAGACACCATCAACCTTGATGCTCCTGAGAAGGAAGGTCAGCACGTTCATGTGCTTGATAGGAAGAGGAAGCGACCAGGCTTCATGGAGGAGGAGATGACCGTGTTCAGCAGCATGACTCAGGCTGTGAAGGAGGTGGCCATCGCCATCAGGGAGAGCAAGATGGTTGAGGTCCACCCTGAGCTGTACGACGCCGTGATGGACCAGATCGGCTTCAGCCGAGAGGCTCTCATGATGGCTCTCAGCCACCCACTTGACAACAAAGCCCAGGTGTTGGCTTTGTTGCCATGGGAGAGGCTCGCAGGGTGCTCAGGCTGAGGACCCGGCTGGGCAGGCACTACTACTAGTGCTGCTTCTGCTGGTGGCGACGGCGTGCATGATCCTCGACGACGACGATGTATATTTTATGTAGTTAGGGTTTGAAAACAATCTTATGGTCTGTATATTTTGGTGAGGTGGTATATACTAACCCCTCATGGTGATCACGAACTTGCGGTGGTAGGATTACACCCTCTTTTAGATGTGGTGGTAGGATGACACCAATGTGGTGGTAGGATACACCAATGTAGTGGTAGGTTGAACTTGCTATGCGGTATGATCATGCATGCTTACTAATGCTCTTATGCTCCATTTCTTGTGTGCTTGTTACTTCATTGCTTGCTCCTAGAGTGCTTCATTGCTTGTTGCTTCAACTTATTGCTCATTTGCACTGCTAGGGTAAGTGGTATGCCGTGTTCGAAGGGAGGGTTCCAGGGGTTTACAGCTCATGGAAGGTTGCAGCAAACAAGTTTCAGGGTACAGCAACCAAAACCACAGAGGGTTTAAGACTAGGCAGGAGGCAGAAGATGCTTACTCCAAGTATGTGCTAGAGCAGGGATGCAGCAAGGTTGATGTTGCCAAGGTGGATCGTCTGTTGGGGCTGAAGAACATCATGATCTTCGTCCAGTTCATCGCCATGGCAGTGTTGTGGTGCTGGTGTGCGAGGTGTGACAGTGTGTAAGGTGTAGGAGTAGTGGGTAAGCTCACCAAGTATGGTACAAGGTGAGCACAACTCTATGCTCGTATGCAACCAAACAACGTGCACTCGTCTGACCACAGCCAATGCGGGCAACCAAACGCGGAGCGAAGAGGCAATCCCATGATGCAGGAAGAGAGTATGCAGGCAACCAATCAACATGCAGATGTTGGTTTTTGCCTGCATACACTCAACCTGGCCCAACTGTGTCAAGTATTCAAATGGCCAAAAATAGATGCAAGCAACCAAACATGTCCTTAAGATCTAGTTTTAGAAGAAAGATGGAATTGACACAATGGGGTTCAGGCTACCCGAAGGTGTAACACCATGCGTCCTCCTATATGCCATTATCATATGGTGGAATGAGTACAATCTCTCTCTCTCTCTCTCAAGCTAGGGTTCTTCTCTCCGATGTGCTCGAGGAGGAAGAAGCACTACTGCTGTTGGAGAGGTTGACATGAGTTTTTATAATAGACTTATCCTACTAGTTTTCCAACCCCGTTACATATGGCCTGGTTTTGGTCCTCCTTTTATATGAGACAAGGGGTTATTACCACAGTAGCCTTGTAGACCTATCAGTCCTGCATTAAATGCGAGGAAAGGGTCGGCCTACCCCATGCTAGGTAGGTAAACGGTTGTCTTGTCAGAGTAGGAATGCAGCTGCACTCCTTTTTATCGTGACACATCGAAGGAAATGTCTCACTTTTCTAGTAAAAGAGGGCTGACAAATCATTTTGGTCTTCGCCTTTCTGCCCCTAGCAGCGCTCTTCACGTAATAGCTAGCCCCGCTTCTGTAGACCATGGTAGGAGTAGTTCTACCACGACGTTATAGGTAGCTGTCAGGAACCAATGTAAACTAGCCCCTTTAGGGATCGTCGAGGCTATGATGTGGATGCAGCCATTGCTGAGGCAACGCTAGCAGGGCCACCGTTTGCGAGGAAAGACCCACGGTTGTGGCCCGCACGACACTTATAGTCGTGCATGTGCATTGTTGGGAAGGACACTGGCAACCAACACTTAGCCATTCTCGTGAAGATAGAATCCGTCCTTTGCAATCTTGGTCTTGACATTGCCAATAATGTTACATTGGCCTGGCTTTGGTCCTCCTTTTATACGAGACAAGGGGTTATTACCCTAGTAGCAGTTTAGAGCTATCAGTCTCGCATTAAATGCAAGGAAAGGTGTCGACCTAACCAATGTCAGATAGGTGAAATGGTTGTCTTGTCGGAGTAGGAATGCAGGTGCACTCCTTTTTACCGTGACACATTGAAGGAGATGTCTCACTCTTCTGGTAAAAGAGGGTTGATAGATAATTTTGGTCTTCGCCTTTCCGCCCTGTAGCAGCACTCTTCACGAGACAACTAGCCCCACTATTGTAGACTGTGGTAGGAGTAGTAGTACGACGGCGTTGTAGGTAGCTGTCAGGAAGCAATGCAAACTAGCCCATTTAGGGATCATCGAGGCGGTGGTGTGGATGAAGCCGTTGCCAGGGCAATGCTAGCAGGGCCGCGGTTGGCGGGGAGAGACCCACAGTCGTTGCCCGCACGACACTTACAGTTGTGCATGTGCATTGTTGGGAAGGACCATAGCAACCAACACTTAGCCATTCTCATGAAGGTAGAATCCTTCCTTTGCAATCTTGCTCTTGACATTGCAAATAATGTCAGAACTCTTAACCTCAAAGAGTGATGATCTTGTCAGTGAGGTTCTTCACAAAGATTTGCATGCCACTACGTTGATGGAGGACAAAGTGAAGGGTAGACTTTTTCTGGATGTTATAGATAGCCATGGTGCAACCACCCTCAAGCTGATTGCCAGCAAAGATGAGACACTGCTGGTCCAGAGGAATGATCTCCTTATCCTGGACCATAGCCTTGGGTTACCGGGTGGTAACTAGAGCTATCGTATTAAGTAGCACTATCATGGCCCATGCTTGATGGGTCTGTGAACCCTGTTACTCCGAAGATTTACTGGATTTCTCCAAGAGGAAGGGTGATGTATCACACTAGCATAAAATATTTTCCTTTGTTAAGAACCAAGATTTATCCCACACTAACAATGTTAACAACATCTGCACACAAACAAAATAATTGCTTGCACCCAACAAAGGCAAGGGGTCGTCACTCCCCTTGTTCTTGCCAGTTACAAGATTAAAAGAAAATAGTGATAGTGATAGCAAAATAATAGTAGAAATTGTAGGAACTTGCAAATTAATTTAGAATGGACCCATGGACCATAGGTTCACTCGTGGCATCTCTCTCGAAAGCAGAATAGTGAAGGGTAAACAAACTACTGCTGGGCAATTGACAGAATTGCACATAGTTATGAAGATCATCCATGACATAATCATTACATAGGCATTACGTCTGTGATAAGTAGACCGTTAAACTTACTAGCGTCTACTACTATTACTCTGCCCCAAGTCCTCTATCCAACATGCATCTCAAAGTATTAAGTTCATAATAAACAGAGTAACACAATAAGCAAGATGACATAATGTCAAGTGCATAATGTAGACAGAATAAGACCAATCAATATGATAAAATCCCATCATTTTATCCCTAGTAGCAACAACACACATACTTGTTCTTATCCTTTCTGTACTAGACAGGATCACCACAAGGTTGAACCTACTACAAAGTACCTCTCCCGCTGAAGATAAATCATTCGAACTTGGCCAAAGTAGACCGATAGATCAAAGAGAAATACAAATCTATAAAATAATGCAAGTAGGAAGGCTAAAGAACTCAAAATAGATCAATAAATAATTTGATCATAAACCCACAATTCATCGGATACCAACAAACACATCGCAAAAGATTACATCGGATTGATCTTAGGAGTTCATCGTATTGAAGATCAAGAGAGAGAGAGAGAGAGAGAGAGAGAGAGAGAGGGAGAGGGAGAGAACCATCAAGCTACTGGTATGGACACATAAGCCTTGAAGGAACTACTTACACATCATCACGGAAGCAACAAGGTTGATGAACATGGCCTCCCCAATGATCCCCCCCTCTGATAGAGTACCGGAAAAGGCCTCCAGATGGGATCACAATGGAACAGAGGTTTGCGGCGGCGATAAAATTGTTTCAGGTCTTGCTCCGAGGTTTTCAGAATATATGTGAATATATAGGCCAGGAGTTAGGTCAAGAGGAGCCACGGGGTGCCCACAAGTCAGAGGGGTGCCCCCTAGGGCGTGCCGGTCTGGCTTGTGGGTCCCTCGTGAGTCTTCTCGTCCTCCCCCAAAGCTTCTAGGGTCTCTTATATTCCAGAAAAAATCACCAAACAGTTGCATCATGTTTGGACTACGGTAGGTATGTTTTTTCTGCGAAACAAAAAACAAGCAGAAAACAGGAACTGGCACTGGGCACTAAACTAATAGGTTGGTCCGCAAAAATAATATAATTGGAATGTACAGCATATAAAGGTGATAATATAATAGCATTTAACAGTAAAATTATAGATGCATTGGACATGTATCAACATCCCCAAGCTTAATTCCCACTCGTCCTCAAATAGGTAAATGATAGCAAAAGAATTTTATATGTTGAATGCTACCTAACATGTACTTGATGAATTGATGTAAATTTGATATGAATATTGAGATACGAATTATTCAAGGCAATATTCTATCAATTTTGCATTCAAATAATAATACACAAACATGCAAGCAAACAATTGTTGCCTTTCGAAATATTGGTGCTAAAGAAAGTGATCCCTAAACATTTAATCATGATAAGCATGGCACACTTAGTCTTCCTAGCATAGAGATATCAAATCAAGAACAACACCGGTGCCAAACCAAGGAATTAAATCATACTTTTTCTCGATTCAACCTTTTAAACTTTCACACAATACTTGAGCGTGAGCCAAGGTCTTTAGGACTTAGGGTGGCAGAGAGAATGTTGATAGAGGTTCATAAGGGAAGACAAAAGGTATAAAAGTCTCACATCAACGAGTCTAGATCGTTATGTAATGGAGAGGCCTTACAATCGATGTTGATACGAGGAGTAAGGATTTCTATTCAACGGATGCATTAGAGCTATAAGTGTATGAAAGCTCTCTATATGGAACTAAGGAGGCATGCATCAACTTACGTGCTTATGAAGACCTCGAGCAATTTGAGGAAGCTCGTCCTCAGAATATGCAAGTAAAGTTCTATAATGTGAAATTACCACTAGTTATATAAAACATGAAGATCATGAGGACTCCCTATAGGAAATACAAGGTGTTGCTTTGAAGCACAAGTGTGGTAAGAGGATAGTGATGTGCCCCTCTCTCCTTTTCTCTCATTCATTTTTTTGTTGGGCTATTTTTGGCCTCTTTTTGTTGGGATCTTTTTGGCCCATTTATTTTTATCTCATGGGTAGGGGCGCATCCTAACAATGCATCACACTTTTATTTTACTTACAACTCAAAAGACATAAACAACATGATGACTGAAAATGAATGCCTCTGGTAGTGTACCAGGATGTGCAATGGTCTAGCATAACATGTATTATAATGATGAACGGTGGCCCACACATATCATGTCAGCTATATATGATCATGCAAAGTAATATGACAATGAATGCTCAAGTCATAGGAACAAGAATAGTGTAAGTTGCATACCAATATATCTCAGAATGGTTATGGAAATGCCATGACAGGTAGGTATGGTGCTTGTTTTGAGGAAGGATATAAGGAGGCTTATGTGTGAAAGAGTGTGTCCTCTCATTGGGTTTGGATGCACTGGTGAAGTTTGCACCAAGTGTCGAGGTGAGAGTGGGCAATGCACGGTACCGAAGAGGCTAGCAAAATATGGATAGGTGGAAGTGCTTTCGGACCAAAGACTCACATTAAACATAAAGAGATCAAGTATTTATTGCGGAAATTTAGTTAGCCCTCAAATCAAAATATAACTTGCATGCTCCTAGGGAGGAGTTAACCATTGCATGCACCCGATCCAAACACACAAAGGTGTATTCAATCAACGATAACTTATACTCTGACTTCACCACTAATGCCAGCGGCCACCACTTTCATGCATAAGGACTCACAAACCTTAATACCAACATTAATAATTTGCTTTAGCTATCCACTAACATGCTCAAATATTACCACCTCAAAATCGCAAAACTATTGCAAGGAATCAAACATATCACATTATGTGATCTTACAAGTCCATGCTAGTTTCTATTATACCACATATATATACCTATCATTCTTTAGACCAACCATATAACTCATGGAAATTACCACTTCCTATTCAACTCTCAGTAAAGATATAAGTGAACCAAAGAGAGTGCAAACAATTTCTACAAACATATCGCCATGCTCAAACAAATATAAGTGAAGAACTGGAGCATTTGCCTCAAATCAAAAAGATAAAGTGAAGTATGGATGAGCATTCTATAAATTAGATGAGCGTGTGGCTTCTCATAATAAATGTGTTCAGGAAAAGTTGATTGCGATAACAAGCAAACAAAACCAAAAATAAAAGAAAAGACGCTCCAAGAAAAACACATATCATGTGAAAAATAAAAATATAGCTCCAAATAATATATACCGATAATTTCAAGACAAAAGAGGGGATGCCTTATGGTGCATCCCCGAGCTTATATGCTTAAGTCTTCCTTGAATATTACCTTGGGGTGCCTTGGACATACCTAGGCTTAGGTTCTTGCCACTCTTTGTTCTTCTTCATAGCGCTATCTCACCCAAAACATGAAAACTTCAGTCACACAAAACTTAAAGGAACTTCATGTGATAGATTAGTATAGCAGAATAATTCATTCACTTATGGTACTCTCAAGAAAAGATTGATAATTATTTCTAATCAATGTTAATGTATTTTATCACTTCTACAATTTATACCCCGCTACAAACCATAAAGATTATAAAACAAGCAAACAACAAAAACAAAACAGAACATCATTGATCGAGTTTCTGGTCATACTTATGTAAGTGAGAAAACTCTCAAAAATTAGGATACTGTAGAAAAATTATAATTCAGTATTGTGTAAAACTTTCAGTAATTGATCACGTTCCAGTACAGGGAAACAATTCAATCACTGGATGCAAAGTTTTCGTTTCTGCACAGAACCTAATAAAGAAACGTTTTTCAATATCCAAAGGTTTTAACTTGACAAAAAAGCAAAATAAAATATACAAACATAATTACTACAGAGACAATAATCATGGTGACTCACAAAAACAGAAAGGAGAAAATAAAGATAACTGTTGGGTTGCCTCTCAAGTCCCAACAAGCGCTATTGCTTAATACCCTTATCTAGGCATATAATGCAATCTATCAAGTTCTATCATCTTTCAATTCCTCAATAAAGCAACTTGATTTCCTAGGAGACTTCGCAAGCATTCTCTCAATTATAATACGCCTAGGCCCAGAATTCTGAAAATGAGTATCGAAGATAGGCTTCTTTTTTATCTTAATGAAGCTTGGGTGCACATTAATCATTTTCAAATCACCTTTGTCTTTGCCAGAAGAAGCACCCTTAGTTGGTATAGGAACCTTAACCACATAAGAAAGTTTCAGATTGTCCTTAGTAGGAGCTTTCTTATTAGTTTTAATGGAGGAAAAAGCGGAACCCAATTAATGGCTTCCTCAAAATTATCAATTTCAGAAGGACTTTGATCTACTCTATCGGTAGTTGATTATTTTTCTTTTAGAAATTTTAGAGCAATTCCTACCGTAGAGCCTCAATATTCATATGATCGTGCATCTTTTAATCAACTTCCTCCAATTGTTCACTAGTAGGCATCTTGTTTTCAATAATATCCAATCTTTGCATAACATGTTCCAAGGTTAAATCAGTCTGATTAAGTTTAATAGGTGGTGATCCCACTAGATTTCACATAGCATTAAAAGCATACAAAGGGTAACTACTCAACAAATTACCTCCAGTAATGGTGTCAAGCATAAATCTATACCAAGTAGTAACACCAGCATAAAAACTATGGAGGAGAACGATAGTAGATTTCTTATGAGTAGATCTATTTTGAGCATCACAAATTATAGGCCAAGCATCTTTTAAACTCTTTCCACCCCTTTGTTTAAAATTGAGCACTTCTGGGTCAGGTTTATTAACTGTAAGTGAAGAACTAGCCATGATAGCAACATGAGATTTTTTTGTAATTTGGAACTTTTTGGCAAACAAAGAAGAAGGCAGATAAAAGGCAAAATGCAACTAGATAAGAAAATAAAAAAATAAAAAAATAAAGTGTTTGTGCGAAGGCACCTGATTTGGTGGACGATATCTCCCCAGCAACGGCGCTAGAAATTCTTCTGCTACTCCACAAGGAGTTGTTGGATTTCCCCGAAGAGGAACGGTGATGTAGCACAACAACATAAAGTATTTCCCTTAGTTAAGAACCAAGGTTTATCGAACCAGTAGGAGGCACCACACTAACAATGTTATCATCACCTGCACACAAACAAAATAATTGCTTGCACCCAACAAAGAGAAGGGGGTTGTCACTCCCCTTGTTCTTGCTACTTACAAGATTAATAGAAAATAGTGATAGTGATAGCAAAAAACAGTAACAATTGTAGAACTTGCAAATTAATTGAGAATGAACCCGAGGACCATAGCTTCACTAGTGGCATCTCTCTCGAAAGCAGAATAGCGAAGGGTAAACAAATTATTGTTGGGTAATTGATAGAATTGCACATAGTTATGAAGATCATCCATGTCGTAATAATTACATATGAATTAGTTTGTGATAAGTAGATCGTTAAACTTACTGACGTCCACTACTATTACTCCACCCCAAGACCGCTATCCAACATGCATCTCAATGCATTAAGTTCATAATAAACAGAGTAACACACTAAGCAAGGTGACATAATAAAGAAAAAATAAGACCAAGCAATATGATCAAACCCCATCATTTTATCCTTAGTAGCAACAACACAAATACGTGCCCTTAAACTTTCTGTCACTAGACAAGATCACCGCAAGGTTAAACCTACTACAAAGCAACTCTCACGTTGAAGATAAATCAATCAACTTGGCCAAAGTAGACCGATATATCAGAGAAAAATACAAGCTATAAAATTACACAAATAGGAAGGCTTAAGAACTCAAAATAGATCAATGAATAATCTGATCATAAACCCACAATTCATTGGATCCCAACAAACACATCGCAAAAGATTACATCGGATTAATCTTAGAAAAGACATTGTATTGAAGATGAAAAGAGAGAGAGAAATTCATCTAGCTACTGTTATGGACTCGTAGGTCATGTTCCTACTCACACATCATCATGGAGGCGGCAAGGTTGATGAAGATGACCTCCCCAATTATTTCCCCCTCCAGCAAAGTACCTGAAAAGGGCTCCAGTTGGGATCATGGCGGAACATAGGCTTGCGGCGGAGGTAAAATTATTTAGGGTCTCGCTCTGAGGTTTTCAGAATATATGTGAATGTATAGGTCAAGAATTAGATCAAGCGGAGCCACGGGGTGCCTAGAAATCAGCCCCCCCCCCCCCCGGGTGCGCCGGCCTGGCTTGTGAGACCCTCGTGGGTCTTTTCATCCTTCCCCGGAGCTTCTAGGGTCTCTTATGTTTCAGAAAAATCACCAAAAGTTCCATCGTGTTTGGACTTGGTAAGATGGTTTTTCTACGAAACAAAACATGCAGAAAACATGAACTGACGCTGAGCACTAAATTTATAGGTTAGTCTATAAAAATAATATAAATGGCATGTAAAGCATACATAAGTAATACTATAATAGCATTTATAAATCAAAAATTATAGATACGTTGAAGAAATATCAGACCCTGGTTCTCACTGGGCTGACATCGTGTGTGAACAAAATCCACAAAATAGACCTGTCGAAATGGCACGGGGTAGTCAGAGTCATGGGGAGCGGGAAAGCTATCCCATCTCTCCCGCATCCAGGGGAGCAAGCCAGAAGACACGAGGTGATCGGAGTCGTCCGGCGTGATGAGCTCCACGTCGATGGAGGCACGTTCATGGTCATCTTGTTGCTGCACGGTGTGGGCGGGCAAACAAAGTGCCTAGGCGGGATCTACAAAGTTGTAGGAGTGGTTGGGTCAAGAGAGGACTACAACATTGATCAGCCAAACACACTATTACATAACCGAATAGCATTGACCTGCCAATTCATATCATCACTGATGTACAAGTGGCCCATATGTGCCTCAAGGTGAGTGATAAATGTTTTATCACACGGAGACTAGTTGATCAGTAAATGATGACGCATGACAACAACGGGTCAACTGGTCAGCGTTGATTACCTAGAGATACCTTAGAATACCCATAGTGGGAGTAACATAGGTAGTAACATAGATGTCACCTAAGCAAAAAATATGATGTGGCAGCTAATTAATGAGAAGAGAGAGAAATTGAGTAACATACTATGTTACTACTACTATGAGTAACATAACACATACCAAGACAAGATGAGTCTATAAGCTAATAAATGAAAGGCTCAATGTTACTACCCCTATGTTACTACCCACTATGGAAGTAGTAACTTAGACTAGTAACATATGCATGTTCCTACTCTATGTTATTTCCCATTGTGGGTAGTCTTATAAGCAGTCCATCGTTGACAGTCCTTCAGCTTAGACATGGAAGTGATGTTTTTTAAATACATGTCGCATTTTTCAAGTTCACTAACATTTTTAAAATATGCAAACATTTTTCAATCTTGCCAAAAAAATCTATTTTAGAACAATTTTTAAATTCACGAATGTTTTTCCAAAGTCACGAACATTTTATAAGTTCATGATCATTTTTAAATACATTATGAACAATTCTGATAACATGTTGTTTTAACAAAATGTTGAACAATTTCTAATAAACAAGATGTTTTTAAGAAGGTCCAACATTTTAAAATACATGATGAACATTTCTTAAATATATGGTGATTTTTCTAAATACATATTGAACATGTTTTTTTATACATGATGAAGATTGTTTTATAGTCCATTGTCAACGTATATACATGAATAAATGTCACACTGAATATTTTTTGTAAATTTAGTAAAATAAGAAATATGTTTCAAAATATAAAAATAGGGTAATAAAAAATAAAATCAGGAAGAAGAAAGAGAAAAAAAAATTTATGCATACAACTTGTTTTTCTCTTACTGATGACTAAAAAATAGGAGTGACAAAAGACAAAAACAATCCAACATATCGTACTAACTTACTGCTACTACAGATCAGACATCATGCCCCAATATTACCTAGCTTACTGATACGTTTGTTTTTTACTGTACTAGCAAAAGAGCCCATACATTGCAACGAGAGAAAAAAATATCGCATTCCTGTAACACAATAACCATTACTAAAGACCCCAATAGATTTGCGTCATTTATTTCAACACATTGCATCCCATTTGTGTTGCCACTTATACTCCTTCCCTCCCTTATCAATGCTGGCCCTAGTGCTTACATAATCACAACGCATTTGAATGTTGGCAATTCTAAACTCTTTCTCTCTCTCTCCCTCTCTGTCTCGGCATATATATGATGAGAATTTTTTTCTATGAGATTTTGACGAGGCATGCATGCGAGTTTATAGAAAGTTTATTTTGTCTCCAATTCTGTTTTTGATGAGGCGTTCATTTCCAATTCAGAACGGCACCGATATGAATGAAAGACGGATCATGCGCTGCTGATTAAAGTTGCATCCTAAATAGCATTTTAAAATGGTTAACAGATAAAATAACATCATATTCAAATTCTACACATCCTTCTAATCAAATTATATATATAATGTTAAATTTGCAGTTAGTTTTAAAAATATGTATATTTTGAAAAATATTTGATATGTACTGGGGTTTGATTAACCCAAATATCAGGGGGCTCCTGCAAAAGCAAAAAATCCGACATGAAACTAGCATGCGGCTTAATTTTCATAAACATCATGGGATTTTCTGCAAAAGTAAAAAATCTGACTTAAAACTGCATTGTGGGTTGATTATCAAAAACAACAAGGGATTATGCAAAACAGTATGACAGACTAAGAATATCACCTCCTTTTGTTAGTAGGTATAAAAATATAGCCTAATTACGTGTACCAACGCGCGGGACGCTGACACCAATAGGTCGGCCCTCCCAATGTCGGTGTCGGGCGCATGCTCATGATCCTAAAGACGAGGCATATCATCATCCTGTCCCACCTGAGGGTCAACTAAACTTATAGGATGGCTAGAGCTATATATCGCCCGTTGTGAGGCGGAGTTCCGTCTCGTCTCTGCTTTACTGTGCCAACCTAGAACAGTTTTTTTTATGCGTTCCAGTTTTTTCCCTTGGCGGCGCTAGGGTTCCCCCCTATCCCCTGGTGACCCGGCTAGGGTTCCCGATCTACTGCTACTCCATCGTTAATTCTCACGTCTGATCGCTGGTTTTGCGACACGCACGTGATCCCCAGGTTCTAGCCGTCTCACGAGTAGTCCTGCATGGCGGCGAGGAGCGCAGCACCGACAGCCGGTGCGAACGGCAACAGCGGTGGCGGCGACACCGAACCAACAGGGACTCAGACAAATTTGGCTGATAGGTTCGCAGGTC
The DNA here is from genome assembly GCA_039707655.1 of Elymus sibiricus. Taxonomy (NCBI): domain Eukaryota; kingdom Viridiplantae; phylum Streptophyta; class Magnoliopsida; order Poales; family Poaceae; genus Elymus; species Elymus sibiricus. The sequence goes on from CM077671.1 coordinate 306,581,810, forward strand.
AAAATTTGCATGGCGAGGAGGAGGAAGAGCTGGATCTGTCGGGAGAGATAGATGATCTGATAGAAGAGACGCGATGGATTGCCATCTTTAGGGTTCACACCTCGAAACCCTTCAGCCATGTTTCATTATTCAAGATGATGAGAAACGCCTAGATTCCAGCCCAGAGTGTTACTTTCAAAACTATAAACCCTAACCGGTTCCTGGCGTAGTTCTTTTGCCTGGGAGACTGGAACCGGGTGATGATGGGTGGTCCGTGGCTGTTCAGGAACGCGGCAGTTGTACTTGAGGAATATGATGGAATCACTAATGCCGAGGACTATAAACTAGATCGTATCCCGGTGTGGTCAAGAATTGTGGGAATACCGGACGGACTGATGAAGAAGAAGGAGATTGCAAAAAAGATTGCTAAGAAGGTTGGTGGCCTTCCGATCACAGTGATAGTAAAGGAGGGGCGATTGAATCCAACAAAATACCTGAGAGCTCGTGTGTTCATGAGGCTTGATACACCCTTGGTTAGATTTGTGCCACTAACACTAAAGGAAAGCAAGAAATACCCAGTTGAATATGAGAAGCTCCCTGATTTTTGCGATTTTTGTGGCTTGATAGGACAAGTTGTAACTGAATGTGGTGACGGTATACATAACCCGGATGATTGTGAATGGGGGGAGTGGCTCCTCGTCGATTTTGATAGCCCGGCAGGAAAAGGGGGCAACGAAGCTGGTCGTGGGGGTTCAGCTGGCAGAGGAGGCTTTGGGAGAGGTAGAGGAAGAGCGGGAGATCCGAACCCGGAGGAAGAGCATGACATGGACCTGGATGGTGCGGGGGATGCCAATGCTAATGCTTTGTTGCCTTCGATGAGGAAACGTCTCATAGGCCAGGATGGTAAGATCAATGCCCCTGGTGCGCCTTCGGCAGGAGGCCCCGTGGGTTCTGGTGTTTCTTTACCACCAGGATATGTATCAGAACAAGTTAACCTCCTAGAAAACACTAGTAGTACGGAAGTTGTGGATAAGAGTAAGCTTAGCACTCCGCAGAAAATCCATGACCCGAAGAGGAAGAGAGCAACGATCCCTGAGAGCAGCACACCTAATGATATATCGGCGACTCCCCTAGAGGGTGTTCGGCGGGAGCAATGAAAATCATATGCTGGAACTGCCGCGGTATGGCTAGTGCCGCGACAGAAAGAGCGCTTCTGGACGTCGAGAAGCAGTGGGGGACGGATGTCGTCTTTCTGTCTGAGACGCATCTGAATACAACTAACGCAGAGAAACTCCGAAAGAAGTTAAAGATGGACAGTATGGAGGTACAGGAAAGTAACGGGGCGATCGGTGGCTTACTCTTGTTTTGGCGGAGACCGTTGGCAATACAGTTGAGAGACAAATACAAGAACTATATAGATGTTACCGTTGGGGATGGCATTGATGAGGCATGGAGGTTTACAGGGTTTTATGGTGAGCCGAAATGGGAGGATAAGCACCTGTCGTGGTCGTGTTTACGTGATCTGCATCAACGAATAAATCTCCCATGGATGGTAGCGGGGGATTTTAACGAGATCTTATACTCCCACGAGAAGGAGGATGGTGCAACTAGACCGACTCACATGATGCAAAATTTTAGAGATACTCTTGTTGATTGCGAGCTGGAGGACATGGGATGTAGTGGTGATCTGTATACTTGGAGAAGGAGGAGGCTGAGAGAACGACTGGATAGATCGGTCTGTAATGGTCAGTTCCATGGGCTCTTCCCTGATGCGAAACTCACTAATGCTGCTCATACAAAATCTGATCACCGACCGATGTTTATAGATATGGAGGGTGATACACAGGGGGATCATCAACGAACCCACCAGAGATGTTTTGAATCTAGGAGGCTACAAGAGGAGAATGTAATGCAAATAGTGTCTGAAGCTTGGGAGCGAACCAATCCGATGGTGCCCTTTGCGGAGCGCACTGCAAGCGTTCATACTTCCATGCATGAAAGGGATCGTGCAATCTTGAAGGCGCCCCAGAGGCGCTTGAAGGAACTGAAGGCAGAGTTGGAAATGCTGCAGTCGGGCCCCCTCACTGACGAGGCGGTAGACAGGCATCGAATCTTGCTAATGGAGATAGAAGAAAATCTAGAAAAGGAAGAGATCTATTGGGTACAACGTAGCTGTGCCAATTGGCTTAAATTTGGGGATCGAAATACCAATTTCTTTCATAACTTTGCATTGGCCAGGAAGAAAAGAAATTACATTAAGCGTTTGCTTGATGAATCTGGTGTTTGGCGAGAGTACAACACAGCTATGAGTAGTTTCATTACAGATTACTTTCAGCATCTCTTTACTGTTGAAGCTAAAGTACCAGCGATGAATGTTATAAATAAAGTTAAAAGGTGTGTTACGGAGTATATGAACGAAGCACTCATGGCACCCTACACAGAGGAGGAGGTTAGGAAAGCTTTATTCAGCATCGGAGATTTGAAAGCACCGGGGCCGGACGTATTACATGCAATCTTCTATAAAAAGCTTTGGCATTTGCTCGGAGGAGACTTAACAAAGGATATCCTTTCAGCTGTTAACACAGGTACAATCCCGGAAGATTGGAACTCTACCACTATCGTCTTGATTACCAAAGTCGAAAACCCAGAGAAGATCACCCAATTTAGACCTATAAGTTTATGCAATGTGGTTTATAAGGTGATCTCAAAAATGCTGGCAGCACGCTTGAAGGTTTTCCTTCCAAATATAATCATTGAGACCCAAAGTGCCTTTGTGCCAGGGCGCATCATAACTGATAATGTAATAGTTGCGTATGAGTGCTTACATACGATGAAGAACAGAAAGAAGGGCAATTTTGGAACATGTGCAATCAAATTAGATATGCATAAGGCTTATGACAGAGTTGAGTGGGTTTTTCTAGAGGCCATGCTTACCAAACTGGGATTTCATGCTGAGTGGATTCAATTGGTAATGTCTTGTGTGAGATCGGTCGAGTACAAAGTCCGTTTCAACTCTAATGAAACTCTGCTGTTCTTACCAATGAGAGGCTTGAGACAGGGGGATCCTCTCTCCCCATATCTCTTTCTTTTATGTGCTGAAGGAATGTCATCTCTTATTGCTCACGAGGAAGAGGCTGGTAAATTGAATGGTGTGCAGGTGTGTAGAGATTCTCCAACGATCTCCCATTTACTCTTCGCTGATGACTCTCTTATTCTCATGCGAGATAATGCTCATAATGCGAACACCCTGCGTGGGATTCTTGATGAATATTGTGCAGCCTCAGGTCAAATGGTGAGTGAACCCAAACGCTCTATATTTTTTAGTCCAAACATAGATGTGGAAGTGAAGGCTGAAGTTTGTCAAACTCTGGATATTATGACAGAGTCCATTTCAGACAAATACTTGGGTCTACCATCTATGATAGGGGTGGACCGTGTGGACTGCTTTAAACACATTATAGAAAGAATACAAGCAATGGTGAATGGTTGGAAGGAGAGGACTCTCTCATTCGGAGGGAAAGAAGCTTTGTTGAAAGCGGTGGCCCAAGCCATCCCAACAAATGCGATGAGTGTATTTAAATTCCCAAAGAAAATCTGTAAGGGAATCACTGATGCAATGTCGCAATATTGGTGGGGTGATGAGGAGAACCAACGAAGGATGCATTGGTTTGCATGGTGGAAAATGTGTATACCAAAGGAGAGAGGAGGAATGGGATTCTGGGACATTCATAGTTTCAACCTGGCAATGCTAGCAAAGTAGTGTTGGAGGCTAATTGAAAGCTTTGGTTCCTTATGCGCTCGAGTTCTTAGAGCCAAGTACTACCCTGCAGGTGACATTCTCAACTGTCACCTTAAGAAGGGGTCGTCCTATGTGTGGCAGAGTATCTGGTCTCGAGTCCAAACGTTTTAAAAGTGCTATTTGGAGGGTAGGCAATGGAGAAAATATAAATATATGGGCTGATTGCTGGATCCCGAATAGTGCATCTAAGAAAGTCCTAACAGTTCGAGGGAACCAAGTACTTACCAATGTGAATGAGTTGATTGATCCGATCACAGGAGAATGGGATGAGGTGTTAATTCGGGAGAACTTTTGGCCAATAGATGTCGAACGTATACTGCAAATCCCATTATACCAAGTGGATACAGAGGACTATGTTGCTTGGCATCTCACAAAGAGTGGCATTTTTTCTGTACGCTCTGCCTACTATAAGCAATGGGAAGCTAATTATGATACAGAGGATGGTGGTCTGGCTCACTTTTCGACAACGCCCCATCCGGTTTGGAAGAAGCTATGGGGATTGAAAGTACCAGTGAAAGTAAAAAAAATCATATCTGGAGATGCTTACATAATGCCATTCCATGCCGAAGCACTCTAATGAATCGCCATGTGGGAAGACTATCCCAATGCCCGCACTGTTCAGCAGGAGCGGAGGATTTACTTTATATGTTATTCAAATGTACTAGAGCACAAGCAGTGTGGGAAGCTTTGGGGATTGCTGCTGATATCAACTTTGCCTCCCTGACTGATCGTGCGGGCTCATCAGTCCTAGAATTCATCCTATGTGACGAGTCTTATCGTCGCCAATACTTTGAATTGGTAGAGCTACCGGAGCTCATATCCACATGTTGCTGGTTCTTGTGGTGGCAACGAAGACAATATGTGCGAGGGGAAGAGATACTTTCTCCAGAACGATCGACAATGGTGGTGGTTGCCCTAGCAATCAACTATGCGCGCGGAGCACAAGCAAAAACCACACCCAAGACAAACAGATGGCCGATGTATCTTGCAGGTCAGCTAGTCCTAAACGTCGATGCTTCATTCACGGAAGGAAATTATGCAGGTGCTTGTTGTGCTGTCATCCGTGATCACCGGGGATCTTTCATATCGGCGTCCACGGCGAGATTAGAACATGTTGTTGATGTCTTCACGGCAGAAGCGGCAGCGTTGCTTGAAGGCCTGAAGCTAGCAAGAGATACCGAATGTCAAAACTTGGTGGGCAGATCGGATAATACCACGGTGGTGGATGCAATCAGGTTGAATGAAGGCTATTCCATGGTGGCAGTGCCGGTCCTTGATGAATGTCGTAGTTTCTTAGAAGATTTTGGGAAGTTTACTATTGAGCATTGTATAAGAGAGTCAAATTCTGTAGCTCATGTGCTGGCTAGATGGGGACGTGCTAATAATCCATCTCGTTGGATTGATGCCCCGCCTGATTTTATTGTAAATCAGTTGGCTGACGATGTATCTATCCTTTGATTAATAAAGTAAACTTTCCCGTAAAAAAAAACTAGCACAGTTTTTTTTTGTTCCCCTTGTTTTGCACATTTTTCTTCAGTTTTTACCTTTTTTTTCTTCGTTTTTCTGTGGTCTCCTTTATTTTTCTTCAAGTATATTTTTCGATTTCTTTGTTTCTTTCTCGATTTTCCTTGGGATTTTTTTCTTTTTAATTTTTTTCCTTTATGTCTTTCTTGGTTTTTGAATATTTTCTTTGTTTCTTTCTCGATTTTCATCCCCCTGTTTGTTCTTTCTTCATTACATGTCTTCATTTCTCATACATATTGTAGATATTTCGTATACATTATAAATATATTTGTATATAGATTTGAACATATTATAAATACATGACTCATATTTTCTTAAAATATATGTATTGATGTCTACTATTTTCCGTGCACATTGTATAGTTTTCTATATATAGAAAACAGTGTATATATATTTCAAAATTTTCAAATAATTAAATATATGATTTTATATCTACATGTTTATACATATAAAACATTATTATGCACTTTTAATATTTTTAAATACATTATTTACATTTTTTCAAATGCTTGTTTTGATGTCTACAATGTTCCAAACGCATTGTACATTTTTCGTATACACCTGAAATATTTATTTATACACGTTTATCATATTTAAATACATAATTATCATTTATTCAAACACATGTTTCACCTTATGTATACATATTGTGCATTTTTTTTATACATCAGGAATTATTTTTTGTATACACTAGGAACATTATTTTTGTATACATTAGAAACATTTTAAATTTTCTATACACCTTTAAAATTTTGTAAATATGCTATGAACATTTTTCAAATATAAAATTTTGATTTCAGCCTTTTTCCTACAAGTTTTAATTTTTTTCATGCATATAAGAAACATTTTTCTATACATGTTCAACATTATTTTACACCGCTACAGTAGTTTTAAAATATGGAATAATGTTTTTGGACAAAATAAAACTAAAAACTGAAAAAAGAAACGGGCCAAGAAACAAAAAACCGACCAAAACTGTGTGTACGTGTGTTAGAAGCTGCAGGCGCATATAGTCGCGCGTTCTGGGCCTGACTCATCTAATTAGGCACTATAGGCGAGTTGTTATAGGGATCACATCAAAAAAGACATCCCTGAGACAACAACATGAAAAAAAAAAAGCAAAGTCACTAATTGAGGGTACTTTTTGTAAAAGTTATCTTGAACTTATTGTTTTGCATGTAGGAATCAAAAAAAAAAAAGTTACCAAAAACTTCTCAGGTAGTGACAAGGGGCGCAACCCATGTGTTCTACTTGCCACCCGAATGTTTCTTTTTTCCTTTTTTTTTTGTGAAACAACAGAGTGTTTTGATGGGATTTCTCACCTCGCACGTTGGGATTGGAGGCTGATTGTTCATGCTTCTTGCCCTACATCCTTTTTATACAAACGAAATATCTAATGAACCGTGTGTACAAATTACACACAGTTTTCATCGCGGCATTCCTTGGGTCGAGATGTTCAATACTAAATCACTTGTTGATATATTTTGATGAACTTTTTTTTCTGGCTAGAATTGTGCTCTGCAAGGTGAACTAGCATGTGCTTCCAAAATGTACTAGCATGTGCTCACAAGTGAACTAATTTCCGCTCCTGTAGAGGTGAAGCACAATTGTGCTCCCACGAGAAAGCACACATGCGCTCCTCAGGGAAGCACAACCGTGCTTTCGAAATGAACTAACTCGTCCTCCCGTACGGTGAAGCACAACTAAGAGGTGAATTAACAAGTGTGCTTTCATAGTACTTACTAATGATTTTTTTTTGGATTTTGTTTTATTTTCTAATACGGTTTTTCCCAGATTTTATTATTTCCAACTGTTTCCTCCTTCTTTCTAATTGTGTCTGATTTTCTCCTTTTTTCATTTCCCTTTTTATTTAATTATTTTTATAGTTCTTTCCATGTTTTCCATTATTGTTCCGATACATGTTCTAAATATATGAACAATTTGGTTCATCCTCTATTTTACTTTCCATATTTTGTTTCACTTTCTTGTCTTTCAATTAATTTATTTCATTATGCATTAAGAAATGTTGATCGTGTATTTTGAAAAGGTTCATAGCCTCGCAGCACATTTAAAAAAATGTCCATCTCATATTATAAAATATTCACGTTTATTAAACATTGTGTCGTCCGTGTACTAAAAAAATGTATACTATATTTAAAAATGGTTTGTCGTGTATTAAAAATGTTTCGTTGTCCAAAACATTAAGTTCATCTTCTCCTTCAAATTCTTCATCAAGTACTAAAAAAATTCAGCATATTATTTGGAAATGTTCGTCATGTATTTTCATATAGAGACACTTTTCAATACCCGGCATATTTTTTTTGAAATGTAGTATGGGCATTTTTTAATAAGCTCCAAAAATAAATTTCAATGCAATGGACTTTTATACATGGTAAAGGTTTTGAAACACAATGAACATTTTGAAAATACTTGATTTTTTTATTAAGTATACCATGATTTGTTTTTCCTAATACCCGCCATAGTTTTAGTAATGGATGATGATGATGATTATTTAATATGTGATGAGCATTTTATAAGCACACACAGGATGTTTTTGAAAATATGAACATTTTAAAAAGATGTGTGATGAACCCTTTTTAAAATTATGACTGAAGATGTTTTCATTAATATTTTTTAAATACACATGAAAATCATTATAAAATGGAAAAATATATTTGTTCTAAATATGTTTCTAATAATATCTTTTAAAATCTTTACTATTAAATGAAGAGTTGTACATTATCCTCACCGTCCCCTTCCCCCTACCATGGTTTTTCCTCCCCATGCCCCTTTGGTTGAGAATAATCTAAATCAAATCGGTATTTTTCTTTCCTTGTACTACTCGAAACAATGTCCTGCATTAAATCAATCAAATCTTATCAAAACCATGCCTTACATTAATTCAATCAAATCAAATCTTACCAAATCTAAAAAACAATCCCCTAGTCAAACCTAAGTCAAATCAAATCTTACTAAAATCTCAATTAAATCAAACATTTCTTGTCTTTCCCTACCCATACTCTAACCAAATCCTATCTTACAAAAATCTAGAATATGATGGATGTAATGTATTTGACACAATTGATGTTGAACCACTAGAATAAGTATGCCCCCGTTGTAGCCCACGTGTAATTAGCTAGTAACCGGCAAAAGTACCTAGCCTGCACCAACTAGCAAACTTTTTTTTTTCAAAACGGAGGCAAAAGCTTTGCCTCATCTCATTAATAAAGAAGAAGGGTAACAAGTTGCCTGGTTAATTAGCGGGAACCCGGACGAAAACCGCTACAACACGCCCACAAGAAAGGGCACCCCTGTCGACCTGGCCCCAACGAGACCACACACACCGCTGAGAAGAGGCCACCGTCAAAGTTGCCTACAATGTCATCGTCATCACCTCTCCCTGAGCAGGCGACTCTGACTTCGCCGTTGACAACCCGTCAAGACCCCTTCGAACGAGCGATACACGAGGACCTCGCCGGCCAAGGGCAACACTGGCCGACCTGGCCACCCACACGAAGACACACACGTTGTCGAGAAGAAACACAAAGCCGAGGTTGTCACCAGGTGTCATCGTCATCACTCCTCCATGAGCTAGTGACTCCGACTTCACCATCGAACTTCCACAGACGAAGTCCTCGTCGCAACAGACGCCGGTACCCATGTCGGCCCATGCCAAACAGTTGACCACCCGCACAAACCATATCGTCGGCCGGGCACCTGCCGACCGCGATGCCGCACACGACCAGTCCCGGGAATGCACGAGGGGGCAAGAGTTTCAAGACAACGCCCCAAGGGGGGTAGCGCCGCGGAAGACGACGCCATCGTCCGACCCTGCTGCCAGAGTCTGGGCTTTCGCCCAAAGAACTTGCCCCGAGGGTGGGGCCAGAGATCTCCATGGCGACCCTCCAAGGAGGTAACGACGCCCACAGGCGCCGCGTTGTCGGCCGGCCAAGCCAAGTAGGCTTTTGCCCAGAGCAGGGGCACCACACCCCCACGCAGCCGCCACCGGCTCGCACACCCACTGGCCCGTGCACACCTGACGCCGCAGAGGCGCCACCGCCGTGCCACGACCACCACCATCATCGCCAGCAACGCTAGCGAGCCAAACCCAGCCGCAGATCGACCAGATATGGCATCTCCACGCAGCTGCACCGCCGCATCCTCCTTGGTCCAGCAAGCCGCCACCGGCCCGCGTGGAGAAGAACCACGACCGACAGCCGCACAGCCGCAGGCACCAAGCCATGGCGCGCAGCAGGAGCTCGGGCTGCTGTAGGGTAACGCAGCAGAAAACAAAAAATTTCCGACCTACGTACCAGCCCAGGATCACTATGGAGACTGCATACAAGGTTTGATCTGTTTCGTTACCGACTCGTAGCGCAGCGGAAGTAGAGTCGATGACGATCGGCGGTGCAGATCCCCGCAGCTAGGATTTACAACCTCCCAACCGCGAGGATGTATACCCTCATCCGCCCCCGGAGAGCCCTCCGGGAGGCGGTCGGACAGTCCCTCGGACGGTGTCACGGACAGCCCTTCGGGAGGACCATCGAAACTCGGACGGTCACTCGGACAGCCCTTCGGGAGGACCATCGAAACTCGGACGGTCACTCGGACAGCCCTTCGGGAGGACCATCGAAACTCGGACGGTCACTCGGACAGCCCTTCGGGAGGACCATCGAAACTCGGACGGTCACTCGGACAGCCCTTCGGGAGGCACTCTCAAACTAAGACCGAAACTACGATCTCTCTACAGAGTTGCACACATACGGTGTCATCTATCCGGCAGGGCTTCGCCGTCCAGAACTAGTTCCCACTGGAACCCAGACAGCCTTTCGGCTCTACGAAACTATTTCGCTGGGAGGGAGAGAGAAGCCAGAAATGTCATGGCATTTGTATGTGAGAAGGAGTGAGTGTGGAGGCAGCCCCTCCACCTCTATTTATAGGAAATCCAAGGGGTAGGGTTTCTTGGCCCCCAAGCCTTCTAGCAACCTTTTTGGGAAAATATCCCAAAAGGTGACTTTTCCATAAATATCCCAAAAAACACTTTCACTATTCACGACGACATTTTTCAGCGTCTGATCGAACTGAAAATATTCATGTGGGCTTAGAACATTTCCAGTACCCACCAAAATAATTTTCAACGCGAGCCGGAACAATTCCGGTTTAGTGATTTTCATCTGCGAAAAGCATCTGAAGCGGTTTCGGCAGCTCCGGAACATTTCCGGTTTTCATTCCGGAAAATTCCAGAAAGTTTCCAGAATGATTCTGGCACCCTCCAAGAATTATCAGGCATGTGCCGAAACCAATTTGACTTTATGGTGTACTCCGAAACAACTTTTCGGTTTAGTGATTTTCATCTGTGAAAAGCAACTAAAGCGGTTCCGGCAGTCCGGAACATTTCTGGTTTTTGTCTCTGAAAAATCTCAGAAGTTACCGGAACAATTCTGGTACCTTCCAATAATTTCCACGCATGTGCCGAAACCAATTTGACTTTATGGAATACCCTGAAACAACTTTTCAGTTTCACCGGAACTATTCCGATATCCTCTCCGGAACGTTTCCGTTTCGTCCGAAACTTTTTCGGTGATTTTCTCTCAGACTCCCCGTCTAGTATTCAGTAGATAGATGACCCTTAAGCGTGTGACCCTATAGGTTCGGTGAAGCATAGACATGACCCGGAACCCCTTCCGATCAATGATCAACATCGGAGCCGTGGACACCCATATTGACCCCTATACCCACACGAATGAATATTCGAGTGAACCTCCAGTTGCCGTGTGCTATTCCTGTTGCTTCGCGATATGTTACAAATACCCGAGGTGAGACATGTAGGCATCCCCGTGGATCAACAACTTGTCCACTATGCCAGTTACCTCGTTACCGGTATTGTTCTCTTTTCTCGTTCCCGTGTTCCGGCATCCCCGTGATCAAATCACAAAGTGTCTGGCCAGACGATGATGGATACCGTAACACCGAGAGGGCCCAGAGATATCTCTCCATCGTCGGAGGAGCAAATCCCAATCTTGAGCTATCAAGTTACTTGACATACTTTTCCATGAACCCGTAAGCCGCCGTAATAGCCACCCATTTACGGATGACGTTTAACAAACCCCAAAGTTCATGAAGCAAGCATGAAGAAACTCGATACTCTCATGGTCTAAGGAATCATGCAAACATTAACCATCTCTGTGTTATTAACCATTCACTAATGACGAATGTATCTCATAGCATAACATCAATTCGGGTCGATTCAACACAAGTGTTCTACCAACAATTGTGCCCTCAAAATTGCCGGCATAGTCATGCCCATGATCAGGAAAACAGGATCATCATGCAATACTTGAGCCAGTCATAGAGGCTTGACTAGGAATACTTTTTACCGTTTATTATCCCACACGTGCACATGAGTTTCCCTCCAAGCCTTGTTTTATTTGCAGACTCGAGAATCATTGCAGTTATAGCATGGAACATAAACATAATTATGAACAGGGAGATAATCAATAACATTTATTATTGCCTCTAGGGCATATCTCCTATAGACTCCCACTTGCACTAGAGTCAATAATCTAGTCAATGCTAATGCACTTTACACCTATGGCATACTGGTGTAAAATATGCTTCGCATGTGGTATAGCCTGATGTCCAACGGATCTGACGACTTCAGCTCCGTGTGTAACTTTGCATATCCCCGCGTTTTAACGCTTTCACAAAATTCATATTTTGTGTGGACTTGGCTTTGCATATGTGTGAATCATTGGTCGAAACCTGATTCCTCAGACTGAGCTATGGAGCAACTATCTGCAATAGTGTCCCATAGACCAAAGCCATCTTGGAACCATACTAAGTTCATGAATGAACTATATGATTCAACAACTTCTTTGTCACTTCTTAAGCGTCAACATACTTAGCCTTTGTTATAGAATTCGCCACAGTATCTTGTTTGGAACAATTTCCAACTACCGTGCCACCATATTGTGTATTACACAAAACCCTTAACTTAAATCGAAAATCGCATGGAGCATTGATGAAGACTGTATCGATGTAATTACTTACAACGAGTACATCATAATCTCCGCTTGCGAGAAAACATGTCATCACTACTACTCTAGTACTCAATGACATCTTTCACTGTTGTCCTATGATCAGTACGTTGATCACTTTGGTATCTATACTCGCAACAACTTTGGAGTATTGGACATATCTGGTTGTTTTTACATACCATGGAATACATGATTAATCCAAACACAAGTGTGTGGAATCACCATCATGTATTTTGCTCATCAGTGTTTTGGGACACCGAGTCTTGCAAAAACTCTTTCCATGTGACTTCGGCAAGAATCACTCCTTGACGGTTTTCAATGCTAAAAGGTTTTAGCATCTTGTCAATATGTATTCATAGCTTAGCCCCATTAGGTAAATCTATCTCCATAGATCATCATGCCTAATATTGAGGCTATTTAGCCTAAGCACTTCATCGAAAAACTATTTTCAAATGAAGTCCTAATTCGTGTCAAGAAATTTATTTCCAATTAACAATGTGTCAAGTACACAAGGTTTCTAGAAATATTATTATGCTCCCACTTACTTTCTTGAATCACAAGCATCTTCGATACCCATTTGATGAAGTCAAACCCCTTTGACCATTCCATCAAAAACGAAGATTCCAACTCCACTTTGCTCTCTTCTGTCCATCGCTGGAACTCTGAAGTTTGCATACTTACTAGCATCCTCTGGATCGACAATTACTTTGGACTGTATCACATACAAGTCCTAGGTTTCATTTCCATCAGATGGAAATCCTTTTGTCATCCATGTTTCATATCTCATGATTGAAATATGTATTAATTGCTAGTTCAACCCGAACCGACTTCAAGCATCGCTACGGTGAGACAATCTCATCGTAGTCAACTCCTTGAACTTGTTATTGCAACAAGTCGAGCTTCATGGATAAAACATTTTTTTCCGTATCAGTTTTTAGTTCCATAAATATTCGTTAGACTCTAAGTCTTCCGAAAGGTGTATCAAGATTTTAATCTCGAATCACATATATGGAAACTATCTCGGATTGTATTGGCATTTAGCCAATTCCGGAGTCAGGGCCCATCAACGCTTCCTTGTGTATCGTAGGTATACTGTTGTCTAACAACAATATCTCGTTTGCGCACCTGATAGGTTTGCACGAGCTTTGCCTACGTGGTTCAGCTGCAAGTTTGACCGAAGTCCATACATTTTATTGTAGAGACTTCCGTATCAGTCGCAGTAGGAAACTCTGGAATCACTTCCAAGGTTTCTTTCCTTTGATCTGATGACGAAGATACTGGTTATCTCGTCGAGTTGCACTGTCCTCCCACTCACCTTTTGAAAGAACTATTCTCTTTAAAAGCATACCGTTTTGCGGCAAAAACCCTTTGCCTCGGTATAGTGGTGGGGGAATACCCAATGACTTGGGATAACCTTACAAAGTAGCACTTGTCTGATTTGGAATAGGTTTGTAACCTTTTACACAAGCCCCATATTCCAAATGTTAAGAAAAGATATAACATGGTTGGGCGTACCACACCATGGTGTCATTTCAACAGACCTGATGGAGCTCTTTTCAGTGTAAAAGCCGCAGTCTCTAAAGCATCACTTTAAAAGGGATAATGGCAAATTTATTTATGTCATCTTTGATCTTACCATGTCATGAATGGTTCGATTACATCAACACGGACTCTCCACTTGCAGTGGTGCTCCGGGAGGTGCAAGTTATGAAACCCCTTTCACAACTCATCAGACATTCGCTAAACTCGTAACTCAAATATTCCTTTCTGCAATCGAATTGTAGAAACATAATTTTCTTGTTACAACAACTTCTACTTCATTTTTGAAAACCTTATGAATGAATTCAAAAGATCCAGACTTACGTCTCAACAAGTAAATATCCATATATCTACCTGAGTCATTTCTGAAGATAGATAAATCCACTACTTGCAACAACATTTATTGGACTACACACATCATAATGTATGATCACCAATATGTTCTATGCTCGTTCCTTATGGCATGTGAACGGTATTTCAGTCACTTCACCTTTCAGAGGAAAGTTGCAAGTGTCAGATGATTCAAAATCAAATGACTTTAAAATCCATCATAATGGAATTTTCCATGCGGGTTTCTCCAATGTGACCAAATGCAGTGCCACACATATGTGGTATTCTTTTACTCTTGCGACATTTAGCGTCAGTGTTATGGATGTATTATATTACCATCAATATTCATAACATACATCCCATTCTGGATGGAAGCATGGCCCTTTATGTTATTCATAACACCGAACATCAAAAGTTCTCTTATGAATAACCTCCTTGCAAGATACCTTATGCAAATGGCTAGAGTGTATGAAACTCTAAATGAATTATGAAAGTAAATACAGAGGTAATGTATAATTATCAATATTCATAACATACTTCTCATTCATAATGAAAGTATGGCCCTTTTGTTATTCATAACTCCGAACATTAAAAGTTCTCTTATGAACAACCTTCTTGCAAGATACTTTATGCAAAGGGCTAGAGTGTGAAACTCTAAAATGAATTATGAAAGTAAATACATAGGGAATACACCGATGGAAGGCATAGTAACATTTACTATGTTCCTTGCGTGTATCTAAATCTCATTCCTGGCTAGTCTTTCAGGCCATAGTAGTTCTTACATCGAGTTGCAACAGAATGCAATCGAGCGGGTATCTTTGTGATTAACTCACAATACCCAAGAATTAGTGATTAACATGTTTAACCATAATTCCCAAGAACTATATCTCTGACCAGCCTTCTATACATCAAAAAACTTGTATGACATTCATACATGAGCTGGATATTCCAGTCTTCTTTCCTTTTGCCTTTATACTTCTAACAGTTTAACTTCTAGTATTTCTCCTACTCTCAGAAGAAGCATCCAACTTAAGAGTGGCGTTAGCCCCGGACTTCCTAGGCGTGAAAGTTTCACTAACACCCTTCCGGATACTTCCTTTCTCTTTAAGTTGTTGTTTTATTCACCATCATCATATGACAGGCGTTCTTCTGGATCCCTCTCTTATCAGTCTAATGCATAGTAAACTCCTTTACTAACAGTTTGCAAACAAACATTGCTTTGGATATCTCATATCTTTTAGCCTTTGTCTGTCTCTGAAAATGATTTTCAGATTCCATGAATATCACATAACTATCCAAACTTTCGAAGTTTGGGTCTCATGAAAGCAAACGTATTGCACTTGACTGAAACAGAATTCTAGCTTTTGGATCGAAGGACGAGAGTCACATGATCCATAGCATTAGCAGGAGAATACCGAAAGTATGCGATAGGACAAAGTCCTTCTCGGCACTATTGAGGACAATCCTCACATTACGTTACCAACCGTAAAGTTTTAACCAGATATTTAACAGCTATTCAATTTTAATAGGGAAGGTGGAAACGCGAGCCATTATTCTACAACTATTATGCAAACCACACTTAGACAGTGTTCAAAATTAATTGCACTGAGAATTAAACAAGTTAATTCAATAGTGCGCTCCCACTCAAATCAATATCTCTCATAATTGATTATGAATGATTCAAGACACGAATTTCAATTCAACGCCATTGATGGTGAGCATCACTGATGACGAGAACTTCAATCGTTAGGCAAACTTGCCGATCACATCTCTATGTGACTCTTGTTCATCTTTCGATGCGTGTGTTCCGAGCTCATGACTTTCATGCCTGAACGTCAAGACAACCAAGTGATCTCGCTGCGAGGTCTTAACTCACCCGCCTCACACATCCCTAATCGTTCGTACCCATGTCAGCATGGCGCACCCCGAAAAGTTAGGTGCCGTGACGGTGCTACACTTGGGAGAACACTAACTACTTGATATTTTTGTGAGAGATCACCCTAATAAAAAGCGACTACCGCGCAATCAAGAAGGGTGCATCATAAGGGATAAACATCTCAGGCAATTCATAATAGCAAGATATGGTATAGCCCTTTCTGACGGAGAAGTCTTTCATTTCTTCGTCTTCGGCATTCGCGTCGGTGTTCACCTTCGCGAAGATTGCCACCACCTAGTCGATGCACCAGATAATATTGCTATCTCTATAGCTAATAAAATAAGTGCATTACATAAGGTTGACACGCAGGTCATTAAAGTGCAATCATATGGCTCCAGCCATCATGCCGAATCATGACACGCAGGTCATGTTAATCAATTTACATCATATAGCCATCTCATACATAATCAAATTATTATGAACACTGCTATACCACATCACATGCACATGCAAACCATCCTGCAAAACCAAGTTAGACGCCTCTAATCGGTTCATGCAAAATTTTATTTTACGTGGCTTCTAAGGTTTCGAAACAAACCGAAGCTACCAACGTCCATCATCAAGCATGATAATCCAAGTCGCAAGATTAACATTGCGGGGTGTATGAAACACGAGATAATAAAATCTCGAGCCCCATACTAAACTTCGTCATACGCGTGACCCCCGTGCAGATCATATCTGCATTGCCCTTTCGTCTGCGAAATTTCATCTTTCTTTTTAACTACGGTGGAATTCAAAGAACTGTTAGCACTTCGTTGATCAATCAGGATCGCGGATTGCCAGAACTTTGAAACTCCACCATACCGTTATCAAGATCAGAAATATGCAAATTCCAGGGAAGCAACAAGAACATCGGGTAACAGATTTCATCTGCTACCCGCACAAATAATTTTCAGCAATAGAACACATCTACTACCTAATTATATTGTGCAACACCCATACATCTCTATGTATTCTAGATCGCAACCTGCATCTACGCATAGCACGGCTCTTGATGCCACTGTAGGGTAACACAGCAGAAAACAAAAAATTTCCGACCTACGTACCAGCCCAGGATCACTATGGAGACTGCATACAAGGTTTGATCTGTTTCGTTACCGACTCGTAGCGCAGCGGAAGTAGAGTCGATGACGATCGGCGGTGCAGATCCCCGCAGCTAGGATTTACAACCTCCCAACCGCGAGGATGTATACCCTCATCCGCCCCCAGAGAGCCCTCCGGGAGGCGGTCGGACAGTCCCTCGGACGGTGTCACGGACAGCCCTTCGGGAGGACCATCGAAACTCGGACGGTCACTCGGACAGCCCTTCGGGAGGACCATCGAAACTCGGACGGTCACTCGGACAGCCCTTCGGGAGGACCATCGAAACTCGGACGGTCACTCGGACAGCCCTTCGGGAGGCACTCTCAAACTAAGACCGAAACTACGATCTCTCTACAGAGTTGCACACATACGGTGTCATCTATCCGGCAGGGCTTCGCCGTCCAGAACTAGTTCCCACCGGAACCCAGACAGCCTTTCGGCTCTACGAAACTATTTCGCTGGGAGGGAGAGAGAAGCCAGAAATGTCATGGCATTTGTATGTGAGAAAGAGTGAGTGTGGAGGCAGCCCCTCCACCTCTATTTATAGGAAATCCAAGGGGTAGGGTTTCTTGGCCCCCAAGCCTTCTAGAAACCTTTTTGGGAAAATATCCCAAAAGGTGACTTTTCCATAAATATCCCAAAAAGCACTTTCACTATTCACAACGACATTTTTCAGCGTCTGATCGAACTGAAAATATTCATGTGGGCTTAGAACATTTCCAGTACCCACCAAAATAATTTTCAACGCGAGCCGGAACAATTCCGGTTTAGTGATTTTCATCTGCGAAAAGCATCTGAAGCGGTTTCGGCAGCTCCGGAACATTTCCGGTTTTCATTCCGGAAAATTCCAGAAAGTTTCCAGAATGATTCTGGCACCCTCCAAGAATTATCAGGCATGTGCCGAAACCAATTTGACTTTATGGTGTACTCCGAAACAACTTTTCGGTTTAGTGATTTTCATCTGTGAAAAGCAACTAAAGCGGTTCCGGCAGTCCGGAACATTTCCGGTTTTTGTCTCTGAAAAATCTCAGAAGTTACCGGAACAATTCTGGTACCTTCCAATAATTTCCAGGCATGTGCCGAAACCAATTTGACTTTATGGAATACCCTGAAACAACTTTTCAGTTTCACCGGAACTATTCCGATATCCTCTCCGGAACGTTTCCGTTTCGTCCGAAACTTTTTTGGTGATTTTCTCTCAGACTCCCCGTCTAGTATTCAACAGATAGATGACCCTTAAGCGTGTGACTCTATAGGTTCGGTGAAGCATAGACATGACCCGGAACCCCTTCCGATCAATGATCAACATCGGAGCCGTGGACACCCATATTGACCCCTATACCCACACGAATGAATATTCGAGTGAACCTCCAGTTGCCGTGTGCTATTCCTGTTGCTTCGCGATATGTTACAAATACCCGAGGTGAGACATGTAGGCATCCCCGTGGATCAACAACTTGTCCACTATGCCAGTTACCTCGTTACCGGTATTGTTCTCTTTTCTCGTTCCCGTGTTCCGGCATCCCCGTGATCAAATCACAAAGTGTCTGGCCAGACGATGATGGATACCGTAACACCGAGAGGGCCCAGAGATATCTCTCCATCGTCGGAGGAGCAAATCCCAATCTTGAGCTATCAAGTTACTTGACATACTTTTCCATGAACCCGTAAGCCGCCGTAATAGCCACCCATTTACGGATGACGTTTAACAAACCCCAAAGTTCATGAAGCAAGCATGAAGAAACTCGATACTCTCATGGTCTAAGAAATCATGCAAACATTAACCATCTCTGTGTTATTAACCATTAACTAATGACGAATGTATCTCATAGCATAACATCAATTCGGGTCGATTCAACACAAGTGTTCTACCAACAATTGTGCCCTCAAAATTGCCGGCATAGTCATGCCCATGATCAGGAAAACAGGATCATCATGCAATACTTGAGCCAGTCATAGAGGCTTGACTAGGAATACTTTTTACCGTTTATTATCCCACACGTGCACATGAGTTTCCCTCCAAGCCTCGTTTTATTTGCAGACTCGAGAATCATTGCAGTTATAGCATGGAACATAAACATAATTATGAACAGGGAGATAATCAATAACATTTATTATTGCCTCTAGGGCATATCTCCTACAGCTGCCACCCCGCTGCATCCGAACAGACGCCCGACGAGACGAAGCACACCTCCGGCCGCCGAAGCCTCCATCGCCAGAGCGCGCCGCTCGGGGAGCCGCCGTGCCGCGCCTGGCAGGCCGCCGGACCGCCGGAGATCTTGGACGCGCAGATCTGGGGGAACTGATCCACCCTCCACCAAAGAGCACGCGGGCGCGCGAGGAGACGCCCCGCCGCCGCCGTCCGCCTGGCGGGCTTAGCCCGCTGGCATCCTCCGGCGAGGGCAAGGGGGGAGAAGGCAAGGGGGCGGCGGTGGCTCACGGGTTCGCCCGAGTCGCCGCAGGAGCGACACGGGCATGGGGAAAGGTTTCGTGAACGTTGGTTCCCAACTAGCAAACTGACATAATCGCCCCATGTAGCTCGCAAAATGCAAGGTATATACACACCTTTTGCCAGCCCTCTTACTTGATCTCTGCATATGTGATGTCGTTCAACTTTTCTCTTTAGAAAAACTCTCTTATCTACTCCATCCGTTTCAAGATATAAGGTGTATTAGTTTTTCAGAAGTCAAACATGTGCATGTTTGATCAAGTTTTTAGAAAAATAATATCAATATCTACATCGTCACATTTGTATCACTACATCCATCATAAAAAGTATTTTCATAATTTATTTACTTTGTATTGTAGATGTCGATGTTTTATTCCATATTCTTGGTCAAACTTACACAAGGTTGACTCGCACGAAAATCGATACACCTTATATTGTGGAATGGAGGGAGTGTTAACCAGACCAACCCTAATAAATAAATAAATTTCACCACCATTTTCTTCCTCTCGAATAGGCCGGAGGCATGCAACTTGATTATTTGATCTCTTTTTTTAACACAGTACAGACGCAAGCGCTCATATACACGTGCATACACTCATCCCTATGAACGCACACACGCACACCCTACCCCTATGAGCACCTCTGAGAGACTGAGCCGGCATATCATCTTGAGATTTATGAAGTCACCGTAGGCACCTCATCGTCGACGGGAACGTCTCCTCCCACTGAATGCGCATCGCCGGAAATCCTGAAATAAATCCAGGAATAAATGCGAGCACCAGGATTTGATCTCTGGTGGGCTGGGGATACCACAGTCCCTCTAACCATCCAACCACAGGTTGGTTCGCAACTTGATTATTTGATCTAGCTTGTTATTATTGATCATTGACAAGCATTCATCAAGGTCACGGTCATGCCGGACTATCGTCCTATAGAACGCTCGGGCCGGTCGCTTCCCCACGCTGGCGCTCTGGACTAAAATAACCATCAGGAAGGCAACACTGTACCTTATCCTTTCCCCAACGCCCGCGTCCACTCTTTTCTTCTTCCTCGCGACTTTCCCTGGCAGCAAACTCCATGGATCCAGGCAGCCTCAACTCCTACCTCCTATGCCGTTCACGCGCCTCTCGAGCAACGCTGACGTGCCGTTTCCAGGCAGCCTCTCGAGATACGGAATCCAGCGGCTGCGCATAAATAGATCGAGTGGCTACGCGCCGACGCCTATCACTGCCCTTAATTCTCGCATGCGTCACTCCGACACTGGGGGATGCACCGACCCGACAACGATTAGGCCGGAGGACCCAACTGCAAAGAGATGCCACAGTCGCGTCGTCATACCCCGAAAACCTAGCCTCATCATCTGGAATGGATGGTAGGAATCTACGTCGGCGAACCATCAACGTTGCTACATACAACAACTCCAAGATGGGAAAGCTCGTGGTAAAATTAGGCAGACGCCGTGATCATTGATGGCTTAACACTAGAGACAGCTTAATTGCCTGCCAGCGTTGCCGAAATGGCCTAAGCAATGCACAATAAACATGTAATTAAAAGTCCCAAAACAAGAAAAAAAATCTCTTTCCGGAAGGTCAGGGGGTCTACCACACTTCCATACTGACGAAACTGGTAAAAGAGGGGGGGGGGGGGGTGGCGAAGGAGAAGTGCGGCGCGACGCATTCAAAGATGACCTCTCTCTCTAAAACGGTTTATGATAAACCACCTCGCGGTGTTCATTATTTTGTATTCCCCCGTTCCAAAATAAGTGTCGCTGCTTTAGTATTAAATTTGTACTAACTTAGTATTAAATTTGCGACATTTATTTTGGGACGGAGGGAGTAGTAAACAGATAAAACTATGTTCACACAGAGATGAGGAAGCATGCACACCGCAAGGTCATGCCCTCACCGTGACGCCCAACACGCCGATCATCAACGTCGAAGATCTGACAACCGAGATCTACGTCCCTAATGTTATCAAACCATGATGAATCTTAACATCATCTCCAACAACTCTCTTTTTCGCCATAAATTCATGATGTCTCTGCGCGCACCCGTGCAGTCGTTATTTCGAGCATTTGTTAAGCTTAATTTTGAATTTTGAATTTTGAATTTAATTTCATAAACATTTGAAATGCTGTTGGAGTATGTGAGTGTGAAACATCATTATTCAAATTATTATTTTGATACAATAAACATGCGCATATCGTTTATATGCAAGTTTAAAAGAGAAATAGGAACAACGCAAATTATTGAACATAATTATCGGGGATCTACTAAAGCATCCATTCCGATAACCTGAAAAGTGTTATTGTGGAGTCTTAAGGGCATCTCCAACGCGAGTCACTCTTTCTCTCTCGCAAATGTCCCTTTTTACGTTTGAACTATTTTCGTGGGGAAGATGCCGAAGGACGCCATACAACGCTACCCGCATACATTTCAGCAACAATTCAAACTAACAGGACGAAATTTGTTCAAAGACGGAGGAATTCATTGAAATTTCGTTATAATTTACATAAAAAGGTCAATATTTTGACTGTTTTGCAAAAACAAAACTAAGAAAATAACCTATTCCCCATACCGGACGACCACCTCGTACGCGTGGCCGCCTTGCCCTGCCACACCGTTGTCACCGTCAATGTCGTTGTCGTTGTCGTCGCCGTGGTCCCTCCCGCGGTGGAACTTCCCGGAGGGCCGCGAAAGCCTTGTATGACGGTTGCCTGCCACTCGTGGAGGGGCCGCTCTGCCTCCTGCTACGCGGTGCGGAAAGCCACCGCGACCACTGCCGACGTTGCCTGCGGAGCCCTGGCGGTAGCCTTGCCTCTACTAGCGTAGGCGGAGCAGTCGCTAAGCGAACACTCCTCGCCGATCTTAGCGAGCTCACCGTCAAGGCGGCGGTGGCCATCTCCGCGGTGGTCATCAAGCGGTCGAACGCCCAGGCGGCAGCTAGCTGAGGGTCGTTGTAAACCCAATCCGGCACCACGTCGCTCTTGGCGAACGAGAGCGGCGACCGGCATTGCGTCGGTCGTGCCTCGCCACGCGCTCCGCCTAGGATACAACGTCCCTCGAGCCCGTGGCACCGCCATACCCACCTCCTCCAAGGTAGTGCAGGAGGTGACCCACGCCTTATTGATCGCAGGCGGCAGCTCCTCCTTGACGGCGAGGCGGTGGCGACGATGGCAAGCCGATGGGCCCGTACCGGTTGTGCGGCGGGGACGCCGGCTTGTCCTTGACGGCACGTCCTATCTGGACGCTGTGGTGGTGCCGGAGTGACGACGCCTCGTCCTTGACGCGGCTCGTCCTTGATTGGTGGCGAGTTGGTGACGGCGGCTCCTGCTTG
Organism: Elymus sibiricus; assembly: GCA_039707655.1. Lineage (NCBI taxonomy): Eukaryota > Viridiplantae > Streptophyta > Magnoliopsida > Poales > Poaceae > Elymus > Elymus sibiricus. Next base: position 306,604,822 of record CM077671.1, read on the forward strand.
ACGCGCGCCATCGATGGCGGCGACGAACCCTTGTGACGTTTGTCAGCGCCGCCCTCCCGTCTGGTCAAATCGCGGCATGCTCTGAACCGACATGAATGCAGTGCGACAATCAGCGTAGGCGTCCGATGGAAAGCGCAGGAGAGATGGGTGGAGGTTTTTTGGTGGGTCGGGATGGTTAGAAGCAGGCTTGCGACGGACCGAACGTCCGCAAAGCCCCATGTATGTCTTCAGTTTGCGGGAAAAAACACACGCCCAGACCGCTCAACGGACCAATATATATCCGCGTTGAATGACTTTCGCCGTCCGGAGACGTGAGACGGCTAATAAGTGGTTGTTGATTTTTTTTTTTTTTGAGCTGTTGGAGATGCTACTGGACCCCAAATCAAAGGACATCGTGCATGCCTAGTCAGGAAGCTGGCTAAATTACAAACCACACGAGCAGATCTGAATCCTCCGCGGTTCGTAGCAATTGGCTGAAGAACCCGTGTGCCTGCCGACCTTTTTTTAGCAATACATGTATGTGGCTGAAGAACTTTGGATCATACATGAGACTTGTCTGCTACAGTTCGATTCAGCATGACAATGGTACTACAATGTTTTTGCCTCTTATCTTTGTAGTACTACCTTCATACCAAGACGTCTGATATTTTAATACGAAGAGAGTAAATTGCTTTTTTGATAAATGACGCTTTTATTAACTTGAAATGAAGCATCAACCGATACTCGTACAACATTGCTGCCGCCAGTGGGGAAGCCAGAAACTGAATATAAGGGGGACCGAAACATGTCATATAATGTTAGAGGGGGCCAAATCACCTAAACCTAGCTAATTTTGTCTGATAAATGGAGAATTAAAAGTACATATAGGTGTATTTGTGAGAGCATAGGGGGGCCAAGGCCCCTGCCAGCACCCCTGCCTCCGCCACTGGCTGCCGCCACTAACACTCTTAGCTCGACTAATCACACTGGGTCGAGCTCCACCCAAAGTCCCAAACACACACTTACAAAAGGTGAGAGCACGACGAACCAAGCTGTAGTTGGATGGTAGAGGGATAATGGTATCCCCAATCTATCAGAGTTCAAGTTCTGTTGCTCGCATTATTTCTGTATTTATTTTAGGATTTTCGCCGATGCGCATTTAGTGGGAGGAGATGTTCCGTCGACGACGAGACGCCTACGGTGATTTCGTAAATCTCAAAATGATATGCCGGCTCAGTCTTTCGGAGGTGCTCATAAAAATAGGGTGTGCGTGTGTACGTTTATAAGGATGAGTGTATATAAGCGTTTGCGTATGTTCTGTGTTAAAAAAAAACTGATTTTTTTTTACACAAATCTTGATGCAAGATCAACGGATTATAACTGAGTCTCGGTCGACTGAATGTAGCAAAGCCATAAAAAAAAGGTGAGAGCGCGAAGGGTTCCCGCGTCCGAGTCGTCGCCCAACAGCGCACACGAGATCCGAAGCGCGGTGGCCGACCTGCTCCGTAGCCTCGCGAGTCTCCATTCTCTCGGGTTTCCAGTCGCCACCCTCCGCAAACCGCGAGGCTCAAGTCAACAGTCCCTGTCACACGCTTCCGCGCCCCCCGGCCACCGTCATGCCACTCCCGTCCACCCCACTCCACCGTCACCTGCTCCTACTCCTCCTCGCCGCCGTGGCCTCCGCCGCGTCCAAGCCCACGCCCGAGCCCTGCGCCTCCGCCACGGCCTGCCCCGCGCTGCTCTCCTACACCATCCACGCCGACCTCAAGCTCGCCGAGCTGGCCGCGCTCTTCGCCGCCGACCCGCTCGCCATCCTCGCAGCCAACGCCATCGACTTCGCCGTCCCTGGTCCGTCCAACCGCATCCTCCCGGCCGGCCTCGCGCTGCGCGTGCCGGTCCCCTGCGCCTGCTCCGGCGGCATTCGCAGGGCCACCTCCGTCCGCTACGTCTCCCGCCCGGGCGACACGCTCGCCTCCATCGCCTCGCGCGTCTACGGCGGCCTCACCGCCCCGGACTGGATCCGGGACTCCAACGGCATCCTCGACGCCGCCGAGGACGCCGTCGACGCCGGGACCGTGCTGCTCGTGCCGCTGCACTGCGCGTGCTTCGGCGGGGTGGACAACGGGGTGCCCGCCGTGTACCTCACGTACGTGGTGGCCAAGGGGGACACCGTGCCCGCCATTGCGCTGAGGTACCAGACCACGGCCACCGACGTGATGAGCGTCAACGACTTGGCCACCGCCGACGTCGCCGCCGGGGACATCATCGTGCTCCCGCTGCCAGGTGAGTCGTTTTTGTTGCCACTTCTTTGAGATCCGGTAAATTTTGGTTTTGTGTGTTTTGATTTTGTGAGAACTGACAACACTGCACGTACGTAGCTCCCTGGTTGGTTGGTCAGATCCGATGTTTGGCAACAAAATTGGTTGGTGAACATTTATCGTTTACTCACGCACTCTAGTCGACAGACACCGATGCCATTCTGGCACAAACCGTTGTACTCTTCAGTAGCAATCTAGCTCTAGTCTCTATACTAATCTATCATCAGTGTCCATGAACAACTGGATGTTTGCACTTCAAACGTAGTTTGGTTTGGCGATACAGCAACGTGTACTAGGTTTAGTAGCTGTGTTTGCGTAATTGCACGGGCGCTCCCAGCATTGAAAAAGACAGCGCATGCTTTTTCTTCACGGCTACTTTTGGTCCTGCTCAGACTGACAAATGAAAAGAAAAAGATAGCAAAGGGAAAAGCATTCGTCAGTCTCATAATTTTCGCAGACATATGAACCATTTGAATTCCCCCACATTTGTCCTGGAACAGCCAAACAACTACACGTATGAAGTGTTGCAAAGGAAAACAATTCAGTCATACTGGTAGCAGAGCTCCGACCGTCAGTTTTTCATGTCATTTTGTTCATCACGTTACCCCAATGGCGAGTGATAAAATTATGGGGTTTAAGAATCTCATCTGTCTCAGAAAACAATCAACAAAAGAATCTCGTCTGTCTTTTCTGAAGAAAGTGAGGACAAAATTGGGTCCATCACTATTCCGAGATGCTCTGTCAGATCATGGGCTAACAGGACAAGGATTATTATTTTTTATTAGCTACTATCCTTACTAGTCGGCAAACGGGACGAGCATATGCCTGATTTTCCCACATTGTCCTCATCTCTAATCTTGTCATTGCAACTTATTACCCTACCATCTGCTGCTCACTGACATCCTTCCATTTTCGTGTCCGTGTGCAGCGTGCACCTCGTCGTTCCCCACGTTCACCTCCGACCACGGGCTGGTCGTGGCGAACGGGACCTACGCAGTGACTGCCGACCGGTGTGTCCAGTGCAGCTGTGGTCCGGCCAGCTTGGAGTAGGCACCATCAATCCGCGCCCCAGATGGCCAGATTTCCCACTCGTCGGCCGATGATCTCTTTCTCTGACGCCGTCGCTCGATCTCGCTGCAGGCTGTTCTGCGTGCCGGCGCCGCTGGCGGACGCGGCGTGCTCGAGCATGCAGTGCGGCAACAGCAGCATGATGCTCGGCAACTTCACCCTCGTCATGACCGGCGCCGGCTGCAGCGTCACCTCCTGCGGCTACGGCGGCTACGCCAACGGCACAATCATCACCACGTAACTAATGCACCGCCCCAGATCCAGCTCGTTCTGCAATTCATTGACAGTTCCGTTTCATCTTTGCACCTTTCTTTCAGGTTAACCACGGCGCTCAAGCCCCTATGCCCAGGTACGCACGCGAATTTTCTTGCCGCGGTTTTCAATATGCTTCATGTGGCTGTAACTGCCACTCCATGGATACGGAAGTGCTGATCGTTGGTTCAAACATTGCGCCGTTCTTGCGTGCAGTCCCGCACCAGTTCCCGCCGCTGATCCCGCCGCCGACGTCGTCCTTCTTCGAGACGTACCTCGGCCCTTCACCGGCGCCGATGGCGTCGCAGGGGGGAATGAAGAACAATCCGACGCTGGCTGGGATGGCACCGGCGGGCAGCCAGGACGCCGTCGCCGGTGCTCCTCCCACGGGCCGGCACTTCAGCGACGTCATCGGAGTGTTCGCGCTCTGCCTTGTCAGCAACATCCTGTGGTAACCGAGCCGAGCGTCCACGAGGGATCGATCGAGCAGCGGAACGTAAATCGACGGCTTCTTCCATTCGAGTTATTCTTTTTGTACAGGAGCAGCCGGCTGTTGTGCTCGGGCAGTGGGACTGCGCTGTGCCAAAAATTGTGGTTCCCCTGTAAAATTGAAAGAGAGCACTCTCGCTGAATTCTGTGTAGCACAAAGCAAGCAAGAAGGCATCCACGCGAGTATGCGCCCAGTTCGTGTGATTCGTTCAACAGATCAAAATGTAGGAGCGAGCTATTACATGGCCTAGGAGAAACCAAGAAATGGCTCTCAAACTAGGCTTCTGAACATTTTTTAACCAAAGACTGTTCTATGGTTGGTATTTTGCATTAAATTAAATATACACCGTAAAAAATTAATTAAAAAAAAAACGACGCCGCGCGGGGGGGGGGGGGGGGGGGGGGGGGTCGTGCTGCCGGCCCTTGGCATCCTCTCCTCGTTCCCTCCCTCCCGCCGCCGCCGGAGATCACGCCGGGCGAAGCCTATGCCGTGGCCTATGACGGCGGCGGTGGGCATTCTCCCTCGTGCCATGGTGGCGTACTCCTCTCGCGGCGGCGACACACATCACGACGGTGATCCGGCGGCAAGGAGCGGTGGGATCCCGGCGGTGTGAGCGACAGCGGAGGCGCGATCACCCCGTGCTACGGAGGCGCTCCTGTGGTGGCGGTCAGGGTCGCGGATCTCGCCGACCCAGGTGGGCTTGGGCGGGCCGACGGCTCGGTTCTACGGCAACGGGCTAGCGCGGTGGGCCTGGCCATGCTAGCTGCTTAGGCACCGTGGCTGGTCAGGCGGCGGCAGCAGGACCCTTTTGTCCAGTCTCCGTTAGAGAAGGCGGCGATCCTTGCACAAGATGCTAGGACGATTGTGTACGTTTTCGGAAATCACAGATCAAATCTGTACTCCGATCACACCAAATTTCCTGATTTGATCGATCTCATCGATCATCGCAAAGCCGATTTGGATTTACGTTTCACTGTTAACCCCGATGGCGGAAACCGACCGGTAGGGGTAGGTTGTGTCACGACCTCATCGATTCCGATCGACAGCAAACATAGCCTCAACGATCCCCATGTGCAGTTGATCTCATCAACCGTGCACATAGCCGATCTCACAAACGACGACAAATGCCATCTGCCGCCTTCACATATCAAATATGCATCCGAACTGAATCCAAATCCTATAACAGAGGCTCTGATACCACTGTTGGGAACTACAATAGGGTGCGTTGACTGCAATATAAAACTTTTCCTACCTGCAGAACATCCAGGAACATGCTAAGAGGTATGGATCACAGATCGTTACCACTAGACGCGCAGTGCTGTACGTCGAAAGTAGAGTTGGGGCAGTGCGTCTCCGGGGTCGTCTCCTCCTCGTCGGTCTCCCACCTAGCCGATGGAATCCCACGAACAGGTTCGCCTGAACGGCGCAAGTGCACCGCCTCTAACGGTATCCGCGCATGCAGGAGGAACATCGTTCAACGGACTACTAGGTTCGATCACACAACCGGTGGCGAGTGGAGGTGGCTAGTTGCAACACATACAAAGCCCTAGTGATGGCGCCGAAGCGATCAACTGAATAAGTGTGCTGTACCTCCACTATATATAGGCATGCGTCGCGGGCTCAACTCTTGAGCCCCACACTGATCCTAAAGCCCATAAGTCTACTCGGCCACGATCCAAGTCCAGCTCGGATCTCATCCGACCAGTGTCCTGGGATCCGACCTCGTAGGTTCCTTCCCTTAAGCGCATGAGCCTTTAGGTTCTCGTTCACTTGGTAGCGAGTCAGATCACATCCCGCTCGGCTAGCCGGTAGCGGTCTCTAGCAAAGCGTGCCGACTCCAAGTGTCCGATGAAGCTGGTTAGGCGAACCTATACATGTCACATTTATGTTCCCTTTGCCACACAATATATGTTGTCATGCCCAAGGCGATATGGTCATCCTTGTTGCAGCACGACCTCTTTCTCGTTCCTGTGAATCCGACCAACACTTCAGATTATCTCATAATCCTCATCACATGGCCCTGCTTATCCAGGTCGGATCACCCCGAGGGGCCCAGATTATATCTCTCTGAATTGGAGGGGCAAATCTCATCTTGCTCGACCATGTCTCGCAGCATGGGTCTGGACAAGCCTGAAACTTACCTTTATAACTACCCAGTTACGGAGTACCGTTTGGTTAGCCCAAAGCAAGTCTCTTTCCATCCCGAGTGCATGAGTCAGCTCAGGTCTTAGGACACAGAACATATGTTGTACTAGAGACTCACAGATGACCTTATCTCATTGCGTCTCATAGTTGGGTTTGTCCGACTCGGACCTTATCTGGACTCGGATGCGACTATGTCGTATCCGACCAGATATTTCCTAGTCCATATTATCCGGCTAGCATCCAATGCTACATGGTTAGTGAGACCAGACCATCCACCGTGTCATATGCTAGTCTAACTAGTTGCGTGTCAACACAACCCTTTCGACTAGGGACCATTTAGGACAGTCATCATACAGTGCATAGTCTCACAAACAAGTCACGTACTTGTTAATACACATCACTAATAATGTCCAAGGACTATCTTTATTCATAAACACATAGGAAATATCATCATACATGATTGCCTCTAGGGCATATCTCCAACAGCACCTCCTACACCACTGCGTACACGCCTACAACAAAGTAATTAACCCTGTTAATTATAAACACATAACCAAGTTTAGTTTAGCATCTTCCGCGGGTGAACCGATTACCCTTGAAGAGGCACTCAGTGACACAAGGTGGAAGAAAGCTATTGAAGAAAAGTACATGTCACTCCAGAAAAATAAAACATGGCACCTGGTTCCCTCACAGCAAGGTAATAGGTTGATTGATTGCAAGTGGATATTAACAATCAAAAGAAAGTCTGATGAAACTATAGACCGTTGCAAAGCTAGGCTCATTGCTAAAGGTTTCAAAGAACAGTATGTCATAGACTATGAGGACCCTTTTAGTCATGTTGTAAAAGCTGCAACCATTCATTTTGCTTTGTCTATTTCTATTCCAGGGGATGAAGCCTTAGACAACTAGATGTACAAAACGTGATTCTTCATGGTGTTCTAGAAGAGGAAGTGTACATGAAACAACCTTCTTGGTTCGAGGATAAAAATGCACCCTTCCATCTGTGCAAGCTTGATAAAGCCCTATATGGCCCGAAGCAAGCTCCCAGGGCATGGTACTCATGTCTCAGCCAAAAACTGCAACCACTTGGTTTTGTTCCTTCGAAGTACCTCATTGTTTGTTTATAATAAGTCAAATACATCCATATATGTGCTTTATGTTGATTATATCATTGTTACAAGTTCATCTGATGAGGCAACGATAGGGTTGTTGAAGGATTTTAGTGTTGAGTATGCTCTCAAAGAACTAGGAGATGTGCATTTCTTCCTAGGCATTGAAGTAAAGATATATGGAGATGGTCTTCACTTATTTTAAGAAAAATATGCAAGTGTTTGGTAAAAAGAATTGCCTTGAAGGGTTGTAAGCCATGACCAACTCCATTATCTAGCACAAAAAAATATCTCTTGCAGAAGAACTCTTGAATCAAGAGGATAGAAGCATATACATAAGTTTAGTAGGTGCACTTCAATACTTGACTCTTACTAGAGCAAATGTCTTTTTTGCTGTTAACAAAATATGCCAGTTTCTTCATGCACCCATCACAGTTCATTGGATTGTTGCCAAAACACATAATATGTGGAAAACACCATGAATGTTGGTCTTACTTTTAGCAAGTCATCATCCACTCTTCTCAGTGCCTTCTCTGGCTCTGATTGGGCAGGGTGTCTAGACAGACGCTCAACTGGTGAATGTGCAATATTTTTTTGGACCTAACCTAATATCAGGTGTGCAAAGAAACATGCTACTATATCAAGGTCAAGTTCATAGGCAAAATATAAGGTATTAGCAAATGTAACGACACAAATTATCTGGGTTCAATCCATGCCGGAGGATTTTGATCTGAAACACACTCAAGCCTCATGCTTATGGTGTAACAACCTTGGTGCTGCATACCTATCTGCTAATCTAGTTTTTCATGCAAGAACAAAACATATTGAAACATATTTCCATTTTTTCAGAGAAATGGTTGCTAACCAACAATTGGAAATTCGTTGTGTGCATTCCAGAGATCAGATTGCAGAATACTTTACCAAACCATTGCCCACAAGAAGTTTTGAAGAATTCAAGTGCAATTTCAACTTGAAAAAATTGTTATTAAGGAAGGGTGTTATCACATACGTATGTGATAGGAGGCGTGCAAACCTAGTTAGTTAGTTAGCTAGGATTACTCATTGTAACTGTATCAATCTATATATCTCTATGAAATTTCTTGATTCTCAAGTTGTAATCCAAACCACTTGTGTGCTTATCTCAATGATACGCCCCTGCCTATATAAGACGCATGTGTCGCCTCCAACGAGGTAAGACACTTTCAACATGCAGTTCTCACACAGTGGAGATTCATGGATAAAACCACTTGTCGTGCTGATCTCTAGGTTGGATGGTTGCCATCATGATCTGCAACTGATGCAATTTCTCAAAGGCTTGAAGTGATAGACGAGTATGGAACAATTCTTATTCTTTACTAAGAGCATCTTTTATAGACATGTCTTGTTGGATGGCAACTAAGAAGAGTTCAGGGAATCTGTCTTTATCTTGTTGGCTGGCCTTAGCAATGATGAACTTGCATCGTTACCTTGTTGAAAGACTTGTCACTTTGTTGTTGTGCCGACCTTTATTGGCCTTGGCAACCAAGATGAAAATCTTTGTCCAAATATTCTTCGATTGGACGTGGCGATGACGATGTGAGGGTGTTTATTCCTTCTTGGAGACATTGCTATGAGGAAATGGACTTAGTCATCGGTGTTAATTTCATATCTTGTAATGATTCAATCATAGTTGACTATGTTATGCACTCAATTTATTGACTTTTTAACCTTGTTGTCTTACATCAACTATAATAATATATGGTTGTGTGCATCACAATAATGTAGATGTTGGGGGTTTTATCCTCTCTTTAAATTTTGTTACTCACATTTATAGCAATTTTAACAAGTTATTAAACGAGCTAGCAAATTTTGAATATGGACTCGCTATGTTAAAAAGTCAAGTTGAGCTAACTCGTTATCTTAATGAGCTCTAAGGGCATCTCCAATGTCGACCCTTAAATTTGCTCCTGCATCCATCCGCGCACACGGAGGCGGGAGACGGCCATCAGACATTGTCTGCATACAATTGAAACATGCATTTCAATATACCAGACGAAATTCATGCTAACCTGATAGAATTCATCAAAGTTCGGATATAAAATAGCACAAATTATCCATACATAACATAGAAATAAGTCTAGTACGAGAATACTTCAAATTCAATGAGATTAACCGGATGATCAACAAGTTTTTCATGAAGAGATCATAACGTCCCACACATACTGCCACTTCAGCTTCATCCAACAGTAAATGTAGCTAAATGGTCGTCCCTATATCTTTTGGTAAATCGCGACAACGCATACGGGCTGCACAATGTGTAGAGCAACATTGAGTGAATGAATGATTCAATCAAAAAGTTGAGAAAGAAGAAGCAAAACTAAAGATCTGCTCCGCTGCCGCACGCAATGGCCACCTTACCTCCAGCTGAGAAACCGTGTCACAAAACTTGGTGACGGTGGTCTAGATGGTGTACCATCGATACGATAACGACCTCATATTGCTTTGTTGGATGATGTGCATATCGTAGGGCGCATTGTGCTTTCGTGCATGAAAGGAAACATGCACGCTCTCCAGAAGAGGCCCCTTTTGTGCCTGCCTATGGAATCCACGGATACGGCCAACCAAGCATTGCATAACAACTCATCTTCCATGCTCGAGTATCCTACCATCCTTCACACTCTAAAAATACGTCATGGCGTTCTAAAATTAGATCAATGACATTTGACTGAACACCTGCCGTGCGTGGTGTCTGCCATGGACGTCGTCGACAGGGGAGGAGGATGTACCAGGCTACAGACGGGTCCTGGGTGAATGACGTCGTTGTAAAAGGCGAGCGAGCACGTCGGCGCTGGTTGCAGAGGTCAAGCAATGCATGTGTGGCAGCCGGAGAGGTACAATCACGGTGTCAGAGGAGGAGTGTAACAGCCCGAGACCGACGCTCCAGAAGATTTCCCTTTTATGCCGCTATCATCGTGTGATTCCTTTGTTTGTCACAATCATCATCGCATCATTCGCATCTTCTGCATAGCATCATCACTCGTTTTTGAAAACTTGCATCCGTTCGTAGTTGTCGGTTCTCTTCGTTCGTGTCATCGACCGTTTCGAGTCCAACCACACACGCACGAGCCCGCGGCATCGAAAAAAATATCGTTTTTAAAGTGCGCGAAAAATATTCTTGGATTGGGTCGAAAGTTTTGCATGTGGTCTTGTTTTATGGTAGGTAGACCGCCTGCCAAATTTCGTCGCAATCGGAGGTCGTTTGATACCCGAACGGTCGACCGTGGCGTCACCGTCATCGGTTAAATAGCGGACGTTTTCGGTGTTTCAAACTTGTGTCGGGCCGCTCATTTCCCTCTCATCCGAAGCCCATGAACTTCTACTGAAAGCACAATGTGCTCCCTTGGTGGTTTTGATAATTCATGACAACATACATTGTCTCTTAGACTAATATTTCTACCTAGTGTATTTCAGGTGAAAGTCCATAGAGGGAGATGGGTTGGCAAAAAGGATTCTGGAGAAACCCCAAGATGCAAGGAAATGGATTGGCAAAGCATAAAGAAAGAGGACTCTACATTTTACTTTGTGAGAAATCACCTTGACTCCATAGGAAAGCCAATACTATTAAAAGGGGGTAAGGTACTGTTGGTGAACAAGATGCTCCACGTGCACAAGTGATAGTCACCAAAAACACCCACAAACTCTTCCAGAAAAGTCTATCCAAGCCTATCTTGAAAATCGGTGCAACCAACAATTCCCACTTGGTGCCACCGATTCCCACCTCAGACAGACCCATGCCAAACCCTAGCACATCGGTGCAACCGATTCCACTTCGGTAACACCGAGTTCAACTTGCTAACTTTCTGTTACCTCGATTCTTAAAATCGGTACCACCGAGATTTTGGATCGGCGTCACCGAGTTTTGGTAAACTGACCGTTGGTCACCTAATCGGTACCACCGAGATTTATGTATCGGTCTCATCGAGATTCAAAAGTTTCTACCTTTGGAGCAACTCGGTACCACCGAGTTTTACACTTCGGTGTCACCGAGTTGGTCACTTTAGGTGTAACGGTTGGATTTTTGGGGATGCCTACATATACCCCTTCACCACCACCCACTCGAAAGAGAAGCACTCAGAACTATTCCATACTTGCCCCATCCAATTTTCTGAGAGAGAGCCACCTACTCATGTGTTGAGATCATGCCATACCATTCCAACCATATGAATCTTGATCTCTAGCCTCCCCAAGTTGCTTTCCACCAAATCAATCTCTTCCACCAAAGCCAAATCTGCGAGAGAGTGATTGTGTGTTTAGGAGTCTATCATCTTGAAGCACAAGAGCAAGGAGTTCATCGTCATTACCGAGCCTATTACCTTTTGGAGGGTGGTGCCTCCTAGATTGGTTAGGTGTCGCTTGGGAGCCTCCTACTTCGTGTTGTGGGGTTGAACCAAGAAGTTTGTACGGGCAAGGAGATCGCCTACTTCGTGAAGATCTACCCATAGTGAGGCTGGTCCTTCGTGGACGGAAGCCGTTATGGAATAGTCAAGGTTGCTACTTCGTGGACCCTTATGGGTGGAGCCCTCCGTGGACTCTCGCGATCGTTACCCTTTGTGGGTTGAAGACTCCATAAACGTGGACGTACGATAGCACCACCTATTGGAACCACGGGAAAAATCTTCGTGTCCCTCATGCGTTTGATCTCCCTATCTCAACTCCTTACTTCCATGTGCAATGTCTTTATTTTCCGCTGCCATACTTGTTGACTTGCATGTGTAGGGTGTGCTAGACTTGCTATAATTGCTAAAATCTACCAACCAATTAACTTGGGAAAAGGTTAGGTTTTTAATTCCTGCTAGTAGTCTATTCACCCCCCCCCCCTCTAGACACTCTTCTAGTGATCCTACATCTACACAGTCCACTAGCCCATCCTAGCCTAACCCCGCGACCGGAGCCGTCTGATCGTGAACGGAGGGTCCGGAAACGGGCTAAAATCCCAAACCTAGCCCTTCCCTGCTATAAATAGAGACCCCCACGTCCATTTCGGGAAACCCTAGTCCCACCTCGTAATCCGCGCCGCCGCCAACCCCATCCACTCCGTAGTCACCAGCCGCCGGGCCGCCGAGCCCATCTGAGGCCCGCCCGGGCCCGGATCTCCACCGCCGCCTGAGGCGCCCGAATCGCCGTCGCCCGAGCTCTCCTGCGCCCGAGCCCAGCAGCCTCGCGAGCCACCCGCTGCCTCCTTGCTGGCGCCCCGACCTCGAGCCCTCTCCTCGCATCTGGCTGGCCGGCGAGCCGCCGGAGCAGCAGCCCCGCGACCATCAGGTCCTTCCCGCTGGTCCTCGTTCCTCCTCTCTCCCTTCAGTCTCTCTTTCTTCCCTGTAACCTCTCCTCCTTCTCCTCTGGTTCGCAGGACCCATGGAGCCATGGCCGCCGCCGCCCGTGAAGCTCGTCATCGGCTCCTCTCCTCCTCAGATCCGGGTGGGCTCGATCGGATCCACCCATTTTCGCCATCCCCAGCCTTGCCGGAGCCCCCGCGTCCCCATGACCCGAGCCTCCTGTCGCCATGGATGCCAGGACAAGCTCCTCTGCTTCCCGCGTGGGCCAGCGCATGTGGCCCAACCGCCTCCAAGGCCCAAGCCAGGCCAGCATCCCGCGCCCTCCTGGGCCTCCGCCACGAAGGCCCGATCGGCCTCAAGGTGAGGACCCGCCAGCCCCTCTCCCTGCATGTTGGGCTTTGCCCGTTAGGCGATGTATAGTTAAGCCTCGTCCGGTGCGCGATATTGTATGTGGTGCTTAGATCTGTTGGCTCGGTATATGCGCAAGTTTCGGCCCGTTTCATTTTTTCCTGTCCGCGAATTTGCCTAATTATCCACTGAGTTACAAATTTGCAGTTTAGACCCCGAATTTCATGCATTTAATAACTCCATAACCGTGCATCGGATGAAAATGTTTTATATATGAAAAATGTTCAAAATTTCGTGTAGATTCGCAATATCCCGCTTTCGCAAATGAGAAAAATGTTTAACATGCCATTTTCTGTTAATTTGCATAATTGTCATGATGTGTATTGCGCATAAATACTTAAGAGTGCATCTGAATTAATCAAACCATATATGTAAAATGTGTAGATTAATTATATCGCATTTTCATGCATGATAAAAATGTTTGATGTGATGTTTGCATTTAATTTGCATAAATGACTTGCTAAAACGGTTTATGTCCTGATCTCGCATAAATGTTGTGTCATTTGTGTTATAGTAAAACCCACACAATATATATGATTTTGGGGTAGAAAAATTCATAGAATTTATCGATGCATTTAGTTTTGTCATTTGAGCAATTTTGTGTGCATGTTATTTTGCTATGATGCCCTTTTGTTTATTTGGTGTGATTTATTCCATGCATGATATGAATTATTGTTGAACATGAAATATGCCCTTGGACATGTGTGCTAGGCCCTGGTATTTTTGGTTGCTATAGAAATCCATGTTTAGGTGTTATTTTCTTGTTGCCAACATGCCATAAAAATGTGTTGTTTTGAGGGGTCTAAATAATTCTAAGTCTGAAACTGTTATATTGTTGCCATGTTGCCATGTGATTTGCTATTGATCTAGGAGACTTTTGTTGTTGCTCCAATGGAGTATTTTGTTAAGCATGTCTTTGTCTACCAGGTTGTGCCATTTGATGCCATGTATAGGATTTGCATCATAGTTATATCTGTTGTCCAACATGCCAGTCTGTTAAAAACTGCTGCTCATGTCTACTCTAATTTTCACTAAGTCTGAGAATCTGTTTTCTTCATAATGCCATGTTGTGATGATGCTAGCCATGATTCCATGCATAATGAGACCTTGCCACTATGGAATGATTTGTAGTGCATCATGTTCTCTACCATGCTGTAAATTTTCATGCCATGATATGCCCTGTATCATATAGTTTTATTGCTGCCAACATGCCTTCATGAAAATCTGCTATGCTAAAAACTGTTATTTTCACTAAGTCCCTAAATGCTATATTTTATTGCCATGTTGTGAGCTTCCTACCATGTGATCCATGACTCTTTTGAGTATGATATATTGAGATGAAATGAAGTGTGTGTGATGTGCTACAGCCCCATGTCTTGTTTGTGCATTGTACAATCTTGTAACTTATTGTTTTTATGTGTGCAAAATGCCATGCCGCTGTTTTGGGCAGATTATGTCCATAACTTGTATTGGTTGTGTTGGTTGAACCGTAGCTCCGTTTTGAACATGTTCCACATGAAACTTGACCAGAATTTCATGTAGTTTCATAATATCTTGTTGCATCCATAATTTAACATGTTCATGGTGATTGTTTGCATGCATTTTGCATTCATGACATATGCATCTTGTGTTGGTCATATCTTTTCGACCGTAGCTCCGTTTTAAATGTTCTATATATGTAAATCGACTAGAATGACGAGTAGAATCACATGGTGCATTTTGTTTCCCTGTTTAATAATATAAAAAATGATTAGTTCAGATCTGGACCAATTTTGAAATTAACACGTGGGGTCATTTCGGAAATCCTATATGTTGTTTCCGACCTCATTTAATATGCCTAGATGTCTAGTTTACTTATGCTTCACCTCTTGCCATGTTAAACAACATTTAAACTTACCATGTAAATAAACGAGACTGAACTAAATGATTCGAACGTGGAGTTCCGTCAATATGCAACTCGTTGCATATTGAGCTTCACTTAATGTGTAGGAGTTGATTGTTGTGCTTTGCCATGTCATGCATAATATGCATCATCCTTGTTGTGTATCATATCATGAATATGTTGTGATGTTTATCATGTGTTGATTGTTGTTTTCGGATTGCTTCTTCTCGATAGAGTTCCGAAAGCATTCGGACTGTGAGGATTCGTTCGACTACGTGGGCTCGTCTTCTTCATGGACTCGATCTTCTTCCAAGCGGGATCTCAGGAAAGACGACCATTTCCCTGGATACCATTACTATCATTGCCATGCTAGATCTCTCGTTTCTATCGCTTGTCACGCTACCTATCACTTGTTTGTCAAGCCTCCCAAATGCCATGATAAGCCTTTAACCCTCCACATCCCAGCAAACCATTGTTTGGCTATGTTACAGCTTGCTCAGCCCTTCTTATAGCGTTGCTAGTTGCAGGTGCAAGTTCTTCCATGTGCAACATGGATATTTTTGATATATCACAATATTATTGCTACTTAATTTAATGCACATATATACTTGGTAAAAGGTGGAAGGCTTGGCCTTTTGCTCGGTGTTTTGTTCCACTTTTGCCGTCCTAGTTACTCGTGTACCAGTGTTATGTTCCATATTGAGCGCTCCTAACATGCTCGGGGTTGTTATGGACTTATGGGGACCCCCTTGATTTTCGTTTTGGGATAAAGCTCGTCTGGCAAGGCCCAACATTGATACTATTTGCTTAATAACAATTAAAATTTGCATAGGGCATGATCACCCCGTGGATAATTAAACAAACACCCGAGCCAGTGCTCCTCATGAGTGTTGGTCCAAAACAGAGCACTGTGCGGGGCCACCCCGGGGCAACTCGGGTGATGTCTATCAGGCCACTGTACACTAGCTCATCTGGTCGTGTCCTGAGAATGAGATATGCGGCTTCTATTGGGTTCGTCGACACGCCGGGCGGCCTTGCTGGATTTGTTTTACCTTTCTCGAACGTCTTGTGCGCGGGATTTCGAGGACACTTCGGGCTATCTCGAGGTTGAGATTTTCCATCGGAATTCCAATGCAGCTTGTGGTTAGTTTGTGATGGATGAGTTGGAGCACCCGTGCAGGGTTAAATCTTTCATGAGAGTCGTGCCCGCGGTTATGTGGCAACTTGGAAATTTGTTTAACATCCTGTCATAAAAAACTTAAAGTAAACTCAAATAAAATACACCAACTGTGTGCGTAACCGTGATTGTCTCTTCTCGTGAATTTTCTGAACCGAGAGAGAACACGGTGGGGTTATGTTTGACCGTAAGTAGGTGTTCAGGATCACTTAGTGATCATTTCTAGTTCACGTTCGGTTATACGACGATCAGCCCCCTTATTCTTGTACTCGTAAGTTAGCCACTCAAATAATGCTTAGTGCATGTTGTATCCTCATCACTTAACCATATCTCACCCATTAAGCTTTGCTAGTCTTGATACCCTTGGAAATGAGATTGCTGAGTCCCTGTGGCTCACAGATTACTACAACAATAGTTGCAGGTACAGGTAAAGCGATGCTTTGACGTGAGAGCGATGCTTGTTTGATTTGAAGTTCTTCTTCTTCTTCATCGATCTAGGATGGGTTCCAGGCCGGCAGCCTGGGATAGCAAGGATGGATGTCATTTTATCATTTGATTTCGTTCGTAGTCGAACCCTGCTTTTCTGTATGATGATTGTATTTGTTGTTGTATCGATGTGATCTTGATTTAGATTGTGGCGAGTGTAAGCCAATTCCATATACTCATCTCTTCTTTACATGTACTTGTAATGATATCCATTCTTGCGAAATGACGAGATGCGCTCCTATCCCTGTCGAGGCCCTCGAGCCAAAATTAGAATAGGACCGCATCTTGAGCGTTACAAGGAGGCTGAGGATGCAAAAGCAAGGGGAAATGGGACGGATTGAAAGAAAATGAGACCGGAAGAGGGGATTTAGTGGGCCGGAGGTGTCGGAGTCCTACGTGACTGATGTCCGGACTGCCACAAAGACTCCCCACTTTTACATTGAATTTGCGGGAAAAAATGTGTTCGGTCCGTCGGCAGGACCGCGTTGAATGATAGAACACATATGTATCGCACAATTTGATGTATACGGACGGTTCGAGGGTCGGTGTTGGAGATGCCCTGACGAGCCGAGCCAAGAGGCTTGGGACGCGTTTGGTTACCTGCATTACCCTCAACCAGGCCCGTGGGGGAAGAAAATGGCCCGTTTGGTTGTCTGGCCCGCATACAAATCTTGGCCCGCTTGATCCTTAAAGCAGTGCTCAGCCAGGCCCACTAGGAACGGCCGAATCGACAGTTTCTAGCGAGCCAGGCTGGGGCGATGCAAGGGAGGGGAACGCCGCGCTCCACACCTGCGGGCAGGGAGATGGCGGGAGCGATGGCGCGTCGCTGAAAAAACGGCGGGATGAATTCGCGTCACCGCCCGCCGATTCGCGGTCGCCCTATATAGTCAGGGTGACCGGCGTGCCAAAACTCCCACCACCATTCCCCCTTCCCCTCTCGAGCTCTCACTCTGACCTGGATCCACTTCGACGACAAGGTAAGCGGCGGTTGGCTACGGCGGCGGATCCACTAATCCTCTTCTCCTTCATGCTGCACCTCGCCTGCGGCTCCTCCGATGGCGTATGTAAGTTCAAGACCCCCTCCCCTCTACTGGTTCTAGCTAGATCTAGATGATCTGTTCGACTGTGATGTTGCATTAACTAGTTGGGATGGATTTGAAGCATGCTAGGGGTTGTTTTCATGATTGTTTGCTTGGATGTTCATGGATGGATTGGTAGTATGCTTAGATGTTCATGGATGGATTGGTAGTATGCTTAGATCTTCATGGATGGATTGGTAGTATGCTTAGATGTGGATTGGTAGTATGCTTAGATGTATAGTATGGTATTGTGCAAGTGTTGAATAGGATCATCCATATGTGTCCATGATTAGTGTTGTCTTGAGCTAGATCATCCATGTGTGCATGTTTTACTGTTTGTTCATACCATCGATCTGTAGTGTGTTGTCCATGTTTACAGTTAGTACGTATTGTCGATGTGTAGTTTGTTGTGCTTTTGATGATGCTTACGTTTGTAGGACATGAGCACGCAAGAGTTTAGTCTGGCCATCGTGCCGTCCGAGAGCCAGTTCCCGGCGTCCTACATCGAGGACTCCCAGCCAAACATCGACCCGATGCCTCTTGATACAGAGGTTTTCGAGGTGCCGCCTAAGGTTCCTCCATTTGTGCTGGCTCAACCCAATGTTGTATCTCATGTGGCTGCTCGAAAGGCAGCCACAAAGGAGAAGAAGGATGGCAGGGGATGCAACATGAAATGGCAGCCGTTCCTCTCCACTTTTGTGCTTAACAAGATGTGTGAGATCATATCTAGTGGAGTGAGGACTGACAAGGGGTTCAAGGAGGTGCACTTGAACTCTATGGCAAAGCAAGTCTTCGAGTTTTGTGGACAGGAGGCCACCTCGACCCAGGTGTACAACCACCTAAGGAAGTGGAGAACGAGGTGGATCATCTCCTCCAAGCCGAGAGACCTGAGCGGTGCTTCATGGGATGAGGAGACCCGCACGATCTTGTTGGAGACAGAGAACTACCAAGGCCACATCGTGGTTATCTCACAAACCATGTCATTCTACTGATCAGTTGTTTAAGCCTATGAGCCATTGCTGGACTAACTAACCACCACTCTTTCTTTCTTAGGCCCACCCCAAGGGCGCAGAGTTCCTCAACACACCTATCCAGAACTATCACCAGATGCAGCAGATCTTCTCCTTCGGGCTCGCAACCGGCAAGCATGCCATGGGCTCTGGTCAGCCGCTCGGCTCGCCGATGCGCTTGATGCCCCAGATGCCTGACTATCCAGACACCCAAGAGTCATACACCATCAACATTGATTCTCCTGAGAAGGATGGTGAGCACGTTCCTGTGATTGATAGGAAGAGGAAGCGGGCAGGCTTCATGGAGGAGGAGCTGACCGTCTTCAGCAGCATGACTCAGGCAGTGAAGGAGGTGGCCACCGCCATTAGGGAGAGCAATACGGTCGACGTCCACCCTGACCTCTACGGCACCGTCATGGAGCAAGTTGGCTTCAACCCAGAGGCTCTCATGGTGGCTCTCAGCCACCTGCTGTACAACAAAGCCTAGGGTGTTGGGTTTGTTGCCGTGGGAGCGGCACACAGGGTGCTCTGGCTGAGGACCTGGCTGGGCAAGCACTACTACTAGTGCTGCTTCTGTTGGTGACGACGGCGTACATGATCCTCGACGGCGATGGCGATGGTGACAAGGACGAGGATGACGACGACAATGTATATTTTGTGTAGTTAGGGCTTGAAAATAATCTTATGGTCTGTATATTTTGGTGAGGTTGTATATACTAACCCCTCACGGTGATCACGAACTCGTGGTCGTAGGATTACACCCTCTTTTGGATGTGGTAATAGGATGACACCATAGTAGTGGTAGGTTGAACTTGCTATGCCGTATGATCATGCATGCTTACTAATGCTCTTCTGCTCCATTGCTTGTGTGCTACATTGCTTGCTCCTGGAGTGCTCCATAGCTTGTGTGTTCCAATGCTCGTTGTTCAACTTATTTCTCTTTTGCACTGCTAGGGCAAGTGGTATGGGGTGTTCGTCGGAAGGACTCTAGGGGTTTACAGTTCATGGGAAGCTTGCAACCAACAAGTTTCAGGGTTTCCCGACGACAGCCAGAGAGGGTTTAAGACTAGATAGGCGGCAGAAGCTGCTTACGCCAAGTTCGTGCGAGAGCACGCATGCAGCAAGGTTGACGTTGGCAAGGTGGATCGTCAGTTTGGGCTGAAGAACTTCATCATCTTCGTTCAGTTCATCGCCATTGCATTGTTGTGGTGTTGGTGTGCTCGGTGTGATCGTGTATAAGGCGTTATAGTAGTGGGTAAGCTCACCAAAGAGGGTACAAGGTGAGCACAACTCTATGCTCGTATGCAACCAAACAACGTGCACTCATGTGAGCACATGCAATACGAGCAACCAAACGCGGATCGAAGAGGCCACACTGCGATGCAGGCAGAGGATATGCAAGCAACCAATCAACATGTAGATGTTGGTTTTTGCCTGCATATGCTCAGCCAGGCCCAACTGGGTCAAGCATACAAATGGACAAAAAACGGTGCAGGTAACCAACCGCGCCCTTGAATTTCATCCCTAAACCAGACATACCCCTGGTAAAAGGCGAGCGAGCGCGTCGGTGCTGGTTGCAGAGGTCAGGTAATGCATGTGTGGCAACCGGAGAGGTACAATGACGGTGTCGGAGGAGGAGGCTGAGGATGCAAAAGCAAGGGGGGGTGGGGGGGGGGGGGGGGGGAGGGGCGGATTGAAAGAAAATGAGAGTGGAAGAGGGGATTTAGTGGGCCGGAGGTGTCGGAGTCCTACGTGGCTGATGTTCGGACTGCCGCAAAGACTCCCTACTTTATTTCGAATTTCTGGGAAAAAAATGTGTTTGGTCCGTCGACAGGACCGCGTTAAATGATAGAATACATATGTACCGCATAATTTGATGTATACGGACGGTTCGAGAGTCGGTGTTGGAGATGCCCTAACGAGCCAAGCCAAGAGGCTTGAATTTCATCCCTAATCCAGACATACCCCGGAAACTTTATGCATACGTTTTGGATCCAGACACCCGTATAAATAACTTCATATGCACACTTTTTCCCCAATTCAAAACTGCCGGTGCATCCACATGGCAATAGGGCATTGCACGATGGCTCCTTTTATGCCACCCAAGCACGCCAAGTTGCGAGCTGCCGTGCCCACTACGCACGGGCTCCAGCATCCGAGGGGCAGAGATCAAAATCCGCGCAGAATTGCGGCGACGCAAACGCGGTTGAATGTTCAAATTGCGGCGTCCCTCGCGTGCCCCCCGTTGCTGGCTCCGATGGAACCGATCCCGGAGGCACCCATTGCAAAATGAATGGCTCGGGCCTCGCAAACCCTCTCCGTTAGATCGACGCACCTCACTCACCACCGAATTTTGTACACTGATTGAAGTTCCATATGCGCACGATCGCAGATCTCTATACCTCCCACACCAGCTAGCGTCGATGCAACGGAGCAAAGAGCTGGAGTATATTTTTACCGCGGTGCACTGCATCATTGCAGTCTGCAAGTGCCAGGTTTTCCATGCCCAGAGCTCTCTGCTCCATGACCAGATCACCGTAATTCCCTGCTCTACGTTAGCTTTCTTAATTCACAGCACTATGCCCAGCCCCTTGATTCCTCCGGATCAGTGTCGAGCTACTCATACGCATGTGCATGGAGCGGACACGGTATATATAACACGAATCCGAGAAGCCTTCACGCTCACAACATCCCCATCACAGCCGTAGCGTGCCGCGCTCGCCACTGCGCCGCTCCAAAATGGCAAGCATCGCGGCGGTCTTGCTCGTCCTGCTTCCGCTGCTCCTTTCCGCGGCCGTCGTCGCACATTCGGACCGCGGCTTCGGCTTCCAGGCCACGCTCACCCACATCGACGCCGGCGCGGGGTACACGGACGCGCAGCTGCTCTCCCGCGCGGTGCGCCGGAGCAGGTCCCGCGTGGGCGCGCTGCAGTCGCTGGCGACGGCCGCGGACGCGATCACCGCGGCCCGCATCCTGGTGCAGGCCAGCCAGGGCGAGTACCTGATGAGCATGGCCATCGGCACGCCGCCGCGGTACTACTCGGCCATCCTCGACACCGGTAGCGACCTCATCTGGACGCAGTGCGCGCCGTGCATGCTCTGCGTCGACCAGCCCACGCCCTACTTCGACCCGGCGAAATCCAGCTCCTACGCGAAGCTGTCCTGCTCGTCCCCGATGTGCAGCGCGCTCTACTACCCGCTCTGCTACCAGAACACGTGCGTCTACCAGTACTTCTACGGCGACAGCGCCAACACCGCCGGGGTGCTCGCCAACGAGACCTTCACGTTCGGCACCAACGGGACGTGGGTCACCGTGCCGAGGATCGCCTTCGGGTGCGGGAACCTCAACGCCGGGTCGCTCTTCAACGGCTCCGGCATGGTCGGCTTCGGGCGGGGGTCGCTGTCCCTGGTGAGCCAGCTCGGGGCGCCCAGGTTCTCCTACTGCCTCACCTCGTTCATGTCGCCGGTGCCCAGCCGGCTCTACTTCGGCGCCTACGCCACGCTCAACAGAACCAGCACCAGCGACAGCGGGCCGGTGCAGTCCACGCCGTTCGTCATCAACCCGGCGCTGCCCACCATGTACTACCTGAACATGACGGGCATCAGCGTCGGCGGCGACCTGCTGCCCATCGAGCCGTGGGTGTTCGCCATCAACGAGGAGGACGGCACCGGCGGGGTCATCATCGACTCCGGTTCCACGATCACGTACCTGGCTCAGCCCGCGTACGACCTGGTGCACGAGGCGTTCGCGGCGCAGGTCGGGCTGCCCCTGGCGAACGTGACGTCGCCGGACGACCTGAGCACGTGCTTCAAGTGGCCGCCGCCGCCGCGGAAGGTGGTGTCGATGCCGGAGCTCGTGTTCCACTTCGAAGGGGCAGACATGGAGCTGCCGCTGGAGAACTACATGCTGATCGACGGCGGCACGGGGAACCTGTGCCTGGCGATGGCGCCGTCCGACGACGGCTCCATCATCGGCAGCTTCCAGCACGCCAACTTCCACGTGCTCTACGACAACGAGAACAGCTTGCTGTCCTTCATCCCTGCGCCGTGCAACCTCATGTAGTCATAGCTCTGTTCACGTAGGCACGTTCTCCATTTCTGTACGTTAATTATGCATAATTCCGCCATTTTTCATGTCTGTTGATTATCTGTATCCTACGAGAATTTTGTTGACGTATGGTTCTGGGTTGCGAATAAGTAAATTTACTGGAGCCGGTATGTACCGGTGAGAAATCCACCATTCGTCAGTGCTTCTAGATTGGTGCGAGTGGACCCCATGTGATTTCCTTTTCGCATCAGTTTCTAGGATACGAGCTGTATACGAACGAGAATACAAGATGGACCGTAGCATGAACCCCATGTGATTTCCTTTTCGCATCATGTTCTGGGTTGTCCCCTCAGACACACCTACTTAATAAGCAACTCATCTAATCTGTTTCATTTTTTTGGAAAAGGACCGACCAACCCATGGAAATTCCTACCATGTATGCAAGTATTTTTCGAGAATCCAGTTGAAGTGTCATGCGCAACTCACCCGTGGCATGCTCGTTTATTACAAATGAGATCTTGAATTCATCCGATTCTTCGCTACCTCTGCAAAAGGTCATCAGATGATCACCGGTTCTTTCTTTTCCGGGGAACTAGCAGCAGAGCTGCCTTTCTCACTAGGGGTAGGGGAGTATAGTTATCCATCTGATCACGAATTTAGTTTCACTTTGATGGAAAATGGAACTGGTGCTTAAGGCTCTTTGAGTAATGACAGTGATAGCTATAGAACAGGTGCTTACTCGTTTTCACCTGCAGAGGCTGGTGACAACGCGGGCGGTAGCGAGGCGGGAGGCGGGCGAGACGAGAGGGGCGGGCGATGGATCCGTCGCCGGGCGGGAGCGGGCGCTATCGCCCCGCTCTCGCCCGCGTTGGCGGCGGGAGGCGGGCGGTAGGCAGGCGGGAGGCGGGGCGGCGCGCTGGCACGGCGGGCGGTAGCGCGGGCGGTAGTGGCGGCGGCAACGGCTAGCTGACGTGGCGCGCTATGATTCGTCCAAAGAGCTAGCCGTTGAGGTATTCGTTGGAGCTTCAAAAAATTCAAAAAAAATTCCAAAAAATTCCAAATTTCATCCCCAACCCCTTTAAATACCCCCACACCGGGTTCACTCATTCCACACCCCATTTCATCTCATTTCTCTCCTCCACTCTCCATTTCCACTCCTCTCGACGCCATGTCTTCGTCCAGCACCAATTCGAGCGAAGGAATGGAGGGTGCTATGATAGATGCATTCCAAGCGGAGTATGAGGTGATGCTCAACCTCGAGGCGGAGTGAACCTCGAGGAGGAGGCGACGCCATCGACGGTTCTTCAGGCGTGATCGTGAGGGTGCCCACGATCGGCTCTACGAGGACTACTTCGCCGACAACTGTAATTATCCTCCGGACTTCTTTCGGTGAAGGTATCGGATGAGGCGACAACTTTTTCTACGCATTGTGGATAGATTGGGTGAATACTCTCCGTATTTCACCCAAAGAGTTGATGCTATCAACCGTCTTGGTTTTTCTCCCCTACAAAAGTGTACTGCGGCTTTGCGCTTGTTAGCTTATGGAGCCGCTGCGGATACGGTAGATGACTGGCTAAAGCTAGCTAGACAAACTTCATCAGTATGTCTAGAGAGATTCTGTGAAGGCATCATTCACTGTTACGGGGATGAGTTTTGCCGTCGACCAACTGTCGCGGATACTCAGCGTCTACTAGCGAAAGCCGAGGCGCGTGGCTTTCCGGGCATGCTAGGGAGCATCGATTGCATGCATTGGCAGTGGAGGAACTGCCCAGTGGCGCATGCCGGTCAATTCACAAGGGGAGACATCAAACACCCTACCATAATCTTAGAAGCCGTTGCATCGTATGATCGTTGGATCTGGCATGCATTTTTTGGAGTGGCCGGGTCCAACAACGACATCAATGTACTCAATCAGTCGCCGTTGTTCATTGATGTGCTTAGGGGAGAAGCACCCGTAGTGAACTTCACGGTGAATGGACACGAGTACAACAGGGGTTACTACCTGGCCGACAGCATCTACCCCTCCTGGCCCGTGTTCATGAAAGGTGTTACCCTTCCACAAAGTGAAAAGCATCGGCTATTCACAACTGCTCAATCAGCTTGGCGCAAAGATGTCGAGTGTACCTTTGGAGTGCTCAAGTCTAGGTTCAACATTATAGCAGTTCCCGGACGCTCCTTCTCGCAGCGTACTCTTGGGTTGATCATGCGTGCATGTGTCATTCTGCACAACATGATCATCGACGATGAGCGTGGTACCAATTTGGACGACATCTATGAGACAGTTGCGTCCAATGTCGGGCCGCCGATACATAACAATGCACCACCAAGCCTAGCAGCCAGGATCCAGATGGACACCGAAATGAGGGACTCACCGATGTATGCACAGCTCCAGGAGGATTTGATTGAGCATGTGTGGGCAAATAGTCATGCCTAGATTATGTAATTTTTTTAATTTTTTATGTAATTTTTTTATTTATTATGTAATTTGTTTATTTATTATGTAATCAGTACAATTTGTAGTTGAATAAAATTATTTTCTTACATTATTTGTAGTCTAAAGAAATGCGAGTGAAATAACTAAATCTGAGGAGAGATAAGATGACGTGGCTATAGCCTGCCACTACAGCCCGTGCACTGGCACCGTGAGGTGAGAGTGAGGTGAGAGTGGGGGTAAAAGCTGACGTGGCAGGGCGGTAGTGGGGCGGTGCATTATCACCAGCCTCAGTGTGAGGGAATAAAGAAGTTATGTATATTGGAGACTGTACATCATAGATCAACCATTCAAAACCAATTGGCTTGTAAGATTTAGACACTGATAGGAAATTATTGTCAAAAAGATAGCAGCAGGTTAGCCGCAGAAGGTTAATGTAGCAGGAAAAGTTGATGATATGGGGAGCAAGGAAAACCCAATCTACAGAGTGAACGACAAAGTAAAATAACTACATCGACTTGCTGAGAAGAGAAACTGCCATAGATATACACACTGCCTATGCAAGGACAAGTTGAGCAGTGTAGTTACAGTGTCCTGAAATGTAACATTCATGTGTGAGATCAGACAAGGAAATAGTAAGGCTGGCCATAGTGGGGAGTATCATATACTAGTATCATACATATGATACTACCTTCATAGTGTATAATATCATAGAGTAGTATCATGTATGATCATATTTGTTGCCATGCATGACACAAAGTAGCATAACATTTAACATGATACGGTATCTACCTATGTTACTCTAACCCTCTCTTTCTTATTTAATTCTCTGTCACATCAGCATGTTTGCTATTTCCAAGTACATGATACCACCAAAGTTACCCCCACTATGGCCAGCCTAAGAATAAGCAATCATTAATTAAGAATATTAAAAATTCACTGTTAACTGCTGACTGAAACTAGAATTCCATACTCTAGTACTGCTGACTGAAACTAGAATTCCACTCTCTTTATTTTAGACATAAGACAACGCAATCTTCAGATATCAACACAATCTGGAAAAGAAGGGATAAATGGGATAAGCCCTTGACAGACTATAGATATGCTTCTTCTGAAAGAGCATCTACCCCTCTTCTTCAAAACAACAGTCGAAAGGGTCGGCAACCGACAAGTCACGGGTATCCAAATACAGATCCCAGTACAAATATCCACTTCTGAATTCCAGTTGAGCCTCTTGAGAAGATTTATTCTCCACTTTTAGTAGACTGAGTTGATCGGCCATCCATTTCTCATCGATGCGAATCTTCTCAGACAGTGCAAATTTGATTTCCTTTACCACTTTCGCATTCAAAACAAAGAACTTGGCAAAGTCAATCTCTTCCTCACCACCTTCATAATTCTTCAACACCAGTACTTTGAGATGGCTCTCAAGGCATTTGATTGGATCGAGCGGGCCATACTGACACACATTTTTCATCTCTGCCTTTACACGTTCGTCCCACTGGGAAAGGACATAATATACATATGTTAAAATGATTGCTAACTAGGCTTTATTGTATCACAATTTAATTTTTGTTTTGAGATTTAAAGCAAAAAAAAGGTGAATACTCACAATGACATAGAGCTTTTCCAAGTAGGGGAAGCATCTAAGGATTCCAAGAATTGCGTGCAAATCAGGGCCACAGAATTGGAGAGCCAAAACCTTTACACTGTTTACTAGATTTCCCAAGTTTGATGGGATTAATCCCTGAATAAAACAATGGATATTTAATTATTTATTTAAAATTAAAAAATCCTCAAGAAAAAATGACATGCAAGAGTCTAGAGACTGAAGCTGCTACCTGGAAGACTAGATTGACGATCTGAATTTCTAACATGCAGGGAGACAAAAGGCCCACTATCTCCAGTTTAGGTGCCCTAACTATCTGGATAGTCTCAAGACCTAAGCCCGGTGAACATAATAGCAGCCTTTCAAGATGAGGGGCCTCCTTAATGACCAACTTTCCTTTGCCTTCGAACAAACGACGGGTGACGATGATCCTAAGAGTTGGTGAACTAATGCAAAGGCAAGACCCATCATGAATCCTCGACAAATGTAAGTTCTCCAAGACATGGCAGCTAGAGAGCACCCTACAGAAGACATCCTCGGAGATGGAAACACTCCATAGCTTGAGCTGCTTGAGGAGGGGGAAATTCAGAGAAGGTGCCATCTCCCTTGGGAAATCGCAGGAGCCGATGGTGACCAAGAGGAGGGTTGATGCTGAGCGGAACACAGACGGTGGCAGCGGGTAGCGCTTCTCCTTCCCCGGCGTATATTCCAAGGGCGCGAAACTGATGTGGAGCTCCTCAAGGTTGTCAAGGGCTCGGGAATGGAACCAGCTCTCGATCTGAGCGGCATCTTCGTCGTACCTTTTTTTCTCTCCGCGGAGCTCGATGAGAGAGACGTCGAAGCGGCGTACGGGGCCTGGGTGGTCCGACAGGATCCTGGAGACGACGGGGAGGCGCTTGAACTCATCGTCGACGAGGTGGTACTGGCACGGGACGTGGAGGTTGAGAGGCGAGGAGCGCCATAGGGGACGCCATCGCCGGGCGATGGCCTGCGTGCGGGCGCCGTCCTTGGTGGGGAGGAGGGAGATGATGGTGCCGAGGATGGCGTCGGGAAGGTCGCCAATGAGATCGCCGTGGCTGATGACGTTGTCGTCGCAGACGCTATCACGCGCCCGTTTCTGTGACCTGAGCCCGGCTGCTTCATCCGATGCGCTCCTCTTGGGTGCGGGCGCGGCAGCCTCCTCCGCCGCCGCCATCCTCTCCCGTGGATCGGGGTCGGGCTGCGTCGCTGCCTCCTCACCCGTGGATCGGGGTCAAACGAACACGACTCACGAGCATAGTCTCCAGCTCAGCCTATCGGGCTGGGCTGGGCCGCCGCGTTTCTTATCCAAAATTTATACTATTTCGTTCGAATTAATTACGTGACTCCCGTTGTTTGGAAGAAGCCAGAGGTTTTCCTAAAGAAAATGGAAGAAGGCAGAGCATCTAGTTTTTGGTTTTGGGGGCAGTAGCTCAAGAAACAAAGTTTTTGGAGTAGCCCCCATCTCAGTCCCACGTCTATGTATGTACTCTGCTTCAACTTTGTGAGTCTTTTCTAAACAAAGAAAGTCTATTCTCCATCCTTAAACTTTATAGAAAGTTCACTCTTCATCCTATATACCCTTTCTATCCAAAAAGAATCTTAAATTCACAGAATAGTTTGGTGACGCAGCTTTTCTGTTTTTTATTTGATTTTAGCCGGATGGTGTTCACATCACCAGGAAATCAGGAACCGTGTTAGCGAACCATTTGGAGAGTTCGGGTTCGATTTGGACCAAAAGAAAATTCTAGGATGGAAAGTAAATATTCTTGAAAGTTCAATGGTGAAATGTGGACTTCCTCCTTTCTGAACCTTAAGTTGAAAGTTTTTTTGTGAATACGCAAAACATGTGTATCTTTTTATTAATAGAAGAAAAGACAATGAGTACAATAGAGTGTACAATGCATGATATGAACACAAGAAGGCATGAGCATGAAACCCGAAGAAGTGAGAGAAGGGATGCTCAACCCGAACAGGGGTAAGACACAACTAAACCCACCAAGCCTAAAACTAGAGAGGCAGGTCGAACCAGCACGACGTGGAACATCTCCAAAGCCAACACCAGGGGCGTCACGAGTGAGCAAGATAGCACCTTCAAGAAGGGGGCGAGGTTGTGATGTCGTTGCCAGCCAATCCGAAGAACCGGGCATAGGGTTTCCCCCGATGCTTGAGGAGGGGCAGATAAAGGCCATGGCAGCACCTCCAAGAAGCGAAATGACACCCACGAGTGTCGCAACTGCCAGCATAGGCAAGCCGAGCGTAGATTTTTCCTAGCCTGAGTCCGAGCAATCCTACAGTCATCACATCAGGATCAGAAGATTAGGACGTCAGCCTGCCGGTCGATCGCCCCCTCGGAAAGGGGGGATGTGGGGCTGCACTTGTCGTCGCCGAAAACGCGAGCTCTGGAACTGACATGGCGTGTAGGTGGATGAGGTTGGGGAAGCAGCGGGTGAGGGAGTCCCGGATTAAGGGGTCCTCGGGCTGCCGGCTCATCTCTTAATAGGCCGGCTCGATGGGCCGTTCTCTGAAGAAGGGCCGGACACATCAAGACTCCACATTCCAGAAGGGAGCCCCGAAGGCGCGTCGTGCACTCCAAGTCAAGATGAGGAAATCACCATCTCCATCCTCGGCATGAGGCCCATTATGTGTAAACCCTAGGTACCCCCCGGTGTCTATATAAACTGGGAGGGTTTTAGATCATGCGACATAGAAACTCATCTAGGGTTTTAGCTAGTCGATCTCGAGGTATACCAACTCTGTAACCTTCATACTATCAATATAATCAAGCAGGACGTAGGGTTTTACCTCCATAGGAGGGCCCGAACCTGGGTAAACATCGTCTCCTTCGTCCCCTGTTACCATCGATCCTAGTCTCACAGGTCGGGACCCCCTACCCGAGATCCGCCGGTTTTGACACCGACATTGGTGCTTTCATTGAGAGTTCCGCTGTGATCGCCCAAGGAAACGATGGCTCGCGTCTTCATCAACGAAGCGGTCCGTGGCATGGACTCATTTGTCTCTGGACAGATCTTCGCTTTCGGCAGCATCGTGCTGCACGCTGACCCGACCCGCCACCTAGGCCGGGTCGGAAGTTTCGTCCCTGATCAAGAAGTCAGATTCGGGAACTTAGAGTTCTCCATTGACCCTCGGGGCGATCTCTTGCTCACCGGGCTCGCAGTCTCACCTGACGCGCCCGAGGGCTCCGAGGCCTTAACCTCGGATGTCGTTTTCAACCCCGCTCACGGGGCCAATCCCGGTGACGATCTGGACTTAAGTCCGGATCCGGCTATAGCGCCAGATCACCGGGCACCAACTCCTGCCGAATACACTTCTCGTGCTGACGCGACTGAGGTTAACTCCGAACACGCCAGGCAGATTGACCCGATCGAGCTCTCGACACTCTGCGAAGCTCTAGATCGGATCTCCTTGATGAAAACTACTGATGACCCAATCCCGATCCACACTCAGATCGGTCGTGAGGCGGGTCAAGAGGGATTTTTCGTCCCACCCATCACCCATTTAGTAGCCACTATCAAGGACTTAACCGATATGTTGGACTACGCCTCCGAGGAGGCAAAGGACATGGAGGAAGAGAATCGCGTTCCCACCCCCGTCAACACCGGGCGATGGACCGCCACCTCCACCTATGACGTCTACATGGTGGATATGCCAGCCGGTAGCGGCGAGCGCACACCAGCAAACAATGGTGATAACTCAGGTGAGGCGCCGTTGATGTCTACTACATAACCTTCTTCTTGTAGACTCGTGTTGGGCCTCCAAGCGCAGAGTTTTGTAGGACAGTAGCAAATTTTCCTCAAGTGAATGACCTAAGGTTTATCAATCTGTGGGAGGCGTAGGATGAAGATGGTCTCTCTCAAACAACCCTGCAACCAAATAACAAAGAGTCTCTTGTGTCCCCAACACACCCAATACAATGGTAAATTGTATAGGTGCACTAGTTCGGCGAAGAGATGGTGATACAAGTGTAATATGGATGGTAGATATAGGTTTTTGTAATCTGAAAATATAAAAACAGCAAGGTAACTAATGATAAAAGTGAGCACAAACGGTATTACAATGCTTGAAAACAAGGCCTAGGGTTCATACTTTCACTAGTGCAAGTTCTCTCAACAATAATGACATAGTTGAATCATATGTAAATCCCTCACGTGCGACAAAGAGTTCACTCCAAAGTCACAAATAGCGGAGAACATACGAAGAAATTATTGTAGGGTACGAAACCACCTCAAAGTTATCTTTTTCGATCAATCTTATGAGCTATCCCTATAAGTGTCACGAACAGCCTTAGAGTTCGTACTAAAATAACACCTTAAGATACACATCAACCAAAACCCTAATGTCACCTAGATACTCCAATGTCACCACGAGTACCCATGGGCTTGATTATACGATATGCATCACACAATTTCAGATTCATCATGTTGAATCCAACACAAAGAACTTCAAAGAGTGCCCCAAAGTTTCTACCGGAGAGTCAAGACGAAAACATGTGCCAACCCCTATGCATAGATTCCCAAGGTCACGGAACCCGCAAGTTGATCACCAAAACATACATCAAGTGAATCAATAGAACATACCATTGTCACCACGGATATCCCATCGCAAGACATACATCAAGTGTTCTCAAATCCTTTAAAGACTCAATCCGATAAGAAAACTTCAAAGGAAAAACTCAATTCATCACAAGAAGATAGAGAGGGGAAAACTCCATATGATTCATCTATATTAATAAAGCTCGCAGTACATCAAGATCGTGTGATCTCAAGAACACGAGAGAGACAGATCAAACACATAGCTACTGGTACATACCCTCAGCCCCGAGGGTGAACTACTCCCTCCTCGTCATGCAGACCGCCGGGATGATGAAGATGGCCTCCGGTGATGGTTTCCCCCTCCGGCAGGGTGCCGGAACGGGCTCCCGATTGGTTTTTTGTGGCTACAGAGGCTTGCAGCGGCGGAACTCCCGATCTAGGTTTCTTTCTAGAGGTTTCTCGATTTATAGGAGTACTTGGCGTTGGAATCACGTCAGGGGAGTGCTCGAGGGGCCCACAAGCCAGGGGGCGCGCCCCCTAGGCTTGTGGCCTCCTCGGGACTCCTCTCCGGTATCTTTTTGCTCCGGTATTTTTTATATTTTCCAAAAATATTCTTCGTAAATTTTCAGCCCATTCCGAGAACTTGTATTTCTGCACAAAAACAACACCACGGTAGCTCTGCTGAAAACAGCGTCAGTCCGGGTTAGTTCTAATCAAATCATACCAAAATCATATAAAATTATTGTAAACATGGCATGAATACTTCATAAATTATAGATACGTTGGAGACGTATCAGCATCCCCAAGCTTAATTCCTGCTCGTCCTCGAGTAGGTAAATGATAAAAGAAATAATTTATGAAGTGTGAATGCTACCTAACATTTTCATCATATTCTTTTATTCTTTGTATAGCATGGACATTTGGACTTGTAAATGATTCAAAGCAATAGTCTAGTTTTAACATAATGCCTTCAATACTCAAGCATGTCAACAAACAACCATGTCTTTCAAAATATCAACACTAAAGAAAGTTATCCCTAGCCCATCATGCTCAATCATTGATCCATTCATGAAACACACTCAAATATTAGCTATGCCCAATGCTCAAGTACGATCATAGTGCCCCCTAGTTGGTGCTCATAAGAGAAGATGGAGACTCAAAGCAAAAAATAAAAATTGCATAAAGTAAATAGATAGGCCCTTCGCAGAGGGAAGTAGGGATTTGTAGAGGTGCCAGAGCTCAAAGTTTTAAATTGAGAGAGAAAAAATATTTTGGGTGGCATGCTTTTCCTGTCAACGAAAATGACAAAGTAGCTCACAACACTTTCCATGCTAGATATATCATTGGCGGTTCCCAAACAGAAAATAAAGTTTATTCCTTTTTCCACCAAACTTTCACTTTCCATAGCGGGCCGTATCCACGGTTGCCTTCCGTACCAACACTTTCCAAGGAATTTATTATTTGACAACATAAAGTAATTTTTTTTCTTTTTAATTTCGGGAATGGGCATCCCTATTACCGCCGCA
The DNA here is from genome assembly GCA_039707655.1 of Elymus sibiricus. NCBI lineage: Eukaryota > Viridiplantae > Streptophyta > Magnoliopsida > Poales > Poaceae > Elymus > Elymus sibiricus. The sequence continues at coordinate 306,637,724 of CM077671.1, forward strand.
CTCTCGTGCAATGACAAGTGAATAAACACTCATCTTGAGAATAACACATCTAGCATGGAAAAATATTGGACACTTCCCACCGTTTCATGAGCGGTACGGGCACACAAAAGAGAAAATTTATTTTGAAGATTTAGAGATGGCGCATACAAATTTGGTTGGAACGGCATGGAAATACCGCATATAGGTAGGTATGGTGGACTCATAAGGCAAAACTTGGTTTAAGGATTTCGGATGCACAGGTAGTATTTCTACTTAGTACAAATGAAGGCTAGCAAATAGATTGGGAAGCAACCAAACCAAGAAACGAAAAATCACATAAGTGAGCATTGAACATAACTAACACCCTATAATGCACCACAAGTAGGATGTAACTTCATTGCATAACTATTGACTTTCGTACTTGCATAGGGAATCACAAACCTTAACACCAATATTCCTACTAAGCATAATTATTCACTAACATGACTCACATATTACTATCATCATGTTTTAAAACTATTACAAAGAATCAAGTTTAATTTGTCCCATGATCTTCATGAAAGTTTTTATTATATCCTCCTTGGATATCTATCATTTTGGGACTAGTTTCATATATTGCCATTGCTTTTTGGCAAGCTCAAACAAATTTAAGTGAAGCACATGAGCAAATGACAAGCTACTCTCAAAAGATATAAGTGAAGATCAATGCGTAGTCACCAATTAAATAACTATGTGAAGACTCTCTCATCTAAGAATTTCAGATCTTAAGTATTTTATTCAAACAGCAAACTAAACAAAAATAGAACTTCAAGAATAGCATGCATCATGTGAACGAATAAAAATTTAGGCTCAACATAGGCTAACCGATAGTTGACGAAGAGAGGTGGGATGAGTAGCATCCCCAAGCTTAGATGCTTGAGACTTATTGAAATATTTACTTGGGGTGCCTTGGGCATCCCCAAGTTTGAGCTTTTGTATCTCGTTCAATCCTCTCATATCATGGTTTCACCTATTCTCAAAAACTTCATCCACACAAAACTCGAAAAGAACTCGTGAGATAGGTTAGTACACATAAGAATAAATCAACACTTCATGTACTGCCAAGACAAGTTGCACAATAATTTTCAAACATCATACTGTTTACTATCATTTCCACAATTTATATCTACCAATATAGGCTATGGAAACTATAGGATAAGTAGATAACAAAACTATGACAGCAATCTGTCCAAACAGAACAGTCTGTAGCAATCTATTAAACCAGTGTACTTATGTAACTCAAAAAATTATGAAAATTTAGGACATGCTAAATAATTTATATGGTAATACCGTGTAAAAATTTCAGAAACTTTTCACGTCGCACTAAAATATGAAAATTCAAACACTACAGAAAAACTTTCTGTTTTTACACAGCACTCATCAAAACATGCAATGCAAGCATCCTAAGGCAATTCTTAGAACTTTTTATTGAAAAACAAGATTATAAATAACACCTAACAGAAAATAACAAAATATAATGATGATCCAAGCAAAGCACATATTATGTGACGAATAAAAATATAGCTCCAAGTAAGATATACCGATAGTGTTGAAGACGAAAGAGGGGATGCCTTCCGGGGCATCCCCAAGCTTAGACGCTTGAGTCTTCCTTGAATATTACCTTGGGGGTGCCTTGGGCATTCCCAAGCTTAGGTTCTTGTCACTCCTTATTCTCCTCATATCGGTGTCTCACCCAAAACTTGAAAACTTCAATCACACAAAACTTAACGGAACTTCGTGAGAAGGGTTAGTGTAATAAAGATAAATAATTCACTTAGGTACTGTCAAGACAAGATTCATAATTGTTCCCACATGATACCTACTGTATTCTATCATTCCCATAATTTATACCGCTAAATATAAGCTATGGAAACACTAAAACAAGCAAACTATGCATGCAAAACAGAATCTGTCAAAAACAAAACAGTCTGTGAAGATCTGTAGTATAACCATAATTCCCTATATATAAAAATTCTGAAAAATTAGGAAAACCTGAAGAATTTGTATATCAAGACTGTGTAAAAATTTCAGATCATTATCACGCTCCAGTAAAAAATGAAAAATCCTGTACTGGAGTCAAAAGTTTCTGTTTTGGTTCAGCATCAATTCTACTCATCTTGTGAGTCATCCCAAAGGCTTTACTTGGCACTTTATTGAAATAAAAGACACAAAACATGATTACTACAGTAGCTTAATCATGTGATCACACAAAAACAGAAAGTAAAAGTATTGGGTTGTCTCCCAACAAGCGCTTTTCTTTAATGCCTTTTAGCTAGGCATGATGATTTCAATGATGCTCATATAAGAATAGTAGTTGAAACATGCAAAGAGCATCATGAATCTCATGACAAGCACATTTAAGTCTAACCCACTTCCTATGCATAGGGATTTTGTGAGCAAACAATTTATGGGAGCAAGAATCAACTAGCATAGGAAGGCAAAACAAGCATAACTTCAAAACTTTCAACACATAGAGAGGAAACTTCATATTATTGCAATTCCTACAAGCATATGTTCCTCCCTCATAATAATTTTCAGTAGCATCATGAAGGAATTTCACAATATAACCAGCACATAAAGGATTCTTTTCATGATCCACAACAATAGAAAATTTGTCACTCTCCACATAAGCAAGTTTCTTCTCATTCATAATAGTGGGAGCAAACTCAACAAAATAACTATCATGAGATACTTGATTGACATAACCGCTTTGAATATGATGACAAGTTTCATGGTTATCATTATTCTTTATAGCATACATGTCATCATCATAATCATCATAAATAGGAGGCATGCCATCATCACAATAAATTTGCTCATCAAAACTTGGGGGACTAAAAATATCATCTTCATCAAACATAGCATCCCCAAGCTTGTAGCTTTGCATATCATTAGCATCATGAATATTCAAGGAATTCATACTAACTACATTGCAATCATGCTCATCACTCAAAGATTTAGTGCCAAACATTTTAATAACTTCTTCTTCTAACACTTGACCACAATTTTCTTTTCCATCATTTTCACGAAAGACATTAAAAAGATGAAGTATATGAGGCAACCTCAATTCCATTTTTTTTGTAGTTTTCTGTTATAAAACCAAACTAGTGAAAAAACAAGAAACTAAAAGATTTAATTGCAAGATCTAAAGATATACCTTCAAGCACTCACCTCCCCTGCAACGGCGCCAGAAAAGAGCTTGATGTCTACTACGCAACCTTCTTCTTGTAGACTCGTGTTGGGCCTCCAAGCGCAGAGTTTTGTAGGACAGTAGCAAATTTCCCTCAAGTGGATGACCTAAGGTTTATCAATCCGTGGGAGGCATAGGATGAAGATGGTCTCTCTATAACAACCCTGCAACCAAATAACAAAGAGTCTCTTGTGTCCCCAACACACCCAATACAATGGTAAATTGTATAGGTGCACTAGTTCGGCGAAGAGATGGTGATACAAGTGTAATATGGATGGTAGATATAGGTTTTTGTAATCTGAAAATATAAAAACAGCAAGGTAACTAATGATAAAAGTGAGCACAAACGGTATTACAATGCTTGAAAACAAGGCCTAGGGTTCATACTTTCACTAGTGCAAGTTCTCTCAACAATAATGACATAGTTGAATCATATGTAAATCCCTCACGTGCGACAAAGAGTTCACTCCAAAGTCACAAATAGCGGAGAACATACGAAGAAATTATTGTAGGGTACGAAACCACCTCAAAGTTATCTTTTTCGATCAATCTTATGAGCTATCCCTATAAGTGTCGCGAACAGCCTTAGAGTTCGTACTAAAATAACACCTTAAGATACACATCAACCAAAACCCTAATGTCACCTAGATACTCCAATGTCACCACGAGTACCCATGGGCTTGATTATACGATATGCATCACACAATTTCAGATTCATCATGTTGAATCCAACACAAAGAACTTCAAAGAGTGCCCCAAAGTTTCTACCGGAGAGTCAAGACGAAAACGTGTGCCAACCCCTATGCATAGATTCCCAAGGTCACGGAACCCGCAAGTTGATCACCAAAACATACATCAAGTGAATCAATAGAACATACCATTGTCACCACGGATATCCCATCGCAAGACATACATCAAGTGTTCTCAAATCCTTTAAAGACTCAATCCGATAAGAAAACTTCAAAGGAAAAACTCAATTCATCACAAGAAGATAGAGAGGGGAAAACTCCATATGATTCATCTATATTAATAAAGCTCGCAGTACATCAAGATCGTGTGATCTCAAGAACACGAGAGAGACAGATCAAACACATAGCTACTGGTACATACCCTCAGCCCCGAGGGTAAACTACTCCCTCCTCGTCATGCAGACCGCCGGGATGATGAAGATGGCCTCCGGTGATGGTTTCCCCCTCCGGCAGGGTGCCGGAACGGGCTCCCGATTGGTTTTTTGTGGCTACAGAGGCTTGCGACGGCGGAACTCCCGATCTAGGTTTCTTTATGGAGGTTTCTCGATTTATAGGAGTACTTGGCGTTGGAATCACGTCAGGGGAGTGCTCAAGGGGCCCACAAGCAAGGGGGGCGCGCCCTAGGGGGGGCGCCCCCTAGGCTTGTGGCCTCCTCGGGACTCCTCTCCGGTATCTTTTTGCTCCGGTATTTTTTATATTTTCCAAAAATATTCTCCGTCAATTTTCAGCCCATTCCGAGAACTTTTATTTCTACACAAAAACAACACCACGGTAGCTCCACTGAAAACAGCGTCAGTCCGGGTTAGTTCTAATCAAACCATACCAAAATCATATAAAATTATTGTAAACATGGCATGAATACTTCATAAATTATAGATACGTTGGAGACGTATCAGCCGTCAAGACGCCGGAAACCGCGTAAGCGATCAAAGACAAAAAAGGGAAGGGAAGCTATTGCCGGCACCGGGGAAAACGATACCCCGGAAGACCTCGGCGACCCCGATATCCCCGAGTATCCGTTGGAGGACCAGGAAAGGCCGGAGGACCAGCGCGACCCCGAAGATCCGAACGACTCCGAGGATGAAAACTACCTCCCCCTTGTAGAGGAGGAGGATAGCCCGGACAACGAGGACCTCATCGTCCCCGAAACCATTGAGGATCATGAACGGTTCAGGCAACAGCTTTTAGCGACTGCCCGAAGCCTAAAGGCAAAAGTGCGGCAACTCAAGGCCGAACAAGACACCCTCAACGATAGATGGACAAGGGTTCTATCAGCCGAGGAAGAACACGGTGCCGGTCTATGGGACCAACCCAAGATTTACCCCCGCCGGCGGCTGCTGCCACAATTCGACGACGAGCTCCCCAATACGCCGTCCCCCAAGCACACTCCATACGACCAGCCGGACCACCCTCCCCGAGGACGAGATAGGACGGCTGGCGAGGCCGGTTATAGGCCGGCGATACCCCACAGAAGGGGAAAAGAGCCAATGGAGCCTGAGGACAGGTATAACCTGCGACGTGACCTAGATGATAGAACAGGCCGCACGAGATCCATCTACGGATCTAGAGGGTACTCCCCTGGTAGAAGGAACGAGTACCGGCCCTGGCTCGACCGAACCAACAGAGTTCGGGAACAAAACCGGGCCAGAACAGACGCCGACTACCGGCGCGATATAGCCCGGGCCAGAGGCGCTTCCCACCCACTCTGCTTCACTGACGAGGTGATGCAGCATCAGTTCCCGGAAGGGTTTAAACCCGTGAACATCGAGCAATACGACGGAACAACTGACCCAGCAGTGTGGATCGAGGATTTCCTCCTCCACATTCACATGGCACGAGGAGACGACCTCCACGCCATCAAGTACCTACCCCTTAAACTTAAGGGGCCAGCTCGGCACTGGTTAAACAGTCTCCCCGAAAACTCTATCGGGAGCTGGGAGGACCTCGAGGATGCATTCCGATCTAACTTCCAGGGCACCTATGTACGGCCCCCGGACTCCTCTGACCTAAGCAATGTCATGCAAAAGGCAGGAGAGTCCGCTCGACAATTCTGGAACCGGTTCTTGACCAAGAAAAACCAGATCGTCGATTGCCCAGATGCCGAAGCTATAGCCTCTTTCAGGCACAATATTCGGGATGAGTGGCTGGCTCGCCAGCTCGGTCAGGATAAACCCAGGACCATGTCCGCCCTCACATCACTCATGACCCGCTTTTGCGCGGGCGAGGATAACTGGCTAGCAAGGCGAAGCCACAACCGCGAAGACCCCGGTACTTCTGAAGTCCGGGATGGAAACGGGAAATCACGACGCAACAAAAACAAACGCCGGCACGGCACTAGCAATGCCGATGACACGGCCGTTAAAACCAGTTTCCGCAACCCAAGATCCGGGCAGCGGAAGAAGCCTCCTAAAGGCAACCGCGACGGACCCACCCCGCTGGACAAGATCATGGAGAGGCCTTGCCAGATCCATGGCACTCTGGACAAGCCCGCCAACCACACCAACCGTAATTGTTGGGTGTTTAAACAGGCTAGCAAACTCGCAACCGAGGACCAGGGCAAAGGCCCACGCAGCGAGGACGACGAGGAGCCCCGCGGTCCGAGCAATGGAGGTCAGAAGAAGTTCCCTCCAGAGGTAAAAACTGTGAACATGATATACGCCACTCATATACCTAAAAAGGAGAGGAAGCGCGCCCTTCGAGAGGTCTACGCCGTAGAGCCTGTAGCCCCGAAGTTTAACCCATGGTCGGCCTATCAGATCACTTTTGATCGACGAGATCACCCGACCAGTATCCGTCACGGAGGTTCGGCGGCCCTCGTCCTAGACCCCATTATCAATGGGTATCACCTCACTAAAGTCCTAATGGATGGAGGAAGTAGCCTCAATCTGATCTACTCAGATATGGTGAAAAAGATGGGCATAGATCCGTCAAGGATAAAGCCTAGCAACAGTACCTTTAAAGGAGTGATCCCAGGTGTCGAAGCCCGGTGCACAGGCTCTGTTAGCCTGGAAGTAGTGTTCAGTTCGCCTGACAACTTCCGCAGCGAGGAATTGATCTTCGACATCGTCTCCTTCCGCAGCGGCTATCACGCCCTGCTCAGCCGTACAGCGTTCGCTCGCTTTAATGCCGTCTCACATTACGCATACCTCAAGCTCAAGATGCCTGGCCCCAAGGGGGTCATCACCGTCAACGGCAACACAGAGCGTTCCCTCCGAACTAAGGAGCATGCATTGGCCCTGGCGGTCGAATTCCATTATGAAGACGGACGGCAAACACCCAAATCGGCCATAAAGGCCCGTAAGGTCGACAAACGAGTTCGGTTTCAATCCGAACTCCCAGACTCTTCTGCTCCCCAGAAATAGGGATACGCCCCCCATTGCACAGCCCTAACGACCGCCAAACACGTGCCAAGAAGGCACAACTTCGCGCTCAAGATCCCATGGGTAGCAATGGGGAGCAACCATCAAATGGTAAGTGTTCGGCTGGACCGACCAATACCAATACACGTCCTCGGACAAAACACGGGTACCATTAAGGACCTGCTAAAAAGCGTAAAGCTCATCGATACTTCGGCGACTTCTCAAGACCTTTTTCCCAAGGTCCGCTCGGCGACAGCGTCACTCTTAATGGGATGCAACCCCCACAGAGGAACATGAACGGACAGGTGACAAGGCACATCGAGGACATCATGTCATCAATCGAAGACTCCTGGTACAGCCTCCCCTCTGTAAATTTTATATTTCATCTACGTGTAAACAGTTGCTTTGGCAATCCAAGTTATAAGAATTATTGAAGAAGTACAAAACCATTATATATGGCCACTTTGTTGTCTTTTATACATCCTCTGTTCTTCTCTTGGTAACGCTTCTTGCGTAAACTGTTCGGTATATATTATGATGCAACCGGCTAATAGACCGGGGGCTCGAATTTAAAATCGCCTTGAACATCACCCCAGTAAAATTGATCGTGTGTTTGGCGTCTTGGGTTTTTGCTTTATATGCATCGGATCCGAACTATGTCTTGGGTCAATAGTTGGGTTGCCCGGCTCCTGTGCTTGCCCTCTTACGTTCCGCTCGTTCGGCTAAAAGGGCAAAGGGAGAACCACTGCGATTGTGCTTCCAGCTCCTTTGGTCAAGCACCTCAGTGGAGAAAGCCGAAAACTGACCGTCATAGTAAGCGAGAACCGGTCTGCAAATCCAAGCATTAGTGTCATACTAAAAGATCGATAGAGGTTATTCCGTGTTATACGATGGGTTTCGTTCTAGTACAAACCATGTGATGCCAACTTCGGCCCCGAACATCACCCTGGGGGCTGGTTATAAGCCCCCCGCATTTTTCTACACTCCCACGGCTAAGTGAAAGCGATAGAGCACCACAGTCCGATTGCCTTGTCCCGCTCGCACTACCGCCTTCAGGCGCCGATACCTCGGCTAAGGGTAAAAGTGCGGATACAGAGACACCCCGCGTAGTATCTACGTGGGGGCTGAAGCCGACGACTCGCTGCTTTCAGATGAACCGGCCACATAGGAGTCTAAATAAACATAAACTACTTATAAGACATGATAAACCATGCAACACTAATTATAAAGCGTTAAAGTCTTTGGACATATTACATCACGCTCATTCATACAAAACATCTTTCGAGCATTGGGCCTCTATTGCCCGAGCACCCTCCATTACATGAGGGAAGTACAGCTCGGGGCACCTATGACTCTTGTCAGGAGGCGGAGGTGCGGTGGCCATCTTGGTCGGCTGGAGCTTCGGCCAGTGCACCATGGTCCTTGCAAAGGCCATCCACGCGCCCTCGATGCATACAGAGCGTTTTAGCACATCGACCCGAGGCGCAGCATCACATAGCTTCTGCACCAGGCCGAAGTAGCTTCTCGGCAACGGCTCACCGGGCCACAGACGGATGCAGAGGTCCTTCATGGCCGGCTCCGCCATTCTGTGCATCTCCATCAGTTGCTTCATATGATCAATGAGTAGGGGAGAGCGCTCGGGGGACTCAAACTGCGCCCAGAATAGCCGGGCCTCATCATCCTCTGCCCGCGAAGCATAAAGCTTGTTCGCATCTGCCGCACTCTTCTGGAGATCCGCACGAATGCCTACGGAATGCCACACCTGGGTGAGCAAAGAAAATTTGCTACCACCAAAGGTGCATCGCAGCGAATATGGCTTACCATCGATGACAGCCTTGACTTGGCGAAGCTCCTCTTCGAAAGACCGCCTGTCCACTCGCTCCTTCTGGAGCTCGGATTTCAGCGCGGCTAGCTCGGCGGCTTGTTCCTTGCCTTTCTGCTCAAGGGCCTCGCACTTCGTGCTGGCATCCTTGAGCTCTTGCTGCACCTCCTCCACCCGAGCCTCATGCTTGGCGCTTGCAGCCTTCAAACTGGAAAGCGCGGCTGCTGCTTCTTCGGCGGCCGTCTTCTTCTCCTCGGCCTCTTGCTTCATTTTCTGGAGCTCGGCCTTGAGTCTTTCAACCTCCACAGCTGAAGCTGTGGAAACAATAATAAGCAAATCACACTGGGTCACCAGTGCGGATCATTACCGATATATAGCTCGAAAATTATAATTCGGCTTACCTTGTGCCTCATCGAACCTCTTGTTCAGGCTATCAAGCTCCTCTTCGGAGACCTTGAGCTTCCGATTTAGCTCAGTAAGTTCAGCGGCATTCACGGCCGCCGCCGATGACGAGGCCTGCAAGAAACAAAAAAATATGCATCCAGTTATGTGCGTTCAAACCCCCGAACTATGAAGGATATGACTCCCTGTTCGGTTATTTCAAGGACTTTTAGAACATGGCAGGACTAAATGGTGACGTGTGCATCATTATTCTTTCCATCTTGATTGGACCCCCGGATGTGTTTTTGCAAACCCATCCGGGGCTCGTGGGCTACTACATATATAAAGATAATACAAACTTAAAATTAAAATTGTTTGGGAAAAAGGTATTACATGACTCACCTTGAAGCTCGCCAAGAGACCATTGAAGGCCTCCTTCAGTCCGTTATCAACGGACTGAATTCCTTGTAAAACCGCACCCATAAGAGTGCGGTGATCCTCGGAGATGGGGGCGCTGGCTAGCACCTCCTCCATTACCGGCCACCCAGTCGTCGGTGGCATCGGTGTTGGCCGGACAGTCTGATCTATGATCGGAGACTGAGTCGGTAGCTCCGGAGGCGCAGCATACTCCGGAGACGTCCTCGGAGGGGACTGGGCATCCTTTTGCCTTTCCTCTTCGACGGCCAGGGGGATATTCTCCCCCTGGTCCTCAGCGGCCTGGTGGATTCCCTCTCCCTGGTCTTCGGTGGCCATGGCGTTAGCCTCGGCCATGGCATGGTCGCCCCCGCCGCCCGTGTTCGGCTCCACCGGAGCCTCGCTGGATGACACCTCCGTGGCGTCCTTCGCGGCACCCGGAGGTGTGGGGTGCGATGCAGTCCCGCTCTCCGCCAGCTCGGCGGGCGGAGACTCCCCATCCGATATTTGATCGGTGGGGAGAACACGCGGTGGGCTGCAGACCAAAAGGCGCCCATGCGTTTAAAAACCATTACATACTTTGCGTAAATAACTCAGTGAGTCCTCGGATTCATTACCTTTGAGCGGGGGGCTTGACCCTTGGGTTCCTTAGGGGGACCCTTTCGAATTCCTCGGATTCTGTGTTAGAATCCGAGCTATCGTCGGGCAGGATCAACCTCGCCCGGCAAGCCCTCTTCGGGGCGGGAGGAGCTGCCTCCTCCGCGGCGTCCGATGACGTCGCCCTCTTTCTTGTGGGGAGGGGGGGGGGGAAACGCCTTCCCCCCCGTCATCATACTCCTCCTCATCGCTAGAGGAGGCATGGGTTTCCTCGGACGCAGCGTCTCGCTGGTCCTTAATGCGGAGGCCCTCTCTGGCCTTCTTCTTCTTCTCTTTCTTTTTGGGCGCCGAGTACGGCGCCACGACAAGCATCACCGCCAACAGCTCCGACCTGGGTTCTTCGGGTTGTGGAGCCGGGCAGTTAACCTTCGCGGCTTTGCTCAGCCACTTCTGCGAAAGAAGGGGAGAAGGCGTTCAGACCTTTCGCCGAAGAAACAGAGTCAATGAATTGAAGTTATACCATACCTTGGTTGGGGGGTTGTTGGTGCTTAGGCCCATGTCCTCTTCCTTGGCCGGCCAGCTCTTCTGAGGCTTGAACAAAGCCCTCCACAACATCTCCGGGGTGGTGCGGAAGAATTGGCGCACGGTAGGCTCGTCGTCAGGACGGTAAGCCCACATGGGGGATGCCCGGCGCTGGCAGGGGAGGATAGGGCGGTGGAGCATGACTTGGACCACGTTGACCAGCTCCACCTTGGCCTCGATCACCGAAGTAAGGCGCTTCTACAGCAGCTTCACTTCAGCATCCGACCCCCAGTCAAGGCCCTTCCTGAGCCACGAGGTCAATCTCGTTGGGGGTCCGGATCTGAATTCGGCAGGCGCCGTCCAGCTCTCATCCCTTGGCTCGGTGATGTAAAACCACTCCTTCTGCCAGATCTTGATTGTGTCGATGAAGGTGCCGGTAGGCCACTCGACGCGGGGGAGCTTGCTGATTACCGCCCCTCCGCAGTCTGCGTGCTCGCTGGCCACAGTCTTCGGCTTGACATTGAAGACCTTGAGCCACAAGCCGAAGTGCGGTTCGACCCGCAGAAAGGCTTCGCAGATGATGATGAACGCTGATATGTGCATGAAGGAGTTCGGCGGAAGGTCGTGGAAGTCCAGCCCGTAGAAAAACATGAGACCCCTGACAAAGGGGTGGAGCGGAAAGCTCAGTCCCCGGATAAAGTGGGGGACGAGCACCACCCTCTCGCCTACTTTGGGGGTGGGAACCACCTGGTTCTTCTCCGGGGCGCGGTGGAAGACGTTGGCGGGGAGGTAGCCGGCCTGCTTTAGGTCCCGGATATCCTGGTCGGTGACCGTGGAGGCCTCCCACTTGCCATTGGAGCCCGAACCCGCCGTTGCTAAGCTCGGAGGAAAGGGCGAGGAAGAACTGGATCTGGGCTCTCGGAGCTTGGAGAGATTGAGGAGGCGGAGGATGCGAATGGGAAGCGTGAATAGGCCTTGGGTTTTTTTCCCTTTTTATGGGACGTGTCACCGATTAGCCTCGCTTACCGCGCCACAAATCCCTCCGCTTCCCAAGACATGCGTGCCGTTATGCGCGTGTGGAGATTAATCATATCCCTTGTGAAACGGAGCACGATCTGCGCATTGATAAGTCGTGTCGTTGTAAAAACGGCCCCGAACCGCGAATCGAGTTTTCTAACTGGTTCAGTGGTCATGGTAGGCCACGACCCTTCGTCAGAGGGGGGTGTCAGAAAACACTGTTTACACTTTGGCGATTGGCCTTCGGGGCTAAGAAATTCATGGTGTTCGGTCACTCATATGATCGGAAGAAATACGTGTCATCGGAAACCGAACTAGTCTCAGCCGATCATGGAAAGGGAAGAAGTGTTGGGGAACGTTGCATGGGAAACAAAAAATTTCCTACGCACACACAAGATCTATCCATGGTGATGAGCATCTACGAGAGGGAGAGTGAATCTACATACCCTTGTAGATCGCTAAGCGGGAAGCATTTGAGCAACGCGGTTGATGTAGTCGAACGTCTTCGTGATCCAAATCACCGAGCGTCCCGCGATCCAATCACGATCCGTCCCGATCAAGTACCGAACGGCCGGCACCTCCGCGTTCAGCACACGTACAGCTTGATGACGATCTCCGCCGTCTTGATCCAGCAAGAGAGAGCGGAGAGGTAGAAGAGTACTCCAGCAGCACGACGGCGTGGTGGTGGTGGTGGTAGAGCAATTCCGACAGGGCTTCGCCTAAGCACCGTCAAAATCAGCTAGAGGAGAAAACTGCAGAGTTACGGGGGGAGAGGGCTGCACCGTGGCTTAGGGTGTTTGGCCCTCTCTCCCCTCTAGTATATATAGGAGGGAGGGGGAGGGGGCTGGCGCCCTAGGGTTTCCCCCCTAGGTGCGGCCGAACCAAGGAGGAGGAGGTGGACTCCTCCACTTCTTCCTAGTCCAAATAGGACACCTTCCATATTTGGTTCCCCTTCCCTTTTCTTGGGTTTTATGCCTTTTCCACTTATTCCAGCCGCATGGGCCTTATAGGGCTGCATTGCCCAGCCCACTAAGGGCTGGTGCAACCCCTTTTAGGCCCATGTGGCCTCCCGGCATGGGTGGCCCCTCCCGATGGCCCTCCGGCACTCCCGGTACACTACCGGAAATACCCGAAACTTTTCCGGTGGCCAAAACGGGACTTCCTATATATCAATCTTTACCTCCGGACCATTCCGGAGCTCCTCGTGATGTCCGTGATCTCACCCGGGACTCCGAACAACCTTCGGTCACCAACATACATAACTCAATTCTACCGAAACGTCACCGAACCTTAAGTGTGCAGACCCTGTGGGTTCGAGAACTATGTAGACATGACCGAGACACCTCTACGGTCAATAACCAACAGCGGGACCTGGATGCCTATATTGGTTCCTACATATTCTTCGAAGATCTATATCGGTCGAACCTCTATGTCAAGGATTCAATTAATCCCGTATGTTGTTCCCTTTGTTCTTCGGTATGTTACTTGCCCGAGATTCGATCGTCGGTATCTCTATACCTAGTTCAATCTCGTTACTGGCAAGTCTCTTTACTCGTTCCGTAATACAAGATCTCGTGGCTAACACCTTAGTCACATTGCTTGCAAGGCTCATCGTGATGTTGTATTACCGAGTGGGCCCTGAGATACCTCTCCGTCACACGGAGTAACAAATCCCAGTCTTGATCCATGCCAACCCAACAGACACCCTCGGAGATACCTGTAGAGCATCTTTATAGTCACCCAGTTACGTTGCGACGTTTGATACACACAAGGTATTCCTCCAGTGTCAGTGAGTTGCATGATCTCATGGTCATAGGAACAGATACTTGACATGCAGAAAACAATAGCAATAAACTGACACGATCAAATGCTACGTTTATAGTTTGGGTCTTGTCCATCACATCATTCTCCTAATGATGTGATCCCGTTATCAAATGACATCTCATGTCCATGGCTAGGAAACCTTCACCATCTTTTGATCAACGAGCTAGTTAACTAGAGGCATACTAGGGACACAGTGTTGTCTATGTATCCACACATGTACTTGAGTTTCCAATCAATACAATTATAGCATGGATAATAAACAATTATCATGAACAAGGAAATATAATAATAACCAATTTATTATTGCCTCTAGGGCATATTTCCAACAAGAAGAACTCACCCCGCAAGCCGAAGACTCTGATCATACGAAGCAGCTGGAGCTGAGACCCTTGGCGTTGGGGGCTAGTTCGGGGGCTACTGAGGGAGTCCCGGACTAAGGGGTCCTCGGGCTGCCGGCTCATCTCTTAATAGGCCGGCTCAATGGGCCGTTCTCTGAAGAAGCGCCGGACACATCCAGACTCCACATTCCAGAAGGGAGCCCCGAAGGCGCGTCGTGCACTCCAAGTCAAGATGAGGAAATCACCATCTCCATCCTCGGCATGAGGCCCATTATGTGTAAACCCTAGGTACCCCTCGGTGTCTATATAAACTGGGAGGGTTTTAGATCATGCGACATAGAAACTCATCTAGGGTTTTAGCTAGTCGATCTCGAGGTAGACCAACTCTGTAACCTTCATACTATCAATATAATCAAGCAGGACGTAGGGTTTTACCTCCATAGGAGGGCCCGAACCTGGGTAAACATCGTCTCCTTCGTCCCCTGTTACCATCGATCCTAGTCTCACAGCTCGGGACCCCCTACCCGAGATCCGCCGGTTTTGACACCGACAGCGGGGTAGAGAGACGCCGAGGAGGGGGTGGTGACCGATGCCACCGACTAGCCAAGAACCAAAATGGGCCTCAGTTCCGAGCTCTCGGAGGTAGAGTCGTCGGAAGGCCAGCGAGATGAAGAAGTTGGAGGGGGCACTACAACCGGAGCGCCGGGGACAAAAACCGCACTGGCAGGGAACGTCGTCAAGTCATGGACGCTGGAGAACACAAATTCATGGCCGCCGTGACCGGAGCGGTGCCGACAAGAGTCCCCCATGAACCTTCAACCGTCTACCAAGAGGAACCACCGTGACCAAACACCCCCAGAAGTCACCGCCGCAACTCAGAGGAGGCGCCATCGAAGACGGATGGCCGACCTACACCGGTGCAGGACTGAGCCTTGACCACCTCCACTCAGGGGCCTCGTGCCCCCCCCCCCCCCGATCAGCAACACGAATAGGAAGTTGCATCGACGCGGGAGGAGCACCCGCGGGCATGGCCGCGCCGCCACGTCGGACCGGCAATAGAGGATACATCAGTTGGAGGAGCTACTCATGGTGCACCAGATCGTATATGGAAGGTAGGGGTTTGGCGCGAGTGATATGAAGCCTTCCCACCGCCACCATCCCCGGCTGCGACACAGCTTTGCCTCCAGCAGTGGCGATGCGAGGGGGCGATGGTGGAGGAGGGGGGCTCCTAGCGGTGGTCTAGGGTTTCCCCCTTTGTCACCAAACACGGGCGCCGCGGGGACGGGAAGTCTCGGCCAACCACCCTTAAGTTGGAAGTTGTAAGAAGATCATACATAGGATGGAGCACTTGGATAGATTAAGAGCAACTCTAGCAGATCCTATAAAACGTCGTCGAGGCGCTTTTTCCAATGGATATACGGGATGGTAAAAAAGCGGCCCGACCAGGTCCGGTAAAAAGGGCCCAACCTATAAAATCATTACGGGAGGCCCGTAAAGCGCCCTTGATTCCACTATATATGCCGGCTCCGGGGGATTTTAGGGTTCCTATCCTTCATTTCCTCCATCCTCCTCTGCCGCATTTCATCTAGTTCGGCGACAAATCCCACGAGCTCCGGCTTTGTTTTCCGACGAGTTCAGCCACCCGAGGTGAGAGGAGATGGCGGGCGCACGCGGCGGGATCGGCGGCTGCGGGGGGCTTGACAGTGATCCGTCTCGCAAGCGCCGCAACGACGCGGAGGCCGGGAGCTCCTCCCCCTGCCGGCCCATGGATGAGTGGTACCATGAGCAGGCGTGCACGGGCGTGGAGGAACTTCAACCGCGTCGACCGCATCTTCTTCCCCGCGATCCAGCATCTCCGGGTGGCGGAGAAGGCGTGGTTGGAGGCCAAGGAGGCCGCCGCCACCGCTGGAGATGAAGCTGCAACGGTGCGGGTCCCGACGCTGTTCGAGGAGTACCAACTCGCGCAAGTCCTTTCGAGCACCCTCATGGAGTACGACCTCCACGGCAACCCGCCCCACGATGACGGCGACGACGGCGATGAGTAGATCTTGTATGGTAGTATGCGCCCCATTTAAGTATGAACTATGTTTAATTTCCGTTTTCATTAAGTATGAACTCCGGTATGTAGTATGAACTATATTTTTAATGTATGAACTCCGGTGATCTTTTAAAGTGGCGCAAACTATGTTTTGAATATGCGCTATACGTTTACCGGATCTATTCTTACTGAGCGTCCGCCGTCCTGCAAAATTTTTTTAGAGGAACCCGCAAACGACTTTTGCAGGATGAGTGTTTGGCGGATATGCTAGAGTTGCTCTAATAAGCTGAAAGTTGTGCAAATATGATAGCTAGCCGATGCTGATGGCCGGTTTCATCCTCGGTTTATGCCGTCGTGTACCCACATACGTGTGTTTCTGTGTTTGACCATGCAGTCAACTTGCATCAACATCACACCAGCCAGCGCTCCATTATGCAAAGGGTAAGGCATAATTCATTCCGTGTCGAGCTGATGGAACCGGGGCGTCCTCCTGCACTACTCATGCCCGCACATATGCTTTGTTTAGTGCCCTAGCCCAGTAGGCTTCAAGCCAAGCATAATGCACGATCACAGCAAGTGGTGGCCGGCCCGAGACGGTGGGAAAGCCTTCGTGACACATACTGTCATGAAGTCATGGCGCCATCTGGATTTCTTGCGTACTGCCTAGATTTTAGGTTCGAATTAGATCCGGACATGGAATATCTGCTCGATCTCCTGCAGGAATCCGGCGGCGCGCACTGCAAGGGCCCGAGTATCTCTCACCGGCAACATTATCTATGCGGAGCTCCCCTCTAAGTTCGGTGGTCACATCAAGAATTTTAGCCGTGATCTGGTGTTTCCCGCGGTCGATGAGGTGCAGGTCGCCAAACTCTCCGCACACACCGAGCGATCGACCGGTGATGCCCGGCCCGGGGCCAAGAGCATTCCCCTAGTTTGGTGCGTCGTCCACCATTGACAAAAGAATTTTCTAAAGCCGCACGAACCATCATCGTCTTGGCCCCGGCAAGGTTGCTTTCGATGCGTGTTTGCGTCCGAGCGGTGCAGGAATAAATCTCATCGTGCGTGGATATATATATGTGCGACGCCTTGCCGCGCAAACTTGAGATACCAATTCGTTCGGGAGCTGGCTTGGCTTGATCGTGGAGGGCGGCATGAAGCAGGCATTGGTGGCCCTGGCGTTGCCGCTGCTCCTCGCCGCGTCGCTCTACGCTTCGACGTCGCCGGACACGGCCGAGGCCTTCGCCGGGGACGTCCGCGTCCACCTGACCCACGTGGACGCCGGGAAGCAGATGTCCAGGCGCGAGCTGATCAGGCGCGCCATGCAGCGCAGCAAGGCGAGGGCGGCTGCGCTGTCCGTCGCGAGGAGCGGCGGCGGGCGCGTCGCCGGCAGGGGCGCGCCGCAGGAGGAGCAGCGGCAGCCTGGCGTGCCGGTCCGCCCGTCCGGCGACCTCGAGTACCTCATCGACCTCGCCATCGGCACGCCGCCGCAGTCCGTGTCGGCGCTGCTGGACACCGGCAGCGACCTCATCTGGACGCAGTGCGCGCCGTGCGCGAGCTGCCTCGCGCAGCCGGACCCGCTCTTCGCGCCGGCCGCGTCGTCGTCGTACCAGCCCATGCGGTGCTCCGGCCAGCTCTGCAACGACATCCTGCACCACAGCTGCCAGAGGCCGGACACCTGCACCTACCGCTACAACTACGGCGACGGGACGACCACGCTGGGCGTCTACGCCACCGAGCGCTTCACCTTCGGGTCGTCGTCCGGAGAGAAGCTCAGCGTCCAGCTCGGGTTCGGCTGCGGCACCATGAACGTCGGCAGCCTGAATAACGGCTCCGGCATCGTCGGCTTCGGCCGGGACCCGCTCTCGCTCGTGTCCCAGATGTCGATCCGGCGCTTCTCCTACTGCCTCACGCCCTACACAAGCACCAAGAAGAGCACCCTCCTGTTCGGGTCCCTCTCCGACAGCGTCTTCGACGGCGACGACGCCGCCACCGGCCAAGTCCAGACCACGAGGCTCCTGCAGAGCCGACAGAACCCGACCTTCTACTACGTGCCGTTCACCGGCGTGACGGTCGGCACGAGGCGGCTGCGAATACCACTCTCGGCGTTCGCGCTGAGGCCCGACGGCTCCGGAGGGGTGATCGTCGACTCCGGCACGGCGCTCACGCTGTTTCCGGCGGCGGTGCTCGCCGAGGTACTGAGGGCGTTCCGGGCGCAGCTGAGGCTGCCGTTCGCGAACAGCAGCAGCCCGGACGACGGCGTCTGCTTCGTGACGCCGATGGCCGCAGGCGGGAGGCGCGCGTCGGCCGCGAGGGCGGTGTCGGTGCCGAGGATGGTGTTCCACTTCCAAGGCGCGGACCTCGACCTGCCGCGCCAGAACTACGTCCTGGACGACCCGAGGAGGGGGAGCTTGTGCATCCTCCTGGCCGACTCCGGGGACTCGGGCGCCACGATCGGCAACTTCGTGCAGCAGGACATGCGCGTGCTCTACGATTTGGAGGCGGAGACCCTGTCGTTCGCTCCGGCGCAGTGCTGATGCATGCGACCGAGCTATACGTGTGTATCAAAGCAGAGGCGTCATTCAGGGTAGCGCGCGCGCATGCATCAAATAAGAGCATGTATGTACTCGTAGGATTTAGGACAGGCTAATAAAATGATCAATGTTTTGTTACAGAGCTACACGATGGGTTTCCCCCAGAAAGGAGGATCAACCCCGCTCCTCTTCTCGAGTGAGATTTAATCGTCTTATTCTCAAATGAGAGAACATAAAAAAAAATATGCATCAATCTTCACGTAAGATCTCACGAACATAGCATCTACGAAGGCTTTGTCGAAAAAAGTCTCGGTCGATAGAAATTTAGCAATCTCGATTTTTACTTTTATTTTTTGATAAATTTTATAAATAAAGTCATCAGACACCAGACAAGGTTCAAACAAACAGACAAAAGCCCACCTGGACAAAGCACATGAACTTAATAGTTTTAAGACTGCCAGGAGCAACAATAATACAACAATACGACACACAGGCCCACTACCTACGACCAAAAGAGGATAGAGGACACCGACAGGGGGAGCACCAACACAGCCCTAGGACACCGAAACATGTCCGTACAGGAGATGGATATAGCCGTAGCTCTAACACGAGAGATGAGCACCTCAATGGCATCCTTGTCGATCTCCTTAGTCAAGGATTTTCACTGATGTAACAATCATAAGTTTGAATAGACAGTTAGTTCGCTTGTTAAAAATATATGCTCAATCGTAAACTTGTTTCTAGTAGTCCAAAGGATTCAACACATTGCCGAAAAGCCAAAACAAAAAAGACACATATTTCCCCCCGAAAGGGAACCAACAAGAGGGTGCAGCTCAGCAAAGGAAATTGAGGCCAACTGAACTTCCAGCCACGACAGGATGCAACTCCAAACCAAGGCCGCTATGTTACATCTAAAGATAATATGATTCAAGTCTTCAATATTTCCGCAGCGCGCGCAAAATTCAGAACATGGGCCATTTCCCTGAAGAATTTGGCCTGCAGCAGGCAGCCTAGCCCTCAAGGCTTGCCACATAAAAAATTAACTTTCAGAAGAATCTTAGCACGTTAGATATCCTTGAACTTACCAGTAACAGAACCATGGACCAACTTACCGTAGAGAGATTTAACCGGAAAGAGACCCGAAGCAATGCGGGGCCAGGTACCTGAGTCCTTGACCTATGAGAGCAAAGGGAAGACAACAACAAGGCAATGTCAATCTGCCTACTCTTCAACAGACACAACCCATCGAAAGCCAAGGTCCCAGTTATTACAAGAGAGATCCAAGATGGAAATCCTAGGTGTCGGTTCTGAATCCGGCATATCTCGTAGCAGGGGTCCTAAGCTAGGCGTCTTGGAGCGATGGTAACATAGACACATGATTTTACCCAGGTTCGGACTCTCTCGAGGAGATAATACCTTACGTCCTGCTTTTGATTGTATTGATATGGGGATAGTACATAGTACATGTATCTACCACGAGATTGTTGTAATGAATCCGAGATTGTCTATTGACTAGCCTGGCCTCGGTTTATATAATGTACCAGAGGCCAAGGGTTTAGAGGAGTCCTTGTCTTGCGCACCAAGTCTTGTGGAATCTCCCTTGTATGCATCATGGATTGTCCGAACTGGCCCATTAGTGAACCACCATGGGGGTCCTCGGCCCGACCCACTGGTCGGGAGACGACGTGGTGAGTACCCCCTAGTCCAGGACACCATCAGTAGCCCCCTGAACCGGTCTTCAAGTTGGGGACGCTCCTCGGTTCTTTCGAGCTGTTCTTCGTCTTTGGCCGTCGGTCTTAAAAACTGGTTCAACAAATCTTCCCATCTCCGATCTTGAGGATCGCCGAGGTGTATCTGAAGAGTTCACACATTGGGCATCCGAGGAGCCCTTTAAGTTTTTAGCCTTTATCGATGCCTTGTTATTTTTTACGCCACACCTCGGGTTCGAAGTGTTTCCCGTACGGCGGTATCCTCTTGCGTCCGAGCTCCAATGCCGAACTGTATCCAAGGTGTCTTTTTGCAGCCAAGCTCCAACGCTGGTCGGCATCCGAGGTGTCATAGATTACCTCGGTTTCTGAAAATTTGAAGGAGTTCATCTGAGCTTAAATGCTGGAATAGTATTTTATGGAGCCAGCCATTCGCATCCGGGCTTTATGCCGGACTGCTTCTGAGGTGCCTTTTTGCAGCCGAGCTCCAACTCCGAATTGCGGCCAAGCTTTATGCCGGACTGCTTCCGAGTTGGTGCACCACCTCGGTCTCGGGCTGTTTTTTGTGGAATTTATTTCCGATTGATGTAATTTATTCTCTAACGAGCTATATAACCAGTAGCCCTCAAGGTGTGTGTCGGTCTAAAAATCGAGATGCACCTGAAGGATAAAAATAAAACCGCTGATCCCAGTAGCCCCTGAGACTTAGGTCGATTTGCAAAATCGGCCTGAGGATCAAGTTCTTGCTCGGCAGCATACTTTAGGGACAAAACGCGGTGCGCAGTAGTTCCCGAGACTGAGGTTGGGTGCGGCCAACCAACCAGAGGATCCAATCTCCTCGGAAACCGCATTGCACTTTGATTTTGTTGCATTGAATAGGCAATGAAGTAGCCCCCGAGCCTTAATTTGGGCACGGGTGGTCGAGTTAAGGATCGATATTTGTTTGACACAAACTTTGTTTCGTTTGACACAATTTATGTGTAATGATACTATGTATCCAAGTACTTTACATCATTACTGCTCTGATCCGCATTGTATAAAACTTTGTTGACCGACCATCGGCTTCAACCTCCTCGGCCAGTAGCCAAGGAGTGTTTGCCCTACTTTATAAAGCCTTTCTAAGGGCAAAGATTTACGGCAAACAAGGCAATCCGGCCACACGGTTTTATTAACAAAGGTTCGCGGAGAGATATGTTATATATTACTATTTAACGTAAGAAACATCTTCTGGGAAAAATAGTTCATTTATAAGCTCCTTTTCCCAGGGTATCATGCTGACCATGATCGTGAAACCTTAATTCCGATCAATATGGGAGGAAAATATTGAGGATTTAGTTCGGGGAATGTTGCCGAAATCAGTGGTCTTTAATGAACCGAGATTTTTCACTTCTGTCATTGCCGACCAATTATATTCTTAAGATGGCTAGCTTTCGGCTTCACCCAGTGTGAGGTACTAACCCGGATGACCCGGGAGTAACAATCACAGAGTGCTCCCTTTACCCTCTAGCCGAACAATCGGGAACATAGGGGGTAAGAATAGGAGCCAGGCAACCCAGCTTGGCTAAAATCTTAAGTCAAATTGATGCATATCTATGGCATTATAACGATCACTACGGAAAGCAGCTTTCGTATATTAAATACAAACGCTGATGATATGTTGGGCTCTACAGGAATCCCGATGTATCTATGTCGAGGTGCAACAAGGAACCCTCGGTATGTTTTATTTTGACTCCGTCGCGACTGTTTATAATCTGAAAGTGGCCTATCATCGGCTTCCACCCCTTTGTAGATGCTATGCAGGGTATTTCCGTACAAACAAGACAACCCTTAGCACGTCGCGGTGCCCGGAGGCGGTTGTGTTATTGGAAACGAGGCAATCAGATATTCAGGCTTTATAACTTTCACTTGGTCATAGGAGCATATGTTTGGGGGCCACTTAATAGCCCCCGGTATGCGTCGACTCCTCGGATTATTCGTGGTCGAACCACCCACAACTTGGCCTTTTCAAGAAAGAGAGGCCCTTCGTTTTACTCGGATAACCTTGATCGGCTATATTTGGTTGAACACCACCTGCGGTTCGCTGACCGATTTACGCTTATTGTGACAGTCAGCTTTCGGCTTTCTCCAAGTGAGGCACTTAACCAGTAAAACCGGAAGTGACAATCGCAGTGGTTCTCCCTTTACCCCTTAGCCGAACAAAGCGGAAACATAAGGGGTAAGCACAGGAGCCGGGTAATCCAGCTATAGACCAAAGACACAACTCGAAATCAATGCATATAAATGCGAAATACTGAGGGCATTTTGCCGAGGACTGCATGGAGTACCTTGGTTTTTGGTGGGTTCGGTGCTAATCGCAGACCCCCTTTAATATTGCCGATGCGTAAAATGCATTTGGCGTTGTACTGCGAGAGTTATGCTCGGAAATACCAAAAAACTTATGCAAAAAACTTTATGTTTAGATAAAAGAAAATTGTGCCAATCCGAAATTGGTCTTTAATTTGTGCTTCGGTCATGCTTTAACATGATACATCCGATCTCCGGACTCCAATCGGGTCAGCCTTTGGCTTCAACCTCCATATCCCGAAGGCGGAGTGTTTCTCCGAGGCCTATTTAGCGAACTAAACTCGAGCGGCTTTAGAAATAAACCAGGCTATCCGGCTATTGACCACACACTAATGTCAGAAAAAGGAGTAGTAGAAAAAGACTTTGCAACGACCAAGAAGAAAATACATTTATTATAAAATGACTCATATAAATTTAAGAGCCCCCAGTTAACTTTGGGGAAAGGAAAATGTTTTGAACAAACGATTTTTTTGTTTAACAAAAAATATAATGTTTGGTTGAACCGAACAAAAAGTAAAATTTTAAAAAGAGCTGAGCAGGAAAACGACTTAGCTGGTTAATGTGCTCGGTGCGGTCCGGGGTTGTGGCAGGACGGAGACGTAGTCCTTGGCCTGGTCGAGGTCCCAGCCCCCAAGCCTGAGGTAATCGAGCGAATAGCTCGGGTCGATAAGCAACACGGCTGCTGCGACGAGGCGAAGCCTCCAGTCCAGCCAAGGAAACAGAGTAGTTCGGTAGCGTGATGGCAAAGCCCCCACGTCAGTCGATCATGTCGACGACGCAATTTGGTTGATGGAGGCGGGATGACGATGTCGGCATGCCGAGGTGACCGCATGATGCAGTTGAAGTCAATTACTTGTGCACACAATATAGTGCAAGCCAAGAGTAATAACAAATAATAATAAAATGAAAATCCTCTACTTAATTAACTTAAGTGAAGTAAATAATGAGAAAACATATAGCCTGAGGGCCGAGGTCAGCAGAGGCGGGACGACGACGTCGGCTCGCAGATGTAACGGCATCGTGTGGTCGAGGTCGATTATCTGGCACGAGGTCGATGTCAACACAGGTCAGAAATCCACAAGAGGCTGGCCAGACCGATGTCATACACGAATATTGATAAAATATCTCTGCAAAAATAATGCAGTACAAAACCAACAGAAAATATTATGTGCATAATAATAATTTTATGTTCTGAGGGAATAGTCAGGAAAAACAAAACCTGATATTCACCCGATGTAACGGCCCTTGGTTTGACTTTCATGGCATTAATCTCCCGTATGATGACAAGTGACTCTCCATGGAAAAGAGAATCAGCTTAATTGCTGCTCCAAGGAAATCAAGTGTGCGTCGTTGCCGCACAGTGCAGCCGTCTATAGTTAGCTGATGCCTTCAGGCGTCGAGCTTGCAGTAGCCTTTAGGGGAAGCTCGATGATCCCCGGCGCCTGAGCACAGGGAGCGTACACGGCCAAGGTCGAGCCCCGGTCTTCGGACGCAGTAATCGGACCCGAGCTCGAAGCCGAGTCCAGGGTAAGGGTCGAGCCCAGGTTTCCAGACGCAGTCATCGGATCCGAGCTCAAAGCCGAATCCATGATAGGGGTCGATCCGAAAACGGGGTCAAGGAGGAGGCCCGAAGTTAATGCTTCGGAATGTCCGGGCTCATTGGGTGAGGCCGTGAACCCGACAAGGAAAAGATCGCCCTGAGCGTCGGCGGCGTACTCTAGGCTGCCGAACTTGATCTTCTGTCCTGGGGCTAGGCTATCGATCTATTCAAGATGATCGGCCGCATCGGTGTGAAGCACGATGCTGCCTAATGCGAGGAGCTGGTCGGCTGGTGAAGACGAAATCCCGAAAGTAGGTTGAAGAAGAGATGGTGAAACCCCCGGTCTAGCCGAGGTGATGAAGAAGTCGGTAAGGTGACGGTTGAGCCCCCATGCCAGCCGACGTGTCGAAGCAGGTCGGCGTGATGGACGTCAGCTTGAAGAAGCGACGGCGCAGCGATGCCGCCACATGTCGGAATTTGTGACACGGTCAATGCCGGATTGCTAAAAGTGACCACGCAGTGATGGCGGTGCGTCCAATCCGTTTAATCCATGGGGCGACGATGTTGTCTTGACGTTTAGTTGTCCTTCACGATGTAGAACACTTGGTCGGCTCGCCAAGGTGATGATCTGAGGTGGTTGTCGTCGGCTCGATGGAGCGACGGTGCAGTCGATGTTGGCGCAGGTCGGTAGCCATGGAGCTACGTGGTCAGGCCGGTTTGACATCGGCGCGACGGTGAAGATCGCCTTGGAAAAGACTTCAAATTTGCGGGCACGTGTTTGAAAACAACACACAATACTCTAGAAAAAAATTCTCCAAAAAGGATGTCCAATATCCCATTCATGAAGAATGATGAATTCGGGTCGGATTCGTTTTCGCGTAGAAAACATATCCGAAAATTGATGTACTCATCGGACGTTTCCCTGAGTTGACGGTCGGATCGAGATGAAATTTTGAGGAGTGATCGGTATGACAATTCCGCAGCCGATGAACGGTGGGATCTTGCAAACGATCTCCGAGCTAGCCGCTGGACTCCTCGCCCTAAACTCGTCGAGATTCTCGTCCAGATTCGACAGGGCTCCGGTAGATCGGAGTTTGCCGGAGATTCCTCCATCGGAACATGATGAAATTTTATAGGGTTATTCTTGACCCAATTACACACAATTCCACCGAAACAATCATCAAAGCGACGCTCGAGGAAGCGGGGACGACGAACACGAGCCGCTGTCCAAAAAAACTGCACGGTTGCCCGAGGACGATGTTAACACCGAGCCCCCGAGCTCCATGGATGATTCCCCGTGATCTTGATAGAGATCGGAGATGATGACAATGAAAGTATTCGTCCGATCTTGATGATCCGACGCGGAGCGCGGTCCTCGGTCCAGCCGAGGTGACCAGTCGAGCTGGCGACGAAGATGCCGACATCGACAACAAAGCTCGGTTCCGACGCGTAGATCGTGCCAAAGACGATCCGAATTCCCCTCGCACCACGGTGACTGCCAGCAGGCTCTCAATGAAAGCACCAATGTCGGATCTGAATCCGGCATATCTCGTAGTAGGGATCCTAAGTTAGGCATCTTGGAGCGATGGTAACATAGACACAGGATTTTACCCAGGTTCGGGCTCTCTCGAGGAGATAATACCCTACATCCTGCTTTTGATTGTATTGATATGGGGATAGTACATAGTACAGGTATCTACCACGAGACTTTTGTAATGAATCTGAGATTGTCTATTGACTAGCCTGGCCTCGGTTTATATAATATACCAGAGGCCAAGGGTTTAGAGGAGTCCTTGTCTTGTGCACCAAGTCTTGTGGAATCTCCCTTGTATGCATCATGGATTGTCCGAACTGGCCCATTGGTGAACCACCATGGGGGTCCTCGGCCCGACCCACTGGTCGGGAGACGACGTGGTGAGTACCCCCTAGTCCAGGACACCATCACTAGGGGAGACACAATAATAAAAAAGAACAGGAAAAGACAAGTAAAGACGTCTAGCACCACACCACCAATCCAACAAAAACCTAGTAGAAGCCCCATCACCAACAACAAACTTAACAAGTGAGCGGAGAACGTCGCGAAACAACTCGTGCCAAAACTGAGATCCACCGGTGGCACAGGCAAGCAGGGGGCTGTAATTAGGAAAATACTTAGCTTTTAGGATGCCGAACCACATAATCCCAGGGTCAGAATTCATAATTCTCCACCACCACTTGGTGATGTGACACTTGTTCTAATAGAGCTGCTAATAATACCCAACCCCCCATGGTTTTTAGGTCTACGCATGTTATTCCATAGAAAAAGCATGTATTTCTTCTTATTACCAACAGAATTCCAATAAAACCACTATATATGGTGCTTATAAAAGTCCGCATGAGTGCCCCCAGCGAAGATGGTAGAAGCCCATTAAGAACATGGGTAAGGATGAAAGATAGATATTGGTAAGGCAAACCCTGCAAGCCATTGAGTTATAACGTCCACGCCACAGCGTGACTCCATTCCTACTTTAAGAACATAGGGGAAAAGTCCCGGGCACAAAGCCTAAAAGGAGAGATAGGTAAACCAAGGTAAAATAAAGGGAAGGAACTACTTTTATAGTTAAGAAAGTTAGCCTCATAGTTCTCTTCCACATCAGAGCAACCAGTCAGGATAACTTCACTTTTTGAGAAGTTAATTTTAAGACCCTAGAGCGCCTCAAAGCATAAAAAGCAGAAACTTAAGGCTTGCAATACAAACTCATTATTTTCAACCAAAATGATCATGTCATCCGTGTATTACAAGTGCGAGATCCCAGAGGGAATCAGATTAGATACAACCGAGGAGATGTGCCCAGTCGCAGCCGCACAATTCAGAATACATGACATGGCATGAGCAACATAGTTAAACTTAATAGGAAATACGATCTCCTTGTCCGAGGCCATGACCATTCTTGAAATAAGGGCCCATAACCCCATTGACAGAAATTACCGTGTGACCTCCACCAACCAGCTTCATAAACTGACGCACATAAGCCCCATCAAAACCTTTAGCCATTAAGAGATCATGTATAAAATACTAGCTAACCGAGTCACATGCTTTTCTGAAATCCATTTTAAGAATAATCGCCTTGCTACCCCTAGAGCGATGTTCATGGAAGATCTCATGTAAACTAAATATACCATCTAGGACTAAATGGTCTTTAATGAAGACAGATTGATGTGGGCATATAACCCTATGAGCCACAAGAGAGAGAGAGTCGCAACAAAAACTCTTTGGAGGGGAACTTAGCAATATTGTGCATGAGGGAACCTAAATTGGCGCCTTTGATCTTGGGGATAAGAGAAATGATATAGTAATTCAATTTAGAGATATCGACACTCCCGAGGCAGAAACCCTAGATAATAACATACACGAAGTGTTTCGACACTTCTAGAACTTTTTAAAGAAAGGAATGGGAAAGCCATCAGGCCCATGCACCGAATTGGATTTGGAAGAGGCGACCACGTCGTCAATCTCAACCTTAGCAAGGGGCATCATAAGTTCAGAGTTTTCCACCGACGAGACCATAGCATTAGGAGTCCAAAGGTTGGGGAAATAGAAAACCCAGAAGGAGGTTTCGCAGCTACAAGGGACGAGAAGAACGAACTAATATGCTCAATGATGATATTTGGGTCACACACTACTTCCCCATTTATGTTAAGATGAACTGTAGATCACCGACGACGTCTAATGTTAGCGATGGAAAGGAGTATGCGGTAATGATTTCACCCTTAAGAATCCAATATGACCTTCCTCCCTGCTGCCAGTATGCCTCCTTTTTTCCGGTGGAGCTCCATCTGTGAGGCGTTCAATGCATATCTGTAGGCCCACCCAGACTCAAGAAGGCCCGCCGATGAGCAAGCGAATCAAGGCATTTAATTTGGTTTGAAACGGTAACTTTGTCTCTGCGGGCCTCAACGACAAGATTAGGACCCCATCAGAAATTTTCGTAGGTTTTGAGAGCAATATTTTTAACTCCGTCTATGTTGTCTCAACATAGCCGGTCCCAAGCTCGGGTAAAGGAGGAGGGTTGTGATAAGCTTGGCGAGCAAACGTCGAAACCCATCCACTTTTACGGAGATGAAACCCAAAAGAACTTGCCATGGACAGGGGTATGTGAAACCTTGCTATCCATGTGCCAGAACCATGAGTTAGTCTCAAAATTTTATGAATTTTAGAATGTATGAAACTGTTTTAAATGTCAAGATTTCACATACTTGACTCAGTTGGTTAGCATGGTGCACCTCAATTCATGAGATCGTGGGATCAAATCCCATTTGCACTTATTTTCAGCAAATTTAACGCTCCAACACTAAAAGCAAATCTGGTAACTAAGGGCATCTCCAACGATGGCACGTAAACTTTCTCCTGTATCCGTCTGTGAACACGGATATGGGAGACGGTCATCCAATACTATGTCTTATATGTCCGTCAGTAAAGGACAAATTCAAATAGTCCTATGCATAGCATGCGCCAGATCACATTAGCACCGGATCACATGCCCAATCACAGTATGCTTAAGTTTTTACATGTCCGATCACAAAAAAATATCGGTCCGTGCAGAAAATTGAGATTATCTGCACTGTCGGACCGACAATCTGAGCCTTCACGATCAAGGTGCCGTCGACGCCGCATATGCATCCTCCGCCTCCGCCTCCTTGTGCACCGCGCCTCGTCCTCCCTGTCTGCCACATCCAACTCATCCTTTTACGACTGCAACATCTTGTAGTTTTGCACAATCATCCTTGCGTCGACATCCACATACTCCAAATTTATTGACAACATTTTGGCGTCATCCGCATCGACTGCGATCTTCACCTTATTTTCTTCGAGCATGGCCTCTCCTCTTTGATCATGGCCTTCTTCCCTTCAAGCGCTAGCTTCTTCTTGATCGTCTCTATCAACAGTTTGAACCTCTTCACCTTCTTTTCCTCCTTGATGTCTGAGCGCTTGAAGTATGCCTCCTTCTTCGACAAGATGTCCTCAAACCTCTCCGACAACTTCACCACCGTACCTTCTCGCTTCGCCCTCTCCTCCTTCCACTTCTTTCCCCGAAACCCTCTTCTAACCTTCTTGGGTGGTTATTTTGTTGGATCGGTTGGGTCACCGATTTCTTCCTCGGTGGCTTGGGCGGCGGTCTTGGCTATGTATATGTTCCACTTCGGTTGCCCATTCAACTTCAACTAACAATGCATGACGTTGAAGTTTTTCTTCTCCAACTTCTTGAACACCGCACACGCACGAGAAGGCTACAAAATAGAACATTGTCAACAAAACTACGCACATCTGACTGGTGATTTACAAAACAATGCACATCCTGCTAGTGATCAACAAAACTATGCACATCCAGTCAGTGATCAACAAAACTATGCACATCCGGCCAGTGATCAACAAAAGTATGCACAACAGGCTAGTGATCAACAAAACTATGAACATCAGGCGAGTGATCAACAAAATTATGCACATCCTGCTCATGATCAACAAAATTATGCACATCCGGCTGGTGATCAACAAAAAGTATGCACATGTGGCCAATGAACTTACTTGCTCGATGATTTGCGCAGCACTAGGGCACCTTTTTTTGGCAGAACTCATGCACCAACACGATCGCACCGACAATTAGAATCCGTTGGGATAAACAAGAGCTTGAATTGTGCTTCGTGAATGATGAATTTTGATGTTCAATCTCTGCCATTTGGTTAAAGACTACGTCGCACTAGGTAAGAAAATTTTCAATTACTCACGCTAATATACTCATCTAGATGCCATCAACCTCCTAGACTATGTCCATGGTCAGACCGTTATTCTTGGTCGTACGCACCACAATCAATGTCGTCCATGGACGTGAACTACATGTTGTAAATTCTATCATCACCTTGATGTGGTCCTTGTAATGTCGCTCCTATGTAAAATTTCATGTCACTTTGTCAGCCTGATCCGTAGGAGATTAGATAAGTGAGCCTCAAGTTAGTATAGTCTCTGAAGATCTCTCATCGTCACCATGAACCGAACGTCGATAGTTGACATTATTCCTCCAATACTCCTTCAACCCCTTTTCTTGTGGACCTAGGAAAGACCCAAACGAAACTGTATACATTTATTAATTGTTTTGTAATGACAGTATGGTTGAAAACATAATTTTTTCATGTTAGGAATAATTGATGTGGATCATAAACTAAATAATGATTTAAATTTTAGTCTACTCTAAATATTTTCTACCGTTGCAAAGGACGGGCATTTTTGCTAGCGACGAGAAAAGACCTGGCACTTTTATTCGTCCATACTCCATACACCTTACATTTTTATTTATATTTTGAGGGGACATACACCTTACATTAGCTAGTTGCACTTGCACCGGCGGCCACGCAGGTCATGCTCATGCATCGGACCAAGTGACGTTGTACTCGCCGACCTCCTCGCCGGTGATGCCCAGCGCATCCCAGACGGCCTGGGAGGCGTCGACGACGTTGTTGCGGCACGGCGGCTGGTAGCCGTGCTCGCGGTCGCACCCGTGGAGGGTGTCGCACTCGTCGACGACCTTGGCGAGCACGGACCTGCCGTTGGCCCGGATCCGTACGTTCTTGCCGCAGCGGGAGCCCCCGCTGTACCACCCCGTGGACAGCGCCACCACGCGCTCCGAGTTGTGGTGGAACATGTCGTCGCACTCCGACGGGTCCCCGCCTTCGCCGCCCTCGTCGAAGTCGTTCAGCGTCATGACCGCCCGGGTGGAGGAGGAGACCGGCGGCGAGCACCTGTACGTCGGGTACGCCTGCCCGGCCCTGCAGCAGTCCTGGCACGAGTGGCCCTGGGTCGGCCGGAGCGTGCCGCTCGGCTCGCAGCAGGCGGCGGCGGCGGCGAGCAGCAGGTGGCTCGCCGCCAGCGCGAGCAGTAGCAGGCGGCCGGTGGACCGCAGCATCTTTGGGGGGTTTTGATGGCCGAGGGGCTGGTCTGAGAGCGGTGAGAGGAGGACTGCAGTAGCCGGCTCTCTCTATATAGGCCTGAGCAGAGCAGGCAGCGGGGCATGCGTGTTGGTCCGGTGCGCGTGCTCCCGTGCTTGCTTGCGACTCGTATTTTGTGTCCCGTATGATCCTGCACATAATGCATGTGCTGCAAGGAGAATGCCTCAAAAGTCAAGCTGAGGCGGCGAAGGAGTGAGGAGAGGACAGCACAGAGATGGCGATGCGACATGGAAATGTCAAGGCAATGCGTAGCAATATCGGCCGAAAGCAGGGAACTCGGTTAAATGCTAGACGTGCCGTCCTGCTACGTGCACCTCATGGCATGGCATCGATCCCGTGTCGTCTCTCTCTAATGTTAGGGGTGCCAAATTAATGAAAAAGTGCCACATCGCCGTCGATTTCAGATGAAAAAATTTAGGCACCGATCCAACGGTGTGTGTGCATCATGTGAAGAAATAGGACCCATACATGCATGAAAATAGTCGACGCAGCTAACTTACCTCCATACATCACAGGGGTCTAGCAGTAAAATACTATTACTTTATTACATCAAGGAAATGGGCATCGGAGCAACAAGGTGCTCCGATTCCCTGGATTTTTTCTATGGCACCGGTTGGGTAGTGTAGGGCATCGTTGCTAAATGCATCAAAAGTTCATTTCGCATCGATTTTGACCTACATAGTGAAGGCCTTAGAGAGGATGTCCTCACTGGGTAGGGTAAAGGAGGATGACCGGATTGGTGGTCCATTTTTACAGTATGTGGATGGTATTGTTATCTTCATCGAACACGGTCCAAACAAAGCGGTTAGTGTGAAACTAATCCCATGTCTTTTGAACATTGGTGCTTGTAGCTGTACAATATATAGAATATTGGTTCAAAAACATGACACACGGGTCCAATAATACAATGCACTGATATGGCACCATATTTCAGTTGGCATGCCCGCATGGTCGGCCCGCTTGCACTGGGGGAACAGGCTGGTTGGTCATTGGGTTCCACCTGTCAATGAACAACATAAAGAAATAATTCATATGAAAAATGGACCGACGTCCTCGTGCCATCCCTACTGTGGTGTTAGCCACTTAACCTAAGGCCAACTCCCTGGTCGACGCAAATGGACGCGATTTTGATCCGTTTTTATTCGTTTGGATCGATCATAGGGGCGACGTTCACCCTCGACCGTGTTTCCCCGGCCATTGCACCCAACCGGACAACCCATTTGGTCCATCCGGACGGTTTTTGGTCAAATTTTAACTTTTTACATTCTATGCATATGAATACAAATAAAAAGTCACAGAGCTTTTACTGCATCACAATAAATAGGTTACAACCAAATAAAAATCGCATATTTTACAACTAAATGAATTTAAAATTGTCACAAATACATTGAAAGAAAAAGGGACGATACATCTATTGGTTGCCTATGTGAGTTCACATATGCTCAACCAATTATTTTTTAAGTTCAGTGTGAGTTGTCCAATCACACATCTCTTGTTGTACTTGGGCGAACTGTGCAGACGTTGTCAGTCCATACTCAGGCTCAATATTTTCACCTTGAAAATCAAACCTTGATCGAAGATATTGTCATCACGCTCATCCTCTATGATCATGTTATGCATGATCACACAAGCAGTCATCACCTCCCACATCTTCCAGAGGCTCCATATTCTAGCAGGGTGTCGAACAATAGGCCATCGAGATTGGAGCACACCAAAAACACGCTCCACATCCTTCCTAGGACTCTTGTGCTTGAGCAAACCTAGCTTACTTCTCTCGTACCGGCTTGAAGATTGTCTTCACAAGAGTTGACATCGGATAGATACCATCAACTAGGTAGTATCTCTTGTTGAAATGGTGGCCAAGCAAATGGACAATTCTTCCATTTTCAGTGCATACAATCTATGCTATCAAGTATTCCCCGAAATCCTCTCGATTCATTGATCGCCAACAACCGAGTTGTATCTGCGGCATTTGGTTCTCTCAAGTACTCCGGGTCAAACACTGCAACGACACCTTTGTAGAACATGTGCAATGATGCAAGGCATGTGGATTCACTCATGCGGACATACTCATCCACATGATTACAGGGAATTCTATATGCAGGCATCCAAATGGTTGCAGTGCATTTCTGATAAGAGGAGAAGCCAACCCTTCCGAGGACACCATTCTTGCATCTAAAGTAATCGTCATACTCCCCACTCCCTTCGGAATGCGGTTGAACAAATGTCTCGCCATCCGGAAGCGTCACCGGAAAAGCTTGGCATTGAAAGAGTGAGGACATGCACTAGAAATAATCGCTATAGAGTACCCAATGGTCGGTCACTCTATTACGATTCAACGCGGGAGCATTGCCCGGGATCGACCCCCTAAACATTGGTCGCATGCTAGAAATGTGCTCATTGACGACTATAGTAATAACCACAAAATCTTCACCGTAAGACGATTTATCGTCCGATGAACATATGACGTTATTATAAAAGAACTCATCCGAGCTATCGACCATGGTACCTTGTGGGCAACAGCCTGAACACCTTGCGGCCGTGGTCGACTCGGGCGTGGTCGAGTCATGGTCGGTGAAGGGTAATAGCCTAGGCCTGTCAAAGTCCGTGCCCTCTGGCGGTGAACGTGGAGGCGAGAGCGGTGCCGACAAGCTTTGTCAGGCGTGCCTTCTCGTGCTCCGATGACCTAGGAGCGGCCACAGACGCCAGTAAGAGTTGGCCTCGGTGGATGCGGTGGCGGTGGGGAAGCTGGTGGATGTGGTGGGGAAGTTGGTGGATGCGGCGGTGGTGCCTGAGTGGTGTCGTCATGCCCGAAACTGGGTGGCGGCTGCGAGGGCGGGAGGCCGGGGTGTGTAGCGTGGAGGCAGAGGGGAGGAGAATGCCCGTTGTGCCATCGACAGACGGGTCAAGGGGAGGACAAGGGAGGGTGTCGCGCTCGTCCATGTCGTGTCCGTCCCAACACAATCCTGGCCCAAATTTGGGTCGGAAATATGTCATGGCAGACAAAAAACGGACATCTGTCCGTTTCTTCGGCACGTTGGGCCACATTTTCTCAACGCGAACCCAAATGTACGCGGTCAGGCAAAATGGGTTGCCGTGTTGGAGTTGGCCTAATGACATCCATGATTATAACTAGATTTCATGTCTTGTAACCAAATGCAAGCAATGCTATTACAACACATTAGGTTCAAAAAAGAGCTATCACAACACTTTTTGTTGTTGTTGACAAACTGCTATTACAACACTTTTTTTAGGGGATGCTATTACAACACATGAGCAGATCACACGCTCATGGGGCTTAAGTGGGCTGTAGTCATTGTGGCCCATTTTCCACATGTTAGGTATTCCATTTTTATAAACATGTAAAAAATATGTAAACTAAAATCACAACAGTGAAAATAAAGTTTGAATAACCGTGTTTAATAAATAATATAGACACAAAAAATAACTTAGTTTTTGGAAAACATTCATGTAATGTTTTTAAAATGTTCAAGTATCATATACTCATACAACTAAAATATTTGTATGAATTATAAAAGTGTTTGTATAATTTCAAAATGTGTTCATATAGTTAATAACAAATATTAATTTTTACTAAAGCGACATCAATTAATATGGATCGGAGGGAGTAGCATAATGATAAAAAAATCTTTATATATTTAAATAAATGTGTATATAATTTTAAAAATGTACATGTTTTTAATAAAATGTAAATGTAGTAAATAAAAGTGCTCATTATTTAATAAAACGTTCATGTTCTTTTATAAAGTGTTCACATTTTTTCGTAAAGTTTGTGTCCTTGCCAAAATATATTTTGAAATAAATAAATATGATGTATGGAAAGATAAATGCAAGCCTAGTGTGATGCAGATCATCAAATTAATATTATTCAGATTATAAAATTAAGTTTGTAATTCGGAAATATCATTTTCATTATATGTATATTTAAAATAATATATATTTAAATACACAAACATTTTTTCAATTATCTTGTTTGGGACCTAAAGGCTTTGTTGTTGTTGTTGTTATTGTTGAATATTCTAAGAAAATTTATATTAAGGTGATTATAATTTACATACATATATATATATATATATATATATATATATATATATATATATATATATATATATATATATATATATATATATATATATATATATATATATATATATATATATATAAAGGAAAAACACTAAAATGTGAAAAATGGCCGTACTATCTGCAACCCATCTAAGCCCCACGAGCATGTTTGGTTACTGGACATAAAGCCTAGCTATCCTATCTATACATCAAAGTCATCGGGTGGAATGGCTAGTGATGTCTACTACACAACTTTATTCTTATAGACTTTGTTTGGCCTCCAAGCGTAGAGTTTTGTAGGATAGTAGCAATATTTCCTCAAATGGATGACCTAAGATTTATCAATCCGTGAGAGGTGTAGGATGAAGATGGTCTCTCTCAAGCAACCTTGCAATCAAATACAAGAAATCTCTTGTGTCCCCAACATACCCAATACAATGGTAAATTGTATATGTGCACTAGTTCGGCGAAGAGATGGTGATACAAGTGCAATATGAATGGTAGATATAGGTTTTTATAATCTGGAAAAATAAAACCAGCAAGGTAACAAGTGTAAAACAGCGAGCAAAACGTTGTATAAATGCTTGGAAATAAGGCATAGGGTTCATTCTTTCACTGGTGCAATCTCCCAACAATGCTAATATAGTTGAATCATATGATCATCCCTCAACGTGCAACAAAGAATCACTCCAAAGTTCCTATCTAGCGGAGAACAATTAGATGAAATTGGTGTAGGTATTAGAACCACCTCAAAGTTATTCTTTCCGATCAATCTTTTGGGCTATTCCTATAAGTGTCACAAACAACCCTAGCGTTCGTACTAGAACAACACCAATGATACATATCAATCAACCCTAATGTCACCTAGATACTCCAATGTCACCTCAAGTATCCGTGGGTAAATTATGCGACATGCATCAAACAATTTCAGATCTATCATATTCAATCCAACACAAAGAACTTCAAGGAGCACCCCAAGATTTCTATCGGAGAACGTGGTATGAAAACGTGCAATCAACCCCTATGCATAGATCCCCAAGGTCACCGGAATCCGCAAGTTGATGCCTCAACATATATCAAGTGAATCAATAGAATACCCCAATGTCACTACGGGTATCCCATGCAAGACGTACATCAAGTGTTCTCAAACCCAATATTCAATCCAACATAACGACATCTCAAAGGTAAAGATTCAATTCATCACAACAAGGTAGCAAGGGAATAACATCATATGATCCGACTATATTAACAAAGCCCGTGATACATCAAGATCGTGCCATCTCAAGAACACGAGAGAGAGAGATTGAACACATAGCTACTGGTACATACCCTCAGCCCCGAGGGTGAACTACTCCCTCCTCATCATGGCCTCCATCGGGATGATGAAGATGGCCACCGGTGATGGTTTCCCCTCTCTGGCAGGGTACTGGAACGTCTCCAGATTGGTTTTTCGTCGATACAGAGAGTTACGGCGGTGGAACGGGGAGTCTCTATTTATTTCTGGGGTTTCTAGGATTTATAGGATTTTCAGCGTTGGAATCACGCGCAACAGAGCCTCGTGGTCCCCACCACATATCAGGGCGCGGCCTAGGGGGACGCCCTGATGGCTTGTGCCCCATGGGTGGCTCCCCTCCGGTGGTTCTTGGCTCCAATATTGCTTATTTCCTCCAGAAAACATCATCAAAAAGTTTCGGGCGATTCCGAGAACTTTCATTTTCTGCACAAAAACAACACCACGGTAATTCTGCTGAAAACAGCGTCAGTCCGGGTTAGTTCTAAATAAATCATATAAAGTGCATCAAAACCATATAAAAGTATTGTAAACATAGGCAAATATGGCATGAATACTTCATAAATTATCGATACATTGGAGACGTATCAGCATCCCCAAGCTTAATTCCTGCTCGTCCTCGAGTAGGTAAATGATAAAAAAATAATTTATGAAGTGTGAATGCTAGCATAATATATATGTTTGATCATTGATAATTGTTGTCACTTTTCTAGCATCATAACCAGCAAGTATTTCTCATAAGGCTTCTCCTGATCAAGTAGCATGTTATTCACATGTTAAAGTTTAGACCATAAACTTTCTTGAAAAATAGCAAACTATGTTTTCAGTCCTCAAACAATTACAATTCATCTTATTTCCAGGAAGGGTCTATAGGAGATATGCCCTAGAGGCAATAATAAATGTTATTATTTATCTCCAAGTTCATAATTATGTTTATGTTCCATGCTATAACTGCTATGGTTCTCGAGTCTGCTATAACACGAGGCTCGGAGGAAGACTCATATGCACGTGTGGAATAATAAACGGTAAAATGTATTCCTAGTCTGGCCTCTAAGACTAGCTCACGTGTTGCATGATGGTTCTGTTTTCCTGATCATGGGCATGGCTATGCCGGCAACTTTGAGGGCACAATGTTAAGAGAACATTTGTGTTGAATCGACCCGAATTGATGTTATGCTATGAGATACATTCGTCACAAGTTAATGGTTAATAACACAGAGATGGTTAACGTTTGCATGATTCCTTAGACCATGAGAGTATCGAGTTTCTTCATGCTTGCTTCATGAACTTTGGGGTTTGTTAAACGTCATCCGTAAATGGGTGACTATTACGGCGGCTTACGGGTTCATGGAAAAGTGTGTCAAGTAACTTGATAGATCAAGATTGGGATTTGCTCCTCCGATGATGGAGAGATATCTCTGGGCCCTCTCGGTATTACGGTATCCATCATCGTCTGGCCAGACACAGGGTGATTTGATCACAGGGATGCCGGAACACGGTAACGAGAAAAGAGAACGATACCGGTAACGAGATAACTGGCATAGTGGACAAGTTGTTGATCCACGGGGATGCCAACATGTCTCACCTCGGGTATTTGTAACATATCGCAAATCAACAGGAATAGCACACGGCAACTGGAGGTTCACTCGAATATTTATCCGTGTGGGTATAGGGGTCAGTATGGGTGTCCACGGCTCCGATGTTGATCATTGATCGGAAGGGGTTCCGGGTCATGTCTATACTTCACCGAACCTATAGGGTCACACGCTTAAGGGTCATCTATCTGCTGAATTCTAGACAGGAAGTCTGAGAGAAAGTCTCCGGAAAAAGTTTCGGAGACAGCGGAAAAGTTCCGAAGAGAGAGGTCACCGGATGAGTTCCGGTAAAACTGAAAAGTTGTTTCAGGGGATACCATTAAGTCAAATTGGTTTCGGCACACGCCTGATAATTCTTGGAGGGTGCCAGAATCATTCTGGAAACTT
This sequence comes from Elymus sibiricus, assembly GCA_039707655.1. Classification (NCBI taxonomy): domain Eukaryota; kingdom Viridiplantae; phylum Streptophyta; class Magnoliopsida; order Poales; family Poaceae; genus Elymus; species Elymus sibiricus. The sequence goes on from CM077671.1 coordinate 306,676,447, forward strand.
CTAGGAATTTTCCGGAAGAAAAACCGGAAATGTTCTGGAGCTGCCGGAACCGCTTTGTTTGCTTTTCACAGATGAATATCACTGATCTGAAAATGTTTCGGAACGTGTCCAGAATTGTTTTAGTGGGTACTGGAATTATTCTAAAACCCATATAAATATTTTCGGATTTATCAGTCACGAAAAATTGGTTTTGTGAATAGTGAAATAGAATTTATGGTTATGGTTGGAAGTTGGCTTTCCACAAAAGATCTTTTGGGAATGACATGGATGGATGAGAGCCCCTCATGGGGGGCCCACTTGTGGTGGCCGGCCAAGGAGGATCTCCTCCATGGAGATCCTCTAGCCTTCCCATTTTGCCCCTTTGGAAACTCCATTTGATGGATTTTTGGGGTATTTCAAGTGCCACCCTACCCCTTGGTTTTCCTATAAATAGGAGGTGAGGGGGCTGCCCAAAAGGTGTGCCTTGCTCTCGTACATGCCATAGACTTGTCTGGCTTCTCTCTCCCTCCCCGCGAAATAGTTTCGTAGAGCCAAAAGGCTGTCTGGGTTCCGGCAGGAACTAGTTCTTGACGACGAAGCCCTGCCGGATAGATGATACCGTATGTGTGCAACTCTGTAGAGAGATCATAGTTTCGGTCTTAGTTCGAGAGTGCCTCCCGAAGGGCTGTCCGTGTGACCGTTCGAGTTTCGAAGGTCCTCCCGAAGGGCTGTCCGAGTGACCGTCCGAGTTTTGGAGGTCCTCCCGAAGGGCTGTCCGCGACACCGTCCGGGGGACTGTCCGACCGCCTCCTGGAGGGCTGTCCGAGGGGCAGATGAGGGTATACATCCTTGCGGTTGGAAGGTTGTAAATCCTTGCTGCGGGGATCTGCACCGCCGATCGTCATCGACTCTACTTCCGCTGCGCTACGAGTCGGTGACGAAAAAGATCAAACCTTGTATGCAGTCTCCATAGTGGTCATGGGCTGGTGTGTAGGTCGGAAATTTTTGTTTTCTGCTGCGTTCCCCTACAGTGGCATCATGAGCCGTGCTATGCGTAGATGCAGGTTGCGATCTAGAATACATAGAGATGTATGGGTGTTGCACAATATAATTAGGTAGTAGATGAGTTCTATTACTGAAAATTATTTGTGCGGGTAGCAGATGAAATCTGTTACCCAATATTCTTGTTGCTTCCCTGGGATTTGCATATTTCTGATCTTGATAACAGCATGGTGGAGTTTCAATGTTCTGGCAATCCGCGATCCTGATTGATCAACTAAGTGCTAACAGTTCATTGAATTCCACTGTAGTTAAAAAGAAAGATGAAATTTCACAGACGAAAGGGCAATGCAGATATGATCTGCACGGGGGTCATGCGTATGACGAAGTTCAGTATGGGGCTCGAGATTTTATTATCTCGTGTTTCATACACCCCGCAAAGTTAATCTAGCAACTTGAATTATCATACTTGATGATGGACGTTGGTAGCTTCGGTTTGTTTCAAAACCTTAGAAGCCACAAAAAACAAAGTTCTTGCATAAACCGATTAGAGGCGTCTAACTTGGTGTTGCAGGAGGGTTTGCATGAGCATGTGATGTGGTATAGCAATGCTCATATTAATTTGATTATGTATGAGATGACTATATGATGTAAATTAACATGACCTGCGTGTCATGATTCGGCATGATGGCTGGAGCCATATGATTGTCACTTTAATGACCTACGTGTCAACCTTGAGTAATGCACTTATTTTATTAGCTATAGAGATAGCAATATTATCTGATGCATCAACAAGGTGGTGGCAATCTTCGCGAAGGTGAACACCGACGCAAATGCCGAAGACGAAGAAATGTTTGACTTCTCCTTCAGAAGGGGCTATACCATGTCATGCTAATTATGAATTGCCTGATATGTTTATCCCTTATGATGCACCCTTCTTGATTGCGCGGTAGTCGCTTTTTATTAGGGTGGTCTCTCACTTTAAACAATATCAAAGTAGTTAGTGTTCACCCAAGTGTAGCATCGTTCGAAATTCGTATCTTTTCGGGGTGCGCCATGTCCACATGGGTACGAACGAATCGAGAGGAATGAGGCGGGTGAGGTCAGACCTTGGAGCAAGATCACTTGGTTATCTTTGACGTTCAGGCAGGATAGTCCCGAGCTCGGAACACACCCATCGAAAGATGAACAAGAGTCACATAAAGATGTGATTGGCAAGTTTGCCTACCGATTAAAATTCCCGTCATCAGTGATGTCCACATCAATGGCGTTGAATTGAAATGCGGATCTTGAATCACTCACAATCAATTATGAGAGATATTGATTTGAGTGGGAGCGCACTTTAGAATTAATTCTTTTAATTCTTAGTGCAATTAATTTTGAACACTGTCTAAGTGTGATTTGCATAATAGTTGTACAATAAGGGCTCGCGTTTCCACCTTCCCTATTAAAATTGAATAAGCTGTTATTTATCTGGTTAAAACTTTACGATTGATAACGTAATGTGAGGATTGTCCTAAAAAGTGCCGAGAAGGACTTTGTCCTATCGCATGCTTTCGGTATTCTCCCGCTAATGCTATGGATCATGTGACTCTCGTCCTTCGATCCAAAAGCTAGAATTCCGTTTCAGTCAAGTGCAATACGTTTGCTTCCATGAGACCCGAACTTCGAAAGTTTTGGGATAGTTATGTGATATTCATGGAACTGAAAATTAATTTTCAGATACAAACAAAGGCTGAAAGATATGAAATATCCAAAGCAATATTTGTTTGCAAACTATTAGTAAAGATGTTTACTATGCATTAGACTGGTAAGAGAGGGATCCAGGAGAACGCCTGTCATGTAAATGAAGGTGAATAAAACAACAAGTTAAAGAGAAAGGAAGTGTCCAAAGGGTGTTAGTAAAACTTTCACGCCTAGGAAGTCCGGGGCTAAACGCCACTCTTAAGTTGGGTGCTTCTTCTAAGAGTAGGAGAAATACTAAAAGTTAAACTGTTAGAAGTATAATGGCAGAAAGAAAGAAGACTGGAATATCCAGCTCATGTATGAATGTCATACAAGTTTTTGATGTATAGAAGGCTGGTCAAAGATATAGTTCTTGGGAATTATGGTTAAACATGTTAATCACTAATTTTTGGGTATTGTGAGTTGATCACAAAGATACCCGCTCGATTGCATTCTGTTGCGACTCGATGCAAGAACTACTATGGCCTGAAAGACTAGCCAGGAATGAGGTCTTGATACACGCTGGGAACATAGTAAAAGTTACTATACCTTCCATCGGTGTATTACCTATGTGTTTTCTTTCATAATTCATTTTAGAGCTTTACACACTCTAGCCCTTTGCATAAGGTATCTTGCAAGAAGGTTGTTCATAAGAGAACTTTTGATGTTCGGTGTTATGAATAAACATAAGGGCCATACTTTCATTATGAATGAGATGTGTGTTATGAAAAATGATATTAATATATTACCTCTGTGTTTACTTTCATAATTCATTTTAGAGTTTCATACACTCTAACCCAGTGCACAATGTTTGTTGCAAAATGGTTGTTCATAAAAGAACAATTGTTGTTCAGTATTATGAATAACATGAAGGGCCATGCTTCCATCCAAGATGGGATGTATGTTATGAATATTGATGGAAATATGATACATCCATAACACTGACGCTAAATGTCGCAAGACTAAAAGAATACCACACAAGTGTGGCACTGCATTTGGTCACATTGGAGAAACCCGCATGGAAAATTCCATTATGATGGATTTTGAAGTCGGTTGATTTTAAATCATCTGACACTTGCAACTTTCGTCCGAAAAGTGAAGTGACTGAAATACCGTTCACATGCCATAAGGAACGAGCAACAAACTTATTGGTGATCATACATTTTGATGTCTGTAGTTCAATAAATGTTGTTGCAAGTAGTGGATTTATCTCTCTTCAGAAATGACTCAAGTAGATATATGGATATTTACTTGATGAGACGTAGGTCTGGATCTTTTGAAATCATTCGAAAGGTTTTCAAAAATGAAGTAGAAGTTGTTGTAACAAGAAAATTATGTTTCTACAATTCGATTGCAGAAAGGAATATTTGAGTTACAAGTTTAGCGAATGTCTGATGAGTTGTGAAAGGGGTTTCATAACTTGCACCTCCTGAAACACCACTGCAAGTGGAGAGTCCGTGAAGATGTAATCGAACCATTCATGACATGGTAAGATCAAAGATGACATAAATAAATTTGCCATTATCCCTTTTAAAGTGATGCTTTAGAGACTGCGGCTTTTACACTGAAAAGAGCTCCATCGGGTCTGTTGAAATGACGCCATGGTATGGTACGCCCAACCATGTTATATCTTTTCTTAACATTTGGAATATGGGGCTTGTGTAAAAGGTTACAAACCTATTCCAAATCAGACAAGTGCTACTTTGTAGGTTATCCCAAGTTATTGGGTATTCCCCCACCACTATACCGAGGCTAAGGTTTTTGCCACAAAGAATGGTATGGTTTTTGAAGAAAATTGTTCTTTCAAAAAGGTGAGTGGGAGAACAGTGCAACTCGACGAGATAAACAATATCTTTGTCATCAGGTCAAAGGAAAGAGACCTTGGAAGTAATTCCAGAGTTTCCTACTGCGACTGATACGGAAGCCTCTACATGAGATGTATGGACTTCGGTCGAACTTGCAGCTGAACCACGTAGGAAAAACTCGTGCAAACCTCTCAGGTGCGCATATGAGATATTGTTGTTAGACAACAGTATACCTACGATACACAAGGAAGCGGTGATGGGCCCTGACTCCGGAATTGGCTAAATGCCAATACAATCCGAGATAGTTTCCATATAAATGATTCAAGATTAAAACCTTGATACACCTTTTGGAAGACTTAGAGTCTAACGAATATTTTTGAAACTATAAACTGATGTGGATAAAATGTTTTATCCATAAAGCTCGACTTGTTGCAATAACAAGTTCAAGGAGTTGACTACGATGAGGTTGTTTCACCGTAGCGATGCTTAAAGTCGGTTCTGGTTGAACTAGCAATTAATACATATTTCAATCATGAGATATGAAACATGGATGACGAAAGAATTTCCATGAAATGGGAAAACAAACTAGGATTTGTATGTGATACAGTCCAAAGTATTTTGTCGATCAAAAGGATGCTAGTGAGTATGCAAACTTCAGAGTTCCAGCAATGGACAGAAGAGAGCAAAATGGAGTTGGAATCTTCGTTTTGATGAAATGATCAAAAGAGTTTGATTTCATCAATGGATAATGAAGATGCTTGTGGTTTCAAGAAAGTAAGTGGGAGCATAATAATATTTCTAAAAACCTTGTGTGCTTGACACATTGTCAACTGGAAATAAATTTCTTGACACGAATTAGGACTTCGTTTGAAAATAGTTTTCGATGAAGTGCTTGGGCTAAATAGCCTTGCTATTAGGCATAATGATCTATGGAGATAGATTTGCCTAATGGGGCTAAGCAAAAATACATATTGACAAGATGCTAAAATAATTTAGCACTAAAACCGCCAAGGAGTGATTCTTGCCGAAGTCACATGGAAAGAGTTTTGTAAGACTTGGTGTCCTAAAACACCGATGAGCAAAATACATGATGGAGATTCCACACACTCTTGTGTTTGGATTAATTATGTATTCCATGGTATGTAAAACAACCAGATATGTCCGATACTCCCAAACTGTTGCGAGTATAGATACCAAAGTGATCAAAGTACTGATCAAAGGACAACAGTGAAATGTGTCATTGAGTACTAAAGTAGCACTGATGACATGTTTTCTCGCAAGCAGAGATTATGAAGTGCTCGTTGTAAGTAATTACATCGATACAGTCTTCATCAATGCTCCATGCGATTTTTCGATTTAAGTTAAGGTTTTGTGTAATACACAATACGGTGGCACAGTAAGTTGGAATTGTTCTAAACAGGTTACTGTGGCGAATTCTATAACAAAGGCTAAGTATGTTGACGTTTTGGAAGCGAAAAAGAAGATGTTGAATCATATAGTTCGTTCATGAACTTAGTATGGTTCCAAGATGGCTTTGGTCAATGGGACAATATTGTAGATAGTTGCTCCATAACTCAGTCTGAGGAATGAAGGTTCGACCAGTGATTCACATATATACAAAGCCAAGTCCACACAAAATATGAATTTTGTGAAAGCGTGAAAACGCGAGGATATGCAAAGTTACACACGGAGCTGAAGTTGTCAGATCCGTTGGACATCAGGCTATACCACATGCGAAGCATATTTTACACCAGTGTGCCATAGGTGTAAAGTGCATTAGCATTAACTAGATTATTGACTCTAGTGCAAGTGGGAGTCTGTAGGAGATATGCCCTAGAGGCAATAATAAATGTTATTATTTATCTCCAAGTTCATAATTATGTTTATGTTCCATGCTATAACTGCTATGGTTCTCGAGTCTGCTATAACACGAGGCTTGGAGGAAGACTCATATGCACGTGTGGAATAATAAACGGTAAAATGTATTCCTAGTCTGGCCTCTAAGACTAGCTCAAGTGTTGCATGATGGTTATGTTTTCCTGATCATGGGCATGGCTATGTCGGCAACTTTGAGGGCACAATGTTAAGAGAACATTTGTGTTGAATCGACCCGAATTGATGTTATGCTATGAGATACATTCGTCACAAGTTAATGGTTAATAACACAAAGATGGTTAACGTTTGCATGATTCCTTAGACCATGAGAGTATCGAGTTTCTTCATGCTTGCTTCATGAACTTTGGGGTTTGTTAAACGTCATCCGTAAATGGGTGGCTATTACGGCGGCTTACGGGTTCATGGAAAAGTGTGTCAAGTAACTTGATAGCTCAAGATTGGGATTTGCTCCTCCGACGATGGAGAGATATCTCTGGGCCCTCTCGGTATTACGGTATCCATCATCGTCTGGCCAGACACAGGATGATTTGATCACAGGGATGCCGGAACACGGTAACGAGAAAAGAGAACGATACCGGTAACGAGGTAACTGGCATAGTGGACAAGTTGTTGATCCACGGGGATGCCAACATGTCTCACCTCGGGTATTTGTAACATATCGCAAAGCAACAGGAATAGCACACGGCAACTGGAGGTTCACTCGAATATTTATTCGTGTGGGTATAGGGGTCAGTATGGGTGTCCACGGCTCCGATGTTGATCATTGATCGGAAGGGGTTCCGGGTCATGTCTATACTTCACTGAACCTATAGGGTCACATGCTTAAGGGTCATCTATCTGCTGAATTCTAGACAGGAAGTCTGAGAGAAAGTCTCCGGAAAAAGTTTCGGAGACAGCGGAAAAGTTCCGAAGAGAGAGGTCACCGGATGAGTTCCGATAAAACTGAAAAGTTGTTTCAGGGGATACCATTAAGTCAAATTGGTTTCGGCACACGGCTGATAATTCTTGGAGGGTGCCAGAATCATTTTGGAAACTTCTGGGAATTTTCCGGAAGAAAAACCGGAAATGTTCCGGAGCTGCCGGAACCGCTTTGTTTGCTTTTCACAGATGAATATCACTGATCTGAAAATGTTTTTGAACGTGTCCAGAATTGTTTTAGTGGGTACTGGAATTATTCTAAGACCCATAGAAATATTTTTGGATTTATCAGTCACGAAAAATTGGTTTCGTGAATAGTGAAATAGCATTTATGGTTATGGTTGGAAGTTGGCTTTCCACAAAAGATCTTTTGGGAATGACATGGATGGATGAGAGCCCCTCATGGGGGGCCCACTTGTGGTGGCCGGCCAAGGAGGATTGCCTCCATGGAGATCCTCTAGCCTTCCCATTTTGCCCCTTTGGAAACTCCATTTGATGGGGTTTTGGGGTATTTCAAGTGCCACCCTACCCCTTGGTTTTCCTATAAATAGGAGGTGAGGGGGCTGCCCAAAAGGTGTGCCTTGCTCTCATACACATGCCATAGACTTGTCTGGCTTCTCTCTCCCTCCCCGCGAAATAGTTTCGTAGAGCCGAAAGGCTGTCTGGGTTCCGGCAGGAACTAGTTCTGGACGGCGAAGCCCTGCCGGATAGATGACACCGTATGTGTGCAACTCTGTAGAGAGATCGTAGTTTCGGTCTTAGTTCGAGAGTGCCTCTCGAAGGGCTGTCCGTGTGACCGTCCGAGTTTCGAAGGTCCTCCCGAAGGGCTGTCTGAGTGACCGTCCGAGTTTCGGAGGTCCTCCCGAAGGGCTGTCCGCGACAACGTCCGGGGGACTGTCCGACCGCCTCCCGGAGGGCTGTCCGAGGGGCAGATGAGGGTATACATCCTCGCGGTTGGGAGGTTGTAAATCCTAGCTGCGGGGATCTGCACCGTCGATCGTCATCGACTCTACTTCCGCTGCGCTACGAGTCGGTAACGAAAAAGATCAAACCTTGTATGCAGTCTCCATAGTGGTCCTGGGCTGGTGCGTAGGTCGGAATTTTTTGTTTTCTGCTGCGTTCCCCTACAGGGTCTATGTAAGAGCTTTGGTTTAGCAAATTCCACATACTCAACTATCATTTAGTCTTCCATGATTGCTGACACTCAAAGCATATTTTTAGAACAAACAGTTTCAGTCAAACACATAGGAAGATAGGGCTTAAAGTTTCGCCTCCCAACTTATTTATCTCGGGGATAATGTCAACAAATAATGAATCATGACTACCTATATTCAGCTGGATATATATGTCTGAATCTTTCCCACCACATGATGCTTGCCAACTAAAGAATTGAGGTTGGAATAAGAAGTTGACTCAACATGAAAAGTAAAAGATAGGCCCTTCGCAGAGGGAAGCAGGGATTTGCAGAGGTGCCAGAGCTCATTGTTTTAAAGCAGAGATGAATATGTAATTTTGAGTGGTATACTTTTCCTGTCAACGTCACAACAGAGTTTTCAATATCTTCCATGCTAATCACATTATTGGCGGTTCCCAAACAGAATTTAAATTTTTACTCCCCCTCCACCATTCAAACACATTCCATGGCTAGTCAAATCCACGGGTACCATCCAAACAATCAACTATCTAGGGGGAGTTCTTGTTTATTTATTTTTGTATTATGCGGGACTGGGCATCCTTTTTACCGGCCTCTCTCGTGCAATGACAAGTGAGTAAAGACTCATCTTGAGAATAGCCCACTTAGCATGGAAGATAATGATGGCCCCGTCGCTCCATGAACGGTACGAGCACACAAAACGGATGTTTATTTGAATGTTTAGAGATGGCACATGCAAATTTACTTAGAATGGCAGTGAATTACCATATATAGGTAGGTGTGGTGGACTCTCATGGAAGAAACTTGGCTCAAGGATTTGGATGCACAAGTAGTATTTCTACTTAGTACGAAGTTTTGGCTAGCAAAAGGTTCTAAACAAGCATCACATGTTAGAAGATCCATGACAATATAACTGCTACGTGAATATAAACAAACATAACCATTACGGTGTCTTCCTTATCCAACATCAACTACTTGATCAAGTTTTTAAAATAATTAATGGGGTTCACAATCATAGAAGATGTCCAAGATAGTGTATTTATATGTGAAACCTCTCTTCCTTCAATATTCTTTCATGAATTGTTTAAATGACCAATGCTATGTTTGCTAACTTACAATAAATTTTACCGCTTATACTCCTAGTATGTGAAGTCACTACTCCCCATGGGACAAGAATATGAAGCATATATAATTTCACATTTATGACATTCAATTCATTCAATGTTTACTCTCAGGATATAAGTGAAGAACAAGAGTAAATTTTGAACTACTCTCAAAAGATATAAGTGAAGATCAGTGAGTAGTCAAACAATAAAGTAGCTATGTGAGGACTCTCTCTCTCAATAAAGATTTTCAATCTGAGTATTTTATTCAAACATCAAACAAAAGAAAAATGGCACTCCACGAATAGCACATATCATGTGGAGAAATAAAAATTTAGGCTCAACATAGGCTAACCCATAATTGTTGATGAAGAGAGGTGGGATGCGTAGCATCCCCAAGCTTAGATGCTTGAGACTTCTTGAAAATATTTACTTGGGGAGCCTTGGGCATACCCAAGCTTGAGCTTTTGTTTCTCCTCAAATCCTCTCATATCACGGTTTCACCTATTCTCAAAAACTTTATCCACACAAAACTTGAAAAGAACTTGTGAGATAGGTTAGTGCATATAAAAATAAATCATCTCTTTATATACTGACAAGACAAGTTGCGTAATAATTTCCAAACATTATCTAATGTTTACTATCATTTCCACAACTTATGTGTACCAATATAAGTCATGAAAACCATAGGAGAAGTAGATAACAACACTATGACAGCAATCTGTCTAAACAGGACAGTCTTTAGCAATTAATTTACAAAGTGCACTTCTGTATCTCTAAAAATTATGAAAATTTAGGACATGATAAAGAATTTATATGACAATACTGTGTAAAAATTTCAGAAACTTTCTACGTTCCAGTGTAAAATATTAAAATTCAAACACTACAGCAAAAGTTTCTATTTTTACACAGCACACATCAAAACATGCAATGGAGGCATCTTAAGGCAATTCTTGGAAATTTTTATTGAAAAACAAGATTATAAATAACATATAACAGAGAACAACAAAATATAATGACGCTCCAAGAAAAACACATATCATGTGACGAATAAAAATATAGCTCCAAGTAAGATATACCGATAATGTTGGAGACGAAAGAGGGGATGCCTTCCGGGGCATCCCCAAGCTTAGACGCTTGAGGCTTCCTTGGATATTACCTTGGGGTGCCTTGGTCATCCCCAAGCTTATGTTCTTGTCACTCCTTATTCTCCTGATATCGGTGCCTCACCCAAAACTTGAAAACTTCAATCACACAAAACTTAACGGAACTTCGTGAGCTGAGTTAGTATAATAAATAAAGATCATTCACTTAGGTACTGTCAAGAAAAGATTCATAATTGCTCTCACATAATACCTACTGTATTCTACTCCCTCCGTCCCAAAATAAGTGACTCAACTTTGCACTAACTCTAGTACAAAGTTAGTACAAAGTCGAGTCACTTATTTTGGGACGGAGGGAGTACCATTCACATAATTTATATCACTGAATATAAGCTATGGGAACACTAAAACAAGTAAACTATGCATGCAAAACAGAATCTATCAAAAACAGAACAGTCTGGGAAGATCTGTAGTATAAACATACTTCCCTGTCTCTAAAAATTCTGAAACATTAGGACAACTTAAATAATTTGCATATAAATACTATGTAACAATTTCAGAATTTTTTGACACTCCAGTAAAATCAGAGAAATTCTTTATTGGAGGCAAAAGTTTCTGTTTTTTGCACAGAATCAAACCAACAAGTATCCATACTATCCCAAAGGCTTTACTTGGCACATTATTGAAATAAAAGCCACAAAACATAATTACTACAGTAGCTTAATAATGTGAACACACACAAACTGAATGGAAAAGTGCTGGGTTGTCTCCCAACAAGCGCTTTTTAATGCCTTTTAGCTAGGCATGATGTTTTCAATGATGCTCTCATAAAAATAATAATTGAAATATGCAAGAGAGCATCATGAATCACATGGCAAGCACATTTAAGTCTAACCCACTTCCTATGCATAGGGATTTTGTGAGCAAACAATTTATGGGAACAAGAATCAACTAGCATAGGAAGGCAAAACAAGCATAACTTCAAAACTTTGAACACATAGAGAGGAAACTTGATATTATTGCAATTCCTACAAGCATATGTTCCTCCCTCATAATAATTTTCAAAATTAAAGTAGCATCATGCAGGAATTTCACAATATAACTATCACACAAACCATTCTTTTCATGATGCACAAGCATAGAATTTTCATTACTCTCCACATAAGCAAATTCCTTCTCATTCATAATAGTGGGAGCAAACTCAACAAAATAACTATCATGTGACACTTGATTGACATAACCACATTCAATATTAAAATCATAATGGCAAGTTTCATGGTTACTATCACTCTTTATAGCATACATGTCATCATCATAATCATCATAGATATGAGGCATGCCATCATCATAATAAATTTGCTCATCAAAACTTAGGGGACTAAAAATATCATCTTCATCCAACATATCATCACCAAGCTTGTGGCTTTGCATATCATTAGCATCATAGATATTCATAGAATTCATACTAACAATATTTCTATCATGCTCATCATTCAAGGAATTCTCATTAAGTTTTTTCATAAATTCTTCCTCTACCAATTGGGCACAATTTTCCGAACCATCATTTTCACGAAAGACATTAAAAAGACGAAACAATTGAGGCAACCTAAACTCCATTTTTTTAGTTTTCTTTTATAAAACCAAACTAGTGAAAAACAAGAAACTAAAAGATTTAATTACAAGATGTAAAGATATACCTTCAAGCACTCACCTCCCCGGCAACGGCGCCAGAAAACGGCTTGATGTCTACTGTGCAACTTTATTCTTGTAGACTTTGTTGGGCCTCCAAGCAGAGAGTATTGTAGGACAGTAGCAATTTTCCCTCAAGTGGATGACCTAAGGTTTATCAATCGGAGGTGTAGGATAAAGATGGTCTCTCTCAAGCAACCCTGCAATCAAATATAAGAAATCTCTTGTGTCCCCAACACACCCAATATAATGGTAAATTGTATAGGTGCACTAGTTCGGCGAAGAGATGGTGATACAAGTGCAATATGGATGGTAGATATTGGTTTTTGTAATCTGAAAATATAAAAACAGCAAGGTAACAAGTGTAAAACAACGAGCAAAACGTTGTATAAATGCTTGAAAATAAGGACTAGGTTTCATACTTTCACTAGTGCAATCTCCCAATAATGCTAACATAGTTGAATCATATGATCATCCCTCAACGTGCAACAAAGAATCACTCCAAAGTTCCTATCTAGCGGAGAACAATAGGATGAAATTGGTGTAGGTATTAGAACCACCTCAAAGTTATTCTTTCCGATCAATCTTTTGGGCTATTCCTATAAGTGTCACAAACAACCCTAGAGTTCGTACTAGAACAACACCAATGATACATATCAATCAACCCTAATGTCACCTAGATACTCCAATGTCACCTCAAGTATCCGTGGGTAAATTATACGACATGCATCAAATAATTTTAGATCTATCATATTCAATCCAACACAATGAACTTCAAGGAGCACCCCAAGATTTCTATCAGAGAACGTGGTATGAAAACGTGCAATCAACCCCTATGCATAGATCCCCAAGGTCATCGAAATCCGCAAGTTGATGCCTCAACATATATCAAGTGAATCAATAGAATACTCCAATGTCACTACGGGTATCCCACACAAGACGTACATCAAGTGTTCTCAAACCCAATATTCAATCCAACATAACGACATCTCAAAGGTAAAGATTCAATTCATCACAACAAGGTAGCAAGGGAATAACATAATATGATCCGACTATACTAACAAAGCACGTGATACATCAAGATCGTGCCATCTCAAGAACACGAGAGAGAGAGAGATTGAACACATAGCTACTGGTACATACCCTCATCCCCGAGGGTGAACTACTCCCTCCTCGTCATGGTCTCCGCTGGGATGATGAAGATGTCCACCGGTGATGGTTTCCCCTCTCCGACAGGGTACTGAAACGTCTCCAGATTGGTTTTTCATTGATACAGAGAGTTGCGGTGGCGGAACGAAGATTCTCTGTTTATTTCTGGGATTTATAGGATTTTTCAGCGTTGGAATCACGCACAACGGAGCCTCGTGCGCCCCACCACATATCAGGGCGCAGCCTAGGGGGCACCCTGATGGCTTGTGCCCCATGGGTGGCTCCCCTCCGGTGGTTCTTCGCTCCAATATTGCTTATTTCCTCCAGAAAAAATCATCAAAAAGTTTCGGGCGATTCCAAGAACTTTCATTTTCTGCACAAAAACAACACCACGGTAATTCTGCTGAAAACAACGTCAGTCCGGATTAGTTCTAAATAAATCATATAAAGTGCATCAAAACCATATAAAAGTGTTGTAAACATAGGCAAATATGGCATGAATACTTCATAAATTATCGATACGTTGGAGACGTATCAGCTAGTACGGCTGGCGGGATAGTGCAAGGTCGTCGATTCATCGCGATCTAGTGATCATAGAGACGCATACTAAGCGAGCCAGCTTGTGCGTCGCTGCAAGAGGGCCTCGCACCACACTGGCACACCGACGAAAATACGGTGCCATGTTAACACAATTAATGTCTACGGACGACGAGTGAACCATATTGCATATGAAAGTAAAGCTTTTGCGCCACTTTTTTGTACTTTACAACTGCAAGCACCAAAGTGATCACCCATGGTAAGTTCAAGCACCAATGGTGCATTTAGAGCATCTACCGCCGGACCCCCTATATGCTCCTCAAACGCCCGGAACGCCCTCCCGGTCACTGACCGGTCACAAAAATGCGACCCAACTGGACCCCTCATATCCGTCTCAAACGCCCGGACTGACCGGCACCCCTCATATCCGTCTCAAATATGGGGCCGATATGAGGGCTCGCGGACGCGCCCGGACACGCCTGGTCAGTCCACCACGTAGGACGCGACCCCACTCCGGACCACCTTTTCTCTTTTCTTATTCATTATTTTCTTTCTCTCTCTTCTTCTCCACCAATCACGTGCAAGTGACCGGACATATGAGAAGAAAAATGAGAAGTGTGGTTGCGCGGACCAAATTATAGGGGCTCAAAACGGACACGCCCGGTCACTGACCGGGCGCGTCCGCGGGCGTTTAAGGGGTCAGATTTGCTAGGTCCGGCTGTAGATGCTCTTACCTGCTTCATAGAAGTGTGTTCTTTTGTTTTGTAAACATCAAAGAAGTTGAACACTAGTACAAGCAACTTTTCGGTCGTAAGTCATGCTCGCTTCCATTTCGATACCTCGGTGTTCCAGTCCACTATCGTAAACTCTTGAATAAAGAATAGAGGTGTATTGATAATCAATTATAAAAGAAGCTCAATAGTTGGAAGGGCACACCCATGTCCTATGGGGGGTCTTGTTCTTATCAATGTTGTTCACACTAGTTTATTGATGTCTATGTTTTCATTCTTTCTTATTTGAACTACTCGGGTGGGTATGAAAAATATTAGACTATTACACTTGGTGTGGGAGCTTCTAGCACTGGATCGGCCCTTTACATATTCATTCTTTTGGCAATGTGA
This sequence comes from Elymus sibiricus, assembly GCA_039707655.1. Lineage (NCBI taxonomy): Eukaryota > Viridiplantae > Streptophyta > Magnoliopsida > Poales > Poaceae > Elymus > Elymus sibiricus. Next base: position 306,691,624 of record CM077671.1, read on the forward strand.
TGAGTATAAATGAAAATATCATCTAGCTTATTTATTTTTTATAAAGGGCACACTGGCCATGTCCCAAGTTTCGACAAAGATGTCAAATTCTTCATTCGGGAAAGGTTTGATGAAAGTTAAGGTTGAAACCTTTGTAGGTGTCCTTTCTCAGTGGGCAATGGCTTCAACACGAGATTTTGAGAAGACACCTAGTTTTCCTTTTCTTTTTGAAAGCGGAAGACACCTAGTTCGGAGAATGCACCGTTTGTCCTCCAATACCCGAGCCTTCTATAATAGCGTTCAACGGAAAACGTTTTATGTTGTTTCGGTGTTAGGCATTGAATGTCGAATTTCAACGTATGCTTACTGGGCATAAGTGAATGGCATGGTTGCATATGGCCCCATTGTTAACTTATTAAATCCATTTACGCGAACCTGGACAACGGAGATGTGTCATCTCAACGCAAGGCGGGTGAATTCCCTCCTCTTGAAAAAAAAATAGAGCAAAATAGAAAGCTCCAAACAAGCAGTCTCTGGCACACGCAGTACAAAAGACAAAAGACGGCGCGGACGATGATCTTTTCGTTAGACACAATGCCGGGCTTCGTTCAACTCCCAACTGCTTCAAGGACGATCACGTAGTAGTAGTAGCAGACGAAATGAATCAATTAATTGAATGAATGCAGTTATGTTTATGTACGGAGAAAATCAACATGTATACCCCCAAACAAGCCCCCTGCATCCATCCGTATATGACTATCACCTCTATCTCTACAAGATACAAAAGAGCAAGAGAAAGAAGAAAAAGATAGGCGCGCTCGTGTCCGTCCGGTATTCTCCTCCTGTGTTTGTTCCTCCATTCATCAGATAATATGCCAAGCCATCTCATCTCTTGTCGTCTCCCACCCAACTGCATTGCGGTCTGATTTCACACCCGGGGAGCCTTCTTTTTTTCACACTCAGGGAGCCTTCAGGCAGCTATGATCTGCACTGTTTACATCTATACCCGGACAGAACCTCTTGACTGTGAATACTCGTTAGGATCTCATCAGAATGAGGCGCTCCAGATCGCATCGTCTCCTTCGCCGCACCTCGAGTGCACGTCCTTGAGCCGCTCGACCGGGTTGCAGACCCCGCTGCACCTCCAGTCGAACGACGCGACGCACGCGTTCCCTGCCTGCGCCTTCCACTCGCAGTCTGAGATATCGAAGCCGTTTCATCAAGGCAAAATGTTAGTGCCCATCTTCAGAGATGCCATGGTGAACACAACTGAAGAAAACTGACCTGGTGGTGTTCCGCAGCACATGTCCCTGTCGTCGATGTGCTCCACGTCTAGCCCGATGAACCATGCTCCCAGTGACACGTCTTCGTTCGCAAATTTGTGCAGGAGGGGCCTGGGTGATACGACGAAAACACGGCGGCGTCAGTGGCAGGTCATCAAATGGAAATACATTTGTCTGAATGAGCATCGTCTGTTCTCTAGCTAGTCTTACTTGTTGACCGAGATGTAGGTGGCGAGGTCCTTTGAGATGGCGTATATCTGCCCGGTCGCGTGGCGGAAGTACTTGTTCCCGTCTTCTCCGAACTTCCAGAACTCGGGCTCGTGGTATTTCGAACTTCTGAAGAAGTGCAGGTGATATTCAGTACTTATAAAATAGGATGCGCTGATACTTGTACTGCACTAGCTAGATGGTGTTTTCAGAAGGTTTACTTGTCGGAAAGAACCGGTCCAGACTTCATACAGCCGATGTAGACACGGGGTTTCAATTTATGCCGGCCGAGGGTTGTGAGGAGCATTCCTGTACAAAATAGATCACTTAGTTAGTTCTCTCCAATATTATCAGGATTTCAGAAGGTATATTTATATACAAAACGGTATACCTAGGTTGACATGGACATCATCATCCACCTTGACATAAAAATCAGCATCCCATGAGGCCACAGCAGTGGAGAAGAAAGTCTTGGTTTTTGCAGATAGCTTGTGATAACCTTCAACATGGTCCTACATGCGCGATATGGATGTCAGAATTAATCTTTTTTCTTTGAGAATTATATCAGAATTAACTTCAGTGTTGGAATGTTGACACCTCAAATCAATGATGTCAAGAAGATTTGGCTGATTGCGGTTTATCATAAAGGGGAAAGAAATGATGCAATTCAGCGTTTGGAGAGTAGCACCATACCAGCCTAAGAAAGTCATGATGAATAGCATCTTCCACGTCTATAGCCTGATCAAGGGCGCTGTTTGATGCCGGACTGTAAAGCATAAACACAAGTTACTACATTTAAATCCATGCCGCTAAGTGGCAAGACTTATGGAAATATACATAGCACCCTCTGCCAAGGATTCCTAAAACTAAAAAGAAAAGACTGCACGGTGTGGGCTCCTGTATGTGTGCACCTTATATTTCCTATATGAAACAATTGTCAAAGTTATGACATACTCCCTCCGTCCTGAATTACTTGTTGTCGAAATGGATAGAAATGAATGTATGTATAACTAAAAATACGTCTAGATGCATCCATTTATGCGACAAGTAATTTCAGACGGAGGGAGTATTTCATTATTTCAGTGTAGGTGAATGTACTGCTTCTTTACCAAGTTAGTAGTTCTGAGAAAAATAGTAATACAATCTACTGAAGGTTGAGTGAAATCTGTCTTCTGGAATTTGAGCAAGTGGATAACTACAGAAATCTCTGAAAATCAAACAGAACAAGAATCGGAGGCTTTTTCTTGGCTAAAATATGTAAGCTTTCCACGGAGATATTTACAATATATTTGTCCGATGTTACGATTTTTCTTTTACGGAAGCTCATCTTATGATTTTTTTCTTCAACAAACAAGTTATAAAATATTGAAGCTTAGTGGCAGTGACATTACCTATGCCCAATCATAAATCGAATGACGACTCCCTTTTCCTCTTCCAATTTCTTGAGTTTCTCACCTGATAAATAACGATGATATATATGTGGTGAAATAACTGTCAGCCAACTAAATGACCCACCCCAATCTAAATAGCTCAACTCTTAGCAGAAAGTACACGGGCAACAAACTGTATGACCCGAGGCAGCTATGATGGTAAATAAACCTATCTGGTTATTCTAGTTGTTATTATAATAAATAATCATATTTAATTGATTCTATTTGCTATGATGATAGATGATTCCTTGATTCTGTACATGCACATTTCTCTGTAATTTCCTCGCTAGCTGCACACCATCATCCTAGTTTATTAAATACACATGTCTCTGCATCGGTTCTAACTAAGAACAAGAAATCCAGCAAGCAACAGCTAGGCCAAAACAAGGAAGACAATCAGGTGGCATTGCAAAGTATGAACCTTGAGGCATCCAGGTCTCCCTGACAGAATCCCGGCGTTTCTTGCTACTGAAGGCGGTGTTGATCCCGATCACCACAAAAGCCTTCTTCCTGTCCTGCCTCACGCCATCCGCACTCTCAAGCAGCTCATGCTTGCTGCGCCGCGCTGCCAGCTCCATCTGTAGCGTGGCGATCGACTTGTCTAAATATCTAGATACAAAATGATATAATCCCTATTAGTCCCCTATAATAAAAATCTAAAAATGCAGATAGCTTCAGAACAATTTTTGAGGACTGATGTCAGCTTACTGTATGGCCTCATGTGTCTTCGCCACTTCTCCCATCACGTCCCTGTCGTCAGATGGTTTCTGAAATAAATAAATAAAGGTATTAAGGGAATATACATATCAAAGGGGAAACAGAACAGTATCAGGATATTCCTATTTAAATATCCATTTTCACTCTGCTCCTATTTCTTGTAAACAATAACCTGATTCATCTTATGTTGATAAACCCTGTTTGTTATTTTTCTGAAATAAACCAGGTGCCAAAAACAGGCGATCCCTATCAAAGCATCAATGGGTGTTTACAGTCGTTTCTGCATCGATAAAATTAATGATGCCAAAGTTCACAAACATGCACTACTAGTAGTAATTTTCTTAAATGCAACCAAGCATAAGTTTCATCAACATAAATAAGTAGAGTAGTAGAAAGAGCAGCAAAGGTAATAAAGGTTCATTGATTAGTCAGCCGCCCCTGCCCCTAACGTACCGTCTTGGCAACGAAATCTTCAGAAACGACCTGCAGCTCCTCTTCCTGCCGCCGCCGCTGCGCCACCACCGGGCTCTTCAAGTCCGGCATCGCTCCGAACCTGACCGAATCATCGCCATAGAACATGCATCGGCTACAGGCCTACAGCGCAAACGGCGAGCAGATGCGTCCAAGAAAGCGGCGAGGACTCCGCCAGGAATCGGGCCTGGAGCGGATCAAGCAAGAAACCAATCTAGGGGGAGAGGAGAGGGGAGTAGAGGGGCTCACAGGTCGGTGAAGAGCATGCCGAGGCCGAAGCTGCAGGCGCAGAGGAGCATTATCGTCCTCGACAGCACCGGCCTCCTCTCCCCGGCGGTGGCGCCGCTCTTGGCCTTCATCTTCCTCCCGGCCGGACGCCTCCGCTCTACGTGCCTCTCTCCGTGCGGTATCGCCTGGGGCTGGCTGGTCTGGGGAACTCGTCGTGTGCTGCTGCTGCTGCGCCCGGAGCGATCGAGGCCTTTATGAAGGTTCGAAGTAACCGAAGCCGGGGGAGGGAAACACAAAGACGGAGAAGAAGACTAGTTTAGGGCCAGTTCTTTCGGTAGCTTTTTTGGGCGTTCTAGGGCAGCTTATTCTAGAAGGCCAACTAAAAATATTTTTTTAAAAGCCTACTAGTGAAGTCTTAATTAGTAGGCTTCTAAATAAATAAATTTGGTTGGGCTTCTAGAATAAGCTGGGTAGGGGCAGCTTATTTCAGCTTATTCTAAAAGCTAGCAAAAGAACTGGCCCTTAATCTTTGATGGGTGGGGTTTGGGAGAGAAAAGAAAAATGCTACGTTCACAATGCAGGGCTGTGAACAGGGGTCGGAGGGCGGCTGTTTTTCTTTCCTCCAGAGACAGTGACAACGGGAGGCGATTGCTACGTTCGTCTTGCCGGGGGGTTAATCGTCGCCACGAACACCAGATCAGAGTCAACTCATTCTGCGGACCGACGATAGGCATCTCACGGAAACAAAATACTTTTCCTTGTTGTTCTAGAGAAATTTTTCTGCATCGAACATAGACCCATTTTAATTCTTTCGTGCGTTTCATAGCAATAGGAACTCGTGTCCCTGTCGAGACAGAATTTAGAACTTGATATCTCTTTGCCTAATAGGTAAAAAAAATGAGCTCTGAAAGAAACTACTATAAATGTTGTCGAGTATTAGTGACATATGGTGCATTGCTTGTTCAAGATACCACGGGGTATGGCCCTTGCCGTCCAACATACGGTCATGGTTTAGCCAGAGGCATCAAGGACACTGTCTTAGTATTGGTGTGGATCTATCGACATATGGATAGCTAGTTTCTAAGATCGGATCGTTGATTTATTCAAAGAAAGATGCTAAAGGAACAAAATAGTGACAGATCGTCTGGCAAACTACAGCTGCATGGAACGCACCATGGCAGAGTGGTTTAACCATAGTTTCCCATGTATTGAGGAACATGTTCTTCTCGATTGTAACTCTATAAACATTGAATAAACTCTTTTTCTCCCGCAAAAAAAAATACCACTGATGATTCCTCTGTCGAGATAAATTTGATGACCCTAAAATTCAGGTAAATGTTGAAATAAATATAGCACCATCGAGATGGCGTACCATATCTAAGAGCGTGACAACATAAGAATCCGTTATTTATGTTGTTTGGTTGCACTTGGAAAAAAAATAGGATTTGCCATAGAGACTGAGTGTGTCATTATTATCATACACAACGTTTTTTTTTTCAAGAACTCCAATTGAATTATGGTGTACAAAGGCAATCCATAGAAATTTACAATGATTCATTCATACACTTTTTTGGCAGATTGAAAGGATTTATTTTCTTTGAAAATGAATAGACTTTAAAGTAAAAAAATGTATACAGATTGAAATCTTTTCAAAATAGAGTACGTCTAAATATCGACCATTTCAGCGACAATTAACATGGAGCGGTGGGAGTACTTTAAAAAGCAAATAGGCCTTGAAAACGAGTCAAAATCGCCAGCTTCAACATTTTGCAATTGCCCCGTGCCAGCCAGCCATCGTAAGCAACGATGGGCGTAAAACTAAAGTATTTTTTGACAAATCTGGCCCTTTTCAGCAACTTCAACCGCATCTGGCCCCTGGGCAAAACTAATTTGGAATCTGGCCCCTGGGGTCGGCGCCAAGTAACATGGCGCCGAAGTTGTACATCTCGACGCCATACTAAGCGGCACCGAGATGTACAACTTCGGCGCCATGTTACTTGGCGCCGACCCCAGAGGGCCCACAGGAACCCTAGGGGTCAGATTTGCTCGGCGCCACACAAATATGGCGCCGAACATGTACATCTCGGCGCCGGTTAGTATGGCGTCGAGATGTACAACTTCGACGCCATGCGGTGTGGCGCCGACCCAGGGGCCAGATTCCGAATTAGTTTTGCCCAGGGACCAGATGCGGTTGAAGTTGCTGAAAAGGGCCAGATTTGTCAAAAAATACAAAACTAAACGCACGAATCGCCGGCGCGGTCGACCGGTCGTGTCGTGTGGGCATCCGTCCATCCATCAATCCAGGGTGCACGCCCCGTTGGCACCGAGGATCGGATCCCGGGCGTCACGTCGCTGCCGCCCGCCGGACTTGCTGGGGGGTCCGTATCACGTTCGAGTTTGTGGGGTTGGGTAGGGTGGGGTGGGGGGCACGCGACCACGCGAGGCCGTGTGGGGCCCGGTGCGCGCCTGGCTCGTCCCCCGAGTCAACGCGGCATCCGGCCGGTGCGTCTCCGCAGTCCGCACCCACCACGGCCAGCCGCCGGCGACGCAAAGCGCCGCGCGTTTACTCGTCATGTTAAAGCGCACGCGTTCCTTTTTTTTTTTTTTTGGTCTCGCCGCCTGAGCTGCTGCTAGACTGCTCATCATTGGCCGAGGTTCTGGAAGAAAAAAAAAGAGAGAGAGGATAATTTCGGATCGCCGATGACGAAGCTTTCCATGTCGTTTTCGGCGCCGTTTGCCGGAGATGGAAGTCGTTAAGCACAGACGAGCGAACGGTCGGCGCTTCCAAGAGCGCGACGTCGAGGCGTACCGGTCCCGGTTCGGTTATCATGCTCTGCGCTTTGGGGAAAGCGATGAAGAACCTGACCCCATCAGGAGATGCCACGGAGTGAACGGCACTGGTCCGATCGGTCGATGGAGACGATGACACGGTGCCCTCGCCGTCTCCTCTGCTCTCGGCGTATTTTAGGGCTTCACGTCGTCGGAGGAGAGGGGTGCACCGGGCGTCACGTCGCGGGCGCAGGGGCGGGGGTTCTGCGGCGCGTTACGAGCTCATGGAGGAGGATGCGCGCGGCAGTCGCCCGATTGCGTGTACGCGAGGGGGCACGTCGGCCGTGCGGCGCCCGTCACGCCGTCTATCTATCTGGTCCCTGTCAGCGCGCCCCCGAGGGCCGGCCGCCGGCGACGGCCAAGCGTGCACGATCTCCGTTGTTTTCTCGTCGGCCTTGGTAGACAGGCTGCTCATCATTTCACCAGTAACGGGAAAAAAAGGCCGATTTTGGATCGCCTGGCCGAAAAACCCACAGCTACATGCGACGGATTGCTCGTGTGGCTTTTGCCCGGTAGCTTCGCTTGCTCTTTCCTGCAGATGGAAGTTGGTTGGGAACGAACAAACGCGGTTGGCACTACCAAGGCAAACGCCACGTCCCGGTCCCAGAATCGTGAGCTTTGGGGAAAGCGACCAAGCTGGATCCGATCATGGGCTGCAGCACAGCACAAAGCACACGAGACGCCACGGACGGAACGGCGCCGGTGACATCACCGAGACGAGGATGGAGCGGTCGATGGAGACGACACGTGGGTCCTCTCGTCTTCTCCTCCTTCTCCGCTGTTCTCGGCACATATTTTAGGGAGGCGGGCCAGGGGTCAGCCTGCCGCGCGATCCCGAAGAGCTGCACGCGCAGCACTGAGCCGTGGTCTCGTCCGGCAGGGTGGGCGGCAGCCCAGGCCCCACGCAATCTAATCTAATCTATATCTATATCTATATCTATATCTTATCTTACCTACTTTTATATATATATATATATATATTATTTTTATTATATATATATATATATATATATATACTAATAAAGCAAGGTGATATTTTTGGTTTCGTCCCGCTTAGGTGATTTATATTATTATTACTGTTTTTTATAAGGTGGTATTAATTTTTTGTGCACCACACACGTTTTATCCTGTACATGATAATATTTTCGCCAGCGTTGCCTCGCCCGCTGTAATGGGCCTCGACGCGTCTGCCCGACGCAGGCTAGCGTGGGCCTTCTTAAAAGCAGCAAAAATAAACACTACTCCCTCCGTCACGGTTTAGAAGGCGTGCTTGGAAATTCTCTGGGACCTAGGTGGTTATTGATTGGATGTGAGATGAGCTGAAAAATAGCATTCACACTACGCATGCATATAGGAGTAGTACAGCGAAGTACTAAGTAGCTACTAGGAGTAAATGCAATGCGCCCTAAACCTTGTCTATTGTGGAAACGCACGTAAATTTAACCGTGCCTTCTAAACCGTGACGGAGGGAGTAGGTCGAACTCATGACCTTACATTCAGTCTAAGAGACACCAACCACTGAGCTAGAATATGTCATGTTTATTTGTACCACCTCGCTATAATAAAAGGACTCACACGTGTTAATATACATTTGGATCAATAAGCAAACATGGGGAAGGAGGAAAGCAACATTGTTGTGACTATAGGATGTGAGCTAAATAAATGAGATTGGGGGACGTGCTGTGCATGCTCCATGATAAAAACGAAGGATTGTGTGGGCTGCTCTATAACTAAGGAAGAGGATCATAATTTAAAAGGAAGAGGTTGCATGCTCCATCTGTCCGCCACCACCACACAATGCTCTAAAGGTCGACGCTCTACCTTCCTACTGCAGCTGCTTGGTCACAATTCCTACTCCAGCTGCTCGCCCATGCATGCACCATGTGTGAGACACGAGACTTTAGCCGTCAACCCGCCCCGCACAGCAAGAGTTGTCCCAGTGTATGCTACACCGCACAACAAGAGCCGTCCCAATGTATGCACACGATGCCAAACTGCAGCTCAACTTGGTTCAACTCTGTTTTTTATGAGAAGTTTTGTTGCTGCTGTTTCTATGGGCTTGTGCTGACATAGAGTAAATAGAAAATGCAGAGACCTGCGGTTCGGTAGCGAAGGGATAAACTCATTGATTTTTATGTTGTGCTATTAGTCTGTATTTTTTTTAATAAAAACAAATAGTACGTCTATTCCGTTACCCAACATTTTTGTTGGTTGACTTGGTCGCGCTGGTGTGAGAAGACGAGGATGAGCTTCCTTGATCTCGGCTTCATAGAGTTAGAGCTAAAGTGCTACCAAATATTCCCTAAGTCAACGATGCATGCACCAAAAACGTCCCACAATGCATGTATGTCAGTTCTCATGTAAGTGCGTTCACAACTTAGATGGTTACGTTCGAGAATTTCTTTCCCCTGACGACGCACGGGCATATGTGCTATGTTTGTACTAAGATATAGGGTTTGGTTAATAATCAATAGTTTCACATCTTTTTTTATATTAAATTCCACCAACTTATATACGTCTGCGAGTTATGGAATCAATAAGCTAGGCATCAACAAACAGAGGATGGCATATGTGGTCCCATTTACCCAAGAGAAACGAAGAAATTAGTTTGCCCCAATAAGAGATTCGTTGGAAACTAGCAGAAGGAAAAGGACACTTGATTGCATATACAGCCAATCAAAGTGGCGCGTTAATCTTCCAAGCCGAGGCATCAACTAACAGAGGGTGACATATGAGTTCCATTTACCCAAAATAGACGAAGATATTAGATTGTGCCAATAAGAGATTCATGAGAAACTAGGCGAAGGAAAAGAACGCTTGCATGGATACATGACCGATTAAAGAGAAGCATGCATTTAGTACCACAGAAAAAGCAATAAGGCTACCAAGTCATGTTTAAAGACAAAAGTCGTAGCACACCCCGATTAATTCTTCTGGCGTCAAATTAGATCTTCCTGGGTCCAATCAGCACAGATAGTCTGATTTTCTAAAGAGAAACTAAAATTATCTAGATTTTGGCGAGCACCTCCCTGTCATCGCCGGACGGCACCGTTCAAATGTTGTTTTGATGGACGGACTAATTTCTCCCGTTGCAACGCACGGGCATATGTGCTAGTCTAATCTAAACAAGGTGCCAGGCTAACAGCAAAATCTACTACTGCTACTGAACGAGTCCGAAATGCACATCCACGAAAGACTAGCACTTTCAGGACACCACCTCACACTGACGTCCCACGATCTTAGAGCATCTACAGCCAAGACTCTTAAATCCGTCTCAAACGTCCGGACAAACCGTTCGATCACTGATGAGTCATAAAAAAGACCAACCAGGCTCTTCAAAAGGGTTTTAGACATCCGGACTGATCGACACTCCTCATATTCAGCCCAAATATGGGCGGATATGGAATGCACGGGCGCGTTCGTCACGTCAGACCGACGAACCGGTCCCACGCGAAATCTTTCGAAAATCCGATGATCGGACGAACGTCTCCTCCGGTGGGGCAAATACGGCTATTTAAGCCGGTCGGCGTTCCTCGACTGTTGTGGTTTTGTCACGGCAGATGTCCTAGTGAAAGGACTTAGGTTCGAGGCCATCGGTAAGGCGGTGAACTCGAAGGGGTTGATCGGAATCGAGAGACAAGAGTTACCCAGGTTCGGCCCCTCGAAAAGAGGTAAAAGCCTACATCCTGCTTTGTGTTTGTATTGATTGGATATCGATTACAAGGGAGCGAGTTCGCTTGACCTAGCTATCGATGGGTTGTTTTCGTGGCCTAAGCCGCCCAGGTAACCCGCCTTTATATACACAGGTCAGGGCCCTGGGCTTACAAGAGTCCGGGCCGGGTTATACTTGATAACCGACCTCACCTCTTACTACACATGCCTTGTCTAACAAGCCGCCTCCGGCGGCTTACACCACCGGGTTGTACATCATCTTCTGGCTCTGGGCCTCCAGGCCCATTAAACAAGCTTATGCCAAACCTTGTCGCTAAGCCGCCAACCACATGACCCGGTCCCACCTGGGCGGGTCTCACCACGGGGTTATATCCCCAACATTAGGCCCCAGATTGATTTGAACCGGTTCATGTCAATCTTCAAGTCTTCTGGTTGGCGAGTCTTGCATTCTCTGATAGGTCTTCATAACCCGCCAAAAATGGGCGGCGTCGTCTCTGACAAATCTTCATGACCCGCCGTGACGTCATCTGGAAAATCAAAAAAGATTCCCCTAACGTCAGAGCGGATCTTTCTCCATTAATATGACCAGCCCGAGAATCGAGGCACTTTCTTAGTCAATCATCATCGTGCCTCCTCGATTCCCGCACCGGACCGTTGCTGTTCCATCACATCCTCATAAATAGGCACAGGGGGGGCATTACTTTCACTTTCCCCGCCGCTGCCTTCTTCTTCCTCCTCTAGACGCTCGCGCCGCCGAAGCACGCCACGCCGACCGGACCTCTCCGTCTTCTCCAACACTGGCCGTTGCATCAACCTGATCTTGTCCACAGCATTCCCGCGTTCGTCCGCATTCTCAAGGTTCCATTGTTGCCTCTTGTTAGATCTGCACTAGCTTTTTTTTAGATCCCCCCGAGTTCATCGGGTTTTGTTTCGTGTTCATCGCGGCTCCTCGGAACATTCTTTGTAGATCAGATGAAAAACACTCCTTTAGGTCTTAAAACATTGCCCAAATCATGCGGTCATCCACTTAATAGGCACGCCGTGCTCATTGTAAACTGCGGGCTCATTTTAATCTGCGTAGAGGTTGCCTGTTCTTCCACTGGCTTTCTAGGTTTAAGAATATTTTCCTTTTTCCCTTGCCCATAGATCTTTAAACAATAGTTGTAGCTGTTGGAACCTGTTTGTCCACACTTAGTAATTTTTTCAATGTTCACTGGCAAACTTGACCCGCCGTCGTACTGCCGGCTCACATTGTCATATTGTGGCCTGCTTCGGCGGCTCATAACTTTATATTAACCCGCCAAATACCGTCACCATTTTTAGAATCAAAACTGCCTCGGCCATAATACGTTTTTTAACCCGCCATATATTCATGCCCTTCCGCAGTCCTTTAAGCCGCCGCCATGTCTAAAGTCCCATCTACTTGCAACTGGGTGAGGTCTGGAGTAACCGAAGAATCACTCAAAGAGTTTACCACCATGGGAGTTCTGCCGGCTCAGGATGTCATCCACTGGCGGGTTCCGGGTAATGAGAACATTCCTAAGCCCGAGGATGGGGAAGTCATCGTATTCACAGACCATCTTCTCCGCGGTTTTTCTCCCCCCGGGTCTAAGTTTTTCCGAGATGTCTTACACTCCTTCAACTTGCACCCTCAAGACATTGGGCCCAATTCCGTCACCAACCTGTATCAGTTCCAGACCCTCTGCGAGGCTTATTTGCAAGAAGAACCGTCCGTTGACCTCTTCAAAGAATATTTCTACATCAACCGCCAGACAGAGATGGCAGATGGATTAAGTCTCGAGCTTGGAGGCGTCACTCTTCAAAGACGGAGGGATGTACTCTTTCCAGCAGCAACTCTGCCGAGTCACCCCAAAGAATGGAACAAGACTTGGTTTTATTGCAAAGATACTTCACCAGAAGGGGAGAACCCACTGCCGGGTTACCGTCCTTACCGGCTCAGCACTGATACAGAGCTCCCAGACCGAATGTCTGACGTGGAACGTGCTCAGTACGGCCCAACCTTCTCAAAAATAAGGGCCCTGTTAGCCAACGGGTTAACAGGTGTTGATCTGACCCGCTGCTGGGTCTCTTGGAGGATTCTGTCGTTAAGCCGCCGCGGCGCCTTAATGTGCGAATCTGGCGAGGTGTCTGATCCTCAACGCTTCAACCAAACCCCCTTGACGGACCAGGATCTGAACACCATTGTCAAGTCTTTGCTTGGAGAATCCCAAGCCGCCTGTAGTAAGACGGGGTTAAGCCCATTCTACGCGCTTAACCCGGCTCCAGATGTAAGTCTTTCCTTCTTAACCTTCATTCATTCTTTCCATGTTGTACTTCATGTATTTTATTAACCTTTCTGTCAATGCGCTTTATCATCTGCAGGCCAGCTCTTCCTTCTGGAACAGGAAATTACCCGCTTCCTTCAAAAGGAAGAGCAAAGTCCCCAAGGCGACCAAAGCTAAGGCACCACCTCGTAAGAAGAAGCAGTCAACTGAAGAGCTATTCGATCTAGACGATTCAGAGGTAGAACTTGACTCCCTTGGTCTTCTCTTTATGTAACTCATTGACAATGATTACTCACAGGAGGAAGCAGAGACAAGCCATGCTGATATTGCAGAGGTAACCATTATCTCCTCTGACTCGGAACTTTTACCAGTAAAAAGAATACGGCGAGCCGTACGGAAGGTAAAATGTTCTCGCCCTTTTGCTCACTTGGATCCCAACTCTCTTTTGAAGAAGCAGCAAGAAGACAACAGGCGTCAGACCCGGAGCGCCGGCTCTGAAGAGCTTTTATCCGGCTTACCAAACGATCCGGCTCCTCGGAAGCGGCGCACCGAAGTACTTTCTTGCCTTGAATTTATCTTTTTTGTATGCTAATCTTGTGTTGCGTCTTACTTGTATTTGACAATGCTAACTTTCCAGGACTCGCCTCCTTCTTCCGGCGACTCAACCGCCTCAAAGTTGCCTCCTCTTATTATCAACCCGGGGTAAGCATTTTTACACCCCACTCCATGCGTTAATAGTCTATCTTTGCTCATTGATGTATAATTTCACCTTTGCTCACAGGGCTCAAGCCAAACGAAGGAAGGTAAGCGGGTCAGCCGCCACTCCTGAAGTTCCAGAGTCAGCAAACCCCAAGCCTAACACCCCTGAGGCACATATTGAGCCGTCTGAGGCTGCCAAAGATGCTCATGAAGAAGCTCCCTAGCATAATGAGCCGGCTGATATGGATATTGAGGCTCCCGAGGTTCATCCAGAAGTCGATCCTAAGCCGCCCGGCCCTCAACCGACAAATGAAGACATGGCTTCTCATGAAGAAGTTACTGTTACTGGGGCGGCTTACAAATCTCCGACTCCTTCCAAGATACTATCAAAGCATACCAGCGAGGACGAGGCGGCTCATCTTAAGGGAGAAAAGATTCAATTTGATCTCCCTAACCTGGAAAAGCTTACCACCGAAGAGTTGCACTCTGGCTATCTGAGCCGTCTGTCCGCCAGCCATGACATGGAGGCCAACTTGGTTGGCATGATGAAGAAAAAATACGAGGTATGCCACTTCTCTTGCCTTTGCATATATATATATATACTTATGTAGCCCCCAAGAACCGGTTTACCTCTCAAAAGGTCAGCCGGGTCTTCCATTACTTGCAATCTTCTGATGAATCATCGCGTAGCTCCCAAGGGCCAGGTCATTACATAAGTAATGAGCCGGCACTCAATCATATAATAAGAACTGAGTGTAGCCCCCAAGGGCCGGGTCATTATATCAATAATGAGCCGGCACTCAATCATAGATTAAGAGCCAAGTGTAGCCCCAAGGGCCGGGTCATTATATCAATAATGAGCCGGCACTCAATCATAGATTAAGAGCTAAGTGTAGCCTCCAAGGGCCGGGTCATTATATCAATAATGACCCGGGTCTACAAGAAAACTGAGACACATTAGCCCCCAAGTGTCAAGTATATTGCTTGCAATCTGCTTGGGACTTGTAATGATTTGGCCAAACTTCGAAAAACCAGTATGAGCCGGACAGGTGGCTTAAAACTGACAATGTTGCCTTGTTACGACTTATCTTACGCAGGAATCTTTAAACGCCGCCGAGTCCAATGTGTCAGACCTGAAGAAGAGCCTGGCACTGCAGCAAGAGAGCCGGTCAGAGGCCGACGCCAAGTACCAGATCGCTTTGACTGAGCTAGATGTGATCAAGGCTGAGCTCAAAGCATTCAAGAAATCCGCTGAAACGAACAAAGCCGCCCTGACCAAGCGCGCTGAAGACGCAGAAGGCCGTCTTAAAACGGTGACTGACGAGCTGAACAATCTGAAAGGCCAGATATCTGGTATGATTGGAGCCGTCTTTGGTAAGTATTCTTAACCTTCAATATTCAAAAAGTACTTGTCAAGAATCCTTTCTGGCGGCTTATAAGATTTGACTTGCTTGTAGGTGAACGGAGCCGCCAACTTTCAGATGATAGCCTATTAAAACTGAAGGCTTTATACTCACTTTCTGAACAGCTCTATGTCGGGTCACTTTTCACCATTAAAGCTGTGATGACTGAGAAGGGTGTGCCAAAGCTTATGAAGGGCGTGCTAGAAGTCCTCTCCACCATCCCGAAGCAAATAGAAGAACTGAAAAGATCATCCGCCCGTAAGGGCGCAATGGCTGCTTTGAGCCGGTCGCTGGCTTATGCACCTGAGCTTAACCCGGCCGAGATGATGGATGGCTTTCCTCAGTTGAAGGACGACGGCTCGGAGTTCACGCAAGATGACTATGCCCGCTGCATGAAGGCATCCCGTATTTTGGCAAGCCGGCTGGCCGAAGAAGATCTGTCGTCATATCAGACGGCTTACTCGAAAGATAATAAGCGAGTTCGAGGTCCCACCTTCGAAGCCAAAAGCCTAATTCCTCAACGCCGTAAGCATCTCTTCGCTCCTGATGTTGACCCATCTCCGATCATGCACGCTGAAGCCCAATTTGAGGCCATAACAAACTACAATTGGGATGTGGACAACCTCCAGATCCGGGAGACCGAAGACCCGGCGCAGGATGACCCGGCGACGAGTTAAATGAAGAATTGACTTCATGTGAAGGTAACCCGGCCCTGTTAATATGCCGGGTTACAATTTGCCGCAGAAACTTTAAGTCCGCAGATTTTGGGCTCCTTGATAGCCTTGTAATAGTAGTAGCAAACATTCGATCGCCTGCTCTAGTGCCTTCGTGCACTTCAAAACATCTTTCAATCCATACACCGGCGATTCAGCATGATTGTCTTGATACATAACCATCTGACTGCTTTGATTCGCCCGGCGGGTTATATTCCATGAGAAATGCTAAGCCGGAGTCACCCGAAAAACTTAGAATCTCATCATAAAAAACACCTGCAAAAAACAAGTGATTGGCATACTTCTTGCCTTATAAGCCGGCTTTAAAGGCACAGCAGGACGAGATAGTTCTTGTTTTTTGTGAAAAAAAATTGTATTACTTCCGAAGAAGCGAGGTATAAAAACCTTAAAACCTCGTAAGCCGGCTCTCACGTGACATAAATCCGTTGTTCAAACCTTAGCAAGTTCAGGGTCTTTAAAAGATTGACATTGCTAAGAGTACCAACAGGCCACATAGCGGAGAGACTACAGCAGACAAGGCGAGTTTATCCTAGCTCACTGTAAGCCGGCTCTCTCGTGACAAAAGCCGCCGTTTAAACCTTGACAAGTTCAGGGTCTTTGTGCGAGAATAACTTATAAAAGTTCAGGGTCTCTGAGCAAGATTGACTGTCAAGAGTTCGGCGGGTCACATGGCGGAGTAGCAAGTTGCAAACAGGCAGGTTTAACTCGAACATGGCATATAAAGCCTGGCCAAGAGGGTATGAAAGCTAAACCCAGAGGGTTGGAAGCCCCCAAGTGACCTGATGAAGGATCAACTCCTTTGTATGAAATTCATGGCATATAGAGCCTGGCCAAGAGGGTATGAAAGCTAAACCCAGCGGGTTGGAAGCCCCCAAGTGACCTGATTGAAGGATCAACTCCTTTGCACGAGACTCAGTGCTGAAAACAGCAGAAGCCCCTAATCATGGGGATGCCAACTTTATTATATCATAAAAGATGGTCTATACAATGACAGGAATATGTACATTGATGAGAGCCGGACTGGCGGCTTAAGTATAGTATGGCCGAAGGTGAGCAATATTCCACGGCCTCTTAGTCTCTTCACCAGAAGTGCGCGACTTGTCACCCTCCCGTATATCAATGAGATAATAGGAGCCATTGTTGAGATTCCTGCTGATCACAAACGGTCCTTCCCAAGGAGGTGATAACTTGTGCATATCTGACTGGTCTTGAATCAACCGGAGTACTAAGTCGCCTTCTTGGAACGTCTGGGTCTTGACCCTGCGGCTATGATAGCGACGCAGGTCTTGCTGGTAAATCGCGGACCGAGCTGCTGCAAGATCCCGTTCTTCGTCTAAGGCATCCAAAGCATCCTGACGCTCCGTCTCATTATCAGCTTCCACGTAAGCCGCCACTCTGGGCGAGTCATGACGGATATCACTGGGGAGAACAGCTTCTGCGCCATAGACCATGAAGAAAGGCGTATAGCATGTTGACCTGTTGGGGATGGTTCTTATGCTCCAAAGAACTGAAGGTAACTCCTCCACCCAACAACCCGGCATGCGCTCCAAAGGAACCATGAGCCGGGGTTTTATCCCTTTCAGAATTTCCTGGTTAGCACGCTCTGCTTGACCATTAGACTGTGGGTGAGCCACAAAAGATACATCGAGTCGGATATGCTCACTATCGCAGAACTCCTTCATAGCCCCCTTGGACAGGTTTGTGCAATTACCAGTGATGATACTATGTGGATAACCAAACCGAAAGATCAGCTTTTTGATGAACTGAACTGCTGTTGCTGCTTCACACTTGCTGACCGGCTCAGCTTCAACCCATTTAGTAAACTTGTCAACCGGCACCAAGAGGTGGGTCTTCTTGTCCTTAGACCTCTTGAAAGACCTCTCTCACATGCAAAGCATGATCGAACCCCAGAACTCATTGGGTGTTAGATTCATAACAATGTAAATCACATGGTGATGTGAACTAGATTATTGACTCTAGTGCAAGTGGGAGACTGTTGGAAATATGCCCTAGAGGCAATAATAAAATGATTATTATTATATTTCCTTGTTCATGATAATCGTTTATTATCCATGCTATAATTGTATTGATTGGAAACTCAAATACATGTGTGGGTACATAGACAACACTGTGTCCCTAGTATGCCTCTAGTTAACTAGTTCGTTGATCAAAGATGGTCAAGGTTTCCTGGCCATAGACATGAGATGTCATTTGATAACGGGATCACATCATTAGGAGAATGATGTGATGGACAAGACCCAAACTATAAACATAGCATATGATCGTGTCAGTTTATTGCTATAGTTTTCTGCATGTCAAGTATCTGTTCCTATGACCATGAGATCATGCAACTCACTGACACCGGAGGAATACCTTGTGTGTATCAAACGTCACAACGTAACTGGGTGACTATAAAGATGCTCTACAGGTATCTCCAAGGGTGTCTGTTGAGTGGGCATGGATCAAGACTGGGATTTGTTACTCCGTGTGACGGAGAGGTATCTCAGGGCCCACTCGGTAATACAACATCACAATAAGCCTTGCAAGCAATGTGACTAAGTGTTAGCCACATGATCTTGTATTACAGAACGAGTAAAGAGACTTGCCGGTAACGAGATTGAACTAGGTATAGAGATACCGACGATCGAATCTCGGGCAAGTAACATACCGAAGAACAAAGGGAACAACGTACGGGATTAACTGAATCCTTGACATAGAGGTTCAACCGATAAAGATCTTCGTAGAATATGTAGGAACCAATATGGGCATCCAGGTCCCGCTATTGGTTATTGACCGTAGAGGTGTCTTGGTCATGTCTACATAGTTCTCGAACCCGCAGGGTTTGCACACTTAAGGTTCGGTGACGTTTCAGTATAGTAGAGTTATGTATGGTGGTGACCAAAGGTTGTTCGGAGTCCCGGATGAGATCCTGGATGTCACGAGGAGCTCCGGAATGGTCCGGAGGTAAAGATTGATATATAGGAAGTCCTGTTTTGGTCACCGGGAAAGTTTCGGGTATTTCGGTAGTGTACCGGGAGTGCTGGGAGGGGTACCGGGGACCATCGGGAGGGGTGTCTCGACCCAAAGGACCTCATGGGCTGTGGGAGGAGTCAAACCAGCCCCTAGTGGGCTGGCCTAACCCCCCCCCCCCCCCCCCACTAAGGCCCATGTGGCTTTGGGTGGAAAAAATCCAAAGGAGGAAAGGTGGAAAGGGTTTCCATGTGGAGAGGAGGAATCCTACTCCTAATAGGATTGGAGTAGGACTCCTCCACCTCCAATTTCGGCCAAACCTTGAGGGTTTGAGGCTGCCTCCTCCCCTCCCTCCCTCCTATATATACTAGAGGATTTAGAGGGAAGAGCTAACCCTAATTGCCACGTGTTCCCTCTACTTCATCTAGATCGGTTTCTCCTCTAGTCTAGTTTCAGCGGTGCTTAGGCGAAGCCCTGCCGGAATTGTTCCACCACCATCGCCGCCGCGCCGTCGCGCCGCCGGAGAACTCTTCTACCTCTCCGCTCCCTCTTGCTGGATCAAGAAAGCGGAGATCGTCATCGAGCTGTACGTGTGCTGAACGCGGAGGTGCCGTCCGTTCGGCGCTAGATCGGAAGGACCGTGATCAGGATCGCGAGACGGTTCGTGATTTGATCGCGGGACGGATCGTGATGGGATCGCGGGATGGATCGTGATTGGATCGTGAGACGGATCATGATTGGATCGTGGGACGCTCGGCGATTTGGATCGCGAAGACGTTCGACTACATCAACCGCGTTTCTTAACGCTTCCCGCTTAGCGATCTACAAGGGTATGTAGATCCACTCTCCCTCTCGTAGATGCTCATCACCATGGATAGATCTTGCGTGTGCGTAGGAATTTTTTTGTTTCCCATGCAACGTTCCCCAACACATGCGCCACGTGTCGTTCTTCTTGAGTACCAACACCGGGTTAGCTAACCACTCCGGGTGAAAAACTTCGACGATAAACCTTGCCGCTAAGAGCCGGGCTACCTCTTCTACAATGGCCTTACGCCTCTCCTCATTGAAACGACGGATGAACTGCTTGACTGGTTTAAACTTGGGATCCACATTAAGGTGGTGCTCAGCGAATTCTCTCGGTACACCCGACATGTCAGAAGGTTTCCATGCAAAGATGTCCCGATTCTCACGGATGAATTCGATGAGCGCGCTTTCCTATTTGGGATCCATATTGGCCCCAATAGTGAACTGCTGTGATGAGTCGCCAGGGGTGAAATCCACCAACTTGGTATCTTCTGCCACAAACTTCAGGGGCGGCTCAGATTCCGTGTTGGGTTTCTTCAACGGGGTCATATCCGCCGGGTCAACATTCTCCTTATAAAATTTAAGCTCCGCCTCAGCACAGCTTGACTCCGTGTACGCTGCATCGCCTTCCTCGCACTCAAGAGCAATCTTCCGATCACCATGCACTGTAATCGTCCCGTTTAATCCGGGCATCTTGAGCTGCAAGTACACATAACAAGGCCTAGCCATGAACTTGGCATAAGCCGGCCGCCCAAACAAAGCGTGGTACGGGCTTTTGATTTTGACCACCTCAAACCATAAGGTCTCCACCCTATAGTTGAACTCATCACCAAAAGCTACCTCCAGAGAAATTTTTCCGACTGGGTAAGCCGATTTTCCGGGCACCACTCCGTGAAAAACTGTTGAAGATGGTTTAAGGTCCTTGTCAAGCAAGTTCATCCGGCGGAACGTGTCATAGTACAGGATGTTGATGCTGCTGCCACCATCCATAAGCACCTTGGTGAACACGTAGCCTCCGACTTGGGGGGCCACTACCAAGGCCAACTGCCCCGGGTTATCCACACGTGGCGGGTGATCCTCCCTGCTCCAAGTTATGTCATACTCAGACCACTTCCAGTATTGCGAGAGAGCCGACATGACTGCACTAACCGCCCGCTTGCGCACCTTTTGATCCCGCTTGTCAAGACTTGTTGTAAAGACATGATATTGGCCCCCATTAAGCTGCTTTGGGTTACTTTGAAACCCGGACTGGTTGTTCTGCTGCTGGCCTCCATTGCCAGACTGTTGGTTATGACCTCCATGGTTTCCCTGGCCTTGATAGCCAGAACCTGAACCGCCTGCACCAAAGCCGGACCCAGGAGAGCCGGACCCTGATCCGCCCGACGGTCCGTTGCCGCCACCTTGATGCTGATTAACACTGTAATTTCGGAACTCCCGCATGATCCAACAATCCCTCTAGGCATGAGTGGATGGCTTATCGGGCAGACTATGTTTCGGGCAAGGGGCATTCAACATCGCCTCCATGTTGAAGGGCTTGGATTTACCGAAAGGCGGCTTACCGTTGCCCTTGCCACGGTTATTCCCAGCACTAGTGTTGGCCACCAAATCTGACCCGCCGTCCGGGTGCTTCCGCTTTCCGCCATTGCCATTATTATTATTTCCTCCCCCGTTCTGCTGTTGACTCTTGCCATTGTTATTCTTCTTACCCTTGGCCGATTTCTCGTCATCGGAACCAGGGTCTTTCGTGCTGTCAGAGTCTGCATACTTAGTGAGAGCCGCCATGAGCTCCCCCATGTCTTGGCATGAACGTTTGAGCCGGCCAAGCTTCTGCTCCAGGGGCAAAAAGTGGTAATTCTTCTCCAGAATCAGAACCGCTTGAGCCGCCGTAATGTTATTAGAGGAGTGGATGATGGTTGAGACCCACCGGACCCAATGATGGGCTGATTCATCCTCACGCTGCACGCAGTGATCCAAATCCACAATCGTCATGGGCTGCTTGCACGTTCCTTGAAAATTCTTTATGAACTTCGCCTTCAACTCGGCCCAGGAATTAATGGTGTTGGGTGGCAAACCCTTCAACCACGTGCGAGCCGGCCCTTCCAACATCATGATGAAATACTTGGCGCAAACTGCATCACTGACGTCTAACATCTCCATGGCTAGTTCATAACTCTCGATCCAAGCTTCCGGAGGCAGATCAGCAGTATAATTGGGCACCTTGCGGGGACCCTTGAAATCCTTTGGCAGGCGCTCGTTTCGTAAGGCCGGCACTAAGCACGGCACTCCCATAGCCCTGGAAGTTACTCCGGCTCCCACCGAAATTGAAGGGGCTACGGTGGGTTCTTGATAAGCCGCCGCAGCTGCCGCTGTTGCCGCCTCTCGCTGCACTCTCGCACGGTCAACCAGTGCCTGGGCATCAACAGCAGGCGGACCATCCCGCGCCGGGTTCCGACGTCGCTCACTGCTAGAAATCGCAGGCGACTCTATACGCCAACTGTAACTGCGTCTTGGGATAGGGGTCGAGTGCACGCGGCTCCAGCTGTAAGCATACTTCTCCTGCTGTGCCACCGCCGTCTGCAAATATCCAATAGCGTTCCGCACTTCTTCCGCAAAAGGCGTTCCAAGCCTGACTGCCGCTGCCACCATGTTCTCCGCCGGGTTAGAAAAATGACAGGGCCGTGTTGGAAAAGGCTGCGGCGGGGTCTGATTCCTGCGGGGCGGGTCTGGCTGCCTATGCTGAACCGCCGCCCTACTCCCAGGTATTTCCGCCGTCTGGGTTATGGTCAGAGGTGCATTATGTCCTGTCCCTGGCGTGTTAAAAAGATTCCTGGCCTCATACTGATCCGGCAGACGGGACTGATGCCTCATCCGATGGACTGCATCTGCGGTCCGTTGCTCCAGGTCAAGGCGAAAAGCTTCCGCCCTATGGCGCTCCGACTCAGCATCCATCTAAGCTTTCATGGCATTGATTTCCTCTTGGACTCCGGCCATCTGGTCCTTCAACCTCGCGATCTCCGTGTTACGGGCTGCTTGGTTTTCGACCGTGACCTCGGTCCCCATCAGAGTTGTAAGCTCGTTCATCAGATCCAGCAAAACTTGAGCCGACGGCCTGCCGGACCCAGACCCGGTCGCACCAGCGGCCGTGCTACCAGGAGCTGGCGCCGATCCTGCCATGAAGACAGCGGCTCGGCTCAGCGGCTCATAGTGTTCCGGGTCAGGGTAGCCCTCGAAGTAGCCCCCAAGCCCGCCATTGTGAAGCTGATAGATTGATTCCGCCTCCCCGCACGAGGATCCATCCTCTGAGCAGATGAGGGTTTCCTCCCGTGACATGGAACCTTCAAGTTCCGCGCCTTGGGTAAAGCCGACGAAGAAGCGCTTCCGGCCCGGGTTAACACGGGCAGGTTGCGCGCGCCGGGCCGGCTCGACGAGGTCGGTGCAGATGTCCGGCCCAGGCTTAGATCCGCCGATCTTGCCAATGAAGACGTGAATTCCGCCGAAGGGGACTCGGTGCCCGTACTCGATTGAGTCGGCCTCGGGGCCCCAGCCAGCGTCGTCGATGTAGAGCTTGCCGCGGCGACTCTTGGTCATCCTGCCGACAGCATATCCCGCGATCATGTGAGAGAGCCCTCCGAGAATTCCACACCACCGAGCGTCAGCCCCACGGTGGGCGCCAACTGTCGTGGTTTTGTCACGGCAAATGTCCTAGTGAAAGGACTTAGGTTCGAGGCCATCGCTAAGGCGGTGAACTCGAAGGGGTTGATCGGAATCGAGAGACAAGAGTTACCCAGGTTCGGCCCCTCGAAAAGAGGTAAAAGCCTACGTCCTGCTTTGTGTTTGTATTGATTGGATATCGATTACAAGGGAGCGAGTTCGCTTGACCTAGCTATCGATGGGTTGTTTTCGTGGCCTAAGCCGCCCAGGTAACCCGCCTTTATATACACAGGTCAGGGCCCTGGGCTTACAAGAGTCCGGGCCGGGTTATACTTGATAACCGACCTCACCTCTTACTACACATGCCTTGTCTAACAAGCCGCCTCCGGCGGCTTACACCACCGGGTTGTACATCA
Source organism: Elymus sibiricus (assembly GCA_039707655.1). Lineage (NCBI taxonomy): Eukaryota > Viridiplantae > Streptophyta > Magnoliopsida > Poales > Poaceae > Elymus > Elymus sibiricus. Next base: position 306,715,402 of record CM077671.1, read on the forward strand.
TCTTCCTGCTCTGGGCCTCCAGGCCCATTAAACAAGCTTATGCCAAACCTTGTCGCTAAGCCGTCAACCACATGACCCGGTCCCACCTGGGCGGGTCTCACCACGGGGTTATATCCCCAACACCGACCCTAACCCATTCTCCTCCTCCCTCCCCATGCCGCCAACCCGAGCCCATCCACCTCCTCTCCCTCGCTCCGCCGCTCTTCCCACGCTCTCCGGCGGCGCCATGGTCCGTCAAAAGATAGCCATGGTCCGTCAAAAGATAACCACCTATGCGATGCTCACGCCGGAGCGTCGGTACCAGATCGAGCAAGAGATCTAGGCGAGACGCGCTGTCCGCATCGCTGTCGGGTTGCCTTCGGACTCGCCGAAGCCGGAGGAGGAGAAGCAGGCAGAGAAGGACGACGGAGAGGAGCAACAGCCCACTCCGATGGAGGAGGAGCTGGCGGACGAGGATGCGAAGCAGCCGGAGCAGGAGATGACACCGGCTCCGGGCTTCACCATGGACCGGGCGGAGGCGCCGTCGCTCAGCGGACGAGATGTCAAAGCAGCAGGCCATCCCGGAGTCCATCCAGGATGAGGTCTAGATGGAGGCCAACCGACCTTCATCCGGCGGGAGCGGGCGGTGACCGACGTTCTTTTCACCGAACTCGACCCGGAGATGGATTTGGACGCCGACGCAAAGTAGCCGGAGGAGCAGACGGAACCAGGCATGGAGATAGTGGACATCTCCGACGAGTAGGGTCGATGATCTACGTAGCACGTAGATTTTCTTTCTTTACATGCTTTCGTGTGAATTTAAGATTTATATTATAAGGTATCCGGATGTGTACGAGAAAATTTGAGGATTTATATTATAAGATATCCGGATGTGTACGATAAAATTTGAGGACTGACCAGTTATTGTCCGCGGACGCGGCTTGGACTCGGCCTATCACGGCTGTAGATGCTCTTAGTCCTCCACTAGGGTCCGCTTGGATCCTGCCCACGTTTGCCCTGCCAACGGTGGGCGCGCCAATAATTTGGCGCAGGATTCCGCCGCCCATGAATCGCCAAAAAATTGGCTACGTATAGAACGGAAGGAACCGCTGGGCCGAGGGCGAGCCAAATAATCGGTCGTCATCCAAACAAACGCCCATGCTGCGGCCAACGCCAAATATTTGGCAGGGTGAATCGGGGCTGCAATCCAAACAGCCGCGTACATGACAGACCTAGAAGCAGATAGAAAGAAAAAGGAAAACTGGTGTGCTCAGTGCTCATCCCAATCGACTGACAAATTTTGTTTACGGGCACCAAAAGAATCAGCGTGCAACCGCATCTGGATTTAAGGATCGATGCAATCTCCCAAAAAGAACCCAGTGACATTATGCAGGTCTACTGCCCTGCGATCACCAAGCAAGAATCTGCAAGCAACCGCCCAGCAGCTTTAATGGAGTCAACTGGTTTTTCATATGGAGGTTTGACAATAATAACGATTTGCTGCAGGCAGCTCGTGATCCAATCTCAATGCTAGCCAGCCTCTCGAGCCACGAAGCACCACACGCTCACAAGAAATTAGGATAAACACGTAGCCAATTCAGGAAGCAGTCAGCTATGCACACACACAGGCACCCAGTAATCCTATCCCGCCCTGGAATGAACATAATTTACAGGACCACACACGGGCAGTAGAGTAGACGTCTTCGCGAGAATTTTTACCAGCCATCCCAGTCCGCTCACAGCATTTTGACCCTTTACTCCTCGGTGTGGCACGTCCAGTATGTCAACCCACTGCAAAGACGGTGCGTGGCGTCAGGACACGTACTGGCCAAGCGAATGAATTAGGGAACGAGAGACGAAGTTGATGAAGCACGCTGATATACCTTATTAACACAAAAACGCATTGCAAAACGCCAGCAACACCAGTCCACACAGAAGGGCCCTTGTCTGTCAGGGCATCTTGCACCAACAAACCCACAGATCCAGCCAGGCAGACAAAAGAAACGACATAGGCGACGAAAAGCCAAAGCTTCACCCTGCGTATTAAGAAACCCTTGTTAGAAAAATAATAAAATGTAGTATCTCAGGACAGGAGAAAATTCTTCTTGCACAGTAAATCCCATTTACTAGTAAATTCCTGTACCCAGCACTCAATGGGCTAGAGTGGCATCCATTTCGCTTTTCCAACCGAGGGAAACTCTGAATACAGGCCATCATCCTTAGTACAGACATACTGATTGGGTGCTAAGATCTAAAGTCGAGAGGGAAACAGGCAAAAAGCCCAGATCACACGCTAAGGTCCCTAATCAATCACTTTGTGGAAAGGAACTGGCCGAGCACCATTGTTTCTATACTCTTATATGAAAGACAAAAAAAAGGAGAATGATGTGACGGTGCAATCTCACATAGTACAATGCTAAAGTCTTTTGGTCAAAAGCACTTCCTCGGTTTGAAATTGTGCATCTCTACAATGAATAGATGATCCATAAAATGAAAACCCTTAACCCTGCACTTGAACCTAAACAAATAAATCTTCAACATTCCAGGCTTGCCTATGACTGTGCCTACATTTTAAGATTCACCTTGTTGCAAGATATCTGTGTGGCTTCATTTGCTAAGGACTAGGGCACCACTTAGTGATTATATTTCTACTTTTATTGACGGTGTAATGTCCCTCCTTGCTTAATTCCTCTAGGGACTAAACCCCAGGTTCAAAAAAAAGTGTGGCTTCTTTCAAATTTGTGTGGCTTCATTTGCTAAGGACTAGGGCACCACTTAGTGATTATATTTCTACTTTTATTGACGGTGTAATGTCCCTCCTTGCTTAATTCCTCTAGGGACTAAACCCCAGGTTCAAAAAAAAGTGTGGCTTCTTTCAAATTTGTGTGGCGTCATTTGCTAAGGACTAGGGCACCACTTAGTGATTATATTTTAAGATTCACCTTGTTGCAAGATATCTGTGTGGCTTCATTTGCTAAGGACTAGGGCACCACTTAGTGATTATATTTCTACTTTTATTGACGGTGTAATGTCCCTCCTTGCTTAATTCCTCTAGGGACTAAACCCCAGGTTCAAAAAAAAGTGTGGCTTCTTTCAAATTTGTGTGGCGTCATTTGCTAAGGACTAGGGCACCACTTAGTGATTATATTTCTACTTTTATTGACGGTGTAATGTCCCTCCTTGCTTAATTCCTCTAGGGACTAAACCCCATGTTAAAAAAAAAGTGTGCCTTCTTTCAAATTTCTTGAAGCAATTCTAGCTAATCCTTGCATTGGCTTTGTTATGGCTTAAATGAAGCTTACAACATTTGCAGAATGTGCAGCACATCACTTGAGGCAAATTAAACACACTCCTTTGTCTCCAGCATATAAAATATTATTTAAAGGGATTTCCTTTGTTTTAAGTTTTAACACATTGAAAATCTAGAGCTATAAAAACAACTTAATCAAGCATTCTAACTAGTATTTGGTCAGGCTGCAACTATATGTTTGGAATACATTATTCTGATCTTTCCCTGTGAATATTTACAGACATAGCTGCATAGAAACTAACCACAATAAAATCAAAATATGATACACTGGACAAAAAAATCAGAAAAATGAGCTTCACGACAATTGGCATGCAGATTTAATAACCCAAATCTGGCACAACTACCAAAAAGCCAAAAATTAAAGTAGACAAACTAATAAACACATAAAGTCCTAACTTTCCACACATACCGACATCATTTTCTTATGCAAATAAATATATTTAGAAGAAAGTAGGTGAAACTGCGCTTTGTTTATCTCGCTCGGGCAGTCACGCAGCAGAAAGTTGAACAGAAGAAATTAATATATATATATATATATCAATTCAGAAATAAATCCAAATAATGGCATCACTTTGGCACATGGATTTTCAAGGAAAAAGTTCGCCTTGAAAGGCAAGCCACAGTAACAGAAACCGGTAATGAAATATGTAGGTGTTTGACACATGTTACATTAAATGTCAAGGAAAACAGGAATATGATAGAAACTGAGTAATATATAATGAAGATTGAGGAGCAGTGCTAATAGGGAAATAACGAGGAGCATTAGCAATAGAGAAACCGATGCTACCCTCATGAGATGTATTAACTGTTTTAGCTGTTAGAACTATCAAAAGAGAGGTCACACTGTTGACTTGCAGACTTAGTTGTCCAAGCACATCCATAACCACCCAAAGAAGCCTTAATATGATTTCTCTAAATCATTTAAACTACCCTAAAAAATCATTTAAACTCATATAATCAGATTAGTCAGCCCTTAACATATGGTCAGGCCTCAGATGATCTGGGAACATAACCTAGTCCAATGCATCATACTTTTTCTCTTTTGACACAAGAATAGCCAAGGTACGTAATCAGTTTGGTTTCATCCAGAATCAATTGGTCAACTAAAATAAACGCATGATAAATTCAGTGTGTGAAATTATAACTGCGAACACAACCATCTTTTCAGTTGTGCAGTTAACGTGTATATATTCAGGGTCCAATCCAATCATCTAGATTTCAGTAACCTATCATTTGGTTAATACGCAGTAACTTGAATTCACTGATGAATTCGATCATCTGGTGCCTAATAATCGAGCAAATAATCTGACCTCCACTCGGAATCATCCCCATAGGACGAGTAGTAGTCGTTCCCGATGGCATCCTTGTCGACGCAATTGAACATGAGCGCGGCCAGCGACGCGAAGATCCCTGCAAATCCCCCCACACGGACCCATCAATTCCCGGCCTCGGAGCCGCAACACGAATCACCAAAAGCCTGAGCGAAGCGGAAGGGGGGGGGGGGGGGGGGGGGGGGGGATCTGGTTACCGGGCAGGTAGTGGATGAAGGAGACCTGGACGGCGCTGCAGACGACGGCGTCGACCCAGAACCACCATCCGGCGCCGAAGAGCGCGCCGGCGACGCCCGGCCCGATGATCCCCCACAGCATCGCCAGGTTCTCCATGGCCGCAGCGCACCAAACCCTCGCCTCCACCAACTCCGCGGAATCCCCTCGCTTCGTTGCTCCCTTCCTTCCTTCTCGCCTTTTCTTTTTCTGCCGATTTCCTCTCCTCTTTTCGCACCGAGAGAAGGGGTTGGATAGGATGTTGGGCTTTGACCCGGACCGGAGTCAGTGTTCTTCGGGACGGTTAGTCGGGCCTGATTGGGCCTCGCTTGTTAATGGGCCTGATGGGCCAACCAGGGACGGAGCCACTTGGCGGTGCGATCTCTCTCTGGTGGGGGAGAGGAAGGACGCTGGGAGGGGAGTGTGACCAGTAGGAAGAGGCGACAATGGCGCGAGGTGGCGCGTGTGCTGCGGCAGCGGCGGCGGCGGCGGTGCTGTGGTGGATGGCGGCGGGCGCCGGGGCGGTGTGGCTGGAGATCGCGCCGTCGGGGACCAAGTGCGTGGCGGAGGAGATCCGGTCCAACGTCGTCGTCATCGGCGACTACTCCGTCCTCTACGAGCACCAGCAGGTCCATCCCACCGTCTCCGTCAAGGTAATTCTCATTTATGTATGTGCATTTACATACTCCGCCCGAACGATCGGTGCATAAATGCAATGTGAGAGGTTACAAAATGGAAATATTTAACGTTCAGCACTGCGAAATAAATCGTCCATCGCATTTATTTGGACACATGGCAGGACTGCTGCCACTTCCATTGATAGCTTGAATTTACAGTGGCTGGATTGGGTTCACATTCTAGGATATTTGATTGGAAAAGGGAAAAGGCAATAAATTTACAGAGACTGGGTTGATCTGTTAATGGTGAGGTTCCTTTGCAGAGTTGCAAAATGCAGATGTCATGGAGAATATTAATTAAGCCGCCGAGAGTAGAAACGGTTAGTAAAATCCTCAGAAAATTGTAACAAGCGTTGGTGGCTATTTCATTCATTGGGGTATCTCTACATTGATCTGGGGCTCAAGCGCTGGTTGTACTGAAAAACATCGGTACTTTCATTCATTTTCAAAGACACCACATGCAATTATTTCACATTGTGTGTGCACGCATAAAAAGAACGAGCTAGAAAACGTTTTGCTAGTGAAAATATATAAGGGAATTTGTTAACATTCTATATGATCGATGGTTTACCGAAAGTCTTTTTTGCTTTCAACCAGGACCCATTATCATCCTTGACACTGAATTCACTGAAATAAATACATAATGGGGCACAATGATGATTCAGTTTGTACTGGTGCCTTATCCATTTTTCTGTTATCTGGATTTTTTACACATACCTTGAATTATATGTGCTGTTTCGAAATTATGTTTGTTTGATTTAATATTTTTTTGACAGAGGTTTGATTTGAATTCTCACCTTTGAGTCCATGAAAATCGGAGTTGATAGTTCAAAATTTGCCTTTTCTTGCATGTTCCATATAAAAAAACATTGGCTAAAGTGGGAAGGATCCCTCCTTTTACTGTCTGCTGTTAGATATATGTGAGATCTCTCCACAAATTAACGCGGATAGCACCCCAGCGGAGTCCACATAGCAGACTTGGACGCAGGTGGTTGGGTTCAGCACCTTGAATTCCAACCACTAAGCTAGCGCTCAGTTCTCAAGCATGTGTTATATCATGCATTACAATCACATGTTTTTGACGTTACTAGGCTTCCTTCCACGTTTTATAATTTTGCATTCAGTTTTAACAGTATATTTATTTACCCTTGTAATTTCTTGGAACTGACTCCACTTTTTTGTTTTCTTGACTCATTTGTATTCGTTTTGACGTACATTATTCTTGCAGATTACATCCCCTTTTGGGGATACCATACACAAGAAAGATAAGGTTACGGTGGACCAGTTTGCATTTACCACATCAGAAGCAGGAAATTACCTAGCTTGCTTTACAGTTGACGGTGATAACAAGGGTTTGGTGGTGAAACTAAATCTTGACTGGAGAATTGGTATCGCGGCAAAAGATTGGGATGCTGTTGCTAAAAAGGAAAAGATTGAGGTGAAGTAAAATTATGATGGTATGCCTATCGTTTTGCAATTTCGTTGTTTTCCTCGTTTGGATGACAGTGACTTTCCTGAATAGGGAGTTGCACTAGAATTGTTTAAGCTTGATGAATCTGTCCAAACAATCTATGAAAATCTGCTCGTGCTGAGGACCAAGTAAGTCAATCCACTTCTCCGATCGATGCCTTAGGGAAAAATTGTTCTATCTGTTGAAATTGTTCCGTCAATTTTATTGCTCTTAATGCAGAGAATCAGGCATGAGAGATGTCAGTGAGCAGACGAATGCTAGGATCTTATGGTTGAGCATGATGTCGCTCGGTGTTTGCATTTGTGTTTCAGTACTGCAGCTGGTGCATCTAAAACGGTACTTCCGAAAGAAGAAGCTCATCTGAGATTATATACTCCTCTGCAGCATACGTACATTCTATGTTCTGTTTATAGTAGATGAAATATACTCCCTCTGTTTCTAGTGATCTAAAAGATCTTATATTAGTTTACAGAGGGAGTAATAAATTTTCCACAATGGATGTCAAGCAATTGTGTAATAGAATGATAGCATGTTCTCACTTAATCCCAAGTTCAGATAAGATGGTACTGCTACTCTTCATGTTCAACTCGCTACTGTTACAAAACAAAATGCAAGTACTACCAATTTTATGATGCCACTGGGCACTGCCCCCCTTGCCATATCCAAAGAAAGTTTCTGTAATCACTCTGCGGTAAGCTTTCATGGATGAAATCTGCAAAGCTCTTTCCGAAGTTACTCTTGAACGCTAACTTGATCTCGTTCACACCGACGTCATCGCTGCCCAAGATAGCCCTTGTAACCAACCTTTTATTGGCCTCTGGGCGTTGCATGCTTCTCTGCAGTAACTGACAGGGCCAAGAACAGAAGAACGAGTCAGGGACCAGCGATGTAGTAGTACAAATTAAGGTACAGAATTGCTTGCTTTCTGTTACTCACCTTACAGTAATACTTGGAAGGAGTGTAGATGCACTTGACAACAACTCTCAGAGACTCTTCAAAATCACCAGCCGAATTCTTCTTCAGTGCCTGCATACATGCACATTCATGATTGGTTTGCCCAAGATTCACTTGTATTCTCTCAAGTGGACATCATCAGGCCAGCCAGCCAGGCCATTGAGTTTGCTTACTTTGGTGAAGTCATGGCCATATATGTGCTTGTAACTGCAGAGCGCCAGCCTGAGCTGTGGGATGCTCCTCTTGCTGAACATCTCGAGGATGGCGGCCTCGTCGACCGATCCCGTGCCGCCGTTCCTCGCGTCGTACAATCGCCTGGCGTCGCATTTCGCGATGTGTCGGCTGGGTTCATCGTGGTGTGACTTGTGGGAGGTTGCGAGAGCTACCAGTAGCTGCTCGAACCACGAGAGTGAAACCCGGCAAGGAGGGAGTGAGCTTTGCTGGGTAGAAAGGGAAGAAAAATGACTGAAACTAGAACGAGAAGCAGGAGGTGAACAGGACAGACATACTCTCTGATAAGGGTGCGAGGGGTCGGTGACCATGTCCTGCTCCAGGTTCTTCTTGAACCTAGCCTGGTAGGCCTGCTTGGTGAAGAAGAGCTGGTCCTGCTTCCGCCGCGTGAAGATCTCGACAAGGGCGCGGTGATCGGCCGCCGCGCCGCTCTCGATGGCGTCCCTCGCCATGATCGCGTCTCGCTCCGCGAGGTCAAGCATCCACAGGTAGAGCAGATTGCAGAGCTGGAGAGGGAGGTGATGCTGAGACTGAAAACAGAGTACGTTGAGACGCTCTACCTACCTGTTATGTCCTTTGTTTATCTTATTACCTCATTGTCCTGATTGGCCGTGAGGGTTTTGTGGAGCCTGCCGACGAGGTCCTCGCCGAACATTGCGCGGTATGTCGCCTTGATCTGCTGCCTCTCCGACGCGCTCCGGTGAGCCAGGAGGCGGCTCAGACGGCGCGGCTCGTCGCAGGCGCCATGGATCTCTCTGCACTCGTTTTCGAACCCTGCGGTGGCAGGAGAACGGGAGGCCATGTTCTCAGCACATCAGCGCCGTGCTGAGGCTCTCGATGTGTGTACTACGGCCAGTGCAGAGATGCATAAGAGAGAGGGAGAGGGAGAGAGAGCCATGTTGTGCCTGGCTTCCTTTTAACGAAGGAAGGAATGACGAAGGAAGAAAGTTATCTCGAATTGGCCAGAAAAGGAAGCAATGGAAAGGAAAGAGGAGGGAAATATGTGTCCTACTCAGCATTGGTTTTGAGTGCAGGGGCAGGATTTTCAGTGATCATGGGGATATTGACTTTAAGGCCTTTTTAGCTTCTATATAGAATTTGAATAATTATTAAATTAGTCACCCTGAAGTCATATCCTATGATGACAGAAAGGAAGGAAGAAAGTTATCTGAATTTGGTCAAAAAAAGTATACTAAGGGCATGGCCAATGCATAGCCTCAGTGTGATGCTTCACATGCCATGTAGGCTCGGATGTAGGTTCGAATGGTGTAACGGGATACTCAGCAGGAGACGGGTGCTTGAGGAGAAAAAGTGTGGTCCGAAGCAAAAGGCTGAAAAGTTGAAATGGAAAGTAGAGATGCATGTGTACCGAAATCTTTATCTTCTTTTTCTTGATGAGATCACTAGTGATAGCTTGCATTGGAGAGAACAAATCAATATAGATGCCTCAAGCTATTTTTTATTATGAGGCATATGTATCTATATGTCACCATTGTACATGCCCTAAGCATTTCTGAAGGAAGGAAGAAGAAAAGAAGAAAGTTATCTGAATTTGGTCAAAAAAGTAAGTAATGAAAAGGAAACAGGAGGCAAATGTGTTGCCCTACTCAGCATCGTGGTTTTGAGTACAGTGAGAAGGTTTTCAGCGCTCACGGGGATCTTGACTTTTTATGTCCTTCCTACTAGCTTCTAGGGAGTGCAGATAATTAAATCAACCTGAAGCTAGGTCATATGATGATCCAATTAATCGACGAATTTTTGTCCAAAAGAACCACCTGCCGAGTTGAATTGTCAAAAGAGACCACCTCTGAACGAAATTGCCGGATCAGACCCCCCTGCCGCCACCAGCGCAGGCGGCTGGGACCTGCCGCCACCAGCGCTGGCGGCCGGCCGGGCGGGTGGGACCTGCCGCCACCGCTCCTGGCGGCCGGCCGGAATCCCGTTTCGGCCAAAATCGCTACGGAACGGACAAGCAGTGGTGGGACCGGCCGCCAGCACGCCAGGCGGCAGGTGCTGTGGTGCAAGCATGCGCATGCATGCACGTATGCAGGTGTGGTAGCCAGCTACTACCCCTTTGTCTCGCATACATTTCCTTGTCTCCTTGCCTTTGCTCCTTCTCCACGTACGTACGTACGCCTGGTCTCGGTCGGCACGCACGGCGCCGGCTACCACCGCGACACCGGCCGCCACGTACGTGCATGCATGCGCATGCTTGCACCGCGCACGAACGAATGCTTGCACCGCGCACGAACGAATGATCATCTGCCGAGTCGAACGTACGTGCATGCATGCGCATGCTTGCACAGCACCTGCCGCCTGGCGTGCTGGCGGCCGGTCCCACCACTGCTTGTCCGTTCCGTAGCGATTTTGGCCGAAACGGGATTCCGGCCGGCCGCCAGGAGCAGTGGCGGCAGGTCCCACCTGCCCGGCCGGCCGCCAGGAGCGGTGGCGGCCGGTCGCACCCGCCCGGCCGGCCGCCAGCGCTGGTGGCGGCAGGTCCCAGCCGCCTGCGCTGGTGGCGGCAGGGGGGTCTGATCCGGCAATTTCGTTCACAGGTGGTCTCTTTTGACAATTCGACTCGCCAGGTGGTCCTTTTAGACAAAAATTCATTAATCGACATGTAATCTTCTAAGGGCCAGTTCTTTTGATAGCTTTTTTGGGCTTCTAGAATAAGCTGCCCCCTATCCAGCTTATTCCAGAAGCCCAGCTAATAATATTTTTTAGAAGCCTACTAGTCGAGTCTCAATTAGTAGGCTTCTAAATAAATAAATTTGGTTGGGCTTCTAGAATAAGCTAGGTAGGGGTAATTTATTTCAGCTTATTCTAAAAGCCAGCAAAAGAACTGGCCCCTAGTCTGGAACAGAACTCAGTCTGGGAAAAAGACCATGCTACATTCTACAAATTCCAAAAGAAAAAAAATATCGCAGAACTGCGTTGCAGTGTGAAGTATGGATGCACAAGTTTTCGTTGCAACATTTCCGTGGTGGTGGTGAAGAAATATCCGAAGTGTGCGTACAGTTTTCCATGTTTACAACAACATAGACCGACCTCTTTTCCTCCTTGGACAATCGCAGCTCCATTCCTCTATACTTTACTGGGTTCATACTTCAACAAACAACGTGCATTCGCGAAACATAAACCGGCAGTTTACACGTGACATCGGGACACCGGTAGCATATACAGAAATCTAAAACGTCTGATATTTGTTTACGGAGGGAACATGTTGTTATTCTTGGGCTGAGTTGATGACCAAGTACGCAGCAAGTTCAGAAAGATGATAGAGATAACCAACCAAGTGCGCAGCGGTGCAGCCTCTACTTTCCCAAGATGTGGTCATGTGGAGTGGAGGAAGCAAAGGGCGAGCCAGTTAAGTGGTTGACAGCAGAAAAGATCCTACGTGCCTAATGGAGCAAGACGTAGCAGTAGATGCCGTAAAGTTGGCGCACAAAGTTCTTCAGAGAAAGAAAGAAAGAAAGACGCTCTTTATTTTCGTTTCTGAAGAAAGAAACAAAGGACCGCGCTGTCTTTGCTTTGCTGCTCCACATTTCGTTCGTGGACTCCCACCCGGTGGATGCTGACTCGGAACCTTTGCCTCTTTCCTTCTGCTCTTGGCCGAATTTTCATGTCCTCGTCACGGAACTGGGACGTGCAACCTCTTTCCAGCTCCAAGTCGGTGCGCCACGTTTGGCTTTTTGTTTCTTCGGAAAGCACGACTTCTCTTTTTCGAAAAGCATAACAGTGCTAGATACGTCTATTCAGGCAACAATTAATATGGATTCGATGGAGTATAGAAATTTACTGAAAGTAGAAAACCTATCAAACATAATAAAAATGAAAAAAATATACATAACCCCCTAAAGTATCACGTTTCTGCCACATCAGCCCCTTACCTCTAAAACCGGATTCTTAATCCCCTGAAGTTTTTAAAACCGGACAAAACACCCCCTAAGCCTGTTTTAAGCTGTTTCTGTGGGCGGTATTGTCTATCCGGCAGTCAAAGACCAGTCAATGGCTATGCGCAGCCGCGGACGCGGCACAGGGTTCGGCTCACAAACCAAGGGCCGGCCTCGAGTGTACGCGCCTTCACGGAGCCCCGGTGCAGGAACTGGTTGCAGAAGCAGGTGGCAGTTAGAAATCCTCGACGAGTGGCTCTTTGTGATGCTGGCCGCGTCTTCGCCGGCGGCGGCGGGCCCGGGGGGGGGGGGGGGGGGGGAGGGTGCCATCTACGAGAGCGGCGGGGGGGGGGGGGGGGGGGGGGGGCGTGCGCTTTGACAACTCGTTCATGGTGGTATAAACTGGCGTGCGGTCCGGGGTGAGGTGCACTGCGGCGACCTTTAGCGTCAAACTCCAGCTCCGGTGCGACACGCGGGTTCTCGTTTGTATTTCCACCCGAAGCGATCGAATCGATCACCTTCCATGTGTTCGCACACGAACACGTCACCGTGTACCCTCGACGCCGGGGGTGATGCACCGCAACTCACGTCGAAGGAGACCCGTCTAGAAGCGCGGTACGCAAGCAGTCCGACGGTCGCTTTTGAGGACCCGAAACCCCACACGCCTGGGAGGGAGCCCGTCAGGGCGTGTGGCGGCTATGGGCTGCCCTAGGTCGACCTGATCGCCCCTAGGGCCTCGTGGATCGCTGCCCTCCAAGCGAAGAACGAACGAAGAACGAGGAAGAAGAAGAACAAGGGAGAGGGATAAAGGTAAAGGTAAAATATGATAGATTGATTTGTTTGATTGTGTGTTCAATCGGCCGTCACCTTTCATCTATTAATGAGGCGGCTGGACTTCCCGTACAAGAAAAGGACTCCAAATCCCGTCCAAATCTTTCCAAAATTAACCGAACTCGGATTTAGGTAAGTCTAAGACAGCAGTTCGGTTTTTGGTTCTCACAGGCCGCAAACGACATCGGATGAAGATGAGCCCAAAAGCAAATTTAACCGTTTCGACGAGACGAACAACTTTCGTGTTGAACGTTTTTTGATTCGAAACCATCTTGTGGACCGAAACGCTCGCGCAATATAAGTAATCGATGGCGCTGCTTATCAGCCACATGTCTTATTGGGTGCGCCACTTTTTGCCTGGTGGTAGAGCCACACCCCGATGGCTCTAAGTTTTGCCCTCGGATGGAGATGATTTTTATATCAAAATCAATTGTTTTGACGCGACAAAGACAATCCATGTAGAACATTTTCTCATATGAGGTCTTCTTGGGGGCTTAATCGGCCGAAAAGTACTCTGAATATAAAATCTTAGTAATTTGAGCATAGTTTCGGCCTTCGAGATGAAATCGGACGGTGATGGCGCAAACTTCAAATATGTCCATGTCAACACTGTGGAACTTTTTCATGTAGAGCACTTCTTCATTTGAATCCATCTTAATAATGTTTTCTTCCGTACCAAAATCTGGTGTCAACACATGCCCCCTGTTTTTCGGCGATGCTTGAGCGCCGAAAAATAACTTGCACAGAGTTTGTTCTAAGGACGATGTCAACACTCCATTGGCCATTTTGCATATTATTTGGACGATAAGTATATATCATCCATCTATACTCTTAGGACGATAATTGTGTATCGGCCATTAGCAACAAAAGTGCAGCTAATTGAATGTATGATGATGTGGTAATACTCTTGCATGATGTAAGAAATTATATTGCATCCATGGATCGAAATAAGCCCATGGAGGGTAACCAATCATACCCGAGGATGAACTCCATGGCATTGGCATCGATGGCATAGCTGAAGAATATGGATAATGTCTGGACCGAAGAATTTGATGGGGTGATGGAAACCTTCGGTTGAATTGTTTACTGTTTTTATTCTTCTCCTTCTTCACTTTTGTTGTACTTGTTACAATAGAAGCTTGAACATCACTTTTGTTTTGATTGCCCCCTTTGGGAACCCATGCCATGTTCTTCTTTCTCAGCTCTTGTGCACTAAGCTTTTGTAATTCCTTCTTTTGCCAATATGATAAGCCGAGTGGGCACCTCGGCTGTGATTCTCTTTCGATCAATGGCAATTATTTTTTGGCCTTGTGCACTCTTAACTTCTTTTCTTCATATTTGGCACCTTGACTCTCAACAATTGATTGCTTCATCTCATTGCCTTTAGTAGCCAATGTCAACATCTCAATTTGCTCTTTTTCATTTGAAACCAAATCTGAACTGCACTTACGACCATCTTTCTTGATTCGATATACCTGCTTGACCACCTGTTTCTTCTTTCCTGAGCTCCAGACCGATTCTTTATGATCGAAACGGCCTTTGACATGTGATTGTTCAAATATTGATCTTCTTGGAGCTGCATAATATTGATGAGATGGTCTAAAACAAGATGGAGAATGTGCCCATGTATCATACCTATTCCATGATGGATATGGATATACATGAGCACAGGGAGGCATCCACGGCATTGGCATTGATGACCCAATAAAAGGATATGAATATGTTGCATTGAAATTTCCCCTTTGCCAATACCGGTCCTCAGATTTGCGCCTAGGGGGTGATCTTGATGCTTTTGAATTACTTGGCTGATAAGCACTCTTTTCCCCACTTATCTTCTGGTATTTTTCCAATAGCCGCGCGAAAGTGACTTTCGCCTTTTTACCTTTGTGCTTACCTCAGCCTTTGCTTTCTTTGGTTGTGCTTGCATTGATCTTTGGATTTTCTTGTTGGCCCCCAGTATTTGGCTTCTTCAGTGCAACCTTGATGGAATTCTCGCCTTCAATAATATTTTCATTGTGTTCTTGACCAACTTCTTTACTTGAAAGCTTGATCCCACTATCCACAGTTTTTACCTTCTCATGTTTAAATGTATCGGCTTGAAGCAGCCGATGCAGAAATCGTTTGCCATCAGGACCAATAGGAATAGACTGTTCATCCCTCGGTGTTTCAACAAATTTTAATCGTCCTTTGTCAATGGCCGATTTAACTATTTGACGAGCATGTTGCAATCTTCAAAATTATGCTTGGACGAATCATGCAACTTGCAATACATTCGTCCTTGAATTGATGGATTGACATGGTGATCAAGAATTCTAATGTAGTTATTTCTCAACAGCAAATCAAAGATTTGATCGCACGTGTTTGAATTGAAGGTATAATTTTCATTATCCAGCCGATCGTGGTGTGAGAACGGCTTTGGAATTAAGCAAACGAATGGTTTAGATCTGACATCTTCGCATTCGGGTATAAATTTCCTTTTGCATTCTTTTTCCGATGTCATTGGATAAGATATTATATTCGGATCGGTTTTCTCAACAGAATTTAACCTTGGCTTTAAATTTCTGACACAAAAATAGCTAGAACACACATGTCTCAATTGAGACCTGATACGTCTCCAACGTATCTACTTTTCCAAACACTTTTGCTCTGGTTTTGACCTCTAATTTCCATGATTTGAATGGAACTAACCCGGACTGACGCTGTTTTTAGCAGAACTACCTTGGTGTTATTTTTGTGCAGAAATAAAAGTTCTCGGAATTGGACGAAACTTTTTGTGGATTTTTTCTGGAATATATAATGAATTATGGAGCGAAGACCTGCCGGAGGGAGGCCACCTGTGGGCCACAAGCCAACAGGGCGCGGTGCCCCTAGGGCGCACCCTGTTGTGTGATGGGGCCCACGAGGCTCCTCCGACCCTGATTCCAGTCCTATAAAATCACATCTTCGGAGAAGAAAATCAAAGAGAAGTTTTCATCGCGTTTCACGAGACGGAGCCGCTACCACCTCCTGTTCTTCCTCGGGAGGGCTGATCTGGAGTCCGTTTGGGGCTCCGGAGAGGGGAAATCGTTGCCGTCGTCATCACCAACCCTTCTCCATCAACACCGCCATGATGCTCATCACCGGGAGTGAGTAATTTCTTTGTAGGCTTGCTGGACGGTGGTGGGATTGGATGAGATTGATCATGTAATCGAGTTAAGTTTGATACGGCTTGATCCCTAGTATCCACTATGTTCTGAGATTGATGTAGCTATGACTTTGCTATGCTTAATGCTTGTCACTAGGGCCCGAGTGCCATGATTTCAGATCTGAATATATTATATTACCTCTGAATATAAGATTGATTTGGATCCTATCTTGCAAGTTGTATGCACCTATTACGTGTCTTGATCCGCATACCCCAAGGTGACAATAATTGGGATTCTTTCCGGTGATTGCCGTAGTTTGAGGAGTTCATGTATTCACCATGTATTAATGCTTTGTTCCGGTTCTCTATTAAAAGGAGGCCTTAATATCCCTTAGTTTCCAATAGGACCCCGCTGCCATGGGAGGGTAGGACAAAAGATGTCATGCAAGTTCTTATCGCAAGCACGTATGACTATATACGGAATACATGCTTACATTATATTGATGAATTGGAGTTAGTTCTGTGTCGCCCTAGTGTGTAACTGTTACATGATTGATGTCATCTAAATCATTATCCATCACCGATCCACGTGCCTACGCTTTACATATACTGAATCTTGCTAAGTTACTATTGCTACTGCTACTGTCACAACTGCTACAGAATTGGTGCTGTCACTATTACTGTTACTTTTGCTACTACCATTTGCCATGCTACTAAACCTTTGCTACAGAGAGATATCCCAGGTGCGGTTGAATTGACAACTCAACTGTCAAGGCCAATAAATATTCTTTGGCTCCCCTTGTGTCGAATCAATAAATTAGGGTGAAATACTACCCGTAAAGACTGTCGCGATCCCCTATACTTGTGGGTTATCAAGACCAAGTGTAAGCCAAGTATGAAACAAGCAAAGCTATCCAATTAGATATAAGTTTTAAGTAAAGCAACGTAGAAAGCTTTGGCTGCAATAATAAGTTGCTACCGGTCTCCTTAAATAGCACAATGTGTTGACCGATATGCTTTGCAATAGTTTTATTGCTAAAAAATAAATTACCCTTCTTCATTGGTCTTTCAAGACTGTTTTTGAGAATTTTTCTAATAGATGTATCAACAATAAAGTTGCGACCAAATCGGAAAATAGGTAAATCACTTGCTAGACATACCTCTTCAAATATGTTGGGAGAGCATGATGGTTGTGTGATATGAACAATAGCTTGCTCCACTTTTGGATAACTCTCCGACACCTTATCGTCTTCCTTTAACATAATAAATTCGGCACATGTATTGTTTGATTCGGCATTTTCAATAACCGAATTAACTTTGTTATCCGAATCACCATTCTTTCTTTATTTTATCCGCAAGGTTGCTTGTTCTTGTCTAAACTCAGCAAACATCGCAGCTAGACTATCTTTAAGCCTTTTTCGCCCAGTTTCAGCCCAGTCTTCGTCGAATTGCCCCCCAATACTTCCAGACGCTTTCGGCAATGATATGTTGCCAAAATTCTGAAATTTTGGAGGGGCAACATTATATGCTACGGTAGTAGGTGAAGGCATTTGTGTTGCTGTAGAAGTTTCACTTATTCGGCCTTGACCGTGAAGGTGCGGAGCCGAATTATGGACATCAACAGTTGCGTATGCTGCCAAAAAATTAGTAGCATGGGGTGTAGCATATGATGTTTGAGGGTAATTGGCCAAATAACTAGTAGTAGCATGGCCAATTCCCCTATCCATCGGCATGTTTGGATTAACGTACTGCAAGTTATTTGCCGATGAATAAAAAGTTGAAACACTTTGTTGCATACTATTGGAAGTTCCTACATGGGGTGTTTCAGCTTGATTAACCAAACTCGTCATGTTGTTCATCGGCATATAGATTTGTGGCGTTACCGATGCATGGGAGTTGGGATACATATGTTGCATGTTGCTAAAATTATATGACGTTGAAGTATGAAGATTATTCTGAATCGGCTGTTGCACATAACTAGATGCATGATTCATAAAACTAGAGCAACAACATATGCATTATTTGCATCTACATAAGTGAATTGGGTGTTCATATTACCTTTGTAGTTTGCAAACCCTAGATGACGATCTCTTCGTAGCAAGAACGTGATGGAGACCGTTCAAAGCTTCGTCCCCAGCGGAGTCACCAAAAAGTGTGTTCGCACACGAACACGTCACCGTGTACCCTCGACGTTGGGGGCGATGCACCGCAGCTCACGTCGAAGGAGACCCGTCCGGAAGCACGGTACACAAGCAGACCGGCGGGCGCTTTCAAGTACCCGAAACCCCACACGCCCGGGAGGGACCCTGTCAGGGCGTGCGGCGGCTATGGGCTGCCCTAGGTCGACCTGATCGCCCCTAGGGCCTTGTGGATCGCTGCCTTCCAAGCGAAGAACGAACAAAGAACGAGGAAGAAGAAGAACAAGGGAGAGGGATAAAGGTAAAGGTAAAATATGATAGATTGATTTGTTTGATTTTGTGTTGTTTAATCGGCCGCCACCTCTCATCTATTTATAAGGCGGCTGGACTTTCCTTACAAGAAAAGGACTCCAAATCCCGTCCAAATCTTTCCAAAATTAACCAAACTCGGATTTAGGTAAGTCTAAGACAACAGTTTGGTTTTTTGGGTCTCATAGGCCGCAAACGACATCAGATGAAGATGAGCCCAAAAGAAAATTTAACCGTTTCGACGAGAAGAACAACTTTCGTGTTGAACGTTTTTCGATTCAAGACCGTCTTGTGGGCCTAAATGCTCCCGCAATATAAGCAATCGGTGGCGCTACCTATCACCCACATGTCTGATTGGGCGCGCCAATTTTTGCCTGGTGGTAGAGCCACACTTCGATGGCTCTAACTTTTGCATACGACCTCGGATTGAGATGATTTTTATATCAAAATCAATCATTTTAACGAGACGAAGACAATCCATGTAGAACATTTTCTCATATCAGGTCTTCTTGGGGGCTTAATCGGCCAAAAAGTATTCTGAATATAAAATCTAAGTACTTTGAGCATAGTTTCGGCCTTCGAGATGAAATCAGACGGCAATGGTGCAAACTTTAAAGATGTTCATGTCAACACTGTGGAACTTTTTCATGTAGAGCATGTCTTCATTTGAATCCATCTTAATAATGTTTTCTTCCGTGCCAAAATCTGGTGTCAACAGCATACGTGTGCATCTAGCTGGTTGAATTGATCAGCTAGCTAGTTCATGCAAGTGAATTCTCCAGGCAACCAAAGCCAATACGTACATATACGGACAACAACACCTGCATGTTAGGCATCGGGAACGCTAGTCGAAAAGTATGCGATGAGTTGGGCCTACGCCAACAGCGGCCACCGACGCGGCATCATCTGTCGACGCACGCGGGCAACCTCATGGACCTCGCCCCGTGGAGTCGGGTGTGAGCCCAAGCTGGTGATCACCATTTCTTGACCTTCGTTAGGCTGAACAGGTGCCATGTCGTCGGCGTCATCCACCAGACGTTATGATCTTCATCGTATCCAAGAAGATCGACGAGGCCGAGCTGCAGTGCGTCGAGACACTGCTCCGCTTGCACGGCGCTTGTGATACGTCTCCAACGTATCTATAATTTTTTATTGTTCCATGCTGTTATGTTATCATTCTTGGATGTTTTACAATAATATTGTAGCAACTTTATATCATTTTTTGGGACTAACCTATTGACATAGTGCCAAGTGCCAGTTGCTGTTTTGTGCTTGTTTTTTACTTCGCAGAATATCAGTACCAAACGGAGTCCAATCGCGATGAAATTTTTTGGAGATTTTTATTGGACGAGAAGACAACTTCGGAGCCAAGGAAGCACCTAGGGGGAGGCCCGTGGGGCCCACAACCCACCAGGGCGCGCCGGAGGCCCATGGCGCACCCTGATGGGTTGTGGTGCCCTCGAGGGTCTCCTCCACCATCTCTGAGCTCTATGAATACCCAAATATTGCAGAAACCCTAGAGGAGTCGACGAAAAACACTTTCATCCATCGCAAGTTTCAGAACCGCGAGATCCAATCTAACACCATCACGGAGGGGTTCATCATCCTCATTGGTGCCTCTCCGATGATGCGTGAGTAGTCCACCATAGACCTACGGGTCCGTAGGCAGTAGTTAGATGGCTTTCTCTCTCTCTTTTGATTCTCAATACAATGGTCTCTTGGAGATCTATTTGATGTAATGACTTTTTGCGGTGTGTTTGTTGGGATCCGATGAATTTTGAGTTCATGATCAGTTTCTATCCATGAATATTATTTGAGTCTTCTTTGATCTCTTATATGCATGATTACTTATAGCCTCGTATTTCTTCTTCGAATTTTTGGTTTAGTTAGGCCAACTAGATCAATTTTTCTTGCCATGGGAAGAGGTGCTTTGTGATGGGTTCGATCTTGCGGTGTCCTCTCCCAGTGACAGAAGGGGCAGCGAGGCACGCATGTATCGTTGCTATTAAGGATAACAAGATGAGGGTCTATTCCTACATGAATAGATCTTGTCTACATCATGTCATCGTTCTTATTGCATTACTCCGTTTCTCCATGAACTTAATACACTAGATGCATGCTGGATAACGGTCGATGTGTGGAGTAATAGTAGTAGATGCAGAATCGTTTCGGTCTACTAATCTTGGACGTGATGCCTATATAATGATCATCGCCTTGGATATCGTCATGATTATTTGATCTTCTATCAATTGCCCAACAGTAATTTGTTTACCCACAGTGTTCTATACTCATGAGAGAAGCCACTAGTGAAACCTACGGCCCCCGGGTCTACTCTTTCAACATATTGCTTTCCGATCTATCTTTTGCCGCTTTTGTTTTCAGATCTATTATTCCAAAAAAAACCAAAAATACCTTGCTGCACTTTTTATTTGCTTCTTTTATTTTGTGTTCTTGTGCGATCTATTTATCCAATCTACTACAATCTAATCTATCTTTTTACCATGGAGAGATTGACAACCTCTCTCACGCGTCGGGTTGCAAGTATTTGTTCTTTGTGTGCAGGTACCGTTTACATAGTGTTGCGTGGTTCTCCTACTGGTTCGATAACCTTGGTTTCATAACTAAGGGAAATACTTACTGTAGCTGTGCTGCATCATCCATTCCTCTTTGGGGAAATACCGACGCAGTCTCAAGCCACGTCAAAGGAATTTCTGCCGCCGTTGTCGGGGAGGAGGTACGAAAGTAGTCTCCCGTCAACTTGCCAATTTCTGGTGCCGTTGCGGGGGAGACATCATCAACATTTATCAGGTTCCTAATCACAAATCTCATCTCCTTGCAATTTACATTATTTGCCATTTGCCTCTCGTTTTCCTCTCCCCCACTTCACAAAAATTTGCCGTTTTATTCGGCCTCTTTTTCGTTTGCCCTTTTCTCGTCAAATCTCTTGTTTGCATAGTCACGATGACTCGAGAAAATACCAAATTGTGTGATTTTTCCAATACCAATAATAATGATTTTATTAGTACTCCGATTGCTCCTCCCGCCACTAGTGTGGAGTCTTGTGATATTAATGCCGCTTTGGTGAATCTTGTCATGAAAGATCAATTTTCCGGTACTCCTAATGAGGATGTCGCGTCCCATCTAAACACATTCGTAGAATTGTGTGATGTGCAAAAGAAAAAAGATGTGGACAATGATATAGTGAAGTTGAAATTATTCCCTTTCTCTTTGCAGGATTGTGCAAAAAATTGGTTTTCCTCTTTGCCTCGCAATAGTATCGATTCTTGGGATAAGTGCAAGGATGCTTTTATTACTAAGTATTTTCTGCCTGCGAAAATTATTTCCCTTAGAACTCAAATCATGAATTTTAAGCAACTTGAGCATGAACATGTTGCACAATCTTGGGAAAGAATGAAATTGATGCTAAGAAATTGTCCTACTCATGGTTTAAATCTTTGGATGATCATACAATTTTTTTACGCAGGATTGAATTTTGTCTCTAGAAATCTTTTAGATTTCGCCGCGGGTGGTACTTTTATGGAAATTACTTTGGGTGAAGCTACTAAATTGCTAGATAATATTATGGCAAATTATTCACAATGGCATACTGAAAGAGAACCAACTGGTAAAAAAGTTAATTCGGTTGAAGAAATTAGTACTTTGAGTGAAAAAGTTGATGCTCTTATGAAGTTGGTTGCTAGTAAAAATGCTCCTATTGATCTTAATGATGTGCCTTATCTACTTTGATTGAGCAAAATAGTGATTCCGTAGATGTGAATTTCGTCTCGCGAAACAATTTTAGTAACAATGATTATAGAGGTAATTCTAATCCTAGGCCTTTTCCTGAAAATTCCTCTAATAATTATGGTAATTCTTCTTACAATAATAATAGGAACCCATCTGATCTTGAGAGTAATATTAAAGAATTTATCAATGCTCAAAAAGTTTTTCAATACTACGATAGAAGAAAAGTTGAATAAGATTGATGATATGTCTAGAAGTATTGATAGAATTTCCATGATGTAGAAAATCTCAAGTTGAAAGCTTTTGCACCTAAGATGGATGAATCAATTAAAGCTTTCTATGTTTCTATGGATGAAAGTAAGAAAAGAACCGCTATGCTTAGAACTAAAAGAGAATTTTTAGAAAAAAGCGTTTTCTAGTGATTGCTTTCATAAAAATGATGAAGATCTTAAAGTGATTGGTGTTTCTTCTATTGATTCCTTGTTTAGTAATATTAAAATTGATGATAAAGGGACTGAAGTAGAGTCAACTTTAGCTAGAAGGCTGATACGTCTCTAACGTATCTACAATTTTTGCTTGTTCCATGCTGTTATATTATCAATCTTGGATGTTTTACAATCATTTTATAGCAACTTTATATCATTTTTTGGGACTAACCTATTGACATAGACCAAAGTGCCAGTTGCTGTTTTTCCTTATTTTTTACTTCGTAGAATATCAATACCAAACGAAGCCCACACACAGCGAAACTTTTTGGAGATTTTTTTTTGCCAGAAGACATCCAGTGGGCCAAAGAAGTGCCAGAGGGGATGGTCGAGGAGACCACAACCCACCAGGGCGCGCCAGCGGCCCCTGGCGCGGCCTGGTGGGTTGTGCCCTCCTCGGGACGCCTCTCCACCACCTCTGATGCCTATAAATTCCCAAATATTCCAGAAACCCTAGGGGAGTCGACGAAAAACACATCGAGCCGCCGCAAGTTCCAGAACCGCGAGATCCAATCTAACACCATCACGGAGGGGTTCATCATCCTTATTGGTGCCTCTCCGATGATGCGTGAGTAGTCCACCATAGACCTACGGGTCCGTAGGCAGTAGCTAGATGGCTTCCTCTCTCTCTTTTGATTCTCAATACAATGGTCTCTTGGAGATCTATTTGATGTAAACTTTTGCGGTGTGTTTGTTGGGATCCGATGAATTTTGAGTTCATGATCAGTTTCTATCCATGAATATTATTTGAGTCTTCTTTGATCTCTTATATGCATGATTACTTATAGCCTCGTATTTCTTCTTCGAATCTTTGGTTTAGTTAGGCCAACTAGATCAATTTTTCTTGCCATGGGAAGAGGTGCTATGTGATGGGTTCGATCTTGCGGTGTCCTCTCCCAGTGACAGAAGGGGCAGCGAGGCACGCATGTATCGTTGCTATTAAGGATAACAAGATGGGGTCTATTCCTACATGAATAGATCTTGTCTACATAATTCCACCGTTCTTATTGCATTATTTCGTTTTTCCATGAACTTAATACACTAGATGCATGCTGGATAGCGGTCGATGTGTGGAGTAATAGTGGTAGATGCAGAATCGTTTCGGTCTACTAATCTTGGACGTGATGTCTATATAATGATCATCGCCTTGGATATCGTCATGATTATTTGATCTTCTATCAATTGCCCAATAGTAATTTGTTCACCCACCATGTGCTATACTCATGAGAGAAGCCACTAGTGAAACCTACGACCCCCGGGTCTACTTTTCCAAAATATTGCTTTCCGATCTATCTTTTTGCCGCTTTTGTTTTCAGATCTATTACTCCAAAAACCCAAAAATACCTTGCTGCACTTTTTATTTGCTTCTTTTATTTTGCGTTCTTGAGAGATCTATCTATCCAACCTATGTTATCCTAATCTATCTTTTTATCGTAGAGAGATTGACAACCTCTCTTTCGCGTCAGGTTGCAAGTATTTGTTCTTTGTGTGCAGGTGTTGTTTACGTGGTGTTGGTGATCCTCCTACTGGTTCGATACCTTGGTTTCATAACTGAGGGAAATACTTATCGTCGTTGTGCTGCATCATCCCTTCCTCTTTGGGGAAATACCAACGCAGTCTCAAGCCACGTCAAAGGAATTTTTGGCGCCGTTGCCGGGGAGGAAGCGGTCTCTTCTACGTGCCAATCTCTGGCGCCGAGGAGACACCATCGGCATCTACCAGGTTCCTAATCACAAATCTCATCTCTTTGCAATTACATTATTTGCCATTTGCCTCTTGTTTTCCTCTCCCCCACTTCACAAAATTTGC
Source organism: Elymus sibiricus (assembly GCA_039707655.1). Taxonomy (NCBI): domain Eukaryota; kingdom Viridiplantae; phylum Streptophyta; class Magnoliopsida; order Poales; family Poaceae; genus Elymus; species Elymus sibiricus. The sequence continues at coordinate 306,739,901 of CM077671.1, forward strand.
CATTTTATTCGCCCTCTTTTTCGTTTGCCCTTCTTCTCGTCAGATCTCTTGTTTGCTTGTCATCATGAGTGATTTTGGTATGTCAGAAACAGATGATGGCAGGACTCCTAATATTGGACGTTCTGGTAACCTGGATGCTAAAACTTTTGTTTTGGGGCAAGGGAACGTTATAGGAAAAGAAACTATCCAAGATTTTTTCAATTGCGTTGGAAATCTGACTCTTGATGATACTCATATACTGAAAAGAACTAAAACTTGTGCGGAAGCTATTTCAGCGCTAGTTCTGAAACTTGAAAATAGGTTTATTCATACCCATCCTACCTTGCAAAGATTTTTTTTGAACTACCCGTCATAAGGAATCCCAAAGCTAAGAAGTTAGCCACCCTTGTTCTCATGAATGAATTTGATCACATAGTACGAGAAGCTAGGGAGATTTTTGATTTCTTTGGTATGAGCCGTGAAAAACCGGTAATAGGAGAGATCCTTTACAATAGTGATTACATGTTGAGACATCTACATGGAAATAATCAAATCTTTGATGAGAATCTTAAAAAGGAAGTCCCGGTTTTAGATATGATCCAACAAGTTTTCAATGATGTTAATCAGCAATATTCTTGGATTATGGCCGGAAATCAAAGAGGGTACATAGATGGACAACTTGATAGTGCTAAGGTTACCATGGATGATCTGTTTCAAGTTTTATTTGCAAAATCTCTTGATAAAAGTACCTCCGCAAAAACCAAAGATGACAATACTTGAATCTATGCCTTATGCCTAGCTAGGGGCGTAAAACGATAGCGCTTGTTGGGAGGCAACCCAATGAATAAATTTATTTTCTTCTTTTTCTTTCTGTTTTTGAGTGTTGACACAATTATATCTCTGTTATGATTGTGTTTTTTATGTTTTATTTAGTGTTTGTGCCAAGTAAAACCTTTAGGATGATTCATAAGATGAGTAGAAACAACGCTGAATCTGAAACAAAAACTTTGCCTCCAGTGTGCGAATTTTCATTTTTTTACTGGAACATGATACTAAGCTGAAATTTTAACACAGCGTTGCTATACAAATTCTTTACGTTGTCCTGATTTTTCAGAATTTTTAGAGTTACAGAAGTATGGTTCGAGTACATATTACTACAGACTGTTCTGTTTAAGACAGATTCTGTTTTCGGTGCATTGTGTGCTTGTTTTGATGAATCTATGGTTTGTATTGAAGGGTATGAGCCATGGCAAAGTTAAAATACTGTAGGTATAATGCAATAATAAAATATGAATGGTTTTGCAACAGTACTTAAAGTAGTGATTTTCTTTATTATACTAACGGATCTCACGAAGATTTTGTTGAGTTTTGTGTGATTGAAGTTTTCAAGTTTTGGGTGAGATCACGGTGCATGAAGGAATAAGGAGTGAAAAGAGCCTAAGCTTGGGGATGCTACAGCACCCCCAAGATATATCCAAAGATAAACAAGCAACTAAGCTTGGGGATGCCCCGAGTGGCATCCCCTCTTTCTTCTAACGACCATCGGTATTTTACTTGGAGCTATATTTTTATTCGCCACATATCATGAGTTTTGCTTGGAGCGTCTTGTATCATTTGAGTCTTTGATTGCTTTGCTTTTTAGTTTGTCTTTAGTATCCTTTATGGACACACGTATTTGAGAGAGCGAAAATTATGCTATGATTTGTTAGAATTGCTCTTTATGCTTCACTTAAAAAAATTGAGCTATGTAATTGCTCTAGTGCTTCACTTATATCTTTTTGAGCACGGTGTGCTTTGAAATTTTGAAGAAATACTCTCATGATTCACTTAGATTAATTTGAGAGTTAGTAAATTTTGAAGAAATCCTCTCATGCTTCACTTATAATATTTTGAGAGATGAAATCTTTATGCTCACGTTCTTCACTTAAGTTTGTTTGAGCTTGACAAAAGCAATGGCAATATATGAAACTAGTCCAAAAGTGATAGATATTCAAGAGGGATATAATAAAAACTTTCAGGAAGATCATTGGACAAATTAAATTTGATTCCTTGTAATAGTTTTGAGACGTGATAATAGTAATATGTGAGTAATGTTAGTAAGTAATTATGCTTTAGTAAGAATATTGGTGTTAAGGTTTGTGATTCCCTATGCAAGTACGAAAGTCAATAGTTATGCAATGAAATTGCATCCTACTTATGGTGCATTATTCGGTGTTAGTTATGCTCAATGCTCGTTTATGTGAATTTTCGTTTCTTGGTTGGTTGCTTCTCAATCTATTTGCTAGCCTCCACTTGTACTAAGTAGAAATACTACTTGTGTATCCAAAATCCCTAAACCCAGTTTTGCCTTATGAGTCCACCATACCTACCTATATGCGGTATTTCCTTGCCATTCTAAGCAAATTTGTATGTGTCATCTCTAATTTTCAAAATGAATTTCCTTTTTGTGTGCTCCTACCGCTCATGAAACGGTAGGGGGTGTCCAATATTTTTCCATGCTAGATGTGTTATTCTCAAGATGAGTGTTTATTCACTTGTCATTGCACGAGAGTACGGCGGTAATAGGGATGCCCAGTCCCGAAATGAAAAAGGAAATTTACTTTTTGTTTTCAAATAATAAATTCCTTGAAAAGTGTTGGTATGGAAGGCAACCGTGGATACGGCCAGCCATGGATTGTGAAAGAATGGTGGAAAAAGGAATAAACTTTACTTTATGTTTGGGAACCGCCTATGATATATCTAGCATGGAAAGTATTGTGAACTACTTTGTCATTTTTGTTGACAGGAAAGGCATGCCACTCAAAATATTTTTCTCTCTCAATTTAAACTTTGAGCTCTGGCACCTCTACAAATCCCTACTTCCCTCTGCGAAGGGCCTATCTATTTACTTTATGCAATTTTTATTTTTTTGAGTCTCCATCTTCTCTTATAAAGCACCAACTAGGGGGCACTATGATCATACTTGAGCATTGGGTGTAGTTAATATTTGAGTGTGTCTCATGAATGGATCAATGATTGAGCATGATGGGCTAGGGATAACTTTCTTTAGTGTTGATATTTTGAAAGACATGGTTGCTTGTTGGCATGCTTGAGTATTAAAGTCTTTATGTCAAAACAAGACTATTGCTTTGAACCATCTAAAAGTCCAAATGTCCATGCTACAAAAGAAAGGATTATGTGATGAACATGTTAGGCAGCATTCCACATCAAAAATTCTGTTTTTATCATTTACCTACTCGAGGACTGCTACTTCTCGAGCATGCGTTGGTTTCCGTGAAGAGGAACGGGTGATGCAGCAAAGTAGATAAGTATTTCCCTCAGTTGTTGAGAACCAAGGTATCAATCCAGTAGGAGATACAAGCAAGTCCCCAATAGATGTACCTACACAAAGAATCAAACACTTGCACCCAACGCTATAAAGGGGTTGTCAATCCCATCACGGTTACTTGCAAGGATGAGATCTGATAGAGATAGATAGATATGATTGCTTGAAAGGAAAGTAAAACAAAAGTAAAAAGATTGCAGCAAGATATTTTTGGTATTTTTGGTTTTAGATCTGAAAGTATAATATGGAAAATAGACCCGGGGGCCATAGGTTTCACTAGAAGCTTCTCTCATGATGGCAAGTATTACGGTGGGTGAACAAATTACTGTCGAGCAATTGATAGAAAAGCGAATAATTATGAAGATATCCAAGGCAATGATTATGCATATAGGCATCACGTCCGTGTCAAGTAGACCGAAATGATTCTGCATCTACTACTATTACTCCACACATCGACCGACTCATGCCTGCATCTAGAGTATTAAGTTCATGAAGAACAGAGTAACGCATTAGGTAAGATGACATGATGTAGAGGGATAAACTCAAGCAATATGATGAAAACCCCATCTTTTTATCCTCGATGGCAACAATACAATACGTCCCTCGCTACCCCTACTATGTCACTGGGTGAGGACACCGCAAGATTGAACCCAAAACTAAGCACTTCTCCCATTGCAAGAATTACCAATCTAGTTGGCCAAACCAAAACAATAACTCGAAGAGACTTGCAAAGATATGAAATCATGCATATAAGAATTCAGAAAAGACTCAAATAATATTCATAGATAATCTGAACATAAACCCACAATTCATCGGATCTCGACAAACACACCGCAAAAGAGTATTACATCGGATAGATCTCCATGAAGATCATGAAGAACATGGTATTGAAGAGCAAAGAGAGAGAAGAAGCCATCTAGCTACTAGCTATGGACCCGAAGGTCTGTGGTGAACTACTCACGCATCATCGGAGGGGCAATGGAGTTGATGTAGATGCCCTCCGTGATAGAATCCCCCTCCGACAGATTACCGAAAAAGGCTCCAAGATTGGATCTCACGGGAACCGAGGCTCCTGGCGACGGAAAAGTGTTTTCGTGGCTCTCTCTGGTATCCAGGGAATATTTGTGAATTTATAGGCCGAGAAATAGGGTTGGGGGAGCTGTCGTGGGCCCACAAGCCAGGGGGCGCGCCCTACCCCGCTGGGCGGGCCCCTGTGGCTTGTGGCCACACGGCGGCTCTCCTGCCTTGGTCTCCAAGCTTGGTAGATGTCTTCTGGTCCCAGAAAAATTATTCCGAAGATTTAATTCCGTTTGGACTCCGTTTAATATTCCTTATCCGCAATACTCAAAAACAAGGAAAAAACAGAAACTGGCACTAGGCTCTAGATTAATAGGTTAGTCCCAAAAATAATATAAAATAGCATATTAATGCATATAAAACATCCAAAACAGATAATATAATAGCATGGAACAATCAAAAATTATAGATACGTTGGAGACGTATCAAGCATCCCCAAGCTTAATTCCTGCTCGTCCTCGAGTAGGTAAATGATAAAAACAGAATTTTTGATGTGGAATGCTACCTAACATATTTATCCATGTAATATTCTTTTTTGTGGCATGAATATTCAGATCCGTAGGATTCAAAACAATAGTCTAATATTGACATAAAAACAGTAATACTTCGAGCACACTAACAAGGCAATCGTGTCCTTTCGAAATAACATGGCCTTAGAAAGTTATCCCTACAAAATCATATGGTCTGGCTATGCTCCATCTTCCCCACACAAAGTATCTAAATCATGCACAACCCCGATGAACAAGCCAAGCAATTGTTTCACACTTTTGGTGTTCTCAAACCTTTTCAACTCTCACGCAATACATGAAGTATAGTAGCACAAGTGTGGAAAAGTATAGTAGCAATTGTCCCTTCTCTCTTTCTCTCATTTTTTTCTTTTTTTTTTCTTTTTTTTCCTTTTTTTATTTTGGTGGGCATCTTTGGCCTCTTTTTTTTTATTTGGGCTTCGCTGGCCTCTTTTATTTTTTTGTAAAGTCCGGATACTCATCCCAACTTGTGAGGGAGTCATGGCTTCCATCATCCTTTTCTCACATGGGACAATGCTCTAATAATGAAAATCATCACACTTTTATTTACTTACAACTCAAAAGGAAAATTACAACTCGATACCTATGACAAAATATGACTCTATATGCAATATGAAAGTGATGGTGCATGTCATGAAAAGCGGAACGGTGGAAGTTGCATGGCAATATATCTTGGAATGGCTATGGAAATGCCATAATAGGTAGGTATGGTGGCTGTTTTGAGGAAAATATATGGTGGCTGTTTTGAGGAAGGTGGGTTTGATGTACCGGCGAAAGTTGCGCGGTACTAGAGAGGCTAGCAATGGTGGAAGGGTGAGAGTGCGTATAATCCATGGACTCAACATTAGTCATAAAGAACTCACATACTTATTGCAAAAGTCTATTAGTTATGAAACAAAGCATTAGACGCATGCTCCTAGGGGAGAGGTTGGTAGGAGTTAACCATCGCGCGCTCCCGACCCTCACACAAAGGTCGACAATCATTAAACAAATCATGCTCCGACTTCGTTACATAACGGTTCACCATACGTGCATGCTACGGGAATCACAAACTTCAACACAAGTATCTCTTCCAATTCACAACTACTCACTAGCATGACTCTCATATTACCATCTCCATTATCTCAAAACTATATGCAAGGAATCAAACTTCTCATAGTATCCAATGCACTTAATATGAAAGTTTTTATTATATCCCTCTTGGATGCCTATTATATTAGGACTAAATTCATAACCTAAACAAATTACCATGCTGTTTTAATAAACTCTCAAAATAATATAAGTGAGGTACGAGAGTTCAATAATTTCTATAAAATATAACACCACCGTGCTCTAAAAAGATATAAGTGAAGCACTAGAGCAACATTGCCTAGCTCAAAAGATATAAGTGAAGCACATAGAGTATTCTAATAAATTCACGATTCAGCGCGTGTCTCTCAAAAAGATGTGTACAGCAAGGATGATTGTGGCAAACTAAAAAGCAAAGACTCATATCATACAAGACGCTCCAAGCAAAACACATATCATGTGGTGAATAAAAATATAGCATCAAGTAAATTTACCGATGGATTGAAGACGAAAGAGGGGATGCCTTCCGGGGCATACCCAAGCTTAGGCTTTTTGGTATCCTTGAATATGGCTTGGGGTGCCTTATTCCAATGTCCATCAAATCTTTACCCAAAACTTGAAAACTTCACAACACAAAACTCAACAGAAAACTCATGAGATCCGTTAGTATAAGAAAAATAAACCACCACTTAGGTACTGTTGTGAACTCATTCTTTATTTATATTGGTGTAATATCTACTGTATTATAACTTATCCATGGTTCATACCCCCCGATACAACCCATAGATTCATCAAAATAAGCAAACAACACAAAGAAAACAGAATCTGTCTAAAACAGAACAGTCTGTAGCAATCTATAGACTTCGAATACTTATGTAACTCCAAAAATTCTGAAAAATTAGGAAAATCAGGGAAATTTGTATATCAATCTTGTTTAAAAATTTCAGATCAAAATAACGTTCCAGTGAATTTACAAAATTCCTGGACTGAGAGCAAAAGTTTATGTTTTTCAGCAAAATCAAATCAACAAACACCGTAGACCATCCCAAAGGTCTTACTTGGCTCAAACACTAATTTAAACAAGAAAACACAATTATTACAGAAGTATTAATGTGCAAAACACACCAAAACAGAAGCAAAAAATAGAAAGCAAAAATAAAATTGGGTTGCCTCTCAACAAGCGCTATTGTTTAACGCCCCTAGCTAGGCATAACGATTTCAATGATGCTCACATAAAAAGTCGTAATTGAGATATGCAAAAGAGCATCATGAATAGCATGAAAAACACATTTAAGTCTAACCCACTTCCTATGCATAGGGATTTTGTGAGCAAACAATTTATGGGAACAAGAATCAACTAGCATAGGAAGGCAAAACAAGCATAATTTCAAAACTTTAAACACATAGAGAGGAAAATTGATATTATTGCAATTCCTGCAAGCATATGTTCCCCCCTCATAATGAATTTCAGTAGAATCATGAAGTAATTCAACAATATAACTATCATATAAAATTTTCTCTTCATGATCCACATGCATGCAAAGTTGACACTCTTCCAAAATATTGGGATTATCATTAACTAAAGTCATGACCTCTCCATACCCATTTTTGTCAAAAATTTCATAAGATTGAACACTCTCCAAAATAGTGGGATCAATAATGACTAAAGTTGACACTCTTCCAAACCCACTTTCAATATCATATTCATCATGAGTATTAAATAAATTATCAAGATCATAAGAAGCATTATCACCCCAATCATGATCATTTCAATAAGTAGTGGTCATGGCAAACTCATAAAATATAGCATCCCCAAGCTTGTGGGTTTGCATATCATTAGCACAATTGATATTAATAGAATTTATAACAATATCATTGCAATCATGCTTTTCATTCAAGGAAACATCGTGAATCACTTCATCACAATTTTCAGATTCACGAATCTCAAGCAAAAACTTCATAGAGATAATCAAGTACACTCAACTCACTAGCAATTGGTTCATCATAATTGGATCTCTTGAAAAGATTAGCAAGTGGATGAGGATCCATATCAATAGATTTTTAGCAAGCAAAGATGCAAGCAAATAGAAGGCACATGGTAACACAAGTAGACAAAAAGAGATCCGGCGAGAAAAAGGCGAATAAAATGGCAAATTGGTGAAGTGGGGGAGAGGAAAATGAGAGGCAAATGGCAAATAAAGTAAATGCAAGAGATGAGTTTGTGATGGGTACTTGGTAGGCTTGATGTAGATCTCCCCGGCAACGGCGCCAGCAATCCTTCTTGCTACTTCTCGAGCATGTGTTGGTTTCCGTGAAGAGGAACGGGTGATGCAGCAAAGTAGATAAGTATTTCCCTCAGTTGTTGAGAACCAAGGTATCAATCCAGTAGGAGATACAAGCAAGTCCCCAATAGATGTACCTACACAAAGAATCAAACACTTGCACCCAACGCTATAAAGGGGTTGTCAATCCCTTCACGGTTACTTGCAAGGATGAGATCTGATAGAGATAGATAGATATGATTGCTTGAAAGGAAAGTAAAACAAAAGTAAAAAGATTGCAGCAAGATATTTTTGGTATTTTTGGTTTTAGATCTGAAAGTATAATATGGAAAATAGACCCGGGGGCCATAGGTTTCACTAGAGGCTTCTCTCATGATGGCAAGTATTACGGTGGGTGAACAAATTACTGTCGAGCAATTGATAGAAAAGCGAATAATTATGAAGATATCCAAGGCAATGATTATGCATATAGGCATCACGTCCATGTCAAGTAGACCGAAACGATTCTGCATCTACTACTATTACTCCACACATCGACCGACTCCTGCCTGCATCTAGAGTATTAAGTTCATGAAGAACAGAGTAACGCATTAGGTAAGATGACATGATGTAGAGGGATAAACTCAAGCAATATGATGAAACCCCATCTTTTTATCCTCGATGGCAACAATACAATACGTGCCTCGCTACCCCTACTATGTCACTGGGTGAGGACACCGCAAGATTGAACCCAAAACTAAGCACTTCTCCCATTGCAAGAATTACCAATCTAGTTGGCCAAACCAAAACAATAACTCGAAGAGACTTGCAAAGATATGAAATCATGCATATAAGAATTCAGAAAAGACTCAAATAATATTCATAGATAATCTGAACATAAACCCACAATTCATCGGATCTCGACAAACACACCGCAAAAGAGTATTACATCAGATAGATCTCCATGAAGATTGAAAGATCGTGGATGTCGCCTAGAGGGGGGGGGTGAATAGGCGCTTTAAAATAATTACGGTTTAGGCTTGAACAAATGCGGAATAAAACAAGCATTTAATTTGTCAAGCACAAAACCTAAATCGACTAGGCTCACCTATGTGCACCAACAACTTATGCTAAGCAAGATAAACAACTAAGTGATAGCAAGATATTTAACAAGAAACAATATGGCTATCACAAAGTAAAGTGCATAAGTAAAGGGCTCGGGTAAGAGATAACCGAGGCACGCGGAGACGACGATGTATCCCGAAGTTCACACCCTTGCGGATGCTAATCTCCGTTAGAGCGGTGTGGAGGCACAATGCTCCCCAACAATGCCACTAGGGCCACCGTATTCTCCTCACGCCCTCGCACAATGCAAGGTGCCGTGATTCCACTAATGGTGCCCTTGAAGGCGGCAACGGAACCTTTACAAACAAGGTTGGGGCAATCTCCACAACTTAATTGGAGGCTCCCAACACAACCACGGAGCTTCACCACAATGGAATGTGGCTCCGAGGTGACCTCAACCGTCTAGGGTGCCCAAGCACCCAAGAGGAACAAGCTCAAGGGTACCAAGTACCCAAGAGTAACAAGCTCTAGGGTGCTCAAACACCCAAGAGTAATAAGCTTCTCAACTATTTCACCACCACGAATCACCGTGGAGAAGTCAAACCAATGCAACTAATGCAATGGCAAGAACACACCAAGTGCTCAAGTCCCTCTCTCTCAAATCCCACCAAAGCAACAAAAGCTATGGAGGAAAGTGAGAGGAAGAACAAGGAGAACACCAAGAACTCCAAGATCTAGATCTAAGGGGTTCCCCTCACTTAGAGGAGAAAGTGATTGGTGGAAATGAGGATCTAGATCTCCTCTCTCTTTTCCCTCAAGAAGGAGCAAGAATCATTGGAGGGATTGAGAGATAGCAAAGCTCTAGAAGGTCAACAATGGGGGGGGGGGGGCAAAAACGAGCTCAAAGAGATAAGAAAACCGTTGGGGAAGAAGACCCCTTTTATAGGCCACTCCAAATCCAACCGTTATGCCTGTGCTGGACGCGTACAAGCGGTACTACCGCTCACGCGAGCGGTACTACCGCTTAAGCGGTAGTTCCAGCCAGCAGCAGGCGAGAACACGAAACTGGAGCGGTAGTGCCGCACTAAGCGGTACTACCATCCAACAAAGCGGTACTACCGCTAAGGAGAAAAGAGCACCTCTGCGAAACACACGCGGTAGTAGGAACGGTAGTGGAGGGCGGAAGTACCGCCCTAAGCGGTACTACCGTACTACTGCCGCACTACTACCGTTTAACAGAAAAAAGGGCACCAGAAGAATTTCAGCAAGCGGAACTTGCAGCGGTAGTAGAAACCGGAAGTACCGCCCAAGCGGTACTACCGTGCTACTACCGTGCCACTACCGCACAAAGCGGTACTACCGCTCTACTACCGCACTACTTCCGCTTAACAAAAATCGGCAACAGAAGAAATTCCCACAAGCGGTACTCGCTGCGGTAGACCACAGTGGTACTACCGCATAAGCGGTACTACCGCTTGGGTGCTGCAAAAGTGCCCAAGCAGAACAGACAGATACAGGAAAACCAGAACTGCCACAACTTCTACATATGAGCTCCGAATTGAGCAAACTCAAGCTTGTTGGATAGAAGACAACGAGTACTATCCAAACCTCTATGAATGCCTAAGATATAGAGAAGAGAAACCTCTATGAATGAAGAACCGGCATAAACTCCAACATCGAAAACATCATAGAAGATGCATATATGAACTCCGTTTTCGATGAACTCGAGCTTGTCATGAAGATGACCAAAAGCTCAAAGACTCACAAAGAGAAACACCAAACACGAACCAAGAAAGATGATGCAAGGATGCAATGGTTTGAGCTCTCTACGAACGATACGATCAAGCTACTCATCCGAGAGCCCCCCTTGATAGTACGGCTATCGATCCTACAACCCGGTCTCCCAACTACTACTATGAGACCGGTAAAATAGAAAACCTATCAAGGGCAAACCTTTTCCTTGCGCATAGTCCACTTGAGCTAGATGATGACGATCTTGACCTCCTCGAGTTGGACCACCTTTCTTGATTGCGCCGGCTCGATGAAGACTAGTTGATTGCTCCCCCATACTCCACTATGGGTGAGCCACTCTCCGGCACATCTTCACAAGTCCATTGTCACCACAATGGACGGCAAGCTTCAAGCATGTGATCTCTTCGTGATGCTCCACTTGAACTTGCACACCGCAATCTTGATGACGATCACCACTTGATGTCATACTCCATGGGTTGAATGAGATCTTCCTCTTGACGCAAGCCCATGGAAACATACCTAACCCCACATAGAACTCTCGCATAGAACATGGGTTAGTACACAAAGCGTAATGGACAATGCTTACCATACCGTGAGATCACTTGATCCCACTCGGTACATCTTCTACGCTTTGTGTGTTGATCAACTTGAATCACTCTTCATATTTAGTCTTGATCAACCTTGAATCTTTCCAACTCTCTTCATTAGGATGATGTCTTGAAGGTAAACATGAATGTTCACACAATCTTCTTCTTCAAGACATGCTTGCAATAGGCTCAACACTCACATGACCAATCTTTGGATAAATCCTTGAATAGTACCTTGGTCAACACATATTCTTCTTCTAATAACCTTGAAACCAACAAATGGTCTTCAAGCAATGCCTATGGACAAACCCTTCAAATATAACTCAAGGCAACCATTAGTCCATGGAGATTGTCATCAATTACCAAAACCAAACATGGGGGCAGCACATGTTCTTTCAAAGATCATGAAGAACATGGTATTGAAGATCAAAGAGAGAGAAGAAGCCATCTAGCTACTAGCTATGGACCCGAAGGTCTGTGGTGAACTACTCACGCATCATCGGAGGGGCAATGGAGTTGATGTAGATGCCCTCCGTGATCGAATCCCCCTGCGGCAGATTACCAGAAAAGGCTTCAAGATTGGATCTCACGGGAACCGAGGCTCCTGGCGGCGGAAAAGTGTTTTCGTGGCTCTCTCTGGTATCCAGGGAATATTTGTGAATTTATAGGCCGAGAAATAGGGTTGGGGGAGCTATCGTGGGCCCACAAGCCAGGGGGCGCGCCCTACCCCCCTAGGCGTGCCCCTGTGGCTTGTGGCCACACGGCGGCTCTCCTGCCTTGGTCTCCAAGCTTGGTAGATGTCTTCTGGTCCAAGAAATATTATTCCGAAGATTTAATTCCGTTTGGACTCCGTTTAATATTCCTTATCTGCAATACTCAAAAACAAGGAAAAAACAGAAACTGGCACTAGGCTCTAGATTAATAGGTTAGTCCCAAAAATAATATAAAATAGCATATTAATGCATATAAAACATCCAAAACAGATAATATAATAGCATGGAACAATCAATAATTATAGATACGTTGGAGATGTATCAAGCATCCCCAAGCTTAATTCCTGCTCGTCCTCAGAAGACCTCATATTCACCTTATTCCCCTTGAGCCGAAGTCACTTAGACAACGCCCAATCACTCTGGTAAGTCTTCAGGGGAGACTTCCGAAACCCGTACAAACTTGGTTACCCGGCGATCCACAATGTCTCTTGGATTGCTCTAGACCCAGACGCCTAACCGTCTGGAAGATCACAGTCTTCAAGTGTAATAAGTCTTCAGTTCTCTCAGAACAGAATGACTTCGGTGATGCTCAAACACTCTAGCTCTAGGTGTTTAGGTTTATCCTCACAGGATGTGTCTCTCTCAATGTCTTCGAGGTGGGTTGCTCCAAAACGACAACAGCCGTATCTCTCTCTGAGCAACCACCTTCTCATGGTGGAGGGGGTGGACTATTTATAGCCAGCGGGCAACCCGACCTGATATGACCGAAATGACCCTGGGTCAATGGCCAACCGACACATGTCACAACGGCCGGATTTCAAACACACGCGGCAGCTTTACTTGGGCCACAAGTAAAGCTGACTCAACCAACTCTAGAAGAGATTTCCTCTCATTGTCTTCGCTCGAAGACATAGGTATGGGTTGAGCATCACGTCAGCATCTGACTTCGATCACATCGACCCCACTTAACAGTACGGTGGTTCCTATGACTCAGGAAAGAAGAAACAAAACTACCAAAAGACTTCGTCCTCGTGTTTCATTGTCTTCGGACGAATGTCTTCGTCTACCACCAATGGCTTCAGCCGACATCAATGTCTTTGGACATTTTTGGGGGTCGTCTTCGACGGCTAAACCAAAACTCCAGGGACTTCTCTCTGTGTTAACCTGTGAACTCTCACAAACACATTAGTCCCTCAACCAAGTTTGTCTTCAATTCTCCAAAACCAAACAAGGGTGGCACTAGATGCACTTACAATCTCCCCCTTTTTGGTGATTGATGACAAACTGGTTGAAGTTTTCAACGGGGATAAATACATGTGAAGATAAGGTTTCGAAGATATTGATTGCAAGATATAGAGAGCTCCCCCTGAAGATGTGCACATGAGAATTTTGCTTTGAATGCAAGTGCACATCGCAGGTTGTGGTTTGTGGAGATCTCCCCCTATATCTTGTAATCCAATCACTATGCATTAACAGATATGTCGAAGATAATGAAATGCACAATGAAAAAATGGGCGTCTGCAGAATAACTTCGGGCGCATAAAAATAACTTGAGGAAGCGCCAAAGTGTACGGTAAACATAGAGTGCAGACGTCCATCAGGACTTAAGTTTTACAACGCAAAACAGCAAATGTTTAGAAACAAGAGTTGTAAACTTAGCAAAATATAACACCCAGCCCATAGTAGTAGACCTGTTTGAAGACTATCATCCAATGCTTCTCCCCCTTTGTCATCGAATGACCAAAAAGGGACGAAGACATTGAAAAACTACACGTCCCCAGCAGGTGTCGATGAAGACGGTGCAGTGGAGTCTTGAGGTGTTGGTGCAGTTGAGCTTGGTGAAGTGTCGCGACGTCGAGTCGATGGAGGCAGGGAGGTGGCATCATCAGCTTCATCTGCAAGCCTGACGTTGGCGGAGGGAGCTGAAGAGGAGAAATCACTGTCTTCGAGGGATGGAGTCTTGCGCCATTTTTCCGCACTGGGAGGTGGTGCACCAAATCTGTAGCAAGGGCGAAATCCATCTTCTCGAAGCTCGTCCTCAGGTGCTAGCATAGTCAAAGTCCTCCATGAGCGGCGACTGGTTTCATAAGCCATAAATGCATTTTTGGTGGCGAGGTTGTGAACATGATTGACATCTTGCATCATGGAATGCATCTGGCGCCGAGTCCATTCATGGTGCCTATCTTGCCTTTGGATCAGTGAAACAAGTTCACGATCAGTGAGTGCACGTTTTGTTCTTGGCAGGCGTTGGCGAGGCAGAGTACTGGCAGCGGCGTCAGTGTTGGTAGCACCGGATCTGGGTTGACGAAAAGCACCAATAAGTCTTGCCCTTGATGGATCTTAAGGAATGTGAAGACCTTCAATATCAGCAGTGCCTTCGACAATTGGATTCTTGCTCTTGGATGGATACAGATCTGCTGGCACAACTTCAATATCTGGAAGATAAACACCATGGTTGCGAGCAGAGGGGAGAAACCTGGTGTTGGTTCTGTACTTGATGAAGCGCTTTATCCAGGGAGCATATATCTTCGGCTCGAGGACATTGAAACCAGTGGAAGCAAGGTTGCGAAGGAATAGATCTTGAAGATTGAACCGGATGCCATACACAATGTTGTAGAGCAATGTCTTCAGAGGCCCTTCAATCTTGCGAGATGAGTTGTGCCCTTTAATTGGCCAAATGGTGTGCCGAAGAATGTGATAGAGAGTCCGGGGCAGATACTGAAGATCATCCACAAAGAATGAAGTGGGCAATTCTGCATCTTGAGCCAATGGTTGCATCATTGTGAGCATCTCAGTCATGTTGGGTTCTCGCATTTGGAATAGACTTCGAGTGGCAGCCGCATAGGCTTCAGAGCGAGGGTCCAACTCTTCACCAGAGGCAGCAAGTGGTGTTGCAGGAAAGAATTCCAGTGGTGAAGCAGTGATATGTTCATCCCTTGTCATAAACTCCATCTGCCAAGTATTCAAGTCACGACCAAAGCCAGAGATGTGGAGAGTTGCGTAGAACTGGAGGATGAGTTCCTCATTCCAGTCTTCATGGTTAGTGCAGAAAGGCAATAGGCCCACATCTCGAAGACAATCCAGTGCTTGATCAAAACATGGAAGACCTTTCATAGCTTCAAAGCTGAGATGCTTGTGGGGAAAGATTCTGTTTTGACCATAGAGCACACACATGTAGTACTAGCGTTGTGGAGCACTCCAGAACCTGTCAGACTGTATTCTTTCACGCTTGTATGGATTGCGGTCAGAGTCAAAGAAGGTGTTGTTCAACCTGAACCTTTCCAACTCGAAGACCAAGGGTCTTGCAGGACCAGACTGGCGAAGACATGGAAGACGTGGCATGGGGTTCATGACATTGGGGCGTCGATCGAGGTGGAACTCATACTGTGGTCCCATTCTTGGAGGTGTAACAAGGCGAGGCCATCTTGTAGGAACCATCTCGCCTGCCCGATTGCGAGCCATCACAATGTTATCTTCATTGTCTTCAGTGGATGGTGTGGCTGGGACAGGAGGTCCATCAGGTGATGGAGCATTGGCTTCGCCCATGGTGGCATCGGCAGTTATGTCTTCGGCTGCCATGCCATCTGGAGCAGATTGGCTGAGAGGAACATCTTCAATCCTTAGCACATCTTCGACTGGTGCAGTCGGTGAAACACGTACTTCGTCTTCAGGAATTGGAGACATGAGATCTTGAGGGCCTCGACGAAGACGTTTGAGTGGAGAGGTGCTGGTGGTGGTTTCAATCTCCATTGGGGCAAACGGAGATTCAGGAGAGGTTGACACAGGTGGGAAGAATGGAGGTGATGGTGTACCGGGCTCAGTTTCAGGTACTTCTGGTCGGAGAGGTGTCCCAATGTCCACAAATTCACTCGTTGGCTGTGGGGAGGAGACCATTGGGGTACCCACCTGTGGAACATGTTCTGGCTCAACATTGTCTTCAGCACCAATGTCATCATGAGCAAAGTCGTCAGCTGCAGCAGTGTCTTCAGCAGCTGGGATATCTTCTGGTCTCTGAGTCTCTGTGGAAGCAGACTCATGCAGAACAACTTGTCTCTCCAAGTTTTCTGAGGCGGGAGGAGCCACTAAGATTGGCTTGATGAGCAGGGGCTCTTGTTGAGGAGCGGGAGTTGATGACGGAGCAGTAGGGGGAACTGGTGCTTGTGCCGGCTCCAAAGACTTGGATTTTCTTGTCTTCAACCTCTTCGGAGATTGGGCTTCGGAGGCAGCAGCCTTGCGCTTCTTGGCTTCAGCTTCGGCCTTCTTAGTCTTCTTGCTATCAGTTGTAGAGGAAGACGGAGGTGCACGAGTGCCAGAGAAACCAGCCAGAAACTCAATGCCACGGCGCACAGATGGAGTGAGAGAAGGCACATCCGAAGACATCGACGCTTGCCTGGAGCGGGCAATGATTTCGGGAGCAAGAGCAGGCTGACCAAGAGCCTTTCTTCTCAGCATGTCGTTGTGAGCTTGGACCATGATCGTTGTCTTCCTCTTGAGGCGCGAAAGGGCGCCTTTGACAGCTTCACATCTCTTCTCAAACACAGCTTTGAGGTCTGTCATCATTAGCTGATATCCCTTTATCTGTTCGGCAGAAAGTCTGTGCACATTTTGCTTGAAGAGCTCCTTTTCATGACTGATCTTGGCCTTCATTTGCTTGGCCTTCTGAGCCACAGTCAGTTCCTCGTTCACAAGTCCTTGGAACGTGACGCTCAGGCCAATTGGGAGCTGAAGAGCATCAATGGTGAGAGAGGGATCTGCGAACCATTCATCAATGAAGTGTTTGAAATGACAGGATCAATGAGAGGTAAGTCTTCGAGCAGCTTGGCTACCTCTTCTTTCTGCTGGATGAGCCTAGCTAAGGCTTCATCGTCGAACTCATCGTTAGATAGTTCAATCATATTGGCGGCGTCCATTAATGACAGAGTGGGCTTCGGACCTCTGGAGGCAACAGCTCTCCTTTTCATTCGCCTATGAAGGTGATCTTCTTCCTCAGGCTCTTCTGGATTAATAGAGGGAGAGCGTGAAGCTTGAGGTGAGGGGACAGACGGCTTGGGAGGCTTTGAAGCCTTGGGCTTTGAAGCCAGTGACTTCTTTAGAGGCTTCGGCCTAGGAGCAGGTGGATGCTCTTCATCATCATCAGCAGAGTCAGACTGTGTAGGATCTGGGCAGCCAAGTATACTTGATGGATGGGGGTTGTTGGGCATTGGGGGCCTGAACATGCATGGATAGAACCCCATATTGATGGCTTCTGCCATAGTCTTCGGATGAAGATTCCTGTAGACAATGTCCGTCCATGGTGCTTTTTCAGCACACTTCTCAGCATACTCCTTAGTCACAAAGTGGTAGTTGAACCACTCCTCACTCCAATATCTTCGAATCCATTGGATTCGATTCTTGCGTTGACGATAAGATTCCCCTTCATCTGACTTGTATTGCTCATATAGATCTGGAGGAAGATCTTTAGCTGTATTCTTTCGTCTCTGCTTCCCTCCCTTCTTGACTGGTTTATCATCAGCCATTGGCTTCGATGAAGGCTTCACAGGGGTACGCAAATATGAGCACGCACCAGGAGATTCCAGATGTTTCTGCAAATAGTCTGCAAACGAATTCAGACTATGAGATCCAAGTGATTCTACTGCGGACATGTACCTGTGAAAGAGTTAGGGACGCGAGGGAAGAGGAGAGGTCATATGCATTCTCAGAAGATTTGGAAGATAGCACAGTGTTTAGAAGACATTGACCTTTTACCGAAGACATTCACTTTTAGCATATATGGTGATTTCAGATTTGTACAAGTCCAAGGATTCGTACAAGTGAGGAATCAAACCAATCTTCAGACCAAAAAGTGAAAGTATTGGGCAAAAATAGAGATCTAGATCTAGATGCGGTTGAGTGGAAAGTGAAGAAACAACAACCGACTATTTTCAGTAGAAATTTCAGATCAATCATGCGGTAAAAATAACTTTTTATTTACCGCAATGAAGAATGCGATGAACAACTTGACGAGACAGAGAGGCCAAGGCGTTCAATATGCCTCACCCTAACTTGGTGGAGACAGACAACTACGGCGGCGGCGTGAAGGAGATGTACGCGGCCGGCGTGAATACGACGTCGGAGAAGGCGTGGCAGCTAAGCACTTCGTCTCCGGCGGCGATGGAATCCAGCGACGGCGCTAGGGTTTGAGCACGTGGGTGGCGGAGGAAGAGGGAAGTAATAATGGAAGGGGGGTAACTTGTATTTATAGGGGGTGGAAACATCCGAACCGGTTGGACGGATATGCCCCTGACTCCTCGGTTTAAGTGGACATGTCGCATACCTGCAACCCACCTGACAACCCACTACCATAATCGAAGCGGCGGTGCGGGAATTGTTGCTAAAGACACGGAGACAGTTGAGATTTGAGAATTAAATATGTGGTTGATTTGTCTTCGACTGATAAGGACACAGTGAAGACAGTCAACACGTGTCAATATAGAATGCATATGACTGGATTAGAATAGACTTAGACGAGGTAAGAATAGATGAGAATGTCGGGTCCGATCACATTTGCCTAGGGAAAAAAATTGAAGACAAATGCTATATAGGACAAAGCTCTAATCCAAATGTAGATCTGCAAATAGTTTTCAACTGAAACACACGTGCAAAAAAAATTTGTTCCAAAGACATTCAGCTCTCGAAGACATGTGAAGAAGGTGAGATAAAAACTATGTCTTCGAGTTTGGTTGGTGGCGTTACCCACCGTATAAGAATGTTTGACTCAGACACGGCGCACAATTATCGTGGCGCTCTGAAGTCATATTCTTCGTTAATGTATTCACACTCAGATTGTAAGTCTTCATGAATTGAAGACATACGTTACATCGTGTGTTGTGCACCAAAGTCATCAACATGCATAAGCGTTTGGATGTATTCCCATTCAAAGGACATTCGAGGATTCTAGGATATTTAGCTCACACCGCAACTTGCAAAACCTCTTGTCATCCAAAGGCTTCGTGAAGATATCTGCCAGTTGATCTTCAGTGTCAGCATGCTTGATGTTGATGTCGCCCTTCATCACGTGATCCCGAAGAAAATGATGTCGTATCTGAATGTCCTTTGTCTTCGAATGCTGTACGGGGTTGTGGGAGATCTTGATTGCACTCTCGTTGTCGCAGTAGAGAGGTACATGCTTTAGGTTGATGCCGTAGTCCTTGAGAGTCTACTTCATCCATAGAAGCAGAGTGCAGCATGCGCCGACAGCAATGTATTTGGCTTCAGCAGTGGAGTGTGAGACACAGTTCTGCTTCTTCGAAGACCAACATACAAGAGATCGTCCCAGAAAGTGACAAGTGCCTGATGTAGACTTGCTATCAACTCTGTCGCCAGCGAAGTCAGAATCTGAATAGCCAATCAGCTCAAACTTTGAACCCTTTCGATACCATAATCCTAGCGTTGGGGTGTGAGCTAGATATCTAAGAATTCGCTTCACAGCAAGGTGATGCGACTCCTTTGGTGCCACTTGAAATTGGGCGCACATGCAAACGCTAAGCATTATATCTGGCCTAGATGCACATAAGTACAATAAAGACCCAATCATGGAGCGATATACCTTCTGATCGAAATCTTTACCATTTTCGTCAGTGCAGAGGTGACCATTTGTAGGCATAGGCGTCTTGTAGCCTTTGGCTTCATTCATGCTGAATTTCTTGAGGCAATCCTTGAGGTACTTCTCCTAAGATATAAAGATACCATTGGGTTGTTGTCGAATTTGAAGCCCTAGGAAGAATTTCAGTTCTCCCATCATTGACATTTGATAATTCTCTTGCATCATATAAGCAAACTCATCACTGTATTTGTTGTTAGTACAGCCGAAGATAATGTCGTCCACATATATTTGGCATACAAACAGTTCATCATCATAGGATTTAGTGAAGAGAGTGGGATCGAGTGAACCAGGTTTGAAGCCTTTCTTCTTGAAGAATTCCTTGAGTGTGTCATACCAAGCTCTTGGTGCTTGCTTGAGGCCATAGAGTGCCTTGTTGAGCTTGAATACTTTGTCAGGATGCTTTGGATCTTCAAACCCTGGTGGTTGAGCAACATATACTTCTTCCTCAATCTTACCATTGAGGAATGCACTTTTGACATCCATTTGATAAATGCATATGTCATGATGTTTAGCATAGGCAAGCAGTATACGAATGGCTTCGAGTCTAGCAACAGGTGCAAAGGTTTCACCGAAGTCAATACCCTCAACCTGTGTGTAACCTTGGGCCACAAGTCTGGCCTTGTTTCTGATGACTTGGCCGGACTCATCTTGCTTGTTGCGGAAGATCCACTTGGTACCGATGATGTTGTGCTTCCTTGGATCAGGACGCTTTACGAGCTCCCTACTACTTCTTGAGCTTGCGTTGGTTTTCCCTTGAAGAGGAAAGGGTGATGCAGCAAAGTAGATAAGTATTTCCCTCAGTTGTTGAGAACCAAGGTATCAATCCAGTAGGAGGTACAAGCAAGGCCCCAATCTTTGCACCTACACAAACAATCAAACACTTGCACCCAACGCTATAAAGGGGTTGTCAATCCCTTCACGGTTACTTGCAAGGATGAGATCCGATAGAGATAGATATAAAAGATTACTAAAACGAAAAGTAAAACAAAAGTAAAAAGATTGCAGCAAAGTATTTTTGGTATTTTTGGTTTATAGATCTGAAAATATAATATGGAAAATAGACCCGGGGGCCATAGGTTTCACTAGAGGCTTCTCTCTTGAAGGAAAATAATATGGTGGGTGAACAAATTACTGTCGAGCAATTGATAGAAAAGCGCATAGTTATGACGATATCCAAGGCAATGATTATGCATATAGGCATCACGTCTGTGTCAAGTAGACCGAAACGATTCTGCATCTACTACTATTACTCCACACATCGACCGACTCCTACCTGCATCTAGAGTATTAAGTTCATGAAGAACAGAGTAACGCATTAAGTAAGATGACATGATGTAGAGTGATAAACTCAAGCAATATGATGAAAACCCCATCTTTTTACCCTTGATGGCAACAATACAAATACGTGCCTCGCTACCCCTACTTTGTCACTGGGTGAGGACACCACAAGATTGAACCCAAAACTAAGCACTTCTCCCATTGCAAGAATTACCAATCTAGTTGGCCAAACCAAACCAATAACTCGAAGAGACTTGCAAAGATATGAAATCATGCATATAAGAATTCAGAGAAGATTCAAATAATATTCATAGATAATCTGATCATAAACCCACAATTCATCGGATCTCGACAAACACACCGCAAAAGAGTATTACATCGGATAGATCTCCACGAAGATCATGAAGAACATGGTATTGAAGAACATAGAGAGAGAAGAAGCCATCTAGCTACTAGCTATGGACCCGAAGGTCTGAGGTGAACTACTCACGCATCATCGGAGGGGCAATGGAGTTGATGTAGATGCCCTCCGTGATCGAATCCCCCTCCGGCAGATTACCGGAAAAGGCTCCAAGATGGGATCTCATGGGAACAAAGGCTTCCGGCGGCGAAAAAGTATTATCGTGGCTCTCTTTGGTATTGGGGAATATTTGGGAATTTATAGGAGGAAGATTAGGGTTAGGCGGCCTGCAGGGGGGGCCACAAGCCAGGGGGGCGCCCCCCCTAGGGCGCGCCCTGCAGGCTTGTCGTCTCCCGGCAGGTCTCCTGCCCCCCTCTCCAAGTCTGGTAGGTTTCTTCTGGTCCAAGAAAAATCATCGCGAAGATTTTATTCCGTTTGGACTCCGTTTGATATTCCTTATCTGCAATACTCAAAAACAAGAAAAAAACAGAAACTGGCACTGGGCTCTAGGTTAATAGGTTAGTCCCAAAAATAATATAAAATAGCATATTAATGCATATAAAACATCCAAAACAGATAGTATAATAGCATGGAACAATAAAAAATTATAGATACGTTGTAGACGTATCAAGCATCCCCAAGCTTAATTCCTGCTCGTCCTCGAGTAGGTAAATGATAAAAACAGAATTTTTGATGTGGAATGCTACCTAACATATTTATCCATGTAATATTCTTTATTGTGGCATGAATTTTCAGATCCGTAATATTCAAAACAAAAGCTTAAAATTGACATAAAAACAATAATACTTCAAGCATACTAACAAAGCAATTGTGTCCTTTCAAAATAACATGGCCATAGAAAGTTATCCCTACAAAATCATATGGTCTGGCTATGCTCCATCTTCCCCACACAAAGTATTTAAGTCATGCACAACCCCGATGACAAGTCAAGCAATTGTTTCACACTTTTTATGTTCTCAAACCTTTTCAACTTTCACGCAATACATGAGCGTGAGCCATGGATATAGCACTATAGGTGGAATAGAATATGGTGGAGGTTGTGAGGAAAAGGAGAAGATAGTCTCACATCAACTAGGCGTATCAACGGGCTATGGAGATGCTCATCAATAGATATCAATTTGAGTGAGTAGGGATTGCCATGCAACGGATGCACTAGAGCTATAAGTGTATGAAAGCTCAAAAAGAAACTAAGTGGGTGTGCATCCAACTCGCTTGCTCACGAAGACCTAGGGCAATTTGAGGAAGCCCATCATTGGAATATACAAGCCAAGTTATATAATGAAAAATTCCCACTAGTATATGAAAGTGACAAATTAGGAGACTCTCTATCATGAAGATCATGGTGCTACTTTGAAGCACAAGTGTGGAAAAAGGATAGTAGCATTGTCCCTTCTCTCTTTTCTCTAATTTTTTTGGTGGGCATCTTTGGCCTCTTTTTTTTATTTGGGCTTCATTGACCTCTTTTATTATTTGTAAAGTTCGGAGACTCATCCCAACTTGTGAGGGAATCATAGCTTCCATCATCCTTTCCTCTCATGGGACTATGCTCTAATGATGATCATCACACTTTTATTTACTTACAACTCAAGAATTACAACTCGATATAGAACAAAATATGACTCTATATGAATGCTTCCGATGGTGTACCAGGAGGTGCAACGATCTAGCATAGCAAATGACATCAAAAAACGGACAAGCCATGAAAACATCATGCTAGCTATCTTACGATCATGCAAAGCAATATGAAAATGATGATGCGTGTCATAATAAACGAAACGGTGGAAGTTGCATGGCAATATATCTCGGAATGGCTATGGAAATGCCATAATAGGTAGGTATGGTGGCTGTTTTGAGGAAGGTATATGGTAGCTGTTTTGAGGAAGGTGGGTTTAATGCACCGGCGAAAGTTGCGCGGTACTAGAAAGGCTAGCAATGGTGAAAGGGTGAGAGTGCGTATAATCCATGGACTCACATTAGTCATAAAGAACTCACATACTTATTGCAAAAGTCTATTAGTTATCGAAGCAAAGTATTAGACGCATGCTCCTAGGGGAGAGGTTGGTAGGAGTTAACCATCGCGTGCTCCCGACCCTCACACAAAGGATGGCAATCATTAAACAAATCATGCTCTGACTTCGTTACATAACGGTTCACCATACGTGCATGCTACGGGAATCACAAACCTTAACACAAGTATTTCTACCAATCCACAATTACTTACTAGCATGAATCTAATATCACCATCTTTATATCTCAAAACTATATGCCAGGAATCAAACTTCTCATAGTATTCAATGCACTTTATATGAAAGTTTTTATTATATCCCTCTTGGATGCCCATTATATTAGGACTAAATTAATAACCTAAACCAATTACCATGCTGTTTAAAGACTCTCAAAATAATATAAGTGAGGTACGAGAGTTCAATTATTTCTATAAAATAAAACGCCACCGTGCTCTAAAAAGATATAAGTGAAGCACTAGAGCAAAATTGCCTAGCTCAAAAGATATAAGTGAAGCACATAGAGTATTCTAATAAATTCACGATTAATGCGTGTCCCTCTCAAAAGATGTGTGCATCAAGGATGATTGTGGCAAACTAAAAAGCAAAGACTCATATCATACAAGACACTCCAAGCGAAACACATATCATGTGGTGAATAAAAATATAGCCTCAAGTAAATTTACCGATGGATTGAAGACGAAAGAGGGGATGCCTTCCGGGGCATCCCCAAGCTTAGGCTCTTTGGTATCCTTGAATATTCCTTGGGGTGCCTTGGGCATCCCCAAGCTTAGGCTCTTGCCACTCCTTATTCCATAGTCCATCAAATCTTTACCCAAAACTTGAAAACTTGACAACACAAAACTCAACAGAAAACTCGTTAGATCCGTTAGTATAAGAAAAATAAATCACCACTTTTGGTACTGTTGTGAACTCATTCTTTATTTATATTGGTTTAATATCTACTGTATTCCAACTTCTCCATGGTTCATACCCCCCGATACAACCCATAGATACATCAAAATAAGCAAACAACACAAAGAAAACAGAATCTATCAAAAACAGAACAGTCTGTAGCAAACTGTAAACTTCGAATACTTATGTAACTCCAAAAATTCTGAAAAATTAGGAAAATCTGGGAAATTTGTATATAAATCTTGTGTAAAAATTTCAGACTCATTCGACGCTCTGGTGAATTTATAAAATTCCTGGACTGAGCACAAAAGTTTCTGTTTTTCAGCAAAATCAAATCAACAATCACCGTAGACCATCCCAAAGGTCTTACTTGGATCAAACACTAATTAAAACAATAAAACAGAATTAATACAGAGGTAATAATGTGTAAAACACTCAATAACAGAAACAAAAACAAACAAAAATAAAAAACATAAAATAAAATTGGGTTGCCTCCCAACAAGCGCTATTGTTTAACGCCCCTAGCTAGGCATAACGCAATAGATCTAGGTATTGTCATCTTTGGTATGCAATCCATAAGTAGCTCTCATAATAGATTCATAAGGTAATTTAATTATCTTTCTAGGAAAGTGTTCCATGCCTTTCCTTAACGGAAATTGGAATCTAATGTTTCCTTCTTTCATGTCAATAATTGCTCCGATCGTTCTAAGGAAGGGTCTACCAAGAATAATAGGACATGTAGGATTGCAATCTATATCAAGAACAATGAAATCTACGGGAAAATAATTCCTATTTGCAACAATAATAACATCATTAATCCTTCCCATAGGTTTCTTAATAGTGGAATCCGCTAGATGCAAATTTAAAGAGCAATCATCAAGTTCATGGAAACCTAGCACATCACATAAAGTTTTCGGAATCGTGGAAACACTAGCACCCAAATCACACAAAGCATGGCACTCATAATCCTTAATTTTAATCTTAATAGTAGGTTCCCACTCATCATAAAGCTTTCTATGTATAGAAACTTCCAACTCAAGTTTTTCTTCAAAAGATTTCATCATAGCATCAACGATATGTTTAGTAAAAGCTTTATTTTGATTATAAGCATGCGGAGAATTCAACATGGATTGCAACAAGGAAATACAATCAATCAAAGAACAACTATCATAATTAAAGTCCTTGAAATCCAAAAGAGTGGGTTCATTGCTATTTAAAGTTTTGACCTCTTCAATCCCACTTTTATAAATTTTAGCATTAAGATCTATAAACTCCGAATCATTGGGACAACTTTGAGCTAAAGTTGACTTATCTCCAGTCCCATATTTATCAAGATTTGTATTAGAAAACAAAGATTCAATAGGAGTCACATCAATCACTTTAAGATCTTCATCATTATTATCACGAGAACACACTTTTTCAAGCCATTCACGCTTAGCACGCATTCTAGCGGTTCTTTCCTTACACTCATCAATAGAAGTTCTCATAGCTTTTAAGGACTCATTAATATCATGCTTGGGTGGAGTAGATCTAAGAATCAATCTCAAGCGAAATTCTATCAACGTTCCTAGCCAAATCATCAATCTTGAGCAATTTTTCTTCAATCGAAGCATTGAAAACCTTTTGCGAACTAATAAATTCTTTAATATTATTCTCAAGATCAGAGGGCATCTTATTATAATTTCCATAAGGATTGTTGTAGGAATTACCATAATTATAAGAGGAATTACTAGGAAACGGCCTAGGGTTGAAATTACCTCTATACGCGTTATTACCAAAATTGTTCCTACCAACAAAATTCACATCCATAGATTCATTATTATTTCCAATCAAAGAAGACAAAGGCATATCATTAGGATCAACGGGAGAACTCTTACTAGCAAACAATTTCATTAATTCATCCATCTTTTCACTCAAAGTATTTACTTCTTCAATAGCATGCACTTTTTTACTAGTAGGAGATCTTTCGGTATGCCATTGAGAGCAATTTGCCATAATATTATCTAGGAGTTTAGTAGCTTCTCCTAATGTGATTTCCATAAAAGTACCACCCGCGGCGGAATCTAAAAGATTTCTAGAAGCAAAATTCAATCCCGCATAAAAAATTTGTATAATCATCCATAAACTCAAACCATGTGCGGGGCAATTTCTAATCATTAGTTTCATCCTCTCCCAAGATTGTGCAACATGCTCATGATCAAGTTGCTTAAAATTCATTATATCGTTCCTAAGGGAGATGATCTTAGCGGGCGGAAAGTACTTGGAAATAAAAGCATCTTTACACTTATTCCAAGAATCAATACTATTTTTAGGCAAAGATGAAAACCAAGTTTTAGCACGATCTCGTAGTGAGAACGGAAATAGCTTCAATTTAACAATATCATTATCCACATCTTTCTTCTTTTGCATATCACACAACTCAACGAAAGTATTTAGATGGGATGCGGCATCTTCACTAGGAAGGCCAGAAAATTGTTCTTTCATAACAAGATTAAGCAAAGTGGCATTAATTTCATAAGATTCCGCACTAGTGGCGGGAGCAATCGGAGTACTAATAAAATCATTATTATTAGTATTGAAGAAGTCACACAACTTGGTATTCTCTTGAGTCATTGTGACAAAGCAAGCAATCTAGCACACAAGCAAACAAAAAGCAAACGAAAAGACGAACGGAAAGAGGGCGAATAAAAAGGCAAATCTTTTTGATTTTTCTGAAAATCGTTTTAGAAGTGGGGGAGAGGAAAACGAGAGGCAAATGGCAAATAATGTAAATGCAAGAGATGAATTTGTGATGGGTACTTGGTAGGCTTGATGTCTTGACTTGCTAGGTATCCTCCCCGGCAACGGCGCCAGAAATCCTTCTTGCTACTTCTTGAGCTTGCGTTGGTTTTCCCTTGAAGAGGAAAGGGTGATGCAGCAAAGTAGATAAGTATTTCCCTCAGTTGTTGAGAACCAAGGTATCAATCCAGTAGGAGGTACAAGCAAGGCCCCAATCTTTGCACCTACAAAAACAATCAAACACTTGCACCCAACGTTATAAAGGGGTTGTCAATCCCTTCACGGTTACTTGCAAGGATGAGATCCGATAGAGATAGATATAAAAGATTACTAAAACGAAAAGTAAAACAAAAGTAAAAAGATTGCAGCAACGTATTTTTGGTATTTTTGGTTTATAGATCTGAAAATATAATATGGAAAATAGACCCGGGGGCCATAGGTTTCACTAGAGGCTTCTCTCTTGAAGGAAAATAATACGGTGGGTGAACAAATTACTGTCGAGCAATTGATAGAAAAGCGCATAGTTATGACGATATCCAAGGCAATGATTATGCATATAGGCATCACGTCCGTGTCAAGTAGACCGAAACGATTCTGCATCTACTACTATTACTCCACACATCGACCGACTCCTGCCTGCATCTAGAGTATTAAGTTCATGAAGAACAGAGTAACGCATTAAGTAAGATGACATGATGTAGAGGGATAAACTCAAGCAATATGATGAAAACCCCATCTTTTTACCCTTGATGGCAACAATACAAATACGTGCCTCGCTACCCCTACTTTGTCACTGGGTGAGGACACCGCAAGATTGAACCCAAAACTAAGCACTTCTCCCATTGCAAGAATTACCAATCTAGTTGGCCAAACCAAACCAATAACTCGAAGAGACTTGCAAAGATATGAAATCATGCATATAAGAATTTAGAGAAGATTCAAATAATATTCATAGATAATCTGATCATAAACCCACAATTCATCGGATCTCGACAAACACACCGCAAAAGAGTATTACATCGGATAGATCTCCACGAAGATCATGAAGAACATGGTATTGAAGAACATAGAGAGAGAAGAAGCCATCTAGATACTAGCTATGGACCCGAAGGTCTGAGGTGAACTACTCACGCATCATCGGAGGGGCAATGGAGTTGATGTAGATGCCCTCCGTGATCGAATCCCCCTCCGGCAGATTACCGGAAAAGGCTCCAAGATGGGATCTCACGGGAACCGAGGCTTCTGGCGGCGGAAAAGTATTATCGTGGCTCTCTTTGGTATTGGGGGAATATTTGGGAATTTATAGGAGGAAGATTAGGGTTAGGAGGCCTGCAGGGGGGCCACAAGCCAGGGGGCGCCCCCCCCTAGGGCGCGCCCTGCAGGCTTGTCGTCTCCCAGCAGGTCTCCTGCCCCCCTCTCCAAGTTTGGTAGGTTTCTTCTGGTCCAAGAAAAATCACCGCGAAGATTTTATTCCGTTTGGACTCCGTTTGATATTCCTTATCTGCAATACTCAAAAACAAGAAAAAAACAGAAACTCGCACTGGGCTCTAGGTTAATAGGTTAGTCCCAAAAATAATATAAAATAGCATATTAATGCATATAAAACATCCAAAACAGATAATATTATAGCATGGAACAATCAAAAATTGTATATATGTTGGAGACGTATCACTCCCACACATTGTTTAGCTCGAACTGGTGAAGCTCTTCCTGCATGGCTTGAATCCATTCTGGTTCCTTGAAAGCTTCATCTACTTTGGTGAGCTCAGTGAGAAGCTCATATGATGTTTTCTTGAAGAACTTGTGAAGATATACTCTGTTGATGATGTGACATGCAGTGTCAATGGCTTCAGGCCATAGCTTCCGTGGTGTCTTGTATTCATCAAGCATGGTGCGAGCCATCTCAATAAGAGTCATGTTCTTGCGCTCCACGACGCCATTCTGCTGAGGAGTATACGGAGCAGAGAACTCATGAGTGATGCCAAGAGTATCAAGATAGGTGTCCAGGCCTGTGTTCTTTAATTCAGTGCCATTGTCACTCCTGATGTGCTTGATCTTGATGTTGTAGTTGTTCATACACCTATTTGCGAAGCGCCTGAAGACATCCTGCACTTCAGTCTTATAGAGTATGATATGCACCAAGGTAAATCGAGAATAGTCATCAACAATTACGAAGCCATATAGATTTGCAGTGGTAGAGAAGGTGGAATAATGAGTAGGGCCAAATAAGTCCATGTGGAGCAGCTCGAAGGGACGAGAGGTCGTCATAATTGTCTTCGAGGGATGTTTGGCTCTAGTCATCTTCCCAGCTTCACAGGCACCACAGAGGTGGTCCTCCTTGAACTTGACACCCTCGACGCCAATGATGAGCTTCTTCTTGGCGAGTGTGTGTAAGTTCCTCATCCCAGCATGTCCTAGCCTTCTGTGCCAAAGCCAGCACTCCGAAGCTTTTGCTAGAAGACATGAGGCAACTTGTGGACCTACAGAGAAGTCTACCATGTACAAGTCACCTCTTCAAAAACCCTCGAAGACTTTGGTTTTGTCAGAGGCCATTAGTACCACACATCGAAATTTGCTGAATATGACGAGCATATCTAAGTCACAGAGCATTGAGACAGACATCAAGTTGTAACCAAGGGATTCGACAAGCATGACATTTTCCAAGTGCCGGTCCCTTGAGATAGCAACTCTACCTAGCCCCAATACTTTGCTGCTGCTTTTGTCAGCAAAGACGATGTGATCTTTTGTTGGAGGTCGAAGAGTTTGCTCCATCAATAGGCTTCGATCACCAGTCATATGACTTGTGCATCCACTGTCCATAATCCATTCGGTGGCATTGGATTTGTCTTCCCGCACTGAGAATTAGTCGAGTTCACCAAAGCATGTAAGAGTAACATGCTAAGATGAAGATATAGTAGTAGACAGTGGTAAGTATTCTGAACGAGGTATGCGTTAGTTCTCTTGCATTCAGACAAGAATGTTTTCGGGTCTCCAGAGTTGATCTTCGGTATAGGCTTCTTCCTATCTGGAGACCTGATGCTGCATATAAGATGTTAGTTCTTCTTAACCACCCACATGCGAAGGGGTGGTTTAGAAGCAATGAGACGTAAGGCAGCATCAGAGAATTTAGGCAAAGATGCCCTAATAGTATGTTTCATAGGAGGGTTAGTGTACTCAAATGAATAAGCAGAGAAATTCTTGGTTGGATGAACATAGCGGTTCATGCCATTGTGTACATATTCATGAGTCATCTGAGTCTTTTCCTGCGAAACAGAATGATTAGTGCCATCATATGAAGACTTATGTCTCCTCGAAGACATTGATCTAGAGTTTGTCTTCCTCTTGGGAGATGTCGTCAAGACATTCACGCGAAGCTTCTCAAGAAGACATTTGGGAACCCAGATCTTCTTCATAGGAGAACCATTCCTGCAGTTAGTTCCAATAAATTTGGCAAACACTTCACCATTTTGGCATTTGAACAGTTTATAGTTGGAATCAAAGGATTCATCAATAATGAGAGGATTCGCACAGTTGAAGCCTGATAATGTGGAAGGATCGACTGAAGGTCCTTTTGCAGTAACCCATGTGGTTTTGGGGTACTGCTCAGGCATCCAGTAGGATCCATCAACATTGAGGTTTCTTTCGAAACCCACACCCTCTTTCCTGGGGGTTTTGTTCAGCATAGTCTTCTTCAGGACATCACAAAGAATCTGATGTCCTTTCAGACTCTTGTACATGCCAGTTTCAAGCAAAGTCTTCAACCTGTCATTGTCATCAGTGATAGCAGTGGCTTCCTCAGATGAGGGGTTAGGTGCCACAGATACAGTTGAAGATAAGGCATTTTCAGAAGCATTTGAACATTCAGCAGTTGAATCATTAGCTTCATGGGCAATACACTTTAAGCATGGAGCATCAAAATCATCCTGAGCGGTACTGATCTGTTCTGCAAGGAGTGAGTCGTTTTCCTTCCTTAGATCATCATGTGCTTCCCTCAACTTCTCAAGATCAATCTTTTTCTGAAGATATTCCAGAGAAAGCTTCTCATGATCAGTTGAAAGAGCATCATGACGACTTTGGAAATCCTCAAACCTTGAACAAAGACTACGCATGTCTTCGGCCATAGTTTCATTCAGACTCATCTCTTCGCGTAACAGGTCATCGCTTTTCTCTAGAGTAGTTTGTGATTTCTCCATGGCATGTTGTTGCTTGGTGGCAATTTTTACAAGTTTATCATAGCTAGGTTTCATGTCATCATCAGATTCAGCTTCGGATTCAGAGTCATGACGTGAGGGTTTCGAGGATACCTTGGAGGCTTTCGCCATGAAGCAGTAGGCTGGAGTGGCATCATCATCACTGGCTTCGGTGTTGAAGAAGGAACCATTGTCTTCGGGTTCGAAGACAGAGGTGGAGAGATATGCCGAAGCCATTGCCAGTCCTGCTACTTCAGCATCAGATTCCTCGGCCTCAGAGCCAGACTCAGACTGTGAATCCATCTACTTTCCGATGAAAGCATGTGCTTTTCCAGTGGAGCTCTTCTTATGTGATGAAGACTTTGCATACTTCTTCTTCTTCTTGTCATCTGAATCATAGCTCTTTCTCTTCTTCTTGGATTCCCTTTCCCATTGAGGACAATCAGCAATAAAGTGACCAGTCTTCTTACACTTGTGACAGGTTTGCTTCTTGCTATCCTTCGAAGACATTTCTTCAGTCCTCTTGGAATCACGCCTTGAAGACTTTGCATAGCGTTTAGACTTGGCAAATTTCCTAAATTTCCAGACAAGGAGAGCAAGTTCCTTTCCAAAGTCTTCAGCATCATCAGAACTGCAGTCAGAGTTGTCTTCAGATGAGGACACAACCTTGGCCTTCAATGCACGAGAGCGATTGTAGCTGGGTCCGTAGATATCTCTCTTTTCAGCTTGTTGGAATTCATGCGTGTTCAACCTCTCGAGGATATCGGCTGGATCCAAACTCTTGAAGTCAGGGCGCTCTTGGATCATGAGTGTGAGAGTATCAAAGGAACTGTCGAGTGATCTGAGTAGCTTCTTCACGACTTCATGTTTGGTGATATCAGTGGCGCCAAGTGCATTCAGCTCATTTGAGATGTCGGTGAGTCGATTAAATGTAAGCTGAACGTTCTCGTTGTCGAGTCTCTTGAAGCGGTTGAACAGGTTGCGAAGCACATCAACACGGGAGTCTCTTTGAGATGAGACGCCTTTATTCACTTTGGACAGCCATTCCCAGATTTGCTTAGCAGTGTTAAGTGCACTCACACAGCCATACTGTCCGTTGGTCAGATGACCACAAATGATATTCTTGGCGGTGGAGTCCAGTTGTGCGAACCTCTTCACATCAGCAGCAGTAACACCTTCGCCAACTTCGGGAATGCTCGCCATGACGACATACCATAGGTCGTTGTCAATGGCTTCGAGATGCATGCGCATCTTGTTCTTCCAGTAGGGGTAGTCAGTGCCATCAAGACAGGGCACGCAGCGGAGACCTTTATTATCCCTGCAGTCGACATAGCTAAAACTCCACGGTGGTTAAACCGAAACACAGAACAAGGGAGTACCTTGCTCTGATACCAATTGAAAGTGCTAGTTATCGACTAGAGGGGGGTGAATAGGCGATTTTTATGAAAGGCTTCGAAACAAAGAATGTATTCGAAGTATGCAGAAGCGATATAGGATCAGGTAGGGATAGTAGTCAATGATCTAGTCAAGGCATGCAATGCAGTGAAGACATACAGGCAAGTTAAGCATTATCATCATGCACACTAAGATGAGTCGAAGACAAACTTAGATAGAATGAAGATAAACAGCAGATATGAATGTCTTCAGAATAAGTCTTCAAACAATGAACAAGCAAAGGCTTCACGATACAGAACAGGAATGTAAGAAAGTGAAGGATAGAACCAGTTGCTTGGCGAAGACACATGATTTGTTGGACCAGTTCCAGTTGCTGTGACAACTGTACGTCTGGTTAGGGAGGCTGAGATTGAACTCAGAAGACCTCGTCTTCACCTTATTCCCCTTGAGCCGAAGTCACTTAGACAATGCCCAATCACTCTGGTAAGTCTTCAGGGGAGACTTCCGAAACCCGTACAAACTTGGTCACCCGGCGATCCACAATGTCTCTTGGATTGCTCTAGACCCAGACGCCTAACCGTCTGGAAGATCACAGTCTTCAAGTGTAATAAGTCTTTAGTTATCTCAGAACAGAATGACTTCGGTGATGCTCAAACACTCTAGCTCTAGGTGTTTAGGTTTATCCTCGCAGGATGTGTCTCTCTCAATGTCTTCGAGGTGGGTTGCTCCAAAACGACAACAACCGTATCTCTCTCTGAGCAGCCACCTTCTCATGGTGGAGGGGGTGGACTATTTATAGCCAGCGGGCAACCCGACCTGATATGACCGAAATGACCCTGGGTCAATGGCCAACCGACACGTGTCACAACGGTCGGATTTCAAACACACGCAACAGCTTTCCTTGGCCTACAAGTAAAGCTGACTCAACCAACTCTGGAAGAGATTTCCTCTCATTGTCTTCGCTCGAAGACATAGGTATGGGTTGAGCATCACGTCAGCATCTGACTTCGATCACATCGACCCCACTTAACAGTACGGTGGTTCCTATGACTCAGGAAAGAAGAAACAAAACTACCAAAAGACTTCGTCTTCGCGTTTCATTGTCTTCGGACGAATGTCTTCGTCTACCACCAATGGCTTCAACCGTCATCAATGTCTTCCGACATTTTTGGGGGTCGTCTTCGACGGCTAAACCATGTTTGTCTTCAATTCTCCAAAACCAAACAAGGGTGGCACTAGATGCACTTACACTATTGACATAGTGCCAAAGTGCCAGATGCTGTTTTTGCTTGTTTTTTACTTCGCAGAATATCAGTACCAAACAAAGCCCAAACACCGTGAAACTTTTTGGAGATTTTTTTTGGGCCACAAGACATCCAGTGGGCCAAAGAAGTGCCAGAGGGGATGGTCTAGGAGACCACAACCCACCAGGGCGCGCTAGAGGCGTCCCAATTATTTGGAGGGTGAAAATCTTGACGACAGTGGGTTTGGAGAGGTCAAAACTTTAACAAGTGATGTGCCCACTATTTTGGATTGCAAAGATTTTAGTTATGATAGTTTCTCTTTGATTGAATGTATTTCTTTGCTGCAATCCATGATAATTCACCCCATGCTTATGAACAAAATAAAGCTTTTACTAAACATATTGTTGAGGCCATGATGAAATCTTTTGAAGAAAAGTTGGAGTTAGAGATTTCAATTCCTAGAAAATTACATGATGAATGGGAACCTACCATTAAAGTCAAGATTAAAAATTATGAGTGCTTTGCTTTATGTGATTTGGGTGGTAGTGTTTCCACAATTCTGAAATCTCTATGTGCTTGGTCTTACCAATATTGAAGAATGTTCTCTTAATTTGCACTTGGTGGATTCTACTATTAAAAAGCCTTTGGGAAGAATTAATGATGTTCTTATTCTTGCAAATAGGAACTATGTGCCCATATATTTTATTGTTCTTGATATTGATTGCAATCCGTCTTGTCCCATTATACTTGGTAGACCGTTTTTACGCGATATAGGTGCCGTGATTGATATGAAAGAATGCAATATTAAATTTAAATTTCCACTAAGAAATGGTATGGAACATTTCCCTAGAACAATAATTAAGCCACCATATGAATCAATCATGAGAGCATCCTATGGAGCAAAAACTAAAGATGACAACACTTGAATCTATGCATTATGCCTAGCTAGGGGCGTAAAACGATAACGCTTGTTGGGAGGCAACCAATGAATAAATTCATTTTCACCTTTTTATTTATGTTCTTGAGTGTTGAAACAATTATTCTACTATTATGATTGTGTTTTTATGTTTTAATTAGTGTTTGTTCCAAGTAAAGCCTTTAGGATGGCTCACAAGATGAGTAGAAACAATGCTGAATCTGAAACAGAAACTTTGACTCCAGTGCAGGAATTTTCATTTTTTACTGGAGCGTGATAATGAGCTGAAATTTTAACACAGTATTTATATACATATTCTTTACGTTTTCCTAAGTTTTCAGAATTTTTAAAGTTACAGAAGTATGGTTAGAGTACAGATTACTACAGACTGTTCTGTTTTTGACACATTCTGTTTTCGTTGCATTGTGTGCTTGTTTTGATGAATCTATGGTTTGTATTGAAGGGTATAAGCCATGGTAAAGTTAGAATACATTAGATATAATGAAATAATAAAATATGAATGGGTTCGCAACAGTACTTAGAGTGGTGATTTGCTTTATTATACTAACGGATCTCACGAAGGTTATGTTGAGTTTTGTGTGATTGAAGTTTTCAAGTTTTGGGTGAGATCACGATGGATGAAGGAATAAAGAGTGAAAAGAGCCTAAGCTTGGGGATGCTACAGCACCCCCAATATAATATCCAAGTATAAACAAGCAACTAAGCTTGGGGATGCCCCGAGTGGCATCCCCTCTTTCTTCTAACGACCATCGGTATTTTACTTGGAGCTATATTTTTATTCGTCACATATCATGAGTTGTGCTTGGAGCGTCTTGTATTATTTGAGTCTTTGCTTCATTTTCTTTTTAGTTTGTCACAAGTATCCTTGCTGGACACACCTATTTGAGAGAGCCAAAATTATGCTATGATTTGTTAGAATTGCTCTATATGCTTCACTTAAATTTTTTGAGCTATGGAATTGCTCTAGTGCTTCACTTATATCTTTTTGAGCACGGTGTGCTTTAAATTTTTAAATAAATACTCTCATGCTTCACTTAGATTAATTTAAGAGTTAGTAAATTTTTGAAGAAACACTCTCATTCTTCACTTAGATTAATTTGGGAGTTAGTAAACTTTGAAGAAATTCTCTCATGCTTCACTTATATTATTTTGAGAGATGAGTTTTTTATGCTCATGTTCTTCACTTAAATTTATTTGAGCTTGTCAAAAGCAATGGCAATATATGAAACTAGTCCCAAAGTGATAGATATTCAAGAGGTATATAATAAAAAAATCATGAAGATCATTGGGCAATTAAAATTGATTCCTTGTAATAGTTTTGAGACATGATGATAGTAATATGTGAGTCATGTTGGTGAGTAATTATGCTTTAGTAAGAATATTGATGTTAAGGTTTGTGATTCCCTATGCAAGCACGAAATTCAATAGTTATGCAATGAAATTACATCCTACTTATGGTGCATTATTCGGTGTTAGTTATGCTTAATGCCCGTTTATGTGAATTTTCGTTTCTTGATTGGCTGCTTCTCAATCTATTTGCTAGCCTCCACTTGTACTAAGTAGAAATACTACTTGTGCATCCGAAATCCTTAGACCCAGTTTTTCCATATGAGTCCATGATACGTCTCCATCGTATCTACTTTTCCAAACTCTTTTGCCCTTGTTTTGGACTCTAATTTGCATGATTTGAATGGAACTAACCCGGACTGACGTTGTTTTCAGCAGAATTGCCTTGGTGTTATTTTTGTGCAGAAATAAAAGTTCTCGGATTGACCTGAAAATTTACGGAGAATATTTTTGGAATTAATAAAAAATACTGGCGAAAGAATCAACCGGAGGGGGTCCACCACCTGGCCACAAGCTAGGGGGGCGCCCCCCCCCTTGGGCGCGCCCCCTGTCTTGTGGGCCCCCTGGAGCTCCTCCGACCTCAACTCCAACTCTATATATTCCTATTCGTGGAGAAAAAAATCAGAGAGAAGAGTTCATCGCGTTTTACGATACGGAGCCACCGCCACCTCCTGTTCTTCCTCGGGAGGGCAGATCTGGGGTCCGTTTTGGGCTCCGGAGAGGGGAAATTGACGCCGTCGTCATCACCAACCATCCTTCATCACCAATTTCATGATGCTCTCCGCCGTTCATGAGTAATCCCATCGTAGGTTGCTGGACGGTGATGGGTTGGATGAGATTTACCATGTAACCGAGTTAGTTTTGTTAGGGTTTGATCCCTAGTAACCATTATGTTCTGAGATTGATGTTGCTATGACTTTGCTATGCTTAATGCTTGTCACTAGGGCCCGAGTGCCATGATTTCAGATCTGAACCTATTATGTTTTCATGAATATATATGTGTTCTTGATCCTATCTTGCAAGTTGTAGACACCTATTACGAGTTATGATCCGCATCACCCAGGGTGACAATAACTGGGATTCTTTCCGGTGATTACCGTAGTTTGAGGAGTTCATGTATTCACTAAGTGCTAATGCTTTGGTCTGGTTCTCTATTAAAAGGAGGCCTTAATATCCCTTAGTTTCCATTAGGACCCCGCTGCCACGGGAGGGTAGGACAAAAGATGTCATGCAAGTTCTTTTCCATAAGCACGTATGACTATATATGGAATACATGCCTACATTACATTGATGAATTGGAGCTAGTTCTGTGTCACCCTATGTTATAACCGTTGCATGATGAATGCCATCCGACATAATTATCCATCACTGATCCATTGCCTACGAGCTTTTCACATATTGATCTTTGCTAAGTTACTTTTCCGTTGCTACTGTTACAATCACTACAACACTGCTACTGTCACTTTGCCATTGTTGCCGTTACTTCCATACTGCTTTGCTACTGAATACTTTGCTGCAGATACTAAGTCCTTCAGGTGTGGTTGAATTGACAACTCAGCTGCTAATACTCAAGAATATTCTTTGGCTCCCCTTGTGTCGAACCAATAAATTTGGGTTGAATACTCTACCCTCGAAAACTGTTGCGATCCCCTATACTTGTGGGTTATCAGTCCACCATACCTTCCTATTTGCGGTATTTCCGTGCCGTTCTAAGCAAATTTGTATGTGCCATATCTAATTTTCAAAATGAATTTCCTTTTTGTGTGCTTGTACCGCTTATGAAACGGTAGGGGGTGTCCAATATTTTTCCATGCTAGATGTGTTATTCTCAAGATGAGTGTTTATTCACTTGTCATTGCACGAGAGCACGGTGGTAATAGGGATGCCCAGTCCCGAAATGAAAAGGAAATTTACTTTATGTTGTCAAATAATAAATTCCTTGGAAAGTGTTGGTATGGAAGGCAACCGTGGATACGGCTAGCCATGGATTGTGAAAGAATGGTGGAAAAAGGAATAAACTTTATTTTCTATTGGGAACCGCCTATGATGTATCTAGCATGGAAAGTATTGAGAACTACTCGATCGTTTTCGTTGACAAGAAAGGCATGCCACCCAAAAAAAAATTCTCTCAATTTAAGCCTTGAGCTCTCGCACCTCTACAAATCCCTACTTCTCTCTGCGAAGGGCCTATCTATTTACTTTATGCAATTTTTATTTTCAATTTGAGTCTCCATATTCTCTTATAAAGCACCAACTAGGGGGCATTATGATCATACTTGTGCATTGGGTGTAGCTAATATTTGAGTATGTTTCATGAATGGATCAATGATTGAGCATGATGGGCTAGGGATAGCTTTCTTTAGTGTTGATATTTTGAAAGACATGGTTGCTTTTTGGTATGCTTGAGTATTAAAGTCTTCATGTCAAAACTAGACTATTGCTTTGAACCATCTAAAAGTACAAATGTCCATGCTACAAAAGAAAAGAATATGTGATGAACATGTTAGGCAGCATTCCACATCAAAAATTCTGTTTTTATCATTTACCTACTCGAGGACGAGTAAGAATTAAGCTTGGGGATGTTGATAGGTCCCCAACGTATCTATAATTTTTCATTGTTCCATGCTGTTATATTATCATTCTTGGATGTTTTACAATCATTTTATAGCAACTTTATAACATTTTTTGGGACTAACCTATTGACATAGTGCCAAGTGCCAGTTGCTGTTTTTTCCTTGTTTTTTACTTCGCGGAATATCAGTACCAAACGGAGTCCAATCGCGATGAAAATTTTTGGAGATTTTTTTTGGACCAGAAGACAACTTCGGAGCCAAGGAAGCACCTAGGGGGAGGCCCGTGGGGCCCACAACCCACCAGGGCGCGCCGGAGGCCCCTGGCGCGCCCTGATGGATTGTGGTGCCCTCGGTGGTCTCCTCCACCGCCTCTGAGCTCTATAAATACCCAAATATTCCAGAAACCCTAGAGGAGTCGATGAAAAACACTTCCAGCCACCGCAAGTTCTAGAACTGCGAGATCCAATCTAACACCATCACGGAGGGGTTCATCATCCTCATTGGTGCCTCTCCGATGATGCGTGAGTAGTCCACCATAGACCTACGGGTCCGTAGGCAGTAGCTTGATGGCTTTCTCTCTCTCTCTCTTTTGATTCTCAATACAATGGTCTCTTGGAGATCTATTTGATGTAATGACTTTTTGCGGTGTGTTTGTTGGGATCCGATGAATTTTGAGTTCATGATCAGTTTCTATCCATGAATATTATTTGAGTCTTCTTTGATCTCTTATATGCATGATTACTTATAGCCTCGTATTTCTTCTTCGAATATTTGGTTTAGTTAGGCCAACTAGATCGATTTTTCTTGCCATGGGAAGAGGTGCTTTGTGATGGGTTCGATCTTGTGGTGTCCTCTCCCAGTGACAGAAGGGGCAGCGAGGCACGCATGTATCGTTGCTATGAAGGATAACAAGATGGGGGTCTATATCTACATGAATAGATCTTGTCTACATCATGTGATCGTTCTTATTGCATTACTCCGTTTCTCCATGAACTTAATACACTAGATGCATGCTGGATAACGGTCGATGTTTGGAGTAATAGTAGTAGATGCAGAATCGTTTTGGTCTACTAATCTTGGACGTGATGCCTATATAATGATCATCGCCTTGGATATCATCATGATTATTTGATCTTCTATCAATTGCCCAATAGTAATTTGTTTACCCACCGTGTTCTATACTCATGAGAGAAGCCACTAATGAAACCTACGGCCCCCGGGTCTACTCTTTCAACATATTGCTTTCCAATCTATCTTTTGCCGCTTTTGTTTTCAGATCTATTATTCCAAAAACCCAAAAATACCTTGCTGCAATTTTTATTTGCTTCTTTTATTTTGTGTTATTGTGCGATCTATTTATCCAATCTACTACAATCTAATCTATATTTTTACCGTGGAGCGATTGACAACCTCTCTTACGCGTCGGGTTGCAAGTATTTGTTCTTTGTGTGCAGGTACCGTTTACATAGTGTTGCGTGGTTCTCCTACTAGTTCGATAACCTTGGTTTCATAACTGAGGGAAATACTTACCGTAGCCGTGTTGCATCATCCCTTCCTCTTTGGGGAAGTACCGACGCAGTCTCAAGCCACGTCAGCTTGTGGCAAAGCAAACCACCACGCGGGTATGAAGCTTCCCAGGACGCTCAACAGGTCCTGCCTAGGAATTTGTAAACGAAATAAAATGATTTAAGGAAAACATTCAAAGCCCATAGTATTTTAAAAAAAATTCTATTTGGAGGGAAGAATTTTATAAGACACTCGACAAAGAAGGTTCTGAAATCAGCAGAGAGCTAAATATAAATTTGAAAATTTTATTCATGACAAAATTTTAATTAATAGAAACCTGGTTAAATTTTTGTGGTGTTAAACCTCCCCTGCATCGCCCGAGCCTGGCTCGCTGGAAACTGCCGATTCGGCCGTTCCTGGCGGGCCTGGCTGAGCACTGCTTTAAGGTTCGTTCGAGCCAAGATTTGGATGCGGGCCAGGCAACTAAACAGGCCGAAAACTGCCCGCGCGGTCCTAGCTCGGCCTAATGCATGCAACCAAATGCATCCTACGGGATCCTGCTTAATTCTTTCCGAGATGCTGCTATGAATGATCTCATTTGTTCTGCTGTTTCTAAGTTTCGCCTTTTGTATTCCCTATGTTGATACTTCCTATCTATCAATCAGTTGTTGTAATGGAGTCTTAGAGCATCTATAGCCATGCACCCCAAACCCCCCTCAAATGCCACGATAGGCCGCCCGTCACTAACTGGCCACGAAATTTTGACCCAGATGGGTGCCTCAAACGGGCCTCAAACGCCCGGGCTGACTGGCACCCCTCATATCCAGCCCAAATATGGGACGAATATGGGGGCATCCAGGCGCGCCCGCCACGTCAGTATGACGGAGTGGACCCACACGGAATTGCCCGGAAACCCGACGGTCCGACGGACGCCTCCTCCATCGCCACGCTATGAACATCACGTGGCGCCGCTCTGGCTCCCTGCCCGAGGCCAAATCCGGCTATTTAAGCCGGCAGGCGTCCCCGAGCCCTAGCCATCCACCTCCTCCCTCTATGCGCCGCCACCCGAGCCCGTCCGCCTCCCCTTCCCCACTCTCCCACTCTCTCCAATGCTCTTCGGCATCACCATGGTCTGGCGGAAGATCATCACCTACGCGATAGTCATGCCGGAGTGCTGGAGGCAGATCGAGGAGGAGATCCAAGCTAGGTGCGCCGCCCGCATCGCTGCCGGGTTGCCTCCGGACTCGCAGGAACCGTAGGAGGAGGAGGAGGAGGAGCCGAAGGAGGAGGAGGGGGAGTAGCTGCCGGAGCCGATGGAGGTGGCGGATCCGGGATGACGAGGTGGAGCAGCCTACTCCGAGGTTCAACATGGCGGAGGCGGAGTTCGCCGCCGCCCAAGCCGAGGAGATGGCGGAGCAGCAGGCCATCCCGGAGTTCATCTACGATGAGGCCTCTGTGGAGGCCAACCGACAGTTCGTTCAATAGAAGCAAGCGGAGGCGAACGCGCTCTTCGCCGAACTCGTGGCAGAGATAGAGGAGGAGGAGGTTGGAGCGGAGCAACCGGTGACGCTGGAGGAGCCGGAGTTGCAGCTGCCGCCCATGTACCCGGAGCCGAGTACGAAGATCGACAAAATCTCTGACGAGGAGTAGTAGCTAGGTTTCCACGTAATACATAGGTTTTTCGTTTGCATGATTTTGTATGGATTTGAGAATCTAGTATGAGGTGTCCGGATGCAGTTGTGCTAATTTGAGGCATGCCCGGGTGCATCCACGGACGTTTGAGGGTTCATATTTGTTTTTTTCTCAAATACGCACAAGTGTGCGTATCATATATTAAAGAAGAGATGGGAAGACTCCCTCAACGTTTAGTGTTACAAGATATTTACAAGTGGCATACAACGCACTCCACCCATGGATCTACTTATGGTCTACTACTCAGTGTTCACCCACATTGACAACCCGGTGATGAACTCTTCCGCTTCCCCTCGTAACAAGCCTGATTGCCTCCACACACACGTCCCTCGCTGTCAATTCGTTGCAGGACATGGCTTTTTACAAGTGTTGCTCCGTCGAAGACCACGACGTTACGGTGTTTCCATAGTCCCATAGGACGAGGAGGCAAATCGTCCGCACTGTCCTCCGGAGATGTCCACTCCCCTCCTGCCTGGCGCACCACTCAGGCAATATCTCATCCTGTGGGGGGGAGGCTCTCTCCGGTTGCCCCATGGTCATGCAAACCCGTGCCCAAACCTCCTGGGCAAAAATACATCCTGGCATCATGTGGCTCATGGTCTCTTCGTGTTGGTCGCACAATGGGCAAGCACTTTGGTGTGGTAGTCCCCTCCTTACTAATATGTCGAAAGTCCAACATCTATCTTTCATAGCCAGCCAAGAGAAGAAACGACACTGTAGTGGTGCTCTCGAATTCCACGTAAACCTGGCTGTAGGCGCAACCTCAAGGCCCAAGAATTTCGCGGCGTAGACGGATCTAGCCGAGAACATGCCATCCTTCTCCCACGCCCATTGGATCGAGTCTTGATCTCCAATCTCAAGCTGAAACCCGTTCACTCTAGTCCGCACTTCCAAGAACTGGTTTAACATGATAGCAGTGAGCTCCGGGCCAATGTCGCTTGCCCACGAGTGAACAAGCAAAGTTCCAAGTTTGTGCATGTGGATCTAGTTTTCTTTGAGACCTTCTGGTATAGTAGCGGTGCGAGCTCCGCAATCCGTCGTACCTCAAGCCATCTATCCTCCCAAAACAATGTATCCTTGCCATCACCCACCTTTGCCCGAGCTGCCGCATGAAAGAGGGCCATCGATTCTGCCGGTACTGAGATCTCGAACTCGGACCATGGTCGGGAATGATACGAACCTTGCATCCATGGCCATCTAGCGAGTAAAGCCGTGTTCAACCACCACAAATTAGGTATTCCCAGTCCACCTGCCCATTTGGGGCGGCAAATCAAATCCCACGCCACGACACAGTTGCTGCCTCTTGCCTCCGCCTTGCCGCACCATAGGAAACCATGAAAAATCTTTGCTAATGCCGCCAGGGTTTTGGGGGTTATGACCATTGCCAACATAGCATGAATCGGAATTGCACTTAGCACCGAGAGAATGAGTATCAAACGTCCACTTTTGGGCATGTTCGTTGCCTTCCAGTTAGGCAGGTGACCTGCGAACCGATCCACTAGATATTGAAACTGGGCTGCCGAGGGCTTCCGAATTATGAGCGGGAGGCCGAGATATTTGCAGGGACACGATGCACTCTCGCACCCAAGGGAGTTGCATACCGTCTGTAGTTCCTGAGCGGAGCATCTAATTGGGAGCGATGCACTCTTCGATAGGTTGACTCGTAGGCCCGATGCTACTCCAGAGAGTTGCAAGATCTCGTGGCATGCACGCACCTCCCCCTCGGGCTTTAGAAAAACCATGACATCATCCGCGAACATGGAGACCCACTGGTAGACTCCAGAGCGGGCTAGAGGTCCAAAAATGCCTCGCTGAGTTGCCCGTGCGAAGAGATGTTGCAATGGTTCTATGCACATGATGAAAAGCATGGGGGAGATCGGGTCCCCCTGTCGTAATCCACATCCATTGAAGATGGTGTCTCCTGGCACTCTGTTTACTGCGATTTTCGTGGATGAAGTTGCTAGCAATCC
Organism: Elymus sibiricus; assembly: GCA_039707655.1. Classification (NCBI taxonomy): domain Eukaryota; kingdom Viridiplantae; phylum Streptophyta; class Magnoliopsida; order Poales; family Poaceae; genus Elymus; species Elymus sibiricus. The sequence continues at coordinate 306,784,146 of CM077671.1, forward strand.
ATTGAAGAGGGTTCATATTTGTCATACGCGGTTGTAGATGCTCTTGGAAACAGTTATCTGGTGTCGTTCTGATTACCTTTCCTGGGATGTTGTTGGGCATGTGCATTGGTTCAGTCGGACACCGTCGGTAGCATGCGTCCATGTCAGTTATAGACTACTAGTAAAATGCCCGTGCGTTGCCACGGGCTTTTGATATATGTTGTTGGAGTTATATATACATAATGCATGTTAAAACTTTCATGTAGATAATAGATAGCACGGGCACAATCGGGTAATAATTGAAGTCCACTTAACTTGCAATGTAAGTTAATAATAAAAAGGAAATTTGACGATGTATACATATAGAGCGACTATCCAACTAAAAATATGTTAACAAATTAAGATCTACATGATGCGCTTAAGAAAGTCTCGCACGGTTATTGAAATGTTGTCTTTGGCTTCATTCACACGATATTTGAGCACGTATTAAAAAAAATCTGAACTCATACTCATCTTGCACAAACAATATATGTAGTTAGCACAAATACTTCACATCAATTCTCTTAAAATGTTTAACAGAGAACACTCTTCGTGGAAACCGGACAAACCAATTCTTCACCGTTCCACCAGAGCATAAAATAAAAAACAAATTCATGTACGTAGCCACGGGCCAACACATGGATCTATCATGAGGCCCTCAACTTCAACACTTTGGCCATTGCGCTATTGCTTCGCTATGCTGTCACCCCACTCCAAATCCGTCTAGTGTTTTTTTCTTAGTCTGCCAAATTGGTGTGGTCAGTCCGATCATCCCTAATCCATAGACTATGGAATGAATACTCCCTCCCTTCCGATTTAAAAGGCCCAATTGAAAAATCTCCTCAAACAAGGCAAATGATGAGTGATGGAATGACTTTTGTAGTATGCAATACTAACCCAATTAAACAGATGCATTAACTACGAATATGTATTTGTGGCGACTAAATGAGTAGATATGTTACGTGAATTGGATTTTTAATCCTTGCATGCAGATATTTAATATGCTTCGGAATATAAACATAGGATAGAGATAGAACCTTTAAACCAGGAAAGGAAAAAATATGATGGGCCCTTTATACCGAGGAGGGGGCATATCAAAAGCTTCTTGGCTTCAGATCTACATTGCCACCAAACACCAAATTTACTTATCTTTTCTCCAAGTTCGCCAAATTGCCATAGGCATTCCTATCATCCCTAACTTAGATGCATTCATTATCCACTCCATCCTCAAAGTTTCGATAAACTCAACAATTTCCGCAAACAATTTTGCAATGTTATAGTCCTCTCATTTTTCTTATTTCAGCATTGCATGAGAGCTGATAGTACCACTCATACAAACCCTCATACCTCAGCAATATAATCACATATACAAAGAAAAATAGCCTAACACTTTTTATTATCCTAATAATTTCTCTCTATCGCTAGTACTCTTAACACAACCAAATATAACTAATCGTCCCGTGGTTGAAGATGCAATTGATAGCCGTGGATGTATCAGCTCGCGCCTCGGACTTGACCAACTCACACGGCACGGCCACTCATTGACCCCCAACCCCCTGCGACCGCATTGTAGGTTCCGTTTATCGAAGCACGAACAATGTTTGGCTCCTCCTTTGGTATCTTACAGTACATAAGCATATGAATATATTTTTTCGAAATGGCAATTATCCTGCATTCATTAAGAAGAAAAGAGTTGCTCAATTAATTAGGAAAAACCGAGCGAAAATCAGATTGCCCAGTTAATTATGGAGAACCAGGCGAAAACCATCACAACCGCCGAGCACCACACATAAGAAACCCCACGCACACCACTCCAAAGAGGGCCATAGCGAGATAGCACGCAGGCGTCATCGTCGTCACTCCTCCCCTAGAGGCATCCTAAACATATGAATATGATGTTGTCAAAATTCCCACCAAACAAAAACTTGGTATATTGATATCTAATAGTCTATTGGAAACAACTTAGAAATAGTCTCTCTATGTGAACAATTTTTCTGCTTGGTATCCAAACAAAGCATGTTCATTTTTCAAGGTATTGGTCTGTTATTCACTCATAGGGAACATCAATATCATAACTTATTCTTCATTTTATTATTGCTCGCTAAATTATTTTCAGTTCAACAATCGTCATACTCAACTTTCATATTCTATGGCAAACCATTTAATTTCAAGAAACCCAAAGAAGTCTAATCGACATCAATTCTATTACTACGAAAAGAACACACAAGTAAATGGGAGTAAACTATAAAATACAAACCATTTTAGCATACCATGTAATGTACAAAATTGGATCTAAACCAGATCGTCTTCATGGGAAAATATACCTATTTATATTATTCAGGTTTCCTACAAAGAAAATCCCAGAGCCGGAAACCTAGAAGAAGGTTAACATAGAACTAACACTGTATTAAGTGGAAAAGCACAAATATGTATATACCGGACAGTAATGGCATACCGTATGGGGGAAGAAACCACTATCGGATACAAGGCATTGCATGACGCGCCCTTCCTCTCTCCTGCAACATCTGGAAGACAATTTTCGTATGTCTGATGAACAATTCATGCTCCCAAATTACTACTGGTGCAATCTAATATATGAGATGATTTTTTTTGCCTTCTCCTATTTGTACAGTAAAATATTTTTCTTTTACCCAGGTTAACAAGTTAGTCAGGGCCATAAAGAAGTATCATCCGTGCATTTAGTTGGGGAAGTTGCGTCAATCTGTAGCGCCTGCTTCCCGTGCAAATCAACGCATGCAGCAAATTCAGAGGTGGACAACAAACCTATATGCAGCGATGCAAACTTGGATTTCGGGATTGCACACACGCTGGCAAATCGAGCAGGACAAGGCCTTACAAAATCTGCAAGAGACGAACAAGTCACATTAATATTGACTGTAATCTTGCTTGTTGCTTCTCCACGTAAACATAAGAGCATAGGAAATTTCTATTTCTATAAAGAAAAAAGAGCATAAACTACAATTAGGCAAAAATTAAGAACCGTTTTAGTCTCATACCTGAAACTTCCGGTAAGATGTAGCTCCTCACGAGCAGAAAGTATATTGTCCAGAACTGCTTATCATTAATATGACGTGGGCACGGATTATAGCCGATCTTCGCCAGTTCCTGCAACGATCCCATGTTACAGTTAAGACTTCAAAACCATCTCTTCAGAGAAGTGGATGATGAGATCCATGGGAGACCTACCTTAGCTTTGGCGAGCATTACGTACGGTGTGCCGCTGCTGCCAGATCGAGAGCTCGCCGGCCGCCGCCTCCGTGGAGCCTCCTGCAACACATCAACAACTAAAGGACAGAGTGTGGAGGAGCGGAATCGAGAAGGGAGAGGAAGTCCTTGGTGCATGGCGAATGACATGAAAGCATCGGGGGAGAGCATGACACCACAGCTTCTCGCCTCCTCCACCTCCTCCTTCCCTGCCTGGTCCTTGTCGCTACCGTAGAGTAGGCACACATCTCTTTCAGGGGTCGGGGTCGCTCACCATGGTGGAAGAAGGGTGATAGCCATAGGTAGGTGCGCATCCTAGTGTAGGCAGCTCGATACAAAAACCCTTGTCAAGGGAGAGGAGGAGTCGAGGGGCGGCGGCGACGCAACCTCATTCTGTAGGGATGCCTATCGAAAGGGAATTGACTGCTGAAGAGAGAGAGAGAGAGAGAGAGAGAGAGAGAGGGAGGGAGGGAGGGAGGGAGGGAGAGGGAGAGGGAGAGGGAGAGAGCGAGGGAGGGAGGGAGGGAATTGACTGCTGAAGAGAGAGAGAGAGAGAGAGAGAGAGAGAGAGAGAGGGAGAGGGAGAGGTAGAGGGAGAGGGAGAGCGCGAGGGAGGGAGGGAGGGAGGCAGGGAGGGAGGGGGGGAGGGAGGGAGGGAGGGAGGGAGGGAGAGAGAGAGAGAGAGAGAGGATATAGCAGCAGATGCACTTAGAGATATCTATGCACCAGGATTCGTAATAGTGATTGTATGGGGTGTAAAAAAACATTCCGGCTACATCTGGAGCTATCTATGTATGTCCAAATTTAGATCAAGTAACAGTACATTTAAAGATACACAGAGACACATGTTACTACCAATAATTGCGAATGGATTGTACCTGACAAATACACCATGCTAAAAAAATTATTCCTTGAAGCTATCAAGGTCTATATCGAGCTTTTTGAAGAAAAAAAAGAACACATCAATTGACTTCTCGACAACATCTTTCCCAAGGACATGATGTAGAAAAAAAATCTTGATCTTAGCATTTGGTAATTTGTTCCAGACCAAGGTTCCTTTTCTGTGTGCCACCATGGTCCTAAATGTGCAATTTCACATAGTGGTGCTAACTGTTGACTACTAAGATAATTCTACTTGCCACCATTCATCCTCTAGTGTTACAGAAAAAGGGCAAATCAGAGCTAACAAAGGGCATACTCATAGTGCAGTGCTCCTTTACACAACAAAGATTGTACTAAGATCATCCAAGGACTAATACATAAAAGCAAGATATACGGTTTTAACAACATAGAAAGTATTTAAACCAATTCCTCCTTTAGCATAACCATTTCCCAAAAAGAAAACAATACTCGAACACAATAAGGGTCAGCCAGAAAAATATATCAACAAACATGATTTTGTTTCGACAAAAACGACACCCAAACCTGCTACATGCCGAGTAAAATCCTCTACACAAACAAATCGCCTACAAGATGCATGTAAGGATTAGGGATCACCCACGCATGCGGCGATGATGGTCGGAGTGCTTGGAAATCCATGCACAAAAGAAACATCTGCCACGGTACTGCACGATGTCAATGACAAGGTGGAGGTAAGGATTAGGGGTCGCCCATGGAGTGATAACAAACTAACAGGTGAACTGACTTTGATAGGTTGGTAATTAGATGAGTTCACATACCCAGCTTCAGGGTAGATACCGATTTGAATACTTTGTAGTAACAAACCTGAACCAAAATATATACGCACCACAACACAATGCATGTACTATAAATTCAAATGGCCAATGCAATCAAAGTAAGAGAGGACCAGTTAATAGCAGCAGTTATGATCACCCACATCACCCCTGCTATATAAACTATTGCTTTATGCCACCGTTTGCAAAAATAAAGACATAAGAGAATAAAACTAATAACTAATTAAAACCGACGCTCAAATCGTGGGCACAAAAAACACTAAAACAGAAAATGAACTTTCATTAAGCAAACAAAAAAGAAACCGTTCGCGACCCGTGCACCACGCTTCGCTATGGGCCCACGTGCTTTATCCCTCTCCTCCAGTGTTCCTCTCTTTTCTCACCGACGCAGCACCTCCCATCGCCTTTTCCAGTATGAGCCGCCGTCCGTTTCGATTATATGTGTTGATCCTCCGTCGAGCCTCACCGTCTGTATCACCAATAGGCGAGTTTTCCACCGCCCGTACCCTCCCTCCCCCACGACCATCACTGATTTTTCGAGTACCCACCCCCCTTTTTTTAATGCATGCCTCTCCCTCTTACCCCATCCATCCATTGCCAGGATCGGTGCAGCAAGCCAAGATGCCTCTGCCCGGCGCCGATCACCTGTCCCAGTAGACCGACGCCCAACATTGGCCAAAGAAAAACATAAGGTCACATTGAGGAAAAACTTTTGAGGTGAAATTCACATGAAACCTGCAAACATCTGAGAAAATACCCCTCTTCTGTATATATAAAACATGATCACACAACAGGTAATCCGGATTGCTGATTATGACCATATTAACCATGAGAGACGATTATATAATTTAGCCCAAAGAAGGACTCATTTCCACTGTTTTTGCCACTTTACCAAATAAACAATGGTCATAGATAAATGTTTATGGCTGGCACCTCACAAGTAGCAAACTTCAATTTAGCTCCCACATGTACACTATTTAGGAGTTCATGCAATCGATTCCTGTACACAGCAACACCACACACACTCTATGTTTTAGGACAAGTGTGTACAGTATTTTAGAGATTAACAATTGAGATTTCAGTCTGGGACCAAATAGATATATCCTAGCAGCTAGCACTTTCGTTGAAATAATTTCTCACAAGAATGCGCTTGTGTACTAAATTATAAGATGGATTATTTGGCTTTCTAGCTGCCATGATTAAGGTATTATTTTCATGATTTGGGGTGCTTCTACACATATATAAACATAGGAACCAAACATCCAAGGTTCTGCTATAACCCAGGTTACTACCACCTTAAATTGATTGATTCATTAATCCTTATATATTTATGATAGGAATAAGGTACCCTGATGCCTCCTCCCCTGTTTAAAGACATTGCAAACTGCATTGTTCATTTGCGTACTCTCACGTGTATACACATTCTACAAAGCATATAATCTGACGGAAGAAAATACAAGGAATGATCTAAAGCAAAACAATGGGATTTAGCCCAGGACTCATTTCCCCATTCTAAAAATGTCGGTGCTTCCTCTCCTAGGATCCTGCAATTGCCGCTAATTAATGTGTGGGATGCAGCTTTGTCAAGCATCAGATGCGTGCATGGGCAGCTTTGCTCAACAGCACAAGAACGAACGGATTGACAAAGAGGGGGAATGATGATTGCTCACATGTATTGGACATACAACGAGCAGGCGATCAGATGTGGATGGAACAGGGCAGCCGCCCCCTCCTTCTCTCCCCGCGGCTTGGTCTTGGGCGTCCACCTCGAGCGCAGTCTCCGTCCGCCGCACGAGCTATGGGAGCCCTACCTTGGTCGCGGCCAGACACCTCCTTCGTCCATGAGGGTCAGAGAGGGGGTGCCAAAACTTGGGCGAAACGAAGCGCATTGGCGAGGGGAGCGTGAGTGCAAGGGGACCGGGAGGCGCCGATGTCGAAGTCCTCACCGGAGAGGAGGCTAGGGTTACCAGCGCTGTGGCGGTGGCGGTGGCGGCGGCGGCGATGACGGGGGAGGTAGCGAAGATTGGATCGAGAGAAGAGTTGGATCGGCGGCGGCGTATTTTTTTTTCTCGGGCAGTTCTTTAATGGCATGACGAGCCGGAAATAAACCAGTTAAAGGGATGGTGGAGGGTGAGACGAAAAAAAACCCGGAACGGAAGCTACCGAGTCCCCAATTAGGAGTAGAGATGATGCAGCCTGCACGTATAACGGGGTGACTGTTTGGCCGGCCGTAACTCTTCAACGGCTTGCAAATTATGCTAATCAACTGAGATGATATCCCTGTGGTCTGCCGTGTGTTTGCATAGGACCTGATCTGTTTCGCGGAAAAGAGGGAATCAGTTTCTGGAGCACGGGATCGATCTGTATGCCCACGACAAGCGACACACTCGTACAACGGGGAAAAGTTCGTCTGTAACCAAAGATTTGCACGGGTATAGATCGTCTTTATTGTATTTCTACAGACAGCCCCGGTCATTTTTATCTCTCTCTTTCCCACGTCATCCATTTTCCTACGTAACGTGCGTTACAGACGGCTGACTAGATATCATTGTACATGCCTTATGGCTGTTTCCGATGCTACATGGCGCGACAGAAACGGCAAGGCAAACGGCACGGGATGCTGCACAACTCACGTGATACGAAAAGAGTGCAATGACTGTCACGCCAAAAGAGTGCAGCAATTCGCTCGTGATTCAGGTGAAATTCCAGACCACACTACTTCACTAAATCACAACGCCAGCTCAGTTCAGACAGTATAAGCAAAAAATAAAAACTGTTCCAGTAGACAGAAAAAATCCACAGAGCAGCCGTTGCATGCATTTGTGTGTTTTTTTAACATATACTGTACCTTACATTTTTTTTCTCTTTTTTAATATACTAGTGTACCTTACATCTCCCAGCCAGCTTGCTGGAAGCAGAACAAAATCGTCCAGCCCTGAAGCAAAATGAATGACTGCTCCCTCCCTCAGCAGCCGCTCTCTACACATACTACCAGGGGCCGTTTTTTAAGCTTTTCGTGGTTCTAGCAAGCGAAGAACAAACAAATGGAAAGGGAATTCACAGTTCCAAATACAAACACCCGAAGAACAGCACCGCGCGTCGCACGAAACGAGAGGATCGGAGGTCAGCCCATCGGTGGAGCGCATTGGTTGCCGCGGCGTCGCCGGAGGCACTGCTCGTCACGACATCCCCACCGCGTAGAGCGCCGCTTCGGGCTGGTAGTACCTCGTGTCCGTTATCTTCGACGGTGGCCAGTACCGGAACACCGATCTCCCGAGTATGTTCCTCATGGGAAGCGCCCCCCTGAAAACATCACAGGTCACAAGGAAATCAGACCTGGATTCTCTATGCTCGTCACGACATCCCCACCGCGTAGAGCGCCGCTTCGGGCTGGTAGTACCTCGTGTCCGTTATCTTCGACGGTGGCCAGTACCGGAACACCGATCTCCCGAGTATGTTCCTCATGGGAAGCGCCCCCCTGAAAACATCACAGGTCACAAGGAAATCAGACCTGGATTCTCTATGTGGTAGCTGAAGAAGCTTTGGTTGAAAACGGAGCTTGGTTCGGAAGCATACCAGTTATGGGAATCCAAGCTGTTGTTACGGTTGTCTCCCAGCACAAACACATACCCTTCAGGTACAAGCTGCAAGGATAGCAGCAGCGATTAGTTCGCCGAAATCGGAAAGGCTGACATCTCTATAGGCATTGTCATGTATGAACATACAAGGAGATGCGCAACGCTGGGTGAGATACTATCTGCTACTAGTGGTGGGCGGGTATGCAGCGTAATTGATACTTTTATGCCAAATCCATTCTAAAATTTCAGGTTCTGTTTGCTTTGAGCAAAAATCAAGCATTTCAATGGAAATCATGTCAGCTAAGGTTCCTTTTGGCATTGTGGTGGCTTTTCATAGGCGATTATTTATTTATATTCGCTCGTGGTTATAACAGTTGGTTAGAAAGATCTCTTCTTTAGACATTAAAAGAAAATTCTTACTTGCATTAGTAAATATGCTCCTAAACTAACTACAGGTCCCAGAATTCAGCTCAATTCAGCGGAGCAACCGCAAAAAAGCCTAAATGTTCAAAGATCATATGATGCACAATGATGACACAGCTCACAGCATACAAAATACGAAGTGGTGGAGACACTAGAGACTAGGCACAGAAGATAAACATACCAATGGTTCCATCTCATAGTTGTGTGCCTCCAGCACAAATTCTTCATCTTGAAGTAGCCCATTGACCAGTAACTTGCCATCACGCACCTATCGAATAATAAAATAACCAAGTGAACAACTGTTATAGCTCGGCTCGAGCAAAGAATCAAACTTTTTGCAACACAGTAAATACTACTCCAAGATACTAGCAATGCAAAGAAACAAACACAAGGTACTACCATTGGTATAAAAGCTTACTTCGACGTAGTCCCCTCCCTTGGCCACAACCCTCTTGATGAACACATCACCTGAGTTGTAGCCCATATCCTGCCATAACATTGCATTCAAATTAGCATCAAATTCACTAGTTTTTTTTTTGAAGGTCACGGGGGGGGGGGGGGGGGGGGGGGGGGGGGGGGGGGGGGGGGGGGGCACGGCCCCCCACCTGATAAAATTCACTAGTATGAATCATGGAAAAACTAAATTAGAGAGACTGGAAATCATCATACCTGAAGAGCTGGGGGAGCACGGAAGATCACAATGTCCAAGATTTCTGGTTCCCGGAACACATATGACACCTGTGGATAACATTATCACAGGAAAGATCAGAAACCAGGTAGCAAAACAACAAATTAATAGTATCAGATAGCAATCCTCCCAAAATGTTTTACCTTCTCGGCGAGAATCCGATCGCCCACATCGAAGGTGGGGTACATGGACTTGGAGGGAATGGACCTCGGCTCAGCAAGGGACGAGCTGTAGAGCAGCGGCACGGTCACGGCGGCGAAGGCCGTCTTGGCGTCGTCGGAGCACGAGCTCACCCACTTCGACAGCCAGTTGCTCCTGCTCATCGCGGCACTGGCACCGATGTTTCGGGCAATTGCGCCCGAAGCAGAAGGAGAAGCTCCGGCGGTCGGAACACCACTCAGCGTCTTCTTGGAGGGACGGATCGAAGGCAGCGGTGGCGAGGGAGGAGGGGACGACGGCGCCGAAGACGGCGAGGGGGCAAGGTCGCTGCAGGGGAGCCACCTCGCGGTCTGCAAGAACGGGAGGAGGTGCGCCGGGTTGAACAGCCCGATCGAAATCGACGACGAGTCGGCCAGAGACGCGGCGCCGGAGATTCCAGCCGTGGACGATCCCGCCGTCGTACCCTGGGCGAGCACCGAGAGCAATCCCACGGCGAGAGGAGGCGGCGGCGGCTTGGACGAAGAGTAGAGCCTCGAAGGGAACAGAGAGTGGCTTCCGGCGACGGCGGCGGAGGTGGCGGCGAGGGCCTGAGGCTTGGGGTGGTTGTGGTCGTCGGCGGCGTCATGGCGGTCACCGGCGCTGGCCCGGAGGCGGTCAGGCTGGTGGCGAGAGGAGGTGAAGATGCAGAAGGGGCGCCAAGACCCCTCCTGGAGGAACCGGCAGCCGGCGGAGGCGGAGGATCCGCAGCGGAGGCCGAGCGACGCGGCGAGGTTCTGCGCCACGTAGCCGGAGTAGGAGACGGTGATGCGAATCGCCATGGCGAGCAAGCAGAGGAGCCGTAGTGTTAGCGAGAGGAGCTGGATGGGGCGGTCGGGGGAGAACGAGCAGCGGGAGGCGCGGTCGGCTACTGATCGCAGACCATACCGGCGGGGTTCGACCGGCGGGGCGGCTGCGCGGGGGATGGCGAGGCGGCGGCGAGCCGGGGGAGAGCGCGGTGGATCGGGCGGTGGCGGCTCGGGGGAGGTGCGGCGGGGTCAGGAGGCGGCGGCGGCGGGGCTGGTTCCCGACTAGTCGGCCTCGCCGGAGGGCGAGGTCAACGGTGGCGGTCAATGGGGTATGCGGCGGTGTGGGTGTTGTGGGGGAGGGGAAAGCGCGGGGCGGAGTGGCGGATGCTGTTTATAGCCGCGTGCGCGCTCACTGTTGACGGTGAGGTGGCGATCCCCTGGCCCCAAGCATTTTTGAGAAATTTCGCGGTAATATTGGAAATGGATTTCAATGGCAACGTAAATTTTTGGAAACGGGTCCAACGACAAGGGATAACAGTGAGAAATGAGCAAACTTGTTACTTCCTGCGTTTTTAAATATAAGTTTTTGTAGAGATTCTACTACAGACTACTGCATACAAAGTAAAATGAGTAAATCTACATCTGTATACATCCGTATGCAGTCCGTAGTGATATTTTTAAAACGACTTATATTTAGGAACAGAGTGAGTACTACTTGAGTCTTATACCGAACTTTTGGTTCTAGTTGCAAGTAAGCAGTGCATCTGGACCATGCAAAACCGCTAGAAGGAAACATTTGAATGCCTTAAAGCTGGCCTCTCCTTTCTTGAAAATATTTGAACTTACTACTTGATGATCGATCACGTAGTGCCTCACCTCTCTTCTGAAAAAATTATTTGAACTTACTACTGTACTTGATGAGCCACCGAACACTCCCCCGGTGGCCCGTCGCCGCTGCCATGGAAAGGCGAAAACGACTCGAAAAGTTAAACGAGGCCAAACCAAATTAGAGCAGGCAGAGGCAGGTCGCGACTGCTGCCTCCAGCCACTACTACAATGGGTATATGTAGCTCCGTTGATGGTAACGTAAAGCAATGTTTACTACTCCTACAATGGCTCCGTTGCTTTACACCACGTGATTGGTATAGGTCCGCTGCTTCTCGGCAGCTTCCAGCGTCCCAGTGAGTGAGGCCAGGCCAGGCCAGTGATTGGTCGGACACGGTGGCAATCAGAATTGATTTGCTTCGACCGGATAACTGGATCGGATCGGGAAAATGGGGGGCAGCGCGTTCACATGCATGACCGCTACGTACATTCATCGAAGAAAAGTAAAACAAAAAAAAGCCGAGAGTAGTATGTTTGACATGCAAAGAGGATTGATTCTCTGATTCTCTCCACACTTAAAATGCGATGGTCAAACAACACAGCATGCGTCGGTTCAGCGGGCAAAAGTTGGCGGGACAGAAAACAGTCACGGCATGGCAGTAAAATATACTACTCCCTCCGTTTCAAAATAAGTGACTTAAAAGTGACTCAAATTTTAAAATGACATTTCTAATGGGTGTCTTTAAGCTTCCTGACGGCTTATGCGAGGATTTAACAAAAATGATACGCAACTTTTGGTGGGGGGCGGCAGAGGGACAACGCCGTACTCACTGGGTGTCATGGGACATTATGCTCAGGCCGAAGTCACATGGTGGTATCGGATTTCGGGACATGAAGCTTTTTAATCAAGCGTTGCTCGCCAAGCAGGCATGGAGGCTAATTGAGAACCCTCAAAGCTTATGTGCACAAGTGCTCAAGGCGAAGTACTACCCCAACGGGCTCCTGGTCGACACCGTTTTCACCGGTAATGCATCCTTCACATGGCAAGCAGTTGAGTATGGGCTGGAGCTACTAAAAAAAGGTATTATTTGGCGTATTGGTAACGGCTCGCAGGTCCGCATATGGCGAGATCCTTGGCTTCCTCGCGACCAGTCTCGACGGCCGATAACCCCGAAGCGCCGTTGTCGCCTAAAGTGGGTCTCTGAACTACTCAAACTTGATGGTACGTGGAATATAAATCTTCTCCGGCAGCATTTCTATCAACCGGACATTGATTGCATCCTTCAGATCAAGGCGTCAAGCAGATTAGACTCTGACTTCGTTGCTTGGCACCCGGACAAACACGGCTGCTTTTCGGTACGCAGCGCCTACTACCTTGGTGTGCAGGAACAAATGGCAAAGCAGGACAACGGCGCCTCGAGCGGACAGCCGGACGGACGACGTTCAGTGTGGAACCTGATATGGAAAAACGGGGCACTGGCCAAAGTACGTATCTTTGCATGGCAAGCTGCCCAAGAGGCCCTAGCTACACAAGCTACCAAGACGAACAGACACCTCGAAGTGGACTCAACATGCTTGCTGTGTGGCCACAGGCAAAGGAGGACGTGCACCATGCTCTTGTCATTTGCCCTCATGCAACTGCGCTTTGGGAGGCTATGCGTGAGCATTGGGCACTACCGACACAAGCCGACCTGCGCGACGCTGAGCCAGATTGGTTATTACAACTGCTTGATAAACTGCCGGATGTACAGAAGCTTGCTTCTTTGATGATCATGTGGAGGATTTGGTATGCGAGAAATGAGATCACGCATCATAAACCCCCAGTCCCGATCGAGGCCTCGCGCCGGTTCCTATCGAGTTATATCAATTCCCTACTTGCAATACAGCAGCACCCCGAGGTGGACTTGACAAAGGGCAAGCAGGTGATTGATTACTCGAGAAGCACGTCAAAAATACACATGAAATAATAGCCACGCCGCAATGGAAGGCCCCTCATGTGAACTATGCCAAACTAAATGTTGACGGTGCTTTTGTGAAGGAGAATGGTACAGCCGGGGCTGGGATGATTTTGCGTGATCATGAAGGTGCAGTCATTTTTGCCGCGACGCGGGTGCTCTTCAACTGTGGGGGCCCTCTAGAAGCGGAGATGGCAGCTATGGACGAGGGGCTTCGGCTTGCTCTCCACTGGTCCAGCTTGCCGTTGGTTGTTGAAACGGATTGCGCCGAATTGTTGAAGCCGGTGCAATCTAAAGATATGGAAAGATCAAGGTATGCGAACCAGGTTAATGAGATCAGAAGAATTCTGGCTCATGAAAGGAACATCAGTCTAGCTAAAATTAGCAGGTATGCAAACGCAGCGAGTCACACCCTTGCTTGCATGGGGCGCTCGCAACAGCGCACTGCCTGTTGGCTTCGAAACTATCCAATCGAAATAGCTAGTATCATCATCTCTGAATGTAATATCCATGGTTGATGAATGAAATATTCCTTCCCGCAAAAAAATAATATATATATATACTAAAGTAATACGTATAAATAACCGGTCAAATTCCAGTATATGTGTAAAAAAACGAATCAAGCTGAGGCTGGAGAACACACCAGGCACGCAGGCATGCGGGCCCGTACGTCGACGTGTACGCGATCCACCAGCGAAAAGATTCCGTTTCCTTCCTTGATAAAATTTGTGAGCCGCAGATGTCGGGGCAGTCGTAAGCGCTGACGATCCGCTTCCGCGGAGGAGCAAAGGACGACCAACCTTCGCAATCGCAATCAGATGACCAGCGTGCCAGCGCTACAACGATGTAACAACAAAATAAGGTAAGCCGATCATAACTAGAGTAAGTAGAAAACAACAGCAGGATTGATATGGAAGCTAGAGAGGCTCGGATGTAGTGAAATGTTTTTTTTTAACGGAGGCAAAAAAAATTACCTCGTCAGTTAATTAAGAAGAAGAGAATGTTCGACGCACCAAAGGATGGATCATGGATGAATCTTCCTTTGCCTTGGATGAAAATGGCTGCTGCTGGGAACTTGGACCCAACCTCTCCCCGTGAACAGTGCAGAGAGGCGATTTCTGAATCCTCCTTCTTGCTCACCTCACCGGCGGCGATTCCGGCGGTTCCCTCTCCCTCCGGCGGCCGCTCCGGCGGCGGGAGGGTGGGGGAACACCGGATCCCACCGTGTACATAGTGTAGAGCCAAGTAGGGCCTCAGCCGGCGGCGCGGAGGAGATGGCGGCGCGGTCGGTGGTGTTATGCAGGGCGGCGGTCTTCCTCTTCGGCGGTGGAATACCGGAGGTCTCCGTCGTCGACCGCCTGTCCTGTCCTTGCTCCTGGTTCCTCGGAGCTTCGGAGCAGGGCTTCCCCTCGCCGGAGTTCGAGTCGCGGCGGCTCCGGTTATGCTTGAATCTGAAGACGGTGGTGTATTGGAGCAAGACGAAGACGATGGCGCTGCAGGATGGAGGCTTCTTGAAGCTCGAGGTTCGTCTACTTCCCGTCCGCATGGGGGCTCTCCTGATCCAAGTCAAGAAGAGGAGTAGCAGCGGCGGCGCGCCGGCGGCACGTTCTGTGTGCGGTTGTTCTGTTCGTGGTCCAGCAGGACTTTGTTGTAATTTGTGCTTTGTTCTGGGCTGATCTGTAAGGATCCTTGCTTTAATATATCAGGTTTTCGCGCAAAAAAAAAGGATGAAAATGGCTGGAAATTGCACAGAAGGAACAGGAACGGACCTTTTCCGGTTACCGGGGGTTTCTAGATCTGTCCAGGCCAGCTCTACGTGACTGCAACGTGGCGGAACCAACCAATGCGTCTGCTTCACTGCTTGGGTTGAAAACTAGTAGCTTGTCAACCCTCTCCTTGTACGCACAAAAACGGGAGCTTCAGTGATCAGCATGCTCCAGTCAAAACGAGAAACGGAAGAAAAATGAAAAGGGAAGTCTCCTCAAGCGTCCAATCCCTTTCTTCGACCACAAGGAGCCTTCAGACTTGAGAGTTGCCGCCGTGCATTCATGCATCCATATCCATACATAACACCGCACGCCGAGTGCCGCAGTGCCATATAATTAAGGGTGGTACGTAATTAACATACAACCATCTTTGACCTGGCATGCCCGTTCCGTTCCCCAGAACGAGACAAGTTGTAGCAACTTCATCATCGTAATAATAAGAAGCAATGAGAATCACTACTAGAAGGAGCATCAATTTTTCTCCTAACCCAACAGCCAACAGCCCAACCAGAAAATAACCCCCCCTGAAAATTATGCTCTACGAGTAGTAACAAATAAAATGGACAGGCTTCCAGACCAAGGTTCTGCAATGGCAATCACAGACTGGTTGTGCTATTACAAGTTTACAACATCTGCCTCTAAATATAAGAGGTAAGAGGAAAAGGAAGAGAAAGAGGAAGAGGATGGATGATGAATTTTCCCCATTCAGTCATCTGACCGTTAATAATGTGTACTGTCATTTGATAGTAGTTAGGATGAACCGTAATTTGTTTCGTAGCTAGGAGTGAAACTGTTAAGATTGTGTATGGTAAGGTCATCACTAGTGAAAAGTGGTGACAACACCTAATGCAGGTTGCAATCAAACAGCATGCCATATGTGCGTCTAATGTTGTGCGGGCAACCAAACAGCGGGTCAAAATTAGTTTCCTCATGCAGCTAACCTATATGCGAGCAATCAAACAATGTGCAGATGGTGGTTTAGAAGCTGTTTTTTCTCGGCCAGGCCCATGTAAGAAGTCTATGCAAACACCTCAAAATCGGTGCGGGCGACCCTACCTGACTGGAACCTGGCGAAACCAACCGTGTGTGTTTTGTGGGGGAGGTGACATGGACAGCGCCTGAAGACCACCCAGTTCGTGTAAAAAGAGGAAATAAATATGCATATGCCTCTTGCTTGGGTTCAAAAAACTAGCTTGCTCTCATTGTACGCACAAAAGCGGGAACTTCACTGATCAGCATGCCCCAGTCAAAACGAGAAACAGAAGAAAATTGAAAAGGGAAGTCAGCGTCCCATCCCTTTCTTCGACCAGAAGGAGCCTTCAGGCTCAAGTGTTGGTGCCGTGCATTCATGCATCCATATCCATGCATGACACCACACGCCGTGTGCCATGTCATGATCGTTGAAAACTGAGACATACAACTATCTTTGACCTGGCGTGTCCGTTCCCCAAATTGAGACAAGCCGTAGCAACTTCATCCTCACTACTAGAAGGAGCATCAATTTTCTCCTCACCCAACAGCCAACAGCCCAGCTACAAAAGGAACCCCCTGAAAATCATGCTGTAGTGACAAATAAAATGGACAGGCTTCGAGACCAAGGTTCTGCAATGGCAATCACAGACTAGTTGTGCTATTACAAGTTTACAACCTCTGCCTCTAAAAATAGGAATGCTTGATTAGCTCTGTTAGCACTGAGGAGGTCCACGGACGGGGCGATGCTAACAACAGGCGTTAGACAAATGAATCTGATACCAAGCACTTGACAAGATAGATAGTCACTCAAACTCCACTAGAATTGCCTGGAAAATTAATTACAAGTTTTTTTAATCTCAGTAGACAGGAGATACAAGAGGCGCCCGTGTTTCACGGCCCATCAGGTTACGTCGTCTAGCGCCGGCCTCGGGCCTTTGACCTCCCTTTCTGCACCACATGAAAATAAGGTGGTGTGAGGAGATTGACAATTTGACAACGTAAATTGCGTGTGAAACAAAACAAAAAAAAAGGCCTGTGCTTGACATTGTCCTGTTATTGTCATATACTGCTAATGAAGAAAGGGTGCTGTCATAAGATGATGGGAATTTTACTCACAGATGTGCCGCCAAAGCTGGACCCTGAAGCTGTAGCCCCACCTGTAGGTAGACAAATGGAATGTCATACAAGTCACAGAAAACAATTAAGGGTAAACATTGTTTAGTTCAAGCTGAGAGCTGAAAGTATGAATGTCATACAAATCAGAAAAACGTCGTAAAGTAAAGCAGTGTCAGTGTATGTGCAGACATGCTAGCTTTATAACTAGCTGAAGTACTAATGCACAGATCAAGTACACTGGTGCTGCCATCCATCCACAAATTGCGCTAATGTATTAACATTTGCATGACACAGTTAATTCCATCGCAGCTACAATATTGCTATAAAGAAAGAAAAATGCAGACACGCCAACACTGCTGGGAATCGTCATAGCCTCATAGGGATACAGCAATCAACTGAGAACATGTCACCTCAACAACAAGATTAGCGGTTTTCCAGCATGTAACTGTGTGCGACTTTTTAAAATCCCAACGGTGCTGATACTAACAATTTGCAGCAAGGATACATTCAGATGCAACTGGAGCTAAAAAATGGGAGTGATGCTACCACCCCCATCTTCATCCCCTGCAAGCCGGCCCTGCTTCCCTCGCCACCAAACTCGACACCGCCAAGGCGCCCGGCTGCGAGACGCAAGACCCTGGCTGGAGTTACGAGCTTCAACCTCACTCGCCGCAGTCCGAGGATTCGTGACAAGAACCATAGGCTACCCATTGCAACACTTGCAGAGCGGCTTCTTTGTCAGCGCATGGGGATTGTGGACGAGGGCGAACAGCTTACTGAGGCAGCCATCAACAAGTTTGTGCAGTTGTTCAATGGTCGCCTACCTGACATAACCATCGCGGCACTACGAGCTCTTTTCAATTTGGACTGCGATCTGATGTCGGCGGTTGAGCATGCCTTGCTCGAACACGGTGGAGAGGGAGGCCCAGACCTGGGTTCTCAGGAGGAGGCAGAGGCGCCGACCACAACCTGAGCTGCTGCTCCGTTTTTAGGATGTTGAGATGTATCTCCGTTGCTAAGTTAGACTTCCTAATTACCTCTAGAGATGACATGCCTGTTTGTAGCTGCAGCCTGTTGCAACTACCTGATGCCTTGGCAAGGCTAGCTTATATTAGTCCATGTACGCCTGTTTGTACGCCTGTTTGCTGCTGCTGGTTGTGGCTGCAGCTACCTGACGCCCTGGCGAGGCAACCTGAGTTAATATTGATGCTGCCTTCCTGTTGCTGCTACGGCCCTTGTGCCTGTTCATGCGCCTTGTGCACTGCTGTAAGCTTTGTCTCCAAATGACAGACCGCAACCACAACCTCACGATCCTGAACTGGAATGTTCGTGGCCTCAACTGCCCCGACCGTCGCACTGCTGTACATGAGACCATCGCCTCTACGCCTTGCCACATCGTCTGCCTCCAGGAATCAAAAATGGAAGCTGTCGATGCTTTCACTGCAGCTCACATTGGTGGCCAGAGACTCAAGAGCTTTGCCCAACGACCGGCTGACGGCACACGTGGAGGAATCCTCCTGCTTTGGGATGATGATGCGGTGCAGCTCTCCAACGTCCAGTTCCAGGCTTTCACCCTCTCGGCCATGGTGACCTTGCGCTCCAACAACAACAATGCCCCCACCACATTCAAGCTAACCACTGTCTACGGCCCGACTCGAAATAACCTCAAGGATGCCTTCTTCGCTGAGCTTGTTGCTGAAAAACCACCCCCGGGCGCCATGTGGCTGGTCACGGGAGACTTCAACCAAATCTATAGAGCAAGAGATAAGAATCGTGCAAATGTCGACCGAAGTCGCATCGTCAGATTCCGGAATGCTCTCAACTCCTGTGAGTTAAAAGAGATCCATCTTCAAAACAGAAGATTCACTTGGAGCAATGGTCAAAGTCAGCCGACCCTGTGCAAGCTTGATAGCTTTTTTTGCAATAACGATTGGGACTTGGAGTTTGGCTCCCACATCCTGCATGCCTTGTCATCATCCCTTTCTGATCATTGCCCCCTTCTGCTTGCAAATGACAATGGCCCGAGGCGTGCTAAATGCTTCCGTTTCGAAAATTTCTGGATTAAGATGCCTGGCTTCCTTGCCACAGTACAAGATGCGTGGAATGAAGACCACAACCACGTCGAGCCGTACCATATTCTGCACCACAAACTCAAGAAAACTAGTGTCAGACTAAAGGCATGGAGCAAATCCCTGTTCTCCAACGCGAAAATCCAGTTGCATATGGCCCTGGAGGTCATCCTTCGTCTTGATATTGCACAAGAGTCGCGACCTTTAAGCCCAGATGAAGTTGATCTTCGAAAGAGGCTTAAGAGGAAGGTGGTTGGATTGGCCGTCCTTGAAAAAGCACGGAAACGGCAGGCCTCCAGGATAACAAACATTAAAGATGGAGATGCAAACACCAGATTCTTCCACCTTAGAATCAACCGCAGGCGAAGAAAAAACTTTATTCACCGACTCAAGCAAAACGCGGGCTGGGTGACCGAACACAACCACAAGAAGGACATCATTCACCGTCACTTCTCCTCCGTCCTCAAGAAAGGTCCCAGGCGACATAAAGACCTTAACTGGGACTGTATTCCTACCCCTGATTGTGATCTGAGTGAGCTTGGAGCGCCGTTCACTATGGACGAAGCTAGAAAGGCAATCTTTGACTCACCAAGTGATAAGGCGCCGGGTCCGGATGGATTCACAGGCGCATTCTTCAAGACATGTTGGGATATTATCAAGATGGATGTCATGGCTGCTATCCACCAATTCTCCAACCTCCAGGCTGCTAATTTGCATTGGCTCAACTCCGCCAACATCACCTTAATTCCCAAGAAAGATGGCGCCGAGGATATTTCGGACTTCAGACCGATAAGTCTAATTCATGCTGTGGCCAGACTTTTTGCTAAGATGATGGCGACTCGTCTCTCCGCCCACATGAACGACCTGGTTTCGCCGGCCCAAAGTGCTTTCATCAAGACACGAAGTATCCATGACAACTTCACCTACGTCCGCAACCTCGCTAGAAGGCTTCACCGAAACAAGACCCCGATGCTGCTCTTCAAGCTTGATATCAAGAAGGCCTTCGACTCCGTACGATGGGATTATTTGATGGATCTCTTACAACACCTTGGTTTCCCTCCGCGCTTCAGAGGTTGGGTCTCGGCGCTTCTCACTTCGGCTACGTCGAGAGTATTACTCAACGGCACAATTGGAGACCCCATTCGGCATGGAAGAGGGTTACGGCAAGGGGATCCTCTATCCCCGCTTCTCTTCGTGCTTGCCATTGACCCCCTGCACCACATTCTCAATAAGGCCACGATCCAAAGCAAACTACACCCGATCAGAAGAGGCGCCACAACTCTTCGTGCATCCTTATATGCTGATGACGCCGCTGTTTTTGTGAAACCCATAAAGGAGGACGTTTGCTGTTTTGCATCCCTGCTCGCTGCCTTTGGAGAGGTCACAGGTCTGGTCACCAATTGTAGCAAAAGTGTGGTGGCTCCAATCCGTTGTGCTGGTCTTGATCTCCCTGATATCCTGCATCACTTCCCAGCCACGCTCGCAAACTTTCCCATGACGTACTTGGGGCTACCGCTTACAGTGAGGAGACTCAAGGCTGTCCATTTCATGCCTCTGGAGGACAAAATTGCTCGCAAACTCGCTCCCTGGATTGGCCACCTCATGGCTGCACCTGGGAGGACTGTTCTTGTGACGGCGGTGCTCACTGCCATTGCCATCTACAGCATGACCTCGCTGATCCTGCCGGCCGAGGTAATGAAGCGCATCGACGCCCTGCGACGTGCTTTTCTTTGGGATGGCTGCGACAAAGTATCTGGTGGCAAGTGTAAGATCAACTGGGAAAGGGTTTGTAGTCCTAAAGCCATGGGCGGTCTGGGAGTACTAAGTCTGAACAAGTTCGCCACGGCGCTTCGCTTAAGGTGGCTCTGGAACGAGTGGACGGAGCCGACAAAGCCGTGGGTGGGTCTGGGCACCCCTTGCAACGAGGCCGACAGAGACCTTTTCGCGGCGGCAACAAAAGTCACGGTGGGCAACGGGGAAAAAGCTTGCTTCTGGACTTCTCCTTGGCTAGACGGTCTAAGACCTATGGACCTCGCCCCTAAAATCTTTCAAATCTCGAAAAAGAAAGCTTGCTCGGTCAAAAAGGCGCTCTCTGCTGACCAATGGATTTCGCAAGTTGACATGTCTAATGGCATTACCACCGAGCACATACAGGAGTTTGCCGCCCTCTGGGAGAGACTACATGGGATAACCCTGGACCACGACACCCAAGATACGATCCTTTGGAAGTTCACGGAGAGCGGTGCCTACTCCTCTTCCACGGCCTATTCGCTCCAGTTCGAGGGGCGCACCTCCACTCCTCTCATGAAGACTGTCTGGAAAGTTTGGGCCACTCCAAAATGCAAGTTCTTTGCTTGGTTGATCATCCACAATAGAGTCTGGACGGCGGATAGACTGCACCGAAGGGGGTGGCCAAACTGCGGCTTGTGTCCACTTTGTAGCCAAGTTCAAGAGTCTGCGGCGCACCTTCTATTCCAATGCCGATACTCGGTTGCGGTGTGGAATGCGATAAAGACGAAGATCGGTCTGGACGATATTATCACGACCGACTGGGTGGCTATGAGAAGCGTCAGGCAGTGGTGGACCAAGATTGCTCTCGCGCGCTCACCAAATGGAAAAGGATTGACCTCCCTACTTATGCTGATATCTTGGGAGCTATGGAAGGAGAGGAACGCTAGGGTCTTCCGGAACGTCTACGCACCTTCGATGATCCTCGTTGAAAAATGGATGAGGCAAGGCTTTGGGCTATCGCTGGTGCCAAAGGGCTAGATGTAATTTTGCATAGCGAGTAGTCGTTCTATCTTCGCCATTTTTATGGCTGTTGTCTTCGGACTCTGTTAAAACCCTCTCTTAATTAATGAAATGGCAAATCTTTTGCCTCGTTTCAAAAAAAAAAAAATGGGAGTCATCAAAGTAATGCAAATTTATAAACACTTCAAACCATTTGGATCTGCGAGAGCCATCAAAGTAACGCAGTACAGCACATAAAATGATTATCGGTTTCACTATGTGCAACTGACAGTTCCCATAGAACCTTTTGCCCTTCATGACCAGAGATCAATTAAAATGAACATCGATTAACATATATCACAAGGAAGTTTGAGTACCTCCAAATGGCGTAGAGAATAGTGAAGTTCCAGTTAAAGCAGGCGTTGAAGGAAAAGATGGGGTAATACCCCCACCAAATCCAGACGGAGTTGGTGTTGATCCAAGTGTAGGAGTGGAGGATGTCCCAAATGGTGTGGACAGCTGGGCTGATCCAGTTGTACCGAAAAGGTTAGTTGTGAGACTTGAAGTTGTTGGTGTTGAAAAGAGACTCGAAGTGGATGGAGCAGAGGCCGGCATGCTAAAAGCTGCGAGGGCACTCGAGGAAGTTCCTCCAGAAGGGAGCAAAGATTGCTGTGGTTGGCTTGTTGCTGGTGCAGCAATTTGTGTCGTGGGCTGTGCAGGAGCAGGCAAATGCAATGTCGGATGGACTCTTTTGGCAGCTGCTTCTTCTTTGGCTGCTTCTCTTCTATTTGCCTCTAGAAATGGATCATTTGCATTGCCCAGACGGCGCTGACCATGTAGATATTCAGTTTTCATCGACACAACATACTGATGAAGATTTTCCACCTGTACAAAAAGTAACATCAGAAATTCATTGGCCTCAGGGCACTACAGCAACAAAAACTTTTCCCCCTCTTACATTGTCCATATACTATTTGATTCACTAGAAAATTCCAGCAGGTAACAACTTTATATATAGGCACTAATAATCAACGATAAATGACAGATATCATGATCGCAACTTCAAAAATATTAACTTGAACAGTTCATGTTAGATTTCTCATTTCCGTATAAACGAGGTGTCACCATAGAAGCAACATAGATGAATAATAAGGTGTTACCTTTGAAGCAACATAGATAAAATAGTCATGCACATTCGACATAACTTTTGGTAGAGATTCCACAGAAGATGATGATCTTTTATTGTTCTCAATTTGAACCAGCTGCTCTAGTTCTGTAATCCACTTGCAGCATTCGTCAAGATACTTCTCAAACTTGTTGACAGTTTGCAGCATAAAAAGGGAAGGCCTCTTTGGGACGCCACTATAGAAATCATTGGTTGGTCCAGGCTGACTGGGCATAGTTCCAGCAGGTCCAGAAGGATTTGAAGAACCAGTGGCTGATTTGAGGAACCTTGGTCTCAACATCATATATGAGCGAATGGCAAATTCTGTGTTCCACATCATTTCATTGACAACAGTCATCAACTCTTGAACAGATGCCTTCTCTCTCTCAATTACGGTTGCAGTTCCTGCAAGTTCCTGTCAAAGCAAATGAATATTTATCAGTCCAAGGAGGGATGTTCTAGGAATAGGTAACATGTGCTTTATGAATGTCTGTATGCTTATTAGGAATAGATATCATGTGATCATGAAATCTTCCTAGTACTCAATAACACGAGAGCGGCGTTTCGGCTCTCGGGTGCATCTGCACCCGCGCCGACGGAAAAAATCAAAAAAAATTCAAAAAATTCCAATTTTTTTTTGTGTGGTAGGTAATTTGATGCGTGAGGAGCGCTCCAAAATTCAAGTTATTTGAAGATCTGAGCAGCTCTCAGCAAAAAAGACAAATCGGGGTCTGTAAAAAAGGTTTACTGTTCACGAACTTTTCTAACCCGATTTGTCTTTTTTGCCGAGAGCTTCTCAGATGTCCAAATAACTTGAATTTTGGAGCGAACCTCACACATCAAAATAGCTACCACACAAAAAAAAAATTGGAATTTTTTGAATTTTTCTAATATTTTTTTTGATTTTTTTCGTCAGCGGGAGCAGCTGAGCCCGAGCTCAGAGTTGGATTTTCGCAATAACACCCCCTATTGCCACAAATATCCTTACAGTTATGGACTACTAAAAAAGATGTTCTGGACAGAGGCCAAGTCAGAACTTTCAAAACTTTGACTTCCAATATCTTCTAAATACTCCCTCTGTAACTTAATATAAGACGTTTTTTGACACTGTCATAGACTAAAAACGTCTTATAAAAAGTTACAGAGGCAGTATTAGATTAGATACTTGATGAAAATCGTATGCGTGAATTTGTCATGAAAAGTTACTTCCATAATATGTAATTCTGTGGGGTATTACAACTATGTTACGATAGAAAAAACAGTGGCAAAAGTTGCATTTGGAGACCATGCCAGTGTCCAAAACAGACAATTATCTTCTTGGGTCAAGTTTATGATATTGAATATGCAGAGGCATATATTTTCCAATTGGGTGCTGAAGGTGAATGAGCACAATCCTATTTGTCTCCATTGCACTTTACTGGCTCGAGGATCTTCTAGTGGTCAAATAGATATGTGTGAAATTTCATTGTTTGAGCAATGGAACAAGACAAAAACAAAGATACATACACTCCATGCAATGAGAAACTTGAGCAACGGAAATAGTCGAACCCGAGCAATGTGACTCGCATCGAGCTCAAAATTGACATTCGAGATTGAGGAGTCATGAAGGCGACTGCACTGATCCAACCTTTCACTCTCATCCTTGTACTCCCGTATTTTATCCCTACAAGATGATTGTTAGCAAACCACAATCTAGGTATTTTCAGCACAGAAATCTTCCAAGTAATTCAGAGTGTAAACTGTGGCGGTATGACACCGATTGCTAAACAGGTAATGGAAGGATACAAACTCCTGTAACCCCAAGCTCATAAAATTGACACCTCCATGCCAATAGAAGCAGCAGCTTAACAACCCAGCTTAACTGGCAAATAAGATCATATATAACACCAAAAGCACTAGTCTTTCGCCCAATACCTCAAATCAACAATAATGGACACCACCAAACCACCTCGAAAATAAACCCTCAAAACTAGTAGTACAATAATTCAGCAAATTAAGAAAATTGATGCCTGGGAAACTTGAAACACGTAATCTTATCGCACAATGTCTTAATTTGAATCCCAAACGCACATAAAAACTACTCCACTCATCCAACCCAACGGCAGTGCATTTCACTAAGCTGACCTAGTATAGAAGTATGGCACAATAGGGTAAACAACAAGGGGTGAGATTCCAATCAATTGGAGCAAACCAAGAGATTTAACCAAAAACATTTGTAACCAATGACGCCCCATCTCATCACACAGAAAAGAAGCATACTTTTTTTTACCGGAAAAATAGAAAGAAAAATTAGGGAAGCCATACTCGATCTGAAGCAGCGCCTTCTGCGAGTCGGCGTGGAGCTCATCCCACTTCGTGTTGTACCCTGCGGGCTTCCCCTCCTTTGTATACAGCATCAGCAGCTGCTGCTGCTGAGGCTGCGCCGTCGGCGCGGACAGCTGCTGCTGCTGCTGCTGCTGTTGCTGCTGCTGCTGCTGCTGCTGCTGCTGCTGCTGCTGCTGCTGCTGCTGCTGCTGCTGCTGCTGCTGGGGTTGCTGGAAGTTAAACTGGAACGGCGAAGGCGACTGCGCCGGCGCCTGAGTCTGCGCCGGCGCCGGAGTCTGAAACGGGTTCTGCGGGGCTGGGGTTTGGAACGGATTCTGCTGCGTTGGCGTCTGGAAAGGGTTCTGCTGCGCCGGCGAGGAGAAGGAGAACGCCATTGCCGCGGATGGCGGAGGGGCTCCTCTCCGGCGAGGGCGGCGCGGGGAGCCGGGGATACAGGGACGAGGAGATCGAGACGGAGTTAGTGGGCTCTGGGCCGCTTGCGGTGGGCTCGGCAAGTTCTTTAAACCCTAGGAGACCGGAAAGAGAGTCGGGAGCGGAGTGGACAACTTGACGGTTTTGCCCCAGGGTGGAAAATTCAAAAGCGAGTCGTCTACGTAAAAGTTGGTACTCAGTGCAATCTTTGTTGGGCGCGTCTAGCCAGCAGCCGTTTGCTGGTTAGCGATCCAGGGCAGACGGCAGATAAGGAAACACCTGGTCCCTCGCGTCCAGAAAAGGAAAGGGGATGGCGTGCGCGCGAGCCACCCCGCCAGCCGCTCAGCAGCCATCGTACATGAGCTGCCCTCCCCCGCCAGACGCCCATACCTGGTCCTCCCCCACGTGATCCTCCCTGTCCAGCTATTTCTTGCCCTCCACTATCCTTCCCATGCCAAACCTCCCACTTTGTCTTCTTCACCACGAAAGAAACTGCAGATCCAGGACCATGGCGACAGGAAGAAACTGCAGATCTAGGGCCTGAACAGAAGGAATTTCTCCCTCAAAAGAAGATCCAAAGAACTGTGAGTCCTGCTCTCCAGATCCTCCTCCTCCTCTGCCCAGACTTCTTTCTTCTGCACAATTTTTTGCTTGGCTGCCAGATCTTGTGATGTTCTTCCATATAGCAGATGCAATTGTGCCTGGGTGTGTACTATGTAGACATTTGGTGTGCAATTTTTCTGTGTGTTTTGTGCAACAGCCCCATCACTGTCAGCCAACTGAACAAACACTTGTTTGCAACCACTAGACAAACCAAAACACATGACAACATACAGTAGAAAAAGCAAATACAATGCCTTGTTCTGTGCAACCTGACTACTGCTGTTAGACAAAACTTAACAAGAAGTATTTATGTGCTGAACGCACAATATAACAAAAAAGCATATCAGCCAGGGAAAACTGTGCAAAATTCCTATGTGTTTTGTGCAATCCCAGCAGCAAGGTCATCCTACTAACCCAACTGGTGTTTGCAACCAGTAGACAAAAACTGTGATGTGCAAAACAGACATGGGACAAAAAAGGCAACAACATCAGGATGTAACATTACTCTGTGCAAACTGAACATGTTTCATAGCCAACTTAACCAACCGAGCAACTTAAGCAACTTAAACAATTTTTTGTGCAACCATCAGTCATACCGGCCGACCAACTTGCAGTGAAACTAGAATTTGTTCATTAGGTTGTTCTACTCTAAAAAAGCATGACTATCTGCAATCTATACAAAATATGTTCTTCCTCCGAGATGTGGACACGAATATATTCTTGTGACTTGCGGTTGCTGGTGTTAGCACTTGCATCATGTTGACCTGCACACACAAAAAAGGATACAATTTTTTTTTAAAGTTAGTGTGCCACATATGGAGTCATTCTATGCAATATTAAAAATAATGACCCAGAAATTCTCACCAAAAAAGGGGGAGGAAATCCATCCTGGATAGTATGATTGTGCAAGTTTTAGTACTACTTGCTGCAACAAAAACATGTAGATTGTGCAAGTATTGGTACTACTTTGTGCAACCATTTCAAATATTATTTGTGTAATTCACATTTAATTTCAAATTTTTATTGTCTATTGATTTCTGTGCAGATTGTGCATACAGTTCAAGTGCAAAAGAAACCATGATTGATTTGAATGAACTACCTCCTGAAATAAATGAGCTTCCTCGTGACCTAAATGATCAACAAGCCAACATACTACAACGGCCTAATGATGTTGATGTGACAAGAAATACAGATTCAGTTCGTTGCACTCAGACGTCAATTGGTCATGTTCATGCAGGGCATGTTGATGTGGTAGGGACCTGGACAAATCACACTAATCCTGTAGTGGTTTCCTTGAACTCAGAAAGTCATACACTAGATACGGGCACAGAAGGTGTTGCGGCTGGTCCAACCGAGAGTGAAATGAGAGCTGGAGGAGTTGATGGAACTGTGCATGCAGATGAAGGGGATGATGAGGCAGGATCTCAACCATTGGAACCCTATGTTGGCATGAGGTTTGATAGTCTCCAAATTGCCAGGGATCATTACAACAGCTATGCGCTTCGAATGGGTTTTGCGATAAAGATGAACACTTCGAGGCGGTCAACTTATACCAACATATTGGAAAAACAAGAGTTTGTTTGCAACAAAAATAGAAAGCCAAAAGGTGATGATGGAGGAGTAGAGAGAGTTCCTGTTCTGGACCCTATACCAGATCCTAAAAAAGTGGATGAAGACGAAGAAATTGACGAAGAACCACCTGTTTTTATGGAAGAGGAGCCCAATTCAAAGAAGAAGAAAAGAAAAGGAAGCGGGAGACCATAAAGCAGACTGAATGCAAAGCCAAAATGGTAGTGAAATTAAAAGATGGTAGGTGGGAGGTGACACACTTTGTTCGTGAGCATAACCACCCGCTGGTCAACAAACCCTCGTTTTCCAAATACTTGAAGTCTCACCAAGGGATACCTCCAGAAGAAGCAGATTTTTTGCGGATATTGTATAACTGCAACCTGAGTAGGGGTGAGTTATTTCTGGGCCTATGATCCCTGCTTTACTCAACATTTTTCTTGTGTGCTACTGTGTAGTTTACATGTGTGCAACTCCTATGTGTTAGACTGCAGCTAGCATGTGCAACCTATGCAACTAGTATATTTAAAAAAACTTCGCTATTCATCTTTTGTTATACCTTTGTTGGTCAACCTTTGTTGCTAACCATCTTCTGTTTGCTTACTGTGCAACTTATAGTGTTATTTTTTGCAGAAAAAATGTTGAGACTATTTAAAAATCTATTTGCTGATTCGTATCAACGTGAAATAAAAGCTATTAGAAAAACTCATATTTTATATACCGTCTATTGAAACTGTTATTTGATGTGCTACTGTTGTACAACTTGAAACAATTATTTTGTGCATCTGCATCAGCTAATATGTGCAACTAGATCTTTACATCCATGCAACTAGTACTAAAAAAATGACAAAAATTGTGCTATGCAGGCCGTATGATGCATGTAATGTTTGAGTTCTATGGTTCAGAGTTGATGGTTCCCTATGGGCCAAAAGCAATAACGAACCTTTGCACAACCTTCCGACGAGATGAAACAAAAGAGGGTGACTTAATTGAGACAATTGCAAGATTTAAGGAAATACAAAAGATGGATACAGATTTCTTCTATAAGGTCAAATACAATGAGGAAGATAGAGTTGTGAACATATTCTGGGTTGATGGGGTAGCACGGAAAGCTTATGCTGAGGCGTATCATGATTGTATATCGTTTGACACGACTTACATGACAAATATGTACAACATGCCATTTGCACCGCTCATTGGAATCAATCGCCATGGTCAATCTTTTATGCTGGGATGTGCTTTTGTGAGGCAGGAGTTAGCGACGAGCTTTGATTGGGTCTTTCAAACGTTCCTCAAGGCTATGAATGGCAAGCCACCTGATAACATCATAACTGACCAGGATGTTGCAATGAAACAGTCAATTGAGAGTATATTCCCAACAACAGTTCATCGATGTTGCCGATGGCATATTATGAAAAAGGCTCAAGAGAAAGTTGGCTGGCTGTTATGTCAGAATCCAGGTTTGTCTGAAGATTTCAATTAATGTGTTGATTTCAGCTTCACACCGGAAGAATTTGAACAGAATTGGGCTGGGCTGATGATGAAATATGAAGCAATTACACACTCTCACTTTGAGAAGTTGTATGAATATCGAGCAACTTGGGTGCCATGCTACTTCAAGTACAGGTTCTACCCCTTTCTGCAATCTACACAACGTAGTGAGGGGTTCAACGCTGTCCTTAAACGATATGTCAACCCACATTACTCGATTCTAAACTTTGTGAAATAATATGAGAAGATACAAACACACATACTTGGCAAGGAAGGATGCAATGATTACAGGACAAAACACCTTGAGGTTGAGTTGTTGTCGCGGTTTCCGATAGAGAAGCAAGCTTACAATTGCTACACTAGAGACCTTTATCACAAGTTCCGTGAGGAGTTTGAAATGATTGGACGGTATAATGCTTTCCAAGTTGGTGCTCAACTTTATGAGCTCAGGCCGAATCAGGAAAGGTTGCGAAATATGGCCCTAGGAGATACTTGGTGGAGGCTCAAGTTAGTGAAGGCTTGTATTCGTGTGAGTGCTGCAAGATGCACAGGGATGGAATACTCTGTTGCCATATCCTGAAAGTTTTCACCCACCTTGGAGTTGACATCATACCGGAGCGTTACATCCTTAAACGCTGGACACCTTTAGCTCTCCCTAGTGCACCGGGAACGGGTTACCAGCCTCCAGATGAGATGCCTCCAGAGTCAAAGAAGCAAATAAGAGAAAGAAACATGATAGCAGACTTTCGGAAGCTAGCCAAGTTTGCTAGTGCATCTGATGCAACGGAAGGAATTGTTCGCAAGCACATGCGTGCAGCCCGCACAGAGATCACTCACCTCAACAAGTCCAAGAAAAAGAAGAAACCGACTACAACTACAAACACATCAAATGATGGCAATCCTCGAGGACCTCCTCCGTCACCTGGACCTACAGGACATGCTCCACAACCTAATCCTACAGTCCATGATGTGCCAAATGCACAAACAAGCTTTCCTCCGCCAAATGGACCTACAAGCCAAGCCTCAATGCAAGCCCACACTGTCCCTAATGCGCAAACAGATGGTACAACCCAAAGCTCCACGCCTGCCCCAGCTGGTCCTGTTGGACAAGCATATTCTACATTCCACTCTTATGATGTAATACCTAGAGATCCACCTAGGTCAACTACAAAAGGCAGGGCAAAGAGTAGGCGCTACAACTCGGCGCTTGAGCTGCATCCAAAGAAAAAGAACAAATGTAGCCAATGTGGTTCCACTGATCACACTGCTGGAAGTTGCTTACAGAGGTTGCGATGAAAAAAGATTGAAGAAAGTAATGGAGTTTTTTTTTGCGAAATTTTACATCGAGGAGACCGGTTGTTTTGTTTTTCTTTGCAAGCTACTATTTCCCGTTGGATAATGTTTGTAATGTATGAAGCACTATTACTACATCTTTTGTTGCTATGGCTTCGTTGCCGGATAAGACTTTACAACATTTCATGGTCTATACTTATAGTATTCTGTGCAAGGAGTGGTTGATGATTTGGTGTGCAACCAGTCTGGGTGTGCAGCACGTATATGTTTCGGGTGTGCAACCACTACATGTTCCGTGTGCAAAACAAATTATGGGATTAAGTCTACAACACCAATTTTGATGTTGTAATGTGTAAAAAAGGAGAAATCACAATTTTGTGTGCGACTATTTATACTTAAGTGTGCAAGCCCATATGAACTTTGGATGAACTTTTGCTACCAACAAAAAACCAGTAGAACTAGTTCTACCAAAGTGTACAACTGGTCTCAACTAAAATGTGCAACTTCCAATATATATTGTGCAAAAAAAAGTGCTGCATATCATATTACTACTTGCCATGTTTTGTTCATACAGCAACCGCGTAAAATGTCGACCAAAATACATAGTTCTTATTGGAACAAAACAAACAATATAACAACATTAATGAACTTGCCTACACTTAGTCGTATTTTAGCAACTTCCTCCATGTGGCAGAGTTATGCTCGCTTGTCACCCACTGGTAAGTCAAGAATTTTCTGATGTTGAAAACTTGATTAACATCATAGTTTGGAAGTGTGCTCCCATTCCAATCACAAACGTTCAACTCCATAAAAAGTCCACACTCGTTGCTGCAAAAAAAAGAGGATAATGAGGACAAAAAACCTTATTAATGACACAAGAAAGGTTGAGGAGTAATTGAGGAGTTTCTAATTAGTTATGACTCTGCTACTGGTAAGCTGTTACTGTGCAAGTGGTAAGTTGGGTATGTGCAACTATTCAGTTTTATCTATGCAACTGCATAGTCCTATCTTTCCAAGTTATTAGTTATTTCTATGCAATCAAAATTAGTAGCTGCAACAAAAAGGAAAAAAGAAAAACTGTGAATCAAAGCACAACTTCCTAAAGACAAAACTGAAAATATGGCAAACTTCCTTAACTTACATGCTAAGCTGCTTTGGTACATCAATGTCGATAATCTGAAAGTGATCAATGATGTGCTTAGGGTAGTGCTTCCTCCAAAGATTCCGTACTGCCCCCGCAATGGTGGAGGCGCAGGCCATCAATTCGACATCCTCCAAACTCCTAGATGAATCAAGGACTTCAAAACGTTCGTCCCTCAAATTGATGTTGAACAACCAATAATGGCGTCCACCATCAACATTGTTTGGGTCGTCGCACTCAAGCACAGGCACCATAACCTACTTGTGATGAAACAATTGATGTCAGGATGATAACTACCTAGGTTTACTTAGTACAATAGCTGGATAGGGGTCATGGTTTAGATTTGCTTCTGCCAAAAAATAATGTGCAAGTGTACATTGAGTTTGTGCCAACTAAAAAGAAATCGTGTTCCAAGAGGACAAAACTTACCATGTCTTTTTTATCAAGGCGGTTCTGGTTGGCAAAACATGTATTTATTTCGTTCACATTGTATATTCCTTGCTGTAGTTTAGCCTGCAAGATCACCAAAAAAATGTTGGTCAACACCAAGTATGCATGATGCTACGAGATGTGCATACTGGTCTGAAAAAAGAACACATTTAAAAGAGCGGAAAGTAAACTGAAGTGCAAAACTTACAGCAATCCTCAAAGGCATGATGACCTTCTTTGACCCTTCTGGTAGGTTCTTGATTGTGTGAATAATGCCAATCTCAACAACCAGAGTTGACAACCATTATTTAGGCTTCATCGATTCCACTAACTCGCATAGTGATACGAAGTAGCCATCGTAATTGATGATCTCTGGACTGTTTTTTTTAAAAGACCAAAAGGTTATAGACCAATGGTGTTTGTGCAACTAGTGCTTCTTTTATGTGCAACATAATGGCAGGCAGATGCAACATAATGTGCAACTAGTACTTCTTTTATGTGCTCTTTTATGTGTTGATTGTTGTCACAGCCCTAGAATATTGGTTGTAAATAGTTGCATTGGCATCCATGGCATCATGTTAATTTCTTATGAATTTGAAATGGGGATGACAAACCCTAACACTTCATCGAATAAACAAATTCCAATAATTGATTTTTTTTCAATGATTCCAAAATGCTCTTCAAAATGTTCCCCCTCTCTGATAAATGTTGGCAACAACATGCCAGGGTTGATCTACTTTTAACAACTCTTTTTGGCATTTTAAATAAACCAGCAATGTTGCTGAAAATGACAAATAAAAGACTATAACTATTTTAGTTGTTTCAAAAATTCTGATAATTATTGTGGGGCCTAGAAACAATATTCATAAAACCCCAGGAATTATTTCAGGATTATTGACTTTAGGATTTTTTGCACA
This sequence comes from Elymus sibiricus, assembly GCA_039707655.1. Classification (NCBI taxonomy): domain Eukaryota; kingdom Viridiplantae; phylum Streptophyta; class Magnoliopsida; order Poales; family Poaceae; genus Elymus; species Elymus sibiricus. The sequence continues at coordinate 306,817,490 of CM077671.1, forward strand.
AACAAAATAAATAAATAATAACAGAGAGCAGAAATTAGAAAAGAAAAGAAAATGGAAAAGGAAATAGTTACCTGGTACTCCTGGCCCGGGAGAGAAGCCAGCCCAGCCCACCAGGGGCAGGGGGGTCTTCTTCCTCCTCCTGCCAGAAGGACCAGGCAGGTGCGTGGCGAAGCGCCGACGCTGCCTAGCCACCTCCTGCTTCCCCCCGGCTCATCTAGCGACGCCCGGCGATGCCTGGACCTCCCTCGAGCTCATCCCCTCGCCCTGCTGCCTCTCCCTCTCTCTCTGCTCCCTCTCCCCCTCGGACCCGAGCTCCCTGGGCTCGCCACCGCCATAGTGCCGCGCCCCTGGCCGCTCCCCAGCCTCTCCATCCATCCCACGAGGTTCGCCTCGACGCCCAGAAGCTCCAAGATGAAGGAATCGAGCCCGGGAGCCCCTCAGCATCGACCCCGTCGCCGTCTTCCACCTCGGTCACCGGCGATCATCTTCGTCAATTCGTCACAAGCAGACCATCCCCGAGCTCTCCGACGATGCCATCAGACCCGCTGTGAGCTCCTGGCCATTTTCCCTCAATCGCCCTTCGCTCCTGTGCCCTGTGGCGTCGAGCCCGTGGTCGACCGAACCCCGGCCGCCGCCAAGCTTGTCGCCGACCCTGCTCCGGCCACCCTATGACCCATGGATGGCTCAAATGGATGCGCATGACTGCGGGCTACCTTCTGGTGCCCCCAGCTTGCCCATCCTCCGGTCGGGGCTGACGTGGCCGGCTTAATTAGCCACTAACCCCACCACCAAAGCCACTGACAATGGGCCCCACGGGGGGTCAAAGCCCAATCAGCGCCAGGTTTGACCGGGGATTAGCCCTGTGTCAGTGACGTGTGGGCCCTGGTCGTCAGGTTTGACCTGGCACGGCCAGTTGACTGCTGACGTCATGCTGACACAGTGCTGATGCAATAAATCTTTTCTGGTACTTAAATATTCAGGGAAATTCCAGAAAATGCTTAAAACTTCTAAAAATCATAGAAATTAACCTGTAACTCAGATGAAAATAATTTATATATGAAAAATGATCAAAAAATGCAAGGAATATGTTTATGGCATGATCATGCATGTTTGAGAAAGTTAACATCACCAGCTAGGACATTTCATAAATAGGACAATTTTGATAAATAGTTTGGAGTTGGGATTTGAAGCCTATTTGAAATCCACTTCAATTAATATGGCTAAATATTGTACTAGGTCAATTCAATGCCTTAACATGCCATATCATGCATCATGTTTGTAGCATTGCATTGAATGTTGTTCCTTCTTGTTTGCCGATGGTTGTTCTCCCTCGGTAGACGATGGTTCCGACGTTGAGATCGTTGTCACCGATAAAGACTCATTGTTATCTTCAGAAGTGTCAGGCAAGCAATCCCTCCTTGAGCATCCCGATAATATCCTACCCTCTCGCTCCTGCTCTCTTTTACTGCATTAGGACAACAACGATTCAACTGTTACATGTTCTCGGTAGTTGAACCCATTCCTTTGCATGACCTGTCCTTGTCACAGTAAATAGTTGAAACCACTTAGTATGAGTAGCAACTGCTTGAGCCTTGTTGTGCTTACTCATCCATGCTTGCTTACTGTGCCAGCTATGCTTAGAGTCGTGTCGGGTCTGATCCATCTGGGCGATGAATCGGAATGGTTGTGTTCATGTCCTGCTGTGTGAGAGCTAAGTGTGTGAATCTGATTTGGTAAAGGTAGCGATGAGAGGCCATGTAGGAGTACATGGTGCGTTGTCTCATTGGGACCGTCCTTAAGAACTGAGTTCTGTGTATGTTATCCAAGACAAGATAATACCACACATTGGGATCCTTAATTGACTCTCTCGAATTATTAATCGCCTTGGTCACTGTCCAGGAGTTGCAACTAGTTTCTGGTGTTTGTAGGATGTGCTGGCGGCCGTGCATAGCGCTGACCGGAGGGGTAGGCTATGGCGCAGTAGATGCACCATGGCCCGGTGTACCAAGCGTAGTACCATCCGTCGAGGTGGGCTTGGGAACCCTGCACACATCGTTTGGGGCCGTGATGGAAACTTCGGCCGGACTTCCGTTGCGGGTTCAGTCTCAAATAGGCGATAAACCTGGACTAGAGTCTTGTGTGGTTAGTCATGCCGTGACCGACTCCCTTGCTAGGCTTCCGCTTGAAGGTTGCCGAGGTGCCCTTTTATGTGCACATAGCGGTAAGTGGCGGGAGCGTGTGTGAAGAAGTATACCCCTGCAGGGTGAAATAATCTGTTCGAATAGCCACGTCCTCGGATATGGACTACTTGGATTGCTTATGTGGTACATAGACAAGTGAAATGGATACTCCAAAATGCGCAAGATAAGTGTGAGTGCTATGGATGGCCTTCTCGTAGGGAGACGGGAGTGGATCCATAGTGGTGTATTGATTTGGTGAATATGTGGACTCATGTGCGCTATCTCACCTCAAAGATACTACTTGTAGTCGTAGTACAGGTTAGCCAAGAGTCAAAGCTGGCTTGCTGCAATAAACTCCACAACCCCCTTTGTTGACAATGATGCATATGTAGATAGTTCTGATGTAAGTCTTGCTGAGTACCTTTGTACTCACGGTTGCTTCATTTATGTTTTTGCAAAGGAGACGTCAGTCTCATTAGTGACCTTATGACGTGAAGTTCGATGTTGACTGGATTAGCTTGGGAATCCCAGGCAGAGGTCTAGTTCCTTTGGTAGGGTCGTTGTAGCTTTTCAGGCTCTTCTAGCCGCTTTTAATAGATGTCTGTACCCAGACATGTAACTTTCGCTTGTTGTTTGTATGCTCTGAATGATGGGTCATGTGACCCCCCTGCTTGTAACATTATACTATGTTGGCTCTTCGGAGCCTTCTACATAAATGTTGTGTTGTTGTATGGTTATGTTGTGATGCCATAGTTGTATCTATGCATATCGGACATGTCGTGCGTACGTGTGACGTGTAACGGTATGTATGGGATTCAACACCTAGTTGTGTGCCTCTAGTAGTACTCTTTACGGGGAAATGCCTCTTTGTGCTTCCACTGAGCCTTGGTAGCTTCCTACTGCTCCGGACACATTGATTGACCGGCGTGTATCCTTCTTTGCTGCTGTGTCTGTCCCTTCGGGGAAATGCCTCGCAGTGTAATGGAGTCCATGTAGCCTGCTATGACTCGTCTACGCGCAGTTGATGACATTTATGTCCCATGGCATAATGGAGTCCCTGTAGCTTGCTATGACTCGTCTACACACGCTGAGACCGACACCTGCATTGTTGGGTTACGTATGCCTGTCCCTGTACGGATGTGCCACTTGGGTTCTACAACTAGTCATGTCGACCCGGGTTCTTGGACATTTGAATGCTAGCGACATATTCACATTCGTGAGCCAAAAGGCGCAAACGGTCCCGGCCCAGGTTAGGTGGCAGCCGTGGAGATAACCGTGCGTGAGGCCGCAAAGTAATGTGAAGTGTTACGTGCTAGATTCTTATGGCCTAGGATCGGGGTCCCGACAGCGTTGGTATCAGAGCTTGACTGCCTGTAGGATTACCAAGCCAAACTGGTCGATGTTGAGTCTAGAACTGCTTTAGTTATATAAGGGAGTTGATTGTGGAAGGGAACGTAAGATTCTTTTTACTCCTTTCCTTGTATCATTCTAATTCTGAGTCACCCTCTTCTTTATTCTACGGGGTTAAGAACTAGGCTTCTCATCTTTCTATCAGGATGACGAGTTACTATGCTGGAGACTTATAGGAAAGTTGTTGTCTTCCTGGATCGATGTCTCCATAAGAATTCAGTGTGATGTTGTCAGTTTTCATGCAGGTTGCCTCATATTTCACACCTGTACAACCGTTATGTTGTCCGAGTCATCCAAGGTTTACAAATAATCTGATGCAATTGCAAACTCCTTCATCTCGAATCAATGTCTTTTGGGCCAGACAAAGCACACTAAATATTGTGTTGTGGTACTCCATTACCTCGACTTGTTCGTTGGAGTGATAGGAAAACCAGGTTATTCAAGTGAACCAACCAATAGTTTAGTTGTGTTTGTGTTTCCAGTGTGATGATTCTGGTCATCATTTTCTAAAAAAACATCTCGTGATGTTATATAGTAGTAGGTATTCTATTTCTGGGTTTTTGAACCCAAGCATCATTCTACTCACTCCTGTTGGTAGTGTTTGCCTGTTCCTTTAGGATGTTTAGTAACCTTGTTATAGTCTTCAAGGTTCGTGGTTTATCATTCTTCCAGTACCATGAACCAGTCATGGCAGGAGTTCCTCGTGAACTGAAGATCACAACAAGAGTGCTCTTCATGAGTTCTCCATTCCATCGTTGTGACCCTGCCAATTCCTTCCTTCTGCATGGTTTATCCGGAAGAATTATGTTGAACTCGTTCGACGTGCTAACCATGCATCTACAACTCGGAAAACTCATGTGCTCTTGAGTTGCCCCTCTCTATTTGTATTCCGACCTTTATCTATCAGTGGATAGTCAAGAGTAGTTGTGCATTCATGTTCATTGATGCCTATTATTCTTGTGGTCTGTCAAGCCATTATATTTCAGAATGACTAGGAGAAACAAACTCCGGTACCTCATCCATTTCTAGGATTGGGTCAAAGCAGTTGTATTCCGCAGATCAAATTGTTGGAAATATGCCCTAGAGGCAATAATAAATTAGTTATTATTATATTTCCTTGTTCATGATAATAGTTTATTATCCATGCTATAATTGTATTGATTGGAAACTCAAATACATGTGTGGGTACATAGACAACACTGTGTCCCTAGTAAGCCTCTAGTTAACTAGCTCGTTGATCAAAAGATGGTGAAGGTTTCCTAGCCATGGACATAAGATGTCATTTGATAACGGGATCACATCATTAGGAGAATGGTGTGATGGACAAGACCCAAACTATAAATGTAGCATATGATCGTGTCAGTTTATTGCTATTGTTTTCTGCATGTCAAGTATCTGTTCCTATGACCATGAGATCATGCAACTCCCTGACATCGGAGGAATACCTTGTGTGTATCAAACGTCGCAACGTAACTGGGTGACTATAAAGATGCTCTACAGGTATCTCTGAGGGTGTCTGTTGGGTTGGCATGGATCAAGACTGGGATTTGTTACTCCGTGTGACGGAGAGGTATCTCAGGGCCCACTCGGTAATACAACATCACAAAGAGCCTTGCAAGCAATGTGACTAAAGTGTTAGCCACGAGATCTTGTATTACGGAACGAGTAAAGAGACTTGCCGGTAACGAGATTGAACTAGGTATAGAGATACCGACGATCGAATCTCGGGCAAGTAACATACCGAAGAACAAAGGGAACAGCATACGGGATTAACTGAATCCTTGACATAGAGGTTCGACCGATAAAGATCTTCGTAGAATATGTAGGAGCCAATATGGGCATCCAGGTCCCGCTATTGGTTATTGATCGTAGAGGTGTCTCGGTCATGTCTACATAGTTCTCGAACCCGCAGGGTCTACACACTTAACGTTTGGTGACGATTAGTATAGTTGAGTTATTTTGTTGGTGACCGAAGGTTGTTCGGAGTCCCGGATAAGATCCCGGACATGACGAGGATCTCCGGAAGAGTCCGGAGGTAAAGATTGATATATGTGATAATAGTGTTTTGATCTTCGGAAAGGTTCCGGAATTCACCGGAAGGGGTTCCGGGTGTTTACCGAAGTGTTCGGGTGCAGCAACACTTTATATGGGCCAAAGGGGTAAAGCCCACGAGGTATTGGAAAGTGCAAAAGGAAGTTTTGCTGCTGCCTTAAGCGGTACTACCGCTGGTAAGGCAGTACTACCGCGTAAGCGGTACTACTGCTTGTGTGAAGCGGTACTACCGCGTAAGCGGTACTAACGCTTGTGTGAAGCGGTACTACCGCTCGTGAGCGGTACTACCGCTTGTACGCGATACTGCTGGAATCCGAGTTGGACTCTTTCCGTGCGGGCCAAACCGACCTTGTGCGGGCAAAACCGACCTTGTGGAGGCTTTCTCTCCAAGTTTAGACCCCAGGGCTCAACATATAAATAGAGGGGCAGGGCTAGCACACGTGACACATCAAGATTTCCCAAGCCGTGTGCCGACAACCCTAACCCTCTAGTTCCTCCTGTCATAATCTCCGTAGTGCTTGGCGAAGCCCTGCAGAGATTGTTCCTCACCACCATCACCACGCCGTCGTGCTGCCGGAACTCATCTACTACTTCATCATCGCTCGCTGGATCGAGGAGGTGAAGGCGTCATCAAGCCGTACATGTGTTGAACGCGGAGGTGCCGTCCGTTCGGCACTAGTTCGTGATCGGATCGAGGGACGACTTGCGATTTGGATCGCGGAGACGTTCGACTACATCAACCGCGTTTCTTAACGCTTCCGCTTAGCGATCTACAAGGGTATGTAGATTCACTCTCCCTCTCGTAGATGCTCATCACCATGGATAGATCTTGTGTGTGCGTAGGAAATTTTTTGTTTCCCATGCAACGTTTCCCAACAGTGGCATCTGAGCTAGGTCTATGCGTAGATGAGATCTCGAGTAGAACACAAAAGGGTTTTGTGGGCGTTGATATTCAGATTGCTTCCTCCCTTGGTCTTTTCTTGTTTCGGCGGTATTGTGGGATGAAGCGGCTCGGACCAACATTACTCGTACGCTTACGAGAGACCGGTTCCTTCAACTGACATGTAACTTCGTTGCATAAAGATGGCTAGCGGGTGTCTGTTTCTCCCACTGTAGTCGGATCGGATTTGACAAAGGCGGTCCTTGAGAAGGTTGAAAAGCAATTTTTATATCACCGTTGTGGTTTTTGCGTAGGTAAGAATCGTTCTTGCTAGATACCTGTAGCAGCCACGTAAAACTTGCAACAACAATTAGAGGACGTCTAACTTGTTTTTGCAGGGTATGTTGTGATGTGATATGGCCAAGTACATGATGAGATATATGTGATGTATGAGATGATCATGTGTTGTATAGAATATCACGACTTGCATGTCGATGAGTACGGCAACTGGCAAGAGCCATAGAGTTATCTTTAATTATTTTCGCCGTTTTTGCTTTACTTTATCGCTATGAGTTAGCTATAGTCGTGGAAGCAACAGTCGGCGCGACAACCTCATGGCAACACGTTGATGGAGATCAAGATGATGGAGATCATGGTGTCATGCCGGTGACGATGGAGATCATGCCGGTGCTTTGGATATGGAGATCAAAAGCGCAAGTTCATGGCCATATCATGTCACTTATGATTTGCATGTGATGTTAATCCTTTTTTGCATCTTATTTTGCTTAGGACGACGGTAGCATTATAAGGTGATCCCTCACTTAAATTTCAAGATAAAATTGTGTTCTCCCCGAGTGTGCACCGTTGCGAAAGTTCGTCGTTTCGAGACACCACGTGATGATCGGGTGTGATAGACTCTACGTTCACATACAACGGGTGCAAGCCAGTGTTGCACATGCGGAACACTCGGGTTAAACTTGACGAGCCTAGCATGTACAGACATGGCCTCGGAACACAAGAGACCGAAAGGTCGAACATGAGTCATATAGTAGATATGATCAACATGAAAGATGTTCACCATTGAAACCACCTCAACTCACGTGATGATCGGACTTGAGTTGGTGGATTTGGATCATGTTACACTCGAATGACCGGAGGGATGTCAATTTGAGTGGGAGTTTTTAAGTAATATGATTAACTAAACTCATTATCTTGAACAATAGTCTAAGTTGTCTTTGCTATATTTATGTTGTAGATCATGGCTCGCGCAGTAGCACCCCTGAATTTTAATGCGTTCCTAGAGAAAGCTAAGTTGAAAGATGATGGAAGTAACTTTGTGGACTGGGCCCGTAATCTAAGGATTATCCTTACGGCTTCCCAGAAGGCTTATGTCCTTGATGCACCGCTTGGTGATCCACCGGCTCCAGTTGAGTCTCTAGACGTTGTGAACGCCTGGCAGGCTCGTTCTGAAGATTACTCAATAGTTCAATGTGCAATATTGTATGGCTTAGAACCGGGACTTCAAAGACGTTTTGAACGTCATGGAGCGTATGAGATGTTCCAGGAGTTGAAGTTTATCTTTCAGAAGAATGCCCGGATCGAGAGGTATGAGATCTCCGATAAGTTCCATGCTTGCAAGATGGAGGAGAACGGGTCTATCAGTGATCACATACTCAGAATGTCTGGGTACTCCACCCGTCTGGCTGAATTGGGGATGCCCCTTCCGCCAGAGGCTATCACTGACAGAGTTCTTCAATCATTGCCACCTAGCTACAAGAGCTTCGTGTTGAACTATAACATGCACGGGATGAACAAGTCAGTTGCCGAGCTGTTTGCGATGCTGAAAACCGCTGAGTCTGAAATTCAGAAGGAGCATCAAGTGTTGATGGTCCATAAAACCACTAGTTTCAAGAAAATTGGCAAGGGTAAGAAGGGTAACTCCAAGAAGAGTGGCAAAGCAGTTGCTCCTCCCGTGAAGAAACCCAAGGCTGGACCCAAACCAGAAACTGAGTGCTTTCATTGCAAGGGAACTGGACACTGGAAGCGGAACTGCCCCAAGTATTTGGCTGACAAGAAGGCGGCCAACAACAAACAAGGTATATATGATATACATGTTATTGATGTGTACCTTACCAACTCTCGTTGTAGTGCCTGGGTATTTGATACCGGTGCGGTTGCTCACATTTGCAACTCTAAACAGGAACTGCAGAATAGACGGAGGCTGGCAAAGGATGAAGTGACGATGTGCGTGGGAAATGGTTCCAAGGTTGATGTGATCGCCGTCGGCACGCTCGCTCTTCGATTACCATCGGGATTAGTGATGAACCTGAATAAATGTTATTTGGTGCCTGCGTTAAGCATGAACATTATATCTGGATCTTGTTTATTGCGAGACGGTTACTCATTTAAATCAGAGAATAATGGTTGTTCTATTTATATGAGTAATATCTTTTATGGTCATGCACCCGAAGTGAATGGTTTATTCTTATTGAATCTCGATAGTAATGATACACATGTTCATAACATTGATGCCAAAAGATGTAGAATTGATAATGATAATACCACTTTCTTGTGGCACTGCCGTTTAGGTCATATTGGCGTAAAACGCATGAGGAAGCTCCATGCTGATGGACTTTTGGAGTCACTTGATTTTGAATCACTTGACACATGCGAGCCATGCCTCATGGGCAAGATGACTAAAATGCCGTTCTCTGGAACAATGGAACGGGCAAGTGACTTATTGGAAATCATACATACTGATGTGTGCGGTCCGATGAGCATTGAGGCGCGCGGTGGTTATCGTTACTTTCTCACCTTCACTGATGACTTAAGTAGATATGGGTATATTTACTTAATGAAACACAAGTCTGAAACATTTGAAAAGTTCAAACAATTTCAAAGTGAAGTTGAGAATCATCGTAACAAGAATATTAAATTCCTACGATCTGATCGAGGAGGAGAATATCTGAGTTATGAGTTTGGCAGTCACTTAAAACAATGTGGAATTGTTTCACAACTGACACCGCCTGGAACACCACAGCGTAATGGTGTGTCCGAACGTCGTAATCGAACCTTATTGGATATGGTGCGATCTATGATGTCTCTTGCCGATTTGCCACTATCGTTTTGGGGTTATGCATTAGAGACAGCTGCATTCACTTTAAATAGGGCACCATCGAAATCCGTTGAGACGACGCCATATGAACTTTGGTTTGGCAAGAAGCCAAAGCTGTCGTTTCTTAAAGTTTGGGGATGTGATGCTTATGTCAAAAAGCTTCAGCCTGAAAAGCTGGAACCCAAAGCAGAGAAATGCATCTTCATAGGATACCCAAAAGAGACAGTTGGGTATACCTTCTACCTCAGATCCGAAGGCAAAGTGTTTGTCGCTAAAAGCGGAACATTTCTTGAGAAAGAGTTTCTCTCAAAAAAATTGAGTGGGAGGAAGATAGAACTTGATGAGGTTGTTGAACCTTTACTTCAACCTGAAAGTAGCGCAGCGCAGAAAGATGTTTTTGTAGAGCCTACATCAGCTGAAGAGGAAGTTAATGATGATGATCATGAAGCTTCGGATCAAGTTGCTATCGAACCTCGTAGGTGGACAAGGACGCGTACTGCTCCTGAGTGGTACGGCAACCCTGTCTTAGAGGTCATGTTGTTGGACAACGATGAACCTACGAGCTATGGAGAAGCGATGATAGGCCCGGATTCCGAGAAGTGGTTAGAGGCCATGAAATCCGAGATGGGATCCATGTATGAAAACAAAGTGTGGACTTTGGAAGTATTACCTGAAGGGCGTAAGGCCATTCAGAACAAATGGATCTTTAAGAGGAAGACGGACGCGGACGGTAATGTCACCGTCTATAAAGCTCGACTTGTGGCAAAGGGTTTTTCACAAGTTCAAGGAGTTGACTACGATGAGACCTTCTCACCCGTAGCGATGCTTAAGTCCGTCAGAATCATGTTAGCAATAGCTGCATTTTTCGATTATGAAATTTGGCAGATGGATGTCAAAACAGCGTTCCTTAATGGTTTCCTTAAGGAAGAGTTGTATATGATGCAACCAGAAGGTTTTGTCGATCCAGAGAATGCTGACAAAGTTTGCAAACTCCAGCGATGCATTTATGGACTGGTGCAAGCATCTCGGAGTTGGAATCTTCGCTTTGATGAGGTGATCAAAGCGTTCGAGTTTATACAAGTTTACGGAGAAGCTTGTATTTACAAGAAAGTGAGTGGGAGCTCTATAGCGTTTCTAATATTATATGTGGATGACATATTACTGATTGGAAACAATATAGAAATGTTGGAAAGCATGAAGGAATATTTGAACAAGAGTTTTTCAATGAAGGACCTAGGAGAAGCTGCTTTCATATTAGGCATCAAGATCTATAGAGATAGATCAAGACGTTTAATAGGACTTTCACAAAGCACATACCTTGATAAGATTTTGAAGAAGTTCAAAATGGATCAGTCCAAGAAGGGGTTCTTGCCTGTTTTGCAAGGTGTGAAGTTGAGTAAGACTCAATGCCCAGTGACTGCAGAAGATAGAGAAAAGATGAGTGTCATCCCCTATGCTTCAGCCATAGGCTCTATCATGTATGCAATGCTGTGCACAAGACCCGATGTCAGCCTTGCCATAAGTATGGTCGGAAGGTTTCAAAGTGATCCAGGAATGGAACACTGGACGGCGGTCAAGAATATCCTGAAGTACCTGAAAAGGACTAAGGACATGTTTCTCGTTTATGGAGGTGACCAAGAGCTCGTCGTAAAAGGTTACATCGATGCAAGCTTTGACACTGATCCGGATGACTCTAAGTCACAAACCGGATACATATTTATTCTTAATGGGGGTGCGGTTAGCTGGTGCAGTTCCAAGCAAAGCGTGGTAGCTGATTTTACATGCGAAGCGGAGTACATCGCTGCCTCGGAGGCGGCGAAGGAAGGTGTCTGGATGAAGGAGTTCATGACAGATCTTGGAGTAGTGCCTAGTGCGCTTAACCCAATGACTCTGTTTTGTGATAATACTGGTGCCATTGCTCTAGCCAAGGAACCAAGATTTCACAAGAGGACCAGACACATAAAGCGACGTTTCAATTCCATCCGCGGTTACATCAAGGAGGACGACATAAATATTTGCAAAGTACACACGGATCTGAATGTTGCAGATCCGATGACTAAACCTCTTCCAAGGGCTAAACATGAACAACACCCGAACTGCATGGGTGTTCGATTCATTACAATGTAAATCACATAGTGATGTGAACTAGATTATTGACTCTAGTGCAAGTGGGAGACTGTTGGAAATATGCCCTAGAGGCAATAATAAATTAGTTATTATTATATTTCCTTGTTCATGATAATCGTTTATTATCCATGCTATAATTGTATTGATTGGAAACTCAAATACATGTGTGGGTACATAGACAACACTGTGTCCCTAGTAAGCCTCTAGTTAACTAGCTCGTTGATCAAAAGATGGTGAAGGTTTCCTAGCCATGGACATAAGATGTCATTTGATAACGGGATCACATCATTAGGTGAATGGTGTGATGGACAAGACCCAAACTATAAACGTAGCATATGATCGTGTCAGTTTATTGCTATTGTTTTCTGCATGTCAAGTATCTGTTCCTATGACCATGAGATCATGCAACTCCCTGACATCGGAGGAATACCTTGTGTGTATCAAACGTCGCAACGTAACTGGGTGACTATAAAGATGCTCTACAGGTATCTCTGAGGGTGTCTGTTGGGTTGGCATGGATCAAGACTGGGATTTGTTACTCCGTGTGACGGAGAGGTATCTCAGGGCCCACTCGGTAATACAACATCACAAAGAGCCTTGCAAGCAATGTGACTAAAGTGTTAGCCACGAGATCTTGTATTACGGAACGAGTAAAGAGACTTGCCGGTAACGAGATTGAACTAGGTATAGAGATACCGACGATCGAATCTCGGGCAAGTAACATACCGAAGAACAAAGGGAACAGCATACGAGATTAACTGAATCCTTGACATAGAGGTTCGACCGATAAAGATCTTCGTAGAATATGTAGGAGACAATATGGGCATCCAGGTCCCGCTATTGGTTATTGATCGTAGAGGTGTCTCGGTCATGTCTACATAGTTCTCGAACCTGCAGGGTCTACACACTTAACGTTTGGTGACGATTAGTATAGTTGAGTTATTTTGTTGGTGACCGAAGGTTGTTCGGAGTCCCGGATAAGATCCCGGACATGACGAGGATCTCCGGAAGAGTCCGGAGGTAAAGATTGATATATATGATAATAGTGTTTTGATCTCCGGAAAGGTTCCGGAATTGACCGGAAGGGGTTCCGGGTGTTTACCGAAGTGTTCGTGTGCAGCAACACTTTATATGGGCCAAAGGGGTAAAGCCCACGAGGTATTGGAAAGTGCAAAAGGAAGTTTTGCTGCTGCCTTAAGCGGTACTACCGCTGGTAAGGCAGTACTACCGCGTAAGCGGTACTACCGCTTGTGTGAAGCGGTACTACCGCGTAAGCGGTACTAACGCTTGTGTGAAGCAGTACTACCGCTCAAGCAGTACTACCGCTCGTGAGCGGTACTACCGCTTGTACGCGATACTGCTGGAATCCGAGTTGGACTCTTTCCGTGCGGGCCAAACCGACCTTGTGCGGGCAAAACCGACCTTGTGGAGGCTTTCTCTCTAAGTTTAGACCCTAGGGCTCAACATATAAATAGAGGGGCAGGGCTAGCACACGTGACACATCAAGATTTCCCAAGCCATGTGCCGGCAACCCTAACCCTCTAGTTCCTCCTGTCATAATCTCCGTAGTGCTTGGCGAAGCCCTGCAGAGATTGTTCCTCACCACCATCACCACGCCGTCGTGCTGCCGGAACTCATCTACTACTTCATCATCGCTCGCTGGATCGAGGAGGTGAAGGCGTCATCAAGCCGTACGTGTGTTGAACGCGGAGGTGCCGTCCGTTCGGCACTAGTTCGTGATCGGATCGAGGGACGACTTGCAATTTGGATCGCGGAGACGTTCGACTACATCAACCGCGTTTCTTAACGCTTCCGCTTAGCGATCTACAAGGGTATGTAGATTCACTCTCCCTCTCGTAGATGCTCATCACCATGGATAGATCTTGTGTGTGCGTAGGAAATTTTTTGTTTCCCATGCAACGTTTCCCAACACAAATGCCAACCCAACTTTTGCTTTGTTCTACCTTGAAGTATTACCTTCTTCATGTCAAGATTGTCATGAGAATTGCACCCCCCTCTTATGAACTCTTGATACAGTGATACTTCTCTCCATCATTGTTCATTCCTTGGTGTCTGAGTTGGTTGTAACCGGAATACCGACAAGTGAACCGTGGTGTGTGAAATCAATACCTCTAGCAATCCTATTGCTTGGAAGTTAATGGAGAATAATTTCACTCTTAGTGTGATGGTCATTGAATTGTCATCCTAAGATTGACCGTGCTACCTAGTCCATCTTTCCTGGTGCACTCTTTGATCAATGAGTTAGGTTTGTGCCAAGCTCTTTTGATCATATCGTCTTGCCCTGAAAAGCAAGATTGTTCTCGAGCTCAATAACATATCGGTGGATCGTGATTTTCCGAATATCTTCTCGGAAGTATTACCAGGTTGTCCCCTGACCGTTATATTGAGTTCGTGATCAAGTTGGTTTCTTGTAAACCACCTTTTCTCCAAGAATCTGTGTGGGATACCCTTGAACTAGTTGGCTGAGTTAAACAACAACTTGGAGAGTTGGAAGATAAAGCTTTGCCTAACTTAGTTAATTTTGAAGGGGATATCCTGGTGTGTGTGTGTGTAGAAGAAAGATGATATGTTCACCGATTGATCCTTGTGATCAATTGTTGCATCTATTAACTTGTCCAATCTTTGATTTGAATATGGGCTATCGTCAAATCAAAATCAGAACCAAGGGTTCTCCTAATGTTGTCTTACTCGTGGTTAACCCCTCGAGCTTACACCATTATACCTTATGGTCTGACCAATGCTACTGCCTTGTTCGCATAGTTGTGGAAATTCCATTTCCATGGAAACCCCGATGAATTGTTGTTGTGCCCATCGGCAACATTTTCATCTGTTCCATTATTCATGTTGGACATTAGGCTAGTGTTGGAAACTTTATAGACAATATCTTCGTGTCTCGTACATGAAGCGTATATTAGGTGTAAGAAGTGACTTCCACTAAATTCATGTGCATCTGATGTAAGTTGTCGTCGTGAATTTGAGGAAAGTTATCTTGCCTTCTCTGGAATCATCTCAAGTCAGTTATGCACGTGCGAAGAATTCTATGGTTTGGTAGATTTGCAACCTCCATCCCATATGTATCTCCTAGCACCCCAAGCCACTGATTGATTTGTTCAAGGAAAAGAAGTTCCTTTTTAAGAGCTAACCCGGGCTTATATAAGGACTTCGTTATCCCCCAATGATGGTTCCTAACCAGAACTCGGAAGTGTTATGATGTAAGGTTTCCATGTGACCACAATTGTCTTGGACACTATGTTCACATGGTGTCTTGCAATCCAGCTCATGTTTTGGAGTTGGCTTTCGCAGTTCATCTCTTGATGATCTCGCAACATCATCTCGTCGATTTGTGTTGCAAACTCTCCTTTCGGACATGCTGAGTCTGAAGTATCCTGGCACCAACCATTTCTGAATCTCAGGCAGATATAATGGTTGGAACGTTACCCAAGAGTTATAATATTGGTCTCTCTATAACCCGGTGAAGTGATGTTGTGGCTAACACACCTAGCCGGATGACTTATTATTGTAATATCTTGTATCAGTAACATTAGTCACCTCGCCATGAGGATTTCATATGACTTATTCTAGAAGTTGTTCCCCATAGACCCTTGGAACCCCCGAAGTCCGACCTATACTTGATGTTCTAGATACCAAGCAATGTCTATATTTGGGGTATGCTAGTACAACAAGGAGAACATTAGAAGCGGAGTGTTAAATGTCTCTCGGTCGATCATCCAGATTTCATTCCTTGGCATAGCTAAGGTGAAAATTGAGAAAGTGTTGTCTTCCTTTGCATCTGTATCCTCCATCACTATTCATCATGGTAGTATGATGCGTCACCAAGATCTTGGCATAGATGTTGGTAAAATCCTGATGAATTTGGAGATGCTCAAGTTCTTGAGAGCACGCTCAGACACTGGGTTATACCCTCGGTATCAATTGGAATGTGCCTTCCATTAGCCGAGTTGTTCTATAACTCTAGTTTCTTTTCCAAACTGAGTATGCCATTTCTCCGTACTCCTTCAAACGATCGTTTGTGAAATGCCTTAACCTGGTATGAAGAGTTTCAATGATCTCTGAGTCAAAAGTAATTCTTTTTGCCACTTAAGGGATAACTCTATGAGTCACCTCCTCTAAGGTGCCCCGTTATGGAATCATGGCAATTAGCTCCTTGCTACTTTGAAACCCGTTCACCATCTCTCAAGCAGGGAATTTTCGCCTACCAAATTGAACCATGTCATCTATCTCGTTCCATCCCTCTTGATGTGTTTTGTGTCTCAGCTCAAGAGACGTTCTCACGTCTCATTCCATGAGTTGATCATGAGTGGCTCGATCTTGAGAAGATCGATTCTTGTAGAGTTTTCCATTCCTTTTGTTGCCATGTTTGGATGAAGATCTCGAAGGTAAAGATGTCGAGATCAACATGATGCAATGAATCAACATCGTCGAGGAGGGCACTTGGACCATGAAGATTGTGGTAGTTAGTGTTCCCTCTGTTCTCTTACCCTACGCCTGAATCTCGGGATGGGATTCTTGTTTTAGTGGGGGTGAGTTGTCACAGCCCTAGAATATTGGTTGTAAATAGTTGCATTGGCATCCATGGCATCATGTTAATTTCTTATGAAGTTGAAATGGGCATGACAAACCCTAGCACTTCATCGAATAAACAAATTCCAATAATTGATTTTTTTTCAATGATTCCAAAATGCTCTTCAAAATGTTCCCCCTCTCTGATAAATGTTGGCAACAACATGCCAGGGTTGATCTACTTTTAACAACTCTTTTTGGCATTTTAAATAAACCAGCAATATTGCTGAAAATGACAAATAAAAGACTATAACCATTTTAGTTGTTTCAAAAATGCTGATAATTATTGTGGGGTCTAGAAACAATATTCATAAAACACCAGGAATTATTTTAGGATTATTGAATTTAGGATTTTTGCACAAACAAAATAAATAAATAATAACAGAGAGCAAAAATTAGAAAAGAAAAGAAAATGGAAAAGGAAATAGTTACCTGGTACTCCTGGCCCAGGAGAGAAACCAGCCCAGCCCACCAGGGGCAGGGGGGTCTTCTTCCTCCTCCTGCCAGAAGGACCAGGCAGGTGCGTGGCGAAGCGCCGACGCTGCCTGGCCACCTCCTGCTTCCCCCCGGCTCATCTAGCGATGCACGGCGACGCCTGGACCTCCCTCGAGCTCATCCCCTCACCCTGCTGCCTCTCCCTCTCTCTCTGCTCCCTCTCCCCCTCAGACCCGAGCTCCCTGGGCTCGCCGCCGCCGTAGTGCCGCGCCCCTGGCCGCTCCCCAGCCTCTCCATCCACCCCACGAGGTTCACCTCGACACCCAGAAGCTCCAAGACGAAGGAATCGAGCCCGGGAGCCCCGATCGACCCCGTCGCCGTCTTCCACCTCGGTCATCGGCGATCATCTTCGTCAATTCGTCGCAAGCAGACCATCCCCGAGCTCTCCGACGATGCCATCAGACCCGCTGTGAGCTCCTGGCCATTTTCCCTCAATCGCCCTTCGCTCCAGTGCCCTGTGGCATCGAGCCCGTGGTCGACCGAACCCCGGCCGCCGCCAAGCTTGTCGCCGACCCTGCTCCGGCCACCCCATGACCCATGGATGGCTCAAATGGATGCGCACAACTGCGGGCTACCTTCTGGTGCCTCCAGCTTGCCCATCCGTCGCCCGTAGCGTCCTCCGGCGAGCCTCCACCGTGTCGGATGGTCGCCGGCGACCACCCTCCGGTCGGGGCTGACGTGGCCGGCTTAATTAGCCACTTACCCCACCACCAGAGCCACTGACAGAGGGCCCCATGGGGGGTCAAAGCCCAATCAGCGTCGGGTTCGACCGGGGATTAGCCCTGTGTCAGTGACGTGTGGGCTCTGGTCGTCAGGTTTGACCTGGCACGGCCAGTTGACTGCTGTCGTCATGCTCACACAGTGCTGACGCAATAAAGCTTTTCTGGTACTTAAATATTCACGGAAATTCAAGAAAATGCAAAAAACTTCTAAAAATCATAGAAATTAATCTGTAACTCAGATGAAAATAATTTATATATGAAAAATGATCAGAAAAATGCAAGGAATATGTTTATGGCATGATCATGCATGTTTGAGCAAGTTAACATCACCAACTAGGACATTTCATGAATAGGACAAATTTGATAAATAGTTTGGAGTTGGGATTTGAAGCCTATTTGAAATCCATTTCAATTAATATGGCTAAATATTGTACTAGGTCAATTCAATGCCTTAACATGCCATATCATGCATCATGTTTGTTGCATTGCATTGAATGTTGTTCCTTCTTGTTTGCCGGTGGTTGTTCTCCCTCGGTAGACGATGGTTCCGACGTTGAGATCGTTGTCACCGATGAAGACTCATTGTTATCTTCAAAAGTGTTAGGCAAGCAACCCCTCCTTGAGCATCCCGATAATATCCTACCCTCTCGCTCCTGCTCTCTTTTACTACATTAGGACAACAACGATTCAACTGTTACATGTTCTCGGTAGTTGAACCCATTCCTTTGCATGACCTGTCCTTGTCACAGTAAATAGTTGAAACCACTTAGCATGAGTAGCAACTGCTTGAGCCTTGTTGTGCTTACTCATCCATGCTTGCTTACTATGCCAGCTATGCTTAGAGTCGTGTCGGGTCTGATCCATCTGGGCGATGAATCGGAATGGTTGTGTTCATGTCCTGCTGTGTGAGAGCTAAGTGTGTGAATCCGATTTGGTAAAGGTAGCGATGAGAGGCCATGTAGGAGTACATGGTGGGTTGTCTCATTGGGACCGTCCTTAAGAACTGACTTCTGTGTATGTTATCCAAGACAAGATACTACCGCACATTGGGATCCTTAATTGACTCTCTCGGCTTATTAATCGCCTTGGTCTCTATCCAGGAGTTGCAACTAGTTTCTGGTGTTTGTAGGATGTGCTGGCGGCCGTGCATAGCGCTGACCGGAGGGGTAGGCTATGGCGCGGTAGATGCACCGTGGTCCGGTGTACCAAGCGTAGTACCATCCGTCGAGGTGGGCTTGGGAACCCTTCACACATCATTTGGGGCCATGATGGAAACTTCGGCCGGACTTCCGTTGCAGGTTCAGTCTCAAATAGGCGATAAACCTGGACTAGAGTCTTGTGTGGTTAGTCAGGCCATGGCCGACTCCCTCGCTAGGCTTCCGCTTGAAGGTTGCCGAGGTGCCCTTTTATGTGCACATAGCGGTAAGTGGCGGGAGCGTGTGTGAATAAGTATACCCCTGCAGGGTGAAATAATCTGTTCGAATAGCCGCGTCCTCGGATATGGACTACTTGGATTGCTTATGTGGTACATAGACAAGTGAAATGGATACTCCAAAATGCGCAAGATAAGTGTGAGTGATATGGATGGCCTTCTCGTAGGGAGACGAGAGTGGATCCATAGTGGTGTATTGATTTGGTGAATATGTGGACTCGTGTGCGCTATCTCACCTCAAAGATACTACTTGTAGTCGTAGTACAGGTTAGCCAAGAGTCAAAGCTGGCTTGCTGCAATAAACTCCACAACCCCCTTTGTTGACAATAATGCATATGTAGATAGTTCTGATGTAAGTCTTGCTGAGTACCTCTGTACTCACGGTTGCTTCATTTATGTTTTTGCAGAGGAGACGTCAGTCTCATTAGTGACCTTATGACGCGAAGTTCGATGTTGACCGGATTAGCTTGGGAATCCCAGGCAGAGGTCTGGTTCCTTTGGTAGGGTCGTTGTAGCTTTTCAGGCTCTTCCAGCCGCTTTTAATAGATGTCTGTACCCAGACATGTAACTTCCGCTTGTTGTTTGTATGCTCTGAATGATGGGTCATGTGACGACCCTGCTTGTAACATTATACTATGTTGGCTCTTCGGAGCCTTCTACATAAATGTTGTGTTGTTGTATGGTTATGTTGTGATGCCATAGTTGTATCTATGCATATCGGACATGTCGTGCGTACGTGTGACATGTAACGGTATGTATGGGATTCGACACCTAGTTGTGTGCCTCTAGTAGTACTCTTTACGGGGAAATGCCTCTTTATGCTTCCACTGAGCCTTGGTAGCTTGCTACTGCTCTGGACACATTGATTGACCGACGTGTATCCTTCTTTGCTGCTATGTCTGTCCCTTCGGGGAAATGTCTCGTAGTGTAATGGAGTCCATGTAGCCTGCTATGACTCGTCTACGCGCAGTTGATGACATTTATGTCCCACGGCGTAATGGAGTCCCTGTAGCTTGCTATGACTCGTCTACACACGCTGAGACCGACACCTGCATTGTTGGGTTACGTATGCATGTCCCTGTACAGATGTGCCACTTGGGTTCTACGACTAGTCATGTCGACCCGGGTTGTTGGACATTTGAATGCTAGCGACATATTCACATTCGTGAGCCAAAAGGCGCAAACGGTCCCGGCCCAGGTAAGGTGGCAGCCGTGGAGATAACCGTGCGTGAGGCCGCAAAGTAATGTGAAGTGCTACGTGCTATATTCTTATGGCCTAGGATCGGGGTCCCGACAATTGTGCAAATAAGAAGTGCATAATGCTTTGAAGAGTCTGCTGCTTTTGTGCACCTAATATAGCAAGTTAAAAGTGCCAATAAAATAAAAAAATTCCATGCAGTTTATTGTACCTGGTGAGTGGCTGATTCGCTCCAGGGATATGCCTGACCCAATACACTAATGTAGCGAACAACTTATTCATTGGTTCTGTGCTGGTGAATGACTTGCTCCTATTGTAGTCAACGAACGGGGACCTTTGTAATGCACCAGGGTGGATAACTCTCCTCTAACGTCTTGCGATAGGTGGTCCTGATGAGCTTGGAGTTGATCCACTTGTGTCAACTGCTACTTCTTCAACAATTGGTATGTGCAAATCGGGTGGTGAGTCATACAGTTGAACCAGGAGTGTTTTTCCCTTCCCTGCACCAATTCTATCTGCTGCAGCATAAGCTTCTGCAACTGTGACCGAATCCCAGTCATCAACCTCTTCGATGGTTATAGAGTGTCCTTTTGGTGGTGTGAAATGTCCTTCTGGTGATACAACAACTACACCAGTAGTGGGATTGGGCATATCATCTATACCCAGATCAAATGGGGGGGGCATCGCATATACCATCTCCATGAAAACTTGCCGAACTAGATCTGCGAAGAGGTTCTCCACTCATCATTCCTCCTTGTGGCACATACTCTGTATCACCAGCTGATTTTGTTCGTAAAGGAGTTTTGGATGGGGGCCTTGGAGGCATGCACTTGTTAACTATGTTGAAGACTTCTTCCTGTGTTAGAGTCATGTCCTTGTTAGGCATTGTTGCTTTATCTGCCTGAGGATGCTGGTTTGTTATCTGTGGTATAGAGTCACTATTTTCCAGGAGTCCATCCCTTGTGGTTTGCACTTTTTCAGCTACTGATATTTCTGATGATGATCCACCTGAAGTTGGCGCCTTGTTAATTGCAGATGGATCCAAGTGCAAACCTGTTGCCGCTGTGCTTGGTGCAAATTCATCTCGGGTTGGCATATTTGTCTCTGTAGTTGGCAAAACAATCTGTGTACTTGGCATAGCTATCTCACTCACTATTGCAATAGGTTTAGGCTGCTGAATGCTACTGGTTCCATTGTTGTTTACTAACTTAGCCACATTTTTTGTTAAGTCTTCTCCCTTTGTGCCCTTAGCAAATGTTACATCCTTCTTTTGCTTGGATACTTTGAGTTAGCGTGTCGTCGTAGGAAGCTCCAGATTGAACTTTTGATTACCTCTGGCAGTTGTGGCTTCAACCTCTCTAACTGTTGCTTGTTCAATATTGTCTAGCCTTGCGCGTTCAGCGGCTGGCAAAACCGGTGCTGTAGTTGGCGACAGAGTTGCTTTTGTTGAAGATTTGTCCCTGACAGTACCTTCTCCTGAGTATGATTCTTTGCATATTGGAAGCTCCAGATTCTTCTTGAACTTCACAGTTTTTTGCCCTTTTGTGCTTCAGGAACAAGAGGTGGGCACATCATGAGAGACAACTTACCCTTGGAAACTGTCATTCCTGTTGCAGTTGTTGCTTCAACATCTGTAGGTGGCTCTCGTTCAGCGCTGCCAACCTATGTGTGCGTTGCACTTGGTTCAAATGCTGCTCCAGTTGGCGCCGCATGCACTACAGTTGGCGCCACAGGCACTGCAGTTGGCTGCTGCAAAAACTTCTTCAACATCTCATTATTTTTGTGCTTCTTTCTTGCAACACAAGTGGGTGGGCCTGCTGCTGATGGGACCTTCCTCTTGCTACCAGCCGATGACGATGCTTGCATTGGATCAGGAATATAATCCAACCACTTCTTGTACATTTTTTTGATCTAAAAATATCAAGACCATTATGCGCATCCTTGAACTCAACTTCGTTCTTTTCTACCTCTCTGTTGATAAACAATTGGAAATCGATGGCGCTGTCAGTTTACTCAAACAGTTTTTCATCCTCAAATGAAGGGAGAGGCAACAGCCCAGGGAAAACTGGCTTTAAATTGCAAAGCTAAAACATATTTATACTCTCCTCAGGAACTGCAAGTTCTTTTCTCTTTGGCAGTGGCACAACATCTTTATGGCAGTATTGATCTATCCTCCAGCTAAGTGTTGTTTCAGAATCCAATGAATTACTGTTGCTGTCGTCAGTGTTCTCTCCATCGTTATCTTTGATCCCAGCAGAACCACCACAATCAGCACTGTCATCGTCATCATTGCCACTGCTTTCGCTCACTTCATCTCCTCCATCTCCACTAATGTTGTTGTCTTCATTGTATTCCTCCTCGTCCTCTTCTGCCTTCTCATTGTCGTCTGTTTGGTGCTCCTCTTCCACATTATCATACCTGCCATCTTCCTTCTCCTCTTCCTCCTTGTCATCATTTTCATCTGTATCCTCACCATTTCCACTGCCGTCATCCTTCTCCTCTTCCTTCTCCTCTCCTTCAACCTCGTCCTCATCCTTCTCCTCTTCCTTCTCCTCTCCTTCATCCTCGTCCTCATACTTCTCCTCTTCCTTCTCCTCTCCTTCATCCTCGTCCTCATCCTCCTCTTCTTCCTCCTCCTCATTTGCCTGAACTTCGTCATGTAGAGCATCTTCTTCTAACTCTTCTTCTTCTTCTTCTTCTTCTTCAAAATCTGATTCTTCTGCCTCACCCTTTCTTGTTATCGAGGTGGCTCTGGTCTTGTTAGAACGACGACGTGATCTAGGAATATTCTTTACTGTCTCATTAGTGGGCATAATATCTGGTTCCTCCTCATCAATCTTGGCAAAGCTTTCAATGAAGTTGTCGAGCTGATCAGTCACTGATTTGCACAAGCTGTGGACCAACTCTGATAATTTTTTCCTTTTCTATACAAATAAGAAACCAAAAAAGTAACACTTAGTCATTATTAGTTTGGCAAAGCAAGCATGTGATTTTGGTCTAACTACAAACACACCATCATGCGATTGTGTAATCATGAAAGAAAATGATGTGCAACTATAATGTAATTCAGGTGCAACTACATCCAAAACAATGCAACTGAATAGTCAACATTGTGCAACCAACATACCAAAATCACGATCCAGTTGTAATTTCTGAGATGGAAACATATCAGACAATAATGCAAACTGAGTACCAAAAAAACCTGTGCAACATGCATGTAAATTTGGTGCATCTAAAACACACCAATCATGCAACCTAAGCAGTCAAACAGTGTGCAACTACCAGGGGAAAAACCTGTGTAACTACTAACTTACCACTGGATTGTAGTTTTGTGGTAGCTTTGAGGCTACAAAAGCTTCAGCTTCCAACAAACCCCCAAGTAGTGGGGTCTGCTCTGTGCCCCTATATTGCTCCTTTAATTGATTTAAAATATCATGTCAAAAAATGAAAGCAGTGTGCAACCGGCCATGTTGAAGCCGTGCAACTAACAAAGTATATCTATGCAAACTGAAAATTTCAAGAAAATAAGTACTCACTTGTAGCTTGCCAAACACACCGGGGGAGATGAGGTCCTTCTTTATGACCTTTGCGATTAGATTACTATCCCAAGCATTAGCTCGTACATGGCAGTTGCTTACAGGTTCATCCACAACAAGGGCATCTAGGTATAATATCTAGCCCATGCGAAAAAAGAGAGAAAAAAGAAAGCAAAAAATGGTTAGTATTTCATTTAAAAAAAGTCAGAAGAAGGTGTGAAAAACAAAGAACAGGTATGATGCTTGGGAATATTATTAAGACTCACCATCAAATGGTATAAGCAGCAACAAACTTTCTGCTTGTCCTTGGCCATGTTGTGGAACGCTTCATTAATATGTTCTGCAATGAATAGGCAAATGTTTGTGTTCTCCAACATTTCCGGCTCTAGAATAACACCATAGCACTTGGGGCTGAGGTTCAGACTAGTTGTGGGAGCTATAAATGTACTAAAAGCAACAGCCATCCAAGAAATGAAGAAGGTATCGTCGGCTCTTCCATCCATACCCTCGATGCCCTTGATCCACATGTTAACCTGGGGGTGTGAATTGTCAGTTATGTTAAACATCTCTCTGAACCTTCTGATGGAGTCCTTGTCACCAAAATATCTCACTCGTTGACCCCTGTTTGGTAGAGCAAAAACCCTATACACACTATCGGCGTCAACACGGATACTGCCCCTACCCGAGAAACCCATTTCATATGTTTCATGATTGTAGCTCTGCACTAGGAATTTGGTCAATTCTGCGGGGAGTGTGTCTGCTAAGTTCAAAAGACCACCAAACAGCTTTGTGCAGAGGAATGCCTTCTGTGTTGGGCTCAATGACTTGTTCAACTTCACAAACCTCCCCGGTGATGCCCTAATCCTACCAGCCTGTGACTGGCGTTCTACAATAGTTCCTTCTTTACTCTCTTTTCCTTGCAAAGTATCCTACAGGGGTGCATGTAAAAATGAATAAAAAGATTGATGTGAATATCATATCATGTTGTTGTGCAACTAGAAAAAAGACGGTGAGCATGCAAACTAATCATGTACGCTAGAGGAACTCTCAACAAAACTTTCTCTATTTTGCAAAGTGGGAAGAGGATGGCTAAAAAAATGATCTAACATGTGCAACTAGAAAAGGTGATAATGCCAACTTAGTGGGAACTCTTTTGGAAGTTGTCAAGCATCTTAAATGATGCCAACAAAAATTGATATACACTTTCCAACTATAACAGGCCAGCATGCCAACTTATTCAAGTATTTGTGCAACTAGAAATAGTGACGATGCCAATTTAGAAGATACTATTGCAACAACTGTCAACAAATATGTTCTAATGTTTGCACCTAAAAAACTTGAAAAGTGGGTGTGCCAAGTCATTTAGCTATTTTGTGCAAACTAATAAGCTTGGGCATTGTGGGTGGGACTATATAAAACATGATGAACAGTTATATGTTACCTCAGCGGCTGCTTCAGAAGATGTCTCAGGTAGTGTCTCTGCTGGCGCCTTTTTTCTCTGCCATTTTACTAAGAGGTATTGCTCACCAACCTAAAATTATATAGAATAACCATGGAAAAAGAAAAAAAGGTGAGAGATGCATGTATGTATACTATGTGAAGAGGAAAAAATGACAAGAGAAAAAGGACCAAGCAAATTGAAGCAGATAAAATTGCAAATTACTGATGTTTTGTACTGACCTGTTCTTCCTCTCCATCATCATCGTTGCCATTACCAGGAGGCTTTCGCTTAGCAGGCCGTTTTGAGTTCCGGTGAGATATCATAGTTGCACAACCCTGCAGTTGACCAGAATAATGGTAGATGTATTAGCAAAAAATAGTCACGAAAAAGAAATATTAGTTCCTACAAAAAATGAAGAACGAAGTGCAAAAAAGATGATATATGAGTACCTCTCCTTCACTGCCAGGTACATCTCCTGCTGAAGCCATTTTGGTGTCTGCGAAAAAATAATGAACAAACCTATTACTAATCTACCAAAAGTAGAACAAACCTAACAGGTTGCACAAAAGGAGAGGCTCAGTTGCACACTGACATGCCATAGAGGAACAAACTCACACATTGCTAATGTGACGATAAAAAATGGCAAGTATGCCTAACAGGTTGCACAGAAAGAAGAGGCCCAGTTGCACACTGACATGCCAGTGTGATGATAAAAAATGGCAAGTATGCCTAACAGGTTGCACAAAAGGAGAGGCCCAGTTGCACACTGACATGCCACAGAGAAACAAATTCACACATTGCTAATGTGATGATAAAAATGGAAACTAGGCCCAACAGGTTGCACAAAAAGAAGAGGCCCAGTTGCACACTGACATGCCAGTGTGATGATAAAAAATGGCAAGTATGCCTAACAGGTTGCATAGAAAGGAGAGGTCCAGTTGCACACTGACATGCCACAGAGGAAGAAATTCACACATTGCTAATGTGATGACAAAAAATGGCAAGTATGCCTAACAGGTTGCACAAAAGGAGAGGCTCAGTTGCACACTGACATGCAACAGAGGAACAAACTCACACATTGCTAATATGATGATAAAAAATGACAAGTATGCCTAACAGGTTGCACAGAAAGGAGAGGCCCAGTTGCACACTGACATTTTCCACCAACACAACATAGGAGCAAAATTGAACAAAACCAAACTACATGGATTTTACAGTAACACTACTAATAACTTATCACCATAGCACATGTCGTGTTTTCCTGCGGTTTCACGTTCCCTGTGCAACTAATGCCACAATCGCAACCAACAAGTTAGTCTTACCCTTGCGAAAAAAACACGGGATGGTGCACGGCGCACACGGCCGCCCCCCGTGGATTTCGACTTGGCTGGACACGAGCATGCTGCCGACAGCGACGCCCCCGCCAACCCCACAAAATCCGGTGAGTTCTACATGTTGGAAATATGCCCTAGAGGCAATAATAAAATGGTTATTATCACATTTCCTTGTTCATGATAATTGTTTATTATCCATGCTAGAATTGTATTGATCGGAAACTCAGATACATGTGTGGATACATAGACAACACTGTGTCCCTAGTAAGCCTCTACTAGACCATCTCTAATTAGGAAACCTTGACCATCTCTGATCAACGAGCTAGTCTAGTAGAGGCTTACTAGGGACACATTTTTGTCTATGTATCCACACATGTATCTGAGTTTCCGATCAATACAATTCTAGCATGGATAATAAACAATTATCATGAACAAGGAAATATGATAATAACCATTTTATTATTGCCTCTAGGGCATATTTCCAACATGTAGAACTCACCAGATTTCGTGGGGTTGGCGGGGGCCTCGCTGTCGGCAGCATGCTCGTGTCCAGCCAGGTCGAAATCCACGGGGGGCGGCCGTGTGCGCCGCGCACCTGGCCGTCAAAGGCGGCGGGCGAGGTGGCGCGTCCGAATGGCTCTCCTACACGTGGAGGTGGGATGTCCCCAGGGCTGCGCGGGGGCTAGCGTGGGTGGCGGCGTGGTTCTTTGCTGGCGCGCGGCGGGAGACGTGGAGGAGCGCTGGTGGCGGTCGGGTGTGGGCAGCGGGGTGATGGTGGAGCACGGGCGAGGCGGTGTCGTCACGAGGTGGCGGCGCAGTGAGGCTCGGCCAGGAGGGTGTTTCTGGTGAGCAGCGTACTGCAGGCCACCTGTGGGTTGTGTAGGGAACAAAATCTTCTTCTGGCGACACCGGTGTGAAGCCGGTACGTGGTGGGGCGGTCAGATCTGGGCATGCTCGGCTCCAATCTGGATCCTGGGTGTCGGTGCATCCCAAGGTCGTCCTTGGCACGGGCGACAGCCATCGCGGGCGACCCTAGCCTTTGCCGGTGGTTTTGGATGGATGTTATCCTTCCGTTGAGGTGGAGGTGTGAATGGTTCCACGAGGGGCGGCGGCCAAGGGGGGTGCCTCCCCCCCAAGGTAAGGAAGGGAGACACCCTCCCTTAGGGTTTCCCCAAACCCTAGGGCACATGAGCCCTTGGGGGAAGTGGTGCCCAGCCCATCAGGGGCTGGTGCGCTCCCTCTACAACCCATGTGCCCCCCCCCACGGGGCAGGTGGAGCCCCCACCGGTGTGCCCCCGGAACCCTTCCGGCACTCCCGACACTTTGCCGGTAAAACCTGGAACTTTTTTGGTAGCCCAAATATGACTTCCCATATGTAAATCTTTACCTCCGGACCATTCCGGAGCTCCTCGTGACGTCCGGGATCTCATCCGGGACTCCGAACAATATTCGATCACCAAATTACATATCACAATACTACTCTAGTGTCGTCAAACGTTAACCATGCAGATCCTACGAGTTCGGGAATCATGTAGACATGACCGAGACACCTCTTCGGTCGATAACCAATAGCGGGACCTAGATGCCCATATTGGTTCCTACATATTCCAGGAAGATCTTTATCGGTTGAATCATGATGTAAAGGATTCGGCTAATCTCATATGCAATTCCCTTTGTCTAGCGATACGTTACTTGCCCAAGATTCGATCGTCAGTATCTCCATACCTAATTCAACCTCGTTATCGGCAAGTCTCTTTACTCATTCTATAATACAAGATCTCGTGCCTAAACTCATTAGTCATATGCTTGCAAGCTTCTTGTGGTGTTGTATTACCGAGACGACCCAGAGTATCTCTCCATCACACGGAGTGACAAAATCCCAGTCTCGATCCATGCCAACCCAACAGACACCTTCGGAGATACCCGAATATCACCTTTATGATCACCCTATTATGAAGTGATGTTTGATAGCTCACAAGGCATTCCTCCGGTGTCAGGGAGTTGCATGATCTCATGGTCTAAGGAACATATACTTGACATGAAGAAAGCTAGAGCAATTAAACTTTAATGACACAATCATATGCTAAGCTTACGGTTGGGTCTTGTCCATCACATCATTCTCCTAATGATGTGATCCCATTATCAAATGACAACTCATGTCTATGGTTAGGAAATCTTATCCATCTTTGATAAACGAGCTAGTCTAGTAAAGGCTCACTAGGGACACCGTGTTGTTTATGTATGCACACATTTATTTAAGTTTTTGGTCAATACAATTCTAGCATGAATAATAAACACTTATGGTGAACAAGGAAATATGATAATAACCATTTATTATTGCCTCTAGGGTATATTTTGAATAGTCTTTCACTTGCACTAAAGTCAATAATCTAGCTTTACATTGTAATGAATCTAACACTCATAGAGTTCTGGTGCTCGTGGGAGAGGTTTAGTCAACGGGTCTGCAACATTCAGATTTGTATGTACTTTGCAAATCTCTATGTCTCCCTCCTTGATGTAATCACAGATGGAGTTGAAGTGGCGCTTTATATGCTTGGTCTTCTTGTGAAACCTGGGCTCTTTGGCCATGACAATGGCTCCAGTGTTGTCACAAAGGATAGTCATCGGATCCGATGCACTAGGCACAACTCCTAGATCGGTCATGAACTCTTTCATCTGGATGCCTTCATGCGCCTCTTCCGAAGCAGCTATATACTTCGCTTCACATGTAGATCCCGCCACGACGCTCGGTTTGGAACTACACCAACTGACTGCTCCACCATTTAGAATAAATATGTATCCGGTTTGAGACTTAGAGTCATCTGGATCAGTGTCAAAGCTAGCATTGACGTAACCCTTTACGATGAGCTCTTTATCACCTCCACAAACGAGAAACATTTCCTTAGTCCTCTTCAGGTACTTAAGGATATTTTTGACCGCTGTCCAGTGATCTACTCCTGGATCACTCTGGTACCCCCTACCAGACTTATGGCAAGGCACACATCAGGTTTGGTACACAACATGACATACATTATAGAGACTATGGTTGAGGCATAGGGGACGACCTTCATCCTTTCTCTTTCTTCTGTCGTCGTCGGGCTTTGAGTTTTACTCAACTTCACACCTTGCAACACACGCAAGAACCCCTTCTTTGAATGGTCCATTTTGAACTTCTTCAAAATCTTGTCAAGGTATGTGCTCTGTGAAAGTCCTATGAGACGTCTTGATCTATCTTTATAGATCTTGACGCCCAATATGAAAGCAACTTCTCCGAGTTCTTTCATTGAAAAACTCCTGTTCAATTAGCCCTTCACACTTTCCAGAAGTTCTATACTATTTCCAATCAACAATATGTCATCCACATATAATATTAGAAATGCTATAGAGCGCCCACTCACTTTCTTGTAAATACAATCTTCTCCATAAACTTGCATAAACCCAAAAGCTTTGATCACCTCATCAAAGTGAAGATTCCAACTCTGAGATGCTTGCACCGGTCCATAGATGGATCACTAGAGCTTGCATACTTTATTAGCATCCTTAGGATCGACAAAACCTTCGCATCATATACAACTCTTCCTTAAGGAAACCGTTAAGGAACGCAGTTTCGATGTCCATCTGCCAGATTTCATAATCGAAAAATGCAGCAATCCCTGGGGATTACGAAATAACGAAAAAGTAAAAGTGACTGAGATGCGAGGGCAAAACATTGCTAACATAATCCTAACAAACTTTAGCATCGCTACGGGTGAGAAAGTCTCATCATAGTCAACTCCTTGAACTTGTCGGAAACCCTTTGCGACAAGTCGAGCTTTATATATGGTAACATTACCATCAGCGTATATCTTCTTCTTAAATATCCATTTGTTCTCACTGGCCTAATGGTCATCGGGTAAGTCTTCCAAAGTCCATACGCGCTTTTAATTCATGGATCCTATCTCGAATTTCATGACCTCTAGCCATTTGTCAGAATCCAGACCCATCATTGCTTCCTCATAGTTTGCAAGCTCACCGTTGTCCAACAACATGACTTCCAAGACAGGATTACCGTACCACTCAGGGGCAGTACGTCTCCTTGTCGACCTGCAAAGTTTGGTAGTAATTTGATTTGAAGTTTCATGATCATCATCATTAGCTTCCTCTTCAACTTGTGTAGGCATCACAGGAACATCTTTCTACGTTGCGCTACTCTCCAATTCAAGTGAAGGTTCGATAACCTCATGAAGTTCTACCTTCCTCCCACTCACTTCTTTCGAGAGAAACTCATTCTCTAGAAAGGATCCATTCTTGGCAACAAAGATTTTGCCTTCGGATATGTGATAGAAGGTATACCCAATTATTTATTTAGGGTATTCTATGAAGACGCACGTGTCCGCTTTGTGTTCGAGCTTATTGGGCTGAAGCCTCTTAACATAAGCGTCGCATCCCCAAACTTTAAGAAATGACAGCTTAGGTTTCTTGCCAAACCATAATTCATACGGTGTCGTCTCAACGGATTTAGATGGTGCCTATTTAAAGTGAATGCAACTGTCTCTAATGCATAACCCCAAAACGATAGTGGCAAATCGGTAAGAGGCATCGTAGAATGCATCATATCCATAGAGTACGATTACGATGTTCGGACACACCATTTCTCTGTGGTATTCGAGGTGGCATGAGTTGTGAAACAATTCCACATTGTCTTAAATGCATACCAAACTTATAACTCAGATATTCACCATCGCGACCAGATCGTAGAAATTTTATCTTCTTGCTACGATGATTTTCAACTTCACTCTGAAATTGCTTGAACTTTTCAAACATTTCAGACTTGTGTTTCATTAAGTAAATATACCCATATCTACTCAAATCATCCATGAAGGTAAGAAAATAACGACATCCTCCGCACACTTCAACACTCATTGGACTGCATACATCAGTATGTATTATTTCCAACAAGTCACTTGCCCGCTCCATTGTTTCGGAAAATGGGGTTTTCGTCATCTTGCCCATGAGGCATGGTTCACATGTTTCAAATAATTCATAATCAAGTGATTACGAACATCCATCAGCATGTAGTTTCTTCGTGCGCTTTACATCAATATGACCTAAGCGTTAGTGCCACAAGTATGTGCTACTATCATCATTAACTTTGCATCTTTTGGCATCAATGTTATGAACATGTGTATCACTGCGATTGAGATTCAATAAGAATAAACCATTCGCACTGGGTGCATGACCATAAAATATATTATTCATATAAATAGAACAACCATTATTCTCTGACTTAAATGAATAATTGTCTCGCAATAAACAAGATTCAGATATGATGTTCATGAACTGTAGGATCCAAAGTATGTCTAGAAGGGGGGTGATTAGACTACTTGACCAAATTAAAAATCTAGCCTTTTCCCAATTTTAGATGTTGGCAAGTTTTAGCAATTTATGTCAAGTCAAGCACACCCTACACATGCAAGTCTAAGAGTATAGCAGCGACAAGTAAAGACATGCACATATAAGTATAGGGAAGGGATAGGAGGATCAAACGCAATTGGAGACACGAAGATTTTTCTCGTGGTTCCGATATGTGGTGCTATCGTACGTCCACGTTGATGGAGACTTCAACCGACGGAAGGTAACGATCGCGAGAGTCCACGAAGGGCTCCACCCATAAGGGTCCACGAAGTAGCAACCTCGTCTATTCCATAACGGCTTACGTCCACGAATGACTAGCCTCACTCAGGGTAGATCTTCACGAAGTAGGCGATCTCCTTGCCCTTACAAACTTCCTCGTTCAACTCGACACACGAAGACGGAGGCTCCCAAGCGACACATAACCAATCTAGGAAACACCAATCTCCAAAAGGTAACAGATGTGGTAAGAATGATGAACTCCTTGCTCTTGTGCTTCAAAAGATAGACTCCTCAACACACAATCACTCTCTCACAGATTTGGCTTGGTATAAGAGGTTGATTGGGTGGAAAGCAACTTGGGGAGGCTAGAAATCATGATTCATATGGTTGGAGTGGAAGATCTTGATCTCAACACATGAGTACGTGCTTCTCTCTCAGAAAATGGATGTGGCAAGTGTTGGTTTGTTCTGAGTGCTTCCTCTTCGAGTGAGAGGCAGGTGGAGGGGTATATATAGGAATCTCCAAAAATCCAACCATTACAACATTATTGCACAACTCGGTGAAACCGAAGCAAAAACTCGGTTGCATCGGCTAGCGCAAATTGTGGCAACTTTTGGCGTTTCGGTGAGACCGATATATAAATCTCGGTAGGTTCAATTTGGCTGGCCTAGGCAGTTACCCAAACTCAGTGGAACCGATTTGCAAAAATCAGAAATTTTGATATTTAGAAATAGGATACCAGAGAGTTGGTCACTGGTTTCGGTTGCACCGAAAAAGGACTTGGTATCACCGAGACACTAGGGTTTGGCTTAGGATCTGTCTAGGGTGAAACTCGGTAGGGACGATTTGGAAAAGTTGGTGGCATCGAATTTGAGTGGTAGGGTTTAGACAAAGTATTTTTGTGGGAGAATTCATGAGTATTTTTGGTGGCTAACTCTAAGCACTTGAGCAACCAGATCAACATGGATACCTGGTATGTCTCCAACGTATCTATAATTTTTGCTTGTTCCATGCTGTTATATTATCATTCTTGGATGTTTTACAATCATTTTATAGCAACTTTATATCATTTTTTGGGACTAACCTATTGACCTAGTGCCAAAGTGCGAGTTGCTGTTTTTGCTTGTTTTTTACTTCGCAGAATATCAGTACCAAACGGAGTCCAATCGCGACGAAACTTTTTGGAGAATTTTTTTGGACCATAAGAAGGCCAGTGGGCCAAAGAAGTAACCATGAGGGAGCCCAGGCCGGCCACAACCCACCAGGGCGTGCCAGGGGCCCTGGGCGCGCCCTGATGGGTGGTGGCCGCCTCGGGAACCCCCTCCACCACCTCTGAGCTCTATAAATACCCAAATATTCCAGAAACCCTAGAGGAGTTGATGAAAAATACTTCCAGCCACCGCAAGTTCCAGAACCGCAAGATCCAATCTAACACCATCACGGAGGGGTTCATCATCCTCATTGGTGCCTCTCTGATGATGCGTGAATAGTCCACCATAGACCTACGGGTCCGTAGGCAGTAGCTAGATGGCTTCCTCTCTCTCTTTTGATTCTCAATACAATGGTCTCTTGGAGATCTATTTGATGTAAACTTTTTGCGGTGTGTTTGTTGGGATCCGATGAATTTTGAGTTCATGATCAGTTTCTATACATGAATATTATTTGAGTCTTCTTTGATCTCTTATATGCATGATTACTTATAGCCTCGTATTTCTTCTTCGAATCTTTGGTTTAGTTAGGCCAACTAGATCGATTTTTCTTGCCATGGGAAGAGGTGCTTTGTGATGGGTTTGATCTTGCGGTGTCCTCTCTCAGTGACAGAAGGGGTAGTGAGGCACGCATGTATTGTTGCTTTTAAGGATAACAAGATGGGGTCTATTTCTACATGAATAGATCTTGTCTACATCATGTCACCGTTCTTATTGCATTACTCCGTTTTCCCATGAACTTAATACACTAGATGCATGCTGGATAGCGGACGATGTGTGGAGTAATAGTAGTAGATGCAGAATCGTTTCAGTCTATTAATCTTGGACGTGATGCCTATATAATGATCATTGCCTTGGATATCGTCATGATTATTTGATCTTCTATCAATTGCCCAACAGTAATTTGTTCACCCACCGTGTGCTATACTCATGAGAGAAGCCACTAGTGAATCCTACGGCCCCCGGGTCTACTTTTCCAACATATTGCTTTCCAATCTATCTTTTTGCCGCTTTTGTTTTCAGATCTATTATTCCAAAAAAATCAAAAATATATTGTTGCACTTTTTATTTGCCTCTTTTATTTTTTGTTCTTGCGAGATCTATCTATCCAATCTATCATATCCTAATCTATCTTTTTACCGTAGAGAGATTGACAACCTCTCTTTCGCGTCGGGTTGCAAGTATTTGTTCTTTGTGTGCAGGTGTTGTTTACATAGTGTTGGTGATCCTCCTACTAGTTCGATACCTTGGTTTCATAACTGCGGGAAATACTTACCGTCGCTGTGCTGCATCATCCCTTCTCTTTTGGGGAAATACCAACGCAGTCTCAAGCCACGTCAAAGGAATTTCTAGTGCCGTTGCCGGGGATGAAGCAGTCTCTTTAACGTGCCAATCTCTGACGCCGAGGAGACACCATCAACATCTATCAGGTTCCTAATCACAAATCTCATCTCCTTGCAATCACATTATTTGCCATTTGCCTCTCGTTTTCCTCTCCCCCACTTCACCAAATTTTCCGTTTTATTCACCCTCTTTTTCGTTTGCCTTTTTCTCGTCAGATCTCTTGTTTGCCTACCTTGTTGCTATGACTGGCGTTACTACTCCCTCCTTCTCACCACATTTTGAAGTGCTACACTTCAAACAAAAACAAGGGGAAAATTTGAAAGATGCCTGGTATAGGCTAATGGAATCCTATCGCATTTGCAATCTAAAAGGATATGCAAAGATTTTTCTTCGAAATTTTTACATAGGATTAGCTTTGTATCACAGACAACTCTTGGATTTTGCCGCTAAAGGGAACTTTATTGAGCTTGATGCAAACACCACTTATGAAATTTTGGAAGGGATATTGGGGGTTCCTCCATCAAAAAGGGGGCTTTCTTTTACACAAGAGGGGGTTCAAATTTTAGACAAATTGGGTGATTTACATAAGCATTTGGTCGAGTTGCAAAAATATAATGAACCTCTTAAACATATTAGTGGGAACCTCAATCGCATGAATACTTTGATTACTCTTTGCAATAAGCGTTTGGATATTTTAGATCTCAAGATGGTCTCTTCTCCTGAAAATTTGGGGAAGCACAAAGAGCCCCCCGAGTTTGAGAAAGCCCTCACAAAAGTAGCAAAAACCAAAGATGACAATACCTGAATCTATGCTTTATGCCTAGCTAGGGGCGTAAAATTATAGCGCTTGTTGGGAGGCAACCCAATGAATAAATTTATTTTCATCTTTTTCTTTCTGTTTTTGAGTGTTGAAAAAATTATGCCTCTGTTATAATTGTGTTTTTATGTTTTATTTAGTAATTGTGCCAAGTAAAGCCTTTAGGATGATTCATAAGATGAGTAGAAACAATGCTGAATCTGAAACAGAAACTTTTCCTCCAGTGCGCGAATTTGCATTTTTTACTAGAGCATGATAATGAGCTGAAATTTTGACACAGTATTTCTATACAAATTTTTTACCTGGTCCTAATTTTTCAGAATTTTTGTAGTTACAGAAGTATGGTTAGAGTACAGATTACTACAGACTGTTCTGTTTAAGACAGATTCTGTTTTCGTTGCATTGTGTGCTTGTTTTGATGAATCTATGGTTTTTATTGAAGGGTATAAGCCATGGTAAAGTTAAAATACAGTAGGTATAATGCAATAATAAAATATGAATGGGTTTGCAACAGTACTTAAAGTGGTGGTTTGCTTTATTATACTAACGGATCTCACGAAGATTTTGTTGAGTTTTGTGTGATTGAAATTTTCAAGTTTTGGGTGAGATCACGATGGATGAAGGAATAAGGAGTGAAAAGAGCCTAAGATTGGGGATGCTATAGGACCCCCAAGATATATCCAAAGATAAACAAGCAACTAAGCTTGGGGATGCCCCGAGTGGCATCCCCTTTTTCTTCTAACGGCCATCGGTATTTTACTTGGAGCTATATTTTTATTCGTCACATATCATGAGTTTTGCTTGGAGCGTCTTGTATAATTTGAGTCGTTGCTGGCTTTGCTTTTTAGTTTGTCACTAGTATCCTTGATGGACACACCTATTTGAGAGAGCCAAAATTATCCTATGATTTGTTAGAATTGCTCTTTATGCTTCACTTAAAAAAATTGAGCTATGGAATTGCTCTAGTGCTTCACTTATATCTTTTTGAGCACGGTGTGCTTTGAAATTTTGAAGAAATACTCTCATGCTTCACTTAGATTAATTTGAGAGTTAGTAAATTTTGAAGAAATCCTCTCATGCTTCACTTATATTATTTTGAGAGATGAAATCTTTATGCTCATGTTCTTCACGTAAATTTGTTTGAGCTTGTCAAAAGCAATGGCAATATATGAAACTAGTCCCAAAGTGATAGATATTCAAGGAGGATATAATAAAAACTTTCATGATGATCATTGGACAAATTAAACTTGATTCCTTGTTATAGTTTTGAGACATGATGATAGTAATATGTGAGTCATGTTAGTGAGTAATTATGCTTTAGTAAGAATATTGGTGTTAAGGTTTGTGATTACCTATGCAAGTACGAAAGTCAATAGTTATGAAATGAAATTACATCCTACTTATGGTGCATTATTCGGTGTTAGTTATGCTCAATGCTCGTTTATGTGAATTTTCGTTTGGTTGCATCTCAATCTATTTGCTAGCCTCCACTTGTACTAAGTAGAAATACTACTTGTGCATCCAAAATCCTTAAACCCAGTTTTGCCTTATGAGTCCACCATACCTACCTTTATGCGGTATTTCCATGCCGTTCTAAGCAAATTTGTATGTGCCATCTCTAATTTTCAAAATGAATTTCCTTTTTGTGTGCTCGTACCGCTCATGAAACGGTAGGGGTATCCAATATTTTTCCATGCTAGATGTGTTATTCTCAAGATGAGTGTTTATTCACTTGTCATTGCACGAGAGTACGGTGGTAATAGGGATGCCCAGTCCCGAAATGAAAAAGAAATTTACTTTATGTTGTCAAATAATAAATTCCTTGGAAAGTGTTGGTATGGAAGGCAACCGTGGATACGGCCAGCCATGGATTGTGAAAGAATGGTGGAAAAAGGAATAAACTTTATTTTATGTTTGGGAACCGCCTATGATATATCTAGCATGGAAAGTATTGAGAACTACTTTGTTGTTTTCGTTGATAGGAAAGGCATGCCACTCAAAATATTTTTCTCTCTCAATTTAAACTTTGAGCTCTGGCACCTCTACAAATCCCTACTTCCCTCTGCGAAGGGCCTATCTATTTACTTTATGCAATTTTTATTTTTTATTTGAGTCTCCATCTTCTCTTATAAAGCACCAACTAGGGGGCACTATGATCATACTTGAGCATTGGGTGTAGTTAATATTTGAGTGTGTTTCATGAATGGATCAATGATTGAGCATGATGGGCTAGGGATAACTTTCTTTAGTGTTGATATTTTGAAAGACATGGTTTCTTGTTGGCATGCTTTTGTATTAAAGTATTTATGTCAAAACTAGACTATTGCTTTGAACCATCTAGAAGTACAAATGTCCATGCTACAAAAGAAAAGAATATGTGATGAACATGTTAGGCAACATTCCACATCAAAAATTCTGTTTTATCATTTACCTACCCGAGGACGAGTAGGAATTAAGCTTAGGGATGCTGATATGTCTCCAATGTATCTATAATTTTTGCTTGTTCCATGTTGTTATATTATCATTCTTGGATGTTTTACAATCATTTTATAGCAACTTTATATCATTTTTTGGGACTAACCTATTGACATAGTGTCCAAGTGCCATTTGCTGTTTTTGCTTGTTTTTTACTTCGCAGAATATCAGTACCAAATGGAGTCCAATCGCGATGAAACTTTTTGGAGAATTTTTTTGGACCAGAAGAAGGCCAGTGGGTCAAAGAAGTAACCAGGAGGGAGCCCAGGCCGCCCACAATCCACCAGGGCGCGCTAGGGGCCCCGGGCGCACCCTGATGGGTTGTGGCTGCCTCGAGAACCCCCTCCACTACCTTTGAGCTCTATAAATACCCAAATATTCCAGAAACCCTAGAGGAGTCGACGAAAAAATACTTCCAGCCGCCGCAAGTTCCAGAACTGCAAGATCCAATCTAACACCATCACGGAGGGGTTCATCATCCTCATTGGTGCCTCTGGGATGATGCGTGAGTAGTCCACCATAGACATACGGGTCCATAGGCAGTAGCTAGATGGCTTCCTCTCTCTCTTTTGATTCTCAATACAATGGTCTCTTGGAGATCTATTTGATGTAAACTTTTTGCGGTGTGTTTGTTGGGATCCGATGAATTTTGAGTTCATGATCAGTTTCTATCCATGAATATTATTTGAGTCTTCTTTGATCTCTTATATGCATGATTACTTATAGCCTCGTATTTCTTCTTCGAATCTTTGGTTTAGTTAGGCCAACTAGATCGATTTTTCTTGCCATGGGAAGAGGTGCTTTGTGATGGGTTCGATCTTGCGGTGTCCTCTCCCAGTGACAGAAGGGGCAGCGAGGCACGCATGTATCGTTGCTATTAAGGATAACAAGATGGGGTCTATTCCTACATGAATAGATCTTGTCTACATCATGTCACCGTTCTTATTGCATTACTCCGTTTTTCCAACTAGATGCATTCTTGGACGTGATGCCTATATAATGATTATCGCCTTGGATATCGTCATGATTATTTGATCTTCTATCAATTGCCCAACAGTAATTTGTTCACCCACCATGTGCTATACTCTTGAGAGAAGCCACTAGTGAATCCTACGGCCCCCGGGTCTACTTTCCCAACATATTGCTTTCCGATCTATCTTTTTGCCGCTTTTGTTTTCAGATCTATTATTCCAAAAAAAACAAAAATATCTTGCTGCAGTTTTTATTTGCCTCTTTTATTTTGTGTTCTTGCGAGATCTATCTATCCAATCTATCATATCCTAATCTATGTTTTTACCGTAGAGAGATTGACAACCTCTCTTTCGCGCCGGGTTGCAAGTATTTGTTCTTTGTGTGCAGGTGCTGTTTACATAGTGTTGGTGATCCTCCTACTGGTTTGATACCTTGGTTTCATAACTTAGGGAAATACTACCATCGCTGTGCTGCATCATCCCTTCCTCTTTGGGGAAATACCTACGCGGTCTCAAGCCACGTCAATACCTCATCTGATTTTAATAGTATTGGCTTTCCTATGGACTCAAATGTGATTTCTCACAAAATGCAAAATGTAGTGTCTTCAAGCTTGTTACCAATAGATGTTCCTTACATCTAGGGGATCTCCACACAATCCTTTGCCAATGCATTCATTGAAATGTTCCTGAAATATACTTGGTAGAATCATTAGTCCAATGAAATATATGTTGTTATTAATTACCAAGACCACCTAGGGAGAAGTTGTGCTTTCAATCTCCCCCTTTTTGGCAATTGATGACAACATATAGATCAAAGCTTCGATAGGGATATAAACAATGAATAGCATCATCGCTTTGAGAAGTATGTGATAAGCAAGAGGCCCCCCTAAATTTGTGCATTATTTTAAATTTGCGTTTGAGTGCAAATGCACAATCTATTAGGATCATGGGTCACTCTTCCATGTCACATACATCTTGGTGGTGCGCATAAATGATATGAATGGATTACAATGCACATAACACCAAACAAGAGTGAATGATCAACATGTAGACATCACAAAGATATTAAATAGTAGCATCATCAAACAAAGCATATGATCAAACACGACGAAGTTTTTGGGACATCCACACGATAAACCAAATGTTTTTAAAATGAGGAGAGCAAAAAAAATGCAACACTCTCTCTCGAAGCCCTATGATCTATAACACTTCTCCTCCTTTGGCAACAAGTTACCAAAAAGCTCGAAGGTATAGAGCTAAGCGTCACTCTGGGCTCTATCTCATCCATGAGATGGTGAAGCAGCTCCGGTGGTCGTGGAATGAGTCAAAAGAGTAGCGTCCGCGAATGCTTCTGCTGAAGTCCTTTGAGGCGGTGGAGTGGATACTGGAGGTGCTGAGGGAACTAATGGAGCCGATGCAGGTGCTGATGAAGATGGTCTCGTCTCTGGAACTGACACGGCAGAAGATCTGACCTAATTCCTGAATTGAGTGTGAGTCTGGAGAGGAGGACTATCATCATCATCACTAGAATTGGAGTTGGGGCTAGGCACTGCATCCACTTCCTTCTTCAAAGCATTTACTGTGGTGGTTAGCTCAGTCACCTTGTTTTCCAAAGTATGAAATTTGTTCTCCACGATCCTCTCAAGACTCTTCTGGTTCGTTAGGATCTCACTCACGTTCTTCTCTATCCCTTGGATAGTGCTGATGAGATATGCCATTTGATCACTCTTTGTCCTCGGCATAGGAGCACTAGTGGCTCTAGCAGCGTCAACCCTGGCCTCTTCCTCAATCTGGGCCTATGCATTGGATGAAGTGGGATGACTTGGATCCATCTCCACAACATTGTCCTCAAATTCCGGTTGTAGGGGCATGTGTGGTCGATCAAGCATATATTGGCTCTTCCCAACTTTGGAATTGATAAGCATCTGGATGTACAGAGCATATCCACACGACCTCTTCTGGTCAGCAGCTGTCCTCTTGACTGTCTCTACAATCAAATCCATCACCCTGATCCTAGTGTGGCTATCCACATGATGTAGCATGTTGATGGAATAGCCTCTAATCATCTTGTCATCTCCTTACTTTGGCATCAAGGTGTACCTCATGATGATATTGGTGGTAGGCAGACCTACTTGCAAGAAATACACTGAGCCAAGCTTATGTGTCTTCACATATATTATGGGGATAGGGTTATACATGTTGGCCATGAGTTGTAGTTCATCTTGGCCTCAACATAAACATCAAGATCACCATCCTGCACCTCTGGGACTCGTAAGATGGTAGCCCATTCATCAACTCTTGACTGGTATCTGGTGCCCTCAGTCATCCATACAATCTTTCCATCTGGATAGAAATGAGCTATGGAATAGAATTGCATGATCATCTCATCATTCCAAGCTGTCAACTCTCTGCCAACAAAAGCATCAATGTCAATGGCCTTAAAGTTTTCTAGCACATGAGGGAAGTAGTCTTCATTCTCCTTGATGAACTTCCAATCAACGTATCTCATGTCACTGACAGCCGAACTCTTGTCTAACAAGATAGTCTCATAAAATCTTGTTGCTCCTTAGTGTGGGAGGGAGCATCTACAACAACCCTTCCCCTGATAGCATATGGATTAGCGGCTCTCCACTTCCTGAGCCCTTGATCCTTCCTCTTCTTCATATCCTCTGCCACTGGATGATCATCATTATGGTCTGGCAGGTGAGGTCCCAGCTTCCTCAAAACAACAACTTCCTCATCTTCTTCAGCTTCCCTGGATGTAGAACCCTTGTTCTTATCAGCGGCAGGGATGTCTCTGGTAGTCTTCTTGGGCTTGGAGGCAGCTAGCTTCTTGGGAGCATAGGGCTTTGCCTTAGAAGATGGCTTGCTAGGCATAGCATGAGCCATAAGCTTCCTTTGCTTGGAAGGAGGTGGGTTAGCTACTGGTTCTTCCTCTTCCTCTTCCTCAAGCTCAGCTGAATCTTCATACATAGAAGTTGGCCTTCCTTGGACATGAATGGTTCTCTTCCTCTCTCTCTTCTTCTTGGCTGGCTTCTTTGCCATAAACTTTGTTTGCCTGGAGGAACTAGGGTTCTCAAGAGTAAGTGTCATTCCTCCCGTGGCTGTCTCAAGAGCTTTCACTGCATCTGAACTGGCATACTCCTTCCTGACAGTCTTCCTCTTGGAAATAGCATCATCTGGGATGAAATCTTCATCCTCCTCATCTGAATTCAACTTCCTCCTGGCACTGGTGGTTTCCTTGGGCAAGCCATGTGATCTGGGGGTGCCTGGGTCCTCTGAAGAGCTAGCTTCTTGACTAGTGCCAACATCAAGTTCTGCACTTGGCTCTTTGAAAGCATTCTGACTGTCATCTGAACCTGACATTGCTGAAATCTGACCCTGTGAATAGATATAGAGGAGTGGAATAGATGAGCATCACAAAGTTACAGAGGTTTTTGCAAAATTTGAACTCAAAGTCTTAGTTTCAGATTTCCACCGTATGGGTATCGGTTCCACCGAGTTTCAATTTTGGGAGCATCTGAGACAAACAATCTCTTTAACAAAAACATGGTCACAGTTTTCGGTTTCACCGA
This sequence comes from Elymus sibiricus, assembly GCA_039707655.1. NCBI lineage: Eukaryota > Viridiplantae > Streptophyta > Magnoliopsida > Poales > Poaceae > Elymus > Elymus sibiricus. The sequence continues at coordinate 306,860,017 of CM077671.1, forward strand.
AAAGTATTTGATCTCACCGAGAATGTTCTTAGAACCCTAAACCCGGATCCGTGACACCGATCTGTTTCCACTCGGTGAGTTCGAGACGCGTACGGCGGAAACCTAGACCTAAATTTTTTCGTTTGGCTAATCTTGTGGAATTTTCTTGTGGATGAAATCATTGCAATCAGTTGCAAGAAGTGGAACTCATCCTAATGCACAAGAATCAACAGTTGGAGCGCATAAGGGGTCAAAGTCGTACCCCAGTTCAGTGAAGACTTTGCTATGGCAGCAACAACGGGGAGGATTCCTGTTAACGGCGGCGGACTCCTATGGCGAGGGCGCACGAGAGGCAAGGTAGAACGTCTGTGGACACGAGAGGCGACATCAGTGGGGTGCGGGGTCATCATTTGAAGATTAATTTCAAAGTTCGAATCCATGGGATATATATACCCACCTGCTGTTGGTGACACCGATTCCGAAATTTCGGTTCCACCGAGATGCTTAACCGCCTAAGGACAGAGCAACTCGGTGATGCCGAGATTTTAAGATCGGTGGTACCGAGATTGAAAACCTAGATCAACCCTAGTGCTTTGGTGGAACTGAGTTTTGAGAGTTGGTTACACCGAGTGGCACGTGGGAGGTTTTGGAAGTCAGCCCTTGTCGGGGCGGAACTCCGAGTGCTCCTCACATAGAGGGTCTAAAAAGTGCTTGCTCAAATTTTGTGATGAAGCATGAATAGAATTTGAGACGACAAAGCATAGATAGCTAGAGGGGGTACTTAGGCATTCTTGTACATCCAATTGGTTAGAAAAATAAAAGCCAAATAACAACAATTGGATATCCTCGAATGAAGAAAAATATATGCATACCAACATGCTCACACAATAAGATGTCAAATAAAATATGGCAAACATGCAAAACCACTCTAGTATCTACCAAGCACTTTGGCAATGATGGAGTCATCTATATATGAGTATATTGACTTAGGAGCCAAGTAAGAATACTTGATCATAGGTCATACTCATCGTTTAAGCACAAGTGGGGTTGCCACTTTTACATAAAGCTTTTAATGTGTTCACATCTTAAGAGATGCTTTGAATCAAGTCTTAGAGTAAAGCTCCCCCTTGATGTGACATCCCCCCTAAGAGGGACAAACTAACCTTGGGTTTTGTCGTTGAAGACTTCATGTAAGTGTTGTAGTAGTGTATGCTCATAGTTGATGAAGATCACCTTGAGTTGGGAGTCATCCTTGTTGTTTTGTACTCTTCTCACCTACATGGGTTAGTCCCACACAAAGAACAAATACAAGGATATCTATGGACATGGAGTGGAACACATGTAATATCATGTCCATTGATTCATTAATTACCTTGTCCATTGCTTACCTATGAGGGAATATGTGACTCCTTGAACTATTGTGTATGGTTGGAGTTGATTGCACTAGTTGTTGTCAATGGTGAATGTGAGTGAATTTTGTTGGTGGAGTCACCCCTCAAGAACTTCTCTAGTTCTTCTTCTTTGGGACCTACATCAACTTGATGGGGATCCTTGGAGTTGAAGTAGAGCTTGTAGTAGCTTTGGGAACCCACTTGACCATGGCTTGGGATTCTTCTTCAAATGAGTCAATGTCTTCTTGAAGCTTGTCCTGGCACTTGAGCTTGTGGTCTTCTGGTGGAAGGTCATCTTGAGCTTTTGTTCCCTTGGGGAGAGTAGGATCATACTTCTCCTTTTGGGGAACAAACTTCATCTTGGGGTATTGACCTTCTTCCCATTCAACTCCATTGGCGTTGAAATATATTCGGGCTGTGATACCTTGGGGCCTTTAGACATGAAGAAACTTCCACTTCCTTCATTTGGTGAATCAAATATGTCATAGGAATTGGAGGATACGAGTGCTAATTCGGTAACACCTTCATCTTGACTATAGTCGGAGTTGGAGTGGTAGCTTCTCTCGGATTGGTTGTCGGAGTCGGAGCCGGAAACCCATTCACCAACATGAGCTCGATGTCTTCTTATTGTGTAGATCTTGGTGTACTTGTCCTTCTTCTCCAAGTCCTTGCTTCTCTGGGAGGGTCGTTGTTCATAGCGATCTTCTCTACTCCTTCTCTCTCTACGATGTAACTCATCTCTTGAGCTTCTTCTTCTAGGTGACTCTTCTCTTCTTTTGTGTGTGTGGGTGGGGGGGGGGCGTGCACTCATTGGAATAGTGTCCGGGCCTTTCACAATTGTAACAATTTTCGTCACGACTAGAGGAACGCTTCTCTTCATATCTTGAGTTGGAGCTTCTCTCTTTGCCTCTATTCTTGTTGAACTTGTTGAACTTCTTGACCATGAGGCTTATCTCTTCATTGGTATCAAGGTTATCACTTGAAGTAGCGGGAGTGTCACTTGTAGCTTTGTATGCACCGCTTGACTTGGTGTGAAGCTCTTATTTGTCCTTGAGTGACATTTCATGAGCAACAATCCTTCCAATGACTTCCGTAGGCTTGAGATCTTTGTAGTTTGGCATCATTTGGATCAATGTGCACACGGTGTCATACTTTCCATCCAAGGCTCTAAGGATCTTCTTGATGATGAATTTGTCGGTCATCTCTTCACTTCCTAAGCCGATAATCTCATTTATGATGAGAGCAAGCCTAGAGTACATTTCCGCGACTCCTTCACGGCTTATGTCCACGAAGGACTAGCCTCATTCGGGGTAGATCTTCACGAAGTAGGCGCTCTCCTTGCCCTTACAAACTTCTTGGTTCAACTCCACACACAAAGACGGAGGCTCCCTAGTGACACCTAACCAATCTAGGAGACACCACTCTCCAAACGGTAATAGATGTGGTAAGAATGATGAACTCCTTGCTCTTCTGCTTCAAAAGATAGTCTCCTCAACACACAACCACTCTCTCACATATTTGGCTTGGTAGAAGAGGTTGATTGGTGGAAAGCAACTTGGGGAGGCTAGAAATCAAGATTCATATGGTTGGAGTGGAAGATCTTGATCTCAACACATGAGTAGGTGGTTCTCTCTCAGAAAATGGATGAGGCAAGTGTTGGTTTGTTCTAAGTGCTTCCTCTTCGAGTGAGAGGTAGGTGGAGGGGGTATATATAGGCATCTCCAAAAATCCAACCATTACAACATTATTGCCCAACTCGATAAAACCGAAGCAAAAACTCGGTTGCACCGACTAGTGCAAAATGTGGCAACTTTTGGTGTTTCGGTGAGACCGATATATAAATCTTGGTGGGTCCGATTTGGCTGGCCTAGGCAGTTACTGTCGGTGTCAAAACCGGCGGATCTCGGGTAGGGGGTCCCGAGCTGTGAGATTAGGATCGATGGGTAACAGGAGATGAAGGAGACGGTGTTTACCCAGGTTCGGGCCCTCCTGTGGAGGTAAAACCCTACATCCTGCTTGATTGTATTGATGTGTATGAATATTACAGAGTCGATCTACCACGAGATCAAATGACTAAACCCTAGATGAGTTCACCTCCCTCTACAATCTAAACCCTCCGGCTTATATAGACACCGGGGGTCCTAGGGTTCCACATAGTCGGTTGCCTATCAAAGGAATAAACTTGCCTATTCTATCGCCTTAAGCTTGAAGGGCACGCCACGGCTCCTGAGATCCTCCCCCCTAGTAACAGGGTATTTGGTCAGTCCAATCCTCCAACGAGTGGCCCACGAGTCCGGCCCATAAGGAATAGGTCGGCAGTCCGAGGACCCCTTAATCTCGGACTCCCTCAGTAGCCCCCGAACTAGCCTCCAATGCCGAGGTATATAGTCCGGACAGTCCCGCGCTCCCAAAGTCTTCGGCTTGCGAGGCGAGTTCTTCTCTTCTCTATGTTCGGTAAACAATGATCCGGCCATCAGTGAGCTCTCGATCGCCGAAACGTCACAGGGCCCACAGCTTTAGCTTCGCTGTCCAGAGCTAACGACGCCCCTCGATTCCTGTGCGCCAATGGGAGATGGGCGGCTCAGCAACCTTTTACAGGACTGCCCTTTCTGCACGCGAAGGGGAGGAGTCGCCTATATTAAGCAGGCTGAACCGTGACTTAGGCAAACCTCTCCCCTACCATTCCATCGAAAAGCCCCAAGCGAGAGAACTTGCAAATATGGCGAGCGCCCCTGGCTCCTCCTCGCGCCCTCACGGCCCTCTTCTCGGAGATTGGGCAAGCTATTCAATATCCCTCCTCCGGCTGTGCAACCTCGAGACCCAGGGTTATCTTCCCGCCTCGGATATGGCGTTCACCCGAGACGGATTGACTTCTTCGAACGGCGAGGCCTTCGCAGAGAATTTCCCCACTCCACGCAAGGAAGAGCGGGTATGTTTTGTGTCCTTCCTCCTGCGGGGCCTAGGATTCCCCATTCATCCCTTCTTGAGGGAACTGTTGGAATTTTACGGGATTCAGCTCCATCATCTCACCCCCGGATCCATTTTACACATTTCGGGCTTTGTTGCCCTCTGCGAGATGTTCTTCGGCTGCGAGGCCCACTTTGGTTTATGGAGGAATTACTTCTGCCTCGTCCCCCGTACTCGGGGCGGGACAATTCGGGAAGTGGGTGGAGCCGAAGTATGGCGTATAGCCGGGACGGGGTACCCCGTGGGGACTCCAAAGAAAGAGTCCGAAGAATGGGCCTCGGAATGGTTCTATATCGAGGACGTTCCCCTTTTCGACCCAGCTCGGAGGGGCCTGCCAGAATACTCCGATGCCCCCTTGAAAAAAAGGTTCAACTGGCGACCGAAGAGTTCGTCCTAAGAAGAAAGTGCCAAAGTAAAACGCCTAGCCACCCAAGTGAGGCTATTGGTCCATAGTAAGCTAACCATCATAGACGTGATGGCCACCGTCATTGCTAGATGCATTCAACCCCTTCAACAAAGGACACACCCCCTGTGGCGTTACAACGGAACAAATGATACCACCCGTTCTCAACGGAAGGGCCTTGCCAATCAGGCGGCTATGGCATCCGTACTGGCTGATCTTTTCAAGGGAGAAAAAGAAGATTTTGCTCGACTGCCAACTAAGGAAGGTTATTCGAGTTATAACCCCATCGAATGGGTAAGTCTTCGGCTTTGTTTTCCGAGTTCGGATATTCATGTATAGTTCTTCTGATCGAAACTTTTAATCTGTTCGAATAGAATTGGAGGCGCTGGGTCGAGACAGTTAGCTGTCCGGCACCTCAACCAGAGAGTTATTCTCACGATGACGATCCCGGATTCCATGACGATCCGGAGCTTTCAATTGATTATGAGGACGGGGTCTTTTACCAGGAGAGCCTTGACGGATCCAAGGTGGCTCTTTTAGCCGATCACCCCGGACCACTTCCTTCTTCCACCACTGGTAAAAGGAAGGCCCCTTCCCGTAAAGGGAGGGCGACCTTTGCCAACCCGGGTGTGCCGACCTCCACTCCCAAGGGTCGTCGGTCCATGCGCCGAACGTTGTCAATGGCGGTAGGGCCCGTACCGAGCAATAGCAGGAATCCTCCTTGTGAGCAAGCCGCGGGGATCACCTCAACCGTGCACTCATCCAAGAGGTACTTTATTTAACCGTTTTAGCTCGGCCATTGTCATGATTGAAGTAAGTACTCACCAAAATCTCGTGTCGAAAATACTCAAGAGACGAGTACAGCCACCTCCTACCGAGGACGTCACCGAGGTGCCGGGCAACCATCATGAAGCAAGGTCTTCTGCTCACCCTAAACTCAACGCGGAGACCCCTGCGACGGATCAGCCCCCCGAAGATTTCGGGGACGTCTCGGTTACTAACTCCGAGGTAGAGAGTGCGATGAACCACCGGCGGCGCAAGGAGGCCCTGCATCATCAAGTGTTTCCGATCAAGAGTTTAATGCCCTAAGTTCGGTGGACGCACACATCGGAGCTGCCCGAGCGGGGCTTGAGGGAGCCGCCAAGCTGATATCGTCCAATCTGGAGGTGAGTAATCAGTTTTAACGACCGAACAGAAATATTAATCCAGTAGCCCCCGAGCCTTGAATTGGTCAGAACGGCCGAGTTAAGGATCTGAATATTGTTTTATGCACTATGTAGGCTTTATAGCAGCAAAATGAGAAGTTGGCCGAGGAACTCGAGGCTAGCCGAACACAGGTGCAAACCGTGAAGGCCGAGCTTGAGCAAGTGAAGAATTTCACCCGAGAGGCGCACAGTGAGTACGTTAATTTGCCGAATTTAATACGACGTTCCCGTACTGATGAGAGAGTACTTTATAGCAGCTGAATCCATAGGGCAGTTGCAGAAAGATTTGGATGCATCCCGACAATCTCAGCGGTATGCTGAATCCCAGCTAGAGGCTGGCCATCGTGTGTTGACCCGAAGTCTTGAGGAAAAGAACCAACTTAAGGCGGAAAACCAGCGGCAGGCCGAAGAGCTTGAGAATTTAAAAACTCAATTGGCTCAAACCCAGGAAGAGAACCAGAGACTACAGAGGGGCATGTTCTGTAAGTGTATTTACATCTTCGTAATTCTGAAAAGTACCCTTATTTTAAGTGTAAGGGACATGCTTCATCTCGTGTCTAGGTCTCCTAACCGGGCGACCCGAGGAAGAGATCGGATCATTCCGAGGGAACTTACTAAAGGAACTGTTCACCGTACATGAGCGGGCCCGGAGAGCCATGAGGAGCATGACCAAAGCGCTCTGGCCTGCCGAGGCACCTCCGGAAGGGATGTCCGAACTGGCCAATCGATTTAAAGGAGCCCGATGTCATTTTGAGTTATGGAAGACATCGGCTTGTCGAGAGGGAGCGTGGGAGGCATGGGCAATGATCAAGACCCGCTTTACCAAACTTAACCCGGAGCATATGGCTCGGGTTGGGCCGGTAGGGCCGGATTGGCAAGAAGTGCCACTTCATTTGGTGTACGATCAAGTGATGCCCACTGCTCGTCTGTCGCAAGAAGATTGCACCTTGGATACCTTAATAGATAATCTTGACCAGCAGCCAAGTGTTTGATTCTATGTAACTATGTACTTTAGATCAAAATCTGCTCCGTCTATGCTGTAAACGTTGTCTTAACCGGCCATCGGCTTCAACCTCCCTCGCTAAGAGCGTGGGAGTGTTCCGCATCTAGTGTCCTAAAAAAAGAACTTACTTCGGGGAACCAGGCAATCCAGCCATTCGGTGCGAACAGACAGTACATGCATAGGGAGATATGTTATATTACTGCTTAACGTAAGAAACATCTTCCGAAGAAAATAGTCCCTCTATCGGTTCCTTCCTTCGGGTTACTACGTAGACCGTAGATATGAAGTCCGTATACTCATAGTATGCGGATAATGGTTTCTTAGGGGAAACATAACCCCAAGCAATGGTGATAATCACCACAAGTTTGTTTTACTTCCGTCGTAGCCAACCAATTTTCTTCTTAAGATAGCTAGCTTTCGGCTTTATCCATTTGAGGTACGTATCCGGATGACCCGGTCATAACAATCGCAGAGGTGCTCCATTTACCCTCTAGCCGAACAATCGGGAACGTAGAGGGTAAGCACAGGAGCGAGGCAACCCAGCTTGGCCAAAATCTTAGGTCCAATTGATGCATATACTGGCTTAAAAACGATGAGGGGAAGTGTGCATGCACAATACACGTGAATCGGTGCACAAAATATATAATGGTCGGCTTCGAGAAGAAGCCCCCAGGTGTTTTTTTCGGATAGGACATTTGAAGATGTATGCCGAAAAACTTAACACAAGCTCGGTTTAGCCGAACACATACTGGGAAATGGTACCCAATCCTGTAAAGCTAAAATGGAAAGGGAAGAATACAAAAGAAGAAAAAGGAAAAAGAAAAAGAAAGGTAAGGAATATGACGACACCGGTCTAGCCGTAAAAGCGCCGAAGACGAGCTGCGTTCCATGGGTTTGGTTCGAGGCGGTTGTCAGGCGGGTTGTGGAGGCGGTAGGCTCCTCCTATAAGTACTTCGTCAATTATGAAAGGGCCCTCCCACTTGGGATTGAGTTTATGCTTCTGCTTTTCTGGGAGTCGTAAGACGAGTTCGCCCACATTATATGCCTTCGCTCTGACCTCCCTGCTCTGGTAGCGCCGAGCCTGCTATTGATAGAAAGTAGATCGGGCCCGAGCTATATCGCGCTCTCCTTCCAAGGCGTCTAAGTCGTCCTGCCGATCTAACTCGGCTTCCTTTTCTTCATACATGCGCACCCTCGGTGCGTCGTGGATGATATCACAGGGAAGGACTGCTTCTGCCCCGTAGACCATAAAGAACGGCGTGTATCCCGTTGATCGATTCGGGGTGGTACGCAAACCCCATAGAACGTAGTCAAGCTCCTCTACCCAATTGCAGTCGGATTCATGAAGAGATCGGACCAGACGTGGCTTGATGCCACTCATGATTAGGTCGTTGGCCCGTTCGACTTGTCCATTGGTCTGCGGGTGATACACCGAGGCGTAATCTAACTTAATGCCCATGTTTGTGCACCAGTCCTTCACCTCCTGTGCGGTGAAGTTGGATCCATTGTCCGTTATTATGCTGTGTGGGACACCATAACGGTGTACCACGCCGGATATAAAGTCGACGACTGGTCCGGACTTAGCTGATCTTACTGGCTTCGCTTCGATCCATTTGGTGAACTTGTCGACCATGACTAGTAGATATTTATTTTTCTTGGTCCCCCCTTTAAGTGGTCCGACCATATCCAGCCCCCAGACCGCGAAAGGCCAAGTGATCAGAATAGTCCGAAGAGCTGTCGGGGGCATGTGGCTTTGATTTGCGAAAAGTTGGCATCCAACACAATGTTGGACAAGTGCTTGGGCGTCCGCTCGAGCGGTGAGCCAAAAGAATCCGGCTCGAAAGGCTTTACTTACTAAGGCCCGTGCTGCGGCATGGTGGCCACCCATGCCCGCGCGGACTTCGGCCAAAACTTGTCTTCCTTCTTCCTCAGATATGCACCGTTGGAGTATCCCCGTAGTGCTTTTCTTATATAACTAACCCTCGTGGACCTTATAGGCCTTGGATCGCCGGACTATGCGTCTCGCCTCTGTCTGGTCATCGGGGAGTTCTTGGCGGAGAAGGTAGGCCAGGAAGGGTTCGGTCCATGGTGCGATGACTGCCATGACCTCATGAGCTGAAGGCGTTTCTTCAATTATGGAGCCGCTGATGATTTGCTCGTCTGGTTCATTTGAAGGAGGGACAATCTCTTCCATACTGACGGCTCCGGCGTCCTTATTCTCGTCCTGCCATACCACCGATGGCTTGAAAAGCCGTTCGAGGAAGGTGTTTTTCGGGACGGGGTCGCGCTTGGCCCCCATACGGGCGAGTATGTTAGCAGCCTGATTGCTGTCTCTAGCGACGTGGTGGAATTCTAGCCCTTCGAACCGTGCGGATATTTTAAGGACGGCATTTCTGTATGCTTCCATCTTTGGGTTTTTAGCATCGAATTCGCCGTTGATTTGGGAGATGGCGAGATTAGAGTCTCCCCGTACTTCAAGCCGTTGTATGCCCATCGATGCTGCCATCCGAAGCCCGTGCAATAGAACTTCATATTCGGCGGCATTGTTGGAATCGGCATACATGATCTGCAACACATACCGGACATTGTCTCCCATGGGGGATGTGAGGATAACTCCAGCCCCCAGTCCGGCCAGTGTCTTGGATCCATCGAAGTACATTGTCCAATGGGAGTATGTGCTATATTCTCTAGGGAGCTCGGCCTCTGTCCATTCGGCAAGGAAATCGGCCAAAACCTGAGATTTAATAGCTCGCCGTGGCTTATAGGCGATTTCGAAAGGAAGGAGTTCGATGGCCCATTTGGCTATGCGGCCGTTTGTGTCCCTGTTATTGATTATATCGTTCAGGGGTACTTCGGATGCCACCGTGACCGAACATTCTTGAAAATAGTGTCTGAGCTTTCGTGATGCCATAAACACTGTATAGGCTACCTTCTGGTAGTGCGGATATCTGTACTTGCATGGCGTTAGCACCTCTGACACGTAGTAGACTGGCTTTTGCACCTTGAATTTGTGACCCTCGTCATCTCGTTCGACGACGAGTACCGCACTTACCACATGATTGGTGGCCGAGATGTACAGTAGCATTGGTTTACCGGCGCTTGGTGCCGTGAGAATGGGGTTGCTGGCCAGCAGTGTTTTGATTTCCTCTAGTGCAACCGTTGCTTCATCGGTCCACTCGAAGTTTTTGGTCCGTTTCAGCAGCCTGTAGAGCGGCAAAGCCTTTTCACCAAGGCGGGAGATAAAGCGGCTCAGGGCCGCCATGCAACCTACGAGCCTTTGGACGTGCTTTAGCTCTGTAGGGATCGCAAGTTGAGATAGTGCGCGGATTTTAGCAGGATTCGCCTCTATTCCTCTATGGGAAACAATGAATCCGAGTAATTTACCGGCGGGAACTCCGAAGACACATTTGTCCGGATTGAGCCGTATATCATATTGCCGTAGACTAGCAAAAGTTTGCCTGAGGTCGTCTATCAGCTGGCTGACGTTTTTGGTCTTAACGACCACATCGTCCATGTATGCCTCGACTGTTTTACCGATTTGTTTTTCGAGACATGTCTGGATCATACGCTGGTATGTAGCACCTGCGTTCTTTAGCTCGAAAGGCATTGTGTTGAAGCAGAATGGCCCGTAGGGGGTGATGAATGCAGTTGCAGCTTGATCGGATTCCTTCATTTTGATCTGATGGTATCCGGAATAAGCGTCGAGGAAGCACAATGAGTCATGTCCGGCTGTGGCGTCAATAATCTGGTCTATGCGTGGTAGGGGGAAAGGGTCCTTGGGACAAGCTTTATTGAGATCTTTGAAATCGACACACAGCCGCCATGATTTATCTTTCTTTGGTACCATCACCAGGTTTGCCAACCACTCGGGATGTTTGATTTCTCTTATGAATCCGGCCTCCAGCAATTTTGCGAGTTCTTTGCCCATAGCTTGTCGCTTGGGCTCGGAAAATCGGCGTAAAGCCTGTTTGACGGGCTTGAAGCCTGTGATTATGTTCAGGCTGTGTTCTGCTAGCCGTCGTGGGATTCCCGGCATATCTGAAGGATGCCAGGCAAAGATATCCCAGTTTTCTCGTAAGAATGTGCGCAGCGCTTCGTCCACCATGGGGTCCAGCTGAGCTCCGATGGATGTTGTTTTATTGGGGTCCGTTGGATGCACCTGAAACTTAACGATTTCGTCTGCGGGTTTGAAGGACGTGGGTTTGGGCCTCTTGCTAAGGACCACACCATCCTTGTCCACTATTGACCGCAGGGGCGGAGCCAGGATTTGACCATGAGGGGGGCGAGAAACCAATGCTCATAGAATGGACGAAATATCATGACATATTAAGTCTTACAGTAACGTTGAGGACAAAGCATAAAAAATATTCGTAGAACTATAAAATAAAATTACATATCTATTAGCTTAAATTGAGCTCTACGACTACCAGTGTCGAACAAATTGATTATCTCATCAGATGTGATCTTTGCAACTATTTCCTTCCCAATATAGACGACCATGTAATGGCGAAGAAAGTCGTCTCCCATCCTGCTTCGAAGACGTGTCTTGACTAGTTTCATAGCTGAAAAAGCTTGCTCGGTTGTCGCGGTTGACACCGGAAGAGTTATGACCAACCGTAGTAATCTATCAACCATTGAGTATGTATCAGCTTTACCTGCATTCAATAATCAAACAGTCAAGTAAGCAAGAGTTATGGACAGCTGCAATAATCTATCAATCATTCAAGATTCAACCATTGAGTATGTAGCAACTTTACCCGTTTTGAATAATCCAATAGTCAAATCAGCAAGTGAGGGTGAACTCGTTAGCTCTGGATGGTTGCAAACATCAAGCTGGAAATGGGGAAGTTGAGACTCCAATTGAGCTCGTTCTTGACTAGAGAAGTCAGCAGGATAAAAAAATTCCACCAGTGTGCATATATTAGACACGTCAAATGAATCATGTCGTGGATCCAAAGAAGCACAAAGTGTCAAAAGCTCTGTGCTTTGAACACCAAAACGATCATTTAGCTCAACCAATTGCTGATCTATGGCAACATTGAACACATCTGCTTTGTAGTGATGTAATGTAGTAGTGTTATCGTGTTTGTTGCGAGACTTTGTTACGTCAACGTACCTACAAATCACATCATATATTAGTAAATATGATAAATAATATTCTAAATTGTACGTACAAGAAAATATATATACCAGCTATTCAGATCCGGGATGTCAATCTCATGCTTCAAACAAAAAGAATTAACCTCCTCTAGAAGGGGATCCCAACCATCTTCTCTCAGCTTACCAAGTAGCAGCTTTGTGTTTGAGACCAAATCTAATGCATTTAGAATGTCCAGTGACTTCTTTTGGAGTGTTTGATATAAAACATCAGTGATTTTCATGATTTTCTCCATTAGATGTAAAATGAACACAAAATCAAATGACACAATTATTTTCAGGGCTCCTACGGCATCTCCTCTAGAATATTTCGAGGCTGCACGGTCATTTGCTATACTCCTTAGGACCTCAACTGTAGCGCCAAACATCTTCTGTAAACTCTGAATTGATTTGAAGTGGGAACTCCATCTAGTGTCCCCAGGTCTCTGTAAAGTTCCTATCTGATTTTGCCCTTTTCCTGTATCGAGTTCTCCCAATTCAATTTCACGTGCAATCTCCGCAGCTTTATTTGCTAACAACTCATCATTACGTTTAGTCGATGCGCTAACAACATTTATAATGAAATTTGCATTTTGAAAAAAATTATGCACATCATGTACCTCCCTTGATGCCGCAACAAGTGCCAACTGTAACTGATGAGCCATGCAATGCACATAGTACGCATAAGGGCAGTCATTGAGAATTAGAGCCTTCAATCCATTCCATTCACCTCTCATGTTGCTTGCCCCATCATAGCCTTGTCCTCTAATGTCCTGGACACTCAAATTATTATCAGAAAGGACTTTGCAAATTGCCTTCTTGAGAGTCAAAGCAGTGGTGTCAGTGACATGAATTACATCAAGAAAACGCTCCTGTATGAACCCCTCGGTGCTCGGGAATCGAAGAACCAATGCCATCTGCTCTTTTTTTGATTCATCTCGTGCTTCGTCTACCATTATGCAGAACTTGCTAGTACCAATTTCATCTCTAATTTTTTTCTGAACTCTTCTAGAAAGCAACGTGAGGATTTCTAGTTGCACTGTATGGGAGGTGTACTTCGCATTCTTTGGAGCATTTTCCAAAACAACCGCATTCACCTCTTTGCTATAAGAAGCGATGAACCTCACCAGTTGAAGAAAATTACCTTGATTACTTGATCCCAGAGATTCATCATGACCTCTATAAGCACAAGCTTGGAATGTTAACCACCTGATGAAATCAACAAGAAAAAAGTTATAACTTGCTTTATAGTACATTATAGAATATCCGAATTCTCAAAACAGAAAATTTTGCTTACTTGATGCAATCAATTGTAACTTTAAGCCTTAGCCTCACATGTGCGACAGTTTTTTCAGATGCTTTCACAATCGCCTTGTCGATGTGAGTCATACTATTTTTCATATTATCATAACACCGCTGAGAAAAGTTATGAGCAGAGTTGGAATCTTTGCCCATGTGAGTTAAGAAAGCACATTGGTTTCCATCATTCACCTTCTTCCAATTATTAAATCCCCTGACTGTGAATGCATCAGAGCCACACCTTCCACTTGGCTTTTTTGTAAAGAGAAAACATGGTAGGCAGTACGCACGATATGTTTCTGTCGAATACTCTAGCCAAGGAAAAGATTTGAAATAACAGTATTGAAATCAACGACGATTTTTTCCTGTTCCATTGTATGGATATTTTTCCATGTATGGCTGAAAAGCTTCCTCCAAAATATAGAAGCGATGTGCTTCTTCTTGCTTATCATGAGGGAGTTCCCAAATTTGCTGGCGCGTACCGGGGTCTCTTACATATTTTGTGCTTCCAGTTGTACCTTCTCCTCCTGCAACTTCTTCCGGTGTCACAATCTGTTGGTCATTAGTTTGCATATCAATAGGAATATCAGTTGTTGTGTTATCTGCAACAGGTTGCTCCTCAGGTGGAATGACATTTTCGGCACCAGTAATGTTGGAGCTTGAAGTCGCTCCAACTGGCTTGAAAAAGGAATTTATCCCCCTAGTTGTTGGTGTCTTTCGCTTTCTCATTGACTACTATATAGAAGAAAAACATGATTAATGGATTAATTCACTATTTTATACACATCAGTAATGCATCATACTAGGATTATAATTCATAGTATTAAGAACTGATAGCTACAAGTACGGACTAGTACCTTCTTGTATTGATCTTCCTTTCTCCCGGTAAAACTTTGATCTAATGAAGCCTCCTCCTCCTGCAGACTGCAGCCTTAGACATTGGACAACAACGAATAAAAACGACAGATCGACGCAGCCTTACCAGCTGAATGGGAGTGGCTGCGGCAGCGATCCGGCGGCTGGGCGGCAGCGGCGGCAAGGCAAACAACGCCCTAGTACCGTAGTACTACCAGGACACGATCGATGGATTAGATCGATCGATCCCATGTAGGGCAAACAACAACACAGGGCAGCCACGTACATGGGCTATTGGGCTTTTTGTATAGCTTACTTATTATATAAATACTTATATGGGCTAATGATGTGATTATCTCCGGCCAATTAGCAAATCTACAGTAGTACTACCTATAATACCTATAGTACTACCTGCTAGAAATCGTTTGGGGGGGAGGGGCGAGCGATTGGCAGGGGTCTAGCCCGTGCTCGCCCCCTGTCTCCGCCCCTGGTTGACCGTAGTGCGGTCAGTTCCTCTGCCGCCAGGGTCTCGGCTAGTGCTTCGAGGGTGAGTGCTACTGTTCTGTTTTCGGCTCGAAGGGCTCTATTCGGGTCACTTGTTATTGTGATAACCCCGTTTGGGCCTGGCATTTTGAGCTTCATATACCCATAATGTGGTATAGCCTGAAATCTTGTGAAAGCGTCACGCCCCAACAGGGCGTGGTAGCCACTATGAAAGGGCACGATATGAAAGAGAAGTTCTTCAGATCTGTAGTTCTCGGGCGTGCCGAATACTACATCGAGGGTAACGCGTCCAGAACAACGTGCCTCTTTCCCAGGGATGATTCCGCGAAAGGTTGTGTTGCTATGTTCGACGCGGGATCGGTCGAACTGCATTTTTTCCAATGTATCCTCGTAAATGAGGTTTAAACCACTGCCGCCGTCCATTAGCACCTTCTGTAACCTGAAGCCGTCAACAATAGGGTTGAGAACCAGTGCGGCAGGTGTTCGGGCGGGGCGTGTGATTGGTTGGTCAGCTTCTCTGAAGGTGATCGGTGTGTCTGTCCATGAATTTGTTGCTGCCACCTGATAGATTTGTTCGAGTTCTCGAAGAGCTCTCTTCCTCTTATTCCTGGAGGAAAACATTTCGTAGATCGTTAGGATCTCGTCGTTGTATTCGGGTGGTGCTGTTGAGCGTCTGACTGGAGGCAGGGCCTCAAGGATGGCCTCTCCGCTTTTTGCCACCTGCCTGACGACCCAGCAAGCTCTAAGGCTGTGAGTCGGGTTTGTGTTTAGTAACACAGAGTGTATAGGGCATGGCTTGTCTAATAGTCCGTCAAGGACAGTTTTGTCTTCCGCGGGGGATCTATTCTTTTTCTCGGCGGGTTCATGTTTGGCCGGCCGTTGCGGAGGTATTCGCTTTTTCCGAGCTCCTCTAAGGTGTTTGGAGGGGACCGGCTCCGAAAAAAAACGTTCGGCTTGCCAGGTGCTTTCCATGGCGCAATATTTTTGCACTAGGTCCGGTAGCTTGGTGAAGTCACGAATGTTTCGACGGGCTAGGGCATTGAGGATTCCTTCATTGTGGCAATTGTGCCTGAAGGTTGCTATTATCCCCTGGCCACTAGTGTCTGGTACTTTGTTTTTAAAAAGGAGGAGTCTAGCCCAGAAGTGATGGACTGATTCCCCTGGCTGTTGTTTAACTTCCCATAAGCCAGATAACTTGGGTTGTCCTGCGC
The DNA here is from genome assembly GCA_039707655.1 of Elymus sibiricus. Classification (NCBI taxonomy): domain Eukaryota; kingdom Viridiplantae; phylum Streptophyta; class Magnoliopsida; order Poales; family Poaceae; genus Elymus; species Elymus sibiricus. The sequence continues at coordinate 306,875,970 of CM077671.1, forward strand.
TGCCCGAGGAGCGCTCGACTTGGGTGGTGGGCGGGGGAATTTTTGGTTTCTCGCCAGGATCGGAGTCTGGGGTCACGACGTTTGCCTCCCGTGCCATCGCGGAGTTCGGCGTGGTGGGTTTGGAGTCCGTATTGCCAACAGGACCCTTCTGCACGGGTTCTAGGCCGCGCGCTAGATCGGCGGCCGATTCTGAACTGTTTCCGGTCTGGGTTCTAGATTCCGGATCGTAGGAGAGATCCTGACGGTCGGAAACCGGGACATAAACTGATTTTAATTCTGGTAGCTGAGAGGACGAGCCTTCGGCCGGACACTCGACAGTGGCGACCAGGTGAGTGATCGGTGGGACACGAATCTCCCTATCATCGGGTTTAGACCCGATCTGGTCATAGACCGAGGTTTGGCCGTCGGTAACGTCCAAGGTTTGAATCCGACCAAATAACTCGTTTAAAGACGAGATATCGGCGGGATCTAAGTTGTTGGAGCGCACGGGGTCGACCCGCAGCGCCGTTGTCCCAGGGTCGCTCGACGGCGGGCCCGGGTTGTATTCGGCCGTGGCAGTTCCGGGCATATCAGATGGGTCGGGCGTTATGGCCGGCCCAGGGATAGGGGCCACTTCCACGGCGGGACCTGTCGCCTCCGGCGTTAAGGCGTCGGGGCCAGCAGGCTCCTCCCCGAGGGTTGAGAATTTGGTTAAGACAAGATCTCCCCGGGAGTCGGTGACGAACTCAAGGTTCCCGAACCTGACTTCCTGATCGGGGACGAAACTTCCGACCTGCCTTAGATGGCCGGCCGGATCGGCATGCGATACGATGCTGCCGAACGCGAAAATCTGACCAGGGACGAAAACGTCCTTGTTGCGGACTTCATCGCTGATGATGAGGCGAACCATCGATCCCTCTAGCGATCGCATAGCGGAACTCTCAATGAAAGCACCGATGTCGGTGTCAAAACCGGCGGATCTCGGGTAGGGGGTCCCGAGCTGTGAGATTAGGATCGATGGGTAATAGGAGACGAAGGAGACGGTGTTTACCCAGGTTCGGGCCCTCCTGTGGAGGTAAAACCCTACGTCCTGCTTGATTGTATTGATGTATATGAATATTACAAAGTCGATCTACCACGAGATCAAATGACTAAACCCTAGATGAGTTTACCTCCCTCTACAATCTAAACCCTCCGGCTTATATAGACACTGGGGGTCCTAGGGTTCCACATAGTCGGTTGCCTATCGAAGGAATAAACATGCCTATTCTATCGCCTTAAGCTTGAAGGGCACGCCACGGCTCCTGAGATCCCCCCTAGTAACGGGGTATTCGGTCAGTCGAATCCTCCAACGAGTGGCCCATGAGTCCGGCCCATAAGGAATAGGTCGGCAGTCCGAGGACCCCTTAATCCCGGACTCCCTCAGTTACCCAAACTCGGTGGAACCAATTTCAAAAATTGGAAATTCCGATATTTAGAAATATGATACCAGAGAGTTGGTCACTGGTTTCGGTTGCACGAAAAAGGACTTGGTGTCACCGAGACACTAGGGTTTGGCTTAGGATCAGTCTAGGGTGAAACTCGGTAGGGCCGATTTGGAAAAGTTGGTGGCCCCGAATTTGAGTGGTAGGGTTTAGACAGAGTATTTTTGTGGTATAATTCATGAGTATTTTTGGTGGCTAACTCTAAGCACTTGAGCAACTAGATCATCATGGATACCCCATCCCCTTTTAATAGTATTGGCTTTCCTATGGACTCAAATGTGATTTCTCACAAAATGCAAAATGTAGAGTCTTCAAGCTTGTTGCCAATAGATGTTCCTTGCATCCAGGGGATCTCCACACAATCCTTTGCCAATCCATTCATTGAACTTTTCCTTAAATATACTTGGTAGAATCATTAGTCCAATGAAATATATGTTGTTATTAATTACCAAAACCACCTAGGGAGAAGTTGTGCTTTCATGAACACAGGCACAAAATAACAATTATTTAGGTGTAAACCTAATCCCGAAGGTAGACGTAGAGGGAGCGTGCCGACGACGATCACATCAACCTTGGAGACATTTCCAACGCACATCATCACCTCATCCTAGCCAGTCTCCGTTTATTCCGCAGCTCCTGCTTCGAGTTACAAATATTAGCAACTGAACCGGTATCAAATACCCATGCGCTACTACGAGCACTGGTAAGGTACACATCAATAATATGTATATCAAATATACCTTTGTTGACGTTGCCAGCCTTCTTATCTGCCAAGTACTTGGGGCAGTTCCGCTTCCAGTGACCATTTCCCTTGAAATAGAAGCACTCAGTCTCGGGTTTTGGGTCCAGCCTTGGGTTTCTTCACGAGAGTGGCAACAGGCTTGCCATTTTTCCTGAAGTTTCCCTTCTTGAAACTAGTGGTCTTTTTAACCATCAAAACTTGATGCCCCTTCTTGATTTCTACCTTTGCGGCCTTAAGCATCGTGAATAGCTCAGGGGTCGTCTTCTCCATCCCTTGCATATTATAGTTCATCACAAAGCTCTCGAAGCTAGGTGGCAGTGACTGAAGAACTCTGTCAATCACTGCTTCATCTGGAAGATTAACTCCTAACTAATTCAAGCGATCGTAGTACCTAGACATTCTGAGGACATGCTCACTAACCGAACTATTCTCCTCCATCTTGCACGGAAAGAACTTGTCGGAGGTCTCATACCTCTCAACACGGGCGTGAGCCTGAAATACCAATTTCAGCTCTTCCATTATCTCATATGCCCCGTGGTGCTCAAAATTTTTGTGGAGCCCAGGTTCTAAGTCGTAAAGCATGGTGCACTGAACTATCGAGTAGTCATTAGAATATGTTTGCCAGACGTTCATATCGTCCGGATTTTTAGGGTACGGTGCTTCACCAAGCCATGCATCAAGGACATAAGCCTTTTGTGCAGCAGTGAGGATAGTCCTTAGATTACGGACCCAGACCGCATAATTGCTTCCATCATCTTTCAACTTAGCTTTCTATAGGAATGCATTAAAATTCAGGGGAACTACAATGCGAGCCATTGATCTACAACACAATGTTGCAAAAACAATTTAGACGTATAATGTACTTTAGTTAATCAAATTACTAATGAACTCCCACTTAAACCAACATTGCTTAAGTTGTCTAAGTGATACATGACCCAAATTCACCAACCCATGTCTGATCATCATGTGAGATGGGGTGATTTCAGTGGTGAACATCTCCTTGTTGATCATATCTACTATATGACTCATCTTCGACCTTTCGGTCCTTCGTGTTTTGAGGCCATGTCTGTACATGCTAGTCTCGTCAAGTTTAACCCAAATATTCTGCATGTGTAAAACTGGCTTACACCCGTTGTATGCGGACGAAGAGTCTATCACACTCGACCATCACGAGGTGCTTCGAAACGATGAACTTTTTCAATGGTGCATACTTAGGGAGAACACCTTTTATCTTGAAATTAAGTGAAGGGGTCATCTTATAATGCTACCGTCATTCTAAGCAAAATAAGATGCATCAAACATAAACATCACATGCAATCAATATATGTGACAGGATATGGCCATCATCATCTTGTGCTTTTGATCTCCATCTCCAAAGCACCGACGTGATCTCCATCGTCACCGGCATGACACCATGATCTCCATCATTGTGACGTCTGATACGTCTCCAACGTATCTATATTATTATGTTGACATCAATTAGTTCATCATTTATTGATATCAATTAGTCCATCTTGTGATTATGTTATTTATGCTTATGGATATTATTATGTTGATATCAATTAGTTCATCGTTTCTCAATGATTATACTAAAAAGCGATTACATGTTGTGTAGCATGTCACATCAAAAATTCTGTTTTATCATTTACCTACTCGAGGACGAGCATGAATTAAGCTTGGGGATGCTGATACGTCTCCAACGTATCTATAATTTTTGATTGTTCCATGCTATTATATTATTAATCTAGGATACTTTATATGCAATTATATGCTATTTTATATCATTTTTGGGAACTAACCTATTAACCCATTGCCAAGTGCCAGTTGCTATTTTCTGCATGTTTTTGGTTTTCAAGGAAATATGTACCAAACGAAGTCCAAATGCTACGAATTTTTTTGACGATTTTTGTGTGGACAAAAGGGACCCAGGAAGCTCCGGGAGGTGTCAGGAAGCCTCACGAGGAGGCCACAAGGCACCCTGGCGCCCCCAAGGGGGTAGGTGCGCTGACCTGCCTTGTGGGCCCCTCGTGGCTGATGACCCACAAGTATAGGGGATCAATCGTAGTCCTTTTGACAAGTAAGAGTGTCAAACCCAACGAGGAGCAGAAGGAAATGATAAGCAATTTTCAGCAAGGTATTCTCTGCAAGTGCTGTGAGTAACAATGATAGATAGTTTTGTAGCAAGATAATTCGTAACAAATGACAAGTAGCAAAAGTAACAAGTGTGCAACAAGATAGCCCAATCCTTTTTATAACAAAGGACAGACCTGAAAGTACTCTTATATGAAGCAAGCGCTCCCGAGGACACATGGGAATTTCCATCTAGTCATGTTCATCATGTTAAGTTGATTCGCGTTCGTTACTTTGATAATTTGACATGTGGGTGGACCGGTGCTAAGGTGTTGTTCTTACTTGAACAAGCAACCACTTATTATTACCCCCCTCTCGCAAGCATCCGCAACTACAAAAGAAGAATTAAGTTAAATCTAACCATAACATGAAACATGTGGATCCAAATCAGCCCCTTATGAAATAACACATGAACTAGGGTTTAAGCTTCTGTCACTCTAGCAACCCATCATCTACTTATTACTCTACAATACCTTCCTTTAGGCCCAAATATGGTGAAGTGTCATGTAGTCGATGTCCACACGACACCACTAAAGGAAGCAGCAACATACATATCATCAAAATATCAAACGAATACCAACTTCACATGATTACTTGTAACAAGACTTATCCCATGTCCTCAGGAACAAAAGTAACTACTCACAAATCATCACCATGTTCAATATCAGAGGTATAATAAATATGATTAAGGATATAAACATATTATCTTCCACCAAGTAAACCAACAAGCATCAACTACAAGATGTAATAAACACTACTAGTAGCCCCCAGGTACCGATCTGAGGTTTCGAGACAAAGATTGAATACAAGAGATGAACTAGGGTTTGAGATGAGATGGTGTTGGTGAAGATGTTGATGAAGATTGGTCCTCCCACGAAGGAGGAAGCGTTGGTGATGACGATGGCTTCGATTTCCCCCTCCTGGAGGGAAGTTTCCCCGACAGAATCTCTCCGTCGGAGATCAAAAGGGCCTCTGCCCAGGTTTCCGCCTCAAGACGGTGGTGCTTCATCTCAAAAGTATCTTCCTTAGTTTTTCTAGGTCAAAACACATCATATAGCAGAAGAGGGGGGCCGGAGGCCGCCTGTGGGCCTGCTAAGCTATCATGGAGCGCCAAGGGGGGGGGGGCGCACCCTGATGGCTTGTCACCAACAGGTGCCCCCCTCTGGTATATTTTTGCTCCATAAATTCACATATATTCGAGAAAAAATTCTCGCGAAGTTTCAGGTCATTTGGACTCCAGAGAATTTCCAGCCTTTTTCTTGGTTTTCAGGTCCAGAATTCCAGTTTCCGGTAATTTCCCTCTTGGTGATGTACCTTGTAAATTAAGAGAGAAAAGGCATAAGAATTGTATCATAAAGTGGAATAAGCACCAAGAATACTATAATTATCAATAAGAAATCATGATGCAAAATGGACGTATAGCTTTTATTAACCACAATTGTTGCCTTAGCATGTTCCTTTATCCTATCAGAAAAATGTGGTTTTTCAATATAAGTAGTGGGCACAACTGGATCAATATTAAATAATTGTTTCTTCTTTAGCAATAGTAGGTTCCTCTAACAATTCATCAATGGGTGGATGATATTTAAATCATTTCTCCTTAGGAAGATCAACATAGGCGGCAAAGTTTTCACAGAAGGAAGCTACTATCTCAGAGTCAAGTCCATATTTAGCACTAAACTTATACCGGTTTCCATAAAAGATTTAACGCAATCAAACTCAAGCTTTATACCTGACTCTTTACCTTTGTCGAGTTCCCAATCTTCAGAGTTGTGCTTAATTCTTTCCGGAAGATCCCATTTGAACTCAATAGTTCTCTTCATGTAGAAACCGGTGGAAGAAGAATCGAGTATCAATTGATCATCATGAGAAAGCCAAGCATAAAAGTTTTGTATAATCATTTCTCTTGAGAGCTCATGGTTGGGGCAAGTGTGCATCATAGATTTAAGCCTCCCCAAGCTTGAGCGATGCTTTCTCCTTCACGAGGCCAAAATTATATATGTAATTCCGATCACGATGAACTAGATGCATATGATAAAAAAATTGATCAAATTTCCAATTTCAAGCGATTCCAATCCCATGATCCAACGTTATCCAATATCCTATACCAAATCAATGATTTTCCCTCCAAATATAAAGGGAAAACCTTCTTCTTAACATTATTCTCGGATAAACCTGCAAGCTTAAATAGTCCACAAATCTCATCTACATATATCAAGTGCAAATCAGGATGAGTTGTTCCATCTCCTGCATAAGGATTAGCTCGCGGTTTCTCTAAGTAATCTCATAATAAATATTTTCAGTAGGTTCAGTAGGTTGAGGGGCAACTTTTCCACTTCTGGTCGGGGTGAAGATACCCCAAACAGGCCCTTCGAAGGATTACTATCCATAGTGATAAGCAACGGTAAATTTTAGCACGTACCGAAAAAATGTTTCCTTATCAAATTCCACTCACTAAAGGCGCTTCACTCCCCGGCAACATCAAGTCTTGATTACCCACAAGTAGAGGGAATCAATCGTAGTCCTTTCGGTAAGTAAGAGTGTCGAACCCAACGAGGAACAAAAGGAAATGATAAGCAGTTTTCAGCAAGGTATCTCTGCAAGTGCTATGAGTAGCAATGATAGATAGTTTTGTAGCAAGATAATTCATAACAAGAGACAAGTAGCAAAAGTAACAAGTGTGCAACAAGATAGCCCAATCATCTTTATAGCAAAGGACAAGCCTGAAAGTACTCTTATATGAAGCAAGCGCTCCCGAGGACACATGGGAATTTCCATCTAGTCATGTTCATCATGTTAAGTTGATTCGTGTTTGCACTAATGCAGGAATGCCTAGCAGTGGCGGTGCAAAATGGGCATTAGTGGTGGGCTAGGGGCTCAGGCAAGCCCGCCACTGACCTCCCGCCACTGCTAAAAGGCCACCAGTGGTGGGTGGGCCACCCGCCACTGCTAACCAATTAGAAGTGGTGGGCATGAAGTAGCACCCGCCACTACTAAATGGGTGCACCATAGCAAGGATGCACCATAGTAGATGCACCACTGGCGAGCACAGTGCTCTATCCGCCACTACTAGCAATTTTTTAATTTAATAAAATGCACATATTATACTGTTATGCACACAATACAGTTCATGTAATATATATTGTTCACATAACATAAAGATAGCATATAGGCTGCCATCCAATGCACAAATTTACATTCATCATCGTCAATTAACAAATTTACATAGGCTCACTCAGATCATCGATGTTCTAAATCGACAAGAAATAAAATAGGAAGAATGAAATGGCTGAATAGGGTAGACGTTGCTCCTCCCAGTAGCCTTCTACTCAACCATTCTTTCCTGATTGGATCTCACATGCAAAAGAAAAAAGAATAAGAAGCCATGAAGCCACTAAAGACCATGATCACTAACTAATTAGGATCATTTTAAGGAAAGAAAAGGACATGGTATTTATATATAGCTATTAATTACCCAAATCATTGACACATACACATTTAGTTATGGACTTGCATATACTAGAATAGCAGCAACATATGTGTATTGCAAGAAGATGCTTGCAAATGGTTAAATTTTGAGGCGGGTCAAAGCATGACCTGGGTGAGGTGGTTGTGGTCCATCTCTCTATGGCCTTGGCAGTGAGCTCCTTTGTCCTTGTTCTGCTCCTTCTCCTTCCTCACCTCCTTCTTTTTCTGGACACACGGGAAGCAACAAAAAATTAAGATGAGAAATTGCACAGGAAAAAAAAAGAAATAGAGAAGGGGAGGATGGACCCTTAAAATGTTGTGCAGTAACATTCCAGCAAGTACCAAAACAAAGTCTATGGGAAGTCCAATATGCGTACATACACATTAGTTAGGAAAGGAAACTACAGGAACTTCTATTAGGAATTGCAGAAAAATACCAAGTTTCCTAATCAATATTTCAGTTAGGTAATCCTATGATACATCAGAATATGATGCGAAAATAAGGTAGTGTAATCCATAACTATGACACATCAGAATATGCAGTGGCCCCCCAGGTCTTTAGTTTGGTACAAGATGAAGACCAGGGGTAGAAATCAAAACTTAAAGGGCATGCCATCAAATTCCATTCTCAAGAAACAACATGATGATTAAGTGCGTATGTTCCAGAAAAGCTACTCAACATGACATATTTACAAACAAATAAGGTGGAAATTACTTGAAGTCAGGGTATTCGCCAGAAAGAAGGACTCGAGCCAATGCATCAGCTCACGGCACGACTACCTTACATATAAACTGTCCCTAGCCATCCTCAACGAATCCACACCCTTGTAGTCTTTGGAATTCCGTTGATACGATGTCATTCATCATCGCGTCCGTCATAGCAAATAAACAAACAAGCAACAAACAAGTCTGTATAGCAGTGTGTATATTTGATCTAGAAGTGCTCTGAGAATTAACATATGTACTATAATTCTAAGATTGGTTAGTGCAACATAGAAAAAAAATAGTATATACAACATAGAGTAGTCACATATCTAGACCCCTTTCCTCACGATCTGAAATAAAATAAAAGTGCAACACCTTCAGAGCGAATGATTGCTAATTATTGTCTGAACTTGGAATCAACTCATGTGCAATTTGTGATAAGAGGCAGTACAAACCTGTAGTACAGTTAAACACAAATAGGTTTGTCTCAAATAAGCTAAGTAATTGGACTGCAAGATGAAGGTGTATACAACATCCAATTCTGATAAAGAGAAATCTAGAAGAAGCATACACATGTTTAGTTGGCACTCATGCTCTGATCAAACTACTATCATTCAAATTCTAGCTTCCGGTATTTATATTATGAACTTTGCAAAATAGCTAGTCTGTGAAGTAGCACGGATCGATGACTAGTGCTTACCTAAACAGAATCAATCACAAGGTTTTTGTTGTTATAGTTAGCACTGCTAGCCTACTAGCTGTATATGCTCATCCATCCATCCATCCATGGACCTAATGTTGTTGTATCTAAAGACTATAGTGCAGCAACACAAGAGGAAGACCTCAAACTGCAGGGCACATGTATATATACACTCATCCATGGCAAACATTACCAAAACATCCATCCATGGCAAGATTCAGTGGAACCGAGAGAAGAGGCAGAGATGGGGAGGGGGAGAGCTCACCATGCCATGATAGATAGCCCTTGGTCGCATTGGAAGAAGAGGGAGGTGTGCCCCTCCTGCTCCTCCTCTACTAGGACCGATTTTTTGGAATATAAATTTCCCGGAAATGATCCTCATGCTCACCAACCCCAGGATTACTGTTAGCTGATGGACACATCCTTGATACAAAATATCCAAGCGGTTACAAAATTTGAAGTACAAGACCATGATGGTCTATGGAGTACAACAAAGGTTTCTAGTGGTTGATGGCGGAAGCGGTTCGTGGATATCCAGCGTCTATGGGACTCCATTTCCCACAGGAACAGCTGACCTGGATAACTCCTATCTCGCATGGCTACTATCTTCGGTGCCTTGGTTTCGGGGTTGTCGTCATAGTGCTCCTCTCCAAATAAGCAATCTGGCCAAGCCAATAGCCAGGGACAAGCCAGCGAATACTTTTGAATGTACTCGCAAACATCATGAAAACATACATAATATAGCAGGTGATATACATGCACTGAAATTATTAACGGGTATTCAATCAGATAAATTCATGATGCAAGTAAGCAGATGATTCATACTGAAAAATAATTAAGCAATCAAGGAATTGAAAATAAAAATGGAACATCGGGCGGTAGTCCTCCCAAAAATTCCAAGAAAATAAAATGATCCAATCGGGTGTCTGAAGCGACGCCTCGAAAGGATAAAAATAAATATTCAACATGCCTCAGTCGGGCGTCTGGAGCGACGTCACATAAAGGGCTTATAAAGAAAATAAATAACAGGTGTGCGACAGTCGGGCGTCTGTGCGACGCCACATAAAGGGCTTATAAGATAATAATAACAATGAGTATCCCGAAGGTAGAACCATCCCAGGTGATACTCAACAATTCAGTTAATATAAATGGTTAGTCCATATCAATATTAATCATCATTATCATTCATCACTCTCCATGATCAAGATCCTGGTTTAGAAAATTCCTCCGAAGACCGACACTAAGACCGACACTTGACCTATCCCAGACTGTAGTCCTTAACCGTGGACACGGCTATTCAAATAGATGTATACTCTGCAGAGGTTGTACTCTTTACCCACGAGTAACAGATTTCTTTAGTCAACCCGAGATGTTGACTAATTCCGATTACGACCTTTGAGTTGAAAACACACCTAACCCGCACACACCAGTTTAACTATGTAGGATCGAAAGTATGTCTAGAGGGGGGGGTGATTAGACTACTTGAGCAAATAAAAATTCTACCTTTTCCCAATTTTAAGTGTTCGCAGATTTTAGCAATTATAGCAATTCAAGTACACCCTACACAAGCATGTCTAAGAGTATAGCAGCGGAAAGTAAAGACACGCATATGAAGTAGAGGGTTGGGAGGAAGATCAAATGCAATTTGGAGACACGAAGATTTTTCCCGTGGTTCCGATAGGTGGTGCTATCGTACGTCCACGTTTATGGAGTCTTCAATCCATGGAGGGTAACGGTCGCGAGAGTCCATGGAGGGCTCCACCCATAAGGGTCCACGAAGTAGCAACCTTGACTATTCCATAACGGCTTCCGTCCACGAAGGACTAGCCTCACTATGGGTAGATCTTCATGAAGTAGGCGATCTCCTTGCCCGTACAATTTCTTGGTTCAACTCCACAACACGAAGTAGGAGGCTCCCAAGCGACACCTAACCAATCTAGGAGGCACCACCCTCCAAAAGGTAATACGCTCGGTAATGTCGATGAACTCCTTGCTCTTGTGCTTCAAAATGATAGACTCCTCAACACACAATCACTCTCTCACAGATTTGGCTTTGGTGGAAGAGATTGATTTGGTGGAAAGCAACTTGCGGAGGCTAGAGATCAAGATTCATATGGATGGAGTGGAATGGCTTGATCGCAACACATGATTAGGTGGCTCTCTCTCAGAACATTGGATGGGGCAAGTATGGAAGAGTCCTGAGTGCTTCTCTTTCGAGTGGGTGATGGTGAAGGGGTATATATAGGCATCCCAAAAAATCCAACCGTTACACCTAAAGTGACCAACTCGGTGACACCGAAGTATAAAACTCGGTGGTACCGAGTTGGTCCAAAGGTAGCATCTTTTGAATCTCGGTGAGACCGATACAAAGTTCTCGGTGGTACCGATAAGGTGACCAACGGTCAGTTTCCCAAAACTCGGTGACGCCGATCCAAAATCTCCGAATTTCCGATTTAAAGAATTGAGGTAACAGAAAGTTGGCAAACTGAACTCGGTGGCACCGAAGCAGAATCGGTTGCACCGAAAAGCTAGGGTTTGGCAGGGCTCTGTCTGAGGTGGGAATCGGTGGGACCAAGTGGAAAAAGTTGGTTACACCGATTTTCATGATAGGCTTGGACAGACTTTTGTGGAAGAGTTTTTGGGTGTTTTTGGTGACTATCACTTGTGCACGTGGAGCATCTTGTTCACCAACAGTACCTTACCCCCTTTTAATAGTATTGGCTATCCTATGGACTCAAGGTGATTTCTCACAAAGTAAAATGTAGAGTCCTCTTGCTTGAAGCTTTGCCAATCCATTTCCTTGCATCTAGGGGTATCTCCTCACAATCCTTTTTGCCAACCCATCATTGAACTTTTCCTGAAATATACTTAGTGGAAACATTAGTTCAATGACATATATGTTGTTATTAATTACCAAAACCACCAAGGGAGCAAATGTGCTTTCAATCTCCCCCTTTTTGGTAATTGATGACAACATATAGATCAAAGCTTCGACATATGATATAATCAATGAATATAATCATCGCTTTGAGAAGTATGTGATAAGCAAGAGCTCCCCCTAAATTTGTGCATTATTTTGAATTTGTGTTTGAATGCAAATGCACAATCGATTAGGTACATGGGGCACTCTTTCATGTCACATACAACTTGGTGGTGTGCGAGAATAATGTGAATGAACATCATAGCACAACACAATCAAGCAAAGGTGAATGATCATCTCATAAGCATCACAAGGATAGGAAATAGTAGCAATACACATCAAGGAATAAGCATCACAAGGATTAGAATCACAATTCACATATATTCCAGAAAAATTCCTTGCGAAGTTTCAGGTCATTTGGACTCTTGGAATTTTCAGCCTTTTTCTTGGTTTTCACGTCCAGAATTCCAGTTTCTGGCCATTTTCCTCTTTGTGATGTACCTTGTAAATTAAGAGAGAAAAGGCATAAGAATTGTATCATAAAGTGGAATAATCACCAAGAATACTATAATTATCAATAAGAAATCATGATGCAAAATGGACGTATCAGTGGCTCCTCCTGGCCTAATTCCACTTCTATAAATCCTCAAATGTTGGGAAACCAACAAAGAGCCACCTGAAACAATTTTTCCGCCGCCAAGACTCTGTTCTGTTGGGAGGCCATCTGGAGACCTTTTCTGGTGATCTGCTAGAGGGGGAATCAATCACGGAGGCCATCTACATCAAACTTGCTGCCTCCATGATGATGCGTGAGTACTCCACCACAGACCTACAGGTCCTAGATGGCTTCTTCTCTTTCTTTGATCTTCAATACAAAGTTCATCGCAATGTTCGCGATGATCTATTCGATGTAATCTTCTGTTGCGGTGTGTTTGTTGGGATCCGATGAATTGTGGGTTTATGATCAGATTATTCATGAAAACTTATTGAGTCTCCTCTGAATTTTGCTACATGTAAAATTCGTTGGGATTTTCCCCGAAGAGGAGAGGAGATGCAGCACAGTGGAGATAAGTTTTTCCCACAGTGAGAACCAAGGTTATCGAACCAATAGGAGAACCACACAAATTCCCGTCTTCAGCACCTACACACAAACTAGCACGCACTTGCACCTGATGTGGCTTGAGACTGCGTCGGTAGTTCCGCGAAGAGGAAGGGATGATGCAGCACAGCGACGGTAAGTATTTCCCTCAGTTATGAAACCAAGGTTATCGAACCAGTAGGAGGATCACCACCACCTAATAAGCATCACCTGCACACAAACAACAAATACTTGCAACCCGACGCGAAAGAAAGGTTGTCAATCTCTCTACGGTAAAAAGATAGATTAGGTAGTGATAGATAGGAGAGATAGATCTCTCAAGAACACAAAATAGAAAAGGCAAATAAAATATGCAGCAATATGTTTTTTGGTTTTTGGTTTTGTAGATCTGAAAACAAAGATGCAAAAAGATAGATCTGAAAGCAATATGTTGGAAAAGTAGACCCGGGGGCCGCAGGATTCACTAGTGGCTTCTCTGATGAGTATAGCGCACGGTGGGTGAACAAATTACTATTGGGCAATTGATAGAAAATCGAATAGTCATGACGATATCCAAGGTGAAGATCATTATATAGGCATCACGTCCAAGATAAGTAGACCGACTCCTGCCTGCATCTACCACTATTACTCCACACATCGACCGTTATCCAGCATGCATCTAGTGTATTAAGTTCATGGAAAAACGGAGTAATGCAATAAGAACAATGACATGATGTAGACAAGATTTATTCATTTAGGAATATACCCCATCTTGTTATCCTTAATAGCAACGATACATGCGTGCCTCGCTGCCCCTTTTGTCACTGGGAGAGGACACCGCAAGATCGAACCCATCACAAAGCACCTCTTCCCATGGCAAGAAAAATCGATCTAGTTGGCCTAACTAAACCAAAGATTCGAAGAAGAAATACGAGGCTATAAGTAATCATGCATATAAGAGATCAAAGAAGACTCAAATAATATTCATGGATAGAAACTGATCATGAAGTCAAAATTCATCGGATCCCAACAAACACACCGCAAAAGTTTACATCAAATAGATCTCCAAGAGACCATTGTATTGAGAATCATAAGAGAGAGAGAGAGAGAGAGAGAGAGAGAGAGAGAGGAAGCCATCTAGCTACTGCCTACGGACCCGTAGGTCTATGGTGGATTACTCATGCATCATCGGAGAGGCACCTATGAGGAAGATGAACCCCTCTATGATGGTGTTTAGATTGGATCTCGCGGTTCTGGAACTTGCGGCGGCTGGAATTGTGTTTCGTCGACTCCCCTAGGGTTTTTGGAATATTTTGGAATTTATAGGCATCAGAGGCGGTGGAGAGGGGTCCCGAGGAGGGCACAACCCATCAGGGCGCGCCGGGGCCCCCCTGGCGCACCCTGGTGGATTGTGGTCACCTCGGCCCACTTCTCTGGTACTTCTTTGGCCCACTGGGTGTCTTCTGATCCAGAAAAAATCTCCAAAAAGTTTCGTCGCGATTGGACTCCGTTTGGTATTGATTTTCTACGAAGTAAAAAACAAGCAAAAACATCAACTGGCACTTTGGCACTATGTCAATAGGTTAGTCACAAAAAATGATATAAAGTAGTTATAAAATGATTGTAAAACATCCAAGAATGATAATATAACAACATGGAACAAGCAAAAATTATAGATTCGTTGGAGACGTATTAGCATCCCCAAGCTTAATTCCTACTCGTCCTCGAGTAGGTTAATGATAAAAACATAATTTTTGATGTGGAATGTTGCCTAACATGTTCATCATATTCCTTTCTTTTGTATAGCATGGACATTTGGACTTATAGATGATTCAAAGCAATAGTCTAGTTTTAACATAATGACTTCAATACTCAAGCATGCCAACAAGCAACCATGTCTTTCAAAATATCAACACTAAAGTAAGTTATTCCTAGCCCATCATGCTCAATCATTGATCCATTCATGACACACACTCAAATATTAGCTATACCCAATGCTCAAGTACGATCATAGTGCCCCCTAGTTGGTGCTTATAAGAGAAGATGGAGACAGAGGGGCGTTTTGGCTCCCGGGAGGATTTTCTCCCGGGTGAACAGTACCGCGAAAAATGACATAAAATGTTTTCGAAAAAATCTGAATTTTTTTGTGGATGTTCGTGTCAGTGTAGCAAACATGCTTGACAATTTTCATATGAAACCGAGCAGTAGTATTTCGTCGGTGAAAAAAACAAATTTGGGTGACATTTTGGGGTAGCATTTGGTGTTCAAATTTGTTATTTTTGCATAGGCCACAATGTTTAACATTTTTGCCTAAAACTTTGCAGGTGACATTTGAATGTGACTGCAAATACACAAAAAAATTGTTGGGATTTTTTTGACATTTGAAAAATTATTTTTCACGTGCAGGAGCACGTGCTCCCGGGAGCCGAATTGGATTTCCCAAGATGGAGACTCAAAATAAAAATTACATAAAGTAAATAGATAGGCCCTTCGCAGAGGGAAGTAGGGATTTGTAGAGGTGCCAGAGCTCAAGGTTTTAAATTGAGAGAGAAAAATATTTTGGGTTGCATGCTTTTCCTGTCAACGAAAACCACAAAGTAGCTCACAATACTTTCCATGCTAGATATAACATAGGCGGTTCCCAAACAGAAAATAAGTTTATTACTTTTTCCACCAAACTTTCACTTTCCATGGCGAGCCATATCCACGGTTGCCTTCCATACCAACACTTTCCAAGGAATTTATTATTTGACAACATAAAGTAAATATTTTTTTCTTTTTCATTTCGGGAATGGGCATCCCTATTACCGCACTCTCGTGCAATGACAAGTGAATAAACACTCATCTTGAGAATAACACATCTAGCATGGAAAAATATTGGACACTCCCCACCATTTCTTGAGCGGTACGGGCACACAAAAGAGAAATTTATTTTGAAAATTTAGAGATGACACATACAAATTTGCTTGGAACGGCATGGAAATACCACATATAGGTAGGTATGGTGGACTCATAAGGCAAAACTTGGTTTAAGGATTTTGGATGCACAAGTAGTATTTCTACTTAGTACAAATGGAGGCTAGCAAATAGATTGGGAAGCAACCAAACCAAAAAACAAAAATTCACGTAAGTGAGCGTTGAGCATAACTAACACCGAATAATGCACCACAAGTAGGATGTAATTTCATTACATAACTATTGACTTTCGTACTTGCATAGGGAATCACAAACCTTAACACCAATATTCCAACTAAAGCATAATTACTCACCAACCTGACTCACATATTACTATCATCATGTTTCAAAACTATTACAAGGAATCAAGTTTAATTTGCCCAATGATCTTCATGAAAGTTTTTATTATATACTCCTTGGATATCTATCAGTTTGGGACTAGTTTCATATATTGCCATTGCTTTTTTGACAAGCTCAAACAAATCTAAGTGAAGCACATGAACATAAAGATTTCATCTCTCAAAAAGGTATAAGTGAAGCATGAGAGGATTTCTACAAAATTGTCTAACTCTCAAATAAATCTAAGTGAAGCATGAGAGTATTTCTACAAAAGTTTCCAAGCACACCGTGCTCAAAAAGATATAAGTGAAGCACTAGAGCAATTCTATAGCTGAAAAAGTTTAAGTGAAGCATAGAGAGCAATTCTAACAAATCATAGCATAATTTTGGCTCTCCCAAGTAGGTGTGTACAGCAAGGATACAAAGGAAAAACTAACAAGCAAAGCAAGCAAAGATACAAGACGCTCCAAGCAAAACTCATGATATGTGACAAAAATATAGCACCAAGTAAAATACCGATGGTTTTTGGAAGAAAGAGGGGATGCCACTCGGGGGCATCCCCAAGCTTAGTTGCTTGTTACTCTTTGGATATATCTTGGGGGGGCGGTAGCATCCCCAAGCTTAGGCTCTTTTCGCTCCTTATTCCTTCATCCATCGTGATCTTACCCAAAACTTGAAAACTTCAATCACATAAAACTCAACAAAATCTTCGTGAGATCCGTTAGTATAATAAAGCAAATCACTACTTTAGGTGCTGTTTCAAACCCACTCATATTTTATAATTGCATTATACCTACTGTATTTTAACTTTACCATGGCTTATACCCCCCGATACAAACCATAGATTCATCAAAACAAGCACACAATGCAACGAAAATATAATCTGTCTTATACATAACAGTCTGTACTCTAACCATACTTATGTATCTCCAAAAATTCTTACAAATAAGGACAACGTAAGGAATTTGTATAGCAACACCGTGTTAAAATTTCAGCTCAAGATCATGTTTCAGAAAAAAATGAAAATTCATATACTGGACGCAAACTTTATGTTTCAGATTCAGCATCACTTCTACTCATCCTATGAATCATCCTAAAGGATTTACTTGGCACAAACACTAAATAAACCATAAAAACACAATCATAACAGAGGCATAATTGTGTTAACACTCAAAAACAGAAAGGAAAAAGCAAAAATGTATTTATTCATTGGGTTGCCTCCCAACAAGCGCTATCGTTTTACGCACCTAGCTAGGCATAACGCATAGATTCAAGTATTGTCATCTTTGGTTTTGGATGAGGTGATTTTGTCAAGAGGTTTTGCAAATAGAACTTGAAACACATCATCCATAGCAACCTTAGCACTATCAAGTTGTCCCTCTACGTACCCCCTTTGATTACCGGCCACGATCCAAGAATATTGTTGGTTTACATCATTGAAAACTTGTTGGATCATGTCTAAAACGGGAACTTCCTTTTTGAGATTCTCATAAAAAATTTGATTATTTCCAAGAAAATATCTCATCATGTAATCACTATTGTAAATGATTTCTTCTATTACCGGTTTTTCACGGCTCATACCATAAAAATCAAAGATCTCCCTAGCTTCTAGTACTATGTGATCAAATTCATTCATAAGAACAAGGGTAGCCAACTTCTTAGCTTTGGGATTCTTTATGACGGGTAGCTCATAAAACAACCTTTGCAAGGTGGGATGGGTACGAATGAATCTATTTTCAAGTTTTAGAACTAGCGCCAAGATAGCTTCCGCATAAGATTTAGTTTTTTTCAGTATAGAAGTATCATCGAGAGTCAAATTCCCAACGCAATTGAAAAACTCTTGGATAGTTTCTTTTCCTATAACGTTCCCTTGCCCCAAAACAAAAGTTTTAGAATCCTCGTGATAGAAGGGGTCAAGACACGTATTTTTATTGTTGCCATTAAGGATAAAACAACGGGGTCTGTACATATTGCTTGTCTTACTTTGTCTACATCATGTCATCTTGCTCCAAGCATTACTTCGTTTGTTATGAACTTAATACGATAGATGCATGTTGGATAGCGGTCGATTGGTCAAATAATAGTAGTAGATGTAGAATCATTTCGGTCTACTTGTTTATGGACATGATGCCTATATACATGACCATTGTCGTGAATAACATGTTATAACTATGCGCTTTTCTATCAATTGCCCAACAATAATTTGTCTACCCACTGTATGCTACTTTCGAGAGAGAAGCCTCTAGCGAACACTATGGCCCCTGGGTCTACTTAAACATAAGAACAAAAACATCTAAATTACCTTGCTACACTTTGTTTACTTTTATGTTATTTTGCTTTTGTAATATCTATTCTAGCAAGATTTAATCCTTGCAAGTGACGAGTTCAAGGGCCTAAACAACCCTCTTGGCCGCGTTGGGTGCAAGTTTTTGGTTTTGTGTGTGTTGGTGTTGTTTAAGGGAATTTGCATTAGTTCTCCTATTGGTTCGATAATCTTTGTTCTCACTGAGGGAAATACTTATCTCTATTGTACTGTATCTCCCCTCCTCTTTGAGGAAAATCCCAATGCAGCTCACCAGTAGGAGGAAGAATTTCTGGCGACGTTGCCGGCGAGCATCATCAAATTCTTGTCAGGTTCCTACACACAAATTATCTTTCACTTGTTCTAATTTTTACTTGCTGTTATATTTTACTTTATATAAAAATAAAAAATACAAAAATATTTCTATTTGCTTGTTTGCTTAGTTATCTACTTTACTTGTTAGTTTACTCGTTTGATTGCTAGTTTACTTGCTTTGCCACTGTGTCTCAAGAAAATACCAAATTGTGTGACTTCTCACATACTAACAATAATGATTTTATTAGTACTCCAATACCATCCGCCACTAGTGCGGAAGCTTTCGATATTAATGCCGCTTTGCTAAATCTTGTTATGAAAGAACAATTTTCGGGAAGTCATAATGAGGATCCTGCTTCGCATCTTAATACCTTTGTTGAATTATGTGATATGCAAAAGAAAAAGGATATGGATAATGATGTGCATAAATTGAAATTATTTCCCTTTTCACTAACAGATAAAGCTAAAACTTGGTTTTCATCCTTGCCTTGCAATAGTATTGGAACATGGGATAAGTGTAAGGATGCTTTTATTGCCAAGTATTTTCCTCCCACTAAAATTATATCTCTCCGAAACCAAATTATGAATTTTAAACAACATGAGCAAGAACATTTTGCACGAGCATGGGAGAGAATGAAAATGATTATTAGAAATTGTCCCACTCATGGCTTAAATCTATGGATGATAATACAAAATTTCTATGCGGGAATAAACTTTGTGTCGAGAAATCTCCTAGACGGACATGCTACTAAATTACGGGATAATATCATGACAAATTATTCTCAATGGCACACCGAATGAGTTCCAACTGGTAAGAAGGTAAATTCTTTTGAAGAAATATCTACTTTGAGTGATAAGATGGACTCTCTTATGAATATTTTTGCAAATAAGAATGCTCAAGTTGATCCTAATGATGTACGTTTATCTACTTTGATTGAGCAAAATGATGATGCTATTAATGTGAAATTTGTCTCTAGAAACAATTTCAATAACAATGCTTATAGAGGTAATTTCAATCCTAGACCGTATCCCGGTAATTCCTCTAATAATTATGGCAATTCTTATGGTAATTCCTATGGTAATTCTTCCATTAATAATAATAGGAGGCCCTGTGATCTTGAGAACACAATTAAAGAATTTATTAGTTCTCAAAAAGTTTTCAATACTATGATAGAAGAATAGCTACGTAAAGTTGACGATATGGCTAGAAACATGGATATGATTACTCATGATGTGGAAATGCTTAAAAGTAAAACTTTGCCACCTAAACATGATATTAATGAGGCTATTAAATCCATCTAAATATATATTAATGAAAGTAAGGAGAGAACCGTTGGTTGAGAGCTAAGAGCGAATTCCTAGAAAAAGTGCTTCCTCCCGGTTTTTATTGTAATCATGCTGAAGATGTTAAAATGATTGGTGTTTCTCCTATTGAATCTTTATTTACTAATCTTAAAATGGATGATAAAGGGACTGGATATGAGTCAACTTTAGCTAGAAGGCGTCCCATTTGTTTGGAGGGTGATGATCTTGTCGATAAAAATGAAAAAGTGGGTTTAGAGAGGTCAAAACTTTAAATAGTGATGCACCCACTACTTTGGATTACAAGGACTTTCATTATGACAGTTTCTCTTTAGTTGGATGTATTTCCTTGTTGCAATCCATGATTAGCTCACCTAATGCTTATGAACAAAATAAATCTTTTACTAAACATATCGTAGAAGATATGATAAAAGCTTATGATGAGAAACTTGAGTTAGAGGTTTCAATACCTAGAAAGCTGCATGATGAATGGGAACCTACTATTAAAATTTAAATTAAAGATTATGAATGCAATGCTTTGTGTGACCTTGGTGCTAGTGTTTCTATAATACCGAAATCTTTATGTGATGTGCTAGGTCTCACCGATATGAATGAATGTTCCCTTAACTTGCATTTAGCGGATTCTACTATTAAGAAACTATTGGGGTAGAATAAATGATGCTCTTATTCTTGATAATAGAAATTATGTGCCCGTGGATTTCATTATGCTTGATATTGAATGCAGTCCGTCTTGTCCAATTATACTTGGTAGGCCTTTCTTACGAACTATAGGTGCTATTATTGACATGAAAGAAGGTAATATAAGATTCCAGTTCCCATTAAAGAAGGGAAGGGGACACTTCCCTAGAAATAGAATTAAACCACCGTATGAATCTATTATGAGGGCCACCTATGGAATTAATTCGAAGGATGACAACACTTGATACTATGCATTATGCCTAGCTAGGGGCATAAAACAATAGCGCTTGTTGGGAGGCAACCCAATAGTATCTTTAAATTTTTGTTTTACTTTCTGTTTTGGTATGTTTACATCATAATTTATACTGTAATGAGTGTGATTTTATGTTTAAATTAGTGTTTGTGCCGAATAAAGCCTTTGGGACGATTTGGAAGATAGTAGAATTGATACGGTGCAAAAATAGAAACTTTTGTGTCCAGTGTAGAATTTCTCTGATTTTACTTGCACGTCTTTTTGATCTGAACTTTTTGAAAAGTATTGGTATACAAATTTTGCAGGTTTTACTAATTTTTCAGAATTTTCGGAGTTACAGAAGTATAGTTTTTCTAATTACAGACTATTCTGATTTAGACAGATTGTATTTTTGCTTGCATAGTTTGCTTGTTTTGGTGATGCTATGGATCGTATTGGGGGGTATAAGCCATGGAGAAGTTAGAATACAATACCTATTATATAATAATGAAATATTAATCAATTTATAATAGTACCTAAAGTACATTATATGTTGATTATACTAACTGATCTCACGAGGTTTTGTTGAGTTTATGTGCTGAAGTTTTCAAGTTTTGGGTGAGAGAACGATGGATGAAGGAATAAGGAGGGGCAAGACCCTAAGCTTGGGAATGCCCAAGGCACCCCAAGGTAATATTCAAGGAAGATCCAATCGTCTAAGCTTGGGGATGCCCCGGACGGCATCTCCTCTTTCGTCTCCAATCAATCGGCATGTCACTCAGAGCTATATTTTTATTCATCACATGATATGTGTTTTGATTGGAGCGTCTTGTGTTTTATTTTGTTTTTATTTTAGTTTGCCATAATCATTGTTTTCTGGACACACATATTTTTGAGAGACACGCAATCATCAAAAATTCTTAGAATACTCTATATGCTTCACTTATATCTTTTGAGCTAGGCAGTTGCTCTAGTGCTTCACTTATATCTTTTTAGAGCACGATGACGTCTAAATTTTGTAGAAATGATTGAACTCTCATGCTTCCTTATATATTTTTGAGAGTATAATAATAAATAGGAATGGTACATGGCATGAGTTATAAGACTAGTTCAAAAAGGATAGGTATTCGAGGGTGATATAATAAAAACTTTCATGTAACTCACTAAAGAAGAAACATGAGTTTATTATATTGATGTAGTAATATGAAAGAACATGAGTACATGATTGTTGGTTAGTAGATATATCGGTAACTAAAGCTTGTTATTTGTTATTCATCTAAGTATTAACATGGTATGGTGATGATGTGTGAACATTTTTATGTCCGAAATGAAATCCTATCGTGTTGTTTCAATCGGGCACGCGCGATGGTTAACTCCTCCCAACCTCCTCCCTAGGGGTATGTGGTAGTACTTTGCTTCGAGAGAGCTAATTGGCATTGCAATAAGTATGTGAGTTCTTTATGACTAATGTGAATCCATGGATATACGCACTCTCACCTTTCCGTATTTGCTAGCCTCTTCGGTACCGTGCATTGCCCATTCTCACCTCGAGAGTCGGTGCAACCTTCGCCGGTGCATCCAAACCCCGTGATATGATGTGCTCTATTACACATATGCCGCCTTATATCTTCCTCAAAACAGCCACCATACCTACCTATCATGGCATTTCCATAGCCATCCAGAGATATACTGCCATGCAACTTCCACCCTTCCGTCACATGACTTGTGTGTTCATCATCATATTGCTTTGCATGACCATATTGCTAACATAGTATTTGTGGCAAAGCCATCGTTCATCATTGTTTACATGTTATGCTAGATCATTGCACACCCTGGTACACTGCCAGAGGCATTCATATAGAGTCATAATTGTTTTATGTTGAGTTGTTATATTGAGTTGTATGTAAATAAAAGTGTGATGATCATCATTATTAGAGCACTGACCCAGTGAGGAAAGGATGATGGAGTAAATGATTCCCCACAAGTCGTGATGAGCTCCGAACGAAAAACATAAAAAATGGGGGAGGTCAAATGATCCCACCATAAATACTAAAAAAGAGAGAAAAAGGGGCCAGTGTTACTATCCTTTACCACACTTGCGCCTCAAAGTGGCACCATGTTCTTCATATAGAGAGTCTCATGAGTTGTCATTTTCATATGCTAGTGGGAATTTTTAATTATAGAACTTGGCTTGTATATTCCGATGACGAGCTTCCTCAAATGCCCGAGATCTTCATGAGCAAGCAAGTTGGATGCACACCCACTTAGCTTTTGAGCTTTCATACACTTATAGCTCTAGTGCATTCGTTGCATGGCAATCCCTACTCCTCCCATTGATATCTATTGATGGGCATCTCTATAGCCCATTGATACGCCTAGTTGATGCGAGACTTTCTTTTCCACTTTGACTCCTTTGATATCTACCACCATATTCTATTCCACCCATATGCTATATCCATGGTTCACGCTCATGTATTGCGTGAAGTTGAAAATGTTGAAGCGTGTTAGAAGTATGATCCAATTGCCTAGTTTGACATCAGGGTGCTCATGATTTATACGTATGCGGTGAATACGGAGTCATGCCATGCTTGATATGATAAAATGAGTAGGGAATAACATTCTTTAAGGATCGTATACTTTGAAGAGTAATGATTATGTTATTTTTATTTATGGATATTATTATGTTGATATCAATTAGTTCATCATTTCTCAATGATCATACTAAAAAGAGATTACATGTTGGGTAGCATGTCACATCAATTTTTTTGTTTTTATCATTTACTTAGTCGAGGACGAGCAAGAATTAAGCTTGAGGATGTTGATATGTCTCCAACGTATCTATAATTTTTGATTGTTCCATGCAATTATATTATCAATCTAGAATACTTTATATGCAATTATATGCTATTTTATATCATATTTGGGAACTAACCTATTAACCCAGTGCGAAGTGTCAGTTGCTATTTTCTGCATGTCTTGGGTTTTCTAGGAAATCTGTACCAAATGAAATCCAAACGCTATGAAACTTTTTGACGATTTTTTCTGGACAAAAGGGACCCAGGAAGCTTCACGAGGCGTTAGAAAGCCTCACGAGGAGGCCACAAGGCAGCTGAGCGCGCCCAGGGGTAGGCTCGCCGACTTGCCTTGTGGGTCCCTCGTGGCTCCTACTGACCTAATTCCACTTCTATAAATCCTCAAATATTGGGAAACCAACAAAGAGCCACCTGAAACACTTTTTCCGCCGCCTCAAGCCTCTGTTCTGACGGGAGGCCATCTAGAGACCTTTTTCGGTGATCTGCCGGAGGGGGAATCGATTACGGAGGCCATCTACATCAACCTTGTTGCCTCCATGATGATGCGTGAGTACTCCATCACAGACCTACAGGTTCATAGCTAGTACCTAGATGACTTCTTCTCTCTCTTTTATTTTCAATACAAAGTTCACTGCGATCTTCGCGATAATTTGTTCGATGTAATCTTCTTTTGCGGAGTGTTTGTTGGCATCCGATGAATTGTGGGTTTATGATCAGAATATTCATGAAAACTTATTGAGTCTCCTCTGAATTTCAATATGCATGATCTTATAGCTTTGTATTTCTCTCTGATCTATCGATTTGGTTTGGCCAACTAGATTGGTTTATCTTCAGTGGGAGTGGTGTGTTGTACTGGGTTCAATCTTATGGTGCTCTATCCTCGTGATGGAAGGGGTCAAGACACATATTTGTATTGTTGCCATTAAGGATAAAACAACGGGGTCTGAACATATTACTTGTCTTACTTTGTCTACATCATGTCCTCTTGCTCCAAGCATTACTTCGTTTGTTATGAACTTAATACCATAGATGCATGCTGGATAGCGGTCGATTGGTGAAGTAATAGTAGTAGATGCAGAATCATTTCGGTCTACTTGTTTATGGAGGTGATGCCTATATACATGACCATTGCCATGAATAACATGTCATAACTATGTGCTTTTCTATCAATTGCCCAACAGTAATTTGTCTACCCACTGTATGCTACTTTCGAGAGAGAAGCCTCTAGCGAACTCTATGGCCCTTGGGTCTACTTAAACATAAAAGCAAAAACATCTAAATTACCTTTCTGCACTTTATTTTTTTTTCTTTTATTTTGCTTTTGCAATATCCATTCTATCAAGATTTAATCCTTGCAAGTGACGAGTTCAAGGGGCTTGACAACCCTCTTGCCCGTGTTGGGTGCGAGTGTTTGGTTTCATGTGTGCAGGTGTTGTTTAAGGGAATTTGCACTGGTTCTCCTATTGGTTTGATAACCTTGGTTCTCACTGAGAGAAATACTTATCTCTATTGTACTACATCTCCCCTCCTCTTCGGGGAAAATCCCAACGCATCTCACAAGTAGCAACGTCATGTGGTTTTCTCCACCAACTATTGCTAAAGCATAGCAACAAAGTAAAGCAATTACATGCCGTTTAATGATTGCCACATAGGTCATACAATAAATTAGAGACAACCCTATGGCTCCTACTGGTTGCTGTCGGCGTTCTGGGATCGGGGGTACCCAGACCTGCCTGCCTGCAGCCCAGCGTGTGGCCAACCACGACGGCCCAGTACGGCCTGACGATAAACCCCCCAGGACAAGACCCTCGTGAGGGCCCCGGCCTCGCGAGGAGAACAATGCCAAGACCTCCAGGGGAGGGACCTTCCCAGGTTGCCTCCTGAGGAGCGGAGGTTCCTATGCAGTGCCCGACCTCATGAGGCTGGGATGACGTGAGCCATGACGACCAAGGCCAGGTGGGCACCAGCTGGCGCAGAGGGGACAGTTTCCCCTTTGGTGCTAATGAGGCAAGAACGTACGCGGGTCCCCAAGGGATCCCCAAAGGTTCCCATTCCGGTGCAACAAGACCAAGACCACAAGCTCGGTTGGACAGATGTCATCGCCGAGCCCACCTCTGCGTCACGCCAGGAGCTTTGCAGGCGAAGACCACCTTTAGTTAGGATAAGCTGTACCTCTTGTCCCCTTTCAAATTTGGCCGTTGTGGGATCCCTTCCTGCCTGTGCGATAAGGGAACAGGACCCAGGCCACTATAAATAGGGGCTAGCCTCCACCGTAGAGAGGAACCGAATCGATCCTCACCCGAGTGCCCTCGCGAGGTCGCTCACCCTTGTACTCGTTCATCCCCGAACCTCCTCGTGAGGCCAATCCACCCAAAGCAGGAGTAGGGTTTTACACCGCAAGGTGGCCCGAACCTGGGAAAATCTCCGTGTCCACCTTCTTGCGCTCTCGTGCATCTTCGGTAGGGTTTGGCTGTGGGGCGGTAGGCTTGAGACTTTAGCTGGTTGCGATCTTCGCACACGCCCCAGAGTTCGAACCTTCTTGGGTCTGCGGAGCCCTGATTCCGACATTTGGCACGCCAGGTAGGGGCGTGTCGGAATCCTCCCTCCGGTTCCGCTTCGTTTTCGCCCCGTCGCTCCCATGGCCAAGGCTCGCCGGGCTCGCGCCAAGCACCGGGCCGCTCGCATCGCTCAGACGGCTCCCGTGGGCCACGGTTTTCCACGCCACTCCGCCCCTCCTGCAGCTAACGCTGCTGCCGACCCGGCTGCTCACGGGCACCAAGACCTGTTGCCGCTGCACACCGTGCGACACGACGGCCGCGTCACTACTCCGGCCCTCGCCCTCGCCGCGGCATCATCCTCCCGCGTTCGCCGCAGGCCGGTGAATGCGCAGACTGCGCTGCTCGTGGCGCGCGAGCTGCTGCATTACTGCCCCGCCAACAATCGCTATGGCGACTGGCTGGTACGCGTCGCCGAGCCCGTCAACGCCGCCGGCAAGGCCCTGGCACTCTCCTCCGGGGCGGGCTCGGGGGCTCCCGTCTGGAGAGCTCCATACCTGACGGGAGCGACGAGAGGGTTCATGACCAGCACAGTCAAGGAGCTTCGCGAGCCGCGGGCAATGTGCGACGGGTGACGCCCTGCACCGCCCAGTGCGGCTGACGCCCCCGACATGGGCGGCGGGCTGCACGTCTACATCGACACCCCGTGGAGCGGCCAAGTCCCCGTGGGCGGCCTCCGCCAGGCCTGGCGAGAGCAGCCTCGTGGGGAGAGCTGGTGTGGTCGGCCTTGTGAGGTTGCCTGGCGCGAGCGACCTCGCGAGGCACGTCATTAGGCCAGACGCCATGACAAACAGGTGCACATGTCCTCGGGCCGGGTGCTGCCTGCCTGGAGACGGAGGGTGGAACACACGCCCATGTCTCCGGGCCGGGCGCTGCCTACCTCGAGACGGAGGGTGGAACACACGCCCATGTCTCCAGGCCGGGCCCTGCCTGCCTAGAGACGGAGGATGGAACACACGCCCATGTCTCTGGGCTGGGCGTTGCCTGCCTGGGGACGGAAGCTGGAGCACTCGTCCGCATCTCCAAGCCAGGCGCTGCCTGCTTGGAGACAGAGGGTCGAGTGCCCGAGCGAGACAGCCGGACGCCCCGGCAAGGCGTGCCGGGGTGACACGTCGGGGGCCGACCTCGCGCATAGCGAGGGGGTTCGGCACCGGGCACCGGGCCCCGTCCGCACCACAAGGGGTCGCGGCGCTACCACAGCGGCGGCGGACGCCTCCGGGCCTTCGGGAGCCAGAGACCCCGTCCCGGAGTAGGTCCTCCCCGGAAAGGGCGCCCATGGGCTCCCGCCCCGCGGGAGGATCTGTTCGGGGCCTGACGCGCCCTGGGCCCGTTGCCGCGCGCCTGGGGACAAGGGATGGGGTCCGCGCCCCGGAGGCATGGAGCACCCTATGCCCCCTAGGCTCCACCCGTGACACTCTCATGTAATAATGAGTGGGCTGTATACGCCCGGGGTCCCCCGTGGACGCGGAGGGGTCCCCACCCACGCCCAAGTGGAAGCCCCATGCTCCGCGCTGGCGGACGACACAGTCCTCCAATGACTATGCCCACGCCTAGTGGAAGCCCCATGCTCCGCGCTGGCGGGAAGACTAGATTAGGTGCTGGACGCGGCTGTTCTTTGCTCTCTTTTGTAACCGAATTTGCCGTTTTTGGAATAAAGTTTGAAGTTTTTGCGTCTTTATTCAAAAAGAGGGGTGGGGGATTTTTCTCCTTGCAGTGTTTCTTGTCTTGAGCCTCGTTTCTCCTTGCCAGCTCTCCCTCTCTGGCGCGCCCCGCGAGCGGGGGCTGGGCACGGTGTGCACGTTGAGACAGCCCCAGCAGCGTTGAGGGCCTCCCCCGAGGGCCCAGGTCACAACAGCCGCAGGCCTGCCCGCGTGCAAGCCTCGCCAAGGCTTTGGCGTCCGAATCCTCACGCGACGCTCCCAAGCGAGCCAGCAGGCACGCGTGGCCCGAAGCCCCCGTCGAAACATCCGCCTCCCGACCTTGGTTGGGCACCGTGACTCGGATAATGGTAATGACCCACCCCTCCTCCGGGGTCGTGACCCACGACGAGCAAAGGAAAGGCGACGCAAGGAAGTACAATGTTACTTGATACATCATACAGGAGTTTCTTCCAAAATACTCTCACTTCCCTGCGGGGTCGTATCCAAAATCTTGACAGGAAAAACAGGAAAAAGATGACCTAGGGAGATGTGCTGTCACCATCGCCGCTGTCGCTGCCACCGCAGTCAGACTCACGCCCCTCGATCAAAGGCCGGTCCTCGCCCCCAGTCGGGGAAAACTCCGCGATCAGGTCATCCACGTGATCCTCCACCCAGTCCCCGAGGGCGCCTTGAATCACCTCGGGCACGGGGGCTATCACGGAGTCGAAGTCGAAGTTGGGGTCGAAGCGAAGGAGGTGGCAGAAGATGCGCGAGGATGCGCGAGGAGGTCACGGCTCTTCTCTTCCATGAGTTGGCGGGCCTTCTCTGCCCCCCCCCCTTCAAGGCGCTCCATGATCCTGGTGAAGAAGCCAAGGTAGTCAGCGTTATCAAGAACAAGCGGACTGGAGACGCTCTCATTGCAGATACTGCTCAGGGCTTGGTGGGCCCTCCTCTCAAGGGCCTGGAACATCTGGGAGCGTGTGTGATGTAGCCCCCGGGCGCAGTTCGCCTCGTCCGAGGCCTTCTCCGCGAGGGAAGTGATGTCCTCCACTTGCGTGTAGAGGAAAGACAGCTCGGCTTCGATGGTGGCCCGGGCATCCACCGCAGCTTTTTCACGCTGCTCCGCCGCGGCTAACTTCTTCCTGAGGCCGTCAGCCTCACCTTTCAGGTCGTCGCGCCGCTTGCAGAAACGGGACTCCTGAAGCTTCATCTTCCCGCGGTAGTCCTTGGCGAGGGCCCGACGAACCTCCGGTACCTTCTCGTCGACCTCTTCCTGGATCTTCGCCTCCCGAGAGGCGAGGGAGTCCTCGGCGACAGCCACTTGGGGGTCCATCACCTCCAGCCGCTCGCGCTCCAGGCTTTGTTCCAGTGCTTCCAATGTCAGCGTATCCTCAAGTGTGCACAGCTTCGCATCGCCCGTGGACGGCCTGCCCGCCGAGGCGGCGAGCGCGGCCTTGCGCGCTTGGACTTGCCGCTCGAGGGTGGCATTGGAAGCTTGAAGTTCTTCCCCGCGCTTCTCCACAGCCTCACCCCGGCAGTCCGCGGCCCGGGCTTCCTCAAGGGCACGATCGCGGGCCTCCCTCGCTGCAACGAGGGATTCTTCGCCTTCCGTGCGAGCGTGCTTGCGTTGCAGACGATTGAGGTTGATGGCAATCTCGAGCCTGCGCCATTCGGGCGCCAGGCGCAAGCGTTCCGCCTCAAGGCACGCGTCGACGTCGTTAAGCTCGGCCCCAAGACGGCCTAGCGCGCTCACCGTGCCTTGAAGGAGGCCGTGCTGGGTGGCGCTGCGACCGCAAGCGAGCTCCAATGCTCGATCGGGGGTTTCCTCCGCTCCCTGGTCTGCAGGGAAGCCACGTGAGGGGCCACCCGTATCTAGCGGGGATCCGGAGGCCGAGGGCCCACTGTCTGCCCCCCAACCCGGGGCCGGGCCTCATAGGGACTCACCCCTCCACTCAAAGGAGGCGCCGATGCCTCGGGCGTCCAGCTACCAGGAAGGATCGTCAGAGGAGGCCTCGGCCCTGCCCCTGCAAGCCGGATGCCACGCCTGAAGAGGAACGCCGGAAACTCGGGCCCGAGGCCCCCTAGGGATGGCTTGGGCCCCGGGGGCACCTCCCCGTGCGCGGTCACGCGGCTCGCGAGGCACGGAGCCGTCACAGGCCCAGCATCTACGGGAGGTGGTGGCGGAGGTGCGCTCTTTCCTTCGTTAGGAGGGGACCTGAGGAGCAAAGACTCAGAAGTGCACGTCATGCGGAAATCAAGGGAGGTCGGGCGCTTACTTATCCAGGGCGATCCACTTCCTCTTCCTCAGGGTCCCCGGGGCCGGGACGTTGCGACCCCCGGGCCTCCTCCTCCCCCGGCGCGCAGGAACTGGGGGACGACTCGCTGGCATCCGATGCATGGCACCCTGCGGTAGGAGCGGCGGTCGTGCCTCCGAGCGTGGCATCACCTGCACCGATTGGAGGAACGGAGGCGGACGCTTGAGGGGCGAGTGGCTCAGGGCGCTCCTCCGCAGTCGCGCGAGGGGCGCTGACCTCAGGGCCCCCGGAGGCTGGGGCCACCACGAGAGAAGGGCGTCGCGAGGGTCCGCATGGGCCTCGGGAAGCAGCCCCCACTCGTCGAAGCGTGGCATCTTCTGGACGAAGGCTCCCCTGTTCGGGTAATTGTACAAGGGGAGCCCTTCCGGAGGAAGTGCGGCGGGTTCCCCGCCAATCAGGAGGCGGAGCACCTCGCGCAGCGAGCTAGAAGGAAGGGAAGGCACCTGAAGCCTCATGGCGTCATCGGGGCCGGTGAAGGCCCACATGGGGCGAGAGTGGCGTTGGAGGGGAGCGATTTGCCGATGGATGAACTCCCTCACCACCATCGCCATCGTCACGCCCGCCTTCTTCAGGGCGGCCAGCCTGGCCATGACCCGTGCAAGCCGCGGGTCGACAAGCTTCGCGTGCTCCCAACCGGGACTCAGCTCCGCGGGGGGCGCCGGAGTTTGGAGCAGGGGGCTGTACGCGGCGGCGTCGACATACACCCACTGCCTCCGGAAGCCCTTCGCGTTTGAATGAAGATCGCATCAAGGGCCGTGCCCACCGTCGCGCCCGCCGCTCGGAGCGACACACACCTCGAGCATTGCTCGCTGGCGACCATCTGGAGGAGAAGAAGTGGCGAAGCAGGGCCATGGATGGGGAGATGCCCACGAAGGCCTCGCACAAGAACGCTAAGGCGGAGAGAAGGATGATGGACCCAGGGTCGAGATGCAGTGCATGGACCTGGTAGTGCGTGAGCACAACGTAGAAGAAGTTTGAAAATGGCGGTAGCAAGCCGGAGAAGAGGGCGTGGAGATGAAGGGGGATATTGGTGGCCTCCAGATCAACTGAAAGTCGAGAGGCGAGCCAGATCTTCGTCGCCCCACACTCATTGGTATTGGCGGCGGTTGCCGGCCGGACCTTGTCCAGCCCCTCGAGATTGACCACGGAGGACCGGCCTAGCGCGGGCTCTGGTCCCAGCTGGGGCTCCGGCATCACCAAGGCCCTCCCCCTCTTCTTCTTGGGAGCCATGGCGAAGAGGCAGATTGGAGCAAGCGCGAGATCCGGCGAGAAAGGAGCGAGCTTACGGAGGAAGAAGGGGCAGAAGACAGGCGCGAGGGAGAAGAGCAATGATGGCCCCGCTGCACGCGCCAGGTTTTTGTCAGCACGGGCGGTTGCCGAGGCAACGTGGGGAGGTGGAGGCGTCCACGTACCGTCGTGCGCCACGCGTCGAGCCTGGCCCGCAGGCGATTGGGGCCCGCGGCGCTTCGTCCTTCCTTCCTTGGCTTCGCCCCGAAGCCGGCCCGAGCGCGCCTTGGGCACGGGGGCTACTGTCGGCGTTCTGGGATCGGGGGTACCCAGACCTGCCTGCCTGCGGCACAGCGCGTGGCCCACCACGACGGCCCAGTACGGCCTGGCAACAAACCCCCCAGGACAAGACCCTCGTGAGGGCCCCGGCCTCGCGAGGAGAACAACGCCAAGACCTCCAGGGGAGTGACCTCCCCAGGTTGCCTCCTGAGGAGCGGAGGTTCCTATGAAGTGCACGGCCTCATGAGGCTGGGATGACGTGAGCCATGACGACCAAGGCCAGGCGGGCGCCAGCGGACGCAGAGGGGACAGTTTCCCCTTTGGTGCTAAGGAGGCAAGGACGTACGTGGGTCCCCAAGGGATCCCCCAAAGGTTCCCATTCCGGTGCAACAAGACCAAGACCACGAGCTCAGCAGGACGGATGTCATCGCCGAGCCCACCTCTGCGTCACGCTAGGAGCTTTGTAGGCGAAGACCACCTTTGGTTAGGATAAGCTGTACCTCCTGTCCCCTTTCAAATTTGGCCATTGTGGGATCCCTGCCCACGTGTGCGATAAGGGAAGAGGACCCAGGCCACTATAAATAGGGGCTATCCTCCACCATAGAGAGGAACCGAATCGATCCTCACCTGAGTGCCCTCGCGAGGTCGCTCACCCTTGTACTCGTTCATCCCCAAACCTCCTCGTGAGGCCAATCCACCCAAAGTAGGAGTAGGGTTCTACACTACAAGGTGGCCCGAACCTGGGTAAATCTTCGTGTCCAGCTTCTTGCGCTCTCGTGCTTCTTCGGCAGGGTTTGGCTATGGGGCGGCAGGCTTGAGACTTGAGCTGGTTGGGATCTTCGCACACGCCCCAGAGTTCGAACCTTCTTGGGTCTGCGGAGCCCTGAATCTGACAGTTGCCTTACTCATCAACATGCAAGTCGTGAAAACTACTACAAAGCAAGATCATCTCATACATCAATTATATATCAAATCATGTCTTGGCCTTATCACATCACAACATGCCTTGCAAAAACAAGTTAGACGTCCTCTACTTTGTTGTTGCAAATTTTACGTGGATTGTTGGGCAACTAGAAATAACCGTTCTTACCTACACATAGCCACAACGGTGATATTCAAGTTGCCTTTTAACCTTCTACAAGGACCGCTAATGTCAAATCGAATTCAATTAAAGTAGGAGAGACAGACACCTATCAGCCACCTTATGCAATACAAGTTGCATGTCTATTAGTGGAACCGGTTTCTTGTGCAAGGACAAGTAAGGTTGGTCCGGGCCGCTTCATCCCAGAATACCGCCGAATCCAAGTAAGACAGATAGAGGTAAGCAATTTGCACATCAACGCTCACAATTTCTTTGTGTTCTACTCTTGTATACCATCTATCCATAGACCTAGCTCATGATGCCACTGATGTGAATGAAGCATGGAAAACAAAAAAATCCTACACACACCCAAGATCTATCTATCGAGATGCATAGCAACAACAGGGGAGAGTGTGTCTTGATACGTCTCCAATGTATCAATAATTTATGAAGTATTCATGCCATCTTTGCCCATGTTTACAACACATATATATGATTTTGATGCACTTTATATGATTTATTTAGAACTAACCCGGATTGACGCTATTTTCAGCAGAATTACCGTGGTGTTATTTTTGTGCAGAAAATAAAAGTTCCCGGAATCGCCCGAATGTTTTTATGTTTTTTCTGGAGAATATAAGAAATACTGTAACGAAGAACCACCGAAGGGGAGCCACATGTGGGCCATAAGCCAACAGGGTGCGCCCACCCCCCTGGGCATGCCCTGATGGCTTGTGGGGCCCACGTGGTTCCGTTTAGCGTGATTCCAACGCCAAAAAATCCTTAGAAACCCTTAGAAATAAATAGAGAACTTCCGCTTCACCACCGCAACTCTCTATATCAAAGAAAACCCCATCTGGAGCCTTTCCAGTACCCTGCCGGAGAGGGGAAATCATCACATGTGGCCATCTTCATCATCCCGGTGGAGGCCATGACGAGGAGGGAGTATTTCACCCTCGGGGCTAAGGGTATGTACCAGTAGCTATGTGTTTAATATAATATCTCTCTCTCTCTCTCTCTTGTGTTCTTGAGATGGCATGATCTTGATGTATCACGGGCTTTGATAATATAGTTGGATCATATGGTGTTTGTCCCTTGCTATCTTGTTGTGACGAATTGAATCTTTCCCTTTGAGATTTTGTTATGTCGGATTGAATATTGGATTTGAGATCACTTGATGTATGTATTGCATGTGGATACCCATGGTGACAATGGGGTATTCTATTGATTCACTTGATATATGTTATGGCATCAACTTGTGGATTCCGGTGACCTTGGGGATCTATTCATAGGGGTTGATTGCACGTTCTTGTCCTACCTTCTTCGATAGAAATCTTGGGGGTACTCTTTGAAGTTCTTTGTGTTGGATTGAATATGATGAATCTGAAATTGTTTGAGGCGTGTCGAATAATTAACCCATGGATACTTGAGGTGACATTGGAGTATCTAGGTGACATTAGGGTAGATTGATATGTATCATTGGTGTTATTTTAGTACGAACTCTAGGGCTGTTTGTGACATCTATAGGAATAGCCCAATAGACTGATCAGAAAGGGTAACTTTGAGGTGGTTCTTACTACCTACGACAATTTCATCTTATGTTCTCCACTACTTATGAACTTTGGAGTGATTCTTTGTTGCACGTTGAGGGATGATCATATGATTCTATTATGTTAGCATTGTTGAGAGATTGCACTAGTGAAAGTATGAACCCTAGGCCTTGTTTCCAAGCATTAATACAACGTTTTGCTTGTTGTTTGTTGCAACCTTGCTGTTTTTATATTTTCAGATTACAAAAACCTATATCTACCATCCATATTGCACTTGTATCACCATCTCTTCGCCGAACTAGTCCACCTATACAATTTTCCATTGTATTGGGTGTGTTGGGGATTTCACGATTGTTTGAGAGAGACCATCTTCATCCT
Organism: Elymus sibiricus; assembly: GCA_039707655.1. Classification (NCBI taxonomy): domain Eukaryota; kingdom Viridiplantae; phylum Streptophyta; class Magnoliopsida; order Poales; family Poaceae; genus Elymus; species Elymus sibiricus. The sequence goes on from CM077671.1 coordinate 306,911,158, forward strand.
ACACCTCCCACGGATTAATAACCTTAGGTCATCCACTTGAGGGAAAATTGCTACTATCCTACAAAACTCTGTGCTTGGAGACCCAACAGAGTCTACAAGAATAAAGTTGTGTAGTAGACATCAACTATGATTCCCCCACAAGTTGGGATGAGACTCCGTACGAAAAATGAAAAGAATGGGGGGTGGCCAAATGGTCCCACCAAGATAAGAAAAAAAGAAAGAAAGAAAGAAAAAAGAAAAGAAAAAAATGAATGAGAGAAAAAGTGAGAAGGGTCTTGCTACTATCCTTTACCACACTTGTGCTTCAAAGTAGCACCATGTTCTTCATATAGAGATTCTCCTAATTTGTCATTTTCATATACTAGTGGGAATTTTTCATTATAGAACTTGGCTTGTATATTCCGATGATGGGCTTCCTCAAATGCCCGAGGTCTCCATGAGCAAGCAAGTTGGTTGCACACCCACTTAGTTTCATACACTTGTAGCTCTTAGTGCATCTGTTGCATGGAATCCCTACTCCTCACATTGATATTGATTGATGGGCATCTCCATAGCCCATTGATCTGCCTAGTTGATGCGAGACTGTCTTTCCACTTTGACTCCTTTGAAACCTACCACCATATTATATTCCACCTATATGCTATGTCCATGGTTCACGCTCATGTATTGAGTGAGGTATAAAATGGTGAAGCGCGTTAAAAAGTACGACCCAATCTTGGTTTGACACCGGGGTGCTCATGATTTATACTTTATGATGGGAAGACTAAGCATGATAGGCTATAAGATATTGTTAGGATAGCGTTCTTTAGCATTGTTATTTTGAAAAGACATGATTGTTTGCCAGTAAACTTGAGTATGGATGTCTTTTTGTCAAATGATAGACTATTGCCCTGAATCACTTGTATCTTAATATTCATGCCATGATTATACATTTGTTCAACATTATGTTATGGAGCATTCCACATCAAAAATTATCTTTTATCATTTACCTACTCGAGGACGAGCAGGAATTAAGCTTGGGGATGCTGATACGTCTTCATCATATCTATAATTTTTTATTGTTTCATGCAATATTCTACAACTTTCATATACTTTTGGCAACATTTGATATTATTCTTGGGACTAACTTACTGATACAGTGCCTAGTGCTATTTCCTTTTTTGTGTGTGTTTTTTGTTTTGCATGCCTCCTATGTATGATGATTATACTGATGAAAGTGGGTTTGGAAGAGTGTCAACTCTAGGAACTAATGATCCCACTATTTTGGAGGGTATTGAATCTTATTATAATAATTATGAAATTGGATTTGGAGAGGTCACGACTTTACTTAATGATGATTCCACTATTTTGGAAGAGGTTTCAATTGACTATGGCAACCAAGTTGCTATATATGATGATTATGATGATGACATGTATGCTATAAAGAATAATGATAACTATGAAACTTGTCATCATGATTTTAATTTTCCATTTGGTTATAAAAATCATGTATCTCATGGTAGTTATTTTGTTGAGTTTGCTCCCACTACTATGAATGAGAAGAAAATTGCTTATGTGGAGAGTAATAAATTTTCTATGCTTGTGGATCATGAAAAGAATGCTTTATGTGATAATTATATTGTTGAATTCCTTCATGATGCTACTGAAAATTATTATGAGGGAGGAACATATGCTTGTAGGTATTGCAATAATATCAAGTTTCCTCTCTATGTGTTCAAAGTTTTGAAGTTGTACTTGTTTTGCCTTCCCATGCAAGTTGATTATTGCTCCCATAAATTGTTTGCTCACAAAATCCCTATGCATAGGAAGTGGGTTAGACTTAAATGTGCTTGTCATGTGATCCATGATGCTCTCTTTCATGTTTCAATTACTATTCTTATGTGAGCACCATTGAAATCATCATGCCTAGCTAAAAGGCATTAAAGAAAAGCGCTTGTTGGGAGACAACCCAACACTTTTTATTTTTGTTTTTGTGTGTTCACATGATTAAGCTACAGTTAATCATGTTTGTGTCTTTTATTTCAATAATGTGCCAAGTAAAGCCTTTGTGATAGTGTGGATACTTGTTAGTTTGATTCTGTGCAAAAACAGAAACTTCTACGTCCAGTGAAGAATTTCTCTGATTTTACTAGAGAGGTAAAAATTCTAAAAAAATTAAATAGTTTTTATATGCTTTACTTGGGAAATCATCATGTCCTAATTTTCAGAATTTTTAGAGATAGGGAAATATGTATTTCATTCAGATCTTCACAGACTGTTCTGTTTTTGACAGATTCTGTTTTGCATGCATAGTTTGCTTGTTTTAGTGTTTCCATAGCCTATATTTAGTGGTATAAATTATGGTAATGATATAATGCAGTAGGTATTATGTGATAACAATTACGAATCTTGTCTTGATAGTACCTAAGTGAATGATCTATCTTTACTACACTAACCCATCTCACGAAGTTTCGTTAAGTTTTGTGTGATTGAAGTTTTCAAGTTTTGGGTGAGACACCGATATGAGTGTTGGTGTCAAAACCGGCGGATCTCGGGTAGGGGGTCCCGAACTGTGAGACTCGGATCGATGGTAACAAGAGACGAAGGGGACAAGGTTTTACCCAGGTTCGGGCCCTCCTATGGAGGTAATACCCTATGTCATGCTTGATTATATTGATAGTAAGGGGATTACAGAGTTGGTCTACCTCGAGATCAAGTAGCTAAACCCTAGATGAGTTCTCTTGGTCTACAACCTAAAACCCTCCGGCTTATATAGACGCCAGGGGTCCCTAGGGTTTACACATGGTCGGTTACACGTCGAAGGGATAAACATGCCTATTCACTACGTTAAACATGAAGGACACGCCATGCTTCTCGAAGCTTCCTTTCTAGAGTCCAGGTCTTCCATCAATCCAGTGTCCGGCATACGGCCCATACAGTTCGGCCCATAATGAATAGGTCGGCCTCCCGAGGACCCCTTAAACCAAACCCCTCGTATGACACGGAATAACCTCTGACGAGATTTAGTTTAAACTCGGAGTCGCAGACCGGTTCTCGCATACCATGACAGTCAGTTTTCGGCTTTCTCCGCTGAGGCGCTTAACCAGACTAGCCAGAAGCGCAATCGCAGCGGTGCTCCCTTTGCCTTTTTAGCCGAACTAGCAGAACATAAAAGGGCAAGCACAGGAGCCGGGCAACCCAACTATTGACCCAAGACATAGTTCAGAACCAATGCATATAAAGCGGAATTCCAAGACGCCGAACACCAAAGCAGTTGTGATTAGGGCAATTTTTAAGGTCGAGCCCCCGGTCTATTAGCCGGTTGCATCGTAAAGTATACCTAACAGGCTCGCGAGAAGAGGGAGAAAACAGAGAGTGCTCCGAAAAAGGACAGCTAAGGGGTAATGTGTGATATATCTGTATTTTACTCAACAACTCTTATTGTTCAAATTGCCGATGCAACTGTTTACAGGTATGAAATATAAATCCTACAGGAGAGGTTGTACCAAAGGTCTTCGATAGATGACCTGACGTCCTTGATGTGCCCTGTCGCTTATCCACTCCTGCGTCTCCTAAGGAGGTGTATGCCTTTATGGGCTTTGTTTGTTTGGCGAACAGACCTTGAAGAAAGAGTCTTGAGAAGTCACCGAAGTATGGATGAGCTTGACGCCTTTTAGCAGGCACTTGAAGGTACCTGTAGTATGTGCGAAGACGTGTTGACGGTAATAGTTCGGTCCAGCCGAACACCTACCCTCTAATTTTTTTCCCACCGCTGCCCATGGAATTTTGAGCGCAAAGTTGTGCCTCCTTGGCACGTACTTTGCTGGTGCTAGGGCCGTGCGATGGGGGGTGAGTCCCTATTTATGGGGAGAGGAAGGTTCTAGTACTTCGGATCGAGACCGGGCTCGCTTCCTAGCTTTGGGTGCCTTTACGGCAGATGTTGGCACTTGCCAATCATCGGTGTAATGGAATTCGGCTGCCAGGGCCAACGCATGTTCCTCAGTTCGGAGGGAGCGCTCTGTGTTGCCGTTAACAGTAATGACCCCCCTAGGGCCGGGCATCTTGAGCTTGAGGTATGCGTAGTGTGGGACGGCGTTAAAGCGAGCGAACGCTGTACGGCCGAGCAGGGCGTGATAGCCGCTGCGGAAAGGTACGATGTCGAAGATCAAGTCCTCGCTTCGGAAGTTATCGGGCGAACCGAACACAACCTCCAGGCTTACGGAGCCTGTGCACCGGGCTTCAACGCCTGGTATCACTCCTTTGAAGGTAGTGTTGCTGGGCCTGATCCTTGACGGATCTATGCCCATCTTTTTCACCGTATCTGAGTAAATCAGATTGAGGCTACTTCCACCGTCCATAAGGACTTTAGTGAGGTGGTACCCATCTATGATCGGGTCTAGGACGAGTGCGGCCGAACCCCCGTGACGGATACTGGTCGGATGGTCGCGTCGATCGAAAGTGATCGGATATGCCGACCATGGGTTATACTTCGGGGCTACAGGCTCTATGGCGTAGACATCTCGAAGGGCACGCTTCCTCTCCTTTTTGGGTATATGAGTGGCGTAGATCATGTTTACTGTCTTTACCTCTGGAGGGAATTTCTTTTGACCGCCGCCGATCGGACCACGAGACTCATCCTCGTCCTCGCTGCGTGGGCTCTTGCCTTGGTCCTCGGATGCGAGCTTGCCGGCCTAATTGAAGACCCAACAGTTACGGTTGGTGTGATTGGCGGGCTTCTCTTGAGTGCCGTGGATCTGGCAAGGCCTTTCTAGGATCTTGTCCAGCGGGGTTGGTCCATCGTGTTTGCCTTTAGGAGGCTTCTTCCGCTGCCCAGGCCGGGAATTGCAGAAGCCGGCATTAACAGCCGTGTCATCGGCGTCACTATTATTGTGCCGGCGCTTGTTCTTGTTTTGCTTCGGTTTCCCGTTGCTATCCCGAACTTCAGAGGTTCCGGGGTCTTCAGGGTTATGGCTACGTCTAGCTAGCCAGTTATCCTCGCCCGCGCAAAATCGGGTCATCAGTGATGTGAGGGCGGACATTGTCCTTGGTTTGTCATGGCCGAGCTGTCGAGCCAACCATTCATCCCGAATATTATGCCTGAAGGAGGCTATAGCTTCGGCGTCCGGGCAGTCTACGATCTGGTTCTTCTTGGTCAGGAAACAATTCCAGAATAGCCGCGCGGACTCTCCTGGCTTCTGTACGACATTGCTTAGATTGGAGGAGTCCGGTGGCCGAAAATAAGTGCCCTGGAAGTTAGATCGGAATGCCTCTTCTAGGTCCTCCCAACATCCAATAGAGTTTTCGGGGAGGCTATTTAGCCAGTGCCGAGCTGGCCCCTTGAGCTTCAGGGGTAAGTACTTGATGGCGTGGAGGTCATCTCCTCGCGCCATGTGGATGTGGAGGAGGAAATCCTCGATCCATACGGTTGGGTCAGTTGTCCCATCGTATTGCTCTATGTTTACGGGTTTAAACCCTTCCGGGAACTGATGCCGCATTACCTCGTCTGTGAAGCACAGTGGGTGGGCGGCGCCTCTGACCCGAGCTATGGCGCGCCGGTGATCGGTGTCTGTCCTAGCTCGGGTTCGTTCCCGATGTTCATTGTCGCGGTCGAACCAAGGCCGGTACTCTTCCCATCTATCAGGTGAGTATCCTCTGGATCCGTAGATGGATCGCGTATGACCTGCTCTATGGTCCAGATCGTGTCGCAGGTCAAACCTGTCATCCGGCTCTAGTGGCTCCTTTCCCCATCTACGGGGTACCGTTGGCCTATAGCCGGTATCGTCAGCCGTCCTGTCGCGTCCTCGAGGAGGGCGGTCTGGCTTGTCGTATGGGGTATGATTAGGAGACGGCGTATCAGTGAGCTCATCGTCGAATTGTGGCAGCAGCCTTCTGCGTGGGAAGCTCTTAGGTTGGTCCGATAGACCGGTGCCATATCCTTCCTCAGCTGAGAGGACTCTCGTCCATCGGTCGTTGAGGTCGTCTTGTTCGGCTTTGAGTTGTCGCTCTTTTGCTTTCAGGCTGCGAGCCGTGGATATGAGCTGTTGCCTGAACAGTTCCTGATCTTCAGGATTGTCGGGGATGGCGAAGTCATCGGCATCCGCATTATCCTCCCCCTCGATAGAGCGGAGGTAGTCGTTGTCCTCAAGATCATCCAGATCATCGGGGTTGCGACAGCATTCGGGTCTCTCCTGACCCTCTAACGGGTGATCAGGGATTTCAGGACCGCCGATGTCTTTCGGGGTATCTCCGTCCCCGGTGCCATCGATAGACTTTTGCCCCTTTTTTCCTTTCGACCGTTTATGCGGTTTTCGGCGTCTTGATGGCGCTTCATCCGATTTATCGCCGTTGTTTTTCGGAGTGTCCACCATGTAGACGTCGTATGTAGAGGTGGCAGTCCACTGCCCGGTCTTGGCGGGGGTGAGGGAGTGATCTTCCTCATCCATGTACTCTGCTTCCTCGGAAGCGTAGTCTAGCATGTCGGTTAAATCCTCGACAGTGGCTATCAAGTGGGTGGTGGGTGGGACGAAAAATCCGTCCTGACCCGTCTGACGCCCGATCTGAGAATAGATCGGGGTTGGGTCGTCGTTGATCTTTATCGACGAGATCCGATCTAGAGCCTCGTCGAGTATTGAGAGCTCGATCGGACCAGTCTGCCCGGAACTTCCGGAGTGAACCTCCGATGCGTCCGTATAGGGAGAGTGTTCGGCAAGGACCGATGTCCGGATATCGGGCACTATGACCTGATCCGGACTGAAAGTCGGGCCCTCGCCGGGGTAGATCCCATGGGCGGATCCGAAAGATGGGTCTGGGGTTAAAGCCTCAGAGTCTTCGGGCATGGCAGGCGAGACTGCGAGCCCGATTAGTGATAGATCGCCTCGAGAGTCTACGGAGAACTCTAAGTTCCCGAATCTGACCTCTTGATCAGGGGCGAAACTTCCGACGCGGCCTAGATGGCCGTCCGGGTCAGCGTGCAGCACTATGCTGCCGAAAGCCAAGATTTGTCCAGGGACGAAAGTGCCCGTATTGCGGATCTCTTCGTTAAGGACTAGGCAAGCCATCGATTCCTTCTGACGATCACAGCGGAACTCTCAATGAAAGCACCAATGTCGGTGTCAAAACCGGCGGATCTCGGGTAGGGGGTCCCGAACTGTGAGACTCGGATCGATGGTAACAAGAGACAAAGGGGACAAGGTTTTACCCAGGTTCGGGCCCTCCTATGGAGGTAATACCCTACGTCCTGCTTGATTATATTGATAGTAAGGGGATTACAAAGTTGATCTACCTCGAGATCAAGTAGCTAAACCCTAGATGAGTTCTCTTGGTCTACAACCTAAAACCCTCCGGCTTATATAGACGCCAGGGGTCCCTAGGGTTTACACATGGTCGGTTACACGTCGAAGGGATAAACATGCCTATTCACTCTGTTAAAGATGAAGGACACGCCATGCTTCTCGAAGCTTCCTTTCTAGTGTCCAGGTCTTCCATCAATCCAGTGTCCGGCATACGGCCCATACAGTTCGGCCCATAATGAATAGGTCGGCCTCCCGAGGACCCCTTAAACCAGGACTCCCTCAATGAGGAGAATAAGGAGTGGTAAGACCTTAATCTTGGGGATGCCCAAGGCACCCCCAAGGTAATATCCAAGGAAGGCTCAAGCGTCTAAGCTAATTGGGGATACCCCGGAAGGCATCCCTTCTTTCGTCTTCAACACTATCGGTATATCTTACTTAGAGCTATATTTTTATTCGTCACATGATATGAGTTTTGATTGGAGCATCATTTTATTTTATTTTAAATTTGGTTGCTGTTATTTATAATCTTGTTTTTCAATAAAAAGTTCCAAGAATTGCCTTTTAGGATGCTTGAATTGCATGTTTGATGTGTGCTGTGTAAAAAACAGAAACTTTTGCTGAGTGTTGAATTTTCATATTTTACTGGAACGTGGAAAGTTTCTGATTTTTTTACACAGTATTGTCATATAAGTGTTTTATTATTTTCTAAATTTTCATATTTTTTGGAGTTACATAAGTGCACTTTGTAAATTAATTGCTACAAACTGTCCTATTTAGACAAATTGTTGTCATAGTTTTGTTATCTACTTCTCCTATAGTTTTCATGAGTAATATTGGTAGATATAAATTGTGGAAATGATAGTAAACAGTAGATAATGTTTGGAAATTTTTATGCAACTTGTCTTGGCAGTACGTAAAGAGTTGATTTATTCTTATGTGCACTAACCTATCTCACGAGTTCTTTTCAAGTTTTGTATGGATGAGGTTTTTGAGACCTAGGTGAAACCGGGATATGAGAGGAATTAATGAGACACAAGATCTCAAGCTTGGGGATTCCCAAGGCACCCCAAGTCAATATTACAAGAAGTCTCATGCATATAAGCTTGGGGATGCTACACATCCCACCTCTCTTCATCAACAATTATCGGTTAGCCTATGTTGAGCCTAAATTTTTATTCGTTCACATGGTATGTGCTATTCTCGGAGTGCCATTTTTATTTAGTTTTATGTTTTAAATAAATTTTAGATCTGAAAATATTTATTGAGAGAGAGTCCTCACATCGCTACTTAATTGTTTGACTACTCATTGTTCTTCACTTATATCTTTTGAGAGTAGTTTGATGTGCTTCACTTTTATCCTAAGAGTAAATTGTGAATGAATGAAATATCATAAATCTGAAATTATTAGTGTGATTTATGCTTAGTAGCTGGTTCACATTTGGTTTATAAAGTAAAATCTATTGAAGTTTGACAATCACAATATTGGTCATATGAGCAATCCATGAATGATTAGTATAAGAAAGAGAACTTTCACATACAAATATATTATCTTGGACATCTTTTATGATTGTGAATACCCATTAATTATTTTCAACCTTGATCAAATAGTTGAAGTTGGACAAGGAAGACAACGTAATGCTTATGTTTGGGTATATTTGCATAGAAGTTATACTGTTATGGATCCTGGAACATGTGGTGCTTGTTTAGAACCTTTTGCTAGCCAAAACTTCGTACTAAGTAGAGATACTACTTGTACATCCAAATACTTGAGCCAAGTTTCTTCCATGACAGTCCACCATACCTACCTATATATGGTATTTCACTGCCATTCCAAGTAAATTTGCACGTGCCACCTATAAACATTCAAATAAACATCCGTTTTGTGTGCTCGTACCGCTCATGGAGCGACGGGGCGGTCATTATCTTCCATGCTAAGAGGGTTATTATCAAGATGAGTGTTTATTCACTTGTCATTGCACGAGACAGGTTGGTAAAAAGGATGCCCAGTCCTGCATAATACAAAAATTAATAAACAAGAACTCCCACTAGAAAGTTGATTGTTTGGAGGGCAACAGGGGATTCGGCCAAACATGGAATGTGTTTGAATGGTAGAGGGGGAGTAAAATTTCAATTCTATTTGGGAACCGCCAATAATGTGTTTAGCATGGAAGATATTGAAAACTCTATTGTGACGTTGACAGGAAAAGTATACTACTCAAAAATAAATTCATCGCAGTTTGAAAACAATGAGCTCTGGCATCTCTGCAAACCCGTGCTTCCCTCGGCGAAGGGACAATCCATTTACTTTTATGTTATTTACTTTTCATGTTGAGTCAACTTCTTATCCCAACCTCGGTCTATTAGTTGGCAAGCATCATGTGGTGGGGAAAGATCCAAACACATACAAGCCAACTTCTATAATGTAAAATTCCCACTAGCATATGAAAATTACAACTCAGAAGACTCTCTATATGAAGAACACGGTGCCACTTTGAGGTACAACTGTGGTAAATGGATAGTAACACTGCCCCTTCTCTCTTTTCTCTCATTTTTTTCATGGTGAGTTTTTCTCTTTTTTTGCCTCCCCCATTTCTTTTTGCTTTATTTTATTTTTCGTCCCGAGTCTCACCCCGACTTGTGGGGGAATCATAGTCTCCATCATCCTTTCCTCACCGGGACAATGCTCTAATAATGATGATCATCACACTTTTATTTACTTACAACTCAATATTACAACTCAATGAAAAACAATATGACTCTATATGAATGCCTCTAGCAGTGTACCAAGATGTGCAATGATCTAGCATAACATGTGGATAATGATGAACGGTGGCTTTGCCACGAATACTATGTCAGCTATATGATCATGCAAAACAATATGATGATGAACACACAAGTCATGTGACCGAATGATGGAAGTTGCATGGCAATATATCTCGGAATGACTATGGAAATGCAATAATAGGTAGGTATGGTAACTGTTTGGAGGAAGATATAAGGAGGCTTATGTGTGATAGAGCAAATCATATCATGGGGTTTGGATGCACCGACGAAGGTTGCATCGACTCTCGAGGTGAGAACGGGCAATGCACGGTACCGAAGAGGCTAGCAAATTACGGAAAGGTGATAGCGTGTACATCCATGGATACACATTAGTCATAAAGAACTCATATACTTATTGTAAAGCCTTATTAGCTCTCTAGAAGCAAAGTACTACCGCATGCCCCTAGGGAGGAGGTTGGTAGGAGTTAACCATCATGCGCCCCCGATTCAAACAACAAGATAGGATTTCATTTCAGACATAAAAATACTAACCAATGATCATGTACTCATGTCGTTTCATATTACTACATCAATATAATTACCTCATGTTTCTTCTTTAGTGAGCTACATGAAAGTTTTTATTATATCCCCCTTGGCTACCTATCCTTTTTGGACTAGTCTTATAACACGTGGCAATTACCGTTCCTATTTCTTATACTCTCAATAATATTTAAGTGAAGCATGAGAGTTCAATTATTTCTATAAAATCTGAACGCTGCCGTGCTCTAAAAGATATAAGTGAAGCACTAGAGCAACTGCCTAGCTCAAAAGATATAAGTGAAGCATAAAGAGTATTCTAACAAATTATGATGATCATGTGTCTCTCTCAAATATGTGTGACCAGCAAACAATTATTGTGGCAAACTAAAGGAAAAGCAAAATATAATACACGACGCTCCAAGCAAAACATATATCATGTGAGGAATAAAAATATAGCTCCAAGTGACATACCGATAGATTGGAGACGAAAGAGGGGATGCCTTTCGGGGCATCCCCAAGCTTAGACGCTTGGGTCTTCCTTGAATATTACCTTTGGGTGCCTTGGGCATCCCCAAGCTTAGGGTCTTGCCGCTCCTTATTCCTTCATCCATCATTGTCTCACCCAAAATTTGAAAACTTCAGCACACAAAACTCAACAAAATCTAGTGAGATCCGTTAGTATAATAGACATATCAAATACGTTAGGTACTGTTATAAATTGATTCATATTTTATTATTGCATAATAGGTATTGTATTCTAACTTCTCCATGTCTTATACCCCCCGATACAATCCATAGCATCATCAAAACAAGCAAACTATGCAAGCAAAAACAAAACCTGTGTAAAACAAAACAGTCTGTAATGATCTGTACTAAAACCATACTTCTGTAACTCTGAACATTCTCAAAAATAGGAAAGACCGGGCAATTTTCATACCAATACTGTGCAGAAAATTTAGATCAAAAAGACTTTTCAGTAAAATCAGGGAAATTCTGCACTGGACGTAAAAGTTCATGTTTTTGCACAACATCAATTCTACTATCTTCCAAATCATCCCAAAGGCTTTACTTGGCTCAAACTTTAATTTGAACATAAAAACAAAATCGTTATAGTAGCAATAATCATGTCAAAACAGCAAACTAGAAAGTAAAACAAAAATTTAAAGATAACTATTGGGTTTCCTCCCAACAAGCGCTATTTTTATGCCCCTAGCTAGGCATAATGCAAAGTATCAAGTATTGTCATCCTTCATATCCAACTCCTTAATTATGCAACCATGCTTCTTAGGTGGTTTAGTACATAAGTTATTAATAACCATGCTCCTAGGGACAAAGAGAGGAGGCTTAATGATGGATTCCTTTATTAAATCTATGAAACTGGGGTGCACACTAATTATTTTAAGATCTTCGTTCCTTTTACTAGGTGTGACACTTGTATGCTTAGGAACATACATAATCTTGGGACTCTTATTTAGGGGAGCCTTATCAATAGTTTTAGTAGGAGAAAAACGGAGCCCGTTTTATTAAGGATTCCCTCCAACTTATCAATTTTGGATGGACTTTGCTCTAGTCGTTCATTAATCTTTGGTTCACTATCTTTTAGTGTTTTCGAATAATTCCTACTTTTGAACCAAATTGAGTAACTTGATTGTGGACCTTATTGTCTAGATTATCATTGTGCTCAATTGTAGGCATTTTATTCTCTATAGCATCTAGCATACGCACACTGGTGCAGCGATGTGCTATACAAACGGTTTTTAGCCCCTTTCCACGCCGGAGTTTTAAACCGTTGCCTTGCCTGTGTGTGCGATAGGGGGGGGGGTCTATCCCGCATGACACAGAAAAATCATGAGCGATAGAGACCGGTGAACGCAAACGCTCTACTAAATATACTCATGTGCGATGCAGGAACATACTACACACACTTTATTTTCGTCAATTGTGTGGGATAGAGGACCAATCACACACGCTCATCATGAGTCGAACGCGTCTTATTGCTCATGGAAACCAAATGGTGTTTGACCTGTAACCGTTTCCAAAATATTACCTAAGCCACACGGGCGATCAAAGAAATTGTGTGTGATATCTAGATCATCACACACAAGTCATGTATGGTAAGCGTCTGCCATGCATGATATCATTGCACACATTTCCTGAATAATTAACGAGTGGGATTGGATTTTGCATCCGTCATGGTTTCATCTAAGCTCACATGTGGGAAATGTGTTGCAAACCATTTGCAATTTGATTTGTATCACCAACGGTTCAGTTCAGATCCCGTATGCTTTTGGGGTAAATCACAGGCGGTTACACTATGAGTGATGTGTGCTTTCCGTTCTGGATCCCACCCGCTGGGTTTCTTGAACTGTGTTCACTTAAAGGGCCAGGTTATAGAAAAATATCACATTTGAAACACCCTGCAAATTCACCACGATACACAATTGAACAAATAGGATCCACAGGAGGAACACTCATCAAAATACGCTACAATATGCAATTAAACAAATGCTAGATAAATTCCACATATGCTAGCTACATAATTACATTGTACAATGTACCTCATCATATGGAAAAAATGCATTCCATGCATATACATTTAGCTGCTAACACTAACTGAATGCATACTTATTGTTCAAGGAGAAGGAACGCTGAAATCTTCATAATGTTGATCGGGCTTGATATAGTGTTTCAGGAAGAAGTTACTGATAAATCTCCTAACAGCGAGCAATTCAGCCGCGAGGAGCGGTTCAGGGTCATCGGTTCAAAGATCAGTTGCATGATTTTTAGATCAGAATGTGGCATACGTGTGGAGTAGACGATAATAATTAAGAAACTTACTTGTACTATTTTGTCAGCATCGGTACAACATTGGAAGATCTACATATGGAGATCATGTGTCTGCAAACATAGTATCCACAAAGGTTGGTCCCTTCTTGTTGTTGAGGACACTGAAATTTTTCGTACAGAATTAGTCATGTATTTGCCCTGTTAGTGTGTTAGGAACAATCTAACCAGTGTAAGTTGTTCCTTTTTTTTCTTTGGAGAGAAATAGAAAGAGGTTTACTTAGAAACTTGAACATCTAACTAGCATTTGTTGAAAAACGGATTTCGGTGCCTTACCGAAGAAACGATCTTGTGGTGCAGAGGTAGTTGGCGGTCAAAACGGTTCTGTTGGTGTAATGAACAGGGGGTGTCCATTACCCCTGAACATGCACCGGCAAGTTGTAGCCTCCAGGTGGGAAGGGCATGGCGGAGAAGACATCCACTCATAAGAACACAGAAGGGTTTTCCGGCAAGGACTACTTGTCGGGAACAACGCCAAGCCTGCCGGGGGGCAACAGGCTCCGGTAGGGCCTCAAGCCCTTGCCGTGGAGACAAACGCTCCCGCGGCAGAAGACATGCCTTTAGTCCTTGCTGTCGAGCCTCAGGCTCCAGCATGGGCACATCACATTGTTGCGCATCACCGGCAAGTTCGAAGGCCGACAAGATCAAGATAGAATTTCCGGGAAGCAAGCCTTTCTAGGAGGAGACCTCCAGGCAGGTCACCGAGAAGACCCGATGTTGGGCTCCCGGCAAGATGCTTGCCGGGGGACAAGTGGGAACAAGCACAAGACTAACAAGGAAGCATTCAAGCCAATAAGCAGAAGACAGAAGTTCGAAGGCTGGGGCCCCGGCAAGATCTTGCCGGGCTGACCCGACGAGTCCCGGCAAGATTTGCACCCGGCAAGACCTCGCCATCCTGCCACCGCTCCAGTGCAGCGACCAGCCTGTCAGACGAGGCTTATCCTCCTGGACACGTGTCATGGCAATAACGGCGGTGGGGTTAAGCGGTGCTGATGGGACAGCCCCTTTTTCCATCCCCAAGAAGCTAAGGGACACCTCAACGGAGCATTAAATGTGTCTGTTCTGAGTCGTCAGTATTAGATATGATAGCACTGTAGCAACTTTACACCTATTGTACTTCGCCACTGTTGGTGACCCCTTCGACGTATAAAAAGAGGCCCAAGGCGTAGCTACAGGGGGATCTGGATCTTCTTCTTCTTCTGGCATGTTCTGCATGTGTAGCTGTTGTGTACTGTTCATCACAAGAGCTCCTAGGCTTCAACACATCCAATATACTAAGCAGGAGTAGGGTTTTACACTTCTCAGCGGCCCGAACCTGGGTAAAATCCCTCACGTTGATCGTTAGATTTGCTCTTTGTGCAAGCCTTTTCTCCCTGCCGAACCGTAAAGGGATCCACGCGATCCAATAGGTGTCGTTTCCGACATCTTTGGCGCGCCAGGTAGGGGGAAAGGTTGCGCGAACCTGATCTAGCGGTCAGCGCATCAGCTTCATCGTCCATGGCGACTTCGCTCTACTTACAGAAAGCTAAGTTCTAAAACTTTGATTGCTTTTTGTTGCGTAGCCTTATCCTTGATGGTAGTTTTGTACAACCTGTGCGCGAGGGAGCGCTCTAGAAACACTCTGCACTCCTGGTTGTTCTGGGTCCGCCCAACAACACAGATGCAGCTGCGGTTGTCTCTAGAGCGTTAAGCTCCTGAAGAGGCGGCGTTCTCGATAGGCTGCTAGACAGGACCCGATCCTAAGCGCCATCGACCAGAATGTGCGCATTCGGGGAGTATTCCAGCAAGCGTAGGGATTCATTGTACAAAAGTGCAATTGTTCAAGGAAAAGGCTCAATGAGTTTTATTTTCAGATTTCTGCGAAACCCGTATGCTGAGGAGCCTCCCCGGGGCTAGTTGCGCTCCTACTCGCCTCAAGTCCGCTCGGCGATGTGGGCAGCTGCATTAAAGCTGGGAAGGTAAACCTTTTTGGGAGGCGGCGTTCCCGGCAAGCCGCTAAGGACCCATTCCTCCAAGCGCTGCCGACTGGAGCGTGCGCACCGGAAAGCTTTCCGGCAAGCATGGGTCGTCTTGATTGATTTTTCGTCCTTGTACATTAATCTGCACACGAAGGAACCTTGTCGTGGTGAGCCCGCGCTCTAGTTCGCTTCGAGTCCGCTCGGCAAGCTTAGCAGCCGCGTTCTGACCCGACAAGTCGCCTTGCCGGCGGCGGCGTTTCCAGCAGGCTGCTAAAGTCCCGCATCTAGCGCTCGCGGCAAACGTGCGCACCGGCAAGGTTTCCAGACAGCGTAGGATATAAGATATATGCAAGGACGGATTAATCAAGAGGAAGCAAGCATTCATTTAGCATAAGAACATGTCTTGCATACATAAAGATTTGCCTGACTAAGATTAATTATTCCTTTACGTGTGCCATTGCAGCGACAGGCCGTGCTGGAGGCCGGCAAGACGGCAGTGAAGCATTCGCAGTAGATGACGGTATGAATCGAGCACCGCACCCGCAGTACCCTTTGTGGGGAAGGCTCGGGGGCTAGCTCTTCATCGCACGGTGTGGCGCTCCCTTTCGGGCACACGACTCCTGCCGCCGTCCTGCTCTGTCTGCCCACGCTGCCGGCAAGCCCAAGGCCCGGCAAACTGCAAGCTCTCTTGCGTCATCATCAGCGTGCAGTAAAAAAGTCATGAGTGACGGTTACTTCTCGCCGCGCGTGTGCCGGTGCATGTTTTTGGGCCTAGCCCGAACAACACTGTGCACGCTTGTCCGGCCCAGGCCCGGGGGCTCCTGTCGGTGTAATGAACAGGGGGTGTCCATTACCCCTGAACATGCACCGGCAAGTTGCAGCCTCCAGGCGGGAAGGGCATGGTGGAGAAGACATCCACTCATAAGAACACAGAAGGGTTTTCCGGCAAGGACTACATGCCGGGAACAACGCCAAGCCTGCCGGGGGGCAACAGGCTCCGGCAGGGCCTCAAGCCCTTGCCGTGGAGACAAACGCTCCCGTGGCAGAAGACATGCCTTTAGTCCTTGCTGTCGAGCCTCAGGCTCCAGCATGGGCACAGCACATTGTTGCGCATCACCGGCAAGTTCGAAGGCCGGCAAGATCAAGATAGAATTTCTGGGAAGCAAGCCTTTCTGGGAGGAGACCTCCAGGCAGGTCACCGAGAAGACCCGATGTTGGGCTCCCGGCAAGATGCTTGCCGGGAGACAAGTGGGAACAAGCACAAGACTATCAAGGAAGCATTCAAGCCAATAATCAGAAGACAGAAGTCCGAAGGCTGGGGCCCCGGCAAGATCTTGCCGAGCTGACCCGACGAGCCCCGGCAAGACCTCGCCATCCTGCCACCGCTCCAGTGCAGCGACCAGCCTGTCAGACGAGGCTTATCCTCCTGGACGCGTGTCATGGCAATAACGGCGGTGGGCTTAAGCGGTGCTGATGGGACAGCCCCTTTTTCCATCCCCAAGAAGCAAAGGGACACCTCAACGGAGCATTAAATGCGTTTGTCCTGAGTCGTCAGTATTAGATATGATAGCACTGTAGCAACTTTACACCTCTTGTACTTCGCCACTGTTGGTGACCCCTTCGACGTATAAAAGGAGGCCCAAGGCGTAGCTACAGGGGGATCTGGATCTTCTTCTTCTTCTGGCCTGTTCTGCATGTGTAGCTGCTATGTACTGTTCATCACAAGCGCTCCTAGAACCAGGGCTTCAACACATCCAATATACTAAGCAGGAGTAGGTTTTACGCTTCTCAGCGGCCCGAACCTGGGTAAAATCCCTCGCGTTGATCGTTAGATCTGCTCTTTGTGCAAGCCTTTTCTCCCTGCCGAACCGTAAAGGGATCCACGCGATCCCATAGGTGTCGTTTCCGACAGGTTCCCTCCCATAGTTATGTACCTTCGCAAGACACTGCAAATGAAGATGAAATTTCACATACTCAATTCTTGAACCAGATATGAATACAACATATGAACATCAAAGAATTCAATACCTATCCATGAAATCCTGAAGATGATTTAGATCCTGGGGCTTATTTGACGCTCTGAGTAGAATCCAGGTAGTAAACTGTGTTGCGCTTTGGAAAAATGACCACCAAGATCCAGCAATGGCTACAATTTAAGAAAACCATGAACTTACGAAGTATGTTAAAAACTGAAAGAGGATCAATGTATGCGTGGTTGTATATTTAACTTACCCTTCATGATGTGGCCACATGAAGAATTCTCCTACGTGTAACAAATTCAAGATCTTGGATACATGGTCAATGGAAACCTTGTGTGTATTATTTTGACGTAAGAAAGTGTCATTTGCTAAATAAGGATCTATGAAATATGCATGATCCCTTATTGATCTTTGCGCCATCAATCCCCTGAGAGGGATACAATACAGTTAGCTTTTTTCATTTACATCCTTATATGGAGAAGTTGAACAGAGTTTGTGAAGTACTTACAACATCAAGCATTTAACAAGAGTGCCAGCGAGCATATCGAAGTTGAAGAAGAGATGAAAGTCCTCAAATCCCACAAAGATGGTACCCGACATGTGATGGAAATACATACTGGAGTAGTGTACTTCCAGAACAGTATTATCTTCTCCTTTTGACATTTTCTCCATGCAATATTTATGTAACTTATGACAACTAGAACTGTACTCATCAAAGTATTCGCCAACAAGAAATGACTGGCCATGTTTGTACTTGCGTGCTTCAAGTGCGTCTGTTTTTTCTTACAAGTTGGCATGTAAATTTCTTCATCGGACGTGACATGATTCTGGTCGAAGAGTCTTTGTAGTAGGATGCTCTGGTTCTCATCCGTCCTCTGTTTGTGTATGTGTAATAACAAATTGCAATTTTTACGAGGAAGCTAAATATAACCGCAACAACCTCTATAGTATAGGATGCACAACATAGTGTTTGAATGTTATCAAATTAATACTAACAGGTATGTACATAAGAAATGATGATGTCAATTAAAATAGCACTGTCATTGGTTCAATTCAGAATATTATAACATAGAACTGATGACATCAATTAAGCGCTCACAAACGTAGAACTGTGATAGTGTCTTAATCACATCTAGAATAAGATAGCACACGCGAAGTGTCTGAAGCACATCTAATGTAACAAATGACTTCTAACAACAAGAGTGGGGCTAACCTTCTATGCATATCCAAGAAACTTCCTCCTGCTATACACAAATTCAGAATCAACTAACTTCACACATGGAGATTGACGTTGACAACGAGCATACAGATCTTCAGCTACCCCGCCCTATTCCTTGGAAGTGCTTGTCCTAGGGAGCTACAAGAGGAAGGAATTGATCAAATCGGCCGGCGCATTCAAAATCCCCAATTCCAAACAATAACCCTAACCCTAGGTGAGCGACAGAGAGGAAAGGGGAATAGCTGGCTGGTGAGAGGTTCGTTGTCAAAGGAGACAAATCTGGAGGGGTCATCTGAGGAGACCATGGCGTCCGCGGCGGTCGGATGCGAGACGGAGAGAGCGATCGAGAAAGTGAGGAAGTGGACAGAGCACTTAGGAAGAAAGGAGGAAACAGGGGAAATGTGGCCCTTGGTGGCAAGGGGGAGGGGGAGGGGGAGGGCGGGGAGAGGTAGATATTTCGGCGGCTGGCGAAAATTTTCGAGGTGTGCACGGAAACTTGGCGCGCAAAGTTTCATTACACTATTACTTCTGAACAAATGTGTGCGATAACATACCATCGCCAACAATTCTTCTGATTTGAGTGTGTGCGGTGAATTAGACCATACAGATCCCCTTGGTATTCCCTGGTTATAGTGCTCATCCACGCCGTTGCCTAATTTAACATCAACTGCTAACTAGGGTAAAAAATTAGTCGAAACATAGCTCGCGGTTACTTTATCGAGCAAGTTCACTAAATAAATAGCGCTCCTTAACCAAGACATATCGCTAACAAAAGACCGGCTCTCTAAACAAAGGCTATCAGTACTGTGCATAATTTCAACAAAGACGCCGACGCGTCGCCCTATGCCTCGTCGATGTTTGATGAGATGTCGACGACTTGTCCGGGCGACATTCCGCCAGTGCTGGACTCCACGTCCCCCAGGTTGAACTCGACCAAGGTGACCACTACAAGAAATATGTCAACCTGTGACCTTCTGGCAGTGACCCTGGAAGAAATGGTCGTAAATCTACGACCATTTGAGACCAATTGGTCGTAAGCTGTTCGGGGGGCTCCAAACCCTAAACCATAACGACCATTTTGGTCAGAAAGGTCGTAATTTCCTTGCACGAAATGGTCGTAAAGCAGACAGCACTGGTCCACTGCCTTATTTCTAGCTGATCACGACCAATATAGATGGTCATAGCCTTGTAAATTGTGGTGCATTGCTATGACTAGGCGCCACCTCATCAGTTTTGCCTATGTGTCATGTCCATGTGTCAATTTTTGCCCTAGGTTGTGAAGGAGCCTACATTTCTGTCATTCCCAAAATTCCCCAAAAAATCTCATAAATTCTTTGGATCATATATTCCTCAAATATGTCAAAACCCTTCCTTTCGTAGTTCAAAAATAATTCAAGAATATTCATTTTCCTATTTTGTCCAGAACAGCACTTTGTGAAGGAAGTGTTATTTATATTTTTTGGATTGCCCTCAAAAAATTTGGGCACTCTTTTCTATCCAAATCATTGCCTCATGACAAAATTCAGATCCATTTTCCTATTAAATCTTCCTCAGCAAATTTCCAAAGTTTCTCTTCAGCTAGAAGCTTTGTGAAGTAAGTACTAGATAGGCATCTCCTAATGATCTGAATTTTTTCCACATATTCGATATGCCAAAATCATATCTCTCCACAAAATTTGATCCCCATCTAATAATCCATGTGAGCTCACCATCCAATCTTTGTTTCTGGTAATATTTTCAATTTGTGAAGCAGTTATATTTTATATTGCTTTACAATTTCTGAAAATTTACCAGGAGATGACCCTGCCCATAGAAACTCTCTATACCAAATTGTATCTGATTTTAATGTAGCCAATGTTCCTCAATATTTTTCCCAATTTTTTGTTCAGTGGAGAGCATTGTGAAGGAAGTACCACTTTTATTTACTCAAATGGTATAAAATTTGTACAGTACCTTCATATGACCAAGTTGTCATTCTCCACCAAATAACAGCTCAATCCAATAATCTATGTGAGCCCAGATTCAATTTCTATTTTCTGGCCAGATTAGCACATTGCAAAGCAAGTGCTACCTAGACCCCTTATATTACCCTCAAACTTTTTTGGCACTTTTATATACTCCAATCATTCCCACATGACAATATTGAGCTCCATTTGCGTAGTAAATCTTCCTCAGTAAATTTACAAAGTTTCTATCCAGAGAGAAGCTTTGTGAAGGAAGTACTATCTAGGTTTCTCAAAATTCTCTAAGATTTTATCAAATCTTACATATGCTCAAATCATAACTCTTCACAAAATTTGAGCTCATTTCATTCAGCCAATTTCTCTCAATAATTTTTCCAAGTTTTTGTCCGAAGAAGAGCATTGTGAAGTAAGTACCACTTTGGCAGGTCCAACTGCTATAAAATTTTGACAGTGCTTTTATATGCCCAAATTACCATGCTCCACCAAATTTCAGCTCAATCCATGCATTCATTTGACCCAGCTTCAACATCCATATTTCTAGTCATATTTTCAGTTTGTGAAGCAAATATATTTTATATTGCTTAATTATTTTTGACAATTTACCAGTGGATGTTCCTACCTGCATAACTTATCTCCACCAAATTTGAGCTCATTTAATTTAGCCAATTCTTCTCAATAATTTTCCCAAGTTTCTGTCCAGAGAAGAGCATTGTGAAGGAAGTGCCACTTTGGCATGTCCAAATTGGTATCAAATTTTTACAGTGCTTTTCTATGCCCAAATTACCATGCTCCACCAAATTTCAGCTCAATACATTCATCCATTTGAGCCTAGCTTCAACATCCATATTTCTGCACAGTGTGGTACTTTGCAAAGCAAGTGCCACCTAGGATCCTTCATTTGAGCTTAAATTTGCCAAGACAGTCTCCTTAGTAGATGATCATCATCAGCCAAAACTCAGGCCCATTGGCCATGTGAATTTCACCCACCGCTAATTAAACACTTTGCTGCTAATTCATGTTTGAGCTTAGTTCAGTCTCCTCGTGATATTTTTCTGTTGTATTATTCTTCATAACACCTATCGGGGGAGTGACCAACTCACCAGACATGCCTAGGCTACCCAGAACGTGTGGCGACGCCACGGTCACTCGATGACCACGCGACTGGCATGTCGGTTTATGTGCTCTGGAGTTGGGGCCCTCGGACACCATCCAAACCTCGACGTCTCGCCACCACACCATGTATCTCTGATTAAATGAATACTTATGTACCTACAAAATATTTTTGAAAAAAATAAAGAGCAAACTATAAGGCAGCTGCAGTTCAAATTTGACCCGCTTCCTTCCGAATCGTCGGAGATTTGTCCTTTTCACGAGAGATGGATCAAAACTTTTGACACCCAAACATTTTGTCAATTATACATTAAATGTGTACTAATATTTTAGAAAATTGATTTGGTCCAATTTTGAAATAAATATATGGTAGATCCTTCACAAAAAAACTCATTTTTGGCACTAGAAAAATGGAAAATTATTTTTTTGTCCAAAAAAAATGAAAACTTCCTTAGGCAACATTGTTTTCCATTATAATATGCACCCTTTTGCACAATATGAGATCATTTGAACAAACTATGCCATGAATGTGGCCATAAGATTGATCATTTGGCTTGAAAGCCATGAATCGTCACACATGATAGCTCATTTTTTAGAACACTTTTTAAAAATAATTACTGTATTACAAGTTTATTATTTTTCCTGGTAACTTGGTCATATATAATGACACAATGCGAAGGTTTTACAATTTTTTGAATTTTTTTGAATTCTGCATGCCCATTTCAAAATGCGGTCAAAACGGCGGGCATGACCGTTCCTAGCTAGTGGTTGAATCTTGGAAAAAATTTGGTGTTTCACTGACTAAATAGATGCTTTTGTACCTAAAAATGATTTTTGGAAAAAATAAAGAGCAAACTATAAGGCAGCTGCAGTTAAAATTTGACCCGCTTCCAACTGAATCGGCGAAAATTTGTCTTTTTCACGAGAGGTGTATAAAAGCTTTTGACACCCAACCATTTGGTCAGTTATACATTAAATATGGCCTAATATTTTAGAAAAATGATTTGGTCCAGTTTTGCAACAAATATATGGTAGGTCCTTCTCAAAAAAACTCATTTTGGGCACTCGAGAAATGGAAAATGAATTTTTCATCCAAAGAAAATGAAAACTTCCTTATGCAACATTGTTTTCCATTCCCAGATTCACCTTTGTGCACAATATTAGATCATTTGAACAAACTATGTCATGAATGTGGCCATAAGATTGATCATTTGGCTTGAAAGCCATGAATCTTCACACATGATAGCTCATTTCTGAGAACACTTTCTAAAAATAATTGTCGTATTACAATTTTATTATTTTTCTTGGTAACCTAGTCACATATAATGACACGATGCGAAGGTTTTCCATTTTTTTTGTTTTTTTTTAATTTTTCATGCCCATTTCAAAATGAGGTCAAAACGGCGGGCATGACCGTTCCTAGTTAGTTGTTGAATCTTGGAAAACTTTTGGTGTTTCTCTGATTAAATAGATGCTTTTGTACCTAAAAATAATTTTGAAAAAAATAAAGAGCAAACTATAAGGCAGATGCAGTTCAAATTTGACCCGCTTCCAGCTGAATCGGGGAAAATTTGTCTTTTTCATGAGAGGTGGTTAAAAGCTTTTGACACCCAACCATTTGGTCAGTTATACATTAAATATTGCCTAATATTTTAGAAAAATGATTTGGTCCAATTTTGCAACAAATATATGGTAGGTCCTTCCCCAAAAAACTCATTTTGGGCACTCGAGAAATGGAAAATGAATTTTTCATCCAAAGAAAATGAAAACTTTCTTAGCCAACATTGTTTGCCATTCCCAGATTCACCTTTGTGCACAATATGAGATCATTTGAACAAACTATGCCATGAATGTGCCCATAAGATTGATCATTTGGCTTGAAAGCCATGAATCTTCACACATGATAGCTCGTTTCTTAGAACACTTTTTAAAAATAATTGATGTATTACAAGTTTATTATTTTACCTGGTAACTTTGTCACATATAATGACACAATGCGAAGGTTTTCCATTTTTTTTGATTTTTTTTGAATTTTTCATGCCCATTTCAAAATGCGGTCAAAACGGCAGGCATGACCGTTCCTAGCTAGTGGTTGAATCTTGGAAAACTTTTGGTGTTTCTCTGATTAAATAGATACTTTTGTACCTAAAAGTGATTTTTGGAAAAAATAAAGAGCAAACTATAAGGCAGCTGCACTTCAAAGTTAACCCGCTTCCAACTAAATTGGCGAAAATTTGTCTTTTTCACGAGAGGTGGATAAAAGCTTTTGACACCCAACTATTTGGTAAATTGTACATTAAATATGGCCTAATATTTTAGAAAAATTATTTGGTCCAATTTTGCAATAAATATATGGTAGGTCCTTCACAAAAAAACTCATTTTGGGCACTCGAGAAATGGAAAATGAATTTTTCATCCAAAGAAAATGAAAACTTCCTTAGGCAACATTGTTGGCCATTCCAAGATGCACCCTTGTGAACAATATGAGATCATTTTTTTGAATTTTTCATGTGAAAAAGTAGAAGAAAAATAAAAGAATGCTCAGGTATATTCTTTTTTGAAACATAATTTGTCTTTCTGATGAGAGGTGGACCGAAAGCATTTTACATGTAAAGATTTGGTCAACTGTACATAAAATGTTGTCTTATAGTTTTGGAAAATGGAGTGGTGCCATTTTGAAACAAATATTTGGTAGATTCTTCATAAGAAAAACATTTTTGGCACTCCGAAAATAGAAAATGATTTTTTTCCTAAAAAATCATTTCTCATAAGATATTTGTCTTATTCCAATTCCAAGTTTGTTAGTTTTCCTAAAAACTAGGTCACATTTGGTGACACATTGAGAATATTTTTTTTTTTTATTTTTTTTTCAATTTCTCATCATATCATAAAACTGTTTATACGATTCAATACCTTATTGTTTTAGTCGATTGCGACCAATTTAGATGGTCATAACGTGTACTGGATTTTGATTGGTTCATGCACATGTCACGCGGATCGTGCCTCAAAAGCCGTCGGATGCTCCCGAATCCCACGGCAGCCCTTTCTCCCTCACCCCCTCTTTGTCTCAAAAAAACTCCCTCACCCTCTCAAAAGAATGAGAACAGAGGGGAGACTCCCCCCTGTCTTATTCTTATAGGAGATGAGAAGACTCGAACCCGGGCCGGCGACAGCAACCTTTGTGCTGTCTACCACTCCACCCAGAAGAGCTTCTCACTCCCTCACTCTCTCACCCCACGAAGCCCGGCCCACAGCCCCGCACTCCTCCCTCGTCCCCATCTCTCTCCCGCACTCCTCCCTCGTACCCATCTCTCTCTCTCGCCGCCGCCACCAACAGCGGCCGATCCCAGCAACCTTCGGCGGGAATCGACGGCGCCCATCACACCAACGTGACCCCCATGCCCCGCTCTTCCCTCCTGTCCGGTGAGATCCGGCGCGCGCGTCCTCCTGCGGCCAAGCGCGGCCGTCTCCCGTCGTTAGGGTTTCGTTCGCCGATGGATCTAGCGTCGGCCGGCGACGAGGGACGCCAGATCCGCGACCTGGGAGGCTCCTCCCGTAGGATACGGGAGCAGCGCGGCGCACCCTGCAGCCGCCGGTCCGGGACGAGCGCGGCGGCTCGAGGACGGCGGCGACAAACGCCGGCGCTCCTCTGCTCCGTCGACCTCCTATGGCGACCCAACTACCTCACCAGCCTCAGCACCCAACTCCCTACAGCCGCCGCCGTCGCCGTCGCCCTGCCTGATCTAAGGCGCAAGCAAGAGGAGAAGGCGGCACACCTCGTCCTCAGCCCGCCATCGATGTCGTCCTGCCGGATCTGATCTGGTTTTGCTCTCCTGTAAGGTATGAGGTTTCTCCTTCCCCTGCCTCTTCTTGTGTCATGGCCAACTTAATTTAGTTCAGTAAACTAGTTTTGGGTTTCATGGATTCTGGGGATTTATGCTGATTCGGTAAATAGTTTCGTTTCAAGAACGAGATCGATTCCCCTGTCAGTCTATTTGCGTCAGGCGGCCATGCTTGTGGAAGTCCCCATATTTTTTCTTCTTAAGCAATGTCTGTGGATACATGTTGCAGCAGTAGGATCTTTTATTCTTATTTGAGCAACGCCTGTTAGGATTAAGAACTTAGAACACAGACCTGATCCAGGGTTACTGTTTCATAATCATCCGCATCTTCAGAAAGTACCATTTGATGCACTTTGGAAATGCGTACTAGAATCTGTATGTGTTCCTTAGGAACTCCATGCATATGTTCCACTAAAAGGCTAACTGAAATCTGCACTGTATATGTTCCACTAAAAGGCTAACGGAAATCTGCACTATACTGTACTCAGAAATCTGCACTATTGCTTTTGAAACTCCCCTACTGTAAAAGACCAAAGCTGGCTCTACTGTAAAACTCCCCTGCAGTTTTTCAAATTGTAGTTGCACTACAGCAGGATACTTGTACTATTTTCGGTTGCTGCATGCTAATATTTAACAAGAAAAGCACTGCTCATTTGTAAAATCTAATCGATGCTACTATTTGAATTAAGACCAAAGCTGAATGCTTCGACATATTTAGGATGTAGCCACGTGCAAGTTTTTTTCTTCAGACTATATTGTTTATAAAGCACTAAACTACTTTATTGTCTATTGGGATACTTTGATCTGTTATGGATGTTCTATAGATATTGTCGTCTTACAAATTCTTACAAGAGTTTCAGACCTACAAGACACACAAACATAATGAATTGATGTGTGTATATGCCATGGAATTTTGAGCAGGTTCTTCAGCTGTCGGACGAGGTGGAGGCACTCTTCCTGAAGCACTTCGCGGGCAACGACACGAGGTGCAGGTGATATCCATTAATCTCACTTAGGCGAATCTGGAATTTTGTGAGAATGCAACCTTTTGGGAATTCTGGACTTTTCTTTTGCGGTAATATAATGATATTAGATGTCTGCTGGTTGCTATATATGTGCAAGACGAATTGAATTGAATCCTGCTCTTTTCTTTTTGATGTACGCACACAAATGTTTGTCACTCATGAACAACAAGCAACCATACTAGTTACTACCTATGTGTTCCAGATATTGTTGTACGTATTATTTATGTTCTTTTTACTTCCAGAGCTATAGTGCTCTCAGACTATCATCGCATTGCCTGCTGTTGCTGCATACCTGTATCTCAAGCATTGCACATTTGTGTTTGTATAGGCGGACAACTACTCGTATAATATGCAAACAACAACAGATCTAGTGATGCTATGCTAATATTAATGTCTACTTGTCAAACTCAAGATTACGCCTGTTAAAAGTTTCAAATGTCCTTTTTTTTTGAAATTGAAAGAGAGTCCTTCTAGCTTGTGTAGGTGTCTTGCGATCCTGTTCTAATTAACGTGTATAGTGCAAGCTCTTGTTTTTGTCTAAATGCGTGCACATAAGTTCAATTACCTTCTGAGAAATTGTTCATGCATTTTTTCAAGTTTCTCAAATACAAAATAGCTTGCTCCTTCTAGTTGTGGCATCCCCACTGTTATGTTTATGATGTTGTTCCTCACTAATATAATATTTACTGATTATTGGTAGTCACTAGTATTCATTGATAACTATGCCTCGTTTTGATTGTTCTATTGTTATTTATGCCAAAAAGTTAACATGTTCGAATTTATTTTGTTCCTAACCATTTTGTTTTATAACATGCAGATGGTGGCCTCTATTCATGTTTCGTCGTGAGCTCCAGGATGAAGAAGTTGGAAGAAGCAATGCATGTTGGATCTAGGCATGCATGCATGCTCTAGTATCGCTGCTTCCGAACCTAGCTGATTTTTCTGGTGCAGGACTTCGTTGTAATGCTGATTTTTCTGGGAATTTTGTTGTACTGGTGATTTTTCTGAGAATTTGGTGTATATTTGCTTGCCACTATGTTTACTTGATATTTATTTCTAGATTGGAAAATATATTTGCACTGAATCTGGGCTGAATGTATATCTATGATGTAAATATTATTTGACATGGAGAGCAACCCAAATCAAGAAGTGGATGAAATGTCTATTGGACCAAATCTATTTGGGCTTTGAAAAGGCCATGGCCCAAAATATATTAGTGGGAACAAAGGCTGAAAATTAAGAAGAAATTGGATTGTAAAATGATCGAGGCCTGAAAAGGAAATGGCATGTAAAAGGCCACGTCCCAGAAAATAAAAGGCTGAATTATTGGCCCAGGCCCATGTAGCCGACAATAATTGGCAGGAAAAAAAATATAGAAATGGATGAATTAATGGGCTCGGCCCATATAGACACCGAACTGGACCGGGCTGATTCTTATCAACGACCAATTCAATTGGTCGTAATTTTGCCACGTCAGCTTGCCACGTTGGATCCGACGTGGCCTGGGCACACAACCAGTGACCAAAACAATTGGTCGTTGTCGGTGTCAAAACCGGCGGATCTCGGGTAGGGGGTCCCGAGCTATGAGACTAGAATCGATGGTAACAGGAGATGAAGGGGACAGGGTTTTACCCAGGTTCGGGCCCTCCTATGGAGGTAATACCCTACGTCCTGCTTGATTATATTGATGGTATAGGGGTTACAGAGTTGATCTACCTCGAGATCGTATGACTAAAACCCTAGATGAGTTCTGTTGGCCTACAACCTAAAACCCTCCGGCTTATATAGACGCCGAGGGTATCTAGGGTTTACACATAGTCGGTTGCACATTAAAGGGAAAAAACATGCCTATCTACTGTCGGCAACTTGGAGGACACGCCATGGCTCCTTGAAAGTTCCACCTTGGCGACGGGGCCCCTGATCACCCAATGCTCATCCAGTGACCCACATAGTCCGGCCTATGAGAAACAGGTCGGCTATCCGAGGACCCCTTAAACCAGGACTCCCTCAGTAGCCCCCGGACTAGCCTCCAACGCCGAGGTATATCCGGATAATCTTGTACATCGAAGTCTTCGGCTTGCGAGGCGAGTCCCTCCATCCCTTCTTGTTCGGCAACCATCCTGTCATCGGTGAAACCCCAAACATTACGGGGTTGCTGGGTCCACAGTAATAGCGTTTCTTGATCTTCGCGCGTCGTGGGGAGACGAGCGGTTCAGTAGCTTTTTACAAAACTACCCCTCCCACAAAAGAGGCACCACCCATTTAAACAAACTGAATCGTGGTCCAAGCCACATCTTCTTCTCCCCCATCGGAAAAAGCTTCCAGCGAAAGGTCTCCACCAAAAATGGCGAGCGCCCCCAGTTCCTCCTCGCATCCTTACGGATCCCGTCCCGGGGACTGGACAAGCTGTTTCGTGTCCCTCCTTCGACTACGGGACCTCGAGACCCAAGGGTACCTTCCCTCCTCAGATCTGACAACTGTTCGCGCCGGTTTGTCTTCATTCAACGGCGAGGCCCTCGCGGAGAACTTCCCCCGTCCACAAAAGGGGGAGCGCGTATGTTTCGTGCCCTTCCTCCTACGAGGTCTCGGATTTCCCATTCATCCGTTCCTGAGAGGGTTACTGGTGTTTTATGGAATCCAACTCCACCACCTCACCCCAGGGTCTATTCTGCACATCTCGGTCTTCGTCGCCCTTTGCGAGATGTTCCTGGGCTGCGAGGCACACTTTGAACTGTGGAGGAAATACTTCTGCCTCGTTCCTCGCACTAGAGACAAGACAATTTTTGTGGTCGGCGGAGCCGAAGTATGCCGCATAGCGGGGACGGGATATCCCGTGGGGACGCCGAAGGAGTCCTAAGTATGGACTTCGGAATGGTTTTATATCGAGGACGTCCCTCTATTCGATCCAGCTCGAAGGGGTCTGCCCGAATACTCCGATGCCCCTTTGAAGAAAAGGTACAACTGGCGCCCGAAGAGCCTGTCCCAAGAAGACAGCGTCGAGGTGCAGCGCTTAGCAGCCCGCGTGAGGGTACTAGCCCATCATAAGCTGACCATGATAGACGTCATGGCCGCCGCCATCACCCGGTGCGTTCAACCTCTTCAACAGAGGATACACCCCTTGTGGTGTTACAACGGGACAAGCGACACCACTCGCTCCCGAAGACTGGGCCCTGCCGATCAAACAGCATTAGCCGCCGCACTTGCCGCCTATACAAAGGGGAGCAAGAAGATTTTATTCGGCGGTCGACAAAGGAGGGATACTCAAGCCACAATCCCATCGAATGGGTAAGCCTTTCTACCCTGTGACCACAGTTTGGTTTCTCAATTTGTCCCTTTTTTGACCGAAGCCTTCAACTTTATGCGAACAGGAATGGAGGAGCTTTATCGAGACAGTTAACTGTCCGGCCCCTCAGCCCGAGGACTATTCCCGTGACGATGATCCGGGCTTTCATGAGGATCCGGACCTGTTGATCGAGCTCGAAGACGGGGTTTTCTACCAGGAGGGCCTTGACGGCTCCAAGGTGGCTATCATAGCCGATTACCCCGGATCCTTCCCTTCCCCTGCGATAAGCAAGAAGAGGAAAAGTTCATCCCGCAAGAGGCAAGTATCCTCCAACGACCCAAACGCGGGGGATCCTACTCCCAAGCGCCATAGATCCGCGCGGCATACATCGGCAACGGCGGCAGTGCTCGGGCCGGAAAACAACAAGGATCCGACTAGTGAACCGGTCGCGGGGTCGAGCCCGCCTATAGGTTCATCCCAAAGGTATTTTGCTCGATCGTTTGATTTATTACCATAATTGATAAAGCCTCATAAGAGACCTCATGTCAAAATATTTAGGCAAAGACTTCGGCCGTCTCCCGCCGAGGACGTCGCCAGGATGTCCGGCGATGTTCAAGATTCCAGGCCTTCCACTCATGCTGAACCTGCTACGGGCCCCCCCCGTCAATCCAACCCCAGCTGATTCTGGTGACGCCATATCCGTCACCAAATCCGAGGTTGGGAGCGCTATGCATCATCGGCGGCGACGAGCCCTGCGTCATCCAGCCTTCTCCGAACAAGAGTTCGGTGCTCTGCGTACGGCGGACGCGCACCTCGGAGCTGCCCGATCAGGGTTTGGGGAGGCCATGAAGTTAATATTGTCCAGCCTGCAGGTGAGTAGTCGGTTATTAAAGTCCGAACACTTGTGTAAACCCAGTAGCCCCCGAGCCTTAAATTGGTCGGCACGACCGAATTAAGGATCCCTGTATTGTTTTACTGCTGATGCATGCCTCGAAGCAACAGAACGAGCAACTGGCCAAGGAACTAAAAGCTAGCCGAGCACATGTCGATTCTGTAAAGGCCGAACTGGAGCAAGTGAAGGGCTTTACTCGGGAGGCACATGGTGAGTATATCTGTTCTGCTGATCGTAGTATATTCCCATGCTTACGCGAGGGTACCTTGTAGCAGCTAAATCAATAGGGCAATTACCAAGAGATTTGGATGTAGCCCGAGAATCTTAGCGATATGCCGAGTCCCAGCAGGAGGCTGGCTGTCGTGTTTTGCAACGACACCTTGAAGAGAAGAACCGCCTTAAGGAGGAGAACAAACAGCAGGCCGAAGAAATTGGGAGATTAAAGACTCAATTGGCCGAGGCCCAAGGAGAAAACCAGAAATTACAGAGGGGCATGTTCGGTAAGTGTGATTCTAACATCAGAAGGTATTTTTTATGAATGAAGTATAATACGCATGCCGTGACTCATGTACAGGTCTCCTGACTGGGCGACCCGAAGAAGAGATCGGATCCTACCAGGGAAGCCTTTTAAAGGAGCTGTTCGCCCTTCATGAGCGGGCTCGGAAGGCCATGAAGAGCATGGTGAAAGCATTGTGGCCCGCCGAGCAGCCTCCGGAGGGGATGACCGAACTAGTCGATCGCTTCAAGGGAGCCCGAAGTAGGTTCGAGCTGTGGAAGACATCGGCTTGTCGAGAGGGAGCACGAGAGGCGTGGGCAATGATCAAGACCCGCTATACCGGACTTAACCCCGAGCGTATGGCTCAGGTTGGGCCAGTAGGGTCAGATGGACAAGAAGTGCCGCTCCACCTGGTATACGATCAGGTGACGCCTGCCGCCCGTCTCTCACAAGAAAATTGCTCCCTGGACACCATAATCGACAATCTCGATCGGCAGCCAGATGTATGATTACTATGTACTAATAATCGAGGAATTGCTCCGCCTGTGTTGTAAACTTTGTCTTAACCGGCCATCGGCTTCGGCCTCCCGCGCTAATAGCTTGGGAGTGTTCCTTGTAAATTATCACCCTAGGGGAGTGAATTATGTTCGGGGAACCAGGCAATCCGGCCATGTGGTGCGAACAGACAAAAAGCACACAGGGAGATATGTTATATTACTGCTTAGCGTAAGAAACATCTTCCGAAGAAAATAGTACCTCTATCGATACCTTTCTTCAGGTTGCTACGTAAATCGTAGGTAGAAGGCCGTATACTGTTAGTATGCGACTAAGGACTTTTGTAAGAGAAGAAGCCCGAGTAATGGTCATGACGACCATAGTGTTATTAGTGGATTCCGTCGTAGCCAATCAATTGTCTGCTGAAGATAGCTAGCTTTTGGCTTCACCCGTCTGAGGTACGTATCCGGATATCCCGGTCATAACAATCGCAGAGGTGCTCCCTTTACCCTCTAGCCGAACAATCGGGAACGTAGAGGGTAACCACAGGAGCGAGGCAACCCAGCTTGGCAAAGTCTTAGTTCGAATTGATGCATATGATGGCTTAAAAACGACAAGGGAAACATGCACACACAATAGATGTGAATAAGTGCTTGTAATATAAAAACATTGGCTTCGGAAAAGAAGCCCCCAGGTACAGTGTTCGGATTTAACACTTAAGGGTGTAGGCCGGAAATCTTTAGTACCAGATCGGTTGAGCCGAACATAGAGTTGGTAAGAAAAAAGAATTCAAACCTGCCAAAAATCAAGGTGGGAGGGAGAAAAAATAACAAAGAAAAGAAAGAAAAAGGAGGGTAAAGAGTATGACGACACCGGTCTAGCCGTAGAAGCGCCAGAGACGAGCTGCGTTCCATGGGTTTGGTTCAAGGCGGTTGTCCGGCGGGTTCCGAAGACGGTAAGCCCCTCCTGCGAGTACTTCATCAATTATGAAGGGGCCTTCCCATTTGGGCTTGAGTTTATGCTTCTGCTTCTCCGGGAGCCGTAGGACGAGTTCGCCCACGTTGTATGCTTGTGCCCTGACCTCCCTGCTCTGGTAACATCGGGCCTGCTGTTGATAAAAGGTAGAACGGGCCCGAGCTATGTCGCGCTCCTCCTCCAAGGCATCCAAGTCGTCTTGCCGATCTAACTCGGCCTCCTTTTCTTCGTACATGCGCACCCTTGGTGCGTCGTGAATAATATCACAAGGAAGGACCGCTTCTGCCCCATAGACCATGAAAAACGGTGTGTATCCCGTTGATCTATTCGGGGTGGTGCGCAGGCCCCATAGAACGGAGTCGAGCTCCTCAACCCAGTGACAGTCGGACTCTTGAAGAGACCAGACCAAACGTGGCTTAATGCCGCTCATAATGAGGCCGTTTGCTCGTTCGACTTGTCCATTGGTCTGCGGGTGATAAACCGATGGGTAATCGAGCTTGATGCCCATCTTTGCGCACCAGTCTTTGACCTCTTGGGCCGTGAAATTGGATCCGTTGTCAGTTATTATACTATGTGGAACACCGTAATGGTGTACCACGCCGGATATAAAGTCGATTACTGGTCCGGACTTGGCTGATTTGACAGGTTTTGCCTCTATCCATTTGGTGAACTTATCCACCATGACCAGTAAGGATTTATTCTTCTTGGTCCCCCCTTTAAGTGGTCCGACCATATCCAGCCCCCAGACCACGAAGGGCCAGGTGATCGGAATAGTCCGAAGAGCTGTTGGGGGCATGTGACTTTGATTTGCAAAAAGTTGACACCCCACGCAATATTTGACAAGTGACTGGGCGTCCGTCCGAGCTGTGGGCCAGAAAAACCCAGCCCGGAAGGCTTTGCTTACTAAGGCTCTTGCTGCGGCGTGATGGCCGCCCATCCCAGTGTGGACTTCGGCTAAGAGTTGCCGCCCT
This sequence comes from Elymus sibiricus, assembly GCA_039707655.1. NCBI lineage: Eukaryota > Viridiplantae > Streptophyta > Magnoliopsida > Poales > Poaceae > Elymus > Elymus sibiricus. The sequence continues at coordinate 306,944,785 of CM077671.1, forward strand.
TCTTCCTCAGATATGCACCGCTGTAGTATTCCGGTGGTGCTCTTCTTGTATAACTCACCTTTGTGTACCTTGTAGGCTTTGGAGCGCCGAACTATGCGCCGCGCCTCCGTCTGATCGTCGGGGAGTTCTTTGCGAAGGAGGTAGGCGAGGAAGGGCTCGGACCATGGCGCGATTACTGCCATGACCTCGTGAGCCGAGGGCGTTTCGTCCATTACGGAGCCGCCGATGATTTGATCATCTGGTTCGTTTACAGGGGGAACAACCTCGTCTGCACCGGTTAGATCGGCGCCCTTTTGATCGTCCTGCCAAACCACGGATGGCTTGAAGAGCCATTCCAGGAAAGTGTTTGGTGGGACAGGGTCGCGTTTGGCTCCCATGCGAGCCAGTATGTCGGCAGCTTGGTTGTCGTCTCTAGCGACATGGTGAAATTCCAGCCCCAAGAACCGTGCGGATATCTTGAGGACAACGTTTCTGTATGCCGCCATCTTCGGATTCTTGGCGTCGAACTCGCCGTTGATTTGAGAGATGGCCAGGTTGGAGTCTCCCCGTACCTCCAGCCGCTGTATGCCCATTGAGGCTGCCATCCGAAGACCGTGCAAGAGAGCTTCGTATTCGGCTACATTGTTGGAGTCGGCATACATGATCTGCAACACGTATCGAACGTTGTCGCCTGTGGGGGATGTGAGAACAACTCCAGCCCCCAGTCCGGCCAAACTTTTGGATCCATCGAAGTACATCGTCCAATGGGAGTATGTACTATATTCCCTGGGGAGCTCGGCCTCTGTCCATTCGGCGAGGAAATTTGCCAACACCTGGGATTTAATAGCTCGTCGTGGTTTGTAGGTAATTTCAAAAGGAAGGAGCTCAATGGCCCATTTGGCTATGCGGCCGGTGGCGTCCCTGTTATTGATTATATCATTCAGGGGTACTTCAGATGTCACCGTGACCGAACACTCTTGGAAGTAGTGTCTTAGTTTCCGTGATGCCATAAATACTGTATAGGCTATCTTCTGGTAGTGCGGGTATCTGGACTTGCATTGCGTTAGTACTTCCGACACGTAATAAACCGGCTTCTGTATCCGGAATTTGTGTCCCTCCTCCTCTCGTTCGACGACGAGCACTGCGCTAACGACTTGGTTGGTGGCCGATATGTATAATAACATGGGCTCATCCGCGCCTGGCGCTGTGAGTATGGGATTGCTTGTCAGGAGTGTCTTGATTTCTTCTAACGCAGCCTTTGCTTCATCGGTCCATTCGAAATTCTTGGTCCGTTTCAGCAATTTATAGAGCGGTAAAGCCTTTTCACCGAGGCGGGAGATAAAGCGACTTAACGCCGCCACGCAACCAGCCAACCTTTGGACATGCTTTAGCTCTGTGGGAACTGCAAGTTCTGATAGGGCACGGATCTTGGCCGGATTCGCTTCTATTCCTCTATGGGAAACGATGAATCCGAGCAGTTTACCAGCGGGGACTCCGAATACACACTTCTCCTGATTGAGTTGTATATCGTATTCGCGTAGGCTGGCAAATGTTTGCCTTAGATCATCGATCAAATGGTTTTAATGACCACATCGTCAACGTATGCCTCGACTGTTTTGCCAACCTGTTTTTCGAGACAGGTCTGGATCATGCGCTGGTATGTAGCCCCAGCGTTCTTTAGCCCGAAAGGCATTGTGTTGAAGCAGAATGGCCCGTATGGGGTGATGAATGCGGTTGCAGCTTGGTCGGATTCCTTAATTTTGATCTGATGGTATCCGGAGTAAGCGTCGAGGAAACACAGTGAAACGTGTCCGGCTGTGGCGTCGATGATCTGGTCTATCCGTGGTAGGGGGAAAGGGTCCTTAGGGCATGCCTTGTTAAGGTCTTTGAAGTCGACGCACAGCCGCCAGGATTTGTCTTTCTTTGGTACCATCACCAGATTTGCCAACCATTCGGGATGCTTAATGTCCCGAATGAATCCGGCCTCTAGCAGTTTGACTAATTCTTCACCCATAGCTTGTCGTTTGGGCTCGGAAAAGCGGCGCAGAGTCTGCTTGACGGGCTTAAAGCCTTCGATGATATTCAGACTGTGTTCTGCCAGCCGCCGTGGGATTCCGGGCATATCAGAAGGGTGCCAAGCGAAGATATCCCAGTTTTCTCGTAAGAATGTCCGCAGCGCTTCGTCCATTACGGGGTCGAGCTGAGCTCCAATGGACGCTGTCTTGTTGGGGTCCGTCGGGTGCACCTGAAATTTAACGATTTCCTTTGCCGGTCTAAAGGACGTGGGTTTGGGCCTCTTGCTGAGGATCACATCGTCCTTGTCTACCGTTGACCGAAGTGTGGTCAGTTCTTCTGCAGCAAAGGTCTCAGCTAGAGCCTCGAGGGCAAGTGCTGCTGTTTTGTTTTCGGCCCGAAGGGCTATATTCGGATCACTGGAGGTTGTGATCACCCCGTTTGGTCCTGGCATCTTAAGTTTCATATATATACCCGTAATGTGGTATAGCCTGGAATTTTGTGAAGGCGTCACGTCCCAACAGGGCGTGGTAGCCGCTGGGGAGGGGCACGATATGGAAGAGGAGTTCTTCGGATCGGTAGTTTTCGGGCGTGCCGAACACTACGTCCAGGACGATACGTCCTGAACAGCGCGCCTCTTTCCCCGGGATGATTCCCCGGAAAGTTGTGTTGCTATGCTCGATGCGAGATCGGTCGAACTGCATTTTTTCCAGGGTATCCTTGTAGATCAGGTTTAAGCCACTGCCGCCATCCATTAGCACCTTGTGTAACCTGAAGCCATCGATGATGGGGTTCAGGACTAAGGCGGCCGGTGAATGACCGGGAAGAATGGCTGGTCGGTCAGTATCTGCGAAGGTAATGGGCATGTCTGCCCATGCACTTGTTGCTGCCACGTGATATATCTGTTCGAGTTCTTTAAGAGCTCTTTTCCTCCCGTTCCTTGAGGGGAACGTTTCGTAGATCGTCAGGACTTCGGCGGCATATTTAGGTGGCGATGTGGAGCGCCTGTTCGGCAGTGCTGCCTCAAGAATGGCTTCACCGCTTTTTGCGACCTGCCTGACGACCCAGCAAGCTCTAAGGCTGTGAGTCGGAGCTGTGTTCAGCATTACAGAGTGTATGGGGCAAGGTTTATCTAGTAGTCCATCCAGGACGGTACTTACCCCTGGAAGGGGCCTGTTCCTCTTTTCAGCGGATTCGAGTCTGGCTGGCCGCTTTGGAGGTATCCTCTTTTTCCGATCTCCCCTAGGGTATTCGGTAAAGGCTGGTTCCATAAACAGCCATTCGGCTTGCCAAGCGCTTTCCATGGCACAATACTTCTGTACCAAAATCGACAGCTCGGTGAAGTCACGAATGTGCCACCGCGCCAGGGCATTGAGAATCCCTTTGTCATGGCAGTTACGAATGAAGGTTGCCATTTTCTCTTGATCACTGAGGCCCCGTGCTTTATTTCGAGCGAGGAGGAGTCTGGCCCAGTAATGATGAACCGACTCTCCTGATAAATGTATAATGTCCGGTAAGTCCGAAGACTTGGGCTCTGCTGCGATGCTTGAGTGATCGGCTTGGGAGGTGGGTGGGAAAAGATTTGACTCCACGCCACGGTGGGAGTTCGGAATCACAGACTCCGAATTGTGTGATGGATCAGGGACTAATGCCAGACTGTTTCCGGAGCGAACACCAGGGCCCGAGTTGCAGGCGAGGTCTTGATGATCGGAGACTGGGATATAAACCGTTTTTAATTCCGGTCGCTGGGGGGATGAGCCCCCGGCCGGACACTCGACGGTGGCGACAAGGTGGGTGACCGTGGGGATGTGAATTTCCTTATCGTCAGGTTTAAGCCCGAGCCGATCATAGAACGGGATCTGGTCATCGGCCATACGCATGGTCTCCATCCGATCAAATAACTCGTTGAAAAACGAGGCGATGGTAGGATGCGTGTCGCTGAAGCGAGTGGGGTCGGTATGTGGCGTCGCGGTTCCGGAGTCGCGCGAGAGAGGTCCCGAATTCTGTTCAACCATGGTAGGTCCAGTCACAACGACCGATTTGGGTTCCACGTCATCATCGGAGGCAGGGCCCAATGTCTTCGGCGTCGAGGCGTCGGGATCTGCGGGCTCCTCCGTGGGAGTCAGGGGCTCCATCAAGACGAATTCTCCCCATGAATCAGTGACGAACTCTAGGGTTCCAAACCTGATTCCTTGATCGGGAGAAGAGTTTTCGATCTGGCATGGGTGGCCGATCGGGTAAGCGTGCGACGAGACGTTGCCGCTCGCGAGGATCTGATCCGGGGCAAGAGCCCCCTGGGCGCAGATCTCGTTGTTTGTGACAAGGTGAGCCATCGATTCCTTCTGGCGATCACAGCGGAACTCTCAATGAAAGCACCAATGTCGGTGTCAAAACCGGCAGATCTCGGGTAGGGGGTCACGAGCTGTGAGACTAGAATCGATGGTAACAGGAGACGAAGGGGACAGGGTTTTACCCAGGTTCGGGCCCTCCTATGGAGGCAATACCCTACGTCCTACTTGATTATATTGATGGTATAGGGGTTACAGAGTTGATCTACCTCGAGATCGTATGACTAAAACCCTAGATGAGTTCTGTTGGCCTACAACCTAAAACCCTTCGGCTTATATAGACGCCGAGGGTATCTAGGGTTTACACATAGTCGGTTGCACATTAAAGGGAAAAAACATGCCTATCTATTGTCGGCAACTTGGAGGACACGCCATGGCTCCTTGAAACTTCCACCTTGGCGACGGGGCCCCTGATCACCCAATGCTCATCCAGTGGCCCACATAGTCCGGCCTATGAGAAACAGGCCGGCTATCCGAGGACCCCTTAAACCAGGACTCCCTCAGTCGTGACCTTCTACGACCATATCACAAAGAAGGTCGTTATATTTCATTAAAGACGGTCAGCTTTTGACCAATTGTTTTTGGTCATAAAAAGGTCGCAAATGAAAAACAATGACCATTCAGTGACCAATATGGATGGTCGCAAGTTAGCATATTTCTTGTAGTGGACATCCTCATCCTCGGGGTGGATCTCGTCCTCGGTGTCGCCCTCACTGTTGTAGTAGTCGTAGTAGTGGCGCCGCCAGAGCTCGCGTTGGAACTACACCGCCAATTCCTCGACGGACAGGCGCTTCTCGACCTCCTCCTGAGCCACGCGCAACTCCTCTCAGCGCTAGTCGCTCTTGGACGACTCCCACATCTCTAGCTCTCGCTCGGCGATCTCGTGTGGAAGGGGCTCCATGGCCACCATCGCTGCATCGGTGGCATGCATCTTGGCCTCCGCATCTTCCGCCTCTTCAGACGGTGAAGGCTGGATTCCGAGGAGGCCTCGAGTATCTTGGCGCGAGCATCCTCGATCTTGGCTTGGATGGCCTCGACCCGGGCCAGGGCGACCTCCGCAGCACAGAAGGCTGCTTGAGCGCTCTTGGTGTTTGCAGCTGCCGTCGCTGCCTCACTTGAACTTGTTTTTTACTTAAAATCCATGAATACAACCGTTATGCTAAGATTTGAAAAAATTCGATGTTTATTTGTCCTTTTTAAGACAGTAAGTGAGTTTCTAGCCATGTAATGGCCATAATTCAAATTGGAAATACATGAACACGTCACGATGAGGCAAAAACTTGTTGGAAAAATCATATTTGTGTGTGTCCTTATTATGCCCCATGCAATAAATGGGAAGGAATTCCAAACATCTTGGAGTCACTCTTTGGACACAAACGTTATGTATCTAGGTTTTCAGAATAAAAAAAATTAAAAAATGCTCTGAAACACATGTAAATGTGCATGATTTCATGACATGGCACCAAGATGTCATGGTAAAATTTATGGCTTTGAAAAATCGGAGCATCAAACGAAGGCTAGCTCGTGGTTCTGAGAAGGAACAAGGGCCATGTTTGATGATGAGTCGATAGTCACTGCCTCACTTGGCATTGCTTTTTTCACCGTTACAATGCACGAATACAACCGGCATGCTAAAATTTGAAAATTTCCGGGTTTTATTTGGCCTTTTTAGACATTAAGTGAGTTCCTAGCCATATAAGGGCCATAATTCAAATTTGAAATACATGAACACGTCATGATGAAGCAAAAATTGGTTGGAAAAAATCATATTTGTGTCCTTGCATTCGTATTTTTATGCCCCATGCATTAAAATTGGAAGGAATTCCAAACATGATGAGTAATGTTTTGGACACAACATCGAGAATCTAGGTTTCTAATTGAAAAAAATAGAAAAATGTTCTGAAATACTTGAAAATTTGCATGATTTCACGAGAAGGAGCCAAGATGTCATGGTAATTTTTTTTGGCTTGTTCGAGATAAGCTTAATTTGATGCATACTTCTCACAAACCGGAGCATCACACGAAGGCTCGTGGTTTGGTGAGGGAACGTGCAAGCATGTTGTATGACGAACCGCGAGTCGCTACTGTCGGTGTCAAAACCGGCAGATCTCGGGTAGGGGGTCCCGAGCTATGGATCTTGGATCGATGGGGAACAGTGAATGTACACACGGTGTTTACCCAGGTTCGGGCCCACTCGAAGAGGGAAAATCCTACGTCCTGCTTTGATTGTATTGATGAGTGTATGACGATTACAAAGTCGATCTACCATGAGATCAGATGAACTAAACCGTAGATGAGTCGGAGTAATGATCCCTCATGAGCTAAAACCCTCCGGTTTATATAGACACTGGTGAAAGCACAACATGCTCCCTTGGTGGTTTTGATAATTCATGACAACATACATTGTCTCTTGGACTAATACTTTTACCTAGTGTATTTCAGATAAAGTCCACAGAGAGGGTTGGCAAAAGTATTACGAAGATTGTGGAGATAACCCCAAGATGCAAGGAAATGGATTGGCAAAGCTTCAAGCAAGAGGACTCTACATTTTACTTTGTGAGAAATCACTTTGAGTCCATAGGAAAGCCAATACTATTAAAAGGGGGTAAGGTATTGTTGGTGAACAAAATGCTCATACGTGCACAAGTGATAGTCACCAAAAACACCCACAAGCTCTTCCACAAAAGTCTGTCCAAAGTCAAATATCCAAAATCGGTGCAACCAACACTTTCCACTCGGTGCCACCGATTCCCAAACTCAGACAGACCCATGCCAAACCCTAACCTTTCGGTGCAACCGATTCCACTTCGGTGCCACCGAGTTTGGGTTGCCAACTTTCTGTTACCCAATTTCACAAAATCGGTCCGACCGAGTTCTATACTTCGGTGTCACCGAGTTGGTCACTTAAGGTGTAACGGTTGGATTTTTGGAGATGCCTATATATACCCCTTCACCACCACCCACTCGAAAGAGAAGCACTCAGAACTATTCCACACTTGCCCAATCCAATTTTCTGAGAGAGAGCCACCTACTCATGTGTTGAGATCATGCCATTCCATTCCAACCATATGAATCTTGATCTCTAGCCTCCCCAAGTTGCTTTCCGCCAATCCAATCTCTTCCACCAAGCCAAATCTGTGAGAGAGTGATTGTGTGTTGAGGAGTCTATCATCTTGAAGCACAAGAGCAAGGAGTTCATCGACATTGACGAGCCTATTACCTTTTGGAGGGTGGTGCCTCCTAGATTGGTTAGGTGTCACTTGGGAGCCTCCTACTTCGTGTTGTGGAGTTGAACCAAGAAGTTTGTAAGGGCAAGGAGATCACCTACTTCGTGAAGATCTACCCATAGTGAGGCTAGTCCTTCATGGACGGAAGCCGTTATGGAATAGTCAAGGTTGCTACTTCGTGGACCCTTATGGGTGGAGCCCTCCGTGGACTCTCGCGACCGTTACCCTCCGTGGGTTGAAGACTCCATAAACGTGGACGTACGATAGCACCACCTATCGGAACCACGGGAAAAATCTTCGTGTCCCTCATGCGTTTGATCTTCCTATCTCAACTCTTTACTATCATGTGCAATGTCTTTACTTTCCGCTGCCATACTTGTTGACTTGCATGTGTAGGGTGTGCTAGACTTGTTATAATTGTTAAAATCTGCCAACGAATTAACTTGGGAAAAGGTTAGGTTTTAAATTCCTGCTAGTAGTCTATTCACCCCCCTCTAGACACTCTTCTAGTGATCCCACAATTGGTATCAGAGCATTGGTCTCCATTGCTTCGGTTTAATCACCGTGGAGGAAGATGGATGTGTCTAGTATAGGGAGTTTGAGTTGTAGAGTGCCTATTCTTGATGGAGAGTACTATAGTCAATGGAAAACTTTGATGCTTGAGCTGTTTAATGAATTTCAATTGAGAAAATATGTTAAGAGCCCTTATGTACCTCCCATTGATCCTTTACATCCCACACATGAAGAGGAAATTGATATGCTATGCAATCTTAGAACTGTTAATCTCATCGTTAGAGCTTTGCCTAGAAATGTGCTTAATCAAATGAAGAATTTTGAATGTGCTTATACTTTGTGGAATGACTTGGAGAAACGATATCCAAGTTATTCATTGAGTAATCTTGATGAGATTCTTCATAAAACTATTGCCTTTCACAAAATGACGCCTAGTGATCCCAAGTTTGATGATTGTCTATTTGAGCTTAGAGACCTCATGCGTGCTAAAGGAGATGTCATAACTATCAGCAACATCATTGTTGAAGCCATTCGAATTCATAAGTTTGAACATTGTCATGATCACAACCCTAACGAATCTCTTGTTCTTTATGATGATGATTTCCCACTTGATGATGACAATGTGGAACATGGCTACTATGATGAAGATGAGTTGTTTGACATCGAGTATGAGAAGATCATGAAGAATCTAAGTCTCATGGCAAACTTCAAGGATTACATGTCCGGAGGAAAAGAGTGGATTCTCGATAGCGGATGTACCGATCATATGACCGGAGATAGAGAAATGTTTGAAGAGATCACACCAAACCATGGACCGCGAAGGTATGTAACATTTGGAGACAACTCCAAGGGTAAGGTACTTGGTCTTGGTAAGGTGGCCATATCCCATGATAGCTCTATTCAAAATGTTATGCTTGTTGAATCCCTTGATTACAATCTTCTTTTCGTATCTAGACTTGCCGACTTTGGGTTTAATGTGTTATTCACGAAAATAGATTGCCAAGTGTTTCGTCAAGATAATCATAAAATGGTCTTTACTGGTTTCCGTAGAGGTGATCTATACATTGTTGATTTCACTAAAAGATCCAAACCTCGCACTTGTTTAATTGCAAAATCTTCTAAAGGTTGGCTTTGGCATAGAAGACTAGGACATGTTGGCATGCGTAACTTAGACAAGCTTATCAAAGGTGATCATATACTTGGTGTTAAAGATGTTATCTTTGACAAAGATAGACTTTGTAGTGCTTGTCAAGCTGGAAAGCAAGTAGGTGGAAGCCATCCCGTTAAGAATATCATGACTACTAGGAGACCACTCGAGTTACTTCACATGGATCTTTTTGGTCCCAATGCTTACAAGAGCCTCGGTGGAAATTCCTATGGTCTAGTTATAGTTGATGATTTTTCCAGATTTACGTGGGTATTCTTTCTTGATGATAAGTCGCAGGTACAAAAGATCTTCAAGAACTTTGCTCGCAAAGCGCAAAATCAGTTTGAAGTGAAGATCAAGAAGGTTCGGAGCGATAACGGATCGGAGTTCAAGAACACCCATGTGGATACCTTTCTTGACGAAGAAGGTGTCTCACATGAGTTCTCGGCTACGTACACACCTCAACAAAATGGAGTTGTTGAGAGGAAGAACCGGACGCTCATTGAGTTGGCAAGAACGATGCTTGACGAATACAAGACGCCAAGACACTTTTGGGCAGAAGCCGTGGAAATAGCATGTCATGCCACAAACCGACTCTACTTGCACAAGCTTCTCGATAAAACGGCATACGAGCTACTCACCGGTAACAAACCCCAAGTTGGATACTTTCGGGTATTCGGCTCAAAGTGCTACATTCTTGATAAGCATCGTCGTACTAAATTTGCTCCCAAATCTCATGAAGGATTCCTACTTGGTTACGGATCGAACTCTCACACTTACCGTGTCTACAACAACTTCACTCAAAAAGTTGAAGAGACGGTAGATGTGAAGTTTGATGAATCTAATGGTTCGCAAGTCGAACAATTGCCAAATGATGTAGGTGATAAGGACCCTTCGGAAGCTATCCAAGACTTGTCCATCGGCAAGATTCGTCCCATGGAGGTGAAGGAAAGTACTTCGTCAACTCAAGTGGAAGCCCCTACTTCACGTCAAGGTGAACCTCAACATGACATGGAGGCTTTTACAAGCGGTACATGACAAGATGAAGAAGAGGAAGTACATCATGAAGATCCACCACAACCTCCTTCACCACCACCTCAAGGAAACGACACCTTCAACAACAACGAAGACGAAGGAGATGATGATGAAGAAGAAGCTCCACCATCCAACAAGCCTAAGCTACCCGGAGTTCGAGCAAGAGTGACCAAGAACCATCCTCTAAACCAAATCTTTGGTGACATACAAACCGGGAGAATCACTCGCTCTAAAACTCGCCTAGCTAACTTTTGTGAGCATTATTCTTTCATCTCTAGCATTGAACCCTTGAAGGTAGAACAAGCTCTTGAAGACCCGGATTGGGTGAACGCAATGCATGAAGAGCTTCACAACTTTGAGAGGAACAAAGTGTGGACTCTCGTGGAGAAGCCTGAGGACGAGCACAACATCATCGGAACCAAATGGGTGTTTCGGAACAAGCAAGATGAAGTTGGTCAAGTCGTACGCAACAAGGCACGTCTAGTAGCCCAAGGATATACGCAAGTCGAAGGTATGGACTACGGTGAGACCTATGCCCCCGTCGCTAGACATGAAGCTATTCGCATTCTTCTTGCTTATGCTAATCACCATGATATCACGCTTTATCAAATGGACATTAAAAGTGCCTTTTTAAATGGTGAGATTGAAGAAGAGGTCTATGTTAAGCAACCACCTGGTTTTGTGAATCCTAAGAAACCTAATCATGTTTACAAGCTTCGTAAAGCTCTTTATGGTCTTAAGCAAGCCCCACGCGCTTGGTATAAATGCTTAACGAAGTTTCTCATTGAAAAGGGTTTTGAAATTGGTAAAATTGACGCAACCTTATTCACTAAGAGAGTTAATGGTGAATTATTTGTGTGCCAAATCTATGTGGATGATATTATCTTTGGATCTACTAACCCACAATGTAGCGAAAGATTTGGAAGGTTGATGTCCGAGAAGTATGAGATGTCCATGATGTGTGAGCTGAAATTCTTTCTTGGTTTGCAAATCAAGCAAACAAGAGAAGGAACTTTCATCTCTCAAACCAAGTATACTAAGGACTTGATCAAGAAGTTCAACATGCAAGAGTGCAAAGGTATGAAAACTCCTATGCCTACTAGTGGACATGTTGATCTTACCAAGGAGGATGAACCGGTTGATCAAAAAGTTTATCGATCTATGATTGGTTCATTGCTATATCTATGTGCCTCCCGTCCCGATATTATGCTTAGTGTTTGCATGTGCGCTAGATATCAAGCTGCACCTAAAGAGTGTCATCTTTTGGCCGTGAAATGTATTGTGAGATATTTGATACAAACACCAAACTTTGGCATTTGGTATCCCAAGGGATCTTCCTTTAACCTTGTTAGCTATTCCGATTCGGACTATGCCGGTGACAAGGTTGATAGAAAATCCACCTCGGGTACTTGTCAATTTCTTGGTAGATCTCTTGTGTCTTGGTCCTCGAAGAAACAAAACTCGGTATCTCTATCTACTCCCGAAGCTGAGTATATTGCTGCCGGATCATGTTGTGCACAATTACTATGGATGACACAAACGCTTAAGGATTATGGAATCCATGTTAAAAATGTCCCATTACTTTGTGACAATGAAAGTGCTATTAAAATTGGTCATAATCCTATGCAACATTCTCGAACTAAACATATTCAAGTTAGACATCATTTCATTCGTGATCATGTTGCCAAAGGAGATATTGATCTTAAGCATGTTCGTACTAACAAGCAATTGGCCGATATCTTTACTAAGCCACTTGATGAGAAAACATTTTGTCACTTCAGGAGTGAGTTGAACATCATTGATGCTTCAAATTTGAGCTAGACTCACTCGGATGCATGCAAGGGCATGAGCTTTCTCGATATTTCCATGATACTCTTAACATGTTATCTTATACCATGGAATTCTATGCTCCCTTGTATTGCATCTAACCTTTTGTAGGTGCCTGGAAGAACTTCATTCCACAAGATTGCCAACAACTCATATCTTAAGCAATCTTGTCTTAGCCAAGTATCCACAACCCCTCTTGATGATGGAAGGAAAAAAGACAACAAAAACATATCCTTGAGACATATTTATATTTCACATTTGGAATTGTGTCATATCATGTTCTTCCTTGCATGACTAACCTATGTAGGTGACAAGTGTACTAAAACGAGAAGGATTGCTCCCAACTCAAGATGATCTACATCAACCTTGAGCATCCTCAACAAGTTCACCTACAAGCCACGTCATCAACATCACTCAAAGGTATGTACTCATATCCTTGAAAAGGCTTTACTCCATGTCATGAGCTAAAGCAGCTCAAGTGATATGAAGACATTAAAATGTTTAATCGAAAAATGGTAACCCCATTTTGAGCTTAACATTGAGTATGACCTATGATCAAGTATTATTGCTTGGCTCCTAAGTTAATATACTCTAATATAGGTGACCTAGTCACCGCCCATCATCTAGTTAAGTATTTTGGTTGGTTCATTCTCTATTTGCAAGATTTCTTGGAACCATTCAAATCTTCTCTAGTTGATATCTTCTTGTAAAATCTTTTGCATTTCCTTTGAAAATTTCTCCTTGACACTTTGTTAATTTTTTTTTCTAAATCTATTTGCAAGTTTCTCAAACATTGCCAAGTTTCTGTTTTAGCCTCGAAGCCGCCGATACAAATGACTCGGTTCTACCGAATTAGCAGATGAGCTGCAAAACTTCATCTCGGTTCCACCGACTTATTTGTCTCGGAGTCACCGATTTGATTTCTTCTCTAAATCTGTGTTTCTTTAGTGATCCTACAAGTGATGTCTTTGTTTCTTCGATGATCCCTTCTTATTCAAAAAAAAACTTAGGGGGAGAAAACTTTATTCAAGGATCCCTAACTCAAAGGAGGAGAAGACTTACAAGCTCTCAGATCAGCCAAAGGAAGAGAAATTATCTTCAATAATTCCCTCAGTTTTCATTTCTACGATCCCTACATTCAATGACCCTTGTTCTCAAGGATCCCTTCTTAATCAATGATCCCTGTATCTAACCCTGTGTATGACCTTTTTGGAAATTAATGCCAAAGGGGGAGAAATACCAAAGCTTCAATGCTAAAGGGGGAGATACATGCTTATGCAAAGGGGGAGATATAATCAAGGGGGAGAGGAGATATCAAAGCTTATACTTATATAGACAAGGTAAGAATACCAAAGTAGGGGGAGAAAAATATGTTCGGGAGAAAAATATGATTATTTCATTTGACTACTCATGTTAGACTTTTCTCACCCTATCCAATCCCAATATCTACGTGCTAAGATTCAGGGGGAGAAGATGATCTACTATTTTCATATCTAATGGGAGAAAGCTCTAAATGATTTTGGAGACATATCAATCTTAAGGAATACTATCTTCTATATGTTCTCCATATCTTGGTACTATTGAGCTCTATTGCCTTTTGACTAGTAGAATACTCTTGTGTTTCCTAACATTGTTTTCTCAAGTGTGTTTCTACTACAAGAATGCTCAAGAACTCAAGGTAAGTATATGCATCATATCCTTGATCAAGATGATCTCTTGCTTCTTGCACATATTGTTTGCAAGAGTGAAGTCTTGAATAAGGATACTTCTCATTCATATATATTTGATGCATATAGCCAAGATACACATGACTCATTATATCCCTTCAATTATATGTGTGTCCATGCATTCCAAAGCAACTATCCTTTAAAGGGATTGCACACATTTAGGGGGAGCAAGTCTAAGTCATGTGTCTCTCAAAGTCTTCATTTTATCCATGCATATCTTTATTTGAAGCTTTGATTGTATGTTGTAATCAATTACCAAAAAGGGGGAGATTGAAAGCACAACATGCTCCCTTGGTGGTTTTGATAATTCATGACAACATACATTGTCTCTTGGACTAATACTTTTACCTAGTGTATTTCAGATAAAGTCCACAGAGAGGGTTGGCAAAAGGATTATGGAGATTGTGGAGATAACCCCAAGATGCAAGGAAATGGATTGGCAAAGCTTCAAGCAAGAGGACTCTACATTTTACTTTATGAGAAATCACTTTGAGTCCATAGGAAATCCAATACTATTAAAAGGGGGTAAGGTATTGTTGGTGAACAAAATGCTCATACGTGCACAAGTGATAGTCACCAAAAACACCCACAAGCTCTTCCACAAAAGTCTGTCCAAAGTCAAATATCCAAAATCGGTGCAACCAACACTTTCCACTCGGTGCCACCAATTCCCAAACTCAGACAGACCCATGCCAAACCCTAACCTTTCGGTGCAACCGATTCCACTTCGGTGCCACCGAGTTTGGGTTGCCAACTTTCTGTTAGCCAATTTCACAAAATCGGTCCGACCGAGTTTGTTGAATCGGCGTCACCGAGTTTGGCAATCTGACCGTTGGTCACCTAATCGGTGCAACCGAGATTTATATATCGGTCTCACCGAGATTCAAAAGTTGCTACCTTTGGAGCAACTCGGTACCACCGAGTTCTATACTTCGGTGTCACCGAGTTGGTCACTTAAGGTGTAACGGTTGGATTTTTGGAGATGCCTATATATACCCCTTCACCACCACCCACTCGAAAGAGAAGCACTCAGAACTATTCCACACTTGCCCAATCCAATTTTCTGAGAGAGAGCCACCTACTCATGTGTTGAGATCATGCCATTCCATTCCAACCATATGAATCTTGATCTCTAGCCTCCCCAAGTTGCTTTCCACCAATCCAATCTCTTCCACCAAGCCAAATCTATGAGAGAGTGATTGTGTGTTGAGGAGTCTATCATCTTGAAGCACAAGAGAAAGTAGTTCATTGACATTGCCGAGCCTATTACCTTTTGGAGGGTGGTGCCTCCTAGATTGGTTAGGTGTCGCTTGGGAGCCTCCTACTTCGTGTTGTGGAGTTGAACCAAGAAGTTTGTAAGGGCAAGGAGATCGCCTACTTCGTGAAGATCTACCCATAGTGAGGCTAGTCCTTCGTGGACGGAAGCTGTTATGGAATAGTCAAGGTTGCTACTTCGTGGACCCTTATGGGTGGAGCCCTCCGTGGACTCTCGCGACCGTTACCCTCCGTGGGTTGAAGACTCCATAAACATGGACGTACGATAGCATCACCTATCGGAACCACGGGAAAAATCTTCGTGTCCCTCATGCGTTTGATCTTCCTATCTCAACTCTTTACTATCATGTGCAATGTCTTTACTTTCCGCTACCATACTTGTTGACTTGCATGTGTAGGGTGTGCTAGACTTGTTATAATTGTTAAAATCTGCCAACCAATTAACTTGGGAAAAGGTTAGGTTTTAAATTCCTGCTAGTAGTCTATTCTCCCCCCCCTCTAGACACTCTTCTAGTGATCCCACAACTGGGGGTACCTAGGGTTACACATAGTCGGTTATCATCAAGGGATAAACACCGATCTTGCCATCTTGACTTGGAGGGCACACCAAGGCAGCGAAGATTCCTTCCCGCATACGAGGTCGCCATATAGTTCGGTCTTCACATAATGGTCATAGAGTGACCCATCTCGCCATCCCGTAGGAGATAGGCCGGCGACCCGAGGACCCCTTAGCCCAGGACTCCCTCAGTCTCACCCGAACTAGCCTCCAATGCCAAGGCCCATGTGTCCTACTGTCTTGTACACAGATAGTCTTCGGCTTGCGGGGCGAGTTCCTATTTCCCTCTGTGCTCGGCAGACCTTAGTTCGGTCACCAATGATTCTTTACCTTTCCGAACACCATGTGTCGTCCAGCCTCAAAGGCCAACAGCTCGGGCGTATATAGTGCCTCTTCCCCACAACTTTAAGCGAAGAGTCATGGCCAGTCATGACCCCTGGCTAACCATTAAGACTCAATTCGTGGTTCAAGGCAATCTCTTTACTGACACGTTTCATTAATATGAAAATCGTGCCCCATTTTTTGTGGGACACGAGTAATGATTTGGGTTATTCCATACGTGCATACCGACACGACTTTATCGGGACGTGGCGAGGTCTGCAGCATAAACAAAGGGACTCTTGGTATGACGGCTGCCTATAAAAGGAAAAAACCACCAAAGCCTTCACCGCTTCCCAGATCCTCCCTAGCCATCGTCCTCACAACCTTCAGAGCTCCAGTACTTAGATCTACTTTTCCTCCGTTCACCTCCGCCACCTCCCTAGCTTGGCTATGGCCGGCTCAGGCTCTAAGGGCAAGTGGGAGGCCTCGTGCGTCACCAACGACGACATCGAGGAGCTGTAGCATGCCGGCTACCTTTCAGCCAACATCGCCCACCGTGCTCCCGCAAAGGGCCAGATCATCCCCACGCCGAGGCAGGGCGAGAGGGTGGTATTCATCCCCCACTTCCTCCGAGGGCTTGGCTTCCCGCTCCACCCTTTCGTCAGGGGGCTGATGTTCTTCCACGGTTTAGATTTCCACTATCTCCCCCCGAATTCTTTTCTACACATCTCGGCCTTCATCCTTGTATGCGAGGCCTTCCTGCGGGTCCACCCACACTTCGGCTTGTGGCTAAAAGTCTTCAACGTCAAGCCGAAGATAGTCAACAGTGAGCACGCGGACTGTGGGGGGATGGTGATCAGCAAACTCCCCCGCGTCGAGTGGCCGGACGGTACCTTCATTGATACCGTCAAGGTCTGGCAGAAGGAGTGGTTCTACATCACCGAGCCGCGCAATGCAGAATGGGCGGCCCCTTCCAAATTCAGATCCGGTCCTGCCACTAGGCTGGTGTCATGCCTCAAGAAGGGGCTCGATTGGGGGTCAGCAACAGAGGTGAAGATGTTGCAGAAGCGCCTCTCCAAGGTGCTGGAGCAAAAAGTCGAGCTGACCAACGTTATCCAGGTCATGCTCCGCCGTCGCCTCCTGCCTTGCCAGCACCGAACCTCCCCAATGTGGGCTTATAAGGTCGGTGATCCTGCCACCGTGCTCGGCTTCTACCGTACTTCCCACGGAAAGCTGTGGAAGGTGCTGTTCATGCCCCAGAAGGAGTGGCCGAAGGAGGAAGAAGACATCGGTCTTGACGTTGAGCACCCCCCCAATGAGGTACAATAGAGTTTACATTTTCCATTCAAGTTCTTCCTTTTTGACAAGGAATTTAACCCCTTCCTCCCTGCTTTCGTAGAAATGGCTATCAAAGGCCGAAAAGATTAACGGCCTGGCCCCGCTCCCCGAAGACCCCCAGACGCCTCTACTGACGGCGATGTTGGTCGAGGCGCCATATTCGGCATCGGAGAAGAAGAAGAAGAAGAGAGGGGAGAAGAGGGAGGCACGAGCAGGCCTCCGCTCACGAGAACCCCCGGACACCAGGTCCAGAGAAACTTATGCCTCCTCCGCTCATGAAGAGGAGCAGGAAGAGGACAAGGATGTTAGGGCATATTTTACCCCAGTAGTTTCGATGATTGATGACAATGCGCTTTGCGGACTAATCGTGTGCATTGACCTTTTCAGAGATTACATTGATAGGCACGAGACGGTTTATCTCCCCTCGATGGTAAAGAGTGAAGACGGTTATTTTTCCGACGACTTCTTTTTGGTGGATTTGAGTCGTAGGAAACCCATACTATTAAGAGGGGGTCCGCGTTGGAAAGGTATGGGTGGAATCAACACGTACATAGCCCCATATGCACCCACAGCCTCCTTTCCCTTCTCTGGAGCCTTTCCTATGTTTTCTGTGGAGTTTCAGAGGCTTGCAAGCGGTAGTACCGCTGGTGCACACGGTAGTACCGCTTATGCAAGCGGTAGTACCGCTGGGCACTTCCGTGGCACTACCGCTTGGGGTTTCCCCGAGCGTGCAACTTTCTGTTGCCAGTTTGCCATTCACGGTAGTAGCACGGTAGTAGCACGGTAGTACCGCTCTGGCGGTACTACCGCCCTTACTACCGCCGCCACTACCGCTTGAGGGGTTTCCTCAGTGCACGCCTCTGTTTCCATTTTCCCTTAAGCGGTAGTAGTGCGGTACTAGGACGGTAGTACCGCTTCGCACGGTACTGCCGCCCTGGCTGCCTCTACTACTGCTGCCTCTCCTGGTCTGAACCCCCTAAGCGGTAGTACTGCCAGGGGCAGCGGTAGTACCGCTCCGGCGGTACTACCGTGGTACACTTAGTGTGTTTCAGGCTAGTGCGAGGTTGTACCGCCTAAGCGGTAGTACCGCTCTTAGGAGCGGTAGTACCGCTTGGCTGCGGGCTCAGGGCAGAAAACGGTTAGATTTTTGTCTCCCTATATAAAGGGGGGGTCTTCTTCTTCCCAAGGTTGACCTCTTCCCCCAAGCTCCATTGTTTCTCCAAAAGCTCATTCTTGCCCGATCTCTCTCCCTAGCCGATCAAACTTGTTGATTCTTTAGGGATTGGTTGAGAAGGCCCCGATCTACACTTCCACCAAGAGAAATTTGATTCCCCCCACTAATCCCTTGCGGATCTTGTTACTCTTGGGTGTTTGAGCACCCTAGACGGTTGAGGTCGCCTCGGAGCCACATTCCATTGTGGTGAAGCTCCGTGGTGGTGTTGGGAGCCTCCAATTAAGTTGTGGAGATTGCCCCAACCTTGTTTGTAAAGGTTCGGTCGCCGCCTTCAAGGGCACCACTAGTGGAATCACGGCATCTCGCATTGTGTGAGGGCGTGAGGAGAATACGGTGGCCTTAGTGGATTCTTGGGGAGCATTGTGCCTCCACACCGCTCCAACGGAGACGTACTTCCCCTCAAAGGGAAGGAACTTTGGAAACACATCCTCGTCTTCACCGGCTCCACTTGTGATTACTTCTTACCTTTACTTTGTGAATGCTTTACTTGTATTGTATCTTGCTTGCTTGCTTGTGTTGTGATTGTTAGCATCATATAGGTTGCTCACCTAGTTGCATATCTAGACAACCTATTTTGTTGCTAACCCTAGTTTGTTAAGAAAAGCTAAAAATTGGTAGTTGCCTATTCACCCCCCCTCTAGTCAACCATATTGATCCTTTCAATTGGTATCAGAGCCTCGTCTCTTTATTAAGGGTTTCACCACCCGAAGAGTATGGTTGACGATGGGGAACGGGTTGAGGAAGTGCCCGAGGCCGTGGAGATGAACACGGTCACCCGAGACGTCTTAAACGAAGCTATGGCTTCACTTAAGACGTCTATGACGGCCGAGGTCAAGTCCATGCTTAAAGAGCTCCTTGAGGGGTTGAAGTCCACTCTCGATCCGTTGCTTGTGGTTAATCCCACCGCATTGGCATCGGAGGCCAATTCTGGCAAGGAAGCGGCTAAAGACTCTCAAACATCTTCCCCTCATGGTAAGAATGGGACGGGAACGCACGCCTCGGTTCCCCCTCCCCCGGTCTATGGAGGACCGGTCCCCTCACCTCATATAAACAATCATGGTCCTCCTCCTAAGCTTGATTTGACTAACTTCGCTAATTGGGTGTTTCGTATTAAGTCTCATTTGAATTATAGCTCAACTCAACTTTGGAGAGTCATTGAACAAGGCTATTATCCGCATGACCCAAGCAACTTGTCCCCAAGAGAAGAAGTGGACAACCAACTCAACGCATCCGCCTTGTTCATTCTTCAAGCCGCCATGCCTCCCAAAGAGCTTCCTCATTTGCGCCCATTCACTCTTGCCAAAGATGCATGGGAGCATATCAACTCGTTGTACAAGGGAA
This sequence comes from Elymus sibiricus, assembly GCA_039707655.1. Lineage (NCBI taxonomy): Eukaryota > Viridiplantae > Streptophyta > Magnoliopsida > Poales > Poaceae > Elymus > Elymus sibiricus. The sequence continues at coordinate 306,964,666 of CM077671.1, forward strand.
GCTCGAGCATTCAACGCTCCAACTTTGAGGTTATTCTTGATGAGGCCGATGAGTTTGTTATGAATGAAGATGAAGATCCTCGTGAGCTTTACCGGAGATTGAATACTCTTGCGGTCTCACTCCGAGATCACGAGAGCAAGGACACGGATGACAATTGGATCAAGCGCAAATTCCTCAAGGCCATTATGCCGTACAACAAGAGCATGTCCTCCGTGATTCGTCAAAGACCGGACTTCCACACCTTGTCCTCCAGTGATGTGTTGGATGAGTTTATTGCTATGAACATTTTGAACAAGACCGCCGACAACGCACTTGCTCGTGTTCAACGCTCGAAGAAGCCCAACCTTGCTTTGAAGGCCAAGGTAGTTCATGAAGAGGAAGAAGAAGAAGAATATGAGGACGAAGATTGCCCCGAAGACACCAAATATGATTTCCACTTGCACATGGCTCTTGCGTCAAGGCAATTTTGGGGCAACAAGAGAAACTCAAGGCCCAACTCCTCCAAGAACAACTCAAAGGGCAAGCAACGGGTAAGGACGTGCTACAATTGTGGCAATGTGAGTCACTTTGTGGTGGATTGTCCGTATGAGAAGAGGGAGGACAATGGTGGCAAGCTCATCCGCAAAGAAAAGGCCAAGTCCTTCCCCAACAAGAACAACAACTACATGAAGAAGGTGCCTCAAAAGAGTTTGGTGGTGCAAGAAGAGTACCACTCCGATGATGATGAAGTTGCTAGTGGTGAAGGGGTTGCTACGGCCTCCGTCGCCATCGCCACCTCTCCATCACCAAAGGTGTCCCTCTTCGACTCCCCCAACGAGAACTCCATCACCACCCACAAGTGCCTCATGGCCAAGGCCACTAACAAGGTAACCTCCAACATCAAAACCAGCATTTCTTCCACTCCTTCTTTGATGAATTGTGTGGAAGAAAATGAGGAGGCAAAGGTGGAGGAAAATGAATTTGACAAGTTCATGGCCAAGCTCAAAGGTGAGACCAAGAAGCACTTTGTGGCTCTCTTGGAACAATTAGGTGAGGCCAATGAAATCATCGAATCTCATGAAGAGACCATCTCTAAGTTGGAAGGGCATAGTAGAGATTATGCCGATGAGATTGCCGATCTTTCTATTGCTCTTGAGGAAGAGTAAGGTCATAGAGTGGCTCTTGAGGAGACACACAATCTAGATCTTGCTAAATTAAAGAAAGATCATGATCATGCTATTGTTCTTGCTAAAGTGCTTAAAACTGAGAAGGATGAACTTGGGGTTGGCCATGCTAGACTCGAAGAGGAGTTTGATTTACTTGACAAGGCTCACAAGGCCTTGAAAAGTGCTCATGCTACACTCAAGGAGTCTCATGATCAACTCCAAGTGAAGCTAACTAAAGAAATTGCTACTTGTCCTCCTTTTGTTTTAATTGATAATGCTTGTGCAACTAACCCTTGTTGTGAGCATGCACATCTTGTTGAGGAGAATGCCAAGTTGAAAGAGCAAATTGAGAAAGGCCTTGTCACGTGCATACAAGGTGAGAAAAATCTCAATGAACTTTTGAGCAATCAAAAGGAAGTTGTGGCAAAGGAGGGACTTGGATTTGCACCCAAGTCGAAGAAGAAGAAGAAGTCAAACAAGAAGAGCAAGACCAAGCTAGCTCTCCCTCTCAAAGATACATTTATGAAAGAGGGAGAGGGTGCTCCTAAGAAGAAGAAGAACGAGGCGGTGGGTGGTAATGTCAATAGGGGCAAGACCACTCATCCCAACAAAGCTGGCGATTTTAACCCTTCTTATGTTTTATGCCGTGCTAGTGATGGGCATGTTTATGCCAAATTTGTTGGTTCTTCTTATGAGTACATTGAATGGTCCATTTGGGTTCCTAAGACCCTTGTTACTAACATGAAAGGACCCATTCAAGAATGGGTACCTAAAACCAAGCATTGATCTTATGTAGGAGTTTGCTTCCGGTGGGGTGTCATGGTTGCTTGATAGTGGAGCGACAAATCATATGACCGGAAGCAAGGACTTGGTGGTGGACGTTCAAGCAAGTTCATCTATGCCCACCCATGTCCAATATGGTGATGCTTCAATGTCAAAGGTATTGGGTCTCGGCAAGGTGGTCATCTCACCGGACTTGTCCATTGAGAAGGTCATGCTTGTTGAGACCCTTGCATTCAATTTACTTTCCGTTCGTCAACTTGCTATTATGGGCTTTGCAACGTTCTTTGATATTGATACCGTGACCCTTTTGTGGAGCAAGACTCTTAAAGTAGCTTTTGTTGGGCATGTCGAGAACGGTCTCTATGTGGTTAACTTCTCGGAGCGACCCACTAAGACCGCGACTTGCCTAATGGCTAAAGTTGACGTGGGATGGCTTTGGCATCGCCGTTTAGCCCACGTCAATATGAGATCTTTGCAAAGTCTCCTCAAAGGGGACCACATCCGAGGACTAACAAATGTTAGTTTTGTCAAAGATCGTGCTTGCAGTGCTTGTATCGAAGGGAAGTTACATGAGACGGCTCACCGACCCAAGACCATTATCTCTTCGAAGAGGCCCTTGGAGCTCCTTCACATGGATCTCTTTGGTCCTCCAACGTTTGACAGTCTTGGGGAAAGAAAGTATTGCTTGGTGATTGTGGATGATTATTCAAGATACACTTGGGTATATTTCTTCAAGAGGAAGAGCGAGACCCAACAAACCGTGATCGACTTTGCTAATGAAGCTCAACGTCAACATGATGCAAAGATATTGATCATTAGAAGCGACAACGGCACCGAGTTCAAGAACTACACCTTGGATGAGTTTCTTGGTGATGAGGGGATCAAGCATCAATATTCCGCACCTTATACCCCTCAACAAAATGGTGTAGCGGAGAGGAAGAACCGGACGTTGATGGACGCGGCAAGGACCATGATGGAGGAGTTCAAGTCTCCATACAACTTTTGGGCCGAAGCCATCAACACCGCTTGTCATGCATCCAATCGGCTCTACCTCCGCAAAGGCTTGAACAAGACTCCATATGAAATACTTACCGGCAACAAGCCCAACCTCACGTACTTCCGGGTGTTCGGTTGTAAGTGTTTCATTCTCAAGAAAGGTGTTCGCTTGTCTAAATTTGATTCTAGAGCTCAAGAGGGTATATTTGTTGGTTATGCTACAAACTCTCATGCTTACCGTGTTCTCAACAAGTCCACTGGACTCATTGAGGAGACGTGTAACGTGGAGTTTGATGAGAATAATGGCTCCCAAGTGGAGCAAAGTGGTCTTTGTGATGTAGGTGATGAAATTCCTCCTCAAGCCATAAGAAGAATGGGTGTGGGCCAAATCCTACCCATTGAGGAACCCCTTGTGGTGGAAGGAGAAGGACAATGTTCTACGCAAGTGGAACCATCACCGACACAAGACCCACACGCTTCCGAAGAACAAACCGAAGGCCCTCAACCAAGTGATCAAGATCAAGGGCAAGATCAATCTCAAGATGTTGGTGATGCACCAAATGATGCCCAAGATCAAGATCACGACACCGAGCAAGCTCAAGATCAAGGGCAAGCTCATGATCAAGAGCAAGCTCAAGATGACGCTCGAGATAATCCTCCTCAAGTGACTCCGGAGGAGCTATTGGAGCGTCGTGCCACCAAGATTGCTTCCAAACTCGAGAAAAAAGGGCATGTCTTGGAAAATGTCTATGGAAGCTTAAAGAAAGGGGTAACCACTCGTAAACAATTATCAAACTTTTGTGAGCATCACGCGTTTGTTTCGTGTGTTGAACCCCAAAAGGTACATGAGGCGCTTGAGGACACGGATTGGCTTGAAGCCATGCATGATGAACTCAACAACTTCGAGCGCAACAAAGTGTGGACATTGGTGCCAAGGCCAACGGAGAATCATAATGTCATTGGAACCAAATGGATCTTCAAGAACAAGCAAGATACGAACGGTGTTGTCACTCGAAACAAGGCAAGATTGGTGGCACAAGGCTACTCCCAAGTCGAGGGTATCGACTACGGTGAAACCTTTGCTCCCGTTGCTCGTCTTGAATCTATTCGTATGTTGCTTGCATATGCTTCTCATCATGATTTTAAGTTGCAATAAATGGATGTGAAGAGTGCATTTCTTAATGGTCCTCTTAATGAGTTGGTATATGTCAAACAACCCCCGGGGTTCGAGGATCCCAAGTTCCCCAATCATGTATACAAGCTCGATAAGGCACTCTATGGCCTTAAACAAGCCCCACGTGCGTGGTATGAGCACCTTACCGAGTTGTTGCAAGACCGTGGGTTTGAAATTGGGAAAATCGATCCCACTCTTTTTACTAAGAGGGTTAAAGGGGATTTGTTCATATGCCAACTATATGTTGATGATATTATCTTTGGTTCTCCTAACAAAGCTTTCAATGATGAGTTTGCCGCACTAATGACCGAGAAGTTTGAGATGTCTATGATGGGAGAGTTGGAGTTCTTTCTTGGGTTCGAAGTCAAGCAAAGAAGAGAAGGAACCTTCATCAACCAAGCCAAATATACCCAAGACATGCTCTAGAGATTCAAGCTAGTAGATGTCAAGCCGGCCAAGACTCCAATGCCTACCAAGTGCCAACTTGACATCGATCCCAATGGTAAAGCAGTGGATCAAAAGGTATACCGTTCCATGATTGGGTCCTTGCTTTACCTTTGTGCATCTAGGCCGGATATCATGTTGAGTGTGGGAATGTGTGCACGGTTTCAAGCCGCGCCTAAGGAAAGTCACTTGGTGGCGGTCAAGCGAATCTTTCGATATTTGGCTCATACCCCAAACTTTGGCTTATGGTATCCCAAAGGAGCAAGCTTTGATCTCATGGGTTATTCGGAATCAGATTGGGCGGGAGACCGTGTGGATAGGAAGTCAACCTCCGGAGGGTGCCAATTCCTTGGTCGCTCTTTGGTGAGTTGGTCTTCGAAGAAGCAAAATTGTGTGTCTCTCTCCACCACCGAGGCTGAGTATGTAGCTGCCGCAAGTTGTTGTGCACAATTGTTATGGATGAGGCAAACTTTAAAGGATTACGGTGTCACTTGTGACAAAGTGCCTCTCTTCTGTGACAATGAAAGTGCAATCATGATCTCCCACAATCCGGTGCAACATAGTAAGACGAAGCACATTGAGATTCGTCATCATTTCATCCGGGATCACGTCAAGCGGGGAGAGATTGATATTATTCATGTAGGAACTCAAGAGCAACTAGCGGATATTTTCACGAAGCCATTGGATGAAGCAAGATTTCGCGAGTTAAGGCATGAGCTAAATATCATTGATTCAAGCAACGTGTCTTGAATCTCGTCACACCCCACCACATTCATCATGTTTGTCTTGTTCTAGATGTAGGCATGGACATAGGGGGAGTGTTGTTCTCTCAATGAACTCTCCCTCCCCCCATTATGCATAAATTGATCAAGTCTTTCACTTTAGCCATTTTTGATGGTTCATGTGCTTCAAAGACGAGTTTTGGTCATGGGCCCAAGGTTAAAATCTTCGCGGTGCCATACCAATTGACTCAAACATAGGTGACTTCGGTCACCGCCCTCTCTCTGAGAGGTTTTGTTCATTTGGTTTGAGTTGTGCTTTCTCGTTCTAGGCTTTCCTGTGTTGGATCTCTCCATGTGTGCTCTTGTTTTTGGTTGCCTTTGACCATGGAATATCCCTTCCCATTTGCGGTGTTTTCGAGTCTCCAACCTAAGCCTTTCCTCTCTCAAACCTCTAATTTCTGCATAAGCCATCTTTTCTCCTCATTGATCTGGGCTGTTCTATCTCATGGACGCGGTACTACCGCTGTCTAGGAACGGTACTACCGCTCCTTCCACCGGTACTACCGCTTGAGCGGTACTACAGGGCCTCCTGTCCGGCAGTAGTACCGGGGCGGTACTACCGCTGCTCCTAGCAGTACTACCGCTTAGAGGGATGCAGTGGGGTTAAGTGTCGGGCAGGGGGAGTTCTAACTCCCCCATACCCATTCACTTTTCCTCCCCACGCCTCTCTCTCTCACAGGCGACGAAGAACTGCCCCGGCCGCCGCTCCGGCTGGCCGATTCCGTGCCGTCCTCCACGTTTCCGTCCGGTGAAGTCCATCCCCACCATCTCCTCTCGCCATGGAACCCGGTATTGCCCCCTTTCGTTATTCCTACGGTTCTCTCCTTTGAATCTAGGTTTCTAGGGCAATGCATGTTGGTTTCTCGATTTTTGGCTAAATCAGGGCTTGAGTAGGACGTTGGTTGACTGCTAGATAGGAGGATTGAAGTTTTAGTGGTATATTTTTTGAATTTGTGATCTCCGGTACTACCGGATCTGGGAAAGGTCGTGCGTCAGTTCTCAGAGCGGTACTACCGCTCCAGTTAAGCGGTACTACCGCTCGGGCGGTACTACCGCCCCAGGTCCGCGGTACTACCGCTCGAGGTCCCCAATTCCAGAATTATCCACTAACAGTTCATTTCTCAGTTTTGTTTCTTCTTGGCTTATGCATAGGTTTTATTCATGTTCTTTCTCGCTGTGTTGTGTCTGGTTCAGGTGGTAGTAGCTCCAAGGCTCGTCGCAAGAATGCGAATCCTCCATCCAAACGTGGGCGCACCCATTACGCCAGGCCTGTCTATTCTGAAGAAGAGGAAGAAGGAGTGGCTGCCCCGACACCACCACCAGCTCGTCGTCAGTCAGCCAGAAACAAGGGCAAGTCTAGTGCCAAGTCAGTTGCTCGCAAAAAGAAGTCTCCTGTCAAGACTGCAGCTGAGATGAAGCAAAATGAGTATTGACAGTACCGCGAGAGGAACCCCTACTGTCGTCCTCAAGACGCATCTCTTGTGAGCCGTCCCTTCTGGACCAAGGATCAATCTTTGGTGTATTTTGACAGGATCAAGGCCAAGAAAAATCTGTTTGTCAAGACCAAGTCTATCAACATTGAGCATATGGAGAAGGACCGTGCATACTTTGGAGAAGCTCTTGACCTTTGTGTGCAGTTCAACATTGTGCCCATCATGACCTTCAACTATGACTTTGATGCAGAGTTGGTTGCACAGTTCTTTGCAACCGTGTGGTTTCGGACAAGTGAGGACAGGACTATGATTTGGATGACTCACGGTAGACAGCTTCGTGCCACTTGGGGTGAGTTCATGGGTCTTCTGGGCTATCCCGATGAGGGACTGAAGAAGCCCCTTGGTCTGCGCCCTCACCATGAGGGTGGACCTTCTCACAAGGACAATCTGCTTCCCCACATGACCATCACTCCGACAGATAAGGGATCCAAGAAGGAGCTGAAACCATTCTTTGATATTATGCATCGCATTTTCCGACACACTCTCTTTCCTCGAGTTGGCAACTTGGACATGGTGCACGGACACTTGGTGGATATGCTGTTGTTGTGCCACTCTGAGAAGGGCACGGGGGCTGTTTTGGACGTCTCTCATGTCATGTGGAAGGAGCTTGTGAATGCAGCATATGGTGATCACGTGCCGATCTATGCTCCTTTCATTTTCAGACTCATTGTGAACACTTGGACTGCCATGTTCCCTGGGGAGCAGCTTGAAACCGGGCCTCTGACTTCTCATGAGACGATCAACTTGCGCCAGAAGGAGCTCTGGGCTCCCACCCGTCGTGCTGCGAGCGTGCCACTTGCTTCTGAGGAGGATGAGGAGGATTCTGACTGTGTGCCCGACCCCGTGCACTCGTCTGGTTCGTCTGGTTTTGTTGCCAAGCTCAAGAACAAGGTGAAGAAGCTGTTTTGTCTTCAGACGGATGTTCAGCACAAGATGTACTTGGCACATGTGGATGCCAAGAAGGCACGTCAGCAGAGGAAGGCCATCATGAGGAAACTTGATATTGCTGTTGAGAGCACTCCTGAAGACAATTGGATTTCATCTCACTCCCGCTGGACTGACTCAGATGATTCCATCACTGGCGCATCGGCACCCGCTCCGGAGCAGGAGCACGAAGAGGAGGAGTCTGAGGATCCCGAAGAGGAGGAGGAGACATCTGACGAGGAGTCCGATGCTGAGGACTCCGACGAGTCCATGGGAGGAGACTAGTGCTACCACCTGTCGGCGCGTAGTGTCACTCTTTGCCCTTTTGGTGTCTTGATGCCAAAGGGGGAGAGAGTCTAGGACCGGGGTTTGCATTTGTTTTCTGCAGGGTGTTGCTGAGTCACAAACTTGCCTTTATTTGCTTCGATTTCTTGCTTGCGAACTCCTTTATCTTCGTTTGCTTTGGTTTGGTGTGAGACTCTTTCATATGGTGTAAGACATATGCTACTCTAGTTATCTTAATTATGTCTCGTTATGTGTGAGTTTATGACTCATTGTTCGTATTGCAATCATGTTTAGCATTGTATATTATGTTGTCGCAAGTGTTGCCCTATTTATAAAATATAGGGGGAGTGTTGATCCTAGTGTGTGCACTTTGCATTCCAAAGGCATACTCAAGTAGTGCACACATCTAGGGGGAGCCTGTCTATATTTTGTAGATAGTTGGTTTGCATTCTTATCTCTTATCTCCTTTGTGCAAATCCCGTGTTGTCATCAATCCACTGAAAAGGTCATGCTCCGCCGTCGCCTCCTGCCTTGCCAGCACTGAACCTCCCCAATGTGGGCTTATAAGGTCGGTGATCCTGCCACCGTGCTCGGCTTCTACCGTACTTCCCACGGAAAGCTGTGGAAGGTGCTGTTCATGCCCCAGAAGGAGTGGCTGAAGGAGGAAGAAGACATCGGTCTTGACGTTGAGCACCCCCCCAATGAGGTACAATAGAGTTTACATTTTCCATTCAAGTTCTTCCTTTTTGACAAGGAATTTTAACCCCTTCCTCCCTGCTTTCATAGAAATGGCTATCAAAGGCCGAAAAGATTAACGGCCTGGCCCCACTGCCCGAAGACCCCCAGACGCCTCTACTGACGGCGATGTTGGTCGAGGCGCCATATTCGGCATCGGAGAAGAAGAAGAAGAAGAGAGGGGAGAAGAGGGAGGCACGAGCAGGCCTCCGCTCACGAGAACCCCCGGACACCAGGTCCAGAGAAACTTATGCCTCCTCCGCTCATGAAGAGGAGCAGGAAGAGGACAAGGATGTTAGGGCATATTTTACCCCAGTAGTTTCGATGATTGATGACAATGCGCTTTGCGGACTAATCGTGTGCATTGACCTTTTCAGAGATTACATTGATAGGCACGAGACGGTTTATCTCCCCTCGATGGTAAAGAGTGAAGACGGTTATTTTTCCGACGACTTCTTTTTGGTGGATTTGAGTCGTAGGAAACCCATACTATTAAGAGGGGGTCCGCGTTGGAAAGGTATGGGTGGAATCAACACGTACACAGCCCCATATGCACCCACAGCCTCCTTTCCCTTCTCTGGAGCCTTTCCTATGTTTTCTGTGGAGTTTCAGAGGCTTGCAAGCGGTAGTACCGCTGGTGCACACGGTAGTACCGCTTATGCAAGCGGTAGTACCGCTGGGCACTTCCGTGGCACTACCGCTTGGGGTTTCCCCGAGCGTGCAACTTTCTGTTGCCAGTTTGCCATTCACGGTAGTAGCACGGTAGTAGCACGGTAGTACCGCTCTGGCAGTACTACCGCCCTTACTACCGCCGCCACTACCGCTTGAGGGGTTTCCTCAGTGCACGCCTCTGTTTCCATTTTCCCTTAAGCGGTAGTAGTGCGGTACTAGGATGGTAGTACCGCTTCGCACGGTACTGCCGCCCTGGCTGCCTCTACTACTGCTGCCTCTCCTGGTCTGAACCCCCTAAGCGGTAGTACTGCCAGGGGCAGCGGTAGTACCGCTCCGGCGGTACTACCATGGTACACTTAGTGTGTTTCAGGCTAGTGCGAGGTTGTACCGCCTAAGCGGTAGTACCGCTCCTAGGAGCGGTAGTACCGCTTGGCTGCGGGCTCAGGGCAGAAAACGGTTGGATTTTTGTCTCCCTATATAAAGGGGGGGTCTTCTTCTTCCCAAGGTTGACCTCTTCCTCCAAGCTCCATTGTTTCTCCAAAAGCTCATTCTTGCCCGATCTCTCTCCCTAGCCGATCAAACTTGTTGATTCTTTAGGGATTGGTTGAGAAGGCCCCGATCTACACTTCCACCAAGAGAAATTTGATTCCCCCCACTAATCCCTTGCGGATCTTGTTACTCTTGGGTGTTTGAGCACCCTAGACGGTTGAGGTCGCCTCGGAGCCACATTCCATTGTGGTGAAGCTCCGTGGTGGTGTTGGGAGCCTCCAATTAAGTTGTGGAGATTGCCCCAACCTTGTTTGTAAAGGTTCGGTCGCCGCCTTCAAGGGCACCACTAGTGGAATCACGGCATCTCGCATTGTGTGAGGGCGTGAGGAGAATACGGTGGCCTTAGTGGCTTCTTGGGGAGCATTGTGCCTCCACACCGCTCCAACGGAGACGTACTTCCTCTCAAAGGGAAGGAACTTCGGAAACACATCCTCGTCTTCACCGGCTCCACTTGTGGTTACTTCTTACCTTTACTTTTTGCATGCTTTACTTGTATTGTATCTTGCTTGCTTGCTTGTGTTGTGATTGTTAGCATCATATAGGTTGCTCACCTAGTTGCATATCTAGACAACCTATTTTGTTGCTAACCCTAATTTGTTAAGAAAAGCTAAAAATTGGTAGTTGCCTATTCACCCCCCCCTCTAGTCAACCATATCGATCCTTTCAAAGGAAGAGAGCGATTCCTCCCGAACTAAGAGGAGGGCGGCATCCGACGGCGCCGATGAGGAGCTATCTTCTCCCGCTTCGAAGAGACCACGCAAGCCCAAGTTGGTCTTGCCCGAAGACAACTCCAACTATGCAGAAGGGTCCGAGGCTTATAAGTTGGTTCTCGAAGGAACCCCAGGATCAAGCCCCCTGCCACAAGGTATTAATCCGAAGACTGTTTCACACATTTGTGTCAATATGCATTACTAACAAAACAACGGCCTTTCAAACTGCAGCCCACAACGCGCACTTCCTACCAAGAAAAATTCGGAGGGGTATTCTCCGCCCTCCGCACTAGCGGAGAGCGGGACCGCGTCACACACCACCCCTCCTCCTGCTGTCGATGAGATCGCGGAGGTGTTGTCCCGAAGGACCCCTCCCATGCCACACACGGAGGGTGGAGGTGATGACATTATGGCCGAGGCTAACACCTTGGTCGCCGAAGAACAGGAAGGAAGTTCCCTTCTGGTGGGAAAAGATGGGGAGCTCGGTCAATCCGAGCTCTCCCCGAAGATGGCTCCGCACACTGCCCTGGAGCCTGTCCCGGAGACTGCCCCGGAGGCTACCCCGGAGACTGCCCCAGAGCCACCTATTCCGGACTCCACAGAAGGAGGAGCCAAGGTGCTGCTACGAGCGGTGCCTGCAATAGAGCCAGTCCAGACTGGGTGGCCAGTCATAATGGAGGAGGCTTTAAATGGCCCATCCATTACTGAAGAACACCGCACTCTCCTGAGTGCGGTTTTACAAAGCATTCAGTTCGTGGACAATGGGCTGAAGGAGGCTTTTGGAGGCCTCTTGACAGGCTTCAAGGTGAGTAATGTAATATCCTTTTACAGGGACCATTTACTTTGTGTGATCTTTATACATGGCAGCCCCTGAGCGCTGATTGAGTTAGGAAAACTCGAGCGGGGAAAAATAGTGCTAAAAGACAATAGTAAAATTGAGCCATAGCCCCCGAGTCTTTGGCCGGATTGAAACAAAATCTGGGTAGAGGGTCAAAAATCCGATAACCCAGGAGTCTGACGCACCTAAATTTTTATGTAGGCCTCATCTTCGGCTGTAGCCACCAACGCCATGGAACTGGCTGAGATGAATCGGAAGCTCAAGAGCTCCGATGAATAGCTCGACCGCCTCAACAAGCGGTTTGACAAAGCGCGAGGTAAATCCGAGCTAGATTGTCTTAATATCTTGAATTTCCTCAGTACATGAAGTATTCGGATTGTTATCCCTAAGCACGGTATGTCTGTTATGACTGCAGCTGTCACCGTGAAGGTCGAAAGCCTCAAGGCCAAGATGCAGAGGGCGGGGCAAGAGGTCGGAGAGCAGAAGAAGGCAGTCGAATGAGCGACTGCCGACCTGACGTCAGCGAGGATGGCCAGGGAGAATCACAAGGCTAGGGTGGTCGAGGTGCAATAGAAGCTCAAGGATGCCTAGTGAGGCCCTTGAGCTAAAAAATAAAGAGCAAGCCTCCGAGCTAACCTCAGCTAAGTTGGCTGCTCAAGAAGCGCGAATGGAGGTGCAGAGTTGCCAGAAGGAGCTCTGCGAGGTTCAGCTCATTGCGGGTGGTAAGCCGTACTTACTACAATGTTCTTTTGGTGGCACCAGCTTCGTGTTTCTTACTCGTCTGCGGTGTTCTGCGGGCGCTTTCACGGATCTTCCAAAGAGTGTGGCTGATGCGGCCCGACATTATGCCATTCGGGACTGGGATGTCGCGCAACGGCTGTTCTGGGAGCAATTTCAGGCCCCGCAGCATCCTCCCCTCCTGGCTGACCAAATGAAGCAACCGATGGAGCTGCACCGGATGGCGGAGCTAGCCATAAAATACCTCTTCATCAGGTTATGGCCTGCGGAGCCGCTGCCGAGTAGCTACTTCGGCCTGGTGCAGAGGCTCTGCGAGGCTGCACCCCTGGTCGATATCCTGAAGTGCTCTGTTTGCATCGAAGGAGCTCGGATGGCGTTTGCAAAGACCATGATGCACTGGCCGAGGATTAAGCCAACAGAGATGGTCACCCGGCCCCCGCCTCCTGGAAAGGAGCACAAGCACCCCGACAATATTTCCCCATTGTCATGGTTGGTGCTCGGGCGATAGAGGCCCAGTGTTTCAAGGCTGTAATTTTGGACTGATAGTGCTATCCGGTATCCAATAACAGTTAGACTTTTGCGAATTATAATGCGGGTGCTTTGCACGGTCTATCATGCTTAGCTTTGTTTATTTTGCCTCCTGATATTCTGAAAGTTTCCAGTCTTCGGCTTCAGCCCCCATGTAGATGCTACACGGGGTGTTTCGACCTTCGCACTTTAACCCTTAACTGACGTCATGGTGCCCGTAGGCGGTAGTGCACAAGGAAAACAAGGCAACCGGACTATGTGGCTTTAGTGCTTTCACTTCGCCGCAGGAGCTTGACTGCGGAGGCTAGTGACTAGCCCCCAGTGTTTGTGGTGTTCGGCACTGCCGAGGTTAGTACCATAACCACTTGGTTTGTGCGAATAGAAACCCCTCGTGTGACACGGGATAACCTCCAACGATTTTTAGTTTGACACTTGTCATCGGATCGCAGACCGGTCCTCGCTTATTATGACAGTTTGATTTCAGCTTTCTCCACTGAGGTACTTAACCGGGCGAGCTGGAAGTACAATAGCAGTGGTTCTCCCTTTACCCTCCTAGCCGAACATACGGAACATAAGAGGGCAAACAAAGGAGCCGGGCAACCCAACTATTGACCCAAGACATAATTCGGGACCAATGCATATAACGCAATATCCGAGACTTCCGGGCACATAAGAAAGGTGTCGGGATGATGCTTTGGGGCGACTGCAATGGCCAAGCCCCCGGTATATTATCTGGCTGCATCTAAAATTTGTACCGAACAAGGTTTCTTCGGCATCAAAGAGCGGAGAGGGGGAAAAGACTATCCAACACAAATGATCACGGTAAGAACGACGAAAATGGATTTAGCTTTCCAATGCGCTCATGACGTCGAACCGTACAATCCGCACTGCCGAAGCAACTGTTATGGATACTTTATTATAAAATAAACTTTTTACAGAGGAAAGGTTGATACAGGGTTTTTTATGAGTGGTTTTACATCCCTACTGCGCCCTGCCGCATGTCTGTGCCTTTGCTCTTGATATCCTTGAGAGGAGCATACCTTTGGTCTTGAGAGGTCGCCGTTGCATGTTACCTTGATGCTTGGTCGGTCCGTAGTGGTACCTGTTGGTCGCCCGTAGACGAATTCAGCCATAGCTCGGTCTAGCCGAACACTTGGCGAGCCCCCACAGCTGCCCATGGTATTTTGAGCCTGAAATTATGCCTTCGGGGTACGTACCTTATGGACAACGGGGCTTTGCTGTGGGGAGCGTGTTCCTATTTGTCTTGGGGGTGAGAAGGCTCCGGTAGTTGGAACAGAGCCCGGGCTAGCTTGCTCACCTTTCGTGCCTTGACGGCGGGCTGGGAGTTCGGCACTTGCTTGCTAGGGCCGCTATGTGTTCCTCGGTCCAGAGGGAGCATTCCGTGTTGCCGTTGACCGTGATGACGCCTTTGGGTCCAGGCATCTTGAGCTTCATATATGCATAGTGGGGAATGGCATTTAAGCGATCGAACGCTGTGCGGCCGAGGAGGGCATGGTAACCTCTGCGGAACGGGACGATGTCGAAGATCAAGTCTTCGTTGTGAAAGTTGTTGGGTGGACCGAACACTACTTCCAGCGTTATGGTGCCTGAGTAGCGGGCTTCTACACCTGGGATGACCCCTTTAAAGGTGGTATTGCTGGGTTTGATCCTTGACGGATCGATACCCATCTTTTTTACTGTGTCTAAATAAATCAGATTGAGGCTGCTGCCTCCATCCATGAGGACTCTAGTCAGATGGTACCCATCGATGATGGGATCAACAACCAGGGCCGATGATCCTCCATGAAGGATACTGGTCGGATGGTCCCTACGATCGAAAGTGATTGGACATGCCGACCATGGGTTAAATTTTGGAGCTACGGGCTCGACGGCGTAGATCTCCCGGAGAGCGCGCTTCCTCTCCTTCTTCGGTATGTGCATGACATAGATCATGTTCATGGTTTTTACCTCAGGAGGGAATTTCTTCTGTCCTCCGTTGTTCGGACCGTGGGATTAGTCATCGTCCTCACTATGGGGGCCCTTGCCTTGGTCCTCGGTTGCAAGTTTGCTGGCCTGTTTGAACACCCAACAATTACGGTTGGTGTGGTTGGCGGGCTTATCTGAAGTGTCGTGGATCTGGCATGGTCGGTCCAAGATCTTGCCCAACTGAGTAGGTCCATCCCTATTCCCTTTGGTGGGATTCTTCCGTTTTCCTAATTTGGAGTTGCTGAATTCGGCATTAACGGCCGTGTCTTCAGTGTCACCACCGTTGTGTCGGCGCTTGTTCCTATTGTGACGTGGTTTCTCGTTTCCGTCCCAAGCTTCAAAGGTGCCGGGGTCTCTGGGATTGCTGTCTCGGCGAGTGAGCCAGCTGTCCTCGACCGCGCAAAAGCGGGTCATGAGCGAGGTTAGGGCCGACATTGTCCTCGGCCTCTCCTGGCCGAGCTGTCGAGCTAGCCATTCATCCCGAATGTTGTGCCTGAAAGAGGCTATTGCCTCGGCGTACAGACAATCAACGATTTGGTTCTTCTTAGTCAAGAACCGGTTCCAGAATTGTCTGGCTGACTCGTCGGGCCATTGAACGACGTGACTTAAGTCATCGGAGTCTGGAGTCCGGACATAAGTGCCCTGGAAGTTAGCTCAGAAGGCATCCTCGAGCCCTTCCCAGCCCCCGATGGAGTTTTCGGGGAGGCTATTTAACCAGTGCCGTGCTGGTCCCTTAAGCTTTAAAGGCAGATATTTTATGGCGTGGAGATCATCTCCCCGAGCTGTGGAGAAGGAAATCTTCGAACCACACCGCCGGGTCAGTTGTCCCGTCGTAAGGTTCGATGTTTACGGGTTTAAACCCTTCGAGGAACTGGTGTTGTATCACCTCGTCTATGAAGTGATACGTCTCCAACGTATCTATAATTTTGGCTTGTTCCATGTTGTTATATTATCATTCTTGGATGTTTTACAATCATTTTATAGCAACTTTATATCATTTTTTGGGACTAACCTATTGACATAGTGCCAAGTGCCAGTTGTTGTTTTTTGCTTGTTTTTTACTTCGCAGAATATCAGTACCAAACAGAGTCCAATCGCGACGAAACTTTTTGGAGATTTTTTTTGGACCAGAAGAAATTCAGGGAGCCAAAGAAGTGCCCGAGAGGGGGTCCAGGCAGCCAACAAGACACCAGGGCACGCCAGAGGCCCCTGGTGCGCCCTGGTGGGTTGTGGCCACCTCGGGAGTCCCCTCCACCGCCTCTGAGCTCTATAAATACCCCAGTATTCCAGAAACCCTAGGGGAGTCGACGAAAAATACATCCAGCCGCCGCAAGTTCCAGAACCGTGAGATCCAATCTAACACCATCACGGAGGGGTTCATCATCCTCATTGGTGCCTCTCCGATGATGCGTGAGTAGTCCACCATAGACCTAAAGGTACGTAGGCAGTAGATAGATGGCTTTCTCTCTCTCTTTTGATTCTCAATACAATGGTCTCTTGGAGATCTATTTGATGCAATGACTTTTGCGGTGTGTTTGTTGGGATCCGTTGAATTTTGAGTTCATGATCAGTTTCTATCCATGAATATTATTTGAGTCTTCTTTGATCTCTTATATGCATGATTACTTATAGCCTCGTATTTCTTCTTCAAATCTTTGGTTTAGTTAGGCCAACTAGATCAATTTTTTTTGCCATGGAAAGAGGTGCTTTGTGATGGGTTCGATCTTGCGGTGTCCTCTCCCAGTGACAGAAGGGGCAGCGAGGCACGCATGTATCATTGCTATTAAAGATAACAAGATGGGGTCTATTCCCCTACATGAATTGATCTTGTCTACATCATGTCACCGTTCTTATTGCATTACTCCATTTTTCCATGAACCTAATACACTAGATGCATGCTAGATAGCGGTCGATGTGTGGAGTAATAGTAGTAGATGCAGAATCGTTTCGGTCTACTAATCTTGGACGTGATGCCTATATAATGATCGTCGCCTTGGATATCGTCATGATTATTTGATCTTCTATCAATTGCTCAATAGTAATTTGTTCACCCATCGTGTGCTATACTCATGAGAGAAGCCACTAGTGAAACCTACGACCCCCGGGTCTACTTTTCCAACATATTGCTTTCCGATCTATCTTTTTGCCACTTTTGTTTTCAGATCTATTATTCCAAAAAACCAAAAATACCTTGCTGCACTTTTTATTTGCCTCTTTTATTTTGTGTTCTTGCGAGATCTATCTATCCAATCTATCACAACCGAATCTATCTTTTTACCGCGGAGAGATTGACAACCTCTCTTTCGCGTCGGGTTGCAAGTATTTGTTCTTTGTGTGCAGGTGCTGTTTACATAGTGTTGCGTGATCCTCCTACTGGTTCGATACCTTGGTTTCATAACTAAGGTAAATACTTACCGTCGCTGCGCTGCATCATCCCTTCCTCTTTGGGGAAATACCGACGCAGTCTCAAGCCACGTCAAAGGAATTTCTGGCGCCGTTGCCGGGGAGGAAGCAGTCTCTTCAACGTGCCAATCTCTGGCGCCGAGGAGACGCCATCAACACCTATCAGGTTCCTAATCACAAATCTCATCTCCTTGCAATTACATTATTTGCCATTTGCCTCTCGTTTTCCTCTCCCCCACTTCACCAAATTTGCCGTTTTATTCGCCCTCTTTTTCGTTTGCCTTTTTCTCGTCAGATCCCTTGTTTATCTACCTTGTCGTTATGGCTAGTTCTTCCTCTATTGCGTGCACTCCCGAGAATGAAGTTCTTAATTTTAAGCAAAGTGGAGGGGAGAACCTAAAAAATGCTTGGTATAGGATTTGCAATGCTCATAATAGATCTATTCATAAGCAATCTATCGTTGTTCTCCTTCGCAGTTTTTATGTAGGCATCACCACTTGGTATAGATTCTTCCTTGATACGATTACCGGTGGGAATATATTGATGTGTCCACCTTTGGACGCTTTTAATGCTATGGGAAGTTTAGTGGGATCGCCATCTCTCATGATTAATGAAACAACTTTAACCCTCGAACATGTCATGGAAAGGCTAGATGCTATCGAAAAGAAGATGATTACCAAAGAACATCTTGAAAATTTGGATAAGAAAATGCATAATCTTGCTAATAAAATTGGGCCAAAAGCGGGAGATGCCTTTAAATTGTTAAAGGAAAAGGAAACCGTAGTTAACGAAAGAATAGAAGAAAGTCCTTACCGGATTGATAAGTTGGAAAAAAAATTAGTAACTTGAGTTCGGCCTTTTCTTCCATTAAAACTATTGAAAAACCTCCCGTAAAAATTTGCAAGACCACGCAAGTCACTAAGAACAAAGGTGCTACATCTAGTAGCCACAAGGGAGATCTTAAAATGATTAGTATTCATCCCAATTTTGTTGAAATAGTAAAAGACCCTATTTACAAGAAATAATTTTTTGGTCTTATTCCTAGAAGTGTTGTCATTGAGAGTATGCATGCTAAATTCTTGAAGAAATCTAGTTGTGTGATTGAGGAGTTGAAAACCAAAGATGACAATACTTGAATCTATGCTTTATGCCTAGCTAGGGGCGTAAAACGATAGCGCTTGTTGGGAGGCAACCCAATGAATAAATTTATTTTCATCTTTTTCTTTCTGTTTTTGAGTGTTGACACAATTATGACTCTGTTATGATTTTGTTTTTATGTTTTATTTAGTGTTTGTGCCAAGTAAAGCCTTTAGGATGATCCATAAGATGAGTAGAAACAATGCTGAATCTGAAACGGAAACTTTGCCTCCAGTGCGCGAATTTTCATTTTTTACCGAAGCGTGCTAATGAGCTAAAATTTAAACACAGTATTTCTATACAAATTCTTTACGTTGTCCTAATGTTTCAGAATTTTTAGAGTTACATAAGTATGGTTAGAGTACAGATTACTACAGACTATTCTGTTCAAGACAGATTCTGTTTTCGTTGCATTGTGTGCTTGTTTTGATGAATCTATGGTTTGTATTGAAGGGTATAAGCCATGGTAAAGTTAAAATGCAGTAGGTATAATGCAATAATAAAATTTGAATGAGTTTGCAACAGTACTTAAAGTGGTGATTTGCTTTATTATACTAACGGATCTCGCGAAGATTTTGTTGAGTTTTGTGTGATTGAAGTTTTGAAGTTGTGGGTGAGATCACGATGGATGAAGGAATAAGGAGTGAAAAGAGCCTAAGCTTGGGGATGCTACAGCACCCCCAAAATATTATCCAAATATAAACAAGCAACTAAGCTTGGGGATGCCCCGAGTGGCATCCCCTCTTTCTTCTAACGACCATCAGTATTTTACTTGGGGCTGTATTTTTATTCGTCACATATCATGAGTTTTGCTTGGAGCGTCTTGTATTATTTGAGTCTTTGCTTTCTTTGCTTTTTAGTTTGTCACTAGTATCCTTGCTGGGCACACCTATTTGAGAGAGCCAAAATTATGCTATGATTTGTTAGAATTGCTCTATATGCTTCACTTAATTATTTTTTTGAGCTATGGAATTGCTCTAGTGCTTCACTTATATATTTTTGAGCACGGTGTGCTTTGAAATTTTGAAGAAATTCTCTCATGCTTCACATAGATTAATTTTAGAGTTAGTAAATTTTGAAGAAATCCTCTCATGCTTCACTTATATTATTTTGAGAGATGAAACTTTTATGCTCATGTTCTTCACTTAAATATGTTTGAGCTTGTCAAAAGCAATGGCAATATATGAAACTAGTCCCAAAGTGATAGATATTCAAGAGGGATATAATAAAAACTTTCATGAAGATCATTGGACAAATTAAACTTGATTCCTTGTAATAGTTTTGAGACATGATGATAGTGATATGTGAGTCATGTTAGTGAGTAATTATGCCTTAGTAAGAATATTGGTGTAAAGGTTTGTGATTCCCTATGCCAGTACGAAAGTCAATAGTTATGCAATGAAATTACATCCTACTTATGGTGCATTATTCGGTGTTAATTATGCTCAATGCCCGTTTATGTGAATTTTCGTTTCTTGGTTGGTTGCTTCTCAATCTATTTGCTAGCCTCCACTTGTACTAAGTAGAAATACTACTTGTGCATCCAAAATCCTTAAACCTTGTTTTGCATTATGAGTCCACCATACCTACCTATATGCGGTATTTCCATACCGTTGTAAGCAAATTTGTATGTGCCATCTCTAATTTTCAAAATAAATTTCCTTTTTGTGTGCTCGTACCGCTCATCAAACGGTAGGGGGTATCCAATATTTTTCCATGCTAGATGTGTTATTCTCAAGATCAGTGTTTATTCACTTGTCACTGCACGAGAGTACGGCGGTAATAGGGATGCCCAGTCCCAAAATAAAAAAGAAATTTACTTTATGTTGTCAAATAATAAATTCCTCGGAAAGTGTCAGTATGGAAGGCAACCATGGATACGGCTAGCCATGGATTGTGAAAGAATGGTGGAAAAAGGAATAAACTTTATTTTATGTTTGGGAACCGCCTATGATGTATCTAGCATGGAAAGTATTGCGAACTACTTTGTCGTTTTCGTTGACAGGAAAGGCATGCCACCCAAAATATTTTTCTCTCTCAATTTAAACTTTGAGCTCTGGCACCTCTACAAATCCCTACTTCCCTCTGCGAAGGGACTATCTATTTACTTTATGAAATTTTTATTTTTAATTTGAGTCTCCATCTTCTCTTATAAGCACCAACTAGGGGGCACTATGATCATACTTGTGCATTGGGTGTAGTTAATATTTGAGTGTGTTTCATGAATGGATCAATGATTGAGCATAATGGGCTAGGGATAACTTTCTTTAGTGTTGATATTTTGAAAGACATGGTTGCTTGTTGGCATGTTTGAGTATTAAAGTCTTTATGTCAAAACTAGACTATTGCTTTGAACCGTCTAGAAGTCCAAATGTCCATGCTACAAAAGAAAAGAATATGTGATGAACATGTTAGGCAGCATTCCACATCAAAAATTCTGTTTTTATCATTTACCTACTCGAGACGATTAGGAATTAAGCTTAGGGATGCTGATACGTCTCCAACGTATCTATAATTTTTGCTTGTTCCATGCAGTTATATTATCATTCTTGGATGTTTTACAATCATTTTATAGCAACTTTATATCATTTTTTGGGACTAACCTATTGACATAGTGCCAAAGTGCCAGTTGATGTTTTTGCTTGTTTTTTACTTCGCAGAATATCAGTACGAAACGGAGTCCAATCGCGATGAAACTTTTTGGAGAATTTTTTTGGACCAAAAGAAGGCCAGTGGGTCAAAGAAGTAACTAGGAGGGAGCCCAGGCCGCCCACAACCTACCAGGGCGCGCCAGGGGCCCCGGGCGCGCTCTGATGGGTTGTGTCCGCCTCGAGAGCCCCCTCCACCGCCTCTGAGATCTATAAATACCCAAATATTCCAAAAACCCTAGAGGAGTCGACGAAAATATACTTCCAGCCGCCACAAGTTCCAGAACCACGAGATCTAATCTAACACCATCACAGAGGGGTTCATCATCCTCATTGGTGCCTCTATGATGATGTGTTAGTAGTCCACCATAGACCTACGGGTCCGTAGGCAGTAGATAGATGGCTTCCTCTCTCTCTTTTGATTCTCAATACAATGGTCTCTTGGAGATCTATTTGATGTAAACTTTTTGCGGTGTGTTTCTTGGGATCTGATGAATTTTGAGTTCATGATCAGTTTCTATCCATGAATATTATTTGAGTCTTCTTTGATCTCTTATATGCATGATTACTTATAGCCTCGTATTTCTTCTTTGAATCTTTGGTGTAGTTAGGCCAACTAGATCGATTTTTCTTGCCATGGGAAGAGGTGCTTTGTGATGGTTTCGATCTTGCGGTGTCCTCTCCCAGTGACAGAAGGGGCAGCGAGGCACGCATGTATCGTTGCTATTAAGGATAACAAGATGGGGTCTATTCCTACATGAATAGATCTTGTCTACATCATGTCACCATTCTTATTGCATTACTCCGTTTTTCCAGGAACTTAATACACTAGATGCATGCTAGATAGCGGTCGATGTGTGGAGTAATAGTAGTAGATGCAGAATCGTTTCGGTCTACTAATCTTGGACGTGATGCCTATATAATGATCATCGCCTTGGATATCGTCATGATTATTTGATATTCTATCAATTTCCCAACAGTAATTTGTTCACCCACCGTGTGCTATACTCATGAGAGAAGCCACTAGTGAAACCTACGGCCCCGGGTCTACTTTTCCAACATATTTTTTTCCGATCTATCTTTTTGCCGCTTTTGTTTTCAGATCTATTATTCCAAAAACCCAAAAATACCTTGTTGCACTTTTTATTTGCCTCTTTTATTTTGTGTTCTTGCGAGATCTATCTATCCAATCTATCACAACCTAATCTATGTTTTTACCATGGAGAGATTGACAACCTCTCTTTTGCATCGGGTTGCAAGTATTTGTTCTTTGTGTGCAGGTGTTGTTTACATAGTGTTGCGTGATCCTCCTACTGGTTCGATACCTTGGTTTCATAACTAAGGGAAATACTTACTGTCGTTGTGCTGCATCATCCCTTCCTCTTTGGGGAAATACCGACGCAGTCTCAAGCCACGTCATGAAGCACATTGGGTGAGCGACGCCCCGAACTCGAGCTACATCATTTCAGAGGTCGGACGCCATCCGGACACGGTGCTCCTCTCGAACTCTATTGTTTTGGTCGAGCCAATCTTGATAACCGTCCCGTCTATTGGGGCTGTGCTCTCTCGGTCCGTAGATGGATCTTGTGTGGCCGGCTCTAGTGTCCCGGCCATGTCATAGGTCGTATGGATCCTCATGATATGTTGGCTCCCTTCCTCTCCTACGAGGGGGTAGGTCTATCCTCAGCCCTTCCAGTCGTCCTGTCCCATCCTCGGGGGGGGGGGGGTCTGGCTGGTTGTCCTGAGTGCGCCTGGGGGGTGCGGGCTCAGGGACCTCGTCATCAAATTGCGGTAGCAGACGTCGGCGCGGATAGCTCTTATTTTGGTCCGGCCACTCATTATCGAGCCCTTCTTCGGCTGCTAGGACTTTCATCCATCTATCGTTGAGGGTGTCTTGTTTGGCTTCTATCTGTTGTTGTTTCTTCTTCAAGCTCCGGGCAGTAGTTATCAGTTGCCGCTTGAACCTTTCTTGATCCAGTGGGTCTTCGGGGACAATGAAGTCCTCAGCTTCGAGACTGACCTCGTCTTCGGAGGGGGAAGATAGTTACTATCCTCGGAGTCGTTGAGGTCTTCGGAGTTGTACTGATCCTCGTGTCCCTGGGCGACATCTAGCTGTTGCTCAGGGGCCACGGGGGCGGAGAGGTTTTGTGTGTTGTCTGGGGTATCGTCCTCGCTGGTGGCCGTAATTGCTTTCCTTGCCCTTGCGGACCTTGGATCGCTTGCGCTGGCGTCGGTGCTTGGGAGGTGCCTCACCAGGGTTATCTCCCGCTGGGGGTGCCGTCACCGTTCTTCCCCGTGGTTTTAGGGGTGTCTACAATATAGACATCGTAGGTGGAGGGAGCTGTCCACCGTCCAATTGTGGGAGGGACATTCCTGTCGACATCTTCATTGATGTCATTGGCCTCCTCGGAGGAGTAGTCCAGCATATCGGTTAAGTCTTCGATAGTGGCTACCAAGTGGGTGGTGGGTGGGACGCGAAATTCCCAGTGGCCGGCCTCAAGGCCTATCCATATAGGGCGAGGGCGAGCCATGTGAAATATTCAAGGTTTGGATATGGTCTAGCGTCTCGTTTAAAAGCGAGAGGCCAGCCGGGTCCTTCTCCTGAGGTTTCCCGGAGTCAATCTCCAGTGTCTCGGAGCGAGGTGTATATTCGGCCAAGGCCAGGCTCCGATCTCCGGCCGAGGTGACCGGATCCGAGCTTGAAGTTGAATCCGGGGCGAGGTCTGATCCGGAGATAGGATCGGGGAGGAGGTCCGAAGCTAAAGCTTCGGGGTTTCCGGGCTCATCGGAAGAGGCCGTGGCCCGGCCAGGGACAGGTTGCCCCGGGCGCCGGCAGCATTCTCAAAGCTGTCGAACCTGATCTTCAATCCAGGGGCAAAGCTGTCGACCTGGTCGCGATGACCGGCCGTATCGTCATGTAGATCGATGTTGCCGGGCACTAAGAGTTGGTTGGGGACGAAGATGTCCCCGGTGGGGATGTTTTCGCTGATGACCAGGTGAGCCATCGATCCTGCTGGCGATCCAACAGCAGAACTCTCAATGAAAGCACCAATGTCGGTGTCAAAACCGGCAGACTCGGATAGGGGTCCCGAGCTGTGGATCTTGGATCAATGGGGAACAGGGAACGTAGACACGGTGTTTACCTAGGTTCGGGCCCTCTCGAAGAGGGAAAACTCTACGTCCTGCTTTGATTGTATTGATGAGTGTATGACGATTACAAAGTCGATCTACCACGAGATCAGATGAACTAAACCCTAGGTTAGTCGGTGTAATGATCCCTCATGAGCTAAAACGCTCTGGTTTATATAGACACCGGGGATACCTAGGGTTACACATAGTCGGTTAACATCAAGGGATAAACACCGATCTCGCCACCTTGACTTGGAGGTCACACCTTCAAAGATTCATTCCTGGATACGAGGTCGCCATCTAGTTCGGTCTTCACATAATGGGCATAGAGCGGCCCATCTCGCCAGCCCGTAGGAGATAGGCCGGCGACCCAAGGACCTCTTAGCCCAGGACTCCCTCAGCTGCCTCATTTGGCCTTGATTTTTTACCGTTACAATGCAAGAATACAACCTGCATGCTAAAGTTTGAAAAAAATCAGGTTTCATTTGGCAAACATTGACAATCTACGCCTTTAAAATCGAGATAACTGAAAATGCTGTGAAATACATGGCACGCAGATGCCGCGGTATTTTTTTCCTTCCAATTTGAGTAACACAAAAGTATTTATTTATCAGGCTTTACAATAATATCAGAGTATAGTAAGTTAGTAACACAAACCGCACACATGCATTACATTTGGAAATAAAATGTAAATATATGGTAAGACAACCGGGTCTCACATGGGCACTCTGTTTAGCGTTTCGAGTTTTGGAATCCTAATTCCGAGGGCTTTTAATACCACGCGGTCATGCATCGGGAACCTACGGTGATGTTAAATCACACACGGCTTTTGACTCGGAAATCATGTGCAATTGAGGCCATTGAGTTTCGGCGACCAGTGCGTCCATTGCAGTGTCCCCCCGTTTTACCGTTGGCGTCGATCAAGATTCCAGCCGCCTATAAATGCTACCCATAGAGACGTCATCCCGCCTCCAACCTCTCCTCGCTCCCCCCACACATCACACAAAACTCTGCCATAGCGTCGCCGGTCTGTCCTCAAGCACAGGAGGAGGTGCCACCCCACGAGGACGTCATGGCGTAGAGCAGTGATGAGGAGGACCCCTACGGGCCGCTAGACGAGGTCTCGCCAGACCCCCCAACGGAAGAGTGGTTTTGGGGACAGTTCAATCTGTCTATGTGGAAGGCGCTGCCGCCGGCTGAGAGAGCCAGGCAGGTGGCATTCAAGAAGGAGTTGGCCAAGGAGCGCGCCAGGTACCTCGCGACCTGGAAAGCCCATAGTGTCGTATAGGAAAAGGAGGAGCTGGAGCTTTGGCGGCGGGCACGTCGACGAGTGGAGGAGGTGTACGAAGACGGCCGGTACCACGCAATGAAAGCTAGAGGCGCTAGCCGCCTCATCGCTATGTGGAGGTGGGCCGATAATCTCGAGCGTGCCACCACCAAAGAGCTCCGATGGACGCCTAGTGAAATGGTCGGCATGGTCACGCGCCTCCGCCGGCAAGAGGCTGCTTGGCACGTCGAGCGCTGCAAGGCGGAGGAGGCGGCGAACTCCCTTCGCGTTGGGAAGCCACCACGCACCAGGGAGCTATTGGCGAGAGGCTGACGGAATACTGCCCCCCCCCCCGCTCAAGGAGGGATTATTATTAGTTTATTACTATCATTCATCTTTAGTTTTTATTCACCGTACGTATTAGTTAAGTACTATCATAATGTATATATGATGATACATTATGTCTGAATGAGCTATTGAACAATTAACATATATTATTAATTTTTCATTTCTATCTGTTTTCATACACATTTATAGCTCTAGGTGTTACACATATTGAAACATAACAATAGAACAGAAATCATTCACATTGAAACATAGCTATATTATGATTGTTGTGCAGACACTGCGATCGACATCCAAACGATTCAACAAAATAAAACACGTCCACATGACTACCACCTTAACCTACGGAAGCTCTTGGCTCTGCCTGAACTCGTGCAGGCGTTCATCCAAGCGGCTGACACGCTCGCGGTACAGCTGGAGCACGATCTCAAGATCCAAGCTGGCTATTTCGTCGGAGATTACCACCTCGAGGATGCGACGACCTTTTTCTTCTACTGCTTCTCGCTGGACACCTGGGCCAAGGAGGCGCCCGAGCCTACCGACCAGCGCGCTAGCATCGAGGGGGCCGCAGACAAGGCGAACGGCGCACGGCCGGTATTCGGTGCAAGTACGATGCATTCGGGCTTTGGTGCAAGTACGGCGCAGACAACCGCCACCCATTCTTGGCGAGGAATCGGGCTACTGACATGCCGTGGACACAGTTGCAATGTCATGTCGGGTGGGACAGTCGACAAGCGGGGATGGAACCGCTCTTGCTCTGCCGCGCGTCGCGCCTCGCCAACAAGCTCTGCCGCGCATCGCGCCTCTCGATCGGCGGCCCTCCATCGGTCTTGTTGTGCGGCGCGCCTTGCCCTCTTGGCGTGGACGCACATG
This sequence comes from Elymus sibiricus, assembly GCA_039707655.1. NCBI lineage: Eukaryota > Viridiplantae > Streptophyta > Magnoliopsida > Poales > Poaceae > Elymus > Elymus sibiricus. The sequence continues at coordinate 306,991,250 of CM077671.1, forward strand.
TTTTGCTCTATGGAGCACCACCGATGAGCTTGTTGTGCGGCACACTGCAGCCTTTCGGCGGTGAGGCGGCTATGTTGCTCGGCGGCGCTGCCATGCCCTCCGTCAAGGGTCTGCTCAACCCTGGCGATGACGCGCAGCACAACATTGTTAGGCACGTTGCCTGGGACGCCCTTGGCCTCGACGGGCCGTTGCGCCTGCACTGAATCGTTTTCGTCGTTGATGAGGTTGCTGGCAGAGGCGGCGCTTCGTCGGGTTGGCATGCTTGGAAATTGTAATGGGGCTAGGTTGCGCTAGGTGTGCCTCCGCGTGTGTCTTGCGCCGCCTCTTATGCTCAATCGCTTGTGGCGGTAAACCGATGGGGAACTGGCGGCAAACGGTGGTGTGTTTGGATAATGCCATCAATGGAAAACTTAGGAAAGAAGGAAGCCCGGTAAGGATTTTTGGGGGGGGGGGGGGATTTCGACGAGCCGGGCGCGAAGCATGCGCGGTTGCGCGGGAACGGGGTCACCGCCGCGTGGCCAAACAAAACACATGTGCGGTGCTCAAGCGTACACCGGAATCCTCTGGCTGCAACACGGTGACAAGACGTGCGAGATGAGGATGGGATGATGGACACGAAGACGGGTAATAATAAAAAACGTCTTTGATTTTAATACATATCAAACGGTCGTTCACTAGGTAGCATAGGTAATGATTTCATCTATCACGGACAATTGTTTACCAGCAAGTGTTTGCCCACAATACACACAACTTTTCGGGAAGAATCGTCGGTGTTATTTTTGGTGTTCGCAGAATTATTCTGATTACTGAAATGTTTGCCATGTATCACACACATTTTCTGACGCCGAATTTTTTGTGTTACTTTTGATCATCACAAACAGTTCGTCCGAGCGACCTGTTTGCCGGATATCACACACATCTTCTGACGCCGAATCGTTTGTGTTACTTTTGATCATCGCACACCATTCGTCCGAGTGCCATGTATGCCGGGTATCACACACATCTTCTAACGCTGAATCGTTTGTGTTCTACTGGATCAACGCAAACCGTTCATCGGAGTGACCTGTAAGCCATACATCACACACATCTGTGTTTGGTTAACCGTTTGCTTTATGTTGACTCATCGCAAATAGTTCGTTTGGATCAATTGTTTGCCACAGATCGCACACGCACCTCTTTTCTAAATCGTATTTGATGGATCCGGCATCGCACACAGTTCGTGTTATTGGCGACAGAGCTAGAACTATACCGTTTGCGATTCATGCTTCCCACACAGTTTGGTCGAAGGGTCTCAGATTGATGTGTCGTCTTTGGACCTTCCTGCAGTAGTGGCATAACAACTTCCAATGTCAATATGGTTCCATTAACGTTAATAGGGGGTGATCCTACTAGATTTTCCATGGCATTGAAAGCATCCAAAGTGTGACTCATTAGGAAATTATGATCGGTAATAGTGTCAAGCACAAATCTATAACAAGTAGTAACACCCGCATAAAAATTACGAAGCAAAATAGTGGTGGATTGCTTACGAGTTGATCTATTTTGAGCATTGCAAATACTATACCAAGCATATTTTAAATTTTCGCCTCCCCTTTGTTTAAAATTAAGCACTTCATTCTCGGGGATACACTGAATAAGAGACTAACGAGCCATAATAGCAAGCAAGCAAACTAACAAGCAAACAAGTAAACTAGATAACTAAGCAAACAAGCAAATAGAAATATCTTTGTATTTTTTATTTTTATATAAATAGTAATATAACAGAAAATAAAAATTAGAACAAGTGAAAGCTAATTTATGTGGAGACCTGACGAGAGTTTGATGATGTCTCCTTGGCAATGGCGCCAGCAATTCTTCCTGCTACTTGTGAGTTGCGTTGGGTTTTTCCCTAAAGAGGAGAGGAGGTGTAGCACAGTAGAGATGAGTATTTCCCACAGTGAGAACCAAAGTTATCAAACAAATAGGAGAACCTGTTGACATCAGATTTTGGCACGGAAGAAAGCGTTTAAGGTGACCTCAAATAAATGAGTGATCTACATAAAGAAGTTACGTATGATCGACATGAACATCTTTGAAGTTTGGGACATCATCATCCGATCCCATCTAAAAGGCCGAAACTATGCTTGAAATACTGAGATTTTGGCACTCAGAGTACTGTTCGGCCAATTACGCCCTCAAGACAGCCTAATATGAGAAAACTTACAACATAAAAAAGTTTCGTCTCGTCGAGCCGATTGATTTTGATATATAAATCGTCTCAATCCGAGATCATATGCAACCTGGAGAGACGAAATAAGATCAAGCTGAAGTTTGGGTCGGAAAATCCGAATAAAAAGGCTTGCCGGCAAAGTGGTTGCCGGCCGTGGGAAAAGCTTGCCGGGTGAAAAGCTTGCCGGGCAAAGAGCTTGCCGGGTGAAAAGCTTGCCGGGCAAAGAGCTTGCCGGGTGAAAAGCTTGCCGGGTGAATATCTTGCCGGGTGAAAAGCTTGCCGGGCAAAGAGCTTGCCGGGTGAAAATCTTGCCGGGTGAAAGCTTGCCAGCCGAGTGAAAAATGTCAATTTTGGGCGATCTGACCAGAAGCCAAAGACGGGCTCAAACGATTATCTAGATGGCCTCGTATGGAAAAGTGTTCTACATGAAAGTTGTGTGTATCGTCGAAACGGTCAACTTTGCTTTTGGAGTCATCATCATTTGAGATAATATACGGCCTGAAAAATCTCTACAAAACTCGGACAACCTAGTCAACCACAGGACCAAATCCGACTGGAAGTTGAAGATGACCTCCTGGAGTATTGAAGATGGCCTTATTTGGAAAAGTGATCAACAGAAGAATTGTTCGTCTCGTCGAAACAATTGATTTGGATATAAAAACGTCTCAATCGGAGGTCGTATGCAGATTCTATAGTCCGCGCAAGGAGCAAGACAGAAATTTGGGCCAGATTCAGGTTGAATCCGAGTTAGACTAGAGCTAGGACTCTAGGACGTGAATTGATGTAATTTTCTTGTAAGGAAAGCCTAGATGAATCCTTTGCTTGTACGGGAAGTCCAGCCGCCTCTTATATATGTTGGGGGTGACGGCCGATTGAACAACACACAATCGAACAAACACATCTATTACTTTTTCGTGTTCATCTATCTCCTACCCTTGTATCTTTCTTCTCGTTCTTCGTTCGTTCTTCTCTTGAAGGTCAACGATCCACGAGGCCCTAGGGGCGATCAGGTCGACCTAGGGCAGCCCATAGCCGCCGCGCGCCCTGACGGGGTCCCTCCCGGGCGTGTGGGGTTTCGGGTCTACAAAAGAGTCTGCCGGCTGTCCTGCGTATCGCGCTGCCGGTCGGACCTCCTTCGACATGAGCTGCGGTGCATCACCCCTGGCGTCGAGGGTACACGGTGACGTGTTCGTGTGTCAACACACCATTTTGGCGACTCCGCTGGGGACGAAGCAAACGGTCTCCAGCCCGTTCTTGCTACGAGGAGCGCATCAAGAGGCGGCAATCTACGAAGCTGACATGTATCATCAATCTTTTTACGTGGATGCAAATAGCCCTTGCGTCGGTGTGGGCAGGCATACTTTATCGGCTAGTTCTGGTTATCTCCCATATAGCTATGAACAGAAGCCGATTCAGGACCACCCTACCTACACACGGCAAGCATGTCCGAGTTCTCGGCTGCCCCAGATTATAGGCCGATGAATAACATTGAGTACTCGGTTGATCAACATGGGACACTTCATAGGCTAGAGGATGTCTCACGGTTTTATCCATCGGCTGCTGACTCGGAATTCATGAGGTCATCCCTAAGCAGGCCGATGGGTGAGAGAATCGGCTTAGCTTCCACAAGCTGTTTAGCCGGTTACTCCCAGCCGACTTATAATACGCCTTATGTGACCACTGAATCGGCAACTCATGCGACTGACGATATTCGCAATTCGGCTTACCTTCAGGGTGATGGCCGGATTAGTGAAGATTCCGCAGGAGCACATAGACCGGATTATAATACTATGGCGTACCATACTTTCTCTGCACAAGTGCAAAATTCCGAGTTACAACACCCTGCACAAGTACAAAATTCCGAGTTACAATGCCCTGCACAAATGCAAAATTTCGGAAAAAACTCATTGCCGAAAGAATCTACAAATATTATGGAGCAATCCCTTCCAGAAGCTCACGTGGCTGCACTAAAAAAGAGTTTAGCTCAAAATAAAAGGATTAGTGCTCTTTGTCTTGAGCAACATGAAAAGGGGTTGGTTCCTGATTATGAGGCAATAAGAGCTAGAGTTTTACAAGAAGACAAAGTGTTGCCAATTGATCGAATTGGCGAGAGGAAATATGATTCTACAACAGTGCATACATCTTCACCTGTCAATGTAGCATATTATGTACTCCCTGTACAAACTTTCGGCAACAGTTCAATGCCGAAAGAGTCTAAAAGAGTCGGGGGGCAATTTCAACATGTAATGGCTGACACCGGTGATTTTACTACACCAACTCTTGAGGAATTACCCGCAGAATATCGACAGGCTTATGAGGCACTCAAGAAGAAGCGTGAGGAGGAAGATTTGCAGATGTTTTACGCGACTCTTAAGAAAGATCCAACGTCTACTCCTTACCGCAACAAGCATGTCAAGCCCTCTGCGTTAGAAAGACAAGAAGGCGAAGCTCTGCAAGCCAATCAGGATAAAGTTAACTCGGTTACTACGATTGAGCCGACTAACAAAGCCGAGTCATGTAACTTGGTAAACGCCGAGTCCAATAAGCAGAGGGAGGACAACTCGGGTAGCACAACTGACTCCGCAGAAGCTGAACTAAACAGTTCAGGCAATAGCAAGTCGGGCATACATGCTGAGTCCATTGAGCCGATAGAAGAAAGGGTACTCACCGAGTTACCAACTTGGAAAGAGAACCCACCGAGTTACAGCCAACTCGGAACAAATGCACACCGAGTCACTTATAACTCGGAGATGGCAGAGGAAGACTTCATCGACGATGAGTTCCGAGTCAAAGCTGATAAGCATCAGAGTTACAATGAAAACCCAAGGATATCCGAGTTACAACTAACTCGGTTGGGGACTCAGGACGACGGAGTTATAGATAACTCGGGACTGCTCAACTCAATGACTGGGAACGACCGAGTTACAGATAACTCGGGACTGCTCAACCCAATGAGTCGGATCAACCGAGTTACAGCTAACTCGGGATTGCTCGCTGAAGATGAGGCGTTGGAGGATTATCCAGAAGTGGAGCAAAGTATTGTTCCAGTTGTGCAACCATTGTATCGCCCAAACGTCTTCACAGAGGTACACCTAGCAGACAGTTTACTAAAATTCCAATTCGGTCAAAATCATATTGTTGATGCACCCATTAGCAAGATTCTAATTAATTTTGAAAGACCAATTGAGATGAGTAATCTGTTTGTAACAAATAAACTTGTCACTAATAATGCTGGTCAATATATGGTACCATTCATAGAGACTAAGAGTGACAATTTATCGCAACCAAAGTTGTTCCCATCATGTCGGATACACTTTATATTCAAATGGACAGCTTTGTTTATTTCATGCCTGGCTAACATTTGGTCTCAGATGAGACGTATATTCTGTAATTATTTTGATTACAGATATATAAAGCCAGGTTCAAAGTCCTTCAAGATAACCGATTCAAGAGCATCGGAAAAGGAGGATAAAAATCGATGCATAGCCGAGTCGGATGACATCAAGTCGGCACCACTCGGAACCGAGTTGGATGACATCAAGTCGACACTACTCGGAACCGAGTCGGATAACAACGAGCCAGCACCACTCGGTTTCTTGACTCCAAAGCCGGTATTCCAATATTGGCTAAGGAATGGGCAATGTACCTCCAGTCCGGGCATATGTGATAACACTGTTGGTACCTCGCCGACTAATCCAATCATCATAGAAGATCACCATAGCGAGTCGGCAAGACAAGAGCGAATGCAGAATTCGTTCATAGAGAAAATCAGGGATTGCAACATGCTTCATCAAGCTACACAATCGGCCGTCGAAGGACGATTGGAAATTGTTGGAGCACAGGTTGATGGCCAACCGGTTAACAGTAATATTGATCATATGTTAGCCCGGCTGCAAGCTGATTCATCCCGAGATGGACGGATACACGCTGAAGGTGATGGGGCCAATTTGTTGCACAAAGAAATCATTCAATTAGGCAATCTTGAAGGCGAGTGTTCCATCAACGTTACAATGAAGACGCCAAGCACTGGGGGGCAACAAGCAAATCCTAAGATCGATGCAATGAAAACCAAAGGAGATAAAGGCCGAAATAAGCACAAGGGTAAAAAATCGAAAGTCACTTTTGCACAATTATTAGATAAATATCAAAAGAAGAGTGAAGAGAAAAGTGCTTATCGGCCAAGTAATTCAAAAGCATCAAGATCACCCCCTAGGCGCAAATCTGAGGATCGGTATTGGCAAAGTGAGAATTTTAGTGCAACATATTCATATCCTTATTTTGGGCCGCCAATGCCAATGTCGTGGATGCCTCCCTATGCTCACGAAAATACATATCCACCATGGGACAGGTATGATACAAGCGCACATTTTCCATCTCATTATAAACCATCTCACCAATATTATGCAGCTCCAAGAAGACCAACGTTCAGTGAGCAGTCATGTGTTCAAGACCGTTTCAATAAAAAAGAATCGGTCCGGAGCTCAAGAAAGAGGATAGAGGTAGTCAAGCAAGTATATCGAGTTAAAAAAGATGGTCGCAAGAGTGCTAATTCAGATTTGATCTTAAAAGATAAAGAGCCAATTAAAGAGTTAAAATTGGCTACAAAAGGCAAAGAAGTGAAGCAATCAATTGTTAAAAATCAAAGTGCCAAATCTGAAGAAAAGAAGCTGGATGTGCCCAAGGCCAGGAAGAACTTGCCAGTGCGTAAACCAAAGTCACAGCCGGGGTGCCCACTTGGCTTGTCATATTGGCAAGAGAAGAAGCTCAAGCAACTCAGGGCCGAAGAACTGGAGAAAAGGAACATGACGTGGGTCCCCAAGGGAAGCCCGCAAGGCGAGAGCGGCGTGTCGGCTCCTATTGTGAAGCCGGCAGGAACAAAGGAAGACAAGCGTGAAGCCGGCAGGCGAAGCCGGCAGTTTTCATCTCACTATAAGAGACTGCAGGATCTGCGTCATCCATGTTCTTCAACCGTGCCATCAAAGCCGGCATCCAGGAATTTATCCCCTGCTGAAACGTCTGAATTATTTCAGCTATTCATACTTTGGTGGACGAGTCCTCTATGTCCTTTGAGATAAGGACGCATGGCCGATATTTGCATATCGCCTTGAGGATTCATTATATTAGCGAAAGCCGGCATCTGGCTAACGACGTTTATCATGGTGTATCTCATTCCTATAGCCGATGCTCAGTTTTTGCCAATACCGGCAAGGCCGGCTTAGTTATTGAGTCGGCCACTAATCAAGGGTCTCGTGCAGAAATATATGCCGACTCCTATTGTTGGTTATTTACAGGATCCGGAGTAAGTCAAACAGCCGATGGGCCGACTCACGGAGTTGACTCGGCCGACTCACTTTTTGAGTCTACCCATGTTACGGCCGACTCCAGAGTTGACTCGGCCACTGACGGATCTAGTGCGAGTCGGGTTGCCGGCTGGAAGAAATCTATTTCTCTTATTTATAGGATCCAAGTCAGGAGATGGACGCTGTTCGGCGAGAAGCTTCAAGGTATACTTTGATCGACAATGAGTTGAGTTGCCGAACTGATGATGGTATTTCTTGGAGGCGTATGGACATGATCATTCGATGGCCGGCTTAACAGTCTTTATCGCCGAACAATTTATGATATCCCCACAGAGTACCTGGATGAAAGCCAGGTGAGGATTGCTATGGGAAGCATGCATGGAGGCGTTTGTGACATCCAATTGTTCTCAAACGGCAAATATCTGAAGAGGCTATACCCAAATGGCAACAAGCCTGAGCGCATATCGCCGATAGCAAATTATCGCCCTAAGAACATATAAATGGCCGATGGAGTGTTGACATCGTCCTTAGAACAAGCATAATGCAAATTATTTTTCGGCATACAAGTTTTGCCGAAAAACAGGGGGGCATGTGTTGACATCAGATTTTGGCACGGAAGAAAGCGTTTAAGGTGACCTCAAATAAATGAGTGATCTACATAAAGAAGTTACGTATGATCGACATGAACATCTTTGAAGTTTGGGACATCATCATCCGATCCCATCTAAAAGGCCGAAACTATGCTTGAAATACTGAGATTTTGGCACTCAGAGTACTGTTCGGCCAATTACGCCCTCAAGACAGCCTAACATGAGAAAACTTACAACATGAAAAAGTTTCGTCTCGTCGAGCCGATTGATTTTGATATATAAATCGTCTCAATCCGAGGTCATATGCAACCTGGAGAGACGAAATAAGATCAGGCTGAAGTTTGGGTCGGAAAATCCGAATAAAAAGGCTTGCCGGCAAAGTGGTTGCCGGCCGTGGGAAAAGCTTGCCGGGTGAAAAGCTTGCTGGGCAAAGAGCTTGCCGGGTGAAAAGCTTGTCGGGCAAAGAGCTTGCTGGGTGAAAAGCTTGCCGGGTGAAACGCTTGCCGGGCAAAGAGCTTGCCGGGTGAAAATCTTGCCGGGTGAAAGCTTGCCGGGTGAAAGCTTGCTAGCCGAGTGAAAAATGTCAATTTTGGGCGATCTGACCAGAAGCCAAAGACGGGCTCAAACGATTATCTAGATGGCCTCTTATGGAAAAGTGTCTACATGAAAGTTGTGCGTATCGTCGAAACGGTCAACTTTGCTTTTGGAGTCATCATCATTTGAGATAATATACGGCCTGCAAAATCTCTACAAAACTCGGACAACCTAGTCAGCCACAGGACCAAATCCGACTAGAAGTTGAAGATGACCTCCTGGAGTATTGAAGATGGCCTTATTTGGAAAAGTGATCAACAGAAGAATTGTTCGTCTCGTCGAAACGATTGATTTGGATATAAAAAATGTCTCAATCGGAGGTCGTATGCAGATTCTATAGTCCGCGCAAGGAGCAAGACAGAAATTTGGGCCAGATTCGGGTTGAATCCGAGTTAGACTAGAGCTAGGACTCTAGGACGTGAATTGATGTAATTTTCTTGTAAGGAAAGCCTAGATGAATCCTTTGCTTGTACGGGAAGTCCAGCCGCCTCTTATATATGTTGGGGGTGACGGCCGATTGAACAACACACAATCAAACAAACACATCTACTACTTTTTCGTGTTCATCTATCTCCTACCCTTGTATCTTTCTTCTCGTTCTTCGTTCATTCTTCTCTTGAAGGTCAGCGATCCACGACACCCTAGGGGCGATCAGGTCGACCTAGGGCAGCCCATAGCTGCCGCGCGCCCTGACGGGGTCCCTCTCGGGCGTGTGGGGTTTCGGGTCTACAAAAGCATCTGCCGGCTGTCCTGCGTATCGCGCTACCGGTCGGACCTCCTTCGACGTGAGCTGCGGTGCATCACCCCCGGCGTCGAGGGTACACGGTGACGCGTTCGTGTGTCAACAGAACCAAGCAAACTCCCTTCGAGAACACCTACACACACAAAATCAAACACTTGCACGCAACGCGGGCAAGAGGGTTGTCAAGCCCCTTGAACTCGTTATTTGCAAGGATTAAATCTTGATAGAGATAGATGATATAAAGGTAAAATAAAATAACAGTAAATAAATTGCAGAAAGGTATTTTTAGGGTTTTAGTATTTACGTTTAAGTAGACCCGGGGGCCACAGTTTTCGCTAGAGGCTTCTCTCTTCAACATAGCATACGGTGGGTAGACAAATTACTGTTGTGCAATTGACAAAATTGCACATAGTTATGACATGTTATTCACGGCAATGATCATGTATATAGGCATCACGTCCATAAACAAGTAGACCGAAATGATTTTGCATCTACTACTATTACTCCACCAATCGACCGACTCCTGCCTGCATCTATGGTATTAAGTTCATAACAAACAGAGTAATGCTCGGAGGAAGGTGACATGATGTAGACAAGATAAGACAAGCAATATGTTCGGACCACGTTTTTTTATCTTTAATGGCAACAATACAAATATGTGTCTTGTCCCTTTGTGTCGCTGGAATATAGAACACCGCAAGATTGAACCCATTACAACGTACCACTCCCGCTGAAGATAAATCAATCTAGTTGGCCAAACCAAACCGATAGATCGGAGAGAAATACGAAGCTATAACAATCATGCATAATAGAATTCAGAAAAGACTCAATTACTTCCAATGAATAATCTGATCATAAATCCACAATTCATCGGATCCCAACAAACACACCGCAAAAGAGGATTACATCGCATAGATCACAGCGAGGATCGCGGTGAACATGGTATTGAAGATCAGAGAGAGAGAGAGAGAGAAAGCCATCTAGGTACTAACTATGGACCCGTAGGTCTGTGGTAGACTACTCACACATCATCATGGAGGCAACAAGGTTGATGAAGAAGGCCTCCATGATCGATTTCCCCTCCGGGAGAGTACCGGAAAAGGTCTCCAGATGGGCTCCCATCGGAACAGAGATTTGCGGCGACGGAAAAAGTGTTTCGGGTGGCTCTCTATTGGTTTTCCGAATTTAGAGAATTTATGGAGGCGGAATTAGGTCAGACGGAGCCACGAGGGGCCCACAAGGCATCAGGGCGCGCCTACCCCCCTGGCATGCCCTGTTGTCTTGTCGTCTCCTTGCTTCGTGTCCTGACTCCTCCGAAGCTTCCAGTGTCTCTTTTGTCCAGAAGAAAATCGTCAAAAAGTTTCATAGCGTTTGGACTCCGTTTGGTACCGATTTCCTAAAAACCCAAATATAGGCGAAAAACAGCAACTGACACTAGGCACTGGGTTAATAGGTTAGTTTCCAAAAATGATATAGAATAGCATATAATTACATATAAAATATCCTAGATTGATAATATAATAGCATGGAACAATCAAAAATTATAGATACGTTGAAGATGTATCAAGGGGTTGTTGAAAGGAGTTTGCTTGATTCTCCTATTGGTTCGATAACCTTGGTTCTCACTAAGGGAAATACTTATCTATATTGCGCTGCATCTCCTCTTATCTTCGGGGAAAATCCCAACGCAGATCACAAGTAGCAACACGCTATTGTTGGCATAGTCGGCCGGGGCGACCGACAAAGTTGCACATTAATTGCTAGTCAGTTGGTCGGGACAACTCACAAAGTTGCACATCGACTGCTAGGGAATTGGTAGGGCCAGCAAGCGAAGTTGCACATCTCACAGGCAGGGTAGTCGGGACAGGACACCGACAGTGAAAAATGCATATACATAGGGGGTAGGGAAAAGTTGCATATCCACTGATGGGCAGTTGTTTGAGGCAGCAAACAAAATTGCATATCTCACTGCCAGGGTACCTGGGGAAGGGCGCAAATAGTGAGAACAACACATCCATGGGGTAGGAGAAAGTTACATATCACTACTAGGCATTTGGCCGGCGGTAGCAGGCAAAGTTGCACATGTGATCTCACTGGTATGGTAGCTGGGATAGGGGTATCAACAGTAAAAACTAGACATCCACGTGCGAGGGAAAGTTGCACATCAACTATTAGGCGGTTGGCCGGGGAAGCAGACGAACGTCTCATTGTTAGGGGGTAGTTGGGAGGGGAGATGCCATCAGTTTAAACTACGCGTCCGTGGGTAGAGGGAAAGTTGCACATCGACTATCACATAGTTGCACACCGACTGGTAGACAGTTGCACTAAACAGATAAAAAATTACACACAAAAAAGTTCGTCGAAACATACCCATGCATGCTTGATCTAGTTCTGAAGAGCACGCCACGAAGATTCATACGATGAAAGTGGATCTTAATTTTGATGTTCCGTTGAAAAGTTATGACTTTAAAAAAAATACAAATTAAAAATTATAGTTTTTTTAATCTAAAACCCAAATTAATGCGTTCACACCTGTTCGCATGGGTACTTTTTGTTTCTTCATGTTTACATGGTATTTTTCCTAATATGGCTTGGGGTTTTCCTAGTATGGATTAGGGGGACAAAATATCTTCATATATGGTCGGACACTCAGATATCTAACGAGCAAACGACGGTTAACATTTGAGAAAGCATAGGCTTTCCTACACCCCCTTATCTAGCCATCCCTTTCTGCATCTCGATTCGTGCAAGCACCTTTTGTCTTTTTTGTTTCTTCCAAATAAAACAACATATGAACTTCAAACTTTGGAGGACAACGAAAGATTCTAACTAGAATGTGGGAAAAAAGTTTCAGATTTTTTCGTGAATCATATATACCGAAAATAATATTTTTTACTCAAAAAAATATCATTTTGTATATTTATGTCGGACCAAAAAATGTGAAAGTTTTTTCCCACATTGTAGCAAGAATGGTTTGTTGTCCTGCAAAGTTTGAAGTTCATATGTTGTTTTGTTTTGAAGAAACAAAAAAGAAAAAAAATCCTGTAGTAAGTTAGTTGTGTAGCACAAATCTCAAAGCAAGATTGAGGGCTCCTTTGATACAAAGGAATTTCATTGGATTTTTGGAGGATTTGGGTCCTTAGGATTTTTTTTCCTACGATGATCGTTTGATTTGTAGGATTGAAATCCTTTGGAATTTTTCCATAGGATTCATTTGTACTACATTTTGGAGGAAAATTTCCGTCCACTCAAACCTCTTTATAGAATTCCTTTGTTTTTCCTGTGCTATCAAACACACTTTCAAATCCTATAGGGTAGAAAAGGACACGACACTCTATTCCTACGTTTTTCCTATTCATGCATTTCGAGAATCATGCGAATCAAAGAGGCCCTGAAGGATAAAGATAAGAGGTGTCCAAAAGCCTGTGCTTTATAAATCTGTGTTCAGCAAACGACCAACGCGTCTAACAAACAATAGCTCCCTTTTCCCGAGCTTCCGAGTTCCCCGGACACAGAAACCCTAGTAGCCAAGTTAGAAAAAAAAACCTAGTAGCCGCCGCCACCCACCGTGCCCATCCCCATGGCCGCTTCCCCTCCTCCAACAAAAGGGCCGCCCAACTCGATACGCTCAGCCGCCGCCTGCTCGATTCAGCCGGAGGACACCGAAATCACACCGAGCAAGACTGAAATCGGCAATACGGGGATGGCTAATTTCACCGGAGGCACAGGTTGCTCCCCCGGCACCCACTTGATTCCGCCAACGGAGATGAAGGTCGCCGGCGCTGTAGACGGGAATTCCTCCACCGCCAACCCCAACATCCACCCGTCGGAGGCCAATGTCGGTGAAGAGAAGGCTGCCGCCATGGATTCGCCGTTATGGTTTGGCCGCTTTGGCCCACTCTACTTGGCCCTCCGTTCACTAGTCATCCGCGCCTCGCCGGGGAAGGCCACCGGTGCCAGAAACGGGAATTCGTCTGCCGCCAGTCCCAAGATCCACCCGCCGCACACCGGAAGTGCTTGCGGGAAGGCGTCCTGGCCAGGCCGCTTTGGCCCGATCTTCTACCCCGTCCTCCTTTCACTGCTCATCCGCGTCTTACCGGTGAACAAGCGCTGGTTTGAGTCCTTCTGGAAGCTCGGCCCCATCCGCCGTGCATTCATCATCCGCGTCTTTGTGGCCACGGCTTCCATGCTGATCCTGGTTTTGGCCGTCCCTATCGTGTTACTCGTGCGCTTCCACGGGCAGGAGATGGCCCAGGTGTGGGTCATGTCGCTCACTCTGTGTTCATACGCCCTCCTTGCCTCCCTCTTCATCTGTAGGGATTGGTGGTTCTACACAGACTTCATACGTCTCTCTTACGGCCCCCTGCTGGCCTTCTTCGCTGCCACTGCTATTGGCCCTCGCACCGCCATCTTCATCCTGCGTTGGAGCACGGTATGGGCTGCTGGATACCTGGGCTGCTCTATCGCTTTGCACCGCCTGCACAAGGGGACAGAGCGGGCCATCCACGAGTTGCCTAGGCCGTCGTGCCATAGCAAGTACGTGCCCAAAGACCTCACCATCTTGGTCTCTATCACAGCACTCGCTCTCTCGGTGGGTTCGACTATGTTCATGGCGTTGACGGTCTACGAGCTGACTCAAGAGCTGCCTATTGTCGTACTCCTCTCCTGCTTTGGCTGGATCCATGTCGCCCTCTGGTTATACTATGTCGCTAATGATCTCATGCATGGAGTTCTTCTTAAGGGGTCAATTATTTCACTTCCCTGTCTGCTCCCATGTGCGGTGTTCACTCCTACGCTCCTGCTTCTGCCTGTTATGTTCTCGGTATTGTTACATTGGCTGTTGCTGATGGCCTTGGTTGGCTTCCTTGGGTACCATCTTGCTGTTTACATACGCTACTTGCACACAGCCGCACCATGGTATGTGTGATCTAGCTTAATTCGTTCGTTTAATTGTTCTATCAACTAGCTAGGTATGTATATTCTTCATAGGTTCTACAACTTGGATGCAATTTTTGTGTCTATGAAATTTTCTACGTTTTCATACTAAGTTGACATTTTGTGTTAGTGATTTAATGCCTAATATTATGGGAAACCTTAGTGTGGTCTTCAGTATGTCTAGAGTGAACGATCATTAAAAATACCACTACGACCCCTCTTTTTCTTATGTAAAATGCCTGCAGAAAATGAATTTCATTCAGGAAGATACCAGGATTAGGCTTTGTTTCATGTTCGATGATACAAGTTTTGATCAAAGGGGTGGTACATGAGCAATTACCCAACTCTATATATATATGCATCAAGTGTCTCATGCAACTTGCATGCATTTGTCTAAAATATTGGTAACAACCTAGCCAGCTAGAAAACATCACAGTTGAGCCCAGATATGGGTGATAACATCGCAAATTGTATAGCACTGAAACTTTGTAACATTGATCATCGATGATACCTTTTCCATCTGTGATTGCTGTTAACAAGGCGAAAAAACCACCTCTCTGCTTTAGTTTATGCAAGCTGTGTGGTCACCATGGTATGTTCTGAACCAAAAGTTCCATTTAGGCATGGTTTGGAGAAGTATATGTAATTGTTTTGCAGTAAACCAAACTATTAGAGTTTAATAATGCAGGTTTGTATGAAGACTATTGATTTAGTGAGTAGCGAGACAATAGCATAAGATGTGACGTTGCAGTTAGGTTTTGTCAAGTCATCAAAAGAAATTAGTCTGAACCCAAAGCTGACTACAATTCTTAGTAACAATATCCACTTTTCCTTCTTGATCTTAACACTATTAATGCAGTTCCGATTTATAATTAGTTATTTTTGTACAGGTATTCACCATAATATTCTATCGACTAGCTAGCTAGGTGATATATGTTTTATATATGGTCCAACTATTATTTTTCTTATTATTACCCGATCTGGGTATATAATGCAGTGTTTACCATTCTCTTTTGAGATAGCAATTCACTTCTTTGATAGAGAGAATTACAACACGATGTTTTAATGAAGCAGTTTATAGACTAATAGCACTGTAAAATGACAATGGATGTCCTCTCCTTGTTAGCAGAATGCCCATAGAAATGAATCTTATTCAAGGAAAAAATACCATTGAATGCACTGTAACAACTTCAACTTATCATCACATTGATAGGTCGCTTTGTCCTATGTATGGTTAGACAGAGAAGTAATCCATGGAAGTGTTTTTTTTTTTTTGCAGTGATACAAATATGTGCAGCTGCTCAGCTACTTTATGAGACGGAGAAGGTAACCGATGGAGGTATTATTTTGCAATTGGAATGTAGTAATGCAGTCGAAGCATAGTTGCTGAATTGTGCAACTTTATGAGCACGGTTTCAGTGTTACTACTTACTAAGCTAATTTACATCGAGACTGAAACGACAAGGCATACCCTACCAGTTGGTACTAGTAAATATCACTAATTTTGTTATCACATAGTGCAGTACCAAAATTATAATTAGTTTTTTTTTGTATATATAGGTATTCACCATAATATTCTATTGACTAGCTAGGTGATATCTGTTTTTATGAAATGTGTCATTGACCAAACCTGTTTTTGCCGCAGACCAACAGTATGGAGAGCCTGGAGATTTTTTTGGTGTATGTTCATCAAAAGATGATCCTTTAAACTCTATGCAAGGCAATGTGTACCATCGGCTTTTTATGTGTTTGCATTGAGATATTATGTACTTCTATACTGTTGGGTGTTGGATGTTGGATATGTGGAGCATAACTGTTTATCTCTCTGCAGGACAATATACTTCTAATTTTATACTCCCTCCTTTCCTTTTTATTGGGCTCATTTTTGTGTGCATGTGAGGTACTGATATGATGATAATTTAGGATTAAAATGCCCCTGTTAATTAATGATCCTTCGAATTTGGACGTTAGAATTCACATGTACTGTGATTTTACCTAAATTCTGGGTTTGATCTTTGAGCATAAGTAACCCTATAAGTAGCTCGATAGTACTGAAAGGAAATCTTCTAATGTATTGGGAGTTGATAAAATTTATACAAAAAATAAGGAGAAGCCAGAGATAATACTGAAAGCCGGAGAAGCTACATACGGGAGAGGTCCATAAGTCAGAATGTACTAATTGAAATGGCGCTGTTGTGACAGAATTGGAAGAAGAAAAAGGCAGCCGTGGCTGCTTGCCTAATTGGCATGAAGTACAAATACTAGTCTTGGTCACGCCATTATTACATGATGGAAGCAAATCTTTAGTTAAAATGGAAACAAAGTTATTGTTTGGATGGCCTAAACGGAGGTGCCACAATGTGTTGACGACGGAAATAGCGTGCTGGACGCCGGAGTTGCCGAAGAAGGGGTACAGATCTCCATGGCTATTGGACCTCATTATGACGCGCCCCGTCGCTAGGCCCTTCACAATGAAACCATAACGGTCAAACTCAATATTACAAAAGTTGTCTATGGTAAAAGGGAGACCAGATTGCGAATAATGGAGATGGAGACGAGGACGTTGTTGAGAGTGAAAGAGGAGAGATGGGCGTGACCAACGGATGTGATAGGGAGGCGAGATCCATCCCCAACGGTGATGCCCTGGGAATGATGCATTAATGGGGAAGACTAAGAGGTGAGGGAGGACGTCTTACCGGCTACATGGGAGGAAGCCCCCGTGTCGAGGATCCAGTCCGGGGCGGCGCCGGCGTGCTGTTGCTGCTGCTGCATGGAGAGGTTGTGCAGGGCTGCGTTGAGCTGGTGGTACTGCTCCCAGGAGGGCCCTCCAGCGACCGGTGGAGTAGCGACGGGGTACGCCTGGTGCGGCGGGGGTGGACGAGGCCCAAGGACGCCGGCGGTGTTGGGCCCGTACCACGACCCACAGAGCTGCTGTGGCTGAGGAGGGAAGGGCGTGTCCCACGGGGCGAAGTAGCCAAGCCATGGGCGAGCGCTCGTGGTGGGAGCAGGAGTGCCACGGCCACCCGAGTTGGAGCTGCCTGAAGAGGAGGAGCCGGAGGCGCCGCGTCCATGGCCGCGGCCACGTCCACGGCCGCACAAGGGCTTGTTGCCAGGAGGAGAGGCAGCGAGGGTCTTTCCCTTGTCGTTGGCGGGGGCGCCGCTGGAATCGGCAACACAGTCGATGGTGAGCGCGGATGGCGTGCCCGTGCCCTGCTCGTCAAGGCGAGCCCGCTCATTGGCAGAGAGCTCCTCCATGAGCAGACGGGAGCGGGCCTGAATGAAGGACTGGAAGGGGTCCTGCATAGGCAGAAGCGTCGCCATCACTTGGAAGCGGCTGAGACCGCAGATTACCTGGAGGGTGAGGGCATGGTCGGAGATGGGAGCACCGACCTCCCGGAGCGCGTCGGCGAATAACTTGAGCCACCGGCTATACTCAGCGACACAAAGGTCGCCCTGCACCATATTGCGGAATTCCGCCTCGAAGATGATGGCGCGGCCTGGCTGATTGTCACGAAACAGCAGGTGGAGCTAGATCCAGACGTCGCGCGCGGTGCTCTCTGAGGACATCACCATGTCCTGGAGATCTTCATCGATCACCTCGTACATCCAAAGTTTGGTGAAGGGGCTCCGCGGCGACATCCAGGTGATGATGCACGTTGTGGCAACATAAGATGAAGTAGAACAATTGGCGCCACTTAGAGTAGTTACCGGTTTCCAGCTCAAGCTTGCGGTGGAAGTGGTGCGCGATGGAGGCAGGGAGGCCATTGTTGGTGGAGGGGCCGGCGTCGGAGCACGGGACAGCCGGGGCGCCGAGATGGAGGCGCGGGACGAGCTCGCTGCCAGTCATACGCAGGGTGGTCGCCGGGGCCTGAGGGGCGGCCGCGCGAGGGGCCGCATGCAGCAGGCCCGGGCAGCTAGATGCCACGGGCAGGGTTGGTGGAGGAGGAGGCCGCTACAGGTTTGGCGACGGCTTGCTTGCCCCGGTCGGTGACAGGCGGGGCGCGAGCCACGGGGGTGGCGGTGAAGGGGTTGCCGGGGGTGCTGTCGAAGTCGGTCGAGCGGCTGCGGCAAAGGAGACGATTCATAGCGAAAGAAGAGGATCGGAAGAATCTGATACCAAGTTGAGTAAATAGAGCGCTCACAACACAATTGTATTTAGTCCCTTGAGGGGGTTTATATACAGTTACACGAGGGGGAGAGATACAAGGGAGAAGGTGAGGCTAGCTACAACGGCCCACAGCCGAGCATGCCGTGCATGCGATCATGGGGAGGCGCACGAAGTACACACCCTGGTTATCCAACCGGCGGAATCGGTCCTGTGGTTAGCCACGTTCAGATGCTGCCGAAGGCGTTTTCCAACAGATAAGGCTCCGAATGTGGATGAGTAAAAACCTTCACCAGACCGGCCTAGAACACAAAACATGGTACAAAACCGGCAATAAATCTGGAAAAAAACGGCCACACATATCAGCGTGAGAGAAAGTCATCGCCACAATTGGGAACTCACGGGAGGGGGCCCTCCTTAGCGAATTTATAATTATCTTATCTTATATACTAGTTCTGTGGTAAGCTATGATAGACACAGTTTTATCTGCGTCCGTGCATGCGTGCGTGCGTGCGTGTGTGTGTGAATCTTGAATTCAGTACGAGATTTGGAAGAACAAAACAATGAGCTTGATGAGGACAACAACTACTTTCATAGTCCTACGTAAAATCGTTAAAATCTGATAGTTTTGTAATAAATCATCACAACACATTAGGCTATAATGGAGGTGAATTTTCAATATCCCCTTTCTGGTTATTAAAGACATGTAAATGAAATTCTGATGTAATAAATTCCAGAAGTCTCTAGACAAGCGAAGGATGTCCAGAAGGATCGTCGTGGAGTGGTAGGTCGAATGGTGGTGGTGGTTGGGCTCGGGGGTGGCTTGCTTCGCCGGGATTTGGCCAGCAATGGCTAGGTCAGTGGCGGAACTCAGGGATTGCTCGGCGGCAGCCTGGTGACGTCCGATGTCGATTGAGTGGGGCAAAAAGACGAAGGGGTCAAGGGGTATTTGGTGGACATGGCCACAACCGTTGGTTCGCATGGAGAGCACGAGTGGGGATTATGGGCGCGTGCGTCAGGCAGCGGTTGCGGAAGGTTAGGGGTGATCCTGACGGGTGGGTCCCGCCTGCCAGTATGAGAGAGAGAGAGAGAGAGAGAGAGAGAGAGAGAGAGAGAGAGAGAGAGAGAGAGAGAGAGAGAGAGAGAAGAAAGGAACACCCACTAGTGACGAGACATAAGCCAAGTTTCGCTCACTCGTAGAGCTCCCACGGCAGGTCCAGTGATGAGGATCGGGGCTCATATGATTTGCATGTGCTTTTCGTGTAGAAGAAGATGATGGAATGAGACAATTGGGGAGGGGGAGGGGGGCATGTGATCTCTCCGTCAGCTGATTGCGCAGGGACAATGCCAGGAGGGCGGGTACGATGGACGAGGCTTGCCCGCTCCCCGCGACGTGCTCCCATCCGTGCTCCGCTCCATTTATTATTCATCCAATACCACAAACTTGAATGTGTACGCGGTCTTTGCATGGGTATGCTCAAAAAACCTTGACATTGACGCGAGGATGGTTGATGATGTCTGTTCAGAGGCGGAATCAGCCCCAGGCAGCCCGGGCGGCTGCCTGAGGCGTGGAGGAAGTTTACTTCGTTGACTGTAGCTACAATGATATATTGTAGCTACAGTACCCGAAGGTGGCCGGGTCCACAACTGGTTATGCCGGCCACGCCGTAGTGCAAGCCACGGTCATGAGCGCGTACGTCATCGTTGTGCGGGTCAGCTCGGGTAACCTCATGCATCGATGCGAGGACCGTCGATGCCGCCTGTCGTGTCGGTCTCTTTGCGCGGGTCATCTCGAATTACCTGCGGCGACGACGCGAGGCGGCGAGGGCCGCCGCTAGGGCCCGTTGTGCCGGACACGTCGCCGTGCATGCCACCGAAGTGAATGTGTACGCCGTCTTTGCGCGGGTTAGATCTTTTTTTTTTTTGCATCGAATTGGAACTTTATTCATCAACGAACTAATATCCGGTTACAGTCTGCCCGTAGGCTGCTAATGAGAAAAGCTGGGCTTTGATCAAGCCAGCTATCCATACCCTCCAGCGTACAAGCACGCTGTGCACACATGTGTGCCGTGAAGTTAAGATTCCTACCAACATGTTGACGAATAAAAATAATGAACTATGTTGTCCAATTCTTGTAAGATAGGTGCCGCAATAGAGTGTATATTTAGGCGCGAAGTCCAGAGATTAACGAGATCGAGGCAATCGGCCTCTGTGATCACATGTGAGAATCCTCGTAGATGGGTGAAAATCACCCCTTCTCTCATCGCCAGCAACTCGGCCACGAATGGGTCGGAGACTCCTGGCAGTGGCTTGGTCCATGCACCAAGAAACGCCAGGTGAGAACGGGCCACGCCTCCCGCTCCCCCCGACAAAGCATCAGCGAGAACGGATCCATCTGTATTAATGGTAATCCATCCCGCCTCTGGTGGTTTCTAACATTGCGCCCCATGCGGCTTACGTCGTGCCGGGATATCAAGGATGGCAAGTGTTTCATGCATTCCTTTGATCGCCTGGACCGAATCATACCCATCTTCATTGTGTGTTTAGCGGTTCCGTGATGACCAAATGGCATGCATAATTGTAATAATCTTGCATCTTGTGTCGTCGGAGAACATTGGGTCCAGCAGAATGTCCCGAGACCAAGTTTCTGGTCGCAACCTAGGCACTTGAAGGTCAAACCTTTCCTTTGTTGCAATCCAGGGAAGGAAATACGGAGCTGCGGATTTTTTTAACACAGTACATACGTAAGCGCTTATATAGACGCGCATACACTCATCCCTATGAACGCACATACGCACACCCTACCCCTATGAGCACCTCCGAAAGACTGAGCTGACATATCATTTTGAAATTTACGAAGTCACCGTAGGCACCTCGTCATCGACGGGAACGTCTCCTCCCACTGAATACGCATCGTCGAAAATCCTAAAATAAATCCAAGAATAAATGCGAGCACGAGGATTTGAACCCTGATGGGCTGAGAATACCACAGTCCCTCTAACCATCCAACCACAGGTTGGTTCGCACGGAGCTGCGGGTTAGATCGCACGACGCTTCCCTCGGCCAAGAGAAGAAAATACGGTGGCTGTTTCAATACTACATACAGGGAAGACGGAGGGAAATACGTAAGATTTTGTGTTATCTCTTCGGTGAAATGAAGAAGGGACGTGGAGGAGAAAAATTGGTGTGTCCGTTGGATGGACAATAAGGGCAACTCCAACGCAGATCCTCAAAACGTCTGAATGTGTTTGCTTGGGCCTAAATAGACAGAGTATACGACCGAACGCGTGGCCGCATTCGTAAATTTTGTCCATTTCACGTCCAACCCGTCGCATTTTTGGAGCAAACTTGCTTCTGGTTTGCGTTCAGACGGACAGCGAACGGACGCGCGCGCCGAATCTTCTCGTCCCTCGTCGGGCCCGCATGGCAGGCGATCACCTACCTCCCACCGCCCAAATTTAGTGCGCATGCGTGGGCGGCCCCGCCTGCCGATCTCCCAGCCACGCGGTCCTCGTCCTTTTTAATTTGGAAGTCGCGGACCGGCAGTCCACACTTTCACTTCTTTCCCATCCTGCCTCCTCGAGCCCCGACACCAGCAAACCCTAGTTGATGTTACTCCTCCTCCTCTCACCGGCGCCCATGGGGAATTGACATCTGCTCGGAAAGGGGAAGCACGACCATGAGGTCGGCTCCTCCTCCGGCCGCCGCGGCTCCACGCCTCCCCCCTCCCGCATTTGCTATATCGCCTCCGGGGGCATCGGCACGCAACAGGCCCTACATCCCTGCGGATGTGTGCCGTCGGTATTGGGAGACGGCGACGCCACTACAGTGGACAAATGTCCACCTCCCGAACTAGTGGCACCTATCGGCGGACAGGGGGCCCATCCCGCCAATCCCGGTGAGCAGTCGCGCTCGCCGTGAGGAGATCGACCGGCGTCGTGCCCGCCTGCTGCCGAATCTCCTCTACGACCCCAGGCACGCGGTGGATTTCGCCGTTGTGGGATACGTTGCTCCGCGATGAGCACGATCTCCGACGGCAATCTTTCTTTGTCGGTCATCCTTCGAGCCCGCGTCAGCCACGTCCTGCCCGCAGCGCGCGCTCCCAGTCCGCCCTAGACGCGCGGGCGCACGGGTCTGTGCGGGCTCACTCCGACGCCACCCCCCTTCCCCTCCCCACCGCCACCACCTCCCATTACCGACGAGGAGGAGGCCGAGATCACGAGGTGGGTCATGGAGGACTCCATGAACACCCATGACGAACGACAATGGGAGGTCCTCGAGACGCAGCTGCCCCTCTCCATGGTCGGCGACGTCGCCATCCCGTAGGGGGGGGGCTTCCTCGCCGTGTGGAAGCCGTAGCTGGTGGGCCAGCGCTGGGCATGGTCATCGATGACGGGCGAGATAGCGGACTGGGTGGGCGTCGAGCCATGCAGTCACCGGACCAATCTCCGGCACGCGAAGAGGTGGTGGAGGGGGCTCCGGCCATGAAGCCACCGTAGGCGCCATCGGCCCATCTCTGGCAGCCACCGCTGTACGTCGACCTCACCATGGACGATGACGAGAACGGCAGCGCCTGAAGACGACGGCGGCATCCAAGACGACCACGCCGGCGGCGTCTACTTTTTTTGAAGTTCTTTTAAGCTTTATTATGTTGTGTGTTTAAATGTGCGCCTGAGACTTTTTAAATTTTATGTTAATGTATAATTATGTTTATATGAGTGTTTTTTAATCTTCGCGGCCGACTTCTTCGAAAAATTAGTATCTCCTATGTGCACAATTTGCGATGCGGCCTCGCGATTGGATGCATCGACCAAATATCAAAACCAGACATAAACGTCCGTTTTGCATGACGAAATCCGGACAGAATAGATGTCCATTTAAGAGCCATGCGTTAAAGTTGGCCTAAATAAAGGGAATGAAGGATGGATGTATGGGAGCACGACGAGGGTAGCAGGAAAGCCTCGTCCGGGTAGGATGTGTTGGAACCGAAGAAGGGAAGGAAGAAGGACGCTGCTACGTGTTATTAGGAAGGATCTCGCGGCGAAACAAATAAAGTTGCTCATGAACTAGCTAGATTAGCAAAATTTTCTTTGACATCACATTGGTTTGAGGAACCTATTTGTGAAATTGTAAAATTCCTCACAGACGATGTATTGCTTTTCTCAAATGAATAAAGGATCGTTTTATTTCAAAAAAAAAAGGAAGGATCTCGCGGCCTACTATTTAGGAAGGGATTTTTATTTCCGTGCCCCTGGTTCGTTAGTTCTACTCATTCATCCCCACGCTCTTAACTTTTGCTCACTTTTCCCACTCCCTTGCCCGAAACCCTCAGAACTGGTCACAGCGGACGTTGCTGTCGGGTCAATGGCTTGACCGTTAACTCTGACGAGTGGGGCCGCGTAGGACCGAGTCCACATTTTGACCGTTATGTGCTAACGAGTGGGACCGCAAAACTGACACTCACTGTAACCTGAATCAGATCGAGTCGCTTCCGCGCCGCCCCCTCCGCCGCCGTCGTGCCGCCTCCGCCGCATCTACCCTCTCTCCCCATCTAGGATTAGGAAGCGATGTCGGGGGAGCACCCCGTCCGGCCCATCGACCGTGGAGATGATTGGGTCGAATCAGAGGCGGATAATTCATGGATTCCACCTGGGTAAGCATCGTTTTCCTCTCAAATTGATTAGGAGATCCGTAAATTAGGCTGTATTTGACCACCGTTGGCGTGAATCAGTGCAATTTTTCTGAAAATTTTCGGCCTAACTACCCTTATTTCAATCGAATAGGGTTGATCCTGCACTTGCTTTTCGGCTGGTGGTTAGAATGGAAACTAGCGAGCTGCATGGAACTAAACCGTATCTGATTTCTGGATTTTTCTATCCGAAAGTGGTAGAAACCAGCGTTTTGTTCACAGATTTCCGCGAGGCACTCTGTTGTGAGTGTCCGTGGAGCCCTGCCGATGCTGTTCAACTGAGATATTTCGACAGTACCGAGCAGAGATTTGTCCCATTAACTTGTGATGAGCATCTGGGATTGCTATTTAGTTTGAATGCTGACAGCCGTTTCGGTAAAATCCATATCGATGTGCTTCAGGCACGCAAACAACGTATCCCGAAGGGGAAGGGTGTTCAGACATCATCTGTCTCTGCTAATAGCGAGCGTCCTCGCACTCCTTGTAGGCCGAGACCAAGTAAACCTAGTGGTTCTGAAAGCCACAACATGTCGGCTGCCGCTAATTCTGCCACTTCTCCTCTCCCTTCTGCACCTGATGTAGAAGTAGATGCAGAGCCTGACGAGGAAGTGCCTCGACATGATGATGAGGATGAGACTCTATTCCCTGAACTGGTAGATAGAGTCAGTCAACAGGCAATGGAAGATGAATATCCAGAGGAGCCTAGCAGCCATGCTAGATTTGATGACACTGACGATGAAGAGAGGGAGGAGAACATCGACTCCTTAGTTTTACAAGAATATGATGGTGAGGACATGCCAACAATTGAGTGGAACAGGGAGAATCCTCAGCTTACTCCAGGAACTGTATTCGAATCGATGGTGGACTGTCGTAATGCAGTGACTACATATTGCATTCTCACTGAAAACTCCTATGAGGTTGATAGGAGTGAGCCAAGAAGATTCACTGTTCATTGCCCTTATGATAGGTGTAGGTGGAGGTTGCATGCATCCACTATCACTACTGGAATCAGGAGATTTGCCGTCTGCTGGCAGATGGCAAAGAAGGTCTTTGCCGTCAGCTGGGTGAAAGCAGACGGCAAAGGACTGGCAGATGGCACAGAGGATCTTTGCCATCAGTCAGCTCTTTGCCGTCTACCAGCAGACGGCAAAGATTGCCAAAGCAGACGGCAAAGAGCCCACCTGGGCCCCACTGGCCCGTGGGGTTTGGTTAGGTCAACTGGGCCGTCCGCCGGCTCTTTGCCGTCTGCTTTCCGGCTCTTTGCCTTCCGCCAGCAGACGGCAAAGAGGATGCCATAATAACGTCCGTCAACCACCCCACCCCTCTCACTCTCTCTCTCACTCACTCTCTCTCTTGCCCGCCGCCCCTCTCCCTCCCGCGCGTCGCCCCCAGCACCGGCCCCCTCCCTGCGCCGCCCCCCCACCACGCCGTCCCCCACCACCGCGCCGCCGCCCTCCCTGCGCCGCCCCCACCACCGCAACCCCTCCCCACGCCGCCCCCTTGCCCTCGGCGGCTCCCCGCGCCGCCCCTTCCCAAGCCGCCCCTCCCCGAGCCGCCCCCCACAACCACGCTACCGCCCTCCCTGCGCCGCCCCCCACCACCGCAACCCCTCCCCACGCCGCCCTCCCTGTGCCGCCCTCCCCGCGCCGCCCCCACCACCGCAACCCCTCCCCTGCGCCGCCCTCCCTGCTCCGCCCCCCACCACCGCAACCCCTCCCGAGCCGCCCCCTCCCGTCGCCGGCTCCCAGCGCCGCCCCCCTCCCCGCGGCACCCCGTCCCCGCGGCTTCACCCCTCCCACCGACGCCCCGGCCGCCCCCACCGCCCGGCCCTCCCTGGTGAGTTAGTTTAGTTTATTTAGATATATAGTTTATTTTCTGTTAGTTTAGTTTATTTAGATATATAGTTTATTTTCTGTTAGTTTAGTTTATTTAGATATATAGTTTATTTTCTGTTAGTTTAGTTTAATTAGATAGTTTATTTTCTGTTAGTTTAGTTTATTTAGATAGTTAGTTTATTAGGTAGGAAAAACTTAGATAGAAAAGAAAAAACTTAGAAGAATAGAAGAAAAGAAAAAAAAACTAGAAGAAAAAAAAAGTATGCGTGACCAGTATGCGTCTCCCGTTCGAAAGGGCGGCATCTATAAATATGCATGTCTTTGCATATTTATAACCACCATCCTTTCGAATTGTCCAACGTTATCCATGGACAGCCCGAGTATGTGTAGATTGGGTTCGTTTTCCCGTATGCTCTGCTCCGGATCCGATGCGGAATTTTGTCAGTGCCTCCCTGTTGTTCTCCAGGTACACATCCTCTCTGCTTATTGCCGAGACGTGTATCAGGAGAACAGCGGGGAGGTGCTGCCGAAATTCTGCGTCGGATCCGGAGCAGAGCATGGGAAAACGAACCCAATCTACACATACTCGGGTGGGATTAGGACCTATCTCTACCTATTAGCGTGTAGGTTGCATGGACGTAATAAAACGGACAAACTTGATTAACGGATGAATATAGATGATGAATTATATATATATTTCTTGTGTGTTTAGTAGGTAGGCAAGATGAGTGATCGTGCTTGGATGTACACCGGTCACCCTAGTCAGAAAGAAATGACCATTGAATGGTTAACAAAAACCAAGGTTTTTCTGAGCGCCGCATTTGCAAATGGCCAGGAAATAACCTGGTGCCCCTGTGTCCGGTGCGACAACCATAAAAAGTGGACACGGGATGAAATGGGTAAACACTTGCAGATGTGGGGTTTTACGACTGATTATACGGTGTGGAGATTTCATGGTGAGTCTGCCCAACGTGCCAGAGCTGAGGTGGTTCGTCGTCGCACCGACGAGCATGGTACCGGGATCGAAGACATGGTGCAAGACTTTGATGATGCTCGGGATTCGGACGATGAGATGGAGGAATCTGCAAAGGCCTTCTATGAAATGTTGGATTCTTCAAAAAGTCCTCTCCACGAGCACACTGAGCTTTGTCAGCTGGATGCCATCGCGCAAGTAATGGCTCTGAAGGCTCAGTTCAACCTGGGCAGAGAATGCTACGACGCGATGATGACGATATTTGGACGCTTTCTACCCAAAGGCCATGTATTGCCAGCAAACCTGTACCAGTCGGACAAAATCCTACGTGCGCTTAAGATGCCCTATGAGAAGATAGATGCCTGTGAGAATGGATGTGCCTTATTTAGGCTTGAGTATGCGAGCTTCAACTATTGTCCCATTTGCAAGTCTTCCAGGTATGTTGTGGTAGACAACGGTATGGGTGAGAAGAGTCAGACCAAAATCCCAGTTAATGTTCTTCGGTATATGCCAATCATACCAAGACTTCAACGTCTTTTCATGGTCGAAGAGACGGCCAGACAGATGACGTGGCATAAATTGGGCAAAAGAACCGAACTAGATGCATATGGGAATCCGATGTTGGGACACACTTCAGACGCTTTTGCGTGGAAGCACTTCGATGCATTACATAAGGATAAAGCGGTAGATCCAAGGCATCCTCGAGTCGCCATCAGCACGGATGGGTTCAATGTGTTTGGTATGACGGCAACCCAATACAGTTGCTGGCCTGTATTTGTCATTCCACTCAATCTTCCCCCCGGAGAGATTATGAAAAGAAAGAACATTTTCTTGACATTGATAATTCCAGGGCCCAACTATCCGGGAAGAATATGAATGTGTACATGCAGCCGCTTAAGGATGAATTGCAAGAAGCTTGGGATAATGGGATCAAGATATATGACGCCGCTACAAAAAAAACTTCAAAATGCATGTGTGGTACATGTACTCGTTGCATGACTTGCCGGCGTATGCGCTATTCATTGGCTGGTGTGTGCATGGAAGGTTCCCGTGCCCCACATGCAAGGCATCTCTTGAGTTCCGTTGGCTGCAGGCGAGTCGCAAGTATTCTTGCTTCGACTTGCATAGACAGTTCCTGGATCCTCGCCATAAGTTCAGAAAAGACAAGAAGAATTTCATGAAAGGTAGAGTTGTCAAAAACTCTGCACCACCTGCATTGACAGGCCAACAGACCCTGGATCAGATAAACGCTCTCGAGCCGGATCCAAATCGTCCAGGGTATTTCAAAGGGTATAATTCGAAACACGCCTGGACTCACAAGATATGCTTGTGGGATCTGCCTTACTTTAAAGACCTCCTTTGCCCACACAACATTGACGTGATGCACACTGAAAAGAATATCGCCGAGGCCCTTTTTGGTACATTGTTCGGCATAGAGGGGAAGTCGAAGGATAATCCTAAGGCTAGAGTCGATCAGGAGGCTCTATGTGATAGACCGTTACAAAACATGCGACAACCGAAAGGAAAGAAGAACTGGAGGAAGCCAAAGGCATGGTTCAATCTTGGAAGGCCAGCTATGAGGGAAATGATCTTGTGGGTGAAAATGCAGTTGATGTTCCCCGATGGGTATGCAGCGAATCTAAAGAGGGGAGCGAGTCTTGACAAATTGAAAATATTTGGTCTCAAGAGTCATGATTGGCACATATGGGGAAGGCGGTGAATGGGGAGGACTTCAACCCGAGCCAGCATCCACTTGATCTAGACCTGGTGATGATAGCTGGCCACGGGAGGCCCCATGGCTCGATAGCCATTGGAGATGGACATATACGGTCTTCGAGCACTCTCCGGCAGATCAAGGCGCGCCAAACGAGCTCCTGTCCTGAGATGCTGCCTCGTCCACGGCCAGTCCAGCTTGCCATCGAGGTTAGTCATATGGACTCAGATAGGTTTCCTCCATTACATTGTGTGTGCGAACAAACATGATTACAATGCTAACGAGGAGTTGTGTTGCAGGCTGCTCCACAGAAAGAGAGAGAGACAACCCAGGCGCTTCTGGCGGAACAGGCCCGGCAGGCGGCGGAGGAGAAGAGGGATCTGGAGGAGAGGACGGCTAGGTTGTTGGAGGAGGAGAGGGCACGGAACAATGCGTCTAACCGGGCCATGTACGAGCTCATCGTGGTAAGTTTCTTCTTCATATTAGCCAAATCATGCACTACATGTTCTTTTCATTAATAACCAATATGATTGACTTGGCAAAACCAAATGTGCAGACTTTGTGTGAGAAGAACGGCCAGACCCCTCCGCCGATGCCAGTCATTACCACGGCTGGAACGGTGAGTTCCATTTCAATGTTCATTAGTTACTAGTCTTAACATTTCAGCGTCATCATGCTAACACAAATGATCTTTGGTACAGCATAACTCCCGAGCCGCATCGCACGACCCAAGCAACCCCAGTGCTTCACCTCCGTGATGACGAGGACGGTAAGCCCTAATATGCCACTTACTTGGCTCATTTTCTCAAACAAATACAAACATAGCACTTAGACAAACTTAGCACTTAGACAAATGTCATATTTTACCTAAGTTAGCTTTGTTTCCTATAAAATGACATAGTAAGCTTACTTACCTCCAAAATGACATATTGTACCTAAGTTAGCTCTAAAATGACCTATACTTAGCATTGTTTCCTCCACATTGACATAATAAGCTTAGTTAACTCAAAAATGACATAATAGACTTGGTAACCTCATAGATGCCATAGACTTAGCTTATTTTCTTGCAAAGTGACACAATAAGCTTAGTTAGGTAAATAATGTGATAATTACCTAGGTTAGCTCTAAAATGACACAAATAAGCAATAAGAAGAAGAAAAACAAGAGGAGACAGAGAAAGAATCTTGCCACACTTTGGCTTTAGGTGCTCAAATAGTTAGCCACAATTTGGCTTGCCGCAATTTTACCACACTTTGGCTTGCCACAATTTTACCACACTTGCCTTACTTGAGGTGCTCAAATAGTTACCACACTTTGGCTTGCCTAAGGGAATCTTGCCACACTTTTTCTATCTATGACATGTGGGTCTTACTGCTAATAAAAAAGAATCTTGCCTTAGTTGTGGCAAGAACCAAACACACACCTAACATGGTCAAACTTGCCTAAGTTGAGTTCTGGCAAAGTGTGGCTAGTTGTGTCTTGAAACCAAACAGCCCCTTCATCTTCTTCTAATTCTAGATCTTCTTCTACTTCTTAATTCTAGTATTATTTTTCTAACTTTCTTATTTCCAATTTTGCAGATTTGAGACGAGTTCACGGCAGCTTGCTTTCATGTAGTGCTAGGTTTACTTTCTGTTTTCATGTATTGAGTCATTTGTATCGATGAGACTATATGTATGCATGGATGAACCTATTGTAATATGGCGAACAATGTGGCATTTGATACTTTTAATTTGGTATAATTGTTGGTTGATCATATATGGCTGTTGCACATTGTTTCTGTGAATTATTTATGTATATATCATATATGGCCGCCGTCGGCAAAGCTGCCACGTGGCAGACGGCAAAGGGGGGCGCGAGGCAGACGACAACGGGGGGCGGGAGGCAGACGGCAACGGGGGGCGGGAGGCAGATGACAAAGGGTGGGGGTCCGTTAGCCGCCTGACGGTGGCGCCGTCAGTACTACGCCGTCCAGGTCCTTTGCTGTCTGCAAGCTGACGGCAAAGAATCTTTGCCGTCCGCTGGGCCGAAGCAGACGGCAAAGAACCCCTTTGCCGGAGCTCGTTGGGCCCG